>JAQQSE010000107.1:0-2400000 GCA_035772565.1 Antheraea assamensis
CTAAAGATTGTGATATATCATATAATTTTCCGTTGATAATAGTTTCGGAGCCAACAATGTATCGAGACGGAACAATGTCCTTTACGGACCGAGTATTTATTTGACTTGACTTTTGACACTTGAGTGGAATTGAATGTAATTGCATTGTATTGCAATAATGTATTGTGATTTAAATTGCAAACTTTATACTATTTAGTGGAAACATATTTATTTTCATAATTATAGTGGAGACAGTTTACATTGACATTTTTCTTATTTACCGTCTCTAAGCGTTTGTTACATTTATTACGTTATAGATTTTAGCGTTTTTCCACAATCTGACGGTTTTAAATGACTATGTCGTTTAAGATGGTAAGCACGCTAAAGCTAGAGAAGGACTAGTACACGTGTATGTGCTTGGCGATATATTTTCAACTTGAAGATGGTGGCTAGCCATCCGGGCTAAAAAAGCGCTATCACCAACCTTGCTATAATTTTATCACGTTTTTCTTCGCCGAAATCTGTGAATTCGGACCTACGTCAAACGACGCAATGTCTAACCTAACCTAACCACTGAGCTATTGTCGTTTCTAAAGATGATAAATTAACGTTTGAGGTTTTTTTACAAACATATTGTGGAATGATTTTATTTTTTCTCTTGTTTTTCGAACTTGGTTAGTTTAGTTTAGTAGAGTTTATGTGGTACACATTCTAGTACACTTGTGTTTTACTAATTCGTATATCTATGCTTAGCAAATCTAGTTTAGCTTATTAATATTCACGTTATTGCCTCCAAGGCAATATTTCCCTTATACATATATATGTATATATAGATTATCTTGGTAATTATTAGCGATTTAAATCTGACGGTATTTTATGAAACACATGAAAGCTTAACCATTAATGGAATAACAAGAATGGACCTTTCACGTCACGGTTTTAGAAAAATAATTATAAAGTGGCTTTGTGGCCTTCCCTTCTTGAACCTTTAAATTTATCATAATCTGTCCTTATACACACTCATATATACATAAATATAACTACAGCACCATGCCTAATTAAGTACATTTGTAATTCATACCGAAATCGCTGGTCATCTGTAATCCAGTTTCAAACCAGTACAAATGTAACCGATTATCCTTATTGCAACTCAGTGTATTTTATTTGTTGTTGTTTAAAAAAATCCACGATAGTTTTATTTAAACAAAAGTTATTAAAAAACACGACATCTATGAGCCCTACTCGTTCGACTATGTTTGTTCTTGCCGTGAAGAAGTAGGGCAAACGACAGTTATAATTTTTCTCCGTACATAAAATGTACTGTTACGATAATAAACAACGCAGACGAAGTCGCGGGTATGTGCTAGTTAAGAATAAATTTACAAGACGATAGGTAATAATTGCTCATTAATAAACACCTGTAAGGCTGCGATCACAGGTACTACACGAATATAAGGAGAAATGTTCGAGGATGATTTCTGACAACAAAAAGCTATGTGTTTTTATTGTTACTATCTCTTTCAATATCGTATTTTCTTGTTTCTAAAGCAGGCAGCTAGGTTCATGATATCCCCAGACGACCCTCTGAAGACCACTTCAACCTATATGTTGTACATTGTCATCACAAGCAACTTAACATAGAACTTAACATCTATAAGGGTTCCTGGTCCTATGTGTTTACGCGGGGAAGTGCAGTTTGGTATCTTCTAATGTGAGAAGGTAACGCCCTCCACGAGCAATGACAAAATCATTCACTTGACTTTAGAACACAGTATTAGTGCCGTTCACTGCTGTACCGCGCTCTAGTGCAGTCCATGTGCCGCCGTCGCACGTAATTGATTTCCGCTACTAAATTATTTTTAAGTTAAAGGTGCATACGACATTTTGTGTAGTGAATGTAATGAGCTGCAGATACCGAGGTGAGTCGAAATTCTAGTGAGAGATTATTACCTTTATTTATAAGAATTCAGGGTGCCGTATCGTTGCAATAAAAACTAAGTATAATACAAATATAGCTCATAAACCCGCGCACCCTATAGTATATGCACATCGGTGATATGTTTGTATATCAATAAATAAAAATTGAAAATAACTGGAATAATAATGTGTTACAAATATTTGCAACTGTTACACCAAAAATAAATGAATATAAGCCTGTCTGTATGTGTGAGTCAATGTGTATGTAATTTATGAGACTGCCTTTAAAGTAGTAGTCATTAGATATATACATTTAAATACACACATCAAAAAAGTCTAAGTAACATGCGTGATATTACAAATTTTACCATTTATATTAATTAATTTCTAAGTATTTACTCAAACAAAGTGCGTAGGTAAGTAAACTTTTTTATTATTAATGACATACTGGCTGGTTGTAAAAAAAAAATCGATTATGTTTTGTTTTTCCATAAAATTCAAATGACTGCGAATTTGTTTGAATTTAAGTGCGTTTTAATTGTTACGTTTAGTCTTGATTTTATAATTTTACCAACCATTTAAATAAAGTTAGCGACAAAATTGAATTGTTAGATATTCTTTACATCATGAAGCGACGTCATTTGATGGCAGATGAAATGCAAAGAGCTGTAGGGATGTTGCAAGCGGGAAGTAATCAATCTCAGGTATCTCGACATTTTGGCATTCATATAAGTGTTATTTGTCGTCTTTGGCAGCGCTACAATAATACAGGAGAACCCACTGAACAGCATCCAGGCCGTAAAAGGAGTACAACCACTCGGCAAGACCAGTACATACAACTGACTGCAAGACGCCAGCCGATGTTAACCGCTCGAGAGATAAGTTTGAAGCTACAAATTTCAAGTGGTGTTGATGTAAGTCCTCAAACTGTGCGAAATCGACTGCATGAGTACGGCCTACGAGCTCGACGCCCAATCAGGTGCCCACCGATACGTCACGGGAATGGCGCTCGTCGATATGAATGGTGTAGAGAACGCATAACATGGACCCAGGAACAATGGGATAAAATTATGTTTTCCGATGAGTCGCTATTCGGGTTTAAGCCTAATACAAGAAGGGTGCGAGTGTATCGTCGGCCCGGAAATACTGAAAGGCTCAGGTGCGTTCTTTAAGTTCATCCATACAGCGGCTCAACAGTTATGTTATGGGCGGGTGTTATGAAGAACAGGCGAACTGAGCTCGTTTTTGTAAATGGAAACATGAATGCTGAAAATTACATTGAGGATATTCTCAGACCTTATGTCTATCCATTTGCACAAACCTTTGGCTCCGATTTTAGGTTAATGCATGACAATGCGCGTTCACATACAGCTCGGCGAACCAGTGAATACTTTGCAACGGAGAACATCCGGATATTGCCCTGGCCTGCACAATCGCCACATCTCAACCCCATCGAGCACGCATGGGACATGCTCCAGAGACGTGTTTTGAAGGACTTGGACGAAGTGACAACAACCCAACAGCTGAAGGATTTGCTACAATTCCATTGGAAGCGAATACTGCAAGATGACATAAACAGTCTCATTAATTCAATGAATAATCGTTGCCGACAAGTTCTGAATAGCAGAGGAGACCATACTTTGTATTAAATTGTTCTATTCTTTCACAATAAATACATTTTCTTTAGAAATTTCATTTTGTAAAAAAAAAGTTTAGTTTCTTATGTATCTTAGTTTCTACAGTATATTCTAATATTGTTCATTTCTGTTATTAAAAGAACTTATAAAGACAACAGCTGTTATTTTTACATCATAGAACCCTAAAGATATTATTTTAAAAATAAAATACAACGTTATAATGTGAAGAACCATCCTAAAATTTAAATTAGTACATGTTGCTTAGACTTTTTTGATGAGTGTACATAAAATTATTTTGATTCCGAAATTGGACACCTTACAGAACGGTTGAGTTTTATAGTGCTCTTTTGACCAGTACCAAACGTTTAAGCAAATATCTACAACGTTAACAAACAATTGTATTTCATCAGATTAGAAGGGACTAACGTAAAAATTACTACGTAACTACAGACCAGTCTCGCGATGGCGTTTCCATAGTTAAAACTCGCACAGAATCTAAGTTATCAAGCAACCACAATATGGCTTCAGTTACATATATTTGTACAGTAAAAATCAATAAAATGGTTATCAATAAATAATTTTATTTTAAAACATAAATCACTCTTTCAATTAGAAATTACAAACGTTTCAATAAAATAATCGATTGTACAACAATTTGCAAATTACTGCTAATATGAGAAATTTGACGATCAGATCCAACCACCACAACCTGTGGAAGAAACGAAATTTATTGTTTAGAATGGTTTTACAGAGAAAAATGTAGACCACCGGATCAGTTCCATTCCTGAATATAATCGGAGTTTATTCTGGTATCTCAGTCTGTCATGTAGTGTTTCTCATTGTTTATCGGTAAACTTGCGTCACTTAACCCTATGTGTTATAAAATAGTTTTGCAGTTTCATAAGTGTGAAATGCTACAGGAGCAGCAGCGATTGGAGCGAAGTTTATCGCCTACCCTCGGCACTGGTTAGGGCATCTAGGGTAGAGGCAGTGGTAACGCGGATGTGTGTGCCAGCACGGATTATTCCTTACAACAGGGGGATGTGATACATTACCTACCGTTAATCGTCACGACGGTCAGTAAAATTATTGCGCAGCCATTTTTTAGATTATGAAGCGTTTGGGTCAGGAATATAGTTGCTAGTGGATACCACTAATGGAATTGATTGTTCGACTACCTTAGAAATGAAACAATTTTGCAATAATAATGTTGTTAGAAAGGAGGATTTCGCTATAGAGGATCATATGAGGTGAATATTGATCAAAAATCGAACGGAGTTTAAAAAGCTATAAAAAAATATAAACGGTCAAAAAATTACTTTATGTCATTTAGGATAATCGACGTAAGCCAAACTTTCGTAGTAATCTAAGTTTCTTTCGATGTGGGAATACGTTAAGTCCCTCACAACGAATTATTTCGATATAGGCGTAAACCATTCCAGCCCAGTGGTATCTGCCGGGAATTACACTTCCAAGTTCAGAGCTGAATACTCTAAACTACGATCAAACAATGTCTTTAGCATTCCTTTTGACAAATAACGATAGCAAAGGATTCTTAGCCCGGTGAGTGTTCAAACAGAGTGTAATCGTGGCCACATCCGTGTCACTACAGATCAGGTCGAGGCGGTCTGACGGTCAATGTCACAAACGCACACTCGCCGCGGCTCCTTAGGTAACGTTTCAAGCCCAAGCGTAATCTCAGAAGAGGAGTCCTCGAGTATGCTACTAACGCAATACTATTAAATTTTACCTTGTTTGATAGTAAAATATACAGCGAAATTCTTCCTAAATCACTTTTTATTAACTTAGCTTACAACGTACAATCGTTTACATCGTCATCTTATGAACTACTGGTCTTGCCAATAATTTCTTCTAAGAATAATCAAACAGTTAATCATAGACAAGCTAATGTTGATGTTACATTTTATATTCCAACAAATACTGCGACACTACATTCACTAGTTCATCTCATACTCCACAGCTTATCCCACACACTGTAGGTACACATTTTGTGAAAGTTTGTTTATTTTTTTCCACTTATTTTATTTTCTTTATTCTCTTTTTTTAGTTAGTCTTAGCCAAATTATCAAAAGCAAAATACATGTTGGCACTAGTGAAGTACATATGAATGTGCGCTAGTGCAGCACATATGAATGAATGTACGCATATGTGTCTCACCAATGCATACACCTATGATTAGTGTAGTACATGCTTGGCAACAGCCCAAGCCAAGGCGTGCCCGTGGGTCTTTGAATTCGTTGCCATAGCGTTGAATGTCTTTAGTACTGGCTTAAAAGCCTGGCCCTATCAGTTTAACAGCGAATAATCAAGTCTAAAAAAATACTGATTTACCTTATCAGGCGAACCGCAAGTGATATTATTATTGTTAAAGAATCAACAAGGACAGTTGTCAATTTTAAAACAGATCTTTGATACTAAAATTTGATAAAATTCGAGACATATATTTTCATTACTTGTAATCTCTTTGTTAAAATTAATGTAATAATGCCAAAATATCAGATGAAAAACTTGGCTTGTGAAAAAGCTTGGCTGCACATATCTGTTCTTAATTACAATAATATGCGTAAGTTAATCTTAAAATTCAGACTATTATTACAATTCCGTGTGAATCTATGCATATCTTCAAATCTGCATTCTGAAATTTATCAGAAAAGTCGCGCTTATTAGCAGTCGGCAAAGTTGCCTTCTTTCATGGGTGCGTTGAAATTGCTTACAGATTTCCAGTAGTCGCATGTGACATTCCTAGTATATGGTGGGACTGAATGAGCTACCTGGTTTCAAAAACTCACCGAAGAGCCGTCAAACCAGACAGAGGAGAGAGGCTGGTGCTGTTAGGCGGGAGGAATAATGCCGTTTTCAGTTCAGTTGCCGTGACGATGCCGTGATCGGGTGAGCAAAAGGGTTTAATTGTGAGATGTACTTTAAAAACGGCGAAAGCAATGCGACGTAGCAGAGGGCTTCTCGGGTCCGGTTTGGATTGAATCGTCATCAATCAGTAATGGATACACGGTATAAGGGCGACAGAATCTGCTCTTCCTTTAAAAGCAGTTGGGCGAACTAAATTGAGCATTATTGGGCTTTTTTATTTGAGTCCGAAGGATTGATTATCATTGTGAATTCAGCCCGCTATAATGACAAGTTGGAATAGTTTTTGCACGCAAAAATGGAAGATTATAGCGAGGAATATGATATAGAACCCGTATGGTTTGGACAAAATAGAACCACGGACGATACTGCCGATCGTTTGCGCCAAAATCTGCAAGAGCTCTTTCCTGGTCACCTGATTTCTTTACGGAGGGATGTTTCATGGCTCTGTCGCTGTCCCGATTTGACATCGTGTGACTGTTTTCTGTAGGGATATGTCATCCTCGAACCCTTGAAGATCTCAAGAAGGCGATTGAGGACGTCAACGTTGGAATTTCCTTGGATATGCTGGGAATAGTGATCAAAAGCTTCTTCGAAAGGCTCAATATGTGCATTGCTCACCAAGGATGCCACTTGAACGACATCATTTTGAAAAAGTAATTAAAAATACTGCATTATTTGTACGTCTGAGTAATACAAATGTTTTTTATGTATCTCAAACCATTCCCTCATACTTAACACATTAAATCAGAGAGCTCATTCTGCCCTAACTAGTAGGGAACCTAAAATATAATAGCAGAAAATATTCCTCGAACTTCGAATGCTGTTATAAGTCTTTTGTTTTATGTCATAGAGCAGTATTATTTTTATGAACAAAATCAGAGTAAGAAAAAAAAACAAAGACATCTCTGAGAATGGAAACTGTAGCAAGCTTATACTCGTTTTTTTTTTGGGGCCCAATTTGCTGACAGTTTATGTTTCACTTCATTAAATATCACTCTATTAAGTTAAAGGAATATTTCGTTACCTTTGATTATGAGCCCTAGCTTTATGTATATCCTCATCTTTTTCGTGCAGTACAAAACGTCTCACTGCTAAAACGGCTACATCGAAGTATTTATCCAAATCGATGCCTTTTATGTTGTAATAAAATTCACATGTATCTTCCTCTTTCAAACGTGAACAGAGCGCGAGAGAGTTATCATTCTTGAATGTCCAATCGTTCGTCATGTAGTATTCAAGAGCGTACATAGCCCTGTATATGATTTTTTGTATTTTCAGTAATCTGAAAAATCATTATAGTAATTTGCTTGTTAAAAATTAAATCATCGCACCAAATTACATGATTCTTTTCAATAATTCTGAACTTTGTTTTCTGCGAGCACAGATCACTAGAACTATACCCACCCTGATGGCAGACTCAGGTAGAACTCTTACCGAGATCGGCCTATGTATACAAACAGGGTGACGGGATATTCGTATCTGAGAGAATGACCATCACCATACGGTATTGATAAACACATCAGAGTGATTCTTTATTCGTTTACCAGTTACAGGATCTACTAGTATATATACAGCTATGAATAAGCTTGTAGGGAGGCCTGACAGCGGCAACTACGATGAACTGTATATCTCTCGATGGTCACCGTTCTTTTCTGAGTGCTCTGTACTTACCATCAGATATATTATAATCGCTTTGCTCTTCGTCGTAAAAAAAGGAAGTGCGAAAATGCAAGTATAACATATTATACAGAAATTGCGTGACTAGTTACTAACTATACATCGGAGAACTACATAAAACAACAACGAACTTACCTAGGTTTTCTTCCAAACAGTTTGAGTAAGCCATCAATTAACAAAGCCGGTAAAATTTGCATCATCAGTACCTAAATATTGATGATTCATAATTATTAATTAGTACATAGTTAAACATGAGATAGTGAATTTTAAAGCGACGATGTCTCAGTGATTGTCATATTTGGATATCGCGTCTATTAAAGGAGGATCAACTCCTCGCGAATTATATCAGTCAAGGAACATATCGTAAAGAAACCATTACATGGTGATAGGGTTTTTTCCAAGTCCACCTGACGAGTCACCGCCTTCATGTTGAAAACCTTTCGCCAAGCACCTATAGGTGTGTTCCGATCCGTCCAATTGAGAATGAGCCTTTCTAGATTTAGTGTGTTACCTAAATCTTAGGTGACATCATGTATTTATGAAAGAGTAACTACTCGCCTTAGTAAAATGTCTGACTCGTGATGTTGTTAAAGTAACAACGTTGGCAACCCAGAGAGTATTATCGAATGGCCACTTATGAACACCTTTGAAACTGTATTGACTCAATTCTGTCATAGTTAACTGCACTTGACCTGTTGAACAACTGTTGTAAACTGCAATGTCGTCTGTAGCTTCCAATCTGTAAATTAAACTATATCACTACATAGTACAACAAAGTCGCTTTCTGTGTCCCCATATCCCTATGTATGCTTAAATCTTTAAAACTACGCAACGGATTTTGATGCGGTTTTCTTTAATGGATAGAATGATTGAAGAGGAAGGTTTATATGCATAATAACATAAATTAAATAGTGGAGAAATACTGTTATTTTCGAGACTTCTCCAAATTTAACGCGTGCGGGCCACGGGCAGTAATGAATAAATCAAAACTTCTAGATCGATTTTAATCATTTTTTAGTGAATGACATAGGCTATATATTTTATACCCGTGCGAAGCCGGAGCGGGCCGCTAGTTTTATATAATTGCTAGTTATTCAGATTTCTTATAATAATTTATGATGAATATATTCTTTACTCATTTACTCACTGAATATAGCGAGAAGGTGAAAAAACTGGAAGAAAGTTCACCCAAACAGCTTACATAAGTGGTACCCCCTTTTTTATTTATTTATTGAAGGCTTAGTCGCCTGGGCGACTATATTGCCTAAGTAACATTATACACATTTAAAATTAGCACTGATTAATATTAATTTTATACAGTTCTCTAGCACCTTTAGAAATGGGATCCGTACTCGTCTCAGTTCTCAGCACTCTGTGATGTCAACTGTGTCGTTAAGGTGTACGTGTACGCGTTACATGTAAAATTATTGTGGCTTAAAATTACGACTTACGTTACAAAAAGTTACAGAAATTACAAAGGACGTATAAATAGTACCAGCATACTCATCCGCTATAGTTAAAAGTAATAAAAAAGACAATATATTTGTTAAGTATAATCGTTACGACACATACACAACAACATTTTCATTAGTGTTGCAATTTCTAAATAAAAAATTATCTGCATCAGTCTCGTAAAGAATAGTGGTCAGAAAACAAAATTTTTCATAAACGCGAAAATCATAATTATATAAGGTTTTTTTTATTATTCAATGTATTTTCCTAATCATTAATTATATAATGATTGGCATATAATGTATAATGGCAACGATATTAACTTTAATATATCAGTAGACTTTACAAATGATAGGGCTTCTGAAATAGCTATCAATTCAGTGTGCATAATGGAAATATTTTCATTAATTTTGAATTTCATAAAGGTTTTAGAATTTGATTCAAAAAATGCAGCACCTGTATATTACCGTGTTTAGATATAATGATTGGCATTTATATATTGATCACAATATAATTCATATTGGTGCTTTGGATAAAATACCATCTACTTCTACTTTGATTATATTTGATGAATCTATACCCAGGTGAGAAAACATTTCATGGCTGAGAAAAAACAGAAGCTAATAATGAATACGATATTAATAAAGTTTGTTTTGCCTCCTTAACTAACTCAATTCACTATGATGGATGATACTTTTAATGATATTGATTGATTTATATAAGTTGAATCATAGAGAAAGCTCGCGTAGTCAATTCGACTGCGTATAATATTGAACTTTATAATGCATTGGTTTAGAAACTTAGCAGATTCTGAAACTCCATATGTGTTGCAATTTCTAAATAAAAAATTATCTGCATCAGTCTCGTAAAGAATAGTGGTCAGAAAACAAAATTTTTCATAAACGCGAAAATCATAATTATATAAGGTTTTTTTTTATTATTCAATGTATTTTCCTAATCATTAATTATATAATGATTGGCATATAATGTATAATGGCAACGATATTAATAAGTTTGTTTATTGATATAAATTGATTGATATCCTCTTTGATATAATCATTTTAACTTTATAATGCATTGGATGTTTTATATGTTTTTATTGGCAAAGTTTCGCTGCATAATACATCCTTATTAATTATAATTCCGGGAGCAAAAATACCTCTATACTCTATAAAGCACTAAGCGTACTGACAGCGGTTCGCTGCGAGAAATATAGTTTTACATTCTCCGACACGGCACGGTTTTTGCATGCTAAACTATGAGTCTAGTCCTGTATATAACCAAAAGTTTAAAGAGTTATTTTATGGTTTCATTGAATAAAAGTTATGACATATCGAGTGCTGTTCTTATAGATTTTAAGAATATATTAAAAATGATAGTTAAAATCAATACCGATAATAGGTCAACAGCGATTATTCCAAACGCATGTAATGTTAACAAACCCAACAGATGATTTATGTTATGTTAAAATCGACAATATATTCAACAATTTCAAATTGACGTTAAATTACTGTTTCAAATGTATGTAAATAAGAAAACATAGTTTGCTATTCAATTACAGATAACAATTGCATTGTATTACATTTTTAAAATTCATTAATTAATATGTTTTAAAATAAATACGTTTATAATTATTTATCTGACACAATTAAACTTTAACATGGCCACTTTACCCCGTTAATTTTGGAAATATGATATGAGTTGGCACGTTCACAGAGACAATTCAATGACGTATTGCGAGTATAAGAAAAAGCCATCACGCACAAAAACCTAGAAAAATTGTTTAGTTTTTATTTGATAAATTACAAGGCGATATGCTATTTAATTACCAGATTGTAAAAACTAAAAACTTACTGTTTGGTGCCTCTTATCCAAGACACAGCGATAATATTTTTAACACAACTGTCGACGGGTATGTAATCGCATTTAACATCCGGCTTTGTGTATGAACTATGCATAATACCTGAAATTGGGTTTGTATATATAATAACGTGACATATTATTTAAAGACAGTAAATGCAAAATTTTGCATATTACAATATATTTTATGAAATACTGGCTTTTGCTTTTACAGTTTCCGCTATCGTTTGGAGAATATTTTCCGGGAGATTTTTATTTATAATGCATGTGTCACAGGCTTATTAGAAGGAAGGAACAATCAATGTATATTAATCAAGCCGTGAAAATATTTTTCAGACGTTGTCGATGCTCATATACGAGTATTTGTCAGTTGAGAATTATCCGCAGTAACTCTTTTTCTTTCTCTACATATTAGTTGTATCTCTATTTTGACCACTTTATTTGTAACTCTTATACAATTAAATATTTGTGTGGTAAGACTTAGAAAGCTTCATTGACTTTTATGAATTGTAATGAAGGAACACTTACGATGTATACGTTGCATTCAATCATTAAACTTACCTTTTCCTCCCGCTATGCATAACCCAATAGGGCCATTAAAATTTTCAACCCATCCGGGTACTGGTTCGTCTAAACTGCCTACAACTGTAAATAAATCACAAGGTTCATTATGTTCAACTTTTTCACAATTCTTGCTAATATTATTGGAGACGCAAGGTACCATGCTACATCGTCACAATGACGAGGGGAATGTGAAGATTGGAAACGGGACGTCGTACACTGACCTGGATTCTTCTGCTGCAGGGTCCAGTATCCACTAACGAGTACAGTCACCCGAAGCACTATCACCATCACACTGTGTTTCACCTTCACAAGATCGCGGTAAAAGACTGGTATTCGTGGCTTGCATTACTCCCGGAGGATAAGCCGCGGACAAAAACTAGTGTCTTATAAAACAGGGTAGTAGTTACCACTTTCAATAACGCAGCTACCAAACCATTCCACTTTTTACATCCATTTAAAGGAAACCAAAACTTCAGCGGTGAAGGAAAATGTCATGAGAAAATTCATATGTTGTTAGGTACATGTGACGGGCTTTGGTGATATTAATGTAATATTTAAATGTATGGCTTTTATTATTGTTTTCGGTATTATTTATGTATTTTACTAGTTAATTACCACATAAATTACAGTTTCAGTTTCTTAAATATATGCTAGAGTTAATGCAATGAAATCCTATAACTACTATTTATTGTAGCAAAACAAAGTGACAGAATTCTACCTCATACCACAGGACAATCTAGGTAAATGACACAGGGTAGACTGTACCAGAGTCAACGGGCGTAAGTTACACTTTGCATTGTTACCGCAAGGAGAATAAAAAAACAACATTTGTTTACCAATGGAGGGTCTGACTATGACGGCCGGGAGCTGTCCCCTGGTCTCATACACAGCGTACTCTGCTAACTGCTTGGTGAACGCGTATGGATTCGGTATACCGTTCGTGTATCTGTTGACAACATACAGTTGTGTAGCTCTATGTTGTGCATCAACTCCAATCTGTTTTAATTCGCTACATACAATTTTTATATATTTTTAAACAATTTCAAAGAGGAAGAGATATTATTTATTTTGTATTTTTATTGTTTTTTTTCCTATCCTTTTTTTTAATGTAGGAAGAAATCCTTCATTGGACACCCACAGCCCTAGGGAGCTGTGTGGTGTCAGACTCTTACTGACTAAAAAAACCCACGAGATACCGTCTGCTGCGCTATGGAGTGGCACAGGATCGAACAAACAAGCACTATGCCACCCCAGCGACAAGGCTCAGCGCGAACGCCCTGACCGCGACGACAGCCCGGCCAAGCTGCCTACCCCTCTACCGAACCAATCTGCAATAGAAAGTCAGGTCCCCAGCCCCTTCCCTCCTTGGTCCGGTTTGGCAGTCAAGGGGTCACCCCCTCCAACCACCACCACCTGTAACTTTTTGAAGTGGTTTTCTACCACGGTGACTTTTTAACGAGGTTTTCTCAACCTCCCCCCGCCCGAAGGCCACCCCTCTGTCACTTTTAATGTGGTTTCCTCCCACAGGAACTTTTTAATGAGGTTTTCTCCCGCTCCCTGCGCCCGAAGGCCTCCCTTCTGTCACTTTTTAACGTGGTTTCCTCCCATGGTAACTTTTTCATGAGGTTTTCTCCCTCTCCCTCCGCCCAAATGCCGTCCCTCTGTCACTTTTTAACGTGGTTTCCTCTCACAGTAACTTTTTAACGAGGTTTTCTACCTCCCTCCGCCCGAAGGCCTCCCGTCTGTTTTTTAACGAGGCTATCTCCTCAGCACCCGTAACTTTTTAACGTGGTTTTCTCCCACGGTGACTTTTACCGAGTTTCCCTCCCTCCCGCCGCCTGAAGGCACTACCCTCCGTGACTTTTTTACGTGGTTTTCTCCCACGGTAACTTTTTAAGGAGGTTTTCTCCCTCCACCCTCTGACGGGCGAATCGAAGCAGGCACGTCCTTACCCTGTTCCCTCTGATAAGCAGAGGGGGACTGCGAGAGGCGCCGTCTGTCGGGGTATACGCCCCGACCTAGTTCTGGAACCGAGTTCCAGGAGTTTTTATCGGTTCTCTAGCCTAGATCCGTAGTGTTCTGCTAGACAGGGTCACCTCGTGTAGGATGTGGCTCTTCACCACGCACTGACGGTCTTGGAAGGCCGGCTAAGGCTCCACGAGGGAAATGTACTCGCCTGTGGGTCCACCCCCTGCGGTTCCGAGGTACGAGCTATCCTATCCTATCCTATTTTATCTTATTTTTGTTTTATATAGGAAAGAGGATAATTTCAAGAGGATCTCATTTTAATTTCATGAGTATTGAACCTTGGATTTCGAAGACACATCAGGGAAATCAAATAGGAAATATATTACGTACCTAAGTATGGCCAAACAAGTTCTGGTACATTTTTTACAGGAGCTTTTTCAGAGATCAGTTTAATGTTTAGTTTAAATTTTGATTATTTGTCACATACAATAGGTAGCGTTTGCAAAATGCTGACACGTAGATGTCATTTCGTTGTATTTGAAATTCTGGTGGCTGTTTAAGTTCTATTAAGAAACAATGTTATCTCTTTCACCATTTTAAGTTTACTGCTAATAACTTATTCGCTTTAACAAAGAGTATGTTAATTCCAAACAGTAGTTAATATAAAATGAATACACTTACTTGGGTGTTAAGATTTCTAAAGTGTGAGCGTCGATCTTGTCACATATCTCCAGAATATCATTCAAATCAACATGAGGCGTGTATACCGCCTCCTCAATATACTGTCCACGGTTTGTATTTGAATACGTCGTAGAAACATGAACCAGAGTCTGTATCAGTATAATTTTGGTTTAAATATTAATTTAGTATGAAATTACTGTTTAGTACTGAAAAATTAAAACATTTTTTTAATAGAATAGAATACATTTTTTGAACAAAATATTTACTTTTATGAACACAAAGATTTATATGAAGCTTTTTGTAAAGTACCGTAATGTATAATTCTTAAAACCCATTATCTTTTTAATTTATATAAGTAAAATGATAGAGGTATACCGCCGTACGTTCATCACATAAAAGCTACTTAATACATTTCGATCACATTTATTTAGTTTTATTTAATTAAAACATGACTCTTATAAAACAAGAAAAACACAATTTCTTCATTAGAACAATTTACTGGACTTTAAAATTGGGTAGCAAAAGAATTATTTATTAAGATAAACTAATATGTGCGACCAATCGCACGTCAATTAAATAAAAATATGGAGGCGTCTGTATCGCACCTGCCTCTTGTTATGAGAATCAAGTAGCTATTGGATGCTGTTATCAAAATCAAAAATACATTATTCAATTGGGGCCATAAGATGCCGCTTATGAACGTCAAAGTTACCACCGGCTCGTAAAACAACCCAGTCATCGAAAAGAACCGGCAAGAAATTCGATTGGGTTTATCTTTTTAACATATAATACAGGTTAAATCGTTTTTAGGGAATTGACAGAGAAGAGTCAATTCCAGACATCACCATTGCTCATGTATTGATAATTGATATAATAGCCTTTTCACACCAAAATGCGCTTACTATGGCACTTAACATTATAGTCCGGCAAATCGGTAATATCCTTTTGGACTTTGTTATAAATCTTAACACTATTACCTAAGAAACCAACTGGTTTTACTGAGTTTTTTTTTTCGAACTAACCTACTCTGTTGACCCTGAGGCCTCTACAGATTAACCGGACTACACAAGGTTTTACTGAGTCAGAAACATGGGACGACCAGTTTGTTCTAGTGTCTAGTTTTTAGTGTAGTTGTGCTTGTTTGCCTAAGACTTGACTATCTAGGACTTTGTTAATTACTATGTTTTTATTTAGAATTCCACACAGACGTAGTCACGGGAAAATCTAGTTTATTATAAAGTTATTAAAGTTTCCAGAAATTAAGCACTACTTATACGCACTAAACTAACAAAAACAAAATGCTTAATTTGGCCATTGTTCAATAGTTTAGGTAAATATTACAACAGAATGCATTGGTAGTCACTTTGTGTTGGCTCCATTTATTTTTAATCTTATAATTTATTGTATGCTTTACCCGATATGATAAAAATATTTAATGGCCTGAAAGTGGAATAATTTGATGGGAAGGATTTTAAAATATAATACCATCGGACAGACGAATACACTGACGCTGCTTTTTATAATATGTAAGTATTTATCAAGAGTTTTTGACGGGATCTTAGTCTGTAATGCAGTGGCTTTTATATGTTATTCATAATCTTTTGTTATTTGAATCTATATTTATGTAATATTGGTGGCATTGTACAAAATATATTTCAGTTATTATGCATAAGTGAAGAGGATGGAAAATATTACCACGGAACATGGATTCTGAGATGCCACAAATACTCTTTGGAAAGTTCTGACAAGGAAGCCACGATCCTGTTAGAGCATTAAAATTATCATCACAAGGCATTTTATGAAGGAAAGTTTATGTCAAGTTTAAAAACGTCATATTATAGTTACTGAAGACTAATGGTATTAGTTGGATAAATCCTGTGTAGTATTATAAAAGCGAAAGCTAGTTTGTTTGTTACGCTTTCACGCTTTAATTACTAAACTCATCACCGTGCATATTTACATGCACGTTGTCAGGAGTGCAGAAAAGAACTTAAGGTAGCTTACATTCAGAAAAAAGTTACTGTTCTCGAGAGACAGATGAAATTCAATGAAGGCAAGCAAAAGTTAATAATTGAGCAAAAGTAAAACTGTTCGGTACTATTTTGTATTCTGTTTAACAAGCGATTTTCTCTTACTTTTTTTTGTTAATATCTGTTGACCTGCTTTAATGATATTTACAAATTAGGAAATAGGTAATTTATTTTCATTCCATTGCAGAGCCTTTATTCGTCATACTTCACGCTTGTTACGACTATAATTCACAATATTTGTACAATACTCAATACAGATAATACTAATCCAAAGAAAATAGCTTCTAGGACTTATTATGGTCGAATTACGATCACGGCCGCTAGTATAATTTAAATACGTAGTTTTTCTAAACATAAGCGATATAGCGCTATTCCAATCCTAACTATAACCCTAGTTATAAGTACGAATGTGAATTGATTTGTTTCTTACGCTTTCACATCTTAACTAATTGATCGAAAAACGATATAGAATAGCTCAAATTTAGAAAAAAAAAGAGTGATCCCTTATCTTTTATTAATATTTAACGAAGAATACTTACAGATAAATGCCTCATTTCTTTAGCTAGTTCCAGAATCTGAATAGTTCCCTTGAGATTCATTCGAACAGCACAAGCTAAATGATCGTCGAATCTGAATAAAAACGAATGTAATATTATAATAAATAGTCATATTTTTTTTAGTATTTTCGATTATGAACCATGATATTAGTTGAATAGATTATCTCATAAATAACAGTTGAGTGTTTTTCCTTAAAGCAATTGTTGATAAAATGGGATATAATGTATCACAACCCGAGAAAATCCAATAGAGTACATATATTGGTACGACGTACAAATTAATTTCGTAAAAGGGAATATTAATAAAATACTTCAAAGAAGAACGAAACCGCTTTCGAAAAACGCGACTCAAAATTATAAAAAATAACATTTTATTCACTTCATTTTCCATAATACTTTGTCTTAGTTTAAAACAAGAAATTAAAATACAATTACAAAATTCAAATAACACCTTTTGCATATTTTTTTTAAAGTCGAAACCATCTCGCTATTTCCTTATATAAAAGACAAAAGACATATTTAAAAAGTCTTTCAGATTTTGGCTGGAATAAAATTCAAAGTGGCGCCGACTTCAGAATCAATATGTAATAGGTATTATTTTAATTTTGTAATTATATCATAATTTTTGTTTTTTAAACTAAGACAAATTATTATATAAAATGAAATGAATAAAATGTTATTTTATAATTTTGAGTCGCGTTTTGTGAAGGCGCTTTGTTTTTCTTTGATCCCACGACAAAACCTTCTATACAAATTGGGCTAGCAGCTTTTGAGAAAATCGCGGACATACAAACATACATATATACATAGAGGTCGAAAACTAAACCTCCTTTTCTTTAAGTCGGTTAATTAAAAATCACGAACATCATACACAAGTGCCCTGTTTATCAAACGTTTTAGAAGTCCACGAGCTCACAAGTTACATTTTGTAATAACTCTTTTACAAGATCTTGTAAATTACGTCTATCAAAAGTCTACAAAATCACATTTTAGACAAGTTTATGTGAACTTGTGTTTTTAATTTACAATACTCTATTTTTGCAAAATTATAAAATGTTTTTCCTACCATATTATATGTCGGTAAGAAAGAAATTATGGTACAATAACTAGTTAAGTTAACGTTAAAAATAAAACATGATTCAAATAATATAATTCTAGGTCTTAATTACCTATTTAAGAGTAAACAGGAACTCTCCAAATCTTTCGTTACAAGTTACAAGCTACAAAAGTATTTATGATAAACGAAACCACAAATACAAATGTGAAAAAGCACTTGTATTACAAATAATATCACTTTTAGCTTATAATTTACACATGTAGTTTTGATAAACACATTCAACAAATGTACTGATTAACAAGTGAAAACAATTGTGTCACAAGGCTTGTAACGTTTGATAAGTAGGCTACAGGTCTAATATAAGTCGCAGACAGCTTAAGCATGTCGCGTTGCGATATTTACCCGTGTGTATCTATTAATAAAGGGGGTTAAGAAATATTTATATACGTTAATATTTCAATAATCATCTACGGTGAATAAACCCAGCATCTAAATAAATAAAAAAAATATATTTTTAGTTTGTTGCGATTCGGGAACGATCCATGTTGCGGATAGGTTATACTTGTAGATCAGGGTGACAGCGAAAACCTGCGACTGACTCCCCATCCCCTCACCAGTTGTCGTTGTTCATTAATTGCTACCATAGAAATGTAATAAAAGTCAATATTGTACGCGTAATAACAACTGATATATTGTTTTATTATCTCACCTTACACTCGCCGCTGTATGAAATATAACATTCACTTGATTTGTCAACAAACGTCTGTCCGCTTCAGATAAACCTGTTTACAAAAGAATATGTATAAACTCGTAATACAGAACACACAAGTGTTTCGATATTACTTTCAAACAATCATATGTATAATATTCCATACATTCGTGAAAAGAGTTTCCGATTAAATATATTAGAACAAGTAAAGCTATAAAACATAACAATAATATGAATTAACAAATTGATAGGCTGTAATTCTCGCTATTCAAAATAGGGATGCAAAGAATAAATTTTCTCCCGGAAAGCATCAACGCTTACCGCTCCGGATCTCTAAACAGAGCGTGTTCGTACTCAAGCCCGCGATACCATCGATCATACGGTTATGGACGGGCAGTTAATTTCGCTTCCTCACACCCACCGCTATCTCTCTCGGTGGCGTCTCAAGCCGAGGTTCGATCCTCGGAGTGGAGCCCTCGAGAATGCTGCTAGTGTGATACAATGATACCGCATTTACTAGCTCATCATACACGTCACATTGTACTATACATACGTATGTACACACACGGTAGGTACGCATGTTGTGAAGACATTTTCTCTTCTTTTTGTCTTTTTGTTTAGTTAGCCTTAGCTAAAATTGCTAAACTCGAAACGCATATACGGGTTCATGTGGCGCATATGAAGTACACGTACCTATGAGTATCACTAACGTTTAGAATTTAATCAGTATTTTTTTTTTACTTTTATACCCGGTTTACCCTGGGGCCCTACAGATTCATCGGAGTACAAAAATTTAATGAGTAGCTTAAATCGCTTTATTAGTTTAGTTCGATTTGCATTTGATGCATTCCATACCATTTTCTATTCAACAACCTAAGCCGAGGTTCGCTCACTTGGCAACATTGAACCGATTGCCGTGCGATTGAGTCTCTTAGGCCCGGTGAAGCTGTGAAGGCCCATCAGGCCAACAACGTATAGTATAGCTAAAATAAATCCGCGCTCACTCGCTCGCCAGCATTAAAAGAGTCAACGTGGCTCTAACGCGTGTAATCTATTGTAATCATTACATCTTTCATTGCTAACATTTTTTTTATGCAGGGACGTGTGAAATCAGCCAATTCATTCCAGATGACAGTAGCAAAGTAATATTCAGTCGTAGCCTTATGATGGACTTTCGCAATATAAGTATTTTTTCTAGTTAAATGGCATCTAACGACTTTTTCTATACCTCTGATAACGTGTATGCAAAATTTTACGATAATCGGTTGAAAACGTAACAAACAAAATCATATTTGCATTTATAACATCAGTTAG
The DNA here is from genome assembly GCA_035772565.1 of Antheraea assamensis. Classification (NCBI taxonomy): domain Eukaryota; kingdom Metazoa; phylum Arthropoda; class Insecta; order Lepidoptera; family Saturniidae; genus Antheraea; species Antheraea assamensis. The sequence goes on from JAQQSE010000107.1 coordinate 20,292, forward strand.
GGTATACCAAGACAATCGTCCTTAAGGAGTAAACCCCATTCACGAGATATTTTATAAAATCCTGTGACACAGCGAATTGTGGAATATTTGTCAATAGTTCTTCGCTACTGTATGGATTCCATTGACTCTTTGTCATTTATTATAAGTTTATTTAGTACACAGCGAAACGAGCGAGTATCAGCTAGTTTATATATAAAGTGGCCTATTTCTGATCTTGTTTGGTATTAATGTTAAACTCACCTAATCCATTTTCCATCACGTCTCCGGCGATCGCAAATACCTTTTCTTCGAAAACGCCTCCTCTCTCTGCCTTCAGACGGTTAAAACACTAAAGAAAATAATTATGTTTTATGTGATTTGGATGTAGCATGTTAGTAGGGCATTTTTAATACCTGCCTGGCTAGCAACCATACTTAGGTTGAGAATTTGACTCCAAGCATCTATACGTGTTTTTCCGTAGCTACACTTGAGACCCAATTCCCATTTAGGTTTATTTTGTTCATCACCTTAGAACATTAAAGCTCATTTTATAGTTAATGACGTAGTTGTCAAGCTTAATAAAAAAATTTTTACGCTAATGTTTATAAATTATAGTGATAAAACGATTGAAAAAACTGATGAATTTATGTTAGGAACTTCTGTTCTAAAACGGCCATTAGTTGAAATTAATTTAATACCTCGCTAGAGTACAGTTTGCGCAGTCTCTCTTCAGCATTGTCTCCTTTCTTGCTCCTCATCAGCAAGTAGATCCTATTCAGCTCAGTGCAGGAGTACAGGAGTTTCTCTATCAGTACTTTACCTATGAAACCTAAACAATAAAATGATAATAAAAAGTATAGTTACTCAATATATTTGGATTACATCTAAGCTTACAGTTTGATTATTATGAAGTCCTTCCAAATGTATGAATACGCTTATGGATATATTTAGAGTAACACAAGAAAAAAGGGCGAATTAATATAAAAACAGATTTTATTATATAACATAAAATTTTAAAATTCGTTGAATAGAATCAATTACTTAAATTAATATTTTTGAACACAAAAGAATTAGACTAAACGAAAAAGCAAATTAAACGCAGTTCCCTGTTGTCACTCTTTTACGACCTTGTCCTTTACATCTTGTATACTCTCCAGTCTGCAGGTAACGTTTAAGATTGTGGAAAATCACAGGCTTGGACCTTCGTATTGTTTGAGTTACTTCATTCTAATTGTAACCATTGTCAATTACAGTGACAGTTTTAGACACCTGAGCAACGCTGAGATCCGGTATTGTTGCTCAAACTTATCAAACGAAGTTCCCATCATTTAATAATAATAATTTTAGTCAAAAGTACAGGAATAATGTTAAATTTGTTAAATACAACAAAAAAATCTGTAGAATTTCATTCACTTCGTATCAAAGTAATTAGCAGACAGCAAAGGAAAAATAGATGGAAGTCGTAAACATAATTCTATACAAAATCTTCTTTTTTCTAATTACACAAAGCTGGTGTATATGGCCAGTATGAAATTAAAAAAATATGTTTATCTAATTTTTTTGCATTCCTCTAAATACGTCCATTACTGTATATTTGCGATCCGAGTAGGCAGACGCGTAATATCAAAAACCTTAATCAAATAATAATGACTATAAAAAATATTCCATTTAAAAACGTTGAAAAATTCTGAGAGGCAGACAATTTGACATTATATGTACTTTTATGTAAGAATTAAAAAAATATATTACTTTCTATATGAATAAATTGATAGAGGTCTGCCTTTGTGTACGCATTACGCAAAAACTTCTCGATTGGCTACGATTTTTTTTTTAATTTTATGTTTAGACAATTGATCATTATCCACAAAAAATATCGCGATATCTTCATGAAATAAAAATTGAAACTATGATTTCTTGTCATTAAGAAGTAGGACAAGCGGTGTGGTGTGCATGCGTAGTAGAGGGGAAGAAACCGAACAACATTGTTTATATGGAAATTCTTTAATTTCTTCTCTATTACCGTATGTGCTTTTCTGTAATCCTCAGAATGGCGTTAAAAATTTAACGGTGACAAGTTGAGCAGTTAAGGTTTGAAAGTGTAACAAGCAAACAAACTCTTGTATTTGTAATATCAATATAGTTAGGATAGTGAATGCCCTGATTACCAAGAGTATAATATGTACTGTCTCGTGAGACTGATATCTTTAATTGTGAAATGACGAAATGAAGAAATAGCAGAAATATTAGTAGCCACTATATTGTAGGTAAATTAATAAAGTATGTACATACATACGATATGTTTTATCTACAGCCGTTTGTATTCTACGTGGATGAGAAATTTGTTACAAAAAATATTAAATAATATTTGTAACACCTATCAACTGTTGGTGAAAGAAAACACCGTGAGGAAACTTGAAGTGTTCTTGCAGTTCTTAACCGAGAAACAGAACTAAGAACTGGAGTGCAGCGCGATTGGTAGTCGCCCGTGATTTCGGAAACGACGCAGTACTCCGTCGATTTAACTGTAAATACTTTATTCCAACTGTAATAACTTAGTCAAAGTTTAATATTACCTGTCCCTCCAGTTATAAAAACCGTTTTGCCTTTATAATATTCCGAAATAGTTGGTACCGAAGTCAGATCTCTGTCCTCAAGGAAGCCCATTTTTCTTCCAGAAAATTACCCAGATGCTTATAATATGACAAATGAACAAGGAATACTGTGTTCTTTTATACGATGTATATTTATAGTCAAATTAATGAATGCATAAATTAAATATTTGCAATTAATCACATTTAAATTCCTATTTAAATTATTCCAAACATCATTATTTAAATGTAAAAAAAAAACAATGCACAATGCACACATTAAATGACGAGCACTCTTTGGCCTTATTCAAATTTTTCACAGAACATATTTAAAGTGTCACACAAATGTTTCGATATATCGGAAAACAAATCGCTCAACTGCATATCCAACCAGACTTTAGTAACTTGTCGGAGGAGTATACAGATAATGTGGTGATGTGCCTGAGATGTGTTGTTATGACAAATAATTCATACCGTGAACCGTCATGCAGTCAGATACCTGTTTTGTAGAAAGGGTCGACATAGTCTAGGCACAAGTTCTTTGTAATCACTATATTACATGTAATGCTAATATAAGAAATATAAGTTTTGCACTCTATACCATCTAAAAATCTTGAAAACACTGCATCAATCGTTATATACAATCTATGGCATACAAATTAAAATACTTATTTGAATTTTTTCCGAATGAATTGATTGCTATTTCCATATTTATTACATTTATATTTGATATATAAATTATGGGACATAAAAATACTAATTCCTTGAATAGTGAAATAAAATTTGCTTTATAATGCAACAAGCAACTTAAGTATGAACAATTTTTATTTGTATAAGATAAATTAGTCTGTCAGACATAAGATTAAGAAAATTAAAAAAAAAATAATCAAGTGTTTTCTTTTCACTATAATTGTTTTTGAAGTTATACTTCTTTTGGCGCGTTAAGGAAAAATGATGAGAATACATTTTTACGTTGCGCGCGCACACCGTCACAAAAATCCGACACCCTGAAGTTAGCTATAGTCAACATTTAATTCAAAAAAGTGTGTATTATTTTTTTACGCTTTTATTTTTTATATTCCTTTTCTCTATTGTTAAAGTCGTTTTCTATAAACGTAGAATAAGGCGAAAGATAAAATTTTAGAAAAGATTTTTATCTTATTACGCCAGAGAAGTATAACTTCTAACGCGTGTACATAAGTACACCCTACTTTTTTTTATTGTCCATTAACTAATAACTGGCACTTTCAATGTTTACAGTTTCAACTTATGCATCGAATATTATAAAATAACTTGATGACTCGGTGAACTTCGTGTCACTTACATATATTTATGTAAAACGTTGTCAAAACTTAACTTACAAATATTTGACAACCGAGTGACATTTTTTATTTCTAAGAAGACAATAGGAGTTTTTGGCGGGATCTTAGTCTGTTATGTAGTGGTTTTTATATTTTATTCATAATCTTGTGTTATTAGACACTATATTTTGTAATATTGGTGGTGTTTTACGTAATATAGTTCGGTTATTATGGACAAGTGAAGTGGATGGGAAATAATACCACGGAGCATGCATTCTGAGATGCCACCAAAACTCCATGGAAAGTTCTAACAAAGAAACCACCATCTTGTTAGAACATTATTATTATCACAACACACTTACTTGAAACAAAACATTGACACTGGTAAGTGCTTCTGCGATGCCAAAACAAGAAGAAGAAAGAACATTTTTTTTGCGTTACATGAAAATAATTCATTCATAAAAGCTCAAACAATGCAGCAATTTAAGAGTAAAACGTCTCATCCTAAATTTACATATATCATCTGAAAATTCAGACACATCTTGGGAAATATTAACGCATAGGTTAGGTTTTCTCCTATATACAAATGTACTCTGTGGAGACTCCCCATTCGACGCAATGTTACATCTCCATATTTAATGTACACGCTACATGGTACAGTAGGTGGCGTGCGTGTCGTACTTCAAATGTTTTGGAATGAGCATTTCTGTCATTCTATATGTTCTCACAATTTTACATTTGTTTCATACAATTTAAAAGATGCATGCGGATCCGTTGGTAACAGGTAGTATACAATTTATTCCTACAAAGGAATAAAACAATTTAACACGGCCATATATTATAGCTTTTTAATATAAATGCCCAAAAAAAAGTATGTACTATATAGATTTGATAATCCTGTGATAAACCTGAAACCATACAGGCGTGATGTTAGGTATGGAATAGTGGAAACAATACATAGATATAATAGTCCGGTGAAACTGTAGCGGCCTTAACAAGCCAACAGTTTAGTCAGTTCGAAAAAATAAACATAGATATACGATTACAGCAATCGCGAGTCATTTGCTGTTGTTATTAAAGAGTTTCTGTTAAATATCTCCGAAGATCTTATATTTTAGTAAATAAAACATTCCCTGAAAAAATAAGCATCCAACAACAAAAATTTCATCCAAATCGAACCCGCAGTTTTTGAGAAAATCAACCACAAGTAATATGATTATTGGTAAAAGATCAACAAGGACAGATATCAATTTGAAAATAGGTCTTTGAAACTAAAATTCAACAAAATTAAATGAAAAATTGACTGACGAAAAATTAAACCTTAGTAGTCTAAGGGGAGCACTTAAGGCACTCACCCGTATAATCAATCTTCTGTTATATACATATATTTAAATCATCAATGAAATCTGAATGAATATATTTTTAATTATTTTCAACAACAACAACGATATATGTCATAATAAAAAACGTAATTACTTAGGTACATAGTCATAATTATGTACTTATCTTAAAATATCTTAACTCTGTCAGCAAAAGTCGAATGCTTTTGTTTTCTAAATCAGTTTGTTTTTATTCTTTACATATTAAAATAATGTTTTCGATGTGTAAACAGAGTAGGAATAGATAAAACTCTTCGTGAATATTAAAGGTGTTATTGGTGTTACATAAATACGAGTATCATGTACTCTCTACAAATTATTGATTTTTCTGTTTTTTTTTTGTTACATATTCCACAAAAAACGTCAATCGATTGACTTAATAGTTAATTCTCAGCACAAAATAATAAACAATTATATTTGAATTTCTCAGAAATATATAGATAGGTACAATAACATGCACGTGATGTGACCACCTGGGACCACTGTAAATATAAATATAACACATAATTTTCTCTTACTATTAATTTCGGAGCCAACAATATATGGAGGACAGAAGAATGTCCTTTATGGACCGAATATTTGATTTGACTTTTGACATTTGAGTGGAATTAAATGTATTATTATATCGCAATAAGGTATTGTGATTTAAATTGCAAATTTTATAGCATTTAGTGGAAACATATTTTTATTTTTATAAATATAGTAGAGACAGATTTCATAAACCTTTTTCTTATTTACAGTCTCTAAGCGTTTGTTAGATTTATTACTTTATAGGTTTTAGCGTTTTTCCTCAATTTGGTAAACACGCTAAACCTAGAGAGCGACTGGTACACGTGTATGTGCTTGGCGATAGATTTTCAACTTGAATATAGTAGCTAGCCAGCCGGGCTTAAAAAAAGCCCTACCACCAACCATGCTATAATTTTATCATGTTTTCCTTTACCGAAAACTCCGAATACGGACCTAGGTCACACGACGCAACGTCTCTGAATACACTAACCACTGAGCTATTGTCGCTTCTAAAGATGATAAGTTAAAGTTTGAAGTTTTTTACAAACATATGATAGGAATGGTTTTATTTTTTTCTTTGTTTTTCAAACTTGGATAGTTTAGTTTACCAGAGTTTACAAATACAAAATACATGTACAATGCTGGTACACTTGTGTGTTTCACTAATTCATATATATGTATGTTTAGCATAGCTAGTATAGCTTATTAATATTCACGTTATTGCAACCAAGGTAAATAGCCTAAGCCGAGGTTCTGCCACTTTGACACCCTTGAGCGTTTTGCCAAGCGGCTGAGCGCTATTAGCGCTCGCCCATTAGTCCGGTGAAACTGTGAAGGTCTATCAGTTCGAAAAAAATGATAAGTTAATATATGCATTTTGTTCACATATATAAATCAATTTTGTTGTGTTGTAAAGGTTATTTAGGATTATATGTGGCGACGGCTTGATATTACTAATTTGGTTTTGATGGTAGATATCTTAGAAAACTTTCTGTAATGCAGTTTAGGTTTACTTGACGTGCCAACTTTTTAAATGAAACTCTTTCCTTTTCAGGTATAGGTATAAGAGAATAAATTTGCTTGCTGTAAAATGCATAGACTCGTCCAGTGTTGGTAACTACTTGGGAGCCTGGTGAGTTTCTTAAACTGACTATAACTCACAGTATCTAGTTGTATACATAATAAATGAATGAGCAGTGGATCCCACGAGTTGGTATTGACAGACAAATTATATATGGTATGTAGTCGGTAGTAGTATGCTGGTTTGTCTATTATAGTATAGGCCGATTTACAAGTATTTCAATTTGATGTGTAAATAGAACCTAAGCATTGTCATGTCTATGCGTTAATATTTCCCAAGATGTGTCGGAATTTTCAGATGATATATGTAAATTTAACAAAAGGCATATTTGCTTCTCTCTTTCCTTAAAGTGTTGTATTGTTTGAGCTTTTGTGAGTGAATTATTATCATGTATCGCTTCTTTGAAAATATAATATAATGTAAGACATTAATAAAATTTACATGTGAATGTAGAAATTCTTATCTGTGGTGTTGATTTATGTAAGTTTTTCTATTAAGTATCCTTTTTAAGTTTTTGTACAATAATCCTCAGGTTCTAAATTCCTTCTTGCATGACAGGTATATTTATAAGTGTAAGATATCAATCGTATACCGTTTAGATTGGATGCTGTTGACCTCCCGTTTTTCAGTGATGTCGTCGACATAATGCTGCTATCTATTGGCTCTTTAAATACCTACTGGAAATTGAGTTCTTTACCTTTCTTTGTCTCATTAGAGCATAGGTTGGGCTGTTTTGATTTCTCCCGATAGGTTACAGACTGACATTGCTTTTTGTTCGAAGGACCAAAAATATTTGTATTATCTGTACAATTACGAGCGACCGAACTTGATAAATATAACGTACTGCGTTGAGTAGTAACTTAACACTGATGGTATATTAATGTTAGTTGTCCGATTTGCGTATGTATTATTTTTATTTTTTTTATACTTTATAGGTAAGCGTTTGACCACGATCTCATTTGATGTTAAATGATGATGTGGTCTAAGATGGTAGTCACGTTAAGCCTGGAAAGACTGGCTCTCAAGTGCAGCTGCCGGAACACACCAACAGGTGCGTGGCGACATATTTTCAACTTGACGGTGGTAGCAAGCCAGGCGGACTTAGAAAAAGCCCTACCATCATGCTATGGTTTCATCACGATGTTTTCCGTCACCGAAAGTTCCGATTCAGTTGCTAGGATTCGAACCTACGTCTTTCGACGCTGTGTCCGAATACACTACCAACTAAGCCATCATTGCTTCAAAGTTTAAGTTTACACGTATATAAAGACTGGCTGTTGTGTGTGACATCGTTCGTGTATGTAAGAGTGAAAGCGTAACGAACAATCAAAATCTGATTGACATTAATAGCTAGGATGATACATAATATTTTAACGTATCTGTAAAATCAAATTAATTTAATTTACTTACTGGGCAATATCTAAAAAAGAAAAAGGGCTGCCCGTAACTGAGCGTCGTATGTGTAAAGCAGGCAATGTTCTTAATTTTATTTTGAAACTAGCGACCTCCTCCGCCTTCGTAGAGGCGAACTAATAAACCATCAAATGCAATAAAAAAAATATAACGGATGGCATTGTGCACATAGATCCTACCAGATGAAGATCGAAAAAATGAAATATTATAAAAGGTATATGAAAGAGAGAAAGAAAGACGGAGAGAGAGAGAGAGAGAGTGAGAAGACGGAGCAAAGAAATTGAATTATGAATCTTATTATTGTAAAAAAAATTATACTCCGTTTCTATGTTGCATATCATGATAATTATAACAAAAGTAAAATTGACTTCAAAGAAATCTACCCAAAGAAAATGGCACTTGAATGTCTTTTCTTATAATTAAGCACCTACCTAGTCTCAAATTGTCATAATATATCCCCTTGTAAATTTCCCCTGTCTAATAAAGTATATTTTTTTTGTCGTAATATATACCCTTGTAAATTTCCCCTTTCTAATAAAGTATATTTTTTTTGTCATAATATATCCCCTTGTAAATTTCCCCTTTCTAATAAAGTATATTTTTTTTTGTCATAATATATCCCCTTGTAAATTTCCCCTTTCGAATAAAGTATATTTTTTATAAATGATCAAAATGATGAAGCTTTAAAAAAATACAATCCAATTGAAAACTATTTTCTTTTTGAACTGCATCAGAAATGTTTACTAACAATGCCCATACAATTCATACGTACTTATTGCAGACAGAATAAATTATTAACTACCTAATAAGTATACATTTAAAAATTATTTGCATACAATATGGAAGTACAACGTCACGCCCAAGCTAATATGCAAGTAAATTGTAACAAAAACTACAACCGACCTCAAAACTAATTAATAAAAAAATGTACCAGAACATTCTTCATTATAATTACCTGTAAATATTTCAGCCACTGTACATTTCCTATGCGATTTTGAGTAGTTTCATGATGTATCTTCGAAATCCAAGGTCCAATGAATGATTTGTCCAATGAATGGCGACCCCCTTTAAAAAAAGAAATTTTCAAAATCGGTTTATAAATTACTAAGTCCTGAGGTAACAAACATTTAAAAAACAATACTCACGAATTGAGCAACTCTTTCTATTTGAAGTCAGTGGCAATAAAAGTTCTCCTATTAAAAAAAACTACGCAGTATTCTCAATAGTTTGTCGATCTCAGACGTACCAAACATTCATTTTTACACTGGTTTATCTAGTGACGTAGGTCCGCTTAAAGGATCCATTGGGGTAAAGATAAGGAAAACCGCCGTATATGGGAGATACGTTGAAAAAGTGTTCAGATCTAAACACTAAATAACAGTTCCAAAACCTTCCAAAATGGCGCTAATATTTACTATGAGAAAACATGGGGCGTGATGGAACGTTCGCGAACTTTACATAATATGTTTAGTCATTTTTGGGTATTTACTGTTATAAAACTTTTTGCAATAATTGAATTATAATGAATCCTGTTGCTACTGTAACACCATCCTAATTTAGCATATTTTGACAGACACATTTACATACATTTAAATGGTTCTTCTTACCTCTACACTCCATAGTTCATTGAAAGGATCCATTGAAAATATTCCAGGAAATGAACAGATAGATGAAACACTAATGCTTCTTGCATTAAACTATAATTTATTTATGGAAGTGGGTTTGTTTTAACCTATGAAACATATAAGCTTATTACATCTCGTCTTATCACAGAACATATTTCACTTTATTCTATACATCTTCTATAATATAAAAATGTGAACCGCCTACTTTGAGGTCCTCCCAAAAATAATACGACGAGATCGAGATTGAGAAATATAATGGAAACTTAAAAAATTACAATGGTTAATTATACTATATATAATCAAGTGCGATTCTTGACACCGTGTTTTAATTTCACATTAATTTCGACAAGCGCCATCTATTGACTCGTATCGCAAACTTATTACATCATACATTCCACCCACCAAGGACATAGTAATGTCCTTTATATAAAAACAAAAAACTAAATTTTAAATGGATGAAATACTGATACTATTAAGAACACAAAGTTAAGAATTACTAAAATAACCAAAAGTAAGTATTTATGTTAAGCTTATAACAGTATACAATTTGAAATTAACAAATATAATAATAACAAAATTAATCATCCATCAGAAGACGACACACTTTGTTGACTGGCCTCTTAAGTACAGAGGTTTTGGTTTTGACAGTAACTACTCGTATTAACTCGTCGTCTCCTGCATGAGTATCTATGACTCGTGCCATCAACCATTTACCGGGAGGCATATTGTCTTCCTTTAATAACACGAGTTCTCCAATCTTGATGTTAGACTTGGCTTTAATCCACTTAGGTCTCTGTTGCAGGCGACTGAGGTATTCTCTTGACCATCTAGTCCAAAAGTCTTGCATCATCCGCTGTGTCAGCTGCCATCTCTCCAGTTGATTCACATTTTTTTCTAAATGACTTTGCTCTGGAACCGTGATCGGTGCTTCGCCGATCAAGAAGTGACCAGGAGTTAAAGGATCACAGTCAGAAGGATCTTCGCTCATTGGAGAAATCGGTCGCGAATTAAGCGTCGCCTCTATCTGTGCCGTCAAGGTAGACATCTCTTCATAAGTTAGAGTCGTGTTTTGTAGTACTCTTTTCAAGTGAAACTTAATGGATTTGACTCCAGCTTCCCACAATCCTCCAAAATGGGGAGCTAAAGCTGGTATGTGATGCCAAGTAGTACCATCATTGGCTAAAAGATCTTCAATTTCAACACGCACTTCATCTATACTTCTTTCGAAGGCTGACATCAGTTCTTTATTTCCAGCTATGAGATTAGTAGCATTGTCACTCCAGATATCCTTGCATCGTCCACGGCGTGCTACAAATCTTTTAAAAGCTGCTACAAAGTCTTTAGAGGTTAAACTAGTTACAATTTCAATATGGATAGCTCGTGTAACCATACAAATGAAGATGATAATGTAACCTTTCTGTGTCTTACATCCTCGGCCTTTAGATAGTCTTAAATCTATTGGTCCAGCTAAATCCACGCCACTATTTAAAAATGGCCTTGCAGGTGTAACTCTTACCCTAGGCAACGATCCCATCATTTGTGTAGCTGTAGCTGATCGGTATCTGGTGCATGTCACACATTTGTGTAGAACTTCTCTCAAAAGGCTCTTTGCATGGGTTATCCAAAATTTTGTACGTAAATGACTCACCATTAGCATAGGACCACCATGTAAGGTTTTCTCATGGCAATCTTGTAAAATCAATCTTGTAAATGGGTGACTTCCAGGTAATATTATCTGATGTTTTGAACCACCAGGGATATTAGCATGAGCCAGTCTTCCTCCAACTCTTAGTATTCTATTTTGATCTAAAAACGGATTAAGAGTTTTTAGTTTGCTATTTGAAGATATAGGTTTATTTGTCCTTAAGTTGTGTATTTCAATTGAATATTCTTGTTGTTGACATATTAAAATACATTTTTCCATAGCTCTCTCAATTTCTTCTCCTATTAAATGTTTGTGATTCTCTTTATTTTTTCTGATAAACCTTAAAATGTATGCTGTTACTCTCAATAATTTTGTCAATTTTGAATATTTATCAAGTAAATGAAATTCTTGTTCTTCTTGTATTGTCGTCATTACCTTTATTGTTTTTGCTTCTAAATTAGTTATGTTATCTATTAATTTTTCGTGTTTCAGATTTTTCCGTTTCAGGTCTGCGGGTCCAGTCCACCACAAGGAGTGCGTCTGTAGTTGCAAAGGTGTTGCGCCTCGTGAGGCAACGTCAGCGGGGTTATTTCCAGAAGAAACGTGGTGCCAATGTTGACTAGGTAGAAGACTCAAAATTTCTGAAGTCCGGTTGGCTATGAAAGTCTTCCATCTACTCGGGTGGCATTGGAGCCAAGCAAGTACAACTTTAGAATCAGTGTAGGCATATATATTTTCGCGATTAATTTTCAGTTGTTCTGCAACTTCGTTTAGAAGATTAGTCAGAAGAACGGCACCGCATAATTCCAATCTTGGAACTGATATGGTCTTTGTCGGAGCAACCTTAGTCTTAGCACTGATGAGATTTGTAAGTATTTTACCATCTTTTTTGACAACTCTCAGATAAACTGCCGCTGCATATGCAATTGTAGAGGCATCCGAATATCCATGCAGTTCTCGAGCTGTATCACTATTGTTTGTGTTTAGCCATCTATTTACAGTGATGTCTTTCACATCCTTTAGTTCTTGTTCATATTTCAACCATTCCTCTTTGAGTATCTTAGGAATCGGATGATCCCAACTTATACCAGCAAGCCAGAGTTTTTGAATGAAGACCTTGGCTGTTACGATTACAGGTGCTAGCCAGCCCATAGGGTCGTAAATTCTAGCTATAGTAGAGAGTATTGTCCTTTTTGTTTCTGAAGTTTTATAGTTTAGATTTATTATGTATTGAAATTTATCAGTAACTCTGTTCCATCTTATACCCAATGTCTTTATCACATCATCATTATTTATGACATAATTCTCTTCCGTATTTTCATCTGCTTCTTCTATATACTTTAGAAAATCATTATCGTTACTCGTCCATTTTTGCATTTTAAAACCTCCACTGAGCATCATTTTCGTTATCTGTGTGTATTTTTCTCGAGCTTCATCAAAATTATCACTTCCAGATAGCAGATCGTCCATATAAAAATCATTCCGTACTATTTCTGAAGCTAAAGGGTACATTTCTCTTTCATCGTTTGCTAGTTGTTGAATTGTTTTTGTCGCTAAATAAGGTGCACTGGCCGTGCCAAATGTAACTCTCGTAAGTTTATATTCTTTTAGTTCTCCATCCTGTCTCCATAAGATTCTTTGTAGGTTTGCGCATTCTTTTGTAACTTTAATTTGTCTGTACATTTTAACACAATCAGCAACAAAGGCTACTTTGTGTTCACGCCATGTCATCACAATATGTCTCAGATCACGCTGTATCGTTGGACCAACAAACATGTTATCGTTAAGTGAACTTCCATTCGAACCCTTCATCGAAGCGTCGAAGACCACTCGTAATCGGGAGATAAGTTTATCCCTTTTCACAACCGCGTGATGAGGTAAGTAAAATATTTCTTTTGTAGATTTATTTATTTCACTTTCATCTATCTCTTCCATGTGTCCTAAGTCCTTGTATTCCATTAACACTTTTGTATACTCTTCTTTTAGTTCTTTATCTTTGTTTAATTTTCTCTCAATTTGTTCTAACCGTTTTCTAGCCTTATCTTTCGTGTTTCCGTAGTCATAGTCTTTATCTTTTATTAGTGTGTCCACTATGTATCTTCCTGTTTTATCTCTTTTATATGTTCTTTCGTAGATGTTTTCACACTCTAGTTCTTCTTCTGTCATTTTGATTGTTCGTTTACAGGCTTTGTCTGACTCTATTTCCCAAAATTTCGTTAGTAGTTTGTTTTCATCTTCTATATTTGTGATATGCATGCTTAAAAGTGTCTTTTCAGGTTCAGCGTGGTTTGTATTTACTTCTCCAGATAGGATCCAACCCAGTTGTGTTTTTTGCGCTAAGGGTGTACCAGGTGGTCCAGCTTTCACACCACTTTGAAGAATTCTGCTGTATATTGCAGCACCCAAAAGTAAGTCTATCTTTCCAGGAGTGGTGTATGTAGAATCTGCTAATGGCAGACCTTGTATGTGTGGCCAATTTGCAGGAACATGTTTTGATGGTAGCAGCCGAGTCAATGTTCTCAATACGTAAGCATCCACGTACAGCTTGAATTGTTTCTCTGTGTTAGACTGTATCATGAATCTTACCCTATAGTTAGTTTTTATTGCTTGTGTATCTCCTATACCACTGATTGAACCATTTATTGTTTTTTTCTTTAGACCAAGTGTTTGTGTAGCAGATTCAGTTATAAAAGACCCCTCAGAGCCTTGGTCAATTAATGCTCTTAGTTGCAATTCTCTGCCGTTCTCTGCTATAACTTTTACCATAGCCGTAGCTAGTAGTACGTTCGTTTTCTGTTTTGTAGCTAAGTATGTTATAACCTCTTCGTTTTTGTTTGTTTCTGTGGACTGTATGTGATTGTCAAAGTTTGAAGTTTCCCGTCTATGATTGCTAATGTATGCTGTGTTGATCTCGTTTATATTTTCAGGAGGTGGATGTATTAAAGAGTGGTGTTTCTTACCACATGAATGACAACGAGCAGGATGTCTGCATTGTTTGATTCCGTGATAAGGAACTAAACAGTTATAGCACAACTGATTCCTCTCTATAACGCTTTTCTTTTTGTCGTAGCTCAAAGCAGCGAATTGTTGGCATTTGTGTAAGTAGTGACCGTTATTACAGTAGCTGCATGTCTCTTTACTAGTTGTAGTTTTAGTTGCATGGTAGACTTTCTTCTCTACTATATTAGTGTTTTGTCTAGGGCGTATATTGTTTACTCTGCTTGATTGAATACCTTCTAGTGATCTAAATTTTGTTTCTAAAAAATCGGTTAACATTTGCAATGTAGGTAGACTGTCATCATTATCTCTGTTTATTTTCTCTTCCCATTGCTTGTTTGATTCGGAGTCTAGTTTGTTTACTGTTAGATATATTATAATTGCATCCCAGTCTTCGGTCTTGACATCTGCACTGTGTAATCCATTCAAACAATCTAAAGTAGTATCTAGTAAATACTTAATAGCATTTGCTGACTGGTGAACTATACTTCGTATGGACATTAATTTGTGTAAGTAAGCATTTACTATAACTCTTTTATTACTAAATCTCTTTTTCAGCTTTTCCCATGCATGATCGTAGTTTTTATCTGTTACTGGTATATTTCTAAGCAAGTTAGCCGCTTCTCCAACTATATTCATTTTCAAATAATGTAGTTTCTGGACGTTTGTTAACGATTGGTTGTCGTGTATTAAAGATACAAAATGGTCATGAAAAGAATACCACTCTGTATACTGTCCGCTGAATGATGGAATTTTTAGTGCGGGTATCTTTATTTCTACAGGTTTAACAGTTTCTGACGAACTTGGGAATCCGCTGCTACTATTTCTCATTTCTTGTTGAAGTCGTTCTACTGTGTCCATCATCAACACTTTAGCAGTAGTATATTCATCTTCCGCAGTGAAATATACCTTTTTTGTATCGTATTCCGTAGAAATTAATGTTTTCTTGTCGAAAGATTGAATTAAGTTAATATGGTTTGATCTTAAACTTTCCCAGTTATCTTCTAATAGTTGTAATTTAGTTTTTGTATAATTTATATTTAATCTGTCCTTAGGAGTTTTCTTAAAGTTTGAATGAGCTCTTTTAATTTGATCCAACAAGTCTAACTGTGCACTAATAATCGCTTCCATATTTACAAATTATAATTTTACAAGTCCTTTTTAATCACCACAGAACGTTACAAGTAAGTTTTTCAAAGTTCAAATAAATGTGGGTAGTTCGTAATAAAAGTTTATCAAGTCTTGAATCGTACAATTTATTGTTGTATTCGAATCACTAGTTTTGAGTTAAATTGTCTTTATTTATTTTTTGTTGTAAATGTTTATTTATTTGTAACAATTATTGGTTTTTGTACAAACAAGTTATATTATTATTAGAGAAAACAAATTATAATTGTTTTGTAAAACAAAATTATCGTTATTTTTGTTATGTCAGAATTTATTGATACAACTTTTTTTTTTACACTTTACACAAGGTCACTTGGCACTTAGATCACTTTAAACACTCACTTTACTATACTGACTGAACGGCCTACCTAACTAACTATTTTCGCGTACCCGGCTAGGAGGACCATGAACCGCCTACTTTGAGGTCCTCCCAAAAATAATACGACGAGATCGAGATTGAGAAATATAATGGAAACTTAAAAATTTTTTTTTTTTTTTTTTTTTCGAACTGACTAAACGCTGTCGGCCTAATGGGCCTTCACAGCTTCACCAGACTTTTAGGGCGAGCGCTTAGGGCACTCAGCCGAGAGGCAACAAGCTCAAGGGTGCCAGAATGGCCGAACCTCGGCTTGGGCAGTTGCCTTGGGATAAACGTGAATCGAACTAAAATATCTACATAAAATAAAATATCTATATGCCATACATGTACACTTTAGTGAGACACATATGCATACCTTCATATGTGTCACACTAAAGCGCACATGCATATAGTGCCTGATATTTTTGGCTAAGTTTAACTAGCCAAAAAGGTAAAACGGTCCCTTACAGAACCAGTGTACGTACCGTGTGAATGTGCACGTGTGTGGAGTGCAGTGTCGTGTGTGCAAGGAGCTAGTGAATGTGGTGTCACTGTATCGCGCTAGCAGCATGCTCGAGGGCTCCCGTCCGAGGGATCGAACCTAGGCTTAAGCTGCTGCCGAAGGAGGACGTGGCGGGTGTGCGGGAGCGAAGTTGACCGCCCGACCGTGTCGGCGTGATCGGTGGTTTCGGGGGCGTGGGCGCGAGCACGCTCTATTTAAAGAGTCGTCGGTATGCAGATCATTCGCAGCCGTTATGTCATCCGGGGGATCGCTGAAAATGTGTCGCGGTCGTCTTTTAGGATACTTTGCGGCGGGCTTGGGGGTGTAGTTTGCAGCAGATACCACTAACGGGTTGGGATGATTTGTGGCCTTGTCGAAATAATTAGCTGTGACGGACTTGATGTACGCTTGAATCGAAGTAATATCCAAATCCTTATGAAGATCGTCGTTCCGAACATAGTAGGGGGCGCCAACACATTTTCGTAAGAAGCGATTTTGTATGACCTGCAACTTTTCAAAATTATCTTTCGATGTATGTGCGAACACGGGGCAACTATACGTAAGAATAGGGCGGACACACGTCTTATAGAGAGTGAGCTTATGTCTGAGTGACATTTTGCTCTGTGAGCATAATAGCATATGTAATCGGCTCAAGACCATAGCAGCCTTGTTCCGCACTCTCTGGATGTGAGTTTTAAAGGTAAGTTTGTTGTCTAATGTGACACCGAGATATTTAACCTCGGTAGCCCAAGGGATGTCAGTATCGAATAGCCTGAGAGGTTTTAATGTGTTCTGTTTATTAGAGGAATCAAAAAGTATTGCGGAGCTCTTATCTGGATTAACTTCTATACGCCATCTTCGATACCATTCGCCGAGATTACAAACAGCACGTTGGATGCGTGCTCTGAGATGCACTCTCTGCCTGCCTGAAGCAAAAATCACTGTATCATCGGCATAACAACCTACTTCGACTCCCGGAGATCGTGGTAGGTCGCTAATGTACAAGTTAAACAGGGATGGTGCAAGAATAGATCCTTGGGGAACACCTGAGTGTATTGGGTGTGGTCGGGAGAGTTCACCTTCCACTCTGAAGCGGAAAGTTCTGTTCGAGAGGTAGTCGCGAATGATATGAACTAATCTATCGGGGATTCGAAACTGAAGAAGCTTATAAACGAGTCCGGTGTGCCACACCTTATCGAAAGCTTTAGCTACATCGAAAAAGATCGCGAGAGTACGATATGATATTCTAGGTTCAGTAAAGTTATGCAGGATGTGCTCCGTGAGGCGGTGCACTTGTTGTGTACAAGAGTGTCCAGCTCGAAAGCCGAACTGTTCATGTGGTAGCAGATCTAAAACGGACATAGTGGTCTGGAGACGGTTCAGAAGGAGCCGCTCATAGAGTTTACCGAGTGTGTCGAGAAGACTAATCGGGCGGTAACTATCAGGAAGTGTGGCTTTTTTACCAGGTTTGTGAATACCTATCACTATAGCCTTTTTCCAGACGGCTGGAAAATAACCCTGGGCCATGGCCGCATTGAAGATGCATTAAAAAATTACTTTTTTTTTTTTTTTTTTTTTCGAACTGACCTACACTGTTGACCCGGAGGCCGCTACAGATTTACCGGACTACTAAGGGGAGCGCTTAAGGCACTCACCCGATTTATTTCAGGCAACTAGCGCAAGGGCACACGGTGCACCTCGGCTTGGGCTGTCGCCGAATGTCCCGATCTAACTAAGCTAGCTAGCTAAGCTATGCTATCTCATACGATATGAATTCGTGAAAAATGCATGTGTAACCATGCATGTTTCACGAACGCATATGTATATTTTGTGTCTGACTACTCTAAGTGTGTGACCTAATTCAGTCCGAAAAGGGCAAAAAAACAGCCCACCACCATGTGTGCCTATGTGTGCACGTGTGTGGGGTGATATGTGTAAGTGTAAAAACTAATGTGTGTAACTGTATCACGCAAATAACACCTCGAGGGCTCCACTCCGGGGGACGACCTAGGCTCGAGATGCTACGAGAGAGACGCGACATGTGTGCGGGATCGAATCTTCAACCCCCACTCACGGCGGTGTGAGCAGAGAGAGTCGCGGGCGTGGGCGCAAACACGCAGCATTAAGAGGTGATCGAGACTAAAAGTGAAACGGCGACGGCGCCGTAATTAAACTAAGCAATCATCCGGATTGCCCCTAATGGTTCGGTTTATTAGGGAGAGATAGACATAAATACGCGGATTTATTCCATCTATATCTGAAATAAAATTATTTGACTGACTCGCGCGCGAGGCGCTGAAGTGTGGCCGCGATGCCAGGAAAGCTCGAGATAGCGTTAAGCAAACCGAGGTTCTGACTATTATTGATCATTGCGTTGAATGCAATGATTTCGTCGATTTCGTGGACAATAAGGAGTTGGGCGATCCAGTCTATACCGGCTAGGGAAAAGGAAACAAGGTTCGCCTGAGCGGGCTTACCCTGCTGTGGTCGGGGCTGGGAATAGGACATGGGCTTGGCTGCCCACGGGGCCTGAGGGGCCCGCGAGGGCCGGGGTAAAAAATTACAATGGTTAATTATACTATATATAATCAAGTGCGATTCTTGACACCGTGTTTTAATTTCACATTAATTTCGACAAGCGCCATCTATTGACTCGTATCGCAAACTTATTACATCATACAAAATGAATCGCTAAACGTGTTGCTAAGCGCAAAACTCGAGAACAGCTGAACCGATTTCGCTAATTTTTTTTTTAGAATATTCCTTGAAGTACGAGGATGGATCTTACGGCGAGAAAATTTACCTGGAAAAGTCATAAAACGACACTTTTCTGTACTCCCATACAAATGATTCGTAATAATACTTTAAAGTCAATTTGAACTTTAATACCATACTATAAAGTTTAAGTGTTAGTGGAGAGATTCCGGGAAGACAAAACAATTGAGTGACGTTAGTATCGTAAAAATATGAATGTCAATATTTATACGATGGTCCCGAATAGCAGAATAAGTATTAAAAAATCGACTGTTGGCGTTACGAACTTCGCCGGGGTCAGCTAGTATTCAATAGAAATTAAAACCCAATGCATAGCTATAGATAGGTACTGTGATTCTAAGAAATGATTGCAAAGAGTTTTGTTATGTGTTCACTGCAACCAATCCGAAGCATGGTTCAAGTGACTACATTTAAATGCAGTAGTTTTTATATTTGAGTGTGTGTGTGCGGTGATATTCCATGTCTAAATTCTGTGTGGGGGTTATATCGTACTGGATAGGGATGAATTGGATAGTAATCTATACATGTAATAAGAATGTAAATCCTACGTGTCTGTACTTTTTTTATTTTCGCAAAAAAAAATGTTGCCGGTGTCTAGGAATAAGGAATAGAATCCATTTCGATCATTTTTAGAAATTTCTGTCTGTCTGTCTGTTTGTTTGAATAGGCATCACTGGTAAAGTACTGGGTTTCTGATAAAACTCCAGCATATTCCAGAGCAGCATAATTTTTTTGTTTCAATAAAATCGGTTAACTCTATCAAAAGTTATTGTAATTTTAATGACAATGGGAGTTAAGTACGAGAGAAAAATAGATAAGTAAATAGACTTTAGCCTCATCTAAAAACCAGGGTATTTTATAACATAAATAAACATTGCCACAGTATTACATTACTAAGATATAGAACGAAAGAAAAATGGTTAATTTTTTTTTCACATAAATAAATATTAATAACCTAAGATGTTCAGTAATTAACTAATATGCATTATTGCTAATAGATGGCGTTCAACCGCCTTTTTCTAAATCTATTACTACTATAATATACAATGTAAAAATTGGCCAATTACAAATAATACATATTTCTATAAATTGAATAACTAGCTTTGTATAAGTAACATATAATTTTTATTTTTCGATCGCATAAGGTTTATGGTTAAATTTGTACATTTATAATTAATTTTGTGTTGTAAATATTACAAGTTATTGAATCTTATCACATTTTATGGCAATTATACCAATATTCTTTTTTTTATACAAAAAATAAAGAGACTAAAATTGTTCATTAAACATAAATGTTACAAAAAAAACGTCTTTAGAAGCAATAATAGACTACATTTTTTCACAACAGATGTCACTAAATTTATTGGTTTACTGTCGTAATATTATTGCAAGGAAGAGTATAGATAACAATGAGATTATGTCTGTGTTTTACAGCAAACGGCTCATTTATAAGTTTCATTTGATAGTTTCGAGAGCCTGCATGTCGATCATATTAATATAAGCAGGTGTCTGAAGCACGGCTAACTGTTGTTTTGAGTACCACACGTATCTCGAGAGGAGGATTACAAATATACAAGATAAACAGATATACAATCAGACAGTTGTATTAATCACAGTTTTTTTGCTTTAGGTTCCACGCGGACGAAGTCGCGGGCACAGCTAGTAGTATAATAATATGTTTCTCTATTTTTTTTGTCTTTTGTTTTCTTCTGGTTATTGTTTTTTCTACTTCTTTTTGTTGCTTTATTTAGTTCCTTGATAATCCTTATTCTAATAATTCACTGTTTTTTTAATCTATTTTACATGTTTGTTTGTGTGTCTTTTATTATCCTCAAATTATTAAATATGTTAACATTTCCTATATGTTGCCCATTCAAAGTATTTTCTTGTTGAAGTGAAACTTCTTATGGCACGGTAAGGGAAAATATTTTTACTTACACGTTACGCGTGACCGTTGCTGTAGTAACATATTAATATATGTTAACAGTTACCATGGTAACGCGGTAAGTTTGCATTCCAAAATTATTTTATCATATTCCATGCATATGGTGAAACCGTAAACATTGAAAGTGCAAGTTATTAGTTAATAGACAATAAAAAACCATTTATAGTGAAAAGAAAGCACGTGGATGAAATTTTTAATTATATATCCAATGTGCTTTGCACGCGTGGGTTCGGATCCCATCCTCGTCGCCACTGTTATGTCGGGACGTATGAAATCAAAGACAGCTATAAGCGCACTGACGTTTAATATGACAAGATGGCCCTATATACTCGTACATGTACGAGTATTATATACATAACATTATGTTAATCCCTTCGTCTAGTGTAAGTATCTTTAAATAATTATTATACTTCTTACATATACACTGAGAGACTGATTTATTTTATACGAATAAAAACAGTTTGTACTTACGAAAATAAAATGTTTGTTACATTACGAGTCAAATTTAATTTTACTATTCAATGAATTAGTATTTTTATGTCCAATAATTTATATCACATATAAATGTAATAAACGTGGAAAAAGTAAAGTAATTTATTTGGAAAAAAATACCTAAATAAGTATTATAATTTGTATGAATTAGATTGTGTTGGTGATTGACACCAACCGACGCTGGTCGGCTACGAGCCTTCGAAGGACCTTAACTGTAGTGATTACACCCCTGAAATTCGGTGTTCGAGCACCCCAAGCCAGCAAAAGGTCTACAATTAATAATATAAATCCACTCACCGTTCTTCTGGAACGTCCAGCTATTCACAGTCCGGTCTATTGACGTGATGATGAGCACTTCAGGATAATTGCAGCGCACGGCGCGAGAGACACTTTTAGTTGTTGGCGGTCGATCACCCACGAGCGTAATGTCATTTCAAAAGATGACCGGTACGACCGTTATGTCACGATAGGGGTGTGCCCTATCGTTCAGTAGTGCTGTTAGTTCCGCCGGTTCGGCTTGTAAATCGATATTATTATTATAAACCCAACCGACAAGTGATACTGAATACCGAACATACCCCCTACCGAAACCATTATAATGGTTTCCTACTATAGAAACAAAACAAAATATATGGGAAAGCTCTACAATAAACAAAATAATAATAATAATGAAAAGCAAAAGATATTGGAAAAAAAATATAAGAAAAAACTAATTATATATATAACAGAGAATCCTAGTCAATGTAAGGTAACGGGCTAAGTTTATTGACTGGTCTTTGCAATATGCTCTTTTCAGTTCGTAAGGTCACACAACGTACAACACCATCGGGACCGGGATGTAGAGCTTTTATTCTTCCTAATGGCCAATTTAAAGGAGGCGCGTTATCTACTTTTATAATAACTAAATCGTCTACTTTAAGGTTAGGTTTAGACGTAAACCATTTGGCTCGTTGTTGGAGAGTATTTAAATACTCTCGACTCCACCTTTTCCAAAACAACTGAGAACTTTGTTGAATATACTGCCAACGTGACAGTCTACCCATCGGTATATTTTCAATATCATATTCAGGCACGGCTGTTAAGCTTTTACCGATTATAAAGTGTCCTGCAGTCAGAACGTTAAAATCGTTCGGATTATCACTAGCCGGTAAGGGACACAAGGGTCGAGAATTCAGAATGGCTTCAACTTTACAGAAAATCGTAATAAGTTCTTCAAAAGTTAATGATTTATTACCTACACAGCGAAGGATGTGGTATTTTGCTGATTTAATACCAGCTTCCCAGAGTCCACCCATATGAGGTGCACTAGGAACGTTAAATTTCCATATGATTTGTCTTTTCGCACAACCTGATATTATATCATCGCTAATTTGACTATTGTACATAAATTTCTGCACATCCGTTAAATGTTTACTCGCAGCCACAAAATTAGTTCCACAATCAGAGTAAAGAAAACTACATAAACCTCTACGTGCTATGAATCTATCTAAACAAGCAAGAAAACAATCTGCTGACAGAGACGATAACAATTCTAAGTGTACTGCTTTCGTGGAAAAAGAGACGAATAAAGCTAAATATGATTTAGTAATTTTTGCGTTACGGCGTAAACTTTCTTTAATTAAGAAAGGACCTCCAATATCTACACCGACGTGCTCAAAAATTTTATTCGGCAATAAGCGAGTTGGTGGCAACGGCGCCATCGCGGGTTGTAGAAGAGGCGGATTACATTTAAAACAAACCTTACACTTAGATAAAACCGATCTTATAAGACTACGAGCCGATAAGATCCAAAAACGTTCATTAATGATGCCTTGTAACGTACGAGGCCCTACATGTAAATATTTTAAATGATAATACACAATAAGTAATTTAGTGAAGGAACTATCTTTAGGTAAAAGGCAAGGATGTTTCGCGTTATATGGAAGCTCAGAGTGGGAAATACGACCCCCTACCCTGAGAAAGCCCAACTTATCAAGAAAAGGAGATAATTTTCTAAATGAAGGGATAACTTTAACTCCTTTTGCCAAACTATTCATTTCTGTTTTAAAGTAAGTACTTTGAACTAATAGGATGAGCTTATCCAAGGCGGTGTTTAGTTCAAGTGTGGATAGAACAGACGATTTATAAGAATTATCTCGTTTCTTTTGCCATCTTAATATCCACGCGATACATCTTTGTAATTTTGAAAACGAAGAAAATTTGATAAATACACTTTCACAAAATTCCTTGTCATATTCTAGTTTTTGTTCAGACAAGTTACAACAAATTCTCAATTCAGGCGTACTGGACGTGTTTTTATTAATAAAATTTGATATAGGCCACTCCTCGTAAGTGTCGTACAGCCACTGGGCACCAAGTAGCCATTGCTTACTATGACAAATTAATTGAGCAGGAAAAACACCACGCGAACAAATGTCAGCTAAATTATGTTCACTTTTGACATGAAGCCAAGAGTGAGAAGGTAAGACTTCAGTTATTTGTGTAACACGGTTACTTACAAAAGTTTTCAGTTTATAAGCTTCAGTTTGAAGCCATGATAAAACTATTGTCGAATCTGTGAGAGCTGTTATTCGTGTGATATTTACACGCTTTAAATTATCGCGAACAAATTTTAAAAGTTTACTTAAGAGAACGGCACTCATTAACTCCAAACGTGGAATAGTAATAGGCTTAATAGGCGCGACCTTGGATTTTGCAAAAATTAAGCGAACCTTTACGTTTTTTCTTTCATCACGGGAAATCGCGTAAACACAGGTGGCATACCCTCGTAATGATGCATCACAAAAACAAACTAGTTCACATTCCGTCTGTCCGGGTAGTAGCATATGGCGTTCAATGGGCATCTCGACTAAACGTGGAAGTTCGGTTATAAAGTTTTCCCAGTGTTTACCGACTTCTGATGGTAACTGCTCATCCCAGCCTATGCCTAACTTCCATAATTCCTGCATGATCTGTTTTGCTATGAAGGTACATGGCGCGATAAAACCTACAGGATCATAAATAGAAGCTAATAATTTTAATACTGATCGTTTAGTGAAAGCGTTATCGGTTTTATTTACTGAAAATGCGAACTGATCTGATAACGGATTCCACGTGAGTTCTAACACTTTAATTGTACACTCGTTACCGTCCTTCACGAATGTAACCGGACATTCTCGATTTTCAAGTGGTACTCTATTTAATAACTTCTCACTGTTACTAGCCCACTTTTTTAATTTAAAATTCGCACTATTAAAAATGTCTATAAGTTGATCCTGGACGGCCTGGACTTCGTCATATGTATTACAGGAGTACAGAATATCGTCCATGTAGACTCCTTCCTGTATCACCTGAGCAGCGAGAGGAAAACGTTTCCCTTCGTCGCGGGATAATTGTACTAACGTACGCATAGCCAAAAACGGCGAACAACTTAGTCCGTAAGTGACGGTTTTTAACTCGTACAATTTTATTTTATCACTTGGAAACGTCCTGTATAAGATATGTTGATAACAGCAATCCGAGTTTCTCAATTTAATACAACGATACATTTTACAAATATCGCAAACTAAACAATACTCAAAAAGTCTAAAATTTAAAATGATTGCTCCAATATCTTGGTATAACGTCGGTCCCGTCAATAAAATGTCGTTAAGTGAAATATTATTACTGCTTTTTGCAGACGCATCGGAGTAACGGAGTTGACGAACTACTGGGGCGTAGGATACTATGATGAGGTATTACATATTTACTCGGTTCCGTTCCGTGGTATAACTCCATATGATCTAAATTCTCATACTCGTGCATAAAATGAGTGTAAGCTTTTTGAAGTACCGGGGTACGTGCAAGTTTATGCTCCGTATACAATAACCTTCTCTCGGCTGCAGTACGTGAATCACCGAGAGGCGAGTGATTCGGGACTAGCGGAAGCGGTACAATATAAGTACCGCTCGCGTCGCGCGTATGTTCTTTTACATAAATATCCTCGGCTAACTGATCGAGAGGATTGATTGAAGGTGTGCACGGCACCTCTTCAACTTCCCAAAAGGACCGCAACGTTCGATCAAGAGATTGGTTTTTGTCTAAAGACCTAGAAAAGTGTAAATTCTGCGAAAAATATGTTACACTCGGATATAATTTTCCGCTAATTACATTACCGAAGACAGTATTAATTACACTGGGTATATTTGAATTTATTATCTCCGGTTTATCTTTTATTATATTAGAAACAATGTCATTACCTAATAAAATATCTATCCGAGATCGCTTGTAATAAAACGGATCGGCTAATTGAAAACGTTTGTATTGGTTAATAACGTGTTCTGAAAAGTTTACATTAGGCATGTCAGAAGATACCTTTGATACTACGACCATATTCAACGTGAATATCGGACCGTCCGTAAAGCGTGGCTTTATAGTGCACGCAATCATTCCTTGATTTTTAATAAATTCGCCGCCAAGACCGGCGATTGAAAAAGGACATTTTTTACGCGGTAAACCCAAACGTTGAGCACATTCCGTAGTAATAAATGAACTTTGCGCTCCAGAATCGATAACTGCACGGCAGTCTTGATACTGGCCACTAAAATCAAGAATATTGATGCGAGTAGTACCTAATACTACGCCATACTGTTTTTCATCTACGCAACAACGCGCCTCTTGTGTCGACCGAGAATCACTAACGTAGTGAGGTGACACTAGAGCTTGTTGCGTGTTAGACTGAGACGGTTGCGCGCAGGATTGTGTCGGCACGGCCGTTGTGTACGTATGCGCACGTCCGTTGTCTTTATGTAATAAATAATGGTGCGGTAAAGCACACACACACCACAAGTTATCGTACTTTTACAAGACGAAGCTACATGATTTAATTTTAAACAATTTTCACATAATTGTAATGATTTTACACGCTCGATTCTCTTGTCAACGCACATTTTACGAAATTGATCGCAGCGATATATCATATGATTCTGTTGACAATGAGGACATGATAAGATACCCGTACGCGTAGTAATAGTGAGTACTGCCTTTGAGGTCGATGGTCGGGGTTCATAAAGTTTTGTGTTACCTTTAGAGATATAGTTAGATTTGTACTTAGGTTTTTCAGGTATTACTGTGGAAGGAAATGTATGTTCTAATACTTTAATTTGGTTATTTACAAAGTTTATTAATTCACTAAAGGTTGGTATACTTTTTTGATCTCGACTTTCCTCAAACAATTTCCTGGTGGACATGTCGAGACTCCTCAACGCTAAATGACAAAATAAGAAATCGTCAAGATTGTCTATTTTTAAAGCTTGAATCGCCTTCAATGAGTGATCACATGTTTCAATAAATAGAGTAAGATTATTAGTTGTAGTTTTTTGTAAAGGTGTGAAATTTAACATTTTTTCAATATATCTCCCGGCAAGTATCCTGTTATTCTGATATTTATCTAATAAACTCTGCCAAACTAACGAATAGTTTGCAGCAGTAATCGGTAATTTTTTAACGATATTAAGCGCTGTTCCTTTAACACAAGACAATAAATAATGAAACTTATCGATTTCTGCAAAGTCTCGGCTATGAACGAGTGAATAAAATGTATCGTAAAATGTCGTCCAATTCTCAATATGACCATCAAACTCAAATAATGTAATTTTTGGAAGTGAAGGCCTGACCACCTCACTGCGTTCTACGGTGTGACGTAAGTCGCTTTGTTTGCTTTTGAACTGCTGAGCGACTAAGTTACAATTATTATATAGCTCGTCAAATGCCTCTAATTCCGATGTGGATAATTTAATATTAGGTTTAAGCTGCAAATTTATCTCATTTAATTCCATTATTGTATTTTCGAAATTTGTTCGAACATTTTGTAAGTCAGAAAATTGTGCTAGAAAATTTGGCATTCTGCTTAAATCGTCCTGAACTGTTCTGGAAAGGTCATAAAGTCTTTGAGCCTTATTAAAAAGATATTCTCGTCTAAAATTCAACGTTTTACGTTTCAATTCTAACATGGCGATGTTCGTTGTTTCGACCATATTTATTTTTCAAATACCCATGTTACGGACAGCGAGCCATGTGCGGGACAATTAGTTTTATGTGCTAGTTTTACGAAATATCGGACATAATTTATTACGGTTAAGGTTTTTTGTTATTACAGAGTACGTAGAAAGTCAAAATGTGTTAGTTATAAGTTTTTGTGAGTAAGAACTCTGAACATATTGATTGATTGTAAGAACAATACACCACGTAATTTATTAGGGATAAGTTTTGTCGAACAGGAAGTTATAAATACAGGGCACAGAATGGTGTCATAAATAGAAAATGGACAATGGACTCGTTGGGTCCATTCACTAAAGATTTTCCTACGAGCCCTCCCTACGGGGTGTCATCGCGCGTCGGGCTGAGAAAAAATACGGAAGGAGGCCACACACGCGGACTGCGCTCGCTAGCGGATCAGCTGCGAGGCATTTAAATAAGGAATACGAACGGGAAGCAAGGCAGAGACTGTATAGCGTCTGATCAGTACGGACAGAGACTGTATAGCGTCTGATCAGAACGGACAGAGACTGAGTAGCGTCTGATCAGTACAGACACGCGAAATTGTGATAAATAGTTCGAAAGGTTCAAGATTAGAGATACGCGGCGATAACAAACCACAATAATACCTACGGCAAACGACTCTACGAGCGACGAGTCAACGAGCCACATCAACATTTGTACAATACAACTTGTACTGTATAAATAGAACGAGAAATAATTTAATGTTACGGATAGAGCTGATTTACAACCACCTCACATATATTCGCAACAACCCACAAAATTATATATTTGAAAAGATGATGTAAAAACGATTAATTACTGTTGTATAATGTTAAATAAACGTAAATAACACTTTAAATAGGTTAACTGATATGAAATTTACTAATTTTATACGTATTAGAGCTAAAATTGTCTAAATTTTGTTTTCGTTTTGATTTTAAAAATCCGACTCGAGGGCCAAAAATGTTGGTGATTGACACCAACCGACGCTGGTCGGCTACGAGCCTTCGAAGGACCTTAACTGTAGTGATTACACTCCTGAAATTCGGTGTTCGAGCACCCCAAGCCAGCAAAAGGTCTACAATTAATAATATAAATCCACTCACCGTTCTTCTGGAACGTCCAGCTATTCACAGTCCGGTCTATTGACGTGATGATGAGCACTTCAGGATAATTGCAGCGCACGGCGCGAGAGACACTTTTAGTTGTTGGCGGTCGAACACCCACGAGCGTAATGTCATTTCAAAAGATGACCGGTACGACCGTTATGTCACGATAGGGGTGTGCCCTATCGTTCGGTAGTGCTGTTAGTTCCGCCGGTTCGGCTTGTAAATCGATATTATTATTATAAACCCAACCGACAAGTGATACTGAATACTGAACAGATTGTATACAACGATTGATGCAGTGTTTTCAAGATTTTTAGACGATATGAAGTACAAAACTTATATTTCTTATTTTAGTTACGACAAACTTTTGATAACAAAAGTATGTACTGAAACACCCATAAGCATAATCGATAAGATAATCCAATATTACACGTAATACTTTGATTACAAAGAACTTGAGCCTAGACTATGTCGACCCTATTTACGAAACTGGTATTTATCTGCATGACGGTATGAATTATTTGTCATAACAACACATCTCAGTCACATCAGCACATTATTTGTATACTCCTCCGACAAAGTTAAGTCTTGCCGGAGATGCAGTTGAGCGATTTGTTTTCCGATATATCGAAACATTTGTGTGTCACTTTAAAGATGTTCTGTGAAAAATTGGAATGAGGGCAGATGTTGCTTGTAATATGAACATTACTCTGATACATTACTTGTATAAAACTATTAGTACCAGACTTTCTTATTCCTTATGTATTTAAATTATAACATTCGAAATAAGTATATAATTCAAATAGAAATTAGAATGCGATTAATCCGGAATAATTAACTTGTGCATTAATTAATTGCACTATAAAAATGCATCGTATACATGAACTCACTATTTCACGTTCATTTTTCATATTATAAACAACTGGGTAATTTCTTGAAGAAAAATGGGTTTCCTTGAGGACAGAGATCTGACTTCGGTGCCAACTATTCCTGAATATTACAAAGGCAAAACGGTTTTCATAACTGGAGGGACAGGTAATGTTAAACTTTGACTAAATTATTACAATTGGAATAAAGTGTTTACCGTTAAATTAACGGAGTACTGCGACTTTTGCAAAATCACGGGCGACTACCAATCGCGCTGCACTCCAGTTCTTAGTTCCGTTTCTCGGTTAAGAACTGCAAGAACATTTCAAAGTTTCTTTCACCAACAGTTGATTGGTGTTACAAATATTTTTTGGTACTCATTTCTCAACCACGGTAGAATACAAGCAGCTATAGGCAAAACATATCGTATGTATGTTTCTATTTTATTATTTTACCTACAATTAATAACGGCTATTAATATTTCTACTGTATGTTTGAGTTTCGTCTGGTCACAACTAAAGATATTAGTCTAACGAGATAGAAGATTTACTGTACATATTATACTCCTGGTAATCAGAGCTTTCGCTAACCTAACTATATTGATATTACAAATGCAAGAGTTTGTTTGTTGCTTCAGCTTTCAAACCTTAACTGCTCAATTTATCACCGTGAATTGTTTAACGCCATTCTCAAGATTACAGAAAAGCACATAGGGTAATAATAATAATTAAAATAGACAAGAAATTAAAGTTTTTTCTATATAAACAATGTTGTCCGGTTTCTTCTCCTCTTCTGTGCAAGCGCACCACACCGCTTGTCCTGCTTTTTAATGACAAGAAATCATAGTTTCTGTTTTTATTTCATGAAGATATCACGATATATTATATAGGTAAGGACCAATTGTAAAATATAAAATTAAAAGAAAATCGTAGCCAATCGAGTAGTTTTTGCGTAATGCGTACACAAAGGCAGACCTCTATCAATTTATTCATATAGAAAGTAATATATTTTTTTAATTCTTACATAAAAGTACATATAATGTCAAATTGTCAGCCTCTCAGAATTTTTCAACGTTTTTAAATGGAATATTTTTTATAGTCATTATTATGTGATTAATGTTTATAAAATAGAATAAAATAAAAAAAATTAACAAAAAAAAAATAGAATAATATATTTTTTATTTCATACTGGCTATACACACCAGCATTATGTAATTTGAAATAAGAAGAGTTTGAATAGAATTTTGCTTCCATCTATTTTTTCTTTGCTATTTGTTAATTACTTTGATACGACGTGAATGAAATTCTGC
The DNA here is from genome assembly GCA_035772565.1 of Antheraea assamensis. Classification (NCBI taxonomy): domain Eukaryota; kingdom Metazoa; phylum Arthropoda; class Insecta; order Lepidoptera; family Saturniidae; genus Antheraea; species Antheraea assamensis. The sequence continues at coordinate 51,331 of JAQQSE010000107.1, forward strand.
AGAATTTTTTGGTTGTATTTAATCAACTTTACATTATTTCTGTTCTTTTGACTAAAATTGTTATTATTAACCGGTACGCAACCGCCAAAAAATGACGTTTGTAAAAGCTACGTTCCATTCTATATTGACGTAAGCGCCAATGTTTATGTTACGCGAAAGAAGGCCGTATGGTTGCCAAAAGATTAAGTGATGGAAACTTCGTCTGACAAGTTTGAGCAACAATGCCGGATCTCAAAGTTGCTCAGGCATCTAAAACTGTCACTGTAATCGACAATGGTTTTACACTTAGAATGAAGTGGCTCAAATGTTACGAGTGTCCAAGTCTGTGATTTTCCACAATATTAAACGTTACCTGGAGGCTGGAGAGTATACAAGACATAAAGAATAAGATCACAAAAGAGTAACAAGAGGGAGCTTACTACGTTTCATTGTTTTTTTTATTCACTTATTCTAATACATTTGTGATCAAAAATGGCAACTTAATTAATTGTATTCAATGAATTTAACAACTAATACTGCAATAATGAAATCGGTTTTCACATTAATTTGCCCTTTTTTTATTACGTTCCTCTAAATATGTCCATGAGTGTATTTATACATTTAGAAGGACTTCATTATAATCAAACTGTAAGCTTAGATGTAATCCAAATATATTGAGTAACTATACTTTTTATTATCACTTGAATATTTAGGTTTCATAGGTAAAGTATTGATAGAGAAACTCCTGTACTCCTGCACTGAGCTGAATAGGATCTACTTGCTGATGAGGAGCAAGAAGGGAGACATAGCTAACGAGAGACTGCGCAAACTGTACTCTAGCGAGGTATGAAATTAGTTTCAATTAATACCCGGTGAAGTGCAAAACTTTGTACCATAAAACCACCAGTTTTTTCAATCACTGAGTCACCGTAATTAATATCTAGGGAACTGGCTCTCAAGTACAACTACGGGAATACACCTGTAGATGCTTGGCGGCAGATTGTCAAGTTGATAACTAGTCAGGCATGTATTAAAAATTCCTTACCAATATGCAACATCTAAAACGCATAAAATATATCTCTTTAGTGTTTTAACCGTCTGAAGGCAGAGAGAGCAGGCGTTTTCGAAGAAAAGGTATTTGCGATCAGCGGAGACGTGATGGAAAATGGATTAGGTGAGTTCACCACTAATACTGAACATGGTTAGAAATAAGCCACTTTATATATAAACTAGCAGATACTCGCTCGCTTAGCTGTGAACTAAATAAACTTTTAATTGAAATAATAAATTGCAAAGAGTTTTGCCTCGAATAAATTGTCTATTTTCACACCTCCCTGCATAAGAAAAAAGGTTGGTAACTAAAAAGGTAATGGTTACATTTGATTACACGCGTTTGGCTCCTTCACGGAGCATTCTAACATCGACGTTGAATCTTTTAATACTGGCGGGCTAGTGAGCACAGATTTTTTTAGCTTACTATTACGTTGTTGGCCTGATGGGCGGTCACAGCTTCACCTGGCGTAAAAAAAAGAAAACGTGAATATGTATCTACCGTGTGTGGAGTGCAATGTGACGAGTATGATGAGCTAGTGAATGCAGTGTTAATGTACCACACTAGCAGCATGGTCGAGGGCTCCATTCCAGGAGATTGAACTACGGCTTCATACACTGTCGAGGGAGGTAGCGGCGGGTGTGTGGACGCGAAGTTAACTGTCCGTCCACAGCGGTACGATCGGTAGCTTTGCGGGCGCGGGCACGAGCGTGTTCTATTTAGAAAATCGGAGGGGTGAGCGTCGACGCTTTGCGGGACAAAATTTATACTTTCCATTCCTATTTTGAATAGCGAGAATTACGTCCCATCAATTTCTTAATTCATGTTATTGTTATTTTTTGTATCTTTATTTATTCTGATACATCGAATCGGAAACCCTTTTCACATATGAATGGAATATTATACGAGTGATTGTTCAAAAGCGTACGACTCATATTTATAAGGTGTTTAATAAGATGAGCCCAGTCTAAGTATAAATGTCGAAGCACTTATTTGTTCTGTATCACGAATTTATACATATTCTTTTCTAAACAGGTTTATCTGAAGCGGACAGACGTTTGTTGATAAATCAAGTGAACATTATATTTCATTCAGCGGCGAGTGTAAGGTGAAATAATAAAATAATACAATAGTTGTTATTACGTGTACAATATCGACTTTTATTACATTTCTATAGAAGCAATTAATGAACAACGACAACTGGTGAGGGGATGGGGAGTCAGTCGCAGGTCTTCGCTTTCACGCTGACCAACAAGTTTCTAGCCTACCCGCTACACTGACTGATCTCGAATCGCGACAAACTAAAAATAAGTTTTTTTAATTTATCTAGATGCTGTATTTATTGACACACATATAATGATTGAAATATTAACGTGTATAGATCTTTATTAACCTCCTTGATTAATATATGCCCACGGGTTAACATCGAAGCGCGACATGCCTAAGCTGTCTACGCGTGGTATTAGACCTGTGCCCTGTTTCTCTTGCCTTGTATTACAAGCGTTTTCTCTTGTAACTTAGTATATTGTTGCATTGTTGCGTTTATCAAAACTACATTGTAAATTACAAGCTACAAGTGATATCACTTATAATACGAGTACTTTGTCACATTTGTATTTGTGGTTTCGTTTATTATAAATATACATAAAAACCTTTGTAGTTTGTAACTTGTTACGAAAATGTTGCAAATTGATCATTTACTCTGAAATAGGTAATCTCCATATAGAATTCAATGATTAAAAAAAAAAGTTGTATTTTTTGACATTAACTTGACTAGCTAGTTATTGTACCGTAATTTCTATCTTACCGACATATAATACGGTAGAAAAACATTTTACAATTTAGCAAAAATAAAGTCTTGTAAATTGAAAATACTAGTTCACGTAAACTTGTCTAACTTATCTATGTATCTTGTGACTACGTAGACTTTTGGTAAACGTATTATAAAAGATCTTGTAAAAGTGTTATTATAATATGTAACTTGTGAACTCGTAGATTTCTAACGTTTTATCAACGGGGCACTTGTGTATGGTGTTCGTGAATTTAGATAGTTTCTAATACGAAATAGGTCAGTACATCATACTGATATATGTATATATCGGATTTTCTCTGGTGATACATTATATCTCATTTGATCAGCAATTGCTTTAAGAAAAACCACTCGGCTGTTATTATGGTTCATAATCGCAAGTACTAAATAATATATAACTAATTATAGCATTACATTGTTTTTTTAGGTTCGACGATCATTTAACTTATTCTGTTCGAATGAATCTCAGGGGAACTGTTCAGATTCTGGAATTGGCTAAAGAAATGAGGCACTTATCTGTAAGTATTCTTCATTCGTATTTATTGCTCGGGAACAGTTGTTTTTTTCTGAATGATCGGTCGATAAGTTAAGATATGAAATCGTAAGATCCAAATCAATTCACATTCTTACTTTTATAACTACGGTTATAGTTAGGATCGGGATAGCTCTTTCTCTCATGTTTGGAAATTTTCTTTATGTGATTGGAGGCAAACAAACAGACGGGTGACCTGATGGTAAGTAATCACCGCCGCCCATGACCACCTGCGACAGGAGGCGTTTTTTAAGGTCAGTTTTGCTCTACCTTCCAAATGACGAAGAAACTGAACGTCACTAGATATGTCGATACCGAATATACTGAAATTAGGCTCCGCAGCAACTAGGGGAATTCATTGAAAGTTAAGAATTGCGTCAAAGGAAGAGTTTCTGGCGACGTAGGCACGTACCTGTGTTTTTGTGGGGTTAAATTCGACTAGATTTTGTCTTTCTCAATCTGAGACACGCTCCAATGAGGTCTCCATCTCTGACACAAGTTTGTTCCGGCACTCGTTAAAGCGTTCCCGAGAAACACCTGGACAACTGTTATATAAAGCATCCACAGTACTATCGTCTGCATCCAAATGAATGTTTCTAGCGAGCTTACACAACGCGTGATGGTGGGTGGTAACTTCTCCTTGCAATTCAGAGTCGAGTTGGACACAAAAAGGCCACTTAGAATATCGACCTTACCTTTAGCGTCATGGGCCAACGATTCGTCTTTCCTCCGCAATGGTGGAAATGGTGGTCGACAAAAATTCCCAAGGACAGCTTTGGCGAGAGACCAAAATGCCCGGGTTCCTAAAGGGAGACGAATCAATCTCTCATTAATTTTATCAATAAAAGCGGACTTAGCCAAGACGATTGCTCTTTTTTGAAACCTGGAGGCAAAGTTGTGCTCCTTCTTTAATGCGTATTTAAACTATACTAGCGGTCGTTCAATGATCGTAATTCGACCGTAATAAGTGTTAGAACCTTTTTTCCTTTTGGTGAATATCATCTGTATTGAGCCATAAATTAAGCCAACACAAAGTGACTACCAATGCATTCTGTTGTAATATTTACCTAAACTATAGAATAATGGTCAAATTAATCATTTTATTCTGTTAGTTTAGTGCGTAATTTCTTGAAACTTTAATAGCTTTATACTCAACTAGGTTTTCCCGCGACTACGTCTGTGTGGAATTCTAAATATAAACATAGTAATTAACAAAGTCCTAGATAAATAGGTGTTGCCGAGAGGCAAGGAAGCACAACTACACTAAAAACTAGAGACTGGAACAAACTGGTCGTCCTATGTTTCTGACTCAGTAAAACCAATAAGTTTCTTAGGTAATAGTGTTAAGATTTATAACAAAGTCCCAAAGCATATTACCGATTTGCCGGACTATAAGTTTAAGTGCCATAAAGCGGGTTTTGGTGTCAAAGGGCTATTATATTAATTATCAATATGTGAACAATGGTGATGTCTGGAATTGACTCTTCTCTGTCAATTCACTAAAAACGATCGTAACCTGTAATATATGTTGAACAGACATCTATATATGTTAAAAAGATAAACCCGATCGAGTTTGTTGCCGGTTCTTTTCGATGACTGGGTTGTTTTCCGAGCCGGTGGTAATTTTGACGTTCATAAGCTCCTTCTTAGGGCCCCAATTGATTAAAGTATTTTTTGATTTTGATAACAGTATCTAATCGCTGCTTAATTCTCAAAACAACAGGCAGGTGCGATACAGACGCGTGCATGTTTTTATTTAATAGACGTGCGTTTGGTCGCACATATTAATTAATCTTAATAAATAATTCTTTTGCTACCGAATTTTAAAGACAAGTAAATTGTTCTAATGAAGAAATTGTGTTTTTCCTTTTCTATAAGAGCCATGTATTTATTAAATAAAACTAAATAAATGTGATCGAAATGTATCAAGTAGCTTTTATGTGATGAACGTACGGCGGTATACCTCTATCATTTTACTTATATATATATGTAAAAAGACAATGAGTTATAAGAATTATACATTACGGTACTTTACAAAAAGCTTCAAATAAATCTTTGTGTTCATGAGATTAAATATTTTGTTCAAAGATATATATTGTATCGTATTAATAAAAAATAAACGGTAATTTCATACTTAATAAACATTTTTAATCGAAATTATACTAACACAGGCTCTGGTTCATGTTTCTACGACGTATTCAAATACAAACCGTGGACATTATATCGAGGAGGCGGTATACACGCCTCATGTTGATTTGAATGATATTCTGGAGATATGTGACAAGATCGACGCTCACACGTTAGAAATCTTAACACCCAAGTAAGTGTATTCATTTTATATTAACAACTGTTTTGAATTAACATACTCTTTGTTAAAGCGAATAAGTTATTAGCAGCAAAATTAAAAGGGCGAGTGAGATAACATTGTTTCTTAATATAACTTCAACAACCGCCAAAATTTCAAATACAATGAAATGACATCTACGTGTCAGCATTTTGCAAACACTACCTATACATACAAATAATCAAAATATAAACTGACCTCAGTAAATACTCCTGTTAAAAATGTACCAGAACTTGTTTTGTCATACCTAGGTACGTAATATATTTCCTATTTGATTTCCCTGATGTGTCTTCGAAATCCAAGGTCCAATACTAATGAAATTAATATGAGATCCTCTTGAAATTATCCCCTTTCCAATATAAAACAGATATCAAAAATTTTAAAAATACAATCGAGTTGAGAATCTCTTTCCTTTCTGAAGTTGGTCAAAATATATAAAAAATGTAAGTAGCGAATTAAAACAGATTCGAGCTGATGCACAACATAGAGTTACACAACTGTATGTTGTCAACAGATATTTAAACGGTATACCGAATCCATACGCGTTCACCAAGCAGCTAGCAGAGTACGCTGTGTATGAGACCAGGGGACAGCTCCCGGCTGTCATCCTCAGACCCTCTATTGGTAAATAAATATTTTCTTTATATCCTCCATGCGGTAACAGTGCAAAGTGTAACTTACACCCCAGTTTTTATCGCGGCAGAGCAACAATGGTCACATTCACTCTACGTTGACTCTGGTATAGTCTACCCTGTGTCATCTCCCTAGATCGTCCTTTGGTATGAGGTAGAATTCTGTCACTTTGTTTTGCTACAATAAAAGTAAAAACTATACACTGGCAGGTGAGTACTTTAAGGATTTAAATGCATTTACTCTAGAATTTATTTTAGAAACTGAAACTGTATTTTATGTGGTAATTAACTAGTAAAATACATAAATAATACCGAAAACAATAATAAAAGCCATACATTTAAATATTACATTAATATCACCAGTGCCCGTCTCACATGTACCTAACAACGTATGAATTTCCTCATGACATTTTCCTTCTCCACTAAAGATTTGGTTTCCTTCAAATGAAAGTAAAAAGTGGAATGGTTTGACAGCTGGGTTATTGAAAGTGGTAACTACTACCCTAATTAATAAGACACTAGTTTTTGTCCGTGGCTTATCCCCCGGGAGTAATGCCTGCAACGAACAGCAGTATTTTAACGCGATCTTGTGAAGATGAAACACAGTGTCGTGATGAAAGTGCTTCGGGTCACTATACTCGTTAGTGGATACTGAACTCTGCAGCAGAAGAACCCAAGTCAGTGCACGACGTCCCGTTTCCAACCTTCACATTCCCCTCGTCATTGTGACGACTTACCAGTGTGTATCATGGTCGCTTGCGTCTCCAATAATATTAGCAAGAATTGTGAAAAAGTTGAACATAATGAACCTTGTGATTTATTTACAGTTGTAGGCAGTTTAGACGAACCAGTACCCGGATGGATTGAAAATTTTAATGGCCCTATTGGGTTTTGCGTATCTGCAGGAAAAGGTAAGTTTAATGATTGAATGCAACGTATACATCATAATTGTTCATTCATTACAATTCATATTAGTGTATGAAGCTTTTTAAGTCTTACCACACAAATATTTAATTGTATAAAAGTTACAAATATAGTGGCCAAAATAGAGATACAACTAAGATGTAAAAAAAGAAAAAGAGTTACTGCGGATATTTCTCATCTTATAAATATATGAGTATCAAAAACGTCCGAAAAATATTTTCACAACTTGATTAATATACATTGATTGTTCTTTCCTTCTAATAATCCTGTAACACATCCATTATATATAAAAACCTCCCGTAAAATATTCTCCAAACGATGGCGGGCACTGTAAAAGTATTTCATAGCCAGTATTCCATAAAATAAACTGTAATATACAAAATTTAGTATTTACTATCTTTAAATAATATGTCACGCTATTATATATACAAACCCACTTTCAGGTGTTATGCATAGTGCATACACAAAGCCGGATGTGAAATGCGATTACATACCCGTCGACAGCTGCGTTAAGAATATTATCGCCGTGTCTTGGATAAGAGGCACCAAACAGTAAGTTTTCAGTTTTTATAATCTGGTGAGTATAATCTTTAGATAGCACATCGTCTTGTAATGAATCAAATAAATATTAAAACCAATTTTTCTAGGTTTGTGTGCGTGACGGCTTTCACTTATACTCGCAATACGTCATTGTTTTGTCTCTGTGAGCGTGCGTAGGCATACCAACTCAAATCATATTTCCAAAATGAACGGAGAAAAGTGGCCATGTTAAGGTTTAGTTGTGTTAGATATATAATTGAAAATGTATTTATTTTATAACATATTAATACATATAATAAGAATATAAATCCAACGTGTCTATACTTTTTTGATTTTTGAGAAAAATATTGTTGCAGGTGTCTAGGAATAAGTAATAGAATCCATTTCGATCATTTCTAGAAAATGTCTGTCTGTTTGTCTGTTTGTTTGAACAGGCATTAATGGTAAAGTACTAGGTTTCTGATAAAATAATCAAGCATATTCCGGAGCAACATAAATTTTTTGTTTCAATAAAATCGGTTAACTCTATCAAAAGTTATTGTAATTTTATTGACGACGGAAGTTAAGTACGAGAGAAAAATAGAAAAGTAAATGGACTTTAGCCTCATCTAAAAACCAGGGTTTTTTAATAACATAAGCAAACATTGCCTCAGTATTACATTACTAAGACATAGAACGAAAGAAAAATGGTTAATATTTTTTTTTCACGTAAATAAATATTGATGAATTAATATGCATTATTGCTAATAGATGGCGTTCAACCGCCATTTTCTAAATCTATTACTACTATAATATACAATCTAAAAATTGGCCACTTACAAATATTACACATTTCTATAATATTTCTATTATATTCTTTGTACTTTGTAGAAGTAAAATATGATTTTTATTTTTCGATCGCATAAGGTTGATTATTAAATTTGTTAATTTCTAATTAATTTTGTGTTGTAAATATTACAAATTATTAAATCTAATCACTTTTTAGGACAACTTTTTATTATAATAAAAAAATTAAGAGACTAAAATTGTTCAATGAACATAAATGTAAGAAAAATCGTCTTAGGAAGCAATAACAGACTACATTTTAGACGACAACAGATGGCGCTAAACTTTTAATTTTATTGGTTTACTGTCTTAAGAATATTATTGCAAGGAAGAGTACAGATAACAATGAGTTTATTCTGTGTTTGTTAGGTTTATTTCCTATTATTATTTTCATAAATTTACCTTGATTCTAATGTCTTAATTACGCTTTGAATTAATGAATATCTTTTGGTTTATACATTAGGGCTTATGAAGCAATGATGGCTCAGTTGTTAGTGTGTTCGAACACAGCGTCGAAGGACGTAGGTTCGAATCCAAGCAACTGAGTCGAAGCTTTCGGTGAAGGAAAACATCGTGATGAAACCATAGCGCATGGTGGAAGAGCTTTTCCTGAGTCCGTCTGGCTAGCTAAATTGAAAATAAAAATCTGTCACCAAGCACCTGTTGGTATACGTATTCCGGCAGCTGCACTTGAGAGCCAGGCTCGCTCTAGGTTAAGCGTGACTTACCATCTTAGACCACATCATCATTTAATATGATGTAAATGAGTAAAGAATTTATTAATCATAAATTACTATAAGAGATGTGATTAACTAACAATTATATAAAATATAGTTTAATTTATAGATTGGAAGCTACAGACGACATTGCAGTTTACAACAGCTGTTCAACAGGTCAAGTGCAGTTAACTATGACAGAATTGAGTCAATACAGTTTCAAATGTGTTCAGAAGTGGCCATTTGATAACAGTATCTGGGTTGTCAACGTTCTCACTTTAACAACATCACGAGTCAGACATTTCACTAAGGCGAGTAGTTACTCTTTGATAAATACATAACGTCTTCTAAGATTAGGTATCATACCAAATCTAGAGAAACTGGTGACTTAATTGATACACCGATATCTTGATAGTAATATAGGTGGTAGAGCTACGCTGAAGCTATTACTGGTTTCAGAATGGATCGGCTCGCCCGGGGTAGTACCACCCTCTCACAGAAAACCGACGTGAAGTAACAGTGCTTGCACTGTTGCGTTTCGTTGGGTCAGTGAGAGTGCCGGAGGCCCACATACTTAAAAGGCCGGCAACGCACTTGCGACTCCCCTGGTGTTGCTAGTGTCTATGGACGGCGGTGATCACTTACCATCAGGTGACCCACCTGTTCGTTTGCCCCCTATAATATAAAAAAATAAAAATAAACGCGTCCGTACTGTCACAATTTATAACACATACTGTTTGACTTAAGCTATGATGAGGCTTAGGGTGTGCCCCTACAGGTGTTTGGCGAAAAATATTCAACTTAAAGGCTATAACAAGCCAGGCGGACTAAGAAAAATCCGTATCACCATGTTATGGCTTCATTACAATGTGTTCCTTGACTGATTTCATTCGTGAGGATTCGATCTTATGTCAATAGACGCGATGTTCGAATATGCCAATCACTGAGACATAGTCGTTTCAAAATACAACATCTCCCGTGTTATTACTAAAAAGTAAAATATGCATCGAACACTAATCTAAAAAAAGTTGATCACAAATGAGAGTCTTACCCTTGTTTAAAAATATACATTATTTAAATTTAAACATTGTACAACACTTTTCTAAACTCATGGTTCTTATTTTATTGTATTTCTTTTTGCCGGCAAAAGACGTTTCATAGTAAATTATGGAGTTCAGGTGTATAATTAATTTAGAACATGTAGATAAATTAAATAATTTTAAAGATTGAGAAGCAAATGACAACTACTAATATATGACATTATTGACATTTCACAATGTATTTATTCTCAGATTATACTGATTTTCCACTTTACGCACTTTGGCGTAATATTTTATACTTACATATTAATTATTTTAACAAATACATCATTTTCTTTAAACCAACTGTCACAATAATAATCAATTTTACCCAAAATAAATAAACATTCTTAAAAAAGATCTAAACAAAAATATTATTCGTAAATTGAAACGTTTTTGAATGATGACATTGAATTGAATGAATGTTATTCAGAGTTGCTTACATAAAAAAAACTTAAACCAGATGTTTAGCTAGAGACCGCTTGGATACTCTTTTGTAATAAAGTATTGTAAACACGTGCGTTTTAACAATGTGCTGATTATTAATTCTGGATCATCAATTTTTAGGTACTGCTGACGCAAATTTTACCGGCTTTGTTAATTGATGGCTTACTCAAACTGTTTGGAGGAAAACCGAGGTAAGTTCGTTGTTGTTTTATGTAGTTGTCTAAGATATAGTCAGTGACAAGTCACGCGATTGTTGCATTGCTATTTCCTACACTATCACAATGTCATACTTGCATTTTGGCACTTCCTTTTTTTACGGTGAAGAGCAATGTGACTTTAATATGCCTGAAGGTAAGTATAGTGCAATCAGAAAAGAACGGTGACCATCGGGAAATATACAGTTCATGATAGTCACCTCTGTCAGGCCGCCCTGCAACGTATCAATAGCTGTATATGTACTAGTAGATCCTGCAACTGGACAAACGAATAAAGAGTCACTTTGATGTATTTATCAACACGGTTTGGACATGGTGATCCTCTCGGATAAGGATATCCGGCCACCCTGTTGATATACTGGATATACAAAAGCCGATCCCGATAAAAGTTCCACCTGAGTCAACAATCAGGGTGGGTATAGTTCTAGTACAGCGCGCTCGCAGCGAGCAAAGTTCAGAATCATTAAAGATAATCACGTAATTCGGCGCGACATCAAAAGGTACCGTCGCATGATTTTATTTTTAACAAGTAAATTATAATAATATTTTTTCAGATTATTGAAAATCCAAAGAATCATATATAGAACTATGTACGCTCTTGAATACTACATGACTAACGATTGGACATTCAAGAACGAAAATTCTCTCACGCTCTGTTCACGTTTGAAAGAGAAAGACACTTGTGAATTTTATTACAACATAAAAGGCATCGATTTGGATAAATACTTCGATACGGCCGTTTTAGCAATGAAACATTTTGTACTGCACGAGAAAGATGAGGATATACCAAAAGCTAGGGCTCATAATCAAAGGTAACGAAATATTCCTTTAACTTAAATAGAGTGATTTTTAAAGACATAAACTGTCAGGAAATTTGGTCCAAAAAAAAAACCGAGTAAAAACTTGCTACAGTTTCCATTCTCAGAGATGACTTTGTTTTTTTTTTCTTGCTCTGATTTCGTGCATAAACATAATGCTGCTCAGTGACATAAAACAAAAGGCTTATAACAGTATTTGAAGTTTGAGGAATATTCTCTGCTATTATAGTATTAGTTTCCTACAGGGTGGGGTAGATTGAGCTTTCTGATTTGATGTGTTAAGTATGAGAGAATGGTCTGAGATACATAAAAGAAGTCTCGTTCGCAGTTGTCGGATATTTCCGTGAGTGTTCGGTAGTATAGTGTGTTCGTTCGGCTATTGTCAATCGACACGCTCTTTTCAAGGCGACGTTGCACCTCTACCAGTGTACCATTTAAATCGAACTTTTTGGTGCGAGCCGAGCACACTGTGTGTAGAGCGTCGAGTCGCTGTGCAACGCATCGTGCTTCGTGCTGCACTTCGTGAGTTGTGCAGCGCACCGTGTGCCGTGCAGCGCGTTGTTCTTCGTGCCGCACCGTGTGTTGTTACGAAGAGAGAAGATACCGCGTCTCCCTTTGGCCCGGACGCGGATTGTCCGTTAAATTTTATTTAGGCGCACCCCTCTGCCCCTCAGGCAAGGAGGTTAGTCATGTCCACCACCGCGCCCCCACGGCCCCTTCAGGCCCTAGACGATGTCAGTCAAATCGAAGACCTTATTCGCTTCCATATGTTCGCGTCTCAGGAGATCCCGTTGTTAGTCTCCGAGTGTAATAGACTAAGAAAAACTTTTGCGCGCTCTACTGCCGGTCGTAAAGTCCCGCCGTGTTTTGCCGCGAATCCGTTCGCGATTCTTTCCGATCGTCACTCCGACGACAATTCCGAGGACTTCGATATAGAGGTCAACTCCGTTCCCGCGGCCGCCACCGCGACCGCGTTCGCGTCCGCCGATAACGACGGTTTTCTAACTGTCACGCACCGCAGTAATCGTCCACGCGCCGCGAATCTGTCCGATAGCGATTCGGCAGCGGGACTTTCCGTCCCAAAGCAGTCGTAAGTAGTTAGCGCTCGGGTGCCTCGAGCCTCTCCCGCACCCTTTGTCCCGACTTCGGTGAAATCTCCGGCTGCGGAACCCGCAGTCGCGGCTAAGAAGCCACGCTCCCTGACAAGGCCCGTTGGGTCGAACTCTACTAGGACATTACGTCCAAACAGATTTATCATACCACCGCCGTCAACACTGTTACCGGTATTTCTATTAGAGTCTCCACCCCCGATGAGCATCGCCAGCTCACCAAGTACTTCCGGGAGCGAAAACTCCCTTTCTTCACTCACGCACTCGAGGATGAGCGTGTCTTCCGTGTCGTCATGGTGTTCCTTCAGATCTCGCCACCGACGACATCTTAGTCTACCTGGAGAAGCAGGATCTCCCAGTCCGAAGCGTACATCGTATGTACCACCCCCGCACGAAGGCACCCTTCAATCTAGTTCTGGTCACTCTGGACCGGGATTGATTTGGAAAGGACATTTTTAAGATCACCTCCGTGTGCGGTCTCTCGCGCATCACAGTAGAGTTTCCTTGTAAGACCTATGTACCCTCGCAGTGTCACAACTGCCAGGTGTACGGTCATTTCGCCCGGCACTGCCACCTGCGTCCCAGGTGTGTCAAGTATCTCGGGGATCACTCCACTAAGGAGTGCCCCGGCACTCCAGAGTCCACCGAGCCTCCCAGCCGCGTCCTCTGCAAGCAACCGAGTCATACCTACATACATATAATACCGTATATTTAATTACTTTTACTTACTTTTACAAAATGATATCGTCCAAGTGGCGTCTTCGGTGAGCAATGCATAAATTGAGCCTTTCGAAGGAGTTTTCGATTAATATTCCTTGCATATATTTTGAAATTTTAACGATGACGTCCTCAAACGTCTCCTTGAGATCTTCAAGGGTTTGAAGATGACATATATCTACAGAAAACAGTCACACGGTGTCAAATCGGGAGGGTGAGAGAGCCATGGAATATCTCTCCGCAAAGAAATCAGGTTACCAGGGAAGCTCTTGCAGAATTTGGCGCAAACGATTAGCAGTATGGTCCGTGGTTCTATTTTGTTTAAACCATAGGGCTTCTATATCGTATTAGGGCCAGGCTTTTAAGCCAGCACTAAAGGCACTCAGCCCTGTGACAACGAGCTAAAAAGCCACAGGCACTTCTCGGCTTGGGCTAACAGCCAAGCATGAACTACACTAATCATAGATGTATGCTTTACTGAGACACATATGCGTACATTCATATGTGCTTCATTAGCGTCCATTCATATGTACTTCACTAGTACCAACATGCATTTTGCGTTTGACAATTTGGCTAAGACTTACTAAAGAAATAGAAAAAAGAAAATTAAATAAGTGAAAAAAATAAACAGACTTACACAATATTTGTTCTTACGGTGTGTGGGATAATCTATGGAGTATGAGATGAGCTAGTGAATGTAGTGTCGAAGTATTGCGTTAGCAGCATACTCGAGGACTCCTCTTCTAAGGTTACACTTAGGCTTGAAACGTTACCTAAGAAGCCGCGGCGAGTGTGTGTAAGTGACATTGACCATCAGACCGTCTCGACCTGATCTGTGGGGACACGAGTGCACTCTGTTTGAAGAATCACAGGGCTAAGGATCCTTCGCTGTCGTTATTTGTCGAAAGGATTGCTAAATACATTTTTAATCGTCGTTTAGAGTGAATACTCAGAATAGCTCTGAACTTAGAAGTGTAGTTTCCAGCAGATACTACTAAAGGGCTGGAATGGTAAACCATTGGTAATGGTAAACATACGCTTATATTGAAATAATTAGTTAGAGGGACTTAACGTATTCCCACATCAAAGGAAGCTTAGATTACTACCTACGAAAGTTAGGCTTACGTCGATCATCCTAAATGACATTAAAATAATTTTTTTTACCGTGTATATTTTTTTTTTACTTTTTAAACTCCGTTCAATGTTTGATCAATATCCACCTCATATTATCCCATATGGCAAAATCCTCCTTTCTAACAACAACATTATTGCAAAATTGTTTCATTTCTGAGGTGGTCCAACATCCCATTCCATTAGTGGTATCCACAAGCAAATATATTCCTGACCCAAACGCCTTATAATTTAAAAAATGACTGCGAAATAATTTCGTTGACCGTATATATTTTTTTTTTCGTACTGACTGCAGTGTTGGCTTGTTAAGGCTGCTACAGTTTCACCGGACTACTATCGTGACGATGTAACAGTAGGTAATGTATCATATTCCCCTGTTGTAAGGAATAATGCGTGCTCGCACACACATCCGCGTTACCACTGCCTCTACCCTAGATGCCCTAACCAGTGCCGAGGGTAGGCGATAAACTTCGCTCCAATCGCCGCTGCTCCTGTAGCATTTCATACTTATGAAACTGCAAAACTATTTTACAACACATAGGGTTAAATGACGCAAGTTTACCGATAAACAATGAGAAACACTACATGACAGACTGAGATACCAGAATAAACTCCGGTTATATTCAGGAATGGAACTGAGCCGGTGGTCTACATTTTTTCTCTGTAAAACCATTCTAAACAATAAATTTCGTTTGTTCCACAGGTTGTGGTGGTTGGATCTGATCGTCAAATTTCTCATACTTGCATTAATTTGCAAATTGTTGTACAATCGATTATTTTATTGAAACGTTTGTAATTTCTAATTGAAAGAGTGATTTATGTTTTAAAATAAAATTATTTGTTGATAACTGTTTTTTTGTTTTTTACTGTACAAATATACACTGAAGCCATAATATGGTGGTAGCTTGATAACGTAGATTCTGTGCGAGTTTCAACTATGGAAACGCCATCGCGTGGCTGGTCTGTAGTTGCGTAGTAATTTTTACGTTAGTCCCTTCTAGTCTGATGAATTGTTTGTTAACTTTATAGATATTTGTTTTAACGTTTGGTACTGGTCAAAAGAGCACTATAAGACTCAACCGTTCTATGAGGCGTCCATTTTCGGAATCAAAGTAATGGAAATTAGAACCTCCTTACACTATAATATTATTTTATATATTTACAGGTATACATCTCATCACTACTACTTTTAAAACAGTCTCATAAATTATATACACATTCACTCACACATACAGACAGGCAGACATCATCATCATCTTACCCTTATCCCACCTAAGTAGTGTCGGCACAACATGTTTTCCTTTTCCACTCTCCTCTGTCAGATGTCATCTCAGTATTCACACTTTTTATACACATATCGTTTTTCACACAATCCAATCCAAACCTTTTTCGGTCTTCCTCTACTCCTATATCCGTCCACTTTCAAACTCAAAACTTTTCTTGTTACATGACTTTCATCTCTTCTCATAATATGCCCGTACCATGCTAACCCATTACTCCTCAACTTCTCTGTCACTGGTGCTATTTTCAAACTTCCTCTGATATACTCATTCTTAATCTTATCCATCCTTGTTACACCACACATCCATCTTAACATTCGCATTTCTGCCACATGTAATCTTTTCTCATCCGTCTCTTTCGTAGCCCAGCACTCGGATCCATATAACACGGCTGGTCTTATTATAGTTTTATACACCTTCCCCTTGAGTTTCGACAGGCAGACATATATGTTCATTTATTTTTGGTGTAACAGTTACAGATTTATTGTTATCTTTGGTAATATTTGTAACACGTTATTATTCCAGTTATTTTCAATTTTTATTTATTTATATACAAACGTATCACCGATGTGGACATACTATAGGGTGCACGGGTTTATGAGCTATATTTGTATTATGTTTAGTTTTTATTGCAACGATACGGCGGAGCGCGCTGCAACGCAAAGGCACCCTGAACTTTTATAAATAAAGGCCTCTCACTAGAATTTCGTTTCAGCTCGGTATCTATATATATATGTATAAGGGAAATATTGCCTTGAGTGCAACAATGTGAATATTAATAAGCTAAACTAGATTTGCTAAGCATACATATACGAATTAGTAAAACACAAGTGTGTACCACATAAACTCTACTAAACTAACCGAGTTCGAAAAACAAGAGAAAAAATAAAACCATTCCACCACATGTTTGTAAAAAACTTCAAACATTAACTTATCATCTTTAGAAGCGACAATAACTCTGTGGTTAGTGTATTCAGAGCCGTTGCGTCGTTTGACGTAGGTCTGAATTCGGAGTTTTTCGATGAAGGAAAACGTAATAAAATTATAGCATGGTTGGGTGGTAGGGCTTTCTTTAAGCCTGGCTGACTAGCTACTTTCAAGTTGAAAATCTATCGCCAAGCATGTATAGGTAAGTGTACCAGTCCCTCTCTAGGTTTAGCGTATTTACCACCACGACATCGTCATTTAACACCAAGTCAGTGTGAGGAAAATAAACCTATAACGTAATAAATCTAACAAAAGTTTAGAGACGGTAAATAAGAAAATGTTTATGAAAACTGTCTCTACTATATTTATAAAAGTAAATATGTTTCCACTAAATGATATAAAGTTTGCAATTTAAATCACAATACCTTATTACACAATGCGAAATACATTAACTTCGACTCAAATGTCAAAGTCAAGTAAAATATTCGGTCCATAAAGGACATCCATCTTTTTTTTTTATTTTATAGAGGGCAAACGAGCAGGTGGGTCACCTGATGGTAAGTGATCACCGCCGTCCATAGGCACTAGCAACAGCAGGGGAGTCGCAAGTGCGTTGCCGGCCTTTTAAATATGTGGGCCTCCGGCGCTCTCACTGACCGAACGAAACGCAACAGTACAACCACTGTTACTTCACGTCGGTTTTCTGTGAGATGGAAATGCTCTTTCCAAAACATTTGAAGTACGACACGTACGTCACCTACTGTACCATGTAGCGTGTACATTAAATATGGAGATGTAACAGTGTGAATGGTATACTATCAGCAACATATTCGGAACTTTAACCCACTAAAGAACCCTCTCAGTGTTCACTTACACTATATAAGAAATTGATGAAAATTCCAACCTACATTATCCAATATACATATATTGGATCTTCCAATATACATTATCTAACAATATGGCCTTAAAAATATTATTATGTATTTATAATGTGGCCATAACGTGAACATTATTATTTTTGCAACCATATAAAATCAATCGCTAGTCTGTTCCGCAAGAAATTGTATTATGGAATTCTTAAGGTAATAACGTTTATGATTTAATACATTATTAGCAAGACCAGTTCTCTATTTGCTTATAGGCAAAAGACAACGACACACAATTTTTTCACTAAACTTTTATTTTTTGGCAGGCATAAAATTCAAATTGGCACAGACTTCAAAATAAATGTATATATAATAGATATCATTTGAATTTTGTAATTGTATCTTAATTTTTTTTAACCAAGTCAAAGTATTATGTAGAATTAAGTGAATGAAATATTATTTTACACTTTTGAGTTCGCGTTTTTAGAAGGCGGTTCGTTTTTCTTTGAGATATATTTTTTATACTTTTGAGTTCGCGTATTTTGAAGGCGGTTCGTTTTTCTTTGAGAAATATTTTTTATACTTTTGAGTTCGCGTATTTTGAAGGCGGTTCGTTTTTCTTTGAGAAATATTTTTTATACTTTTGAGTTCGTGGTTTGGTGGCGTAAGTTTTACATTAGAAAAAATATATTTTGAATTAATCAAATTAATTTATTATGTTTTATATACATTCTTTTTATATATATTTTTTTTATGTCGTTTTATTTTTGTTCGTTTATTTTTAACTAACTTCATTTCCGTAAGCTTTTAATTTTATTTCTCAATTTTCTATGACATTGTGGTTATTTATCATATTATGAGAAAACTCATACGTCGAGAATAGAGCGCGAGCGGCCGTCTCCGCCAATGGATGGCCGATGGAAGGTCTCCTCATTGCACAGGTTCGGCGGACGAAGGGAGGTAGCTAGTCGCGTACCCAGTGTACCTCCCTATAAGGACGGAACGCCGCGGCCATCTTTCGCCGGGTTGACCGCTGGGGGCGGCATGGTGATAACTCCGCACGGTCCCATGACGCCCCAACTTAAAGCGGTGGCCGGTACACCGTGGGGTTTTAGTCCGTGCGAGTCGGACATAACCCATTCTCTCCCCCGGGAGAATGGGTATCCATAAGGGATTACCTCACGTTTTTAAAAAAGTTAGACTCGGGATATTTGGTGACAGTACAAGCCGAGGCGCGCCGTGCGCCCTTGTGCTAATGGCCTATATAAAATCGGGTGAGTGCCTTAAGCGCTCCCCTTAGTAGTCCGGTGAAACTGTAGAGAGACCTTGCCAGGTCAACAGTGTAAACAGTTGGAAAAAAAAAACTGTTGCCATGGGAATGTGGTAAGCTTGCATTTGCCATCTATTTACATATAAATGAATGAATTGCTGTTCATTTGTTTCGCTAATACTCGAGAATATTTGTACCGATTTTTCTAATTTTGATCTTGAAACATCTGTGGCAGTTCAGAGAAGGTTTAAATGGTGAGAAATATTAATAATAAGTAAAGGAAAATACTAAAAAGGTCAAATCAATTTTCAAATATAAACTATTCCTAGCTATGTAACATTTGATGTCTATTGTCTTCTTAGAAATAAAAAAATGTCATTCACTTGTCAAATATTTGTAAGTGCGTTCAGGAATTTATCTGTTTCATAGCTGTAGTATAAAGTTTGAGCTATTTGGTCGGTTTTGTTAGAGTACAAAACAGTTCTGAAACAAAAATAGTGTAAAAATGTCAGTTGGTTGTCGCAAAGAGAAAATAAATAAATAAATTAATTAGCTTGATTAAGTGCATAATTCTGTTGCATTTATAATGTAATTAAAAATTTTGCATTAAGTATAAATTTTGTATTAGTATTAAGTTTTGACAACGTTTTACATAAATATATGTAAGTGATGCGAAGTTCACCGAGTCTAAATATATATTCTAGTTATTTGTAAATGGACAATAAAAAAAAAGTAGAGTATACTTATGTACACGCGTTAGAAGTTATACTTCTTTGGCGTAAGAAGATAAAAATCATTTATTAATTTTATCTTTCGCCTTATTCTACGTTTATAGAAAAACGACACTAACAATAGAGAAAAGGTATTTAATACATACACACTTTTTTTAATAAAATGTTGACTATAGCTAGTTAGCTATAAGTTCAGAGTGTCGGTTTTTCGTGACGGTGTGTGCGCGCATCGTAAAAATTTATTCTCATCATTTTTCCTTAACGCGCCAAAAGAAGTATAACGTCAAAAACATTTATAGTGAAAAGAAAACACTTGATTATTTTTTCTTTAGATTTTCTTAATTCTGAATCTAATTCTTAATCTTATGTCTGACAGACTAATTTATTTTATACAAATAAAAATTGTTCATACTTTAGAAAATAAAATGTTTGTTGCATTATAAAGCAAATTTTATTTCACTATTCAAGGAATTAGTATTTTTATGTCCCATAATTTATATATCAAATATAAATGTAATAAATATGGAAATAGCAATCAATTCATTCGGAAAAAATTCAAATAAGTATTTTAATTTGTATGGCATAGATTGTATATAAGGATTGATGCAGTGTTTTCAAGATTTTAGATGGTATAGA
The DNA here is from genome assembly GCA_035772565.1 of Antheraea assamensis. Taxonomy (NCBI): domain Eukaryota; kingdom Metazoa; phylum Arthropoda; class Insecta; order Lepidoptera; family Saturniidae; genus Antheraea; species Antheraea assamensis. The sequence continues at coordinate 71,910 of JAQQSE010000107.1, forward strand.
GTGCAAAACTTATATTTCTTATATTAGCATTACATGTAATATTGTGATTACAAAGAACTTGTGCCTAGACTATGTCGACCCTTTCTACAAAACAGGTATCTAACTGCATGACGGTTCACGGTATGAATTATTTGTCATAACAACACATCTCAGTCACATCACCACATTATCTGTATACTCCTTCTATCCGACAAGTTAATAAAGTCTGGTTGGAGATGCAGTTGAGCGATTTGTTTACCGATATATCGAAACGTTTGTGTGACACTTTCAAGATGTTCTGTGAAAAATTTGAATAAGGCCAGAGAGTGCTCGTCATTTAATGTGCGCATTGTGCATTGTTATTTTTTTTTGCATTTGCATAATGATGTTCGGAATAATTTAAATAGGAATTTAAATGTGATTAATTGCAAATATTTAATTTGTGCATTCATTAATTCCACTATAAATATACATTGTATAAAATAATTCAGTATTTCTTGTTCATTTTTCATATTATAAACAAGTTGGTAATTTTCTTGAAGAAAAATGGGTTTCCTTGAGGATAGAGATCTAACTTCGGTACCAACTATTTCGGAATATTACAAAGGCAAAACGATTTTCATAACTGGTGGGACAGGTAATGTTAAACTTTGACTAAGTTATTACAGTTGGAATAAAGTATTTACAGTTAAATCGACGGAGTACTGCGTCGTTTCCGAAATCACGGGCGACTACCAATCGCACTGCACTCCAGTTCTTAGTTCTGTTTCTCGGTTAAGAACTACAAGAACATTTCAAGTTTCCTCACGGTGTTTTCTTTCACCAACAGTTGATAGGTGTTACAAATATTATTTAATATTTTTTGTAACAAATTTCTCATCCACGTAGAATACAAACGGCTGTAGATAAAACATATCGTATGTATGTACATACTTTATTAATTTACCTACAATATAGTGGCTACTAATATTTCTGCTATTTCTTTGAGTTTCGTCATTTCACAATTAAAGATATCAGTCTCACGAGACAGTACATATTATACTCTTCGTAATCAGGGCATTCACTATCCTAACTATATTGATATTACAAATACAAGAGTTGAGAGTTGCTTGTTACACTTTTACTTTTACACTTAACTGCTCAACTTGTCACCGTGAAATTTTTAACGCCATTCTCAAACAATGTTGTTCGGCTTCTTGCCCTCTACTGTGCATGCACACCACACCGCTTGCCCTACTTCTTAATGCCAAGAAATCATAGTTTCAATTTTTATTTCATGAAGATATCGTGATATTTTTATATCGTGTATCGTGTATACGTTCATATCCAATCAGTAAAAAGTCGTTATTTTGATATTACATACAGACACTTCATTTTAATTATATGGATAGATTAAGTGTAGGGAACTTCGTTTGATAAGTTTGAGCAACAATCAATAAAAAAAAACGTCACTCTAATTGACAATGGTTACACTTTTTTTTTTGTTTTATATTATAGGGGGCAAACGAACAGGTGGGTCACCTGATGGTAAGTGATCACCGCCGTCCATAGACACTAGCAACATCAGGGGAGTCGCAAGTGCGTTGCCGGCCTTTTAATATACGAGTATGTGGGCCTCCGGCGCTCTCACTGACCGAACAAAACGCAACAGTGCAAGCACTGTTACTTCACGTCGGTTTTCTGTGAGAGGGTGGTACTACCCCGGGCGAGCCGACCCATTCATGCTGCAACCAGTAATAGCTTCAGCGTAGCTCTACCACCTACAGCGTATATCTACATATATATATATATATATAGCTCTATTTAGCCCTTAGTATGAAGAGGCGCAAATATTACGAGTGTCCAAGTCTGTGATTTTCCACAATGTTAAATGTTACCTGCAGACCGGAGAGTGTACAAGATGTAAAGGACATTGCCGTAAAAGAGTGACAACAGGAAACTGCGTTTAATTTGCTTTTTTGTTTAGTCTAATTCTTTTGTGTTCAAAAATATTAATGTAGGTAATTGATTCTATTCAACGATCTTTAAAAGTTTATATTATATAATAAAATCCGTTTTTATATTAATTTGCCCCTTTTTTTATTGCGTTCCTCTAAATATATCCATAAGCGTATTTATACATTTGGAAGGACTTCATTATAATCAAAGCTGTAAGCTTAGATGTAATCCAAATATATTGAGTAACTGTACTTTTTATTATCACTTGAATATTTAGGTTTCATAGGTAAAGTACTGATAGAGAAACTCCTGTACTCCTGCACTGAGCTGGACAGGATCTACTTGCTGATGAGGAACAAGAAGGGAGACAATGCTGAAGAGAGACTGCGCAAACTGTACTCTAGCGAGGTATGAAATTAGTTTCAATTAATACCCGGTGAAGTGCAAAACTTTGTACCATAAAACCACCAGTTTTTTCAATCACTGAGTCACCGTAATTTATATTTAGAAAACTCGCCCTCAAGTGCAACTACGGGAATACACCTGTAGATGCTTGGCGGCAGATTGTCACGTAGATAACTAGTCAGGCAGGTATTAAAAACGTCCTACTAACATGCAACATCTAAAACACATATAATATATTTCTTTAGTGTTTTAACCGTCTGAAGGCAGAGAGAGCAGGCGTTTTCGAAGAAAAGGTATTTGCGATCGCCGGAGACGTGATGGAAAATGGATTAGGTGAGTTTACCACTAACACTGAACGCGGTAAGAAATAGGCCACTTTATATATAAAGTAGCTGATAGTCGCTCGCTTCGCTGTGTACTAAATAAACTTAAGTAATAAATGACAAAGAGTCAATGGAATCCATGCAGTAGCGAAGAACTATTGACAAATATTTTACAATTCGTTGTGTCATAGCATTCTATAATATATCTCGTGAATTAAGTTTACTCCTTAAGTACAATTGTCTTGGAATACCCTAACTGATGTTATAAATGAAAATATGATTTTGTTTGTTACGTCTTCAACCGATTATCGGTAAATTTTGCATACACGTTATCAGAGGTATAAAAAAGTCGTTAGATGCCATTTAACTAGACAAAATACTTATATTGCGAAAATCTATCATAAGGCTACGACTGAATATTACTTTGCTACTCTCATCTGGAATGAATCGGCTGTTTTCACACGTCCCTGCATAAAAGAAAATGTTGGCAATAAAAGATGTAATGATTACAATAGATTACACGCGTTAGAGCGATGTTGACTCTTTTAATGCTGGCGACCGAGTGAGCGCGGATTTTTTTAAGTATACTATACGTTGTTGGCCTGAAAGGCCTTCACAGCTTCATCGGGCTTAAGAGTCTCAACCGTATGGCAACCGGTTCAATGTCGTCAAATGAGTGAATCTCGACTTAGGTTGTTGAATGCAAAATGGAATGGAATGCAACAATTGCAAATCGAACTAAACTAATAAAGCGAGTTAAGCTACTCACTATTTTTTTGTAATCCGGTGAATGTGTAAAGGCCCAGGGTCAACAGGGTATGCCAGTTTGAAAAAAAAAGTCTTATTAAATTCTAAACGTCAGTGATTCTCATAGGTACGTGTACCTCCATAGGCGCCGCATGAACGCGTACATGCGTTTCGAATTTAGCAATTTTGGCTAAGGCTAACTAAAGAAAAACAACAAACATAGAGAAAATGTTTTCACAACATGTTTACCTACCGTGTGTGACGTCTATGATGAGCTAGTAAATGCGGTGTCATTGTATCGCACTAGCAGCATACTCGAGGGCTCCACTCCGAGGATCGAACCTCGGTTTGAGACACCACCGCGAGAGATAGCGGTGGGTGTGAGGAAGCGGAATTAACTGCCCGTCCACGACCGTATAATTGATGACTTCGCGGGCGTGGGTACGTACACGCTCTATTTAGAGAATCGAAGCGGTGAGCGTCTATGCTTTCGGGGACGAAATTTATTCTTTGCATTCCTATTTTGAATAACGAGAATTACGGCCCATCAATTTGTTGATTCATGTTATTATTATGTTTTGTATCTTTATTTATTCTAATACATTTAATTGGAAACCATTTTCACGAATGTATGGAATATTATACATGTGATTGTTTGAAAGTGTATGGACTCTATGACCAATCTAAATATTAATATCGAAACACTTGTGCGTTCTGTGTTACGAGTTTGTATATATTCTTTTGTAAACAGGTTTATCTGAAGCGGACAGACGTTTGTTGACAAATCAAGTGAATATTATATTTCATACAGCGGCGAGTGTAAGGTGAGATAATAAAACAATACAATAGTTGTTATTACATTTTTATAGAAGCAATTAATGAACAACAACAACTGGTGAGGGGATGGGGAGTCAGTCGCAGGTCTTCGCTTTCACGCTGACCAACAAGCTTCTAACCTACCCGCTACACTGACTGATCTCGAATCGCGACAAACTAAAAATAAGTTTTTTTAATTTATCTAGATGCTGTATTTATTGACACACATGTTACCTATGTTACCTACATAGGTATAACAATCTAATACATAACGTAAACCAAACCGATACCTGAGATATTATGAACGTTCCCGTGTGAACAATCGCTTAAAGTGCTGACCATGGAAAGTGATGTATCGTGGGACGGTAAAACGTGGAAGAAGCATTCATATTCCTTGCTCGATCGCCGGAGCACATAGGCTAAGCATTTAGGTTTAATTATAATATTATGTAATAGATTAATCATTTTTAGTAAATATTCTGAAGGACAAAAATTGCCTTTTTTTAAAACCTCCTACGGACGGCCAACTACGTAATTGGCGCAGTCGGTAGGATAGTCGCGTCGGTGCGTGAAATCAAACTTCGATACCGCCCGATAGTCGAATCGTCGACGCGTTGACTATCTTTACGAATCTACGAGTGGTGCCGTTAAAGGAGGATACAGAATTTGCTGTAGCTGAGGAGGACATCATCCGAACATTGATGAGACCAGATATGCAGAACCTTCTGTGAGTTTAGTTTTAGTTACACATACCCTATTGGTTGCTATTTCCTATCCTGGTAATAGATCATCCTTTATAGTTTATCCTAATAGTATAGTTCGATAGCCAAAATTTTTTTCCAAGGAAGAAATAAGGTTATAAAGCCGAATCAGCGGCATAGTATCATAGATAGATTAAGATTTAGTAATATATCGGAAATGTCAGAAACTGAAATGGCTCAATCCGATAATAGCGTTATAATTGATAAAATTTGGAAAGCCCTTAGGTTAGTACCGGAGTTTGACGGAAACTCTCATGTTTTAGTAAGATTTTTAAATATATGTGACAACTTAGTTTTAGAATACGCATGTCCAGAAAATCACCTAATTAATTCAGCTTTATTAAACGGAATAGTTAATAAAATTACCGGTTCAGCCGCCAGAACTTTAGCCACCAACGGTATCCCGGATAACTGGCAAGGAGTTCGGAATACCTTAATTAATAGTTTTTCGGATCACAGAGATGAATGTTCATTATATACAGATTTATCCCAATTGACCCAAGGTATCGATACGCCTAACATGTTTTACGAACGCATACAGAACACACTTAGTACAATTATAGCATACATTCAATTACATGATTCGGTTGCAACTACAGTAGAAGCTAAGCGAAACCTATATAATAAGTTAGCGTTACAAACATTTACGCGAGGTTTACACGAACCGATTGGATCGCGCGTGAGATGCATGCGTCCGGAGACATTAGAGAAAGCCCTTGAATTTGCACAGGACGAAATAAATGTAGTATACTTACAGAATAAAAACTTTCAATTAGAAAATTCTAGAAAAGCTCATTTACCGACTATTTATCAAAAACCCTTGAACTTACCACAACAAAACTTTTTCCAATCTCCAGCTAATCAAAATAAGCCTAATTTTAATCCAAATTTTACAAATAACCCTTACTATAGACAGAGTCCTTATAACGTGAACACTGTACCACAGCCTTCACCTATGTTCAGACCTCAATATCAAGGACCATCGCGAACGCAACAGGCAATGAGAGCTTTACCGCGATCTGATATGTCTACAGGTTTCAAAATTCCCCCTCGTGGTAATTTTCAGCAAGGTCGACCACATATACCTACACCTATGAGTGGCATAAGTCACCCAGTAGCTCGAAACTTACCTTTGACTGGACAGACTGACAAAAGACAAATTAATTTAAATGAAGCAAATGACCCTTATGACTATGATTATTACGATACAGATTACTCTCACCACGAAGACTATACACCATATGATGAAACTGAAAACTTTGAACAAAATTACGATCAAAATTTTCAGAGGGATTCAAGTTTCGATCTCCCCAAAATAGAGTTACATTTACAGGGTAAAAGACAACTACCTTATATTCAAATTCAAAATCCACCAATAAAATTACTTATTGACACTGGCGCTAATCAATCATTTATCAGCCGTGAAGTTGTAGAAAAATATTACAGTCATTTAAAGCTATACCATGATCCATTCGAAGTCACAAACATTCACGCAACCACCAGAAACGAATTTTCTATAATAATCCCCAGTTTTACCGAATTTCAAGGTCATGATCCAATAAAATTTTTCATTTACAAATTTCATGACTACTTTGACGGTTTAATAGGATGGAACCTTTTAGAACAATGGCAAGCAAAAATAGACCTTCAGACTCGTATCTTAAGAACTAAATTCACTTGTAATAAAATTCATATGTACGATTCCAAAACGACTAATTTATTTGAGACAATTACTCCTGCACAGTCTACTCAACTAAATAAGGTGCCTATAAATATTTCTCAAGGTGACGTAATTATTAATCAGCAATTAATTAGCGGATGTAATATAACAGAGTGTCTATCTACCACCGAAAATAGTAAATGCATGACAGAAATATCCAACCCAAGTAATAACGATATAGCTTTTAGTCTAAATAAACCAATATGCGCACATATATTTAACGAACAGATATCACTGACAAACAACAATGTACAAGCACGTTTCCAGGAAATCTTACCGCGAATGCGAATCGACCACGTTAATTCAGAAGAAAAAGCGAATACTAATGCCGATGCACTGTCGCGAATAGAGATTCATAACAAAGAATCATCCTCAATTATTATAAATTTATCTGACTCAGAATCAACCGTAATAGCACCTGAGGACAGACCTTTAATTATTAACTCTTCGACCGACACCGCACCAACCTTAAAAATACTAAGCAGTCCAACCCCCGACTTAGACATACCTGACACTGAAATGATTCATACATTATATAACAACCCTATCCTTGAGATACCCACTTCTGAAGAACCGTTGAACAAATTTAAGCGACAACTCATTATTAATTGCACTAACGGGCCTGCAAAAACGAAACCTGAAATCACTATTCCCTGTGAAACTTTTAGGAGAACAGTCGTTCATATCTCTGAAAATAATTTAGAAGAAGAAATTATATTAATTGTACAGAAATTAATTGATTCTAAACTTCGCACTGCTATTTTAGTTCAGCCAATTGAAAAAATGTACACCATCATTCCTATTCTTCAGAGAAAACTAAAAAGCCCTTCCATTAACATTATCTTAGTCAAACGTGAAATTCAGAACATATCGGATTATTTAGAACAACAAAACATCATTTCTAAATACTATGTCGGAAAAACGAATCATAGAGGAATCAATGAAACACATTTATCTCTATCACAAAAATACTTCTGCCCGAAACTCAAAGAACAAATTACATATTTTCGTGCACACAACTATCGTGAAAGAATGAACATAGTATATAACATTATACATGACTCATCTCATTCCGAACGTAAGCAAGTAATAACTCGACGTAACCTTGACCGAGAACCAGAAACAGATTATAAACAAAGTCAGGACGTATATATTAGAAACCCGATAGCTCAAAGACAAAAGCTCGTCGCTCGTTACACTGACGATAAGTTCATGTCAAACTTACCCATACATATATACACCAGTAAAAAACGTGGACCAGTAGCTAAAGCTAGAATAAAAAGATCAAAATTGATAAAAAAAACGACGTTGTTACAGTATAACGACCCTCATCATGACCCTGGTCCCAGTACAGGCAGACAATCCGACAGACAAAACCATATGATTTAATGACTTATCTGAATGAATTATATATCTTACCATTTAACCTAGGTAAAACTAGGATGATTTCCTATTGCCACACCTTTTTACAGGAAATTAATCTCAGTAAAATACAGTACCAAATTAATTTATTAAGAAATCAGCTTAGTGGCTCAACTTCTGACCTTTCGAAACGAAATACAGCCGTTTTAAATATCAATTTCTACACTCATTTAAAAAATTAGACCAGATTACTTCCCGTTTACAAACATTTATACCTAAAAGACTTAGACGGAGCCTTATCGACCCCTTGGGATCTTTAATAAAAAGTGTTACAGGTAATTTCGATCATGCCGATGTTCTGCGATTCGAAAACGCTATTCAAATCCTGCAGAAAAACGATAAAAAGTTATCAGCCACTTTTAATAACCACATCAGCCTAGTTAAAGATATGACGGTTAAACAATCGCGAGTACTAGATAGTTTGAGCAGTAATCAGCAAAAGCTCACACAATCTATATCATACTTATTAAACCTTACGAACGATAACAATGTAATTCATTATGTTAATTTGTTTCAGCTATTTAACGTGTTAAATGACAATGTTCAGGATCTTTACCTGGAAATTACTAGATTAGAAAATATTTTAGCTTTTAGTCGCACTAATTCTATGCACCATTCTATTATAACTATTAAGCAATTAAATAACATGCTAAGCAAATTAAAATCTTTATATGATTCGGAACAAATATTAGAGTTAGATACTAGATACTATTATATCTAATTAGTTTAGGAACATGTTACACTGATAATAAGATAGTGATTGTCCTTAAGTTCCCAATTTTATCTCCAACATCCTATAATCTATATAAACTCTGTCCCATTCCTAAGAGAACATCCCAAGTAATCTTGCCCCCATTCCTGTATATAGCAACTAACTCCAAGGAGTTTGTGTACATGGAGGCTGAATGCCCGAAGATCGACACCTGGTACATCTGGGAACAGAAGGTAACTCATCAACGACGTACGCACCGAGATTGTATCTATCACCTTCTCAATCAACAGGAAACAGAAAACCTATGACAATCTACTACTATGTCATTTTATGAAGAAGCACTTCTAGAATTGGACAGTCGACACTACATAATTACATTCCCGAAGCCCACAAGAGTTCAAATTATATTCGGACAGGAAGAACACCGATTATTGAAGGGCAGTTACTTCGCAACAACACCTAGAGATTGCAATATAAAGTCGCCAGAATTTACGTGGGAACGCCGTTGAATTAATGTCTATGCCGCAAAAGTTACTGACAAATCTTGAAAATAGATCGCCCCATTTATAATTTTACTACGATCGATCTGAATAAATTGCACGAAATTCAGCATCAGGTACAAATAGAGAATTTTTCGGGCCTGGACTACATGGACTTTTCTACTATACATCATACTACAATACCCTTATATGGAATTGTCATATTAGGTGCTATTGTACTTTTCACCATGTACATTATGCGCCGGCGCCGATGCCGATTATTGTTGAAAAATCAATCATCTCTACAACCTGAAATAGAAATACCTACCTCAATACATGCTGAAACTAAAACTTCGTCTTCAGGAAATCTTCAGGAAGCTAATTTGCAGGACCGCCGAGCCGCAATATTTGCATTAAACATGTGCAAATAGTTGCTCATCTAGGAGGGGAGGTGTTACCTATGTTACCTACATAGGTATAACAATCTAATACATAACGTAAACCAAACCGATACCTGAGATATTATGAACGTTCCCGTGTGAACAATCGCTTAAAGTGCTGACCATGGAAAGTGATGTATCGTGGGACGGTAAAACGTGGAAGAAGCATTCATATTCCTTGCTCGATCGCCGGAGCACATAGGCTAAGCATTTAGGTTTAATTATAATATTATGTAATAGATTAATCATTTTTAGTAAATATTCTGAAGGACAAAAATTGCCTTTTTTTAAAACCTCCTACGGACGGCCAACTACGTAATTCACACATAATGATTGAAATATTAACGGGTATAGATCTTTATTAACCCCTTGATTAATATATGCCCACGGGTTAATATCGAAGCGCGACATGCCTAAGCTGTCTACGGGTGGTATTACACCTGTGCCTTGTTTATCTTGCCTTGTATTACAAGCGTTTTCTCTTGTAACTTACTATATTATTGCAAAATAGAGTTTATCAAAACTACATGTGTAAATTACAAGCTACAAATGATATCATTTGTAATACAAATGCTTTTTCACATTTGTATTTGTGGTTTCGTTTATCATAAGTACTTTTGTAACTTGTTACGAAAAAGTTGGAGAGTTTCTGTTTACTCTTAAATAGGTAATCAAGACGTAGAATTATATTATTTGAATCATGTTTTATTTTTAACGTTAACTGAACTAGTTATTGTACCGTCATTTCTATCTTACCAACATAAAATACGGTAGAGAAAACATTTTATAATTAAGCAAAAATAAAGTCTTGTAAATTAAAAATACAAGTTCACTTAAACTTGTCTAAAATATCCTTGCATCGTGTGACTCTGTAGACGTTTGATAAACGTAATTTATAAGATCTTGTAAAAGAGTTATTACAATATGTAACTTGTGAGCTCGTGGACTTCTAAAACGTTTGATAAACGGGGCACTTGTGTATGATGTTCGTGATTTTTAATTAACCGACTTAAAAAATTGAGGTTTTGTATTCGACCCGTATGTATGTATGTTCGCGATTTTCTCAAAAACTATAGGTCCAATTTGTATAGAATTTTTGTTGTGGCATGAAAGAAAAACAAAGCCCCTTCACAAAAGGCGACTCAAAAGTGCAAAATAACATTTTATTCACTTAATTTTACATAATACTTTGCCTTAGTTTAAAAAACAAAAATTATAATACAATTACAAAATTAAAATAATACCTATTACATATTTATTTTGAAGTCGGCGCCAATTTTAATTTTATCCCAACTAAAAAGTGAAAATCTGAAAGACTTATTAAATGTCTTTTGTCTTTTATATAAGGAAATAGGGAGCTGGCGCGGACTTTAAAAAATGTATGCAAAAAGTGTTATTTGAATTTTGTAATTGTATTTTAATACTTTTTTTTTTAAACTAAGACAGAGTATTATGTAAAGAGAAATGAATAAAATGTTATTTTACACTTTTGAGTCGCGTTTTTTGAAAGCGGTTTCGTTCTTCTTTGCAGGATTTTATTAATATTACCTAATACGAAATTAATCTGTACGTCATACCAATATATGTACTCTATTGGATTTTCTCGGGTTGTGATACATTATATCTCATTTACTCAACAGTTGCTTTAAGGAAAAACACTCAACTGTTATTTATGAGATAATCTATTCAACTAATATCATGGTTGATAATAAAAAAATATTTAAAAAAAAATATGACTAATTATTATGATATTACATTGGTTTTTATGCAGATTCGACGATCATTTAACTTGTGCTGTTCGAATGAATCTCAAGGGAACTATTCAGATTCTGAAACTAGCTAAAGAAATGCGGCACTTATCTGTAAGTATTCTTCGTTAATATTTATTCCTTGGGATCAGTCGTTTTTCTTTTTTATTTTATTTTTTATATTATAGGGGGCAAACGAACAGGTGGGTCACCTGATGGTAAGTGATCACCGCCGTCCATAGACACTAGCAACACCAGGGGAGTCGCAAGTGCGTTGCCGGCCTTTTAATATACGTGGGCCTCCGGCGCTCTCACTAACCGGACGAAACGCAACAGTGCAAGCACTGTTAAATTACGTCGGTTTTCTGTGAGAGGGTGGTACTACCCGGGCGAGCCGACCCATTCATGCTGAAACCAGTAATAGCTTCAGCGTACCTCTACCACCTACAAGCGTAGCTCTACCACCTACAAGCGTTTACTTGATTAGAGCTATTCTATATCCTTTTCGATCGATTGGTTTCTTAACCGCTGCGTAAAGATGAAAGCGTAAGAGACAAATCAATTTACATTCGTACTTATAACTAGGGTTATAGTTAGGATTGGAATAGCGCTTTCGCTCTCGTTTGGATGCTGCGTGTTTAAATTATTCTAGCGACCGTACAATGATCATAATTCGACCATAATAAATGCTAGAAGCTTTTCCCTTTTGGGTTAATATCATCTGTATTGAGTATTGTACAAATATTGTGAATTATAGTCGTAACAAGCGTGAAGTATGACGAATAAAGGCTCTGCAATGGAATGAAAATAAATTACCTATTTCCTAATTTGTAAATATCATTAAAGAAGGTCAACAGCTACTAACAAAAAAAAAGTAAAGAAAATCGCTTGTTAAACAGAATACAAAACGGTATCGAACTGTTTCACTTTTGCTCGATTATTAACTTTTACTTGCATACATTGCATTTCATCTATCTCTCGAGAACAGTAACTTTGTTCTGGATGTGAGCTACTTTAAATCTTTTTGTACACTCTTGACAACGTGCATGCAAAAATTCACAATGATCGATTTAGTAATTAAAGCGTGACAGCGTAACAAACAAACTAGCTTTCACTTTTTTTAATATTACTCAGGATTTATCCAACTAATACCATAAGTATTCAGTACCTATTATATTTCGTTTTTAAACTTGACATAATCTTTCCTTGATAAATACTTTTTGCCTTGTGATAATTTAAATGCTCTAACAGGATCGTGGCTCCCTTGTCAGAACTTTTCAAGGAGTTTTTGTGGCATCTCAGAATCCATGTTCCGTGGTAATATTTTCCATCCACTTCACTTATGCATAATAACTGTACTATATTATGTAAAATGCCACCAATATTACATAAATATAGATTCAAATAACAAAAGGTTATGAATAACATATAAAAGCCACTGCATGACAGACTAAGATCCCGTCAAAAACTCTTGATAAATACTTAGATATTATTAAAAGCGGCGTCAGTGTATCCGTCTGTCCTATGGTTATTATATTTTAAAACTATTCCTATCAAATTATTCCCATTCCAGTTCCAAAAAATATTTTTATCACATCGCGTATAGTATACAATAAATTATAAGATTAAAAATAAATTAAGCCAACACAAAGTAACTACCAATGCATTCTGTTGTAATATTTACCTAAACTACTGAATAATGGTCAAATTAAACATTTTGTTTTTTTTTTAGTTTAGTGCGTATAAGTAGTGCGTAATTTCGTGAAACTTTAATAACTTTATACTAAACTAGATTTTCCCGTGACTACGTCTGTGTGGAATTCTAAATATAAACATAGTAATTAACAAAGTCCTAGATAAATAGGTGTTGCCGAGAGGCACAACTACACTAAAAACTAGAGACTGGAACAAACTGGTCGTCCCATGTTTCTGACTCAGTAAAACCTTGTGTAGTCCGGTGAATCTGTAGAGGCCTCTGGGTCAACAGAGTAGGTCAGTTCGAAAGAAAAAAACTCAGTAAAACCAGTTGGTTTCTTAGGTAATAGTGTTAAGATTTATAACAAAGTCCAAAATGATATTACCGATTTGCCGGACTATAATGTTAAATGCCATAGTAAGCGCGTTTTGGTGTCAAAGACCTATTATATTAATTATCAATATGTGAACAATGGTGGTGTCTGGAATTGACTCCCTCTGTCAATTCACTAAAAACGATTGTAACCTGTATTATATGTTAAATATACATCTATATAATATGTTAAAAAGATAAACCCGATCAAGTTTGTTGCCGGTTCTTTTCGATGACTGGGTTGTTGTCCGAGCCGGTGGTAATTTTGACGTTCATAAGCGCCTTAGTAGGGCCCCAATTGAATTAAGTTTTTTTTTGATTTTGATAACAGTATCTAATCGCTGCTTGATTCTCAAAACAACAGGCAGGTGCGATACAGACGCGTGCATGTTTTTATTTAATAGACGTGCGTTTGGTCGCACATATTAATTTATCTTAATTAATAATTCTTTTGCTACCGAATGTCAAAGGCAAGTAAATTGTTCTAATGAAGAAATTGTGTTTTTCTTGTTTTATAAGAGCCATGTATTTATTAAATAAAATTAAATAAATGTGATCGAAATGTATCAAGTAGCTTTTATGTGATGAACGTACACCGGTATACCTCTATCATTTTACTTATATAAATTAAAAAAGACAATGGGTTTTAAGAATTATACATTGCGGTACTTTACAAAAAGCTTCAAATAAATCTTTGTGTCCATGACATTAAATATTTTGTTCAAAAATATATATTGTATCGTATTAATAAAAAATAAGCGGTAATTTCATACTTAATAAATATTTTTAATCAAAATTATACTAACACAGGCTCTGGTTCATGTTTCTACGACGTATTCAAATACAAACCGTGGACATTATATTGAGGAGGCGGTATACACGCCTCATGTTGATTTGAATGATATTCTGGAGATATGTGACAATATCGACGCTCACACTTTAGAAATCTTAACACCCAAGTATGTGTATTCATTTTATATTAACTACTGTTTGGAATTAACATACTCTTTGTTAAAGCGAATAAGTTATTAGCAGCAAAATTAAAATGGTGAGAGAGATAACATTGTTTCTTAATAGAACTTAAACAGCCGCCAGAATTTCAAATACAACGAAATGACATCTACGTGTCAGTATTTTGCAAACGCTACCTATTGTGTATGTGACAAATAATCAAAATTTAAACTAAGCATTAAACTGACCTCAGAAAAAGCACCCGTAAAAATGTACCCGAACTTGTTTGGCCATACTTAGGTAAGTAATATATTTCCTATTTGATTTCCCTGATGTGTCTTCGAAGTCCAAGGTTCAATACTAATGAAATTAAAACGAGATTCTCTTGAAATTATTCCCTTTCCAATATAAAAAATAAGAAAAATACAACAAAATTAAGAATCTCTTCCTTTTTGAAGTTGTTTAAAAATAAATAAAAAATGTATGTAGCGAATTAAAACAGATTCGAGCTGATGCACAACATTGAGTTACACAACTGTATGTTGTCAACAGATATTTAAACGGTATACCGAATCCATACGCGTTCACCAAGCAGCTAGCAGAGTACGCTGTGTATGAGACCAGGGGACAGCTCCCGGCTGTCATCCTCAGACCCTCCATTGGTAAATAAATATTTTCTTTATATCCTCCATGCGGTAACAGTGCAAAGTGTAACTAACACCCCAGTTTTTATCGCGGCAGATCAACAATGGTCACATTCACTCTACGTTGACTCTGGTATAGTCTACCTTGTGTCATCTCCCTAGATCGTCCTTTGGTATGAGCTAGAATTCTGTCATTTTGTTTTGCTACAATAAATAGTACTTTAAGGATTTAAATGCATTGAATAGGATAAATGCAGGGTGGATGAATTGGCGAAAGGTATCTGGGGTGGTTTGTGACCCAAGAATGCCGTTGAAACTCAATGGGAAGGTGTATAAAACTATAATAAGACCAGCCGTGTTATATGGATCCAAGTGCTGGGCTACGAAAGAGACGGATGAGAAAAGATTACATGTGGCAGAAATGCGAATGTTAAGGTGGATATGTGGTGTAACAAGAATGGATAAGATTAAGAATAAGTATATCAGAGGAAGTTTGAAAATAGCACCAGTGACAGAGAAGTGGAGGAGTAATAAGTTAGCATGGTACGGGCATATTATGAGGAGAGATGACAAGTCATTTAACAAGAAAAGTTTTGAGTTTGAAAGTGAATGGATATAGGAGTAGAGGAAGACCGAAAAAGGTGTGGATGGATTGTGTGAAAAATGATATGTGTATAAAAGGTGTGAATACTGAGATGACATCTGACAGAGGAGAGTGGAAAAGGAAAACATGTTGTGCCGACCCTACTTAGGTGGGATAAGGATAAGATGATGGTAATGATGATGATGATGACTCTAGCATACATTTAAGAAACTGAAACTGTATTTTATGTGGTAATTAACTAGTAAAATACATAAATAATACCGAAAACAATAATAAAAGCCATACATTTAAATATTACATTAACATCACCAAAGCCCGTCACATGTCCCTAACAACGTATGAATTCCTCATGATATTTTCCTTCACCGCTGAAGATTTGGTTTCCTTCAAATGAAAGTAAAAAGTGGAATAGTTTGGCAGCTGCGTTATTGATAGTAGTAACTACTACCCTGTTTTATAAGACACTTGTTTTTGTCCGTGGCTTATCCCCCGAGAGTAATACAAGCAACGAATACCAGTCTTTTACCGCGATCTTGTGAAGGTAAAACACAGTGTACTAGTGAAAGTGCTTCGGGTGACTGTACTCGTTAGTGGATACTGAACTTTGCAGCAGAAGAACCCAGGTCAGTGTACGACGTTCCGTTTCCAATCTTCACATTCCCCTCGTCATTGTGACGACTTACTAGTCTGTAACATGGTTCCTTGCGTCTCCAGTAATATTAGCAAGTATTGTGAAAAAGTTGAACATAATGAACCTTGTGATTTATTTACAGTTGTAGGCAGTTTAGACGAACCAGTACCCGGATGGGTTGAAAATTTTAATGGCCCTATTGGGTTATGCGTAGCGGGAGGAAAAGGTGAGTTTAATGATTGAATGCAACGTATACATCGTAAGTTTTCATACATTACAATTCATAAAAGTCAATGAAGCTTTATAAGTCTTACCCCACACAGATATTTAATTGTATAAGAGTTACAAATATAGTGCACAAAATAGAGATACAACTAATATGTAAAAAAATAAAAAGAGTTACTGCGGATAATTCTCAACTGATAAATATATGAGTATCGAAAACGTCTGAAAAATATTTTCACGACTTGATTAATATACATCGATTGTTCCTTCTTTCTAATAAACCTGTAACACATGCATTATAAATAAAAAACCTCCCGGAGAATATTCTCCAAACGATAGCGGAAACTGTAAAAGCAAAAGCCAGCATTTTATAAAATATATTGTAATATACAAAATTTAGCATTTACTGTCTTTAAATAATATGTCACGATATTACATATATAAACCTAATTTCAGGTATTATTCATAGTTTATACACAAAGCCGGACGTGATATGCGATTACATACCCGTCGACAGTTGCGTTAAAAATATTATCGCCGTGTCTTGGATAAGAGGCACCAAACAGTAAGTTTCCAGCTTTTATAATCTGGTAATTAGATAGCATATCGCCTTGTAATTAATCAAATAAAAAGTAACCAACTTTTCTAGGTTTATTGCGTGACGGCTTTCTCTTATACTCGCAGTACGTCATTGAATTGTCTCTGTTGGCGTGCGTAGTGATACCAACTCAAATCATATTTCCAAAATGAACGGGGAAAAGTGGGCATGTTAAGGTTTAGTTGTGTTAGATAAATAATTGATAATGTATTTATTTTACAACATATCAATTAATAAATTTGAACAATGTAATACAAAGCAATTGTTACCTGCAATTGAATAGGAATTTGAGTCTTTAAATTATGTCTTCTTTTTAACATACATTTGAGACTTTAACATATATTTAGAAGTTAACTTCAATTTGAAATAGTTAAATATATTATAGTTTTTAACTTAACATAAATCAACTGTCGGGCTTAAAATAGTAATAATATAATTATTTTTAATATAGTAGTAGTTTTAGTTTATCCATAGGTCGCTGGTTCAAATCCGGCTCGAAGGACCACAACGTTAAGTATAGCACTTTGCAATACTTAAATGTGTTGTACATTTATTTTTTATTTTTTTTTATTTTTTTTTTTTTTTTTATTTACGTGGGGAAATCCATTATGGATACCCAGACTCTCGGGGGAGAGAGTGGGTTATGTCCGACTCGCACGGACTAAAACCCCACGGTGTACCGACCGCCGCTTTGGTTGGGGCGACATGGGACCGTACAAAGCTATCACCATGTCGCCCCAGCGGTCAGCCCGGCAAAGTAGCCGCCGGGCTCCGTCCTTATAGGGAGGTAACTGAGTACACAACCAGCTACCTCCCCTCGTCAGCTGAACCTGTGCAATGAGGACATGGGCCCCCCGGTAATTAGAAATTTACAAATTTAATAATCAACCTTATGCGATCGAAAAATAAAAATCATATTTTACTTCTACAAAGTACAAAGAATATAATAGAAATATTATAGAAATGTGTAATACTTGTAAGTGGCCAATTTTTAGATTGTATATTATAGTAGTAATAGATTTAGAAAATGGCGGTTGAACGCCATCTATTAGCAATAATGTATATTAATTCATCACTGAACATCTTAGGATATTAATATTTATTTACGTGAAAAAAAAAATATTAACCATTTTTCTTTCGTTCTATGTCTTAGTAATGTAATACTGTGGCAATGTTTGCTTATGTTATAAAATACCCTGGTTTTTAGATGAGGCTAAAGTCAATTTCCTTATCTATTTTTCTCTCGTACTTAACTCCCGTCGTCATTAAAATTACAATAACTTTTGATAGAGTTAACCGATTTTAATTAAACAAAAAAATTATGTTGCTCCGGAATATGCTTGATTATTTTCCTGCTGGTGTGTTATCAAAAACCTTGTACTTTACCAGTGATGCCTGTTCAAACAAACAGACAGACAGACAGACATTTCTAAAAATGATCAAAATGGGTTCTATTATTTATTCCTAGACACCTGCACCAATTTTTTTCTCAAAAATCAAAAAAGTACAGACACGTTGGATTTACATTCTTATTATATGTATAGATGTATAGATAGTTTAATTTACAGATTGGAAGCTACAGACGACATTGCAGTTTACAACAGCTGTTCAACAGGTCAAGTGCAGTTAACTATGACAGAGATGGTTCAACACAGTTTCAAAGGTGTTCAGAAGTGGCCATTCGATAACAATATCTGGGTTGTCAACGTTGTTACTTTAACAACATCACGAGTCAGACATTTCACTAAGGTGAGTAGTTACTCTTCTTCTTCTTTATTTTTTGGCTCCGTCACGGTTTGTGCACTAGCCAGCGTCAAGTAACAAGATTTTGCCAAGTGTCTTGCAATAATTATAATGTTCTAACAAGATGGTGCTTTCCTTGTTAGAACTTTCCAAGGAGTTTTGGTGGCATCTCAGAATGCATGCTCCGTGGTATTATTTCCCATCCACTTCACTTGTGCATAATTACCGAACTATATTACGTAAAACACCACCAATATTACAAAATATAGAGTCTAATAACACAAGATTATGAATAAAATATAAAAACCACTACATGACAGACTAAGATCCCGCCAAAAACTCCCAGTTACTCTTTCATAAATACATATCGTCTTCTGAGATTAGGTTCCGCATCAAATCTAGAGAAACTGGTGACTTAATTGATACACCGATATCTTGAAAGTAATATTCATTATGCGTGTCACAATTTATAACGCATACGTCACGACTTAAGCTACGGTGAGGCTCAGGGTGTGTCCCTACAGATGCTTGGCGAAAAATCTTCAACTTAAGGTTATATCTAGCCAGGCGGACTAAGGAAAATCTCTATCACCACGTTATGGTTTCGTTACGATGTGTTCCTTGACTGATTTCATTCGTGAGGATTCGATCCTACGTCAGTAGACGTAATGTTCGGATATGCCAATCACTGAGACATCGTCGCTTCAAAATACAACATCTCATGTCTAACAATGTGCTAATTAATAATATCGATTCATCAATATTTAGGTACTGCTGATGCAAATTTTACCGGCTTTGTTAATTGATGGCTTACTCAAACTGCTTGGAAGAAAACCGAGGTAAGTTCGTTGTTGTTCTATGTAGTTGTCTAATGTATATTTAGTGACTAGTCACGCGATTGCTACATTGCTTTTTGCTATACTAACACAATGTCATACTTGCATTTTGGCACTTCCTTTTTTTTCGGCGAAGGGCAATGTGGCTATAATATACCTGAATGTAAGTATAGTGCAATCAGAGAAGAACAATGACCATCGGGAAATATACAGTTCATGATAGTTGCCTCTGTCTGGCCGCCCTGCAACTTATCAATAGCTGTATATGTACTAGTAGATCCTGCAACTGGACAAACGAATAAAGAGCACTTTGATGTGTTTATCAATACGGCTTGATGATAGTGATCGTCTCGGGTGCGGATATCTTGTTACCCTATTAGTATAGTGGATATACCCAGGTTTATCCCGGTAAGAATTCCACCTGAGTCTGTCATCAAGGCGGGTATAGTTCTAGTGCAGCGTGCTCGCAGAAAGCAAAGTTTTTGAATCATTGAAGATAATCACGTAATTCTGCGCGGCATCTAAAGATACCGTCACATGATTTAATATTTTTACAAACAAATTATTATAATGCTTTTTCAGATTACTGAAAATCCAAAAAATCATATACAGAGCTATGTACGCTCTTGAATACTACATGACTAACGAGTGGACATTCAAGAACGATAACTCTCTCTCACTCTGTTCACGTTTGAAAGACAAAGACAAATATGATTTTTATTACAACACAAAAGACACTGATTTGGATAAATACTTTGATGAGGGTGTTTTAGCAGTTAGACGTTATCTACTGCGTGAGAAAGATGAGAATATACCTAAAGCTAAGGTTCATAATCTAAGGTAACTAATATTCCTTTTACTTAATACAGTAATTTTTAATGAAGTGACAAATGAGCTCTCAGGAAATTAAACTCAAATAAAAATCGAGTAAAAGCTCGCTACGGTTTCCTTTCCCAGATATAATTTTGTTCCTTTTTTTGCTCTTAATTCGTTTCTAAATCACAATCACATTAAACAGAAGACTTACAACAGCATTCAAAGTTTGAGAAAGGTTCTCTTCTATCATATTAAATGATATCGACTAGGAATGTTTGTGCGAATACTGGAAATCTGTAAGCTATTTACCCATGAAACAAACAAAGCAGCATTGCCGACTGCTAATAAGCGCGATTCCTCTGATGAAGTTCAGAATACTGAGTAATAGATGTGTATAGATATTTACGGTAATATAATGATAGTCTGAACATTAAGATTAATTGACTCCCATTTTTGTAATTAAAACAGGTATCTAATAATAAATATAAAAATTCTGTATTTCTTCCAGCAGCCTAGTGCTTCGTTAGTCATTTTTGCATTTAAAGGAGATATTACAAGTAATCAAAATAGTCGTCTCGAATTTTGTTTCAAAGGCCTATTTCAAAATTAACACCTGTCCTTGTTGATCCTTTACCAATAATAATATCACTTGTGGCACAATCGCGTTTTTTGACTCGAATATTCGCTGTTAGCCTTATGGGCCTTTACAGGGTCAAGATTTTTTGGGCCAGCACTTAAGACAATTCGCCGTATGGCAATGAGCTCAAAGACCTGTGGCCGAACCTCAGCTTGGGCTGTTGCTTTGCATGCACTATCAAGTATCGAGCTGAACTATTCATGTATGGTACACTAACCATACGTATATGCGGTCATGAGACACATTTGCGTACATTTATATCTGCCTCATGATCGCGTATATGTATTTTATGAATTGTTCGTTCTTATTCTCCTCTGGCATCCCGCTGACTACTAGGAGAGTTAGGCTTACGTCGGTCATCCTACACAATATGAAACTTTTTTCAATAAGTTATAAAACTCCATTTAATTTTAATCTGTAGTCCTCGTATAACTCTTATTTGCGCTTATGGTAAAATCCTTCTTTCCAACAACATAATTATTGCAAAATCGTTTAATTCCTAAAGCAATAAGTGCCCAATAGTTTGTTGGAGTTAAAGATCTCCGCATAGATATGGAACTACGCTTTATAAACTAATGTTAAAATTCTTACCATCAACGACTTCCATAAAGTAGTCGGCCATCCAGTTCCATTAGTGGACCCGCGAATAACTATACTCTTGATCCAAATGCCTCAAAATGTACGAAACGGTCGCGAATTAATTCCCCTGGCCCTCGTGATGACATAACAATAGCTACCGAATCGTATCCTCCGTTGTCAGGAATAATGCGTGCTCGCGTACACACCCGCGTTACCACTGTCCCTACCCTACACACCCTACCAGTGCCGAGGACAGCCGATATACTCGGCTTCAGCAGCCGTTGTTCCTGCAGCATTGCACACTTATGGAAACTTTGCAAAATTCTATTACAACAGTTAGGGTTAAATGACCCAAGTTTATCAATATAGAATGAAAAGCACTACATGACAGACTAAGATACCTATACTCTCTGACTATATTCAGAAATGGAATTAAACCGGCGATCTAACTTTGTTTTGTATTTTTTCATAACGTTCCAAATAATAAATTTCGTTTCTTCCACAGGTTGTGGTGGTTGGATCTGATCGTCAAATTTCTCATACTTGCATTAACTTGTAAATTGTTGTACAATCGATTATTTTATTGAAACGTTTGTTAATTGTAATTGAAAGAGTGATTTATATTTTAAAATAAAATTATTTATTGATAACCGATTTATTGTTTTTTACTGTACAAATATACACTGAAGCCATATGGTGATTGTTTGATAACGTAGATTCTGTCGGCGATTCAACTATTGAACCGCCATCGCCAGACTGGTATGTAGTTACATAGCAGGTTTTACGGTCGTACCTCCAAGTCTAATGAAATACAGATATTTGTTAAATTTGTAAATATTTACTTAAACGTTTGGTACTGGTTAAAAGATTACTATAAAACTCAACCGTACCTTAAGGCGTTCAGTTTATTTTTATTTATATATATACAACGTATCACCGATGTTCACATACTATAGGGTGCGCGGGTTTATGAGCTATGTCTGTATTATATTTAGTTTTTATAGCAACGATACGGCGGAGCGCGCTGTAACGAAAAGTCACCCCGAAGTCTCATTGATAAAGGCAATAACCTCTCACTAGAATTTCGGCTCATCTCGGTATCTGCAGCTCATTACATCCACAACTCAAAATATCGTAGGCACCTTTAGCTTAAAAACAATTTAGTAGTGGAGATCAATTACGGGCGACAGCGGTACACGCACTGCACTAGAGTACGGTGCAGCGGTATACCTGAAGGCACTAATGCTGTATACAAGTAAAAGATTTTGACATCGTTAAAGGAAGGTGTTACCTTATTACATTATAAGATACCAAAATCCACTTCCCGGCCCAAGCACACACCACCCGGACCGACCTAATCTTGTGAAGTAGAAACATTTTGGTGACTGGCGTAGTATAGCAGTGAAGTTCTATTTTAAGTTCCTTGTGATCGTGATATATGGGTCTTCAGTGGTCGTCAGGGGATATCATAATCCCAGCTTTCTCTTTTAAAACAAGGAGTAAAGACATTGAGATATATAGTAACAATAAAAACATATAGAATTTTGCGGTCAGACATCATCTTAGAACATATTTCCTTATAATCGTGTAATACCTGAGATCCCAGCCCCGCAGGTACTTCTCCGTCGTTTACTATCGTACCGATGCAGTTTATTTATTAATTTCTAAGAAAAAAAAAGGTGTATGTGCGACTTCACACTTCCAACAACGATCATTATATTTCAATCAATTTACATAAACCTTGGCAAATTAACACCTAAACCTTCTTCATGCTTTACTCTATCTATTGGTGAAGACTGCATTACAATCCGTTCAGTAGGTTTCGAGTTTATCGCAAACAAACAGGCAGACGCAGCGGACGACTTCGTTTTATAATATGTAGTGATGTTTCTTTTCATTTCAGGCGGGAACATACCAAAATTGAGTAATCATACTTCATCGTCATACTGTCCATTCGTTAGTCATAAAGTTTTCAAGAGCAAACAGGGCTCCTAGGGCTTATGACATTTAAAATCGTTTGAAACGATGATAATGTCTTCAGAATCGCTTTCTTCTTTCAGAATCTTTCAATAGACTTACTTCTTGTTTTTAAATGAAGCCGCTATTATATTACCTCATGGTGAGTGGCAATCAACCACAGTATGATCACAAGCAACTTCAAGCACAACTTTAATTCTACAATATGCCAGTCACCAATGGGTATCTATTCCTCATAAATAATTCTGACCGGGTCGTATGTCGATGTTACAAATAATTTTCATCAGAGTAGAATTGACGATCAGCTAGAGATCGGTTTAGCGGTGGTATTTCTACAGTTGAAATTGGCACAGAATTTATGTTATCAAGAGACCATCATGTATGTGACTTCAGTATAGGTTTGTACAGTAAAAAACAACCAAGCTATCATGAATAAATATGTTTATTATTTTAAAACATAAACCACCCTTTCAATTAGAAGTTTACATTTGAATTTACAAACGTGTCATTAAAAAAGCAATTGTACAATAATTTACAAATTAATACAAATATGAGAAATTTGACGATCAGATCCAACCACCATAACCTGTGGAATAAACGAAATTTATTATTTAGAATGGTTTTAGAATTAAAGAAACTATATCCCTGGTTCTATATATCTCAGAATAATCCGAATTTATGCATTTTAAGTCTTAGTCTGCCATATTATAGTTTTCATTTATTATTCATAAATTTGGGTTATTTGACACCATATATTGTAACAGTATCTTGTTTCGTCAGTTTCGTTATTGTTAAATGCTGTAGGGGTCACGGCTGGTGTACTGAAATTCAGTACACTTCCTCGGCGGCGGATACAATAATAACGCAGGTGTAAGTACGAGAACGCTTTATTTATATCGTCCGGAGAGTTAGTGGAAATATTTTGCGGCCGTTTCTTAGATTGAGGGGTATTCGGGTCTAGGGTGTAATTAGGGATAGACACGACTAATAGTTTTTGGTGATCGACTAATTTATGTAAGTAGTTGGTTGTGATAATTTTATCGTAAGATTATAAATATAAAGGGTATTTCCATATTTCTGTAAACAGCTTCATCTCCAGCAAAATTGCGCCTGGCCTTAGGAATGCAACAAATTTGCAATAATTCTGTTGTTAAATGAGAGGGCCTTTGTCATACTAGGAAGATAGGTCAAAATCGAATGAAGTATTATTATAAGTCATAAAAATATAGACAAACGAAAAATTACTTTTATAAGCTGACCGGCGTAAGTGTACTTTCTTAGTAGTCTGCGGAATGGCAGAGGGTAATTAGATCGACCAATAATCTAATCTGCTACCGGTCAACGGCAACAACAAACGTTTAATAAGGATTTATACGACTTTATCTTTGTTAGAAGACGCACAAATGATATTATTGATAGAGGTTGAATAAGGATAGCTGACATTTGAAAATAATTTTTTGGTACAAAAATTGAACAAAATTAGAGACATCTATTCTAATTACTTGTAATACATCCGCTAAAATTAATAGAAAATAACTATCATCTAATAATGCAAGAACATCTTATTAAAAACTAGGCGGCTGACAGAAATAAAGAATTATTTGTTTCCTATTTGACATCTGCCTTAAATGCAATAACGTGTGTTAATTTATCTTAAGAGTTAAAGTGTTGTTTTAATACCGTGTGTATCTATGCACATCTACCACTTTGCATTCAGAAATTCAACAGGAAAATAACGCTTATTAGTAATCAGTCTTTACCCATAAGGCATTTGATAAATCATATGTGCGTATGAATTGTTTACAGAATTCCAGTATTTATATGCACTAATAGATATCCTTGATTATAATCCTAGTGGACTTTACTCAGACTTTAAATGCTGTTACAAATCTCTCCTTCTCTGTTATGGATCAGAAATATTTTTATGAACAATTTTAGAGCAACAAAAAAGGATGTTTTCCTGACGAACAGATGCCCTTACTCGGTTTTTATTCGGATCAAATTTCCTTTTATCTTATAATTTATTTGATTATCAATCATTGTATAAAGTAAAGGGTAGATTTAGTTACCTTTGATTATGCGCCCTAGCCTTTGGTATATCCTCATCTTTTTCATGGAGTACATAACGTCTCACTGCTAAGTTGATAATATCAAAATATTTATCCAGATCGAAGCCTTTTATGTTGTAATAAAATTCATATTTGTCATTCTCTTTCAAACGTGAACAGAGCAAAAGAGAGTTATCGTTTTTGAAATACCAGTCGTTAGTCATGTAGTATTCAAGAGCGAACATGGATCTGTATATGATTCTTTGGATTTTCATTAATCTGAAAAAGGTTATCGTAATTTGATTATAATAAATGAAATCAATCGAAGTGATCATAGGACTGCACCTTTGGATGACACCGTAGTAATAAACACATCAGAGCGACCCTTTCTTGCTAAGTGTAGTTTCAGAATCTACCATTATTATTATATATCCCGTCATCAAGAAGCTTGACGGGCGGCCTTAATGCGCCGACTTCCATGAATTATATATGTATATCGGTCGATGGTGATCGTTGTTTTCGGATTGCACTGTTCGTGCCATCAGGTACAGTGCAGTCACTGTGTCATTACCCGTAAAAGCAGGATATATAAACGCATATAGTGTGAAATTGTAAGCATACTCGCAACATGGTGGTGGTAAATCGTATAACAATATCGTGGCTAGTCACCAACTATATTGATAATCTCCAACGCCTTAACTCACCTAGGTTTTCTTCCGAGTACTTTGAGCAATGCATCAATGAACAATGCTGGTAAGACTTGCGCGAGCAGTACCTAGAAAATAGTGATTCAAAATCATTCATTTCCACATTGGTAAACATAGGATATTAAATTTTGAAGCAATTGAGTGGCTAGCATATTTGGAACACCTCGTCGATCGACGTAGGTTCCAATCTTTGCGAACGAACCGGAGTTTTCAGGGAAAGAAATATTGTGATGCAGCCAAAACTTGATAGTAGGGATTTCTTTAAATCCGCCCGGTTAGCTACCACCTTCAAGTTGGGAAATCTTTCACCAAGCATCTATGGGTGTGTAGTTCCTGCAGTTGCACTTGGGAGCAGGTTCCTCTAGTTTTAGTTTGTTACCTAATCTTAAACGACATTATGTATTTATGAAAATGTAACTACTCGCCTTAGTAAAGTATCTAACTCGTGATGTTGTCAAAGTAATAGTGTTGGCAAACCAGAGATTATTATCGAATGGGTATTTCTCAGCGCCTTTGAAACAACCTTGAATCATTTCTCCCATAGTTAACTGCAGTTGATTTGTTGAGCAGGTGTTGTAAACTGGTATGTCGTCTGTAGCTTCCAGTCTGTAAATTAAACTATATTTTAATAATTGTTAGTTAATCAGTTCTCTTATATTAATTTATAATGGATCTACTCTTTAGTCATTTACTGTCTAAATAGATAGAGAATGTATAAAAACCTCGAACGAAATTCATTAAAAAACTTATATATGATTACCATCAGCAGTTTGTATTAAACAAACAAATTTAAAATATTTTTATGATAATCTAAAATTGGTATTCATTTATAATTAAGTTGTTTCCATGATGTATAGTCCACGTCAAACTATTTTACCGCTCTGAAGTAGGTGCGCAGATGACAAATTTAGATACCAGAGGGATGCAGAAGAGGGGAATGCGAAGCAGCGCTCCTCGCCCCCTATTGCACCAATTCTAACACGTGCTTTAGTGTCCGTGCTAGTTGCAGTACAATCGCATTCAGAATACTTTCGTTATTGTCAATTACGTGTAAATGCTATTTTCTTATTGATTTATATTGATTTTTTTTTCTTTATTACTTTTTATTGATATTTGTCACTTGCCTTACTTATATCCATGTATAATATACGATGTATTGCAGATAAGTTTATCTAATGTCTTTAGAATCCAAGCGGTAGACCACAATAAACAGGTGGATAATAATTTAGTCCAGCCGCCATTTAATATAAAGCCACAGCAGTAGCTCGGAGGGAATATTATCACATATGGAAGATTTGATACCTCGTATGGGCGTTTCGGTAAACTCGTGTCAAATACGATCCCCTAATATATAACATAATAAACATTGTCAAAACTGTAACGATTTCAGGTTTAAAACTATTGACCTTATTTTTCAAGCCTCGTCAAGCGCTCATCAACTCTGTGTCACTTTTATCATTACTCTCTCTCTTAATCACTGATGCCAGTCGGAAACGTGTTACCTAGTGACATCTGTCGTTGTCATAAATTGACGACTGATCATTACTGTATGTAACGAAATGAATAATACACTTTTCAAGCTTTTTATTTATGTAACATAATGAAACCTTAACATGATCAGTTTCCCCATTAATTTAGGAAATATAACTCGAGCTGGTATCTCTATGCACTCTAACAGAGACAAATAAATCGACGCCCAAGCCGTCATACTTACAAACCTACAAAAATAAGACAGTTATAATGGATCGATTACAAGTCGACGTGATATCTTATCAGGTTATGGAAAACTGGACACTTACTGTTTGGTGCCTCTTATCCAAGACACGGCGATAATATTTTTAACGCAACTGTCCACGGGTATGTAATCGCATTCCACGTCCGGCTTTGTGTATAAGATATGCATAATACCTGAAAGAATACCAACTCCATTTAAACACAAACATACTCATACTGTGTTGTACATATAATAAATCTTTACATAGTATAAAATTAAGTCACCTCCGCTGTCTGTCCGCTTAGTCCTTTTAAACTATTCAACGGATTTTAATGCAGTTTTCAACAATAGAAAGAGTGGCTTAAGAGGAAAATTTGTATGTATAATTTATATATATTCTAATACAGAAAAACCGAAAAATTCAAAGACTTGTAACGTGATGTATACTGTATAAATATATGAATGATTATTACTGAGATAGCTAATAGTTAGTGAAAATCAGACTAATGTTGACAATTTCAATTTACAAGTTATAATATGTAAATAATTCAGACTATAATTGATTTAAAAATTCAAAAAAGAACACAGTTAATCCATTGTTTTTGGTTTTCACATCTATCGGCAGTTCTTATGACTGCCTTGATTTTTTTTACTACTAATTAATTTCCACGAAAAAATGTAAATAAAACGACCTACAGAAAAATCTTCGATACTCTATATCTATGAACTAAGAATAATAACCCGCAGTAACCAATTTTCTTACATATTGTTGGAAATGGCGCTCTCTCTGTGCATCCACCAAAACCGAATGTAATTAATTATGTATAACTATGTTTTAAAAATATGAGTTATAATATGTTTAATGAAAAGATAAACCAGATCGAGTTTCTTGCCGGATCTTCTCGATGACTGGGTTGTTTTCCGAACCGGTGGTAACTTTGACGTTCATAAGCGCCTTCTCAGGGCCTAAACTGAATAAAGTATTTTTGATTTTGATACTATTTTGTCCAATGTAGTACTATACCTTATCCAATGAAACATTACAATTTTGTTGAGCATATTTAATAAAGAACAAAATTATTGGTACACACTTTCAATGAATATCTTCAAAGAGATCAAGAACAGAAAATTACACGCAACAAAAAAACAGTGATTTATCTGGCGTGACTTAGGAAGCTTCTTTGACTTTCATGAGCTGTAAATTTTCAAAAGTTAAACAACGAATTCATATTCTACCTTTTGCTCCAGCTACGCACGTTCCAACAGGACCATTAAAATTATCAACCCAGCCGGGTGTTGGTTCGTCTAAACTGCCTATAACTGTAAATAATCACAGGTTTTATTACGTGCAAATCTTTTCACTATCTCTTATATAAAAAATTTTTCAAAAACGAACGAAGCGTATTCTCAAAAGGCGACTCAGAAGTGTAAAGTAATATTTTATTCACTTCATTTCACATAATCCTTTGCCTTATTAAAAAAAAAAGATACAATTACCAAGTTCAAATAATACCTATTTACTATATACTAGCTCTGCCCGCGACTTCGTCCACGTGGAACTGAATGCAAAAACACAGTGATTAATAAAACAATCTGAATGTATGTCTAGTTTGGGGCCATTGTTAAAGCTAATATTTTGTAAAGTTTATCTAGAAATAAAGATATTTTGTATTTTGTATATATTTGTAATCTGACTTTCGGAATACGGCGTAGTACTGAAAACAACAGTTTGTCGATACCTAACAAGAGTTGTTCAATTACGACATCTAAGTTTCATTCAACAGACCACATTAAAAAACCCATTCAGTGTCATGAGCACTCTATAATATATACCATACATTATGTATATCATATTTAGGGATAATAATTTGAATCCCATAATTTAAAAACCACAAACACAATAGTAAAAATCACATAATAAATATTACTATTACCGTAATTTATTTTTTATAACGCTAACAGAAAAAGTTCCGTGGCCAAATTCCTATAAGTTTTGAATTAAAATAAATAAGACAAACAAATATAACTTATACATATATAAATACTTGCATTTGACAACACATACTTTTAATGGCTAGTCCTATACATGAGTGACAAAACTCCAGCCACTTATCATACTAAAAACTAACTTCAAAATGAATTTCAATAAAGACGAAGAATAACGTTCACGCACATTTATCACTTTAATAATAACTCAAAAGTAGGGTTTCTAATTTCCTTTGATGTGTGTAAGAACCCTGGGCCCAACTATAATGCTGCCGTCTATCAGATCAGACAGTCAGATAGTTCATAACGCACGATAGTAATGTCTGCCTCTACACTTAAATTTATTACGAACATAGACAACGCTTCGTGGCAATACACGCAGGTATGGGAGTAGCATAACGCTAATATTCTAATTTAACAACTGTAAAAACAATATAATGTTTAACAATTTACGTTTTAGATTTACCCATTAATTTCTTATATACTCGTATACATATAAAGTTATATATACTAAATCATTACTTGAAAAAATAGGCATCCAATAACGAATCCATCTAAATCAGAAAGTAGTTTTTAAGAAAATCGCTGACATACAAACAGAACCTCCTTTTTCGAAGTCGGTTAAAACCCAAGACGTAAGGTGACGGTTGCAATAACGCCGCTTTCAAACATGCGGGTCTCAATAAGTTGATGGATATCAAATCTTTGGCTATGAAGGGCAATATCATAGGGAAATTCATACGTTGTTAGATACATACGACGGGCATTGATTGATTAATGGCTTTTATTATTGTATTTCACATAGTTTATACATTTCATTATATGAAAAAATATATACTTACCAATGGAGGGTCTGAGGATGGCAGCCGGGAGCTGTCCCTTGGTCTCATACACAGCGTACTCTGCTAGCTGCTTGGTGAACGCGTATGGATTCGGTATACCGTTTAAGTATCTGTTGACAACATACAATTATTTAACTGTTCCACTGGCATCAGCTCAATATGTTGAATACGCTACATACACATTTGTTTATAGATTTGACTAAATCCTCACACGCAAATATTATTTGATCGCAATTGCAATTCAGCAAATATTTGTATGAGTCTAAGAAACGATGATGGCTCAATGGTTAGCGTGTTCGGACACGGCCACGTTCGAAACCTTCCCATTGAGCCGGAGCTATCAATGAAGGACAATATCGTGATGAAATCATAGTGCTGGTAGGCTTTTTTTACAACCGCCTGTGTTGCTTTTTTTTATGTGATTGGAGGCAAACGGACAGACGGGTTACCTGATGGTAAGTAATCACCGCCATCCATGGACACCTGCGACATGAGAGGCATCACAGATGCGTTGCAGGCCTTTGAGGAAGGAGTAGCTACCACCCTCAAGTTGAAAACCTATACCGACAATTGCTCTTGAGAGCTAGTTCTCCTTTAAGTTTAACGTGGTTACCATCTTAAATTATATTATCATTTAAAATCAGATAAGATTGAGATAAAACGCCAAAATCTATAAAGAATAAACAGAATGTCAATAGCAATAGCTTCTTTATGAGCGCCTTTACTATTAACACATACTGTTATTAAATAGTATGATTTTATTAACAGGGCATTTAGTTTGTTATTAATATCCCATTTTCCACATATTATCAATTAATATCAATACAAATACTTGGGTGTCAAGATTTCTAAAGTGTGAGCGTCGATCTTGTCACATATCTCCAGAATATCATTCAAATCAACATGAGGCGTGTATACCGCCTCCTCGATATAATGCCCACGGTTTGTATTAGCGTACGTCGTAGAAACATGAACGAGAACCTGCATTAGAAAAATTCTAATGAGCAATGGAGTGGATATGACATATAAACCAGTTTATATATATACTAGCAGGCCCAGCGGAAGTTGTTCTGCCCAGATAATAAAAAAATATATACTTATGTGCATGAAATGCTTAAGATAACTAACAAATGTAGTCAATTTGATAAGGATTAATACTGAATCCGTCTAAATAGCCTTCGAATTACTCCATTGTATATGACCATGTTTTTAGAAGATAGATGGGTATATGCCGTTGCAGACTTTTTTGTAGATCTATAAAAGAGGAATATCTCACTATGCATTGATTTGTTATATCTCAAATGGATTAGGCAGCGTTTTCGATGAAAACTCCCAAGCGGCTTGACTTCTTCCAACAATTATCGTTATATTTCAACCAATTTACATAAAACTTTAACAAATTATATACTTAAACATTCCTCGTGTATTACTCTATCTATTGATGAAGACCGCATTACAATCCGTTTAGAAGTTTCAGGCAGTTTCAGACAGGCAGACGCAGCGGACGACTTAGTTTTATAATATGTAGTGACAGTAGTCTGTCTACAGCTAAAATAATCTTTAAATCGTCCTGTTTGTCAGTACCCTGTATATGTGTGTTCCTATCTCTACACTGGGAAATTGCGTTTATGATAAAACCATTTTATACTCTATACTAACAACGTCCGCAGGTTCGCTCGCGTGTACTTCAAAATTTATAATAAGGTTTTTCATTCATAAATCTTTTAAACCATTACATGATGTTTTTATTATATGGTTCACAAACCCGGCATCATAACTGGAATAACGTACTTCATATTAGCAAACATCATAAATCTAACTTATATTATAAATGCGAACGTGTGTTTGTTTATCTATTTGCTACGCTTTCAATCCTTAACTATTCAATAGCTGTCTTTACACGCACTATCTTTCCCGCGCAAAAGTGTTTAAACAATCTGAATGTCCAGTTTACAAACGTTAGTAAAAGTACAGCAATACATAAAAATTCGTTTAAAATACTTACAGATAAATGTTTCGTTTCTTTAGCCAATTCGAGAAGCCGAATAGTTCCCTTGAGATTCATTTGTACAGCGTAAGTTAAATGATCGTCAAATCTACAAGAATAGAACAATAGAATTCTATCTGTGGTGGAATGGAGAGTTACCCAAAAACTTGCCTTTGCCTTGAGACATGGGCTGACCAGTTTATCACAGTTCATAATATTTAAATCAGGCCGGTATTTTACGAAATTGGAATGACCAATTATTGGCCGCACTGTGACCAATTTCGCATTAAAAGATATACTAATAATCTTGGCCACCATACACCGGGTGTCAATTCTACTCTAGGTGCATGCTTAGGCGTGTCGTAATCTCGGTTCAACCTACGTATATCGTGTCATCAAGACACTTGGTAAAAATCTGTACACATTCAAATAGCAACTATTATGCACGTGGTAATAAACTCCTCATAGTGATTGCTCCTTAGTCTATTTCAAATTCGGGATCAGCCAGTGTAGTGGATAGCTAAGCTGCCACAGACCGCTGCAGGCTAGCATGATAGAGAGGTCCTGTGACTGACTCCCAATCTCTCGATAGTTGTTGTCGTTCTTGGGTTTTACTATGTATACTGTCAGACACAGTGTCGATACTTTGTCATGTTGCTATAATGAAGTTGGTTAAAAATAGACATAAGTATTATACGAATAATATTGTATTATTCGAATATCTTACCTTACACTCGCCGCTGTATGAAATATAATATTTACTTCATTCATCAACAAACTTCTGTCTTCTTCAGATAAACCTGTTTATAAAAATATAAAGTCGTTATAAGGAACATATCATCATTTAGATATGATCATTCAGATATGTTTCATTTCACTAAATACCTCATAGATAGGTATCACATATTTTAGGAAAATAACACATATATCTATATTCATGAAAAGGGTTTCCTGATTAGATGTATCTGAACATATTTCGATACAAAATCATGATATTAATTTAAAATATTATATTGTCAAATTAACAAATCAACTGGCCATACTACCCACTACTCAATGTAGGTGTAAAAAGTATAAATAATGCCCTGCAAAGCCGTCGCTCACTCTGGAGTAGAGATCTCGTGCACGCTGCTAGTGCGATACAGTGACACCGCATTTAACTAGTAAATCCTGCTCATACCACACTGCGCTTTACAGACGTGCACACTCAAAAGGTACGTACACTGGTTCTGTGAGGAACCCTTTTTCCTTTTCTGGTGAGTCAACCTTAGCCAAAACAAACAAACTCTCAATACATATACGGTGTCATATGAAATCTACGTATGGATTTCACTAAAGTATACATGTATGGCTAGCTTAGCTCTCATGGTTAGCTTAGTTCAATTCACGTTGTATCTAAGGCAATAGCCCGAGCCGAGGTTCAGCCACTCTGGCATCCTCGAGTGAGTCTATTGGCATTTCGTTTAGTGACCTAAGCGCTCGCCCTAAAAGCCCGGTAAAACTGTAAAGGCCTGTCAGGCCAACGACGGTTAGTCAGTTCCAAAAAAAGGCGGTCATGTGCCCGCTAGCATCAAAAGAGTTAACATATATCTAAGGATGTTCCGTGAAGGAGGAAAACGCGTGTAATGGATTATAGACCTAACACTTTAAATTTCTAACATTTTTGTGAGCAAGGAGACCTGGAAATAACCAATCAATTTCAGGCAAAAGTAACATTAAATAGTACTTAAGGAGCAAACTCTATCTGCAAAATTTATTTTATTTAATTATGACAAAAGAATATTTACAAGAGGGTAAGTAACGTGCTCTCAAAAACCACAGTGACCTTATGCCCAGGTATGCCTGCAAGCCTTAGTATGTACTGGCTGTTACCAAAACGCGATCCACCGACAAATCTACAATCCATCGCCAATCATCGCTGTTAGCCTGGGTACATATTGATTGATACCAAAGCGCGTTCAACTAAAAGAGTCGTTACGACAGATCTACCATTATCTATGGGATTGTAACCGAGTTCGATAAACATGCAAAATTCGAGTGAAATAAGAAATTGTGATGCCGTCCCAAAATGCTATTTGTAACAGTGAAATAACAGGTGAAATAATTTAAGATATTTCATTAGAACACATCATTTTTTCTCTACTGCATACACATTTAATATCTAAGTACAATACATTATAAACACCCCTAAAGATATTCTTTAAACGATCGTGAAAACTGTACTAAAAGCGATTGTATAGTTTACTAGTAATAAGTTCTATAGGTACTGTCATTTCAAGCGTACGACGATACGAGCGATATTCTGTTCATGTGTATTGAAAATACAGTTCCTTTAAGTATCAATTTTGTCTAAACCACTTAACGTTTCGCCGCAGGACTGTGATAGATACTTCTAGGCTATTTAAATATTTTGGCTGTCATTGACCTTGTGCGATTTTTAAAATTATAATTTACTTAATGCACTGTTATATAAGTGATAGACTCACCTAATCCATTTTCCATCACGTCTCCGGCGATCGCAAATACCTTTTCTTCGAAAACGCCTGCTCTCTCTGCCTTCAGACGGTTAAAACACTAAAGATAATCGGTATGTTTAATGTGGTTTGAATGTAACACGTGAGTAGGGCGTTTTAAATACCTGCCTGGCTAGCTACCACCCTGAGAATATGCCACCAAGCATTTAGAGATATATACCCGCAGTTGCACTTGAAAACCAGTTCTCTAGATTTATTATGTTATCATTTTAGACATCATCAGGTTATTTCATAGTATAAAAAAATAGAAATTATGGTGAGCGAGCGATTGAAACAACTGGTGATTTTATGGCAAGAATTTCTGCACTACACCGGGCATTAGTTGAAACTAATTTCTTACCTCACTAGAGTACAGTTTGCGTAGCCTCTCCTCAGCATTATCTCCCTTCTTGCATCTCATCAGCAAGTAGATCCTGACCAGCTCAGTGCAAGAGTACAGGAGTTTCTCTATCAGTACTTTACCTACGAAACCTACAAATTGAAATGTTAAGAAAAAAATTAGTTACTCTAAACTCTAAAGTTAATATTTAAGCTCACCGTTGGATCATTTTAAAAATCTCTAACAAACTACGAGGCCTTACGACTTCAATAGTGTGTTTTATCTTGTCATAAGTCTTGGATAAGTGAGCAAGTGGTGTGATACGCATGCGTAGAAGAAGTGAAGTTAATGGACAACATTGTTTACAAAGAAATGTTGTAAGCAAAGTATATTTTTGCTTTTAATCTCTTTATGGCTTTTCCTCTGTATATAAAATGTCTTGTTAACATAATGAACTATGGAGAAGAAGTCTCGGATCTCAGTTAGTATAATAAAAAAGTCACAAAAGCTATTTAAGAACCTTCACAAAAACATATTTATCTTATGGCCGTAATATTATATGATGTAATAACATTGTATAATTGAAAAATATGAAACTAAAGACTGGACTCTCGAGCACGTTTGCTAAACGCCAATCATTTCCCAGTAGTCGCAGTAATTCCTTAATTTCGCTGTAAATAATAGTAATTGCAATAGTTTACTCAAGGTTCAATCATACCCGTCCCTCCAGTTATGAAAACCGTTTTGCCTTTATAATATTCAGGAATAGTTGGCACCGAAGTCAGATCTCTGTCCTCAAGGAAACCCATTGTTTTTCGGCAAGTTACTACCCAGTTCTTTATAAAAAGCAAACTGTACAAGAAATACAGCGTTCATTTATAGACATATGGTATTTATATTGTAATTAATGAATGCATAAGGTAATTATTATTCCAGATTACTCGTATTTTAATTGTTACATAAATGATGTATAATGTGATTATGTAGTATAATTAGATATATAATACAGTATTAATAACTCAATAAAAACAATGTTCACGTGAAGTTCAATGCACTCTCTACCCTCATTGCAACTTCTTTACGATGGCACCCAAATGTTTCTATGTATCGGTAACCAACCGGATCTGCACTAGTGTTGCCAAGTCTTGTCTTGTCAATTAGTCTTGGTCAAAAATGGTAGAATGTAAAGTAAAATTTTAATCAATAAAAAAATTTCCTATCCTATCACCGATGTCATCGAAACCGCTCTAAAAATCAATGTTTGGATCATCTGAGTACACCCTTGGCGCACCTGTGCGATTATTTTTTATAATGAAGGAGTTTTTAATACTACTCATTTTCCTGCCCCATGGCACTAGATGGCGCTGCAGCGAATCGACTTTTGCACCGTTTAAACAATCATAATGGAAACTGGTATGCGTAGATATTTGTATACTGAGACTATAAGAAAGAATAATAGATGCATGACCAGATTGTTTGGATTCAATATTTTTAGCTTTAACAATTTCTTTTTGGCTCTCCATTGATTTCTCTTCAACGACGGACTCGTCTATTGTGTATATAGATAATAGTTATTCAATATATATATATATATATATATTTCAATAAATTTGTTATTGTAATTTCATTTACATGCCACGTTCATATTATGTGTTGCGAGTCAAACAATACAGCATCGTCATGAAGAACAATTATTAAAACATTCATTTACGGTTTTAATTGTTCGATAATTAACATAAATGAAAAGTGCGTAAATTAATACGTGGTGTTATGTATTATTTCTAATCAAATTATATGATTATATTCATCATCATCAGCCTGTGCCTCTTCCCAAAGGAAGGTATGGGGCATTAGCACCACGCGGGCCCACAACGTATTGGTGATTTCAAGCTCTGAGAAATCCACAGTTCTATATTTTTCCAACATATGGTGGTACTACAAGAACATTTCTCGGGTTCATGTTTCCTCACGATGTTTTCCTTCACCAGCAGCCGATAGTGTTACCAATGTAAATTAGTAAATGTAGGCGAATTCCGAAAAATTCATTGGTACATGCTGGGGTTCGAACCTGCGGACATTGGAATGATTGATTCTACCGGCCAAACCACTGGACCACCACGACGATGATTATATTACTGCCTTTTATTTAGTTAGGGAAATGACAATATCTTGCTGTTTCCAGTAAACATAAATGCAATGACTTAAGTTTGAGAAGAGGATTCTTATAAACTAATATTATGGTGGTCTAATTCTTTCAGCGGTGGAATATGTATTACGAATATGTTATGTTTATACGCAGATTCGAAACCGAAATCAAAAATACTTTCTTTATTCAGTTTATAAGCCCTAAGAATGCGCTTATGGACGTCAAAATTACCACCGGTTCGAAAGACAAACCAGTCATCGAGAAGAACCGGCAAGAAACTCTATCTGGTTTAACTTTTCATTAAACATATTTTAACTCATATTTTTAAAACATAGACACATATAATTACATTCAGTTTTAGTGGATGCACAGAGAGGAGTCATTTCCAGACGTCACCATCGTTCACGTATTGATCCACCCTGTAATAGCGTTTAGACATTAATATTAAAACAATGAACTTTCCGGAATTCGTGTACATTTACTAATTTAAAATTGGCAACACTATCTATCAACTAACAGTGAAGGAAAAGATCGTGAGGAATCCTGAACTAGAGAAACGTTCTTGTAGTAAAACCGTATGTGGGAAAATATGGAACTGTTGGTTTCTCTGAATTTAAAATCGTCAATAATAAATCGTGGGCTGGCGTAGTGTTTATACCCATATATTGTAATGTATATAATTATTGCTCGGAGTGCCAATAGATGTGAAAACGAGACTAATATTAATAACTCCAATTTACAAATGATGAAATTTAAATAATTCAGACTACAATTGATTAAAATGTTCTAAAGTTTGTACGGTTGGTACATTGTTTGAGTTTTTACTTATATCGTTGCAGGCCTTAGAATGCTTCGACTTTTTTATTCTTACATAGAAAATATTAATTACTTCGCAAATTCACAGAAATAATACTCAATTTCAAACAAAAATAAAACAACAACTATACGGGAGGCAAGAGCCCTGTCGATAATACCTTGGTTACGTTTGTGATAGTCCAATTAATTACAACTGCGTCATATGCATTTACGATAATATCAAAGGAACTTCACCACCTGAGACCTATAAAATTCATAAAGGAAAAGATCATCGTGTCCTCAACTTATGACATGGAATACTTTGAAGTCGTTCAAAATTATTAAATGTACTTGTGAACAATAAATTAATTACGATACACTGCTTTACTGGAACTGTTAGTACTAATGTTAATCGTAAATGCTAGGCTTGCAACGATATATCGTTTTGATATAACGGATCATATTGATAAATAATAAAAAAACAGTTACATAGAAAAAAAAGTAGTATGTACTTATGTACACGCGTTAGAAGTTATACTTCTTTGGCGTAACAAGCTAAAAATCTTTTGAAAATTTTTATCTTTCGCCTTATTCTACGTTTGTAGAAAACACGACACTAATAATAGAAAAAAGGTATTTAATACATAGATACTTTTTTTAAATAAAATTTTGGCTATAGCTAACTTCAGGGTGTCGGTTTTTCGTGATAGTGTGCGCGCGCATCGTAACAATTTACTCTCATCATTTTACCCTAACTCGCCAGAAGAAGTATAACTTCAAAACTCAACTCTTCAAAAATTCACCATAATGTCTTTAACCATAGTTGGTACCTAAGTCCTCGTCCATTTTATTGGACACTCTGAACACAGTCGTAAGTTCGGGCTTGCGAGGAATATAGTCGAGAGTTTAATATAAAATAAAGTTAAAATATTATTAAATGAATCTTAAATTAGTATTTACTGTCAGGCCCGGCGGACGTTATCCTGCACTCATAACAAAAAATATATACTTATGTGCATAAGATGCTTAAGGTAACTAATGTATTCAATTTGATAAGGATTAATACTGTATCCGTCTAAATAGCCTTCCAATGACCTCATTGTATGTAACCATGTTTTTAGAAGATAGATGGGTATAGTAAGCTATCCTTAAATGTTACGTTACTTTTTTGTAGATCTATAAAAGAGGAGTATCTCACTATGAATTGTTTTATTATATCTCAAAAGAATTAGGCAGCGTTTTCTATGTATGCTCTCAAGTGGCTTAACTTTTTCCGCCACTTCCATCAGCTATCGTTATATTTCAAACAATTTATAGAAAACCTTGACGAATTATATATTTAAACCTTCCTTATGTATTACTCTATGATTTGGTGAAGCCGCTTTACAGTCCGTTCAATAGTTTTCAAGTTTATCGCGAACATACACACAGACTGACATACAGACAGACACGGCGGACGACTGTATTTTATAATATGTAGTGGGTTAAGTTGTCGGGATGTTATACATATAATATAATAAGTATATAAGTAACACAAAAGGTACGCCACGTTGCAATATTTTGGTTTAAAAAGTGCGTATTGTGTTACCCAAAAGCTGGTTGTCGTTTCCAGTACATACGTATATTAATTAACTCGACGACTCTAAATATTGCTCAATGAGCTCTTTACTTGTATTAAATGCAATCTAATTGTTGCAGCCTCGGGCAACACTTTACCATACGACATCTTGTTATACAGGCTGTGTTAAAATTTAAAAATTGAAAAATAATTTATTTATTTACTAACATACACTATAACAAATCGATGTTCATCCCATTACACCCTAAATCTAACCAATATAAATATAGTAACAGAGGGTTGTGTGGTTGTGGCCGCGTCATGAAAAAACTACTTGATGAATTGTAATCATTTAAATGTAAATTTATCTCCTAGTCACTTGATCATTATTAAAATAAAAATAAAAAACAATATCTACAATTAACATAAAGCTATTAAAGTTTTAAGAAATTATGGTGTTTATAGGTACTACCCGTTCAAGGATATGTGAAGTAAGGTAAGCGGTTTGTATTACAAATGAATGTTGCAAGCAGAGTATATTATTTCTTCCAAATTTTTTTTAATGTATTTTACTCTGTATTAAAATATATTGTTAAGATAGTATAAACAAAAATGTTTCTCTTATTATGGCACGACAAAGTGACTGCACCATGCATGATGGTAAGCATAATACTATCCACAAAAAACGACGATCACCGAGAGATAAACCGTTCATCGCCAGTCGCCGCTACCATGCCGGCCTGCATGAATGTCTCTTTAATGTTACGCTTGAAGAACCCTATATTATAAGAAAGAAGGAACCACACACTGGCTGGGAGATATTTACACAGCTTCAGGACCCGGTAAGATGTAGCGAACTTTTTAGTTCGTGCCCAGATAGAATTCACTCAAGGGATCTTGATGAAACTTCACGGTAACATTGTTCATATATCGGAATAGAATATAGGATATTGTTTAAACTGGTGTGAATGGGTCGGCTCGCCCGGGGTAGTACCACCCTCTCACAGAAAACTGACAGTGGTTGCACTGTTGCGTTTCGTTCGGCCAGTGAGAGCGTCGGAGGCTCACATATTTAAAAGGCCGGCAACGCACTTGCGACTCCCCTGGTGTTGCTAGTATCTATGGACGGCGGTGATCACTTACCACCAGGTGACCCACCTGTTCGTTTGCCCCTATAATATAAAAAAAAAAATTGGTCAAAATTTGACGATGAGTGATGAGTAAGCTCAAAAAAACCTGCTATCTGAGAGTTATCTCGGCGCGCGCTACGTAAACCGTTAAGAGCTACATGCAAATAATATATGAACTCATCATTTGTAAACATATATACTAGTTCGGTGAATCTATAGACACCTCGGGATCAACAGGGTATGTTAGTGCGAAAAAAAAAACATGTATACTTGGACATAAATGTGTTGTATCTTAGTACACTAACTAAACCGAGCCTGCATATAATGTTATATAAATATATTATTAGGTATTTTCCAGTTTATTATTATCCCATCGCATACGCAATAATGAGGTTGCAAGTTATACGTCAATATTCAATACAAAATTAGATAAAGTTCCATGTAAACTGGACAGCTTAAAGGCCCATGCGCAGAAGGAGGGTGAACTTTTTTACACGTAAGTATTTATCAATATATGTTACTTACGTAGTCAATACATTTCAACTTATCAACAATAATAAAATTTTATAGACTAGCAGGCCCGGCGGACGTTGTCCTGCCCCGATAATTAAAAAAATATATACTTATGTGCATGAAACGCTTAAGGTGGCTTAACTTTTTCCGATTCTTTCAACAATTATCATTATATTTCAACCAATTTACAAAAAAAACCTTGACAAATTATTACCAATCTTCCCCGTGAATTACTCTATCTATTGGTGAAGTCCGCATTACAATCCGTTCCATACTTTTTGAGTTTATCGCGAACATCCAGACAGACAGGCGCAGCGGACGACTTTGTTTCATAATATATATTGATATTGATAAACATCTATGGCTCAATGTATGTAAGCGCAGACAATTTTATTTTCATTTCGAACGCTAACAAGGGTGATATTTTTTACAAAAATTAAAACACTCTGTATTATTCGACCTGGGTAATGGACTAAACGATATTTCTTCGTCAAAGCTAAGTTGAAAACGGACGAAATCGGTCAACATTAATTTCAACTGAGAAAGAAAACATGGCCGACGTACGTTACAAATCGTTTCACGAAACGTACAAGATAATTGCTTTCGCGATATGCGTCGGTATGTCATACCCGAACCGTGGGACGGAGAAAACGCGTGTCATTGGTATAAGTAAGTGTTTGCTTCAGTTAGCTCAACCGTAACACCCAGTTCAAAATGACAAATGGATGGAATTTTTATCAACCCTAATGTATTTTTCATTGTTGTACGCCAAAGAGATCCTGAGTTCCTGATGGCAAGCACATTGTGGATCAAAAAGATAGATAACCAATCGGGGATCAACACTGTCATTTCGGCTTATACATTCTTAGCTGCCCTGTAAATTGATCACAAAGCGCGAAGAACTAAGTCATGAGTCAAGAGAGAGACGGAAAATATCATAAGGTTCAGAACATTACCGACTGAAAAAACTGCTGACCTAAGCCGGAACAGTAAAATAGTCGATTTTATACTTTATAGGCTTCAGCGTTTGACCACAATCTCATCTGATGTTAAATGACGATGTGGTCTAAGATAGTAGACACATTATGGCCGTGCAGTTGATGGAAATCACGCATAGATGCTTGGCGACAGATTTTCAACTTGAGAGTGGTAGCTAATCGGGCGAGCTTAGAAACGGTCCTACCACCATGCTTTGGTTTCATCACGATGTTTATTGTCATCGAAATCTACGACTGTGTCGCAAGGACTTGAACTACGTCGATTAACGAAGTGTCCGAACATTTACAAACTTGTTTAGCTAACTTCCTAACGTTACTTGCTTTGAAAATATAGAAATTACCCAGTGACAAAGACAGACAGAGAGAGAGAGAGAGAATTGAATAAAGAGGACGTAACGGTTTTCCTTTCGTGACGAGAAAATAAAAATGATCGAAATCTCCACAACGGGTTACACTCAGGAATGAAAAAGCGTAAAGAACTTTATTCCACACGCGACCCGCCCCTCTTATGTTTTATTACTATAATATTCATCATTAATTCATCATGTACCTCTTCTTACGTTACCTCTGAAGATGTTACGATTGCTGCATAGCCCACGAGGAGAAAGACGTTACATGTAGCCTAGATAATACTTTGAAAAGTTCACTGCCAGTTAAAACCATGTGAATATTGGTCAACCATTTTGATATTTAATCCTAATAAAAAACAGACACTTCAGTTTGCGTATGTTACGTAATTAAAAGTAAAAACGTTATTAACATCTTTTGGAGTAAATTGCATGTGATCATTACAGTTCTTACTGTTCCCTTTCATTACCGTCACCATATGAAGAGTCGCAAAATCCTATGATCCCTTTACCAATTATAACTTTAGAGTTTCAACCTTTGAAATACTTAAATAAACAGATACGAAGTACATTTTTGAATTCGTTCTAATCAGTATATGTATGATTAGCTTAGTGAGATTCGCGTAGTTGCATCGACGGCAACAACCCAAGCCGTGTTTCGGTCACTTTCTCACCTATTGAGCTTGTTGCCATAGGGGCTAAGTGACATAAGCGCTCGCCCCCTTAGTTAGCTGAAGGTGTGAAGGCCCTTCAAGACAATAGCGATATCAGTTCGAAAAAAAAAACTTAAATATAACAATGTGTTTGAACGAGTTTGGAAATGCATTCCGCCCAGAACCCTTCATATAACCGAAACCTAATTGATAATTATTGAGATAAT
Source organism: Antheraea assamensis (assembly GCA_035772565.1). Classification (NCBI taxonomy): domain Eukaryota; kingdom Metazoa; phylum Arthropoda; class Insecta; order Lepidoptera; family Saturniidae; genus Antheraea; species Antheraea assamensis. Next base: position 116,213 of record JAQQSE010000107.1, read on the forward strand.
TGAAAACAAAAATGGAAACCAGGCAAAAAATATTATACCCAAGGGTACTTTTTATACAAAATAATGTATATAATAAAATTACAGTAGGTGGTGCCCTTTAATTATATAGGTTTTTTTTAATTTTAAAACTAGCTCCCCGTGCCGGTTTCGCACGGGTTTACTAATGAAGAAAATTTAGACACAAATCTTTCATTACTGTACGACCTAGTAAAGAAAGAAAATGACAACCGAACATCAATCCATTATTTCTGTCAATATGTTCAACGACTACCCTAGCGTATTCTGTCTCAGTCACTCTCACTCACTAGTAATATAGAGATTTTTAACCCATTTTTTCTTTATTTTAAAGCTCTACTTTTTCTATCATTTTCTTTCATACGAACTTTGTCCTGACAACTACTGTTGGACTTGACCTTTAATTTAGTTCTTCTATTCTGGGCTCGATATTTATGACAACCTAACGATGATCAATAGAAACCCTTCTAAACTGGGCACAGACACTTCCTAGCGAACACGGCATAGCAACCCACAAGCACCGGTATAGTTATTAATGTGGCGCTTCTCCTGATATCGCGATACAGCTGTACAAAGATATTGCACAGCGCCATCTGTTAAAACACAGGCGATTTAACAATTACAATCGCAACAAAAAAATAATAATCAGATAGGTTTATTTTTTTTATATAAATAGATAGATATAAGATTTTTGAATTTGTTGCTGTTTAATTGAAATTAACTGATTTATTATTATTATTACCTAATACTACACGAGAAAATTTTTACAGCGCTAATGGTGTTGAGTATTACACCGTTCACCATAATAATATATATGGACATGCACAGATTTTGGTGTCTAGGTGACGTTGATAATTTCATACGACACTTTACAATCACTTCGCCGTTTCTATTCTGTTTTGTCAAGGTAAGCACCTATATTTTTTCGTACTGCTAAGTTTCAATACTTTACCACAATCTTAGTTAATGTTCAATAACCATATGGGCTAAGATGGTAAAGAGTAAAACTAAGACGGAACCGGCTCTCACACTAGCACCTATTGATACGTAGCGAGGGATTTTCGATTCGAAGATGGTATCAGGTGGGCCCCAGACAAACTATGCTATAGTATCAAATGTAGAAAAAAAAACAGACAGAAGTGAAACTTTTGCATTACAGGGAAATATTTCAATTTAAAAAATTAAACAATAAGCGAACGTCACGCGGTGTCCCACACAGTCACCTATCCAAGTACTGGCCGCGCCCGATGTTACCCAACTTCAGTGATCGAAAAAGAACCGCTGTTTTTAACACTCCACCCGACAGTGTGTATCCTGCCACTTTTCGTAAAACTAAAAGGTTGCCGATCAAAATTTCGAAGTTGCACTTCAAAAATATGCAAGGTGTACAATATGGAAACTCACACTACCAAGTATCCAAAGCAGAACACGGTACTCACTATACTGTTCTGGTCCGAGGGTTATAATTGACAATAGATATTAACGAACAAACTATTACAATGATATCCTCAAAAGTAGTATCACTGATTAACTTATGTAAGGTTTACAGTTCTAATACTCTTTAGATCTATTGCTGTAAAAGCATTACCGGAAAAAATGGCAAGCGTCAATTATAACAATACAATTCAAGTACCTAGTGATTGATAAGATAGGGCAGACATTTTCCGTCCTTTAAATAGTCGAAGATATAAACCTAGCCTACAAAGACAAAGTGATCCAAAATAGAGACACTATGACAAGAATAGCAATCGTAATTTAAGTCAAGCGAAAGTGAGTTAAAACCTAGAAAACAATACAAACTAAAATTATGTATAATCTATTGCAGATGGTATTAATGTTTTACAAACGTGGCAAAGTTAAAGAACTGATAGACGAATTTAATAGAGATTACGCTGCCTACAACAACTTTCATGAGAAATACAAATCCATAATCAGCGTTGGAATTAGAAACAGTCAAATATATAGCGAGATGTGTTGGGCTGCCATCATCGTACTGTGTGTTATGACATTTCCTATTATGGCCATCGTTTTGAACACGTACAACTACACATTCAAATTCGAAGCCACCAAGTATATGATCCATGACCTGAACAAACCCTTCGCTAAGCCCGAAGATCGATTTGAATCCCCCTTTTACGAAATTATATTCGGTTACATGCTATACTCTATGATGTATTATTTTATAAGCTTTATCGGTTACGATGGTTTCTTCGGCTTGTGTATCAATCATGCTTGTCTGAAGATTGAACTAATTCGGAAATCACTGGAGGAAGCTTTGAAAACCGAAAATCGATATAGGGACATTATCGAAGTGATCAAAGAACATCAAAGGTTATTTAGGTATTTATTACCTTTTATTTTAATATATATATATATATATATATATATATATATATAAATGAATTGCTGTTCGTTTGTCTCGCTAAAACTCGAGAATGGCTGGACCGATTTGGCTAATTTTGATTTCGAAATATTTGTGGAGGTTCAGGGAAGGCTTAAACGGTGAGAAACATAAATAATAAGCAATGGAAAATAGTAAAAAACACAATTTAATTTTCAAATACCAAATATTCCCAGCTATGAAACATTTGATGTGTTTTGTCATTTTAGAAATAACAAAATTGTCATTCGTTTGTCAAATATTTATAGGTGCTTCCAGATTTTTGTGTTTCATAGCATGTTTTGTTGGAATACAAAATAGTTCTGTTTCCGAAATAAAAATAGTACCTACACGAGAAAGCTTTGAATTGATCAACTGCATAACATGTGTTGCGTTTATAATGGAAATATATTTTTTTATATTAAGTTTTGACTACATTTAACACAAATATATGTAAGTGATACGAAGTTCACCGGGTCATCTAGTACTTTATATTTTTAGCGTTTGACCACAATCACATCAGATGTCCAACGACGATGTAGTCAAAGATGGTAAACACGCTAAACCTAGAGGGAACTGGTTCTTAATTGCAGCTGCCAGAACCCACCAACACGTGTTTGATGACAACTTGAGTGTGATAGATAGTTAGTCAGGCGGACTTAGAAAAATCCCTACCACAACGCTATGGTTTCAACCCGATGTTTATTTCCTCGCAAGGATTCGAACCTACATCGATCGATAAAGTATCCGAACACGTCATGTAATGTCTTATAATCGCTTCAAAAATACGACACTTCTTAATCGTAAGTTGAACGGTATATTTCTTTTTCCAGATTTATCGATATAATGCAAGACAAGTTTAGCGTGTGGTTAGGTGCTATATACATATTGACTATAACACAGGTTTGCACATGCATGTACCATATTGCTGAGGTAAATATATATTACTCTCGATTATTTATGGGCAGTGACCAGTAATAAGGCCTGTGTAGTTACCATAATATTATAAAAGCAAATATACCTTAGTTTGTTTATTTGTTACGCTTATATATAATAACTACTCATCCGAACGTAATGAAATATTGTATACAATTTTTTCTGGGGCAGAGAGAACGTATAGGGTATTTTAATCCATATAAAAAGTAATGTAACGGTGAGGGATAGGTCAACTGCATTGACCCCTGACCTGTTTAAAACCATAGAGGTTTAAATTCCACACAAACTAATTTAGACCTCATGAGGCACAGGTCAACAGACTGTTGTCAGCATAAACTTAAAAAAATAACCTGATTTATTACAAAACTTTGAAAAATAACAAATTATGGACTGTAAAATTAGAATTTTTGTGTAAAATGTATTTTTTCATTTGTATGAACTTTTTTTACTAAGCCATGGAATATAAAAGTTATGATGATGTGAAATAAAAAAAATAAAAACATAACCCGTCATTTTGAGATCTGGGTCTTAAAAAATCGGCCGAGGGGTTACAAGCAGTCAGACTCTGTTTATAATAATTGATACATCACATCACAAGATCCCTTGCTTTTCAAACTGACTACACGGTTGACCCGGCAAGGCCTCTACAGTTTCACCGCACAACGACGCAAGATCCTTTTACCCACGTTCAAGACCATAACGTAAGCCTGCAAATAAGCCTTACAAGGAAAGAACAGCAAATCTGTCGGGGATCCACAAAATAATTTTAATTTATTTTCATTATATAAATTTTGGTCACTGTCTGCTCAAGCATGATCAAATACCCCGAAAATAAATCGCTTTCGTTTTCTTGTTTTCAGGGCGGCGGGTTCGACTTAAAGTATATGATATTTATCATCGCCTCCATTGTACACGTCTATCTACCTTGTCATTACGTATCCAAATTAAAAGCTATGGTGAGAATAATATCATTAACCGCTTGGCTGATTTTAATAGCGGAATCTTTTCAAATTGTCACGATACCGTAAATTGTAAATTTAATGGTTTAGTAAAAAAAGTTCTTACAATTTACATATTTTTTTTTATCTTTAATAACAAATCGGGTATTTTTTTAAGCTTATACTACCAACAGACTGCCTCATGAGGTCTACATTCGTTTGTGTGGAACTTAAAACATTGTGGTTTTGGACAGTCCAGAGTTTAAGAAAATTGTTCAATCATAACAACTATGTAAAATTCAAAATATCAATAGACTATTTTTAGACTTCTAAATCAATAGCCATTGAGCTACCACAAGATATAACTATAGTGTATCACCCACCACCCGTATATCTGCAGTAAATTAGCAATATCTGTTCTACTACTCTGCTTCAATGGGAATACTAAGGTAATCATCATAAAAGACATTTCAAATCCGACCCCGGGACTAAAAAATGCAAAATGCTATTAGGGTTTCATTAACAGGCAGGAATTTGCCAAATAACATTAACCGAATTAAATTAATATCTCTTTAATTGTCGCTTATTACAAAAAAACAGTCGAGTCATTTATATAACAATAGAGTCTAAGACATAGTGACGCATAAGCTAAAGGTACCGAAGATGTATCATGAAGTATGAATAAACTTAATCTTTTTTGGTTTCCACATGAATAAACTTAATCTTTTTTGGTTTCCACATGAATAAACTTAATCTTTTTTGGTTTCCACATGAATAAACTTAATCTTTTTTGGTTTTCACGAGTATTCCGCCACCTTTTTCTGAGCGTTCACAGAAGCTATCGACAGGTCAGCGAACAAGTAAAACCATAAGGGCACCGAGAGTAATTGTACCATATTTAGGATTTCACCGCAGTTGCACAGAATTTAAACTATTATCTAAAGCCCTATTAACTCTTTTAATCTTGCAGTGCCCCACGTAAGTTCGAAGTTGCTTTAATGATTTCCAAATGGGATATAATAGTGAAATGTCAAAGTGGTTAGGGTTTGCTGAGTTCTAAATAACGTTATGAAGATGCTAGTTTATCCAGTCACAGTTTTGCTCCACTGTTAGAAGGATATAAAATAGAAAACAGGTGTAAGATGTTATATCATTATATTAACTTAATCCTTAGTATAACTCTTGATCATAATTGATTGCTCTTCCTGAGAATTAAATTAGAACCCTTCATGTGACAGGACTTGTTTCCCAACCACCCCCTTCGTACCCAATCACAGTAGCATGATTACCGTTGCTTTCCGGTAGAAACAGGGTAAAGCGATACTATCATCATTGACTCCTACATCATAATTCTATTCTACTGCTTGAAATGTCTTATGTCCTACAGGTATGCATGTACCTACCTAGTAAATAGCTGTACACAATCTCTTCAGCGTGATATGCTACTATATATTGTATATATAATGATTTATTATGTAAAGACATTTAAGCATAAGCTAAGATCTTTTTGAAACTTCAAGCACGCTATGACGTCTGACTACAATCGTTGTTATAAAATACGAACATAATATCAAATTCTAGTCTGTGGAGACGGCTGACGTTATATACTGCAGCGGTTGGGAAAACGTCAACGACATAGAAGTCAAGAAAATGTTGATGTTCATGATAGCCAGAGCGCAGATTCTGATAGATATCAGGGGTTACAAAATTATCACATTCGACATGAATCTTTTTGTAAAGGTACGTTATACGCTTTTTTGATAACAATTGCGGTGATTACCAAAAAATCTATAATTCATGATCAGTCGCTAACCTGCAAGCCTTTTGGGAGCTGGGATCCTGAAAAGCGACAACACAAAAGAGAATCACTGTGACGGGTTTTTATCATGTGCAAGGTAATCGCAACCTAGTCAGATACAGATCTCAACCCCACCGATTTTTTAATAAGTATCGTTATCTCGGTACCCTTATCTCACCTAAGTAGGGAAGGCACAACATGTTTGTCATGTTATGATGTATGATTTGGCTTAATTTTTACGATCGGCCGCGCGCGCCTATCACCAGCCTTCCTTGGGATCATTATTTATTACCATGGTTTCTTTACAACGTTGGCGACTGTTATAATATAATACGCTTGCATGCTCCAGGATTTTGTGTCACGTAAATCGGTGTATATTAACTTAAATTAATGATGTTCGTATCTTTCGGAGTATGCATTGATAAAATTTGATATTCAAAATGTTGATGTAAGAAACTATTACAATAACATAAAATATAAAAAAAATAATAGGAAAATAAATGCGCATAAACATTTTAAATTGTTTCCTAGATAAAGACTGGCTTATGTTATGTGGCTGATGTTACTTTGATACTATATGTTTTTTTTATTACAGATAATGCAGGCAACCTACTCACTGTACACGCTTCTGAGATCATAAATCTGCATAATTATTTATGTAAGCGCATCACTTCAGAACAGCTACACCTGCATTGCTATTTTCTTTTGTCGTATTTGTAATTATTTGGACAAGGTTTGTATATGAAAAATGTTTGTAAAATGCTACGGAAAAGTGAAAATGACCATAGGAGCATAAGCATAGTGAATTGGCCCCAGAAAGATTACTAAGCGGTACTTGGGGATATGTAAGGACTAATAAGATATTAAGATCCTGCAAGATCCAGATCTTTAATTTAAGCCATTTGTCGAGAAAAGAAGACGAAAGTGTATACAACTAATTTGATAAATAATGTAGAAATGTTTTTATTTTTTATACTAAGCCGTACTCCTTTAAAATTTTAAATACTCATGGTGTTGCGGGTAAATGTATAAGGTTTGTAAGAAAAGTTTCATAATTGTGCGAAAATTATATAACAGCTTAAAATTAAATTGAAAAGAAAAGAAAAAAAAATTGACTAATCTTATCGAGCTATATAGTTCTTTTTTCCTAGAAGCTATAATTAGTCCCCAATATATATTAAAAAATTTAGATAAATGGGTCAAACGAAAGACAAAAAGAAATTGTTTTCTACATTATTTTGCTTATTCTCGAAAACCGATGAAGCTAGAGATCTGAAACTTCCAGGATCTTAATACTTCCTACGTATCCCCTAAGTACTGTTTAAATATCTTTCTGGGACCGATTCACTGTACTTAGGCCTCTAATAGCCTTTTGGTGAAAACATATCTATAAAAAGCGAGTGAGCAACAGAATTAGAAGACAATAGGGAGAACTTCAAAAATATTAACAAATTTACGTTCTGTACCGTAATAGGCAGATTAGGTCTCATTTCCTTAATGTTAGTGCAAGGCCGAGACGAACAGCTAGTGGTTAATTTTTAATTTTTATCTTAACCTACACAATAATTTTGCACTTATATGTACACATTTACAGTATGTAGGGCTTTTACACTGTGTCAAATAACAATAAAGAACTTGACTCTGGCATCCTTTCTGTATTATTTATCCTTTTATGATACTTCGTCTCAGGACAAAAACAACTTAAATTATATTTTAAGCTGTCTAGCTCTATAATGCTTCTTATTATGGGTTATTTACCTTAATTCATCACCAGCAGAAATTATCCTGTACCTCTTGACAGGTCTGCCATTTTGTTCATATGAAAATAGTTTCCTTTCGTGGGGTGATGCATGTTGGTTTTAATGGTGGATGGATGGTATAAATCCATCGAAAAGCACCTATATATGTGCGTTCCGGTAACTGCACTTGAAAATCAGTCCCCATCTAGGTTTAGCGTGCTTACCGTCTTGGACTACATCGTCATTTAACATGAGATGAGATTGTAGTCAAACATCAAAACTCACGTTAATAAAAACAGTCAACGTATTCATCAGTTACAAATTTTAAAAACGCAAGCACAACTAATTGTAGGCTAAATTTCACTTAGTTTCGGCACAAAGACTTTTAATCAGCTGCAGTTCGATTTCGTAAAAGACCGTCATGATCTAAATACTAGAAACTGTGACAAACTGGTCGTCCCATATTTCCGACTCAGTGAAACCAGTAACAATTGTTTCGGTAATAGTGTTAGGTTTTATAACAAAGTCCCAAAGCCTATTACCAATTTGCCGGACTGTAAGTTTAAGCGTCATGTCAAGCGGCTTTTGGTGTCAAAGGGCTATTATAGAGTGGATCAAAATGTGAACGATGGCGATGTCTGGAATTGAGATATCCTCCGTGTGCATCCAGTAAAAACGATCGTAGCGTATATTATTTTTTAAATAGGCATCTATATATGTTAGAAAGAATAAATCCGATTAAGTTTCTTGCCGGCTCTTCTCGATGAGTGGGTTGTTTTCCGAACCAGTTACAATTTTCACGTTCATAAGCTCCATCTTAGAGCCTAAATTGAATAAAGTATTTTTTGATTTGATTTTCATTTAGTGTAAAGAATACGACAAATGTATATTACACGTACACGTTATATGTAAACGTATATTGAAAAATATTAGCAAATTAAGAGTTTTTGTAACTATCATTCCATTTCTTCTGTATTATTTATTATTTTCTTTATTTCTTCTTTCCTTATTTATTCCTTCTTGTCATGGATGCAATAACATCAGACATACAGGACGAGGCACCTTGGTGTATGCTATTTGCTGATGACATTGTTCTTTTTGGAGAAAATGCTGCTGAGGTCCAAAGTAGGCTAGAGAAATGGTGAGAAAAATTGGAGAATGTTGGTTTAAGGATTAGTGGGATAAAAACTGAACATTTGTTCTGTGACTTCGGTGGTCCATCCAGTTTTTCTCATATTACCTTAAACGGTGTATCCTTACCAGCCTGCTCCAGTTTTCGGTACCCCGGTTCATTGATCCAAAACGACGGTGGCATAGACAAGGACGTGAAGAATAGGATAAATGCAGGGTGGATGAATTGGCGAAAGGTGTCTGGGGTAGTTTGTGACCCACGAATGCCGTTGAAACTTAAGGGGAAGGTGTATAAGTCTATAATCACACCAGTCGTGTTATATGGATCCGAGTGCTGGGCTACGAAAGAGACGGATGAGAAAAGATTACATGTGGCAGAAATGCGAATGTTAAGATGGATGTGTGGTGTAACAAGAATGGATAAGATTAAGAATGAGTATATCAGAGGAAGTTTGAAAATAGCACCAGTGACAGAGAAGTTGAGGAGTAATAGGTTAGCATGGTACGGGCATATTATGAGAAGAGATGAAAGTCATATAACAAGAAAAGTTTTGAGTTTGAAAGTAGACGGATATAGAGGTAGAGGAAATCCGAAAAAGGTGTGGATGGATTGTGTGGAAAATGATATGTGTATAAAAGGTGTGAATACTGAGATGACTTTTGACAGGGGAGAGTGGAAAAGGAAAACATGTTGTGCTGACCCTACTTAGGTGGGATAAGGGTAAGATGATGACGATTCCATTTCTTCTGTCTCAACCTCTGATATATGGCTTGATGATGGAAAACAAAACACGATGCATTGAAATTTAAAATTCGCAATGAAAAAGCCTCGCCACAACAATTTAATTTAAGTTTGAAACTAGTGTTGCACCGATTCCCTAACTTTTAATAAATAATTCCATTATTATATTAGGCCGAATTCGATGCACTGTTATCATAATTTATTTACCAATGTATATTGTCTGTCTTTTTGTCATTTAGTATGTATATACATTTACTATATCCTAGTGTTTGCTCGCGTTTATATTACTTTGATGTAACCCTCGCGAAGCAGTACTTTTTCCTGGATAAAAGGTAGTCTATCGAATACTTAAAGCATCATCATCTTCTTATCCTTATCCCCCCTAAGTAGGGTCGGCACAGCATGTTTGTCATGTTGTGAAGTATGATTTGGCTTAAGTTTTACGATCGGTCGACGATCGGACGATATCAACCCTCCTTAGGATTATATTGTAGTACCCCTATACAATAGGGGGAATAGGTAACTATTGAGTTCTTATCATCTACTATATTCTATATTCTACTAGGGGGGGCTATGCAGGCCTAGACCTGTATCACTGCGACCAGTTGATCTATTGTGATCGCCCCACAATATCAAAGCTCGCTACCTAATCCTATGGCATTTATGTACTGTAGGACTTTTTTTGGCAGGGAGCGCTTGTACCTCATCCGGGAGCAATACATGCTTTCCCAGAATCCGGTTGCGTGTAGGCTTCAGTGGATCACATTCACACAAGAGGTGTTTTGGGGTTTCATCACTGCTGTCGCAGTATCTACACTCTCTTGTGCTCTGGACACCCATGTTATACAGATGTTTCTTTAAACAGCAGTGTCCAATGAGTGATCGCACTAGAATCCATATCTGATTCCTACTGAGCATCAGGGCCTCCCGCGCACTACGCTGGTTGAATGCCCTGATGAGTTCTTTAGAATGTTTTTGACCTGGTAAATTTTACCAGTGCCTTCGGGCTTCTTGATTGTAATGGTTCCTTAGGGTTAAGTGAGCTAGGCTTTTGAGTATTCCACAAAATGGTTCGGGTTGTTGTTATTTCTCTCGCATTACAGAAATGGTTTTATGAACCGGTGAAAGTCTTACCTATGTAAACAGTTAGAAAAACATACAGATGATATACATTGAGGGGGATACTATTGACCTACGTCAGTACTATTAACTCGAAACAATAACTTGCTACTATGAATCCATACTGAAATGCTATTCAATTCAATTATTAGCCCATGAGAACAGTCTTGATTAATAATTAGGTACATTGAAACTTTTTTTTACATCGCTTCAAATTTTTTCGTCCATCTATCGTATCTTTTGTAGGTGGTAGAGCTACGCTGATGCTATTACTGGTTTCAGCATGAATGGGTCGGCTCGCCCGGGGTAGTACCACCCTCTCACAGAAAACCGACGTGAAGTAACAGTGCTTGCACTGTTGCGCTTCGTTCGGTCAGCGAGAGCGCCGGAGGCCCACATATATTAAAAGGCCGGCAACACACTTGCGACTCCCCTGGTATTGCTAGTGTCTATGGACGGCGGTGATCACTTACCATCAGGTGACCCACCTGTTCGTTTGCCCCCTATAATACATAAAAAAAAAAATGTCGCATTACATCCAGCCGCGACGTAGGGGTAAAAGGAAAGGCGCTCGGCAAAGCAGCCAAGGCCAATATGGCGCCGCACATTGCTTCATGATTCCAATTATTTACATGAATATTGTATTCAGTTTTTAAAATGCGTCTAACATCTGAATCATTGTGCCCTAACCCTAGTAGGGTACCTCGATACCGTAAATCGAATTATACTCCAAAGATTTTCAGTTAAATGCCTGCGATCCGAAAAATAATTTCACATGTATCGTTGTTTCATAAAGCCACACAATTTTTTACGGACTGTCTACTTTGGCAAGATACCTTAAATAACGGCCGATGACGGGGCGAGGAGACGTTCTCGTTTGGATCGTGAAACTGATCCCTCTATAGATAATTCATGACTATATTCAATACCACTTTACCCCCGGCTTCGCTCGTGCTAATTCGAAGGTTATCCTCTGTACGTTTCTGTACTTCTGATAAAGTGTATACAATATTTCATGATGATAGGTTGAGTAGTTTATTTTTATCAAGTTTGAGAGATCATTAGCAGTTAATATTTAAAAAAAACACAAAGCACTAATCAACTCGGAATAAAGGTATGACGTCATTCACAGATGACGTACTCTTTGTCATGTAACCGATCCATCTTTCAAGACCGATCTAACAATCAACAACTCATATATTAAAATTAATGAAACAATTTATTAAGGGTATAATAAATATATTTGAGAAAAAAATGGGGGGTTTTTTGAAACGATGGCAGAAATCATTATTATGGTTTTTGTGATTTTTGTTTTCCTGTCTGTTTGTTTATATGCGTATCACGCAACAACTAATCAACCGATTTTGATAACATTTAGTATGGTCATATTTATACACTATAGTAACTTATAAGATAGTACATAAAAAGCAAGATAATCACAAATATTTACATTAATACATTATAGATTTATTATGGACTGATTCGTAATGAAATCTTACTAATCAGAATTATTTTATTCTCAAGTGATTTTAATTAAAATTAATAACAAACATGATTTTCACAACAACAGATGCCGCTATATTTATTATTTTATTGGTTTACTGTTCTAGGAACATTGCAAGGAAGAGATAACAATGAATTTATTTCTGTGTTTGCTATTTCTATGTTCCGCAATGAATATAGGTGTGTCTATAATTATTTTAGTTTTGTAATTCTTTGGACTGATTGTGTTACAAACAAGTTTTTCTTAAATGTTACTGATAAGTTTTAAATTTGGACAGTATTGAATTGATATTTGGTTCCAGATATTTGGACCAGTATTTATGAGATGAGATTAGACGACAGTAAAATGATTCGGTGAGACTTGCCACCTACTGAGACCATGAGAACACTTTAGTTGCATAGAAAAGTTAGCAGGTAGATAAAAAACGACGCATATTTACTTTAAATTCATAATTTCAAAGACCCGCATATCGATCATATAAAAATAAGCAGGTGTTTGGAGCACGGGTTTTGAGTTCTAAGCTGTATCCTGAGCATCAGATTTAAAATATACATTCAGATTATTTTATTAATCTCTGTATTATATACATTCAGTTCCACGCGGACGAAGTTGCGGACACAGCTAGTAATAAATAAAAGGGATGTGGCAGTATAACCATCACATTGGTAATTTCAGAAGATTTCATATGTTAAATACAGATATGACTTCGATTGAGTAGTTTTGTAAACGTTTTAACAGCTAATGTAGACAATAAAGAGAAACAATGACGAAAATAAGAAAATTGATAGAACGAAAATATCAATAACATATAATTAAAAATAACGAAAGTATTCTGAATGCGACTGTACTGCAACTAGCACGCACACTAAAACACGTGTCAAAATCGCTGCAATACAGGCAGGCGGGCCTGTTACGCCTTTACCTCCCCTCCTAACACTCCTCTCCTTCTACTGATATCTAAATTTGTGTTCTGCACATCTACTTCAGAGCGGTCAAAAAGTTTGACGCCGTCTATACGGCTCCAAGATTCTATATCGCCCCTCAAAGACTTGGCACGGCGTGATGATAAACAAAACAGAAACTCGTTATTTAAAAATTATAAAGTCATAAAGGAATAAATTGAAGTTTATTAATATGAATTGTATAATGCTTTAGAACTAGTGATGGCAGAATACCGATTAATTTTAATAATTATTTGCTTCAATTTTGTATTACTACGAAATCGATATACCGATTTGATCAATCGATTTATTTTAATATTTGTTAACATTTCGATAGTTGGTAGAATTTTGGATTTTGTAGTTATTTGTCTAAATATTTAATCTTTTGCCAATTTTTTTACAAACGACTGTTAACATGTTTTTCTCTATCAGTGTGCATGCCTGGCTTTAATACACAAAGAACTTGAAGACCTTTGACAAATCTTATACACGAGAAGCTCAATTCAATTGGTGGGTTCTAGAAATGTCTAAAAATCCTTCAAAAAATTGTAAAAACAACACACACAAACGTACATTTTTCTTATCTTTAACCAACTTTGATAACCGTGAAGTGTATGTCATTACATATTTATATTCTATAAAAAAGGTAAGTCATAACACCAATATGCCTTCTAAAAAAAAACATGCCGCATACAATATTCATCCATCACCAACCATGCACAATTCTCAGCCGGTTACCAAAACCGGATGTCAAAATCAATTGCCGAATGTATGTATCGGCGTAACTTCAAAACGGCTACATCTATTTGGCTAATTCTTCTTTCGTTTTTTGTAATTGACAGGACAAAGTTTGCATGAAAAAAAAAGGTTTGAAAAATCGTACCGAAAAAAAGAATTTTGTTTAATAATTTCTATATAAAAAGTGAACGAATGAGTGGGACAGAAGACAGTAAGTGTGATCTGCAAAAATAATGTCAAAATTAACAGACTGATGTTCACTTGCTCAGTAACCGTTTTCTTTAATTACCTTGTCGTACTGTAAAGGGAAAATTTAAAGCCACTGTCTTTGTTAGCACAGCCGTGCGAAGCCGGGGCTGGTAACTAGTTTCATATAAAACACGATTACTCTTAACTATCGTTCTGGCTTAAAATAAAATAATCGATTAATCGAATCCGTCTAGCACATCATTATTTACAGCTGTACGAAATTATTGAATAATGATACATATTTCGAAGTAGTTAGTAAATGATTTTTCTATTAGATAAATTATTATAAATTGTAGCTGTAAGGTAATTTTATAAAAGTCTCGAACGATGCATAATTCATTTAAACAGGATGTATACAAATATAACGATGGAATATTTAGGTCAAATAAAACCCTTTTCTAACCTAGGTACTTCAAAAAAGAGGAGGTTATCAATTCATTTGTATTTTTTTTTATGTTTGTTACCTCATAACTTTGGATTGGGTAAACCGATTTTGATGTATTTTTATTTTATTTGGAAGCTGGTGCTTCCTGTGTGGTAGGTACCATTTCAATTTGGTTCAGTTTTGACAATGGCGTCCATGAGAAAACCATACAAATCTTAATTTAGCATTAAGTATATGAACGACAAATGGACGAATAACTCGTGGTAGTCCGGTGAATCTGTAGAGGCCGTATTGCCAACAGGGTATGTCAGTTCGAAAAAAAAAAAACAAAAACGAGTAACTCAATATCACGCCAACCGATTTCGATAATTCAAAGGATTTTTTGTTGGAAAGGATATCCTTCGAGGGTAGTTTGATGAGAGTTTGGTTAGGTTCTGATTATGGTATCCATGACAAAGTAACGGAACTCTCCAATTCTTAGGAGCAAATTAACGATACTCGGCCGAATCTTTTATACGCTATCCGGATATTTGAGTCACCTACTGTATCGTTGTTATGGTCAAGTAATTGTCGTACCCGAATATGATGATCAATAAAACTTTTTAACGTCTTACGGCAAGAGTGTGATCTGTGGCAGAATTTCTAACTGTTTGTAATCAAATTGCAATGCGCTTGCGTTCGTTGTTCCATTGCAACATGACGCAAGCATTCTAATTGTATTAATAAAGGTGTATTATGTCTGAAGCGGTTATAGCCGAGTGGGTGGTAGAAACTTTTGCGTATTATTGATGAGCTTTATTACCATATTAAAGACCGGTGGTAGCGGAGCGGCAAAGTAAGTGACCTGTAACGCGTGAGGTTACGGGTTCGATGCCGGGTGTGGCGGTACCAATGCAAATTTCACTTTATGGAGTTTATATGTACTAGTCTAGCGATTTACCATCTGTTGACGATAAAGGAAAACATCATGAGGAAGCCCACATGTCCTAGATTTTCTTAGGACATGTCTGATCCATCAACCAAGACAAATATTATGAACTGTGATCTAACTTACGATCCAAGTGAAGATACTTACATAAAAAACACATCCAAAGATAAAATGACAACCTGCTACTGTGGGAACCCGTAAACATAGATACTAATATATCGTTTCTATACCTGGTGGGAAGGAAACGCGAAAACATGCTGATCATATTAGAACTCGAACTTCGCCTATAACAATATCTCCGAACTTTGCAAAATCTCTCGAATGCAAAGTAAATTCTTCTGTCGATCCACCACTATCAAGTTTATCTGCAAATATATCATCTACAACCACGCCGGCAACATTCTCTTCCCTACTCTCCACATCCTCATCACCATTATCTGTATATCCATTACCATCATCCAACCTTCTTATGCATTTCAAAATAGAATGAGAAAGATTTATATATATATTGTTTTAAATTATTACTTCAGTTATCATTAAAAAAAATGTTTTATCTCGGTAACGGCTCATTTATTGATACTAAAAATGGAAAAATAATATTACTTTTAAAAATAAACCGACTTCAATATCAAGAAACACTAAGGAAACAAGAAAGCATTAAAAATAAAAAAAAACTAAACTATTACATTAATCAAAATAAATAAAAAATATTAGTATATGCGCTACCTAATAATATATCTGAAGTCAGGTTTAACCTTTTAAAGAACATATAGTACAAATAGAATCAAATACTTTTTTTTTGTTTCAGTAAGACGTGGCAACGGTCTACCGATTCAAGACGGAACTTTTTTCTTTTTCGAACTGAATACACTGGTGACCTGGCAATCCCTCTACAGCTTTACCGGACTCCTAGACGAAAGTGCAAAGTAACGTTAAGTACTTAATGATGAATTGGCCTGCAAGTAACGCGTTCAATAATCAAATATAATTTATTTAGTAAAGTCAAAACTATTGGGATTAGACTAATAGTTATTACGCAGCTTGGTATTCTGTTAAAGCTCATTGTTGCTATATAAAGAAAAAAAAAAGAAATCTAAATAAAATATAACACCCTATGTCACCGCTCTTTGTGATAAGTCCAATAATTTCGTTTCCGTTAAAGCTAAACTAGAAGCGATCGACATCGGACGATATTATTGCCAAGAAAATATGGAGGAACCGGTGTACAGGCCGTTTCACGAAACATACCGAATAAATGCTTTTCTCTTAAGCATCGGCTTGATGTATCCGAATAAAGCGACAGAGAAACAGCGATTTGTGTTGATATGTAAGATAATACATCGAGTTGTGTGTAAATTAACATTACTTTATATTATAATAATAATTTAATAGGTGGTAGAGCTACGCTGAAGCTATTACTGGCTTCAGCATGAATGGGTCGGCTCGCCCGGGGTAGTACCACCCTCTCACAGAAAACCGACGTGAAGTAACAGTGCTTGCACTGTTGCGTTTCGTTCGGTCAGTGAGAGCGCCGGAGGCCCACTTATTTAAAAGGCCGGCAACGCACTTGTGACTCCCCTAGTGTTGCTAGTGTCTATGGACGGCGGTGATCACTTACCATCAGGTGACCCACCTGTTCGGTTGCCCCCTATAACATCCGCGCGTCTGTCTGTCCGGATGTTCGCAATAAACTCAAAAACTACTGAACGGATTGTAATAGGTACCGCCAATTAATAGATAGAGTAATTCACGGGGAAGGCTTAGGTATATAATTTGTTAAGCTTTTTTTGTAAAATGGTTGAAATATAATAATAATTGTTTAAGGAATCGGAAAAAGTCAAACCGCCTTAAGCGTTTCATGCACATAAGTATATATATTTTTATTATAAGGACAAGACAACGTCCGCCAGCCCTGCTAGTATATACATATACATATATATATTATTTGCGCGTCCCTTTGGAGTGTTTCCGTAGTACCTATCTGTTAAATGTGTGATTCACACTAACGTCTTTTTTGGGTGATACGGTTTGACCACAATCTCGCCTATAAAATATACCTATGTGAGAGACTTGGCTTTCAAGTGTAGCTGAATACACCTATAGGTTATTTAACGGTATATTAAAAGAAGTAGAAAATTCACTGCATTTCGATTGATCATTAAGTCGTCAGTTAAATAGAACGACAGTTAATTATAAACATTAAACAGGTTATTTCGTCGACGAAAACGATTTAACTAATATATAATACAATTAGATGTACAAAAAATGTTAAGAAAACAACAACTAGTTCTCCCATAATATATACTTTAAAAAGATAAAGCAAACGAAGGCTATTGTACAATGCACAGAGTAGCAGAGATAGCTGATATCTATATTTATTTCTAGTCACAATCAAAGTATGCTATGTTATTGTTAAAGAAATTCATTCCCAAGTTTCAAGAGGTTGAAATATGGATCACCAAAAAGGCAAATTCTAATGTAACGCAATTTGTTTCAAAAGAATAACTGTAGAGTTTTTGCTAATTTTTTTTTTTGCAAAAGTGTATCATCTTTCAATCTAGTGCCTTTAATTATATTCTTTAATTGAAAAATTACGACTTTTCCTTTTAGAAACATTACTACTAAAGCTTCACAAAGACAACTAAGCTAATGGAAAACATTAAGGAATCGAAAACAAAAAACATTCCAAATCTGTAGCGATTGGGAACGAACAGCGTGAATGCTGCTTACTGCTCAAGTACATATAACGATAGCGACGGTGACAGCTATGAGTTCTTACATAAGACAAAATTAACAACATTTAGATGCAATAGATTGTAGTGTAACTAACTAACTGGTTATAACTGATATTACAGGCATCCTAATTTTAAGCGGTATACCGTTCCTGAGTTTGATGTTAATTGACATGTACCAACTTTGGGGCGTAGGAGACATCGTGAACATCATACGACACACCACAGTTCTTGGACCATTTATGTTTCTATGTTTCAAGGTGTGTGTTACCAGGTAACAGGGATATAGTCCGCGTCAAACTTTTTGGCCGCTCTGAATATAATAACTTTAAGCTCGATCTTACGCATAGTGCGGTCAAGAGGTTAATACAAAATAAAGTCATAATATCATTATAGTAATTTAAAATAGACAGTTATTAATTTTTAGGCTGTCTCGATATTATATTAAGTAAAATGGACGTGGCACAGTATAAACATCACGTAGCTAATTTCAGAACATTTTATATATTAAAAGGAAGATAAGACTCTGATTGGGAAGTCTTGTAAACGCTTTGACAGCTAATTTACGAAAACCTGTTTATTTGAAACTAGCTGTTGCCCGCACCACCGCGTGCGTTTTTTTTTATAATCGTAAATTACTTCTTATAAGATCAACTAGCTGTTAGTGAAAGTTCTGTGAAATATGGTTCAAACGTTTTGGAGATAGTACTGCAAAGAAAGCCACGGATGAAAGCTAGTCTAAAATTAAGTAGCCTATTGTCACCCGCTATAATTTTAACTATCCGTCAGTGAAATTTCCGTCCAAATCGGTCCAGCCGTTTCGGAAATTACCCTGAATAACAGACAGACAGACAGACAAAAATTTTAAAAATTGTGATTTTTTTACCAGTATCGTGTATACGTTCATATCCAATCAGTAAAAATCGTTATTTTGATATTACATACAGACACTTCATTTATAATTTATGTATAGATAAGCGGGCACACACATCCATACGAGATATACACACATAATACGTATAGACTATTTGCAAAGAAGTAGGGATAAAAATGACTAGTTTACATATAATCAAATTATTACTGGATTTATATAACAAAAGTAAAACCCCGAAATTAACAATAGTAGACGAATAATAAGGTAATAGACAGAGTTATTATAATAACAATTCGCCACATTATGTATTTGTCAGTTTTAATTCGCTCCAGATATTGTATCTGTATCTGGTACTTAAACTTGTGTTCTGCTCATCTACTTCGTAGCGATTCAAAGCTTTGACGCGGACTATAGTTACAAGCGAAATGAAAATGGAGGAAATATATGTATTTTTATTTTACAGACGCCTCTAACGTTTTACAAACGTGTCCAGATTAAAGAACTGATCGATGAAATGAATCGAGACCACGAGTCTTTCAACAACTTCAACGGAGAATACAAAACAGTGATTAGTGCTGGTATCAGGAACAGCCATATCTACTGTGAAAGGGTTTGGGGCTTGACTATTTTCTTTTGTGTAGTAACATTCCCAATGATGGCTATATTCTTAAACATTTACAAGTTTACTTATCAATATGGAGAAACCAGATACATGAGCCATGACCTGAACAATCCATTCGCCGAACCGGAGGCGAGATTCGAATCTCCATTTTATGAGATCGTATTCTTTTACACAATGTACACCGATGTATGGGACGTCGTAAACTTTGTCGGTTTTGATGGTTTCTTTGGGCTGTGCGTCAACCACGCTTGTATAAAGATTGAAATTATTTGGAAATTGCTGGAAGATGCTCTGAAGGCTGAGGATCAACATGCGAGACTTGTTGAAGTGATCAAAGAACAGTACAGACTATTCAGGTACCCATTTATAATAGTATATGTGTCTATGAACAAACTGAAGCTGAGCTAGCTGTAGAGGTACAAGTTATGTATTTGGATGCAGTATTGCAGAGTTCCACGCGTCCTACCTGAAACTCGCTGCGACCGTCAAAATATTAATTGTCCTCACCGAGTACCCTATATTATTTTCGTTGCCTACATGGTTGGTCTCCGACCACAATGGAGAAATAGATGTTTAGAAAGTTAAAGACTTTAATTATGCCTAAAATAAAGACTCAACCATCGTATATATTATACTTAGACCAAATATTTTTCAGATTCGTCGACTTAATCCGAAATATTTTTAAAGTATGGCTGGGAATGATATATTTGGTGACTATGATACACCTTTGCACGTGCCTGTTCTACATTTTGGAGGTGATAAATTTTAATCTTATCACATAATGGCGAGTTGTAATTTACCATAGTTAGTGCCGGATTTAAATTAACAACGGAAATACAGAAATGGCGTCTATAATCTCTAAGACTACTTCTGCAGCCTTATTTATGAAACAAAGGAATCACTTTGCTTAATTTCATTAAATTAGGGAACGTTTCGTTTGCTACTACACTGATTAAATATATTACTCAAATGTGGTGAAATATTTATAATTAAGCATTGTACTAGTATTACCGACATTTAGCATATATCTTCGGTGTGTTTTTAAATTTAACTGCTTGAAAGCCCTTATGATTTAACCTACGCTAATGGACGAGAATTTAAACTATGAATTTATAGCTGCACTCATATTGTTGGAAAGTACTGCGACACCCTGGGGTGACGTAGTAATATTTTTTGTTACCTGTAAAGATATCTGTGTGGAATAATCTTGGAAAACAGTTACTACCTCTGAACTGTTTCAAATGTGTTGTGCTGTTTCAAAAATGTGTACTCCGTCGACATCCAGATTATATGCGAATTATCATTTATTTTATTTTTTCCTAATTCTTTATTTATAATATACCAGACAGTCTTAGTCTTATTACCAGATTCAATTACTTTATTTCTTAAAAAAAATGGTATGGAAACTAAATAAGCATATTTAAAAATTTATGAATAATTTGTGACATAAGTATGAAAGGATTCATTGGTAGTTAGTAATCTCCGATAATATAGATCGTATAAAGACTCTCGATCTATTGTATACATACATATTAGAATTAGAAAGATCTAAACTAAACGATTTTTATTAGGATATCGTATGGAAATATAATAGTTTATCATCTTTTATGAGCACTCTCTAAAGATCTACTAGTGAAAAACAATGAGACTTCTTAGAATTGTCGCAATCGTCAAAAACTGTTTCTTATCTCATAATTCTATCGTTTTTTAAGTAGATTCTGATAATTGAAATCGATATTTTGGATTCTAAAGATCGCTAATGATTTTATTTAACATTCAAAATAAGCTTTCGATGTTTCGAGCGACATTAGAAATTAATCATTTTTACAGGGTGACGGCTTCGACATAAGATATGGGATATTTATCTTTGCCGCCACAATACACATCTATTTACCTTGCAGTTACGGAGCCAAATTAAAAGCAATGGTGAGACAAAGGACACTATCAACGTATATTGAAATACTAATAATGTACATTCCCCACAGCTGGGTAAACCCTCTTCAGAGTGCAGTGGATATTAAACTTTAGAAGGAGCATTTGGCAATAAGATTGAAAAGGTTATACCTTCAGCAGTAAGTAGAGGCCAGAAAGGGACGAAAGATGAAGCTCCATTATAAAACAACTCTCATGCTTACTTAGGATACAAAGATTGCCCTAGATTTTAAACCTTATTGTTAGCAAATTCTGCCCACCGAATTGGTTCTACATTGCACCTATCCATGTGGTTTTCCTGAAGCATGTTTAAATTTCTTACTTTCCACTATTTTGACTATTATGTATGTACCCCTTAAAGTCCTGTTAGTCTGTCTGCTGCAAATTTAACCATTCCGAGATGACATAAAAATGAATACCGCCGCGCAAGAATCAGAGTAATCGAAGTATATCTAAAAACTATTAGAATATTCTATCAAATAAGTAATTAAGCAAGCAATGGACTCCTGCTAAGCTATAACTATTTTCAGTATAAGGTCATCTGGACATTTCGTTATACAAGTTTGTAACCTCCGTGCTATTTAGACATCCGACCCGACCCCGACCTCTAAAGTGATGATCGTTGTTATATGAAGAACCTATAAAATTTCAGTCAGTGGAGACGGCTACCGTTATATACTGCAGCGGCTGGGAGAACGTCACTGACCTGGGTATCAGAAAGATGTTGGTGTTCATGATAGCCAGAGCACAGTCTCCCCTGGATATCACCGCTTTCAAAATTATCACCTTCGACATGGAGCTGTTTATGACAGTTTGTATTTATTTTTTCTATGTGTAATGACAAGTGGTAGGTGGTAGAGCTACGCTGAAGCTATTACTGGCTTCAGCATGAATGGGTCGGCTTGCCCGGGGTAGTACCACCCTCTCACAGAAAACCGACGTGAAGTAACAGTGCAAGCACTGTTGCGTTTCGTTCGGTCAGTGAGAGCGCCGGAGGCCCACTTATTTAAAAGGCCGGCAACGCACTTGCGACTCCCCTGGTGTTGCTTGTGTCTATGGACGGCTGTGATCACTTACCATCAGGTGACCCACCTGTTCGGTTGCCCCCTATAACATAAAAAAAAAATACATTAATGTAGGTAATTAAAATGTAGGTTTATACTGTAAGTGGTTTGGAACGGCTCTTATGCTATGAATGAATACATAGTGAATCGCTGCTGCATTATTTATTATACAGTTCGTGCGTACACATACAGGTTTGAAATAGCAATTAAAATCATTATAGTTCACGTTGAGAAGACAGCGTTCAGCCACTTCTGTCATTACGAAATATGTGTTTTATTTACTTAGCAAAGCTAAATTGGTTTTACTAAGGCCCGAGGCTAAACATAATAAAATCAGGTTTTTGTTACAGGTTATGCAAACATCGTACTCAATGTACACGCTTCTACGAACAACATCATAATTGATGCCCAATTTGAATGAAAAAAAGAATTTTACACACATAAATTTCCACTCTTTCTTTATTCTGTTAGAAATGCAATGACGCACATAATAAATAAACGCTATATCGATTATTTCGATGCAGTTTTCGTTAATTCTCCCACATTAAAGGAATTTTTATAACCCGGTGTAAGTGTTACTTATTTATTGAAAAAACATACAGATTATACAGATCATGGCCCGTGGGGAATACTACTGACCTACGTTAGTACTATTGTCTCGTACTAAGGACTTGCTACTATTGACGCGTTCTGAAATATGATTGGCTCATGATAATAATCTTGTTTATTATTGGCTGTACACTTGGCCGGATGCCTTAAAAGGCAGCCAATGATTATGCATGGAGGCAGTCTCGTTTGGATCGTTGGAGCTTTTCAGATCTACGGCTTCATTCGTATTAATGTACATTTCACCCATCGCTCGAGAACAGTACTTTTTCGGGATGAAACGTAACGTATATCCTTTTCTGTACTCCTGATAGTTCGCATGAAAAACTTCATGATGACCAGTAGAGCAGTTAAGGCGTCACCGCGTAACAAAGTCACTCATATAAAACTAATTAATGATCCACTACCCATTTTAATCGAGAGTAATAAATATTCACATGTATTACAACAACTTGTACCATCGTCACTATGTATATAGCATCTAAACCATGCGTTAAAGTGTCTTTAATTTTGCCGATACATCTGAAATTTCAAAGAATCACCGTTCGAATTTCAATTACGTACACGATTATTTTCATCACCGCCATTATACATATGTATCTTCCTTGTCACTACGCAACCAAACTGATAGCTACGGCGAGAGCAATTTCGATAAGGCATTAGTTAAACATTTAGAATTAAAAAAAACAACAATCCATTAGATTTATAACACAATAACCCTTGAGCTACTTAAAGGTTCAACTACAATACCATCACCGCCACGGCTATATCCGTAGTAAACGGGCAGTATCCATGCTGTTCTGTTCCGGTGCGATAAATAATGAAAACTTCTATTTGAGTTTCGTTAACAACTGTAGTTTTCAAATTAATATTAACCGAGTCTAATTAATATCTGTTTAACTTTTGCTTATTACAAAAACTGGTCAAACTCATTTAAATGGTAATAGAATCGGATATAGAGAGATGCATAAGCATAGAAAAAAACTGACTCGCGAACAACAGCCTAAATACAAGATGTATTAGGAACAAAAGATAGACTTAGTAATTATTTTTATGTTTCCATAAATATTCGACCACCTTTTGAGAGTTTAGAGAAGCTATCGATAGGTCATTACGGTAATAAGGACCCAGGGGCACCGAGAGTAGATATAGCATTTACAGGTTGTCACCGTCGTGGTACTGATCTATGATTTTTCAGTTTTTCGGAAGCGCTTTAAAAAATTACCAAATAGAACATTACAACTATATAATAGGTAGTAATAATGATGCCGTTCATAAATTCATGAACCTACAATTTTCATAACGATCGGTTAAAAAGTACATGTGAAGACGGCACGGATAGCTAGTATATATGTAAACACATTTTTAGACACGCAATAAAACATAAAATATTATTCACATCATTTATTACTTTTATTTCGACATTATATATGCTACAAAATATTTTTTTATAATTATAAATAGAATAAAAAAGGGATAAAAACTTATACTTATCTCTGAGAGCACAATAATACGAGGGCATTTGTTATAATTATATCCTATGAACATAAAAACTGAACAGTAAACCCATTGTAGTCCGGTGAATCTGTAGAGGCCAATAGAGCCAACATGGTACGTCAATTCAAAAAAAAAAAAAAAACAGTAAGCACTGATACGAGTCATATAAAGTCAAATGCAACAAAATGAGGACACGCGCAATAGTAAAATTTTGATGAATATGTGTAAAAATAATTTTTGAAGTTGTAGTACATTTAGCACGTTTGGGGAAAAATGAAGAGAGTGGATTACAATACAAATTTGAAATATGGATACTGCAACAATGGATGTCTGTATGTTCTGAATTTACACATAGACAATGGGCATGCTTTGACAGCTTATTATGAGAACATACGGTACCTATCGAAGAATGGGAGGATTTAAATTATAATATAATAAAAAATGTGATCTACACCGTTGTATGTGGACATTTGTGTTGTATATTGCATTGTCAGATAAGGTAAAACTTAACACTGATAACTATTGAAGGTTTCAAATTATATGAAACTAGCAGGCCCGGCGGACGTTGTCCTGCCCTGATAATAAAAAAAAAACATATACTTATGTGCATCAAATGCTTAAGGCAACTAATGTATTCAATTTGATAAGTATTAATACTCTATTCGTGTAAATGGCCTTCCAATTAGCTCATTATATGTGACCATTTTTTAGAACATAGATTTATATATATATAGTACTATATAGATATACTATTCAGGTTCAGGTTTCCTCTCGATGTCTTTCTTCGCCGTCAGCCGATAGTGTTACCAATTTAAATTAGTAAATGTACGCGAATTCCTAAAAATTCGTAAGTACATACCGGGGTTCGAACTTGAGGACATCAGATTGATATCCCACCGATCAAACCACTAGACCACCACGACTTTGATAACAGATGATGATGATAGATAATACCTCTGATAGACATAATTCAAGTATATTACTTTGTTATAAACAACAGCGTGCGCGTCCACACTTCTAGATACATAGGCTGTCACTATGTTGAACATTTGACACGCGCCTCTGTGTATATTGTACGCACGTTAAGCTGGTGATCTAGTATTTTGATACCGATTTATTGATCAACGAGATCCAAAAGGGACCAGCTTATATAAAAATGGCATATGGAAATTACCGATAATAAAAACACCTTTTAAAAAAAAAAAAGGAAAGTGGTCGAAATTTTCTGTGAATCTTAAGAAAGTTTGGAGAAAAACCAAGTTTATCGGGTGTACCCAAAATTCTCTTCACCTTTTGCCTGGTTTTTTATAGCGACGATAGAGAAACACCAAACAAGTAGTTATTTCAACATCCTTCTCCAAATTTAACTAGCAGTGCAAGTGCAGAGGAAAAACTAATACCAATTAATTGGACATTTGACATCTTGCAAAAAACAACTAACGCCACGGTAAAAGTCAATGACAGTTGAGTATTCTTGCTTCTTCAGCATCTAAATCTAAAAGTCTAAAATCAAGCAACTAACGTATTTAATGCCTCTAAACTAAAGACAGGAAACTTGGATACCTAAATATTATTAGATGATCAAAGAAGTTGTGAAATTTTATTTATCTATATGAGCTGATGATGCAATGTTATTTTTTTTTTTATTTAAGTTACTATTCATTTCTCCTATAAGGAACTCAGATTGTATGCAGTCTTCAAAAAATAATGTTACCCTAAAAATCTTAATTTTAAAATACTGTAGATTTTAGACTAAAAAAAAAAATTGTCCATACATATATTATTTAAACTACGAGTATAGTTCAAAAGTACAGTCGGGTACAATAATTGTTCTCGTACACGGGAAATTGCGGCCGGAACATAATTGCAATAAACCGGATTTTTTTTCAAACACCAGTCTGCTATATCTATATATCAAATGTAATAGAATAACAATAAACTACTAGAATTCCGGCCGGTATTTATCGCTGATTACATGCCAGTCATACTAACTTTAACATTAAATATTCTAGATGATAATATGATTACAATAATACTGACCGGTTTTTCTTCACACATCACTAAAATTCCGGCCGATATTTCTTATATCCATAACATGTACATTTTTGTTCATACACACAAAAATAAAATAAAAATTGGATAAAAATTCAACTGGAAAGATTCAAAAATATTCTGATACCTTTTTAGTAATACTCACAACAATGTTGCTACTAATTAATACATTAACAAATTGTACATGAAAATATACAATTTTATGTAAATTAATGATATGGTAAGAATTCTCTGATGACTCCTGAAATTTCTACAGTAACAATATTACCAGTTATCAAGGAAATCGTATCCAGTCTTTGGCAGTACAATAGAAGATTCTGTAAGGGTCTCTGATGACTGAAAGTCTGTCCCCGAAGATGCTTGGCTTGAAGAGAGCAGTCCGCGGTTTTCCTCTGACAAATCTATAAAAATAACAATATTATTATCACATAATGCATTATTCATACTGTTAAGTAAAACTATGCCCTACAAATAAACGCATGCGCATAAACTTCAGAATGGGCCACTTTCATTGGATAGTCATCTTGGCGACCGTAACACCTCACAGCCAGCGACCTTTAAAAAAAATGAACCTGTAGTGCTTTCCAAGTGTCCTTTACTCAGTCACATCAGTAAGTGATATTGATTATATAACACATATACAGTGAAAAAGGGAGGGACTTTAAAAAGGTAAAATTTTGATGACTATTTTATTAAGGCCCCAAGCGGTAATTGTTTGAACACATTAAATATCTCTACCTGTTTTCTTTTTTTATATCTTACATCTTGAAAACAAACTTCTCATTTCGGATTAATAATTTAACATTATGATAAAAGATAATCCTGTTTACTAAAAGGACAAAGATTATCAATGAATCACTTGGTTTTTGTTGACATATACCAGACAATTATGTAAACACACCATGTCCTCATTAGGGACAACAATGACGCCACTTTTAGAATAGATGATATCACCACAAAACAATTAGACAACTACAATTGCTACTAACATAGTTATGTTGTATTGATGTAGAAACTTCTTTAGGCGCATTGAGCACTTTTTGAGGGAACAAAAATCATGATATCATTCCCAGAATGCTTACCCTAAGCTATATGTATACAGTGTGTATTGTATAATTTTTGGACGAACAAAAAGCGTAAAACTCGCATCATCGTCACCGCATGCTTCCCATGAGGTATATGTATACTGTGTACATATGTACATAGTTTTTCAATGTTTTGAGTTTTCACTATGTCATAAGTCCTTAAGGACTGCCTCAGTTTTTTTCTAATGATATTAAACTTCCAAAGATATAAAATTAGTGATGTTATGTAAAACCAAATGTCTACACTGGAAGGCAATATAAATAAGTTACCATAGTAACACAACAAAGATAGCTATGCAGTTATCCAGCATCAAAAAAATCTACTCTAAAGATTCTGATGCATGAACATATTTGACCATAGTTATGTACCTATCTAATCTTGGATTGTCATAGACTTGTCCATATCACAACTAATTTCCTATTCAATTTTGAGTAATTCCCTGGTTTATCCTCAAAATCCAAGGTCAGATCACGATGATATTAAAATGGAACCCTCTTAAAAATATCCTCTATCTAATAAAAAATTATTCAAATTCAAATCAGTTCATAAATGTGGAAGTTCTGCAGAGTAGTAAGCACAAAAAAAAAATGTTGAAAACCATAAGGGTTTAAGCTCCATACATAGCGAATATAGACCTTATGATGCACCAGTGAACAAACAAATTGGTTCGAAATTTAAACACATAGTATACCCTTTTTAGAACTGGATCTCAAAAAAAGCCAAGGAGTCAAAATAGAAAAATAAAGCTAACTTACCACTACTAGATTTAATTACACTACTCCTGTAGTCCTTCTTATCATTCTGTGGACTCTTAAAGTTTGTTCGAAAGAAATTCTCCGAGGAAGCCACAATTTGATTTTGGTGACTTGACACAAGACATTCTCTCTCTTCGTCTTTGCTTTTGAAGTTCCCTATAAATTTGCTTATGAAGCCTGGTGAAGTAACTTCTCTGTCTTGACCATCTTTGTATGAATGCCTCATTGCCTCATGAGATTTGAGGGCATTCTTCAGTTCAGAAACAACTTTAGAATGGGACAATGCCAACTCTGACATGATTGGTGGTGGAGATGTTGGTATCTCCTCCTTCACTACACGAGAATCACTCAAAACACATAGATCTAACTGACTTTTCGTTTGA
Source organism: Antheraea assamensis (assembly GCA_035772565.1). Taxonomy (NCBI): domain Eukaryota; kingdom Metazoa; phylum Arthropoda; class Insecta; order Lepidoptera; family Saturniidae; genus Antheraea; species Antheraea assamensis. Next base: position 145,359 of record JAQQSE010000107.1, read on the forward strand.
TACAGAAAAGGTGCTGAGTGTTCATCCCTATAGGATGTATTTTCATCTTGTATAATCCGTTGCCCCTGTTCTTTTCCAAAGAACGACAATAAATCATCTTTACGGACTGGAGGATTACTTAAATCAAAGTCTAAGGTATCAAGAAGGGCATATTTGAGAGCTATATCTGGTTTTATGATTGATTCATTTATTATTTGAATCTGGAAAAAGTGAAACAATTATAAAATATTAGCTGATGGCCATGACTTTCATGGGCATTGTTTTTTTTTTATCTTAACAGGAAAAAAATCATAAACCAAATCGAAAGCAAAAATATACTTTGCTTACAATGTTTCTTTGTAAACCTTATTATCTATTTTCTTCCCCTCTCCTACACATGCACACCACATCACTTGACCCACTGCACATAATACTGAAAGTGTAGTGCTTATAAAAGACATAGTTTCTAAAACTGTAATAACTTTTTGTTAAATAAAGACATTGTGATGTTTTTAGGTAAGGGCCAATAAATTGGTCCCATAGTTTTTTTTTTTTTTTTATCAAAACCTATCCAATGATTTCTGATTGATGTGCGAACAACCGCTGACCTTTATCCTTTTCTAGTATTAGTGTTATTAAATGATAAATTTTTTATGTATCTCGAAAACAATATATAACTGTTTATTTTAGTTTCAAAATATTTCATACTCTTCCCATCTAGTAAATTAAAATTTGTAGTTGACATAACAGAAACACAGTCAAAAATATTATAAATATAAGTTGCAAGTAAGTCCCAACGGTTTATAAATACTTCGTAATGAGTTTACAATGAAAGACTTCCTCCAAACATCGGGCGTGGTGTAGTTTAAATGTTTACCTTCTAAGACATTATCCATGTTGAATAATTCATTATCAGGCGGTGAAAACGTAACATAGGAAGTAATATACTTACTTTTTCTTTTTCCGTGAGCGTTTCCCAAATGTTTTCATATGAATTTTTCGCTTCAATAATATCATCATAAATTTTCCCAGCCAGTGGGTTCATAGACCGAAAATACTCATCAGCTACGGTGCTCATCGCCATGTTTACGTTTTATGTAATAAAAATAAATATACTTTGTTAGAAAACATTAATTTTTATATAAATTATAAGTGAGATTCGATTACAACACAACCTAAGACTCCGATAAAATAAAAATACCACAGAGTACACATATGCACATACACAGAGAATACACATCCATAGTGTATAAATTGCATATGTATATATATATATATACAAATCATTTTAGGTATATAGATACATTTGAATCGCAGTTTCGAATAAACATAGCTTATTGCCATAATGTAACTTGGAAGGAAGATAGTTTTTCCATGGTAAATTGTATATTATTATATATCTTCCATCTTTTATTATGATTTATTCATCTTTGTTTAAGAGCACTAAAATGCTAACTGAGTTCTATAATAATTACTGAAAGAGAGAGTATTTTTTTTTTCGAATGACTACACTGTTGACCTGGCAAGGCCTCTACAATTTCTCCGGACTACTAAGGGGAGCGCTTATGGCACCCACCCGATTTTATATAACAACCAACACAAAGGCACACGGCACGCCTCGGCTTGGACAATCACCAAATATCCCGAGTCTAACTAAGCTAACTATTATTTCATACATATATAAATTCGTGAAACATACACATGTACCAAGCATGTATGTTCCACGAACTTATACATGTATGTTGAATCTGACTACTTTTTTTTTTTTTTTTTTTTTTTTTACGTGGGGAAATCCATTATGGATACCCACCCTCCCGGGGGAGAGGATGGGTTATGTCCGACTCGCACGGACTAAAACCCCACGGTGTACCGACAGACCGTGTTGTTGGGGCGGCAAGGGATCGTTCTCGCTAATCACCTTGAATAGCCGCCCCAACGGTCCGCCCGGCGGAAGGTGGCCGCCGGGCTCCTACCTATAGAGAGGCAGACTGGGTACACACCAGCTGCCTCCCCTCGTCCGCCGGACCTGTGCAATGAGAGGATGAGTCCCCCGACTACATCCCCTCAGGTCCGGCTACGGTGGCGGGAGGAGTTGGGCAAAGCGCCGCCTCCTCCTGCCTGTCCTCCTTTGGCGGAGACGGCCACTTAGAGGATCTACCTCTCGGGCCCTCTCCGCCGCCTCCTTTTGCGAGATGACCTCCTCGCAAAAGGAGGCCACAGCTCGCCACGCCTGTTCGCTGCCGAGCATGGACAGAACCACGCTCGGCAGCGACAAATCTGCTCCCACCACCGCCGTCAGAGTGCGGCGCTCTCCCTCCCACGCAGCACACTCAGACAGAGTGTGCTGCGCGGTGTCTACGTCAGCGCCGCACTCATGACAGGCGGCGGCGGTCGGCTCCCTGCGAGCGATCTGGTGCAGGTACCACCCAAAACAGCCATGGCCGGTGAGTACCTGCACCAGTCGGAACGTCAGGGAGCCCCAACTCCTCCCCAACCACTCCCGCAGGACCGGGCGGACGGCGTCGACGGTGAACGTCCCGAAACGCGCGTCCGCCAGGTCCTGCATCCACCTTCCCGTCGCCTCCTCCTTTTTCTCCCTCCGTTTCGCCTCGATCTCCCTGGGAGCCGGAGGCTCCCCACTACGCTTCCTCGCCGCCGTGAATTCATACACGGCGGCGAGAACTCCCGCCTCTAGCTCCCAAGGCAGGGAGCCGGCGAGCGTGAAGGCCGCCGCCGAGGACACCGTCCGGTACGCCCGGATTGCCCTCAGTGCCACCGTGCGCTGCGCACTACGCAGCGTGCGCACGTTGGCGGCACCGAGGGCATCAGCCCAGACTGGTGCCCCGTAGGCGGCCATCGCCCGCACGACTCCCATAAATAGTCGACGGCACCCGGCACCCGGCCCCCCTATGTTGGGGAGCAATCGGCCGAGTGCCGCCGCCGCCTCAGCAATTCGCGGTCCGAGCCCAGCAAAGTGGGGCTCGAACCGCCAGCGCCCGTCCAGGGTGAGGCCCAGATATTTCATCTGGGCCGATACCCTGATCCGGGCGCCCTCCACCATTATGTGGGCCCCAGGTGGTGGCCCACGCCGAGGCCCATGGAAAAGTATGGCCTCGGTCTTCTTGAGGGCCACCCTGAGGCCCAACCTCCTAATGCGCCTGACCACGAGGGTTGTGGCCATCGTGGCCAGGCGCTCCACCTCCCGACCTCCCGCCATTCCCCCCCCCGGGCCACGACTAGGGTGTCGTCCGCGTAACAGATTAGGCGCGCTCCATATGGGAGCACGCCGCGGAGCACCCAGTCGTAGCCCATGTTCCACAGGAGCGGCCCCAATGCCGACCCCTGTGGAACCCCCCTGTTTGTGGGCCGGCGAATCATCCGCCCGTCGCCGTCTACGTAAGCGACCTCCCTGTCCTCGAGGTACGCCTCCAACATCCGCCGCAAATACGGGGGCACTCCGAAATATCGGAGTGCCTCCCGAATAACCCCGTGCGGCAGGCTGTTGAAGGCGTTGGCGATGTCCAAGGACACCGCCAAGACCCTATCCCCCTGGGAGGTCGCCTCCGCAGACAGCGACTTGAGGAGGCACAGGGCGTCCACCGTGGAACGCCCTGCCCGGAAGCCGTACTGCGCTTCCGATAGATTTGGCCCCGTCCCCTCCAAGTGCTGGACGACCCGGCAGGAGACAATTCTCTCCAATGCCTTTCCGGCGTCGTCCAGCAGGACAAGGGGCCGATAACCGGACGCGCAGTCCGGAGGGCGGCCCTCCTTCGCCATAAGGCAGAGCCGCCCTTGATTCCAGGGCTTCGGGAACTGTCCGACCGCCAAACACCGGTCAAACAGCTCCCGAAGCCACCCCCCCAATTGGCCCAGTGCTAGGCCGAGCACCCGACTCGGGACCCCGTCAGGGCCAGGCGCTCTCCGCCTGTTGAGGAGGCGCTCAACAGCCCTCCCCATCTCCTCCTCCGTTATTGGGGGAGGACCGTCGTCAAGCGCCTCCTCAACCTCCATCCGAGGCGGAGGCATGGGAGGAGCTGGCAGCAGCGGAGGATCGGGGAACAATTCTCCCACGACCCTCGCCACCACCTCCGGCCGGAGGGTTTCCGTCACCGGGGGCGCCCAGGATCGCAACTTCTTGCGCACGATTCGATACGGGCGCCCCCAAGGATCTCCCTCCAGCGTTTGAAGCAGCTCCTCCCATGCCGCTTCCTTCGCCCGGCTGATGGCAGCCTGCAGGGTCTTCCTGCACTCCCTGTAGCTGCCATACAGCCGGGCCTCCACTTCGGGGTCCCGATACCGCCGTCGGCGGCTGCGACCGAACAGCCGCCGGGCCGCGGAGCAGGCCGCACGGAGATCGGCGATCTCCGGCGACCACCAGTACACCGCCCGTTTGTCTGGGCGGCGTACACTCCGCGGCATCGACGCGTCGCAAACCTCCGTGAGGGCACCACGGAGGCGGGCTGCGGACGCGTCGACATCATCTTGAGGGGGGGGCATGGCCCACGCCTGGGCGATGGCCGCCTCTTCCGCTAAGTCACGGTTGAGGCGGCTCACCGCCCAACAGGGGAACTTCGCGCCGCTCCGGGGGGGGGTGCCGATTCCGGCTTGGGAGGTGGAGACCTCGAACCTGATATATCGGTGGTCCGATAAGGTCTCCACCTCCTCTAGCACCGTCCACCCCCGGACACGGCGTGCGACAGACGGGGTGGCAAACGAGACGTCTACCACCGACCCCCCGTTATGCCGCACGCACGTGTGCACGTTCCCCTGGTTGAGGAGGGACAGCCCCACTTCGGCTGCCCACTCCTCAACGGCCACGCCCCTCGGGTCCGTGGCTGCCTCTCCCCAGGTCCTCGACTTGGCATTGAGGTCACCCATGAGGACCACTGGGAGTGGCACCAGCCGCCTAACTGCTCCCTGCAGGGAGTCCAGGAACCGCTCGAACTCCCGCAGTGCTCTGTTTGGGGAGAAGTACGCCCCCACAACGGCGTACCCTCCCCAGGCGGCTGCCACGAATCCCGCCCCTCTCTCCCTCACCGCCAGGGGCGAACCGGATCCTGTCGTGATCACCACGGAGCCATTCAGGTCCCCGGCCCAGTGTGGCCGGGAAGGAGCAAGGTAGGGCTCCGTGGCAACCGCAAGCCCTATTCCCCACTCCACCACTGACTGGACAAACAAGTCCTGTGCAGCGGCGGAGTGGTTCAGGTTCGCCTGGAGAAAGCTGACATGGGCTCTATCCATTAGTGTTCCATGTCAGCTTCCTCCGGCCTGGCAGCTTCTCTCCTGAGGCCTGTTCCCACTACTGGGGAGGCCCTGCCCTTTACGATGGGGGGTCTGCAGTTGCGGCTCCCCATTTGGTGCCCCGAGGGCCTCCCTGTCTCGGCGCATATGACGCAGCGCGCGATGTCCACCTTGCAAGTCGCCGCCATATGCCCCGACTCACCGCAGCGGTAACAGGCCTCTCCTCTGTTGGACGAGGAGGGGCACATGGGGCGGGTGTGCCCCAAGCCCATACATTTGTAACACCGCATGGGCTTCTCGTCCAACAATAGCACCCGCACCACACTCCATCCAATGAGGAGCTTGCCTACCTGGGTAAGCTCTTTAGCTGCTGACAGGGGTAGGGACAAATGTATTGCCCCCTGTCCACCCCAATTACGCCGAAGTTCCCCAATCCTTATTTGGGACTCCCCACATTTGGTTTTATTCGCCACGACCGCCAGCACCTCTTCGCGTGACACGGAATCGTCTAGACCGACGATTCGAATGTCTGCCCTCTTGACTGGCCTGACGACCGTGGCGATATTTGCCAAAGCCACCTCCAGCTTTTGAGCAAGCTGGTCAGCTTGCTGCCCGCCTTGGGAGCCAGGCAGTTCAATAATTCTAGCTCCCGTGGCCGTCTTCCTCACACGGAGATCATCAATCCCCATTTCAGCGAGAGGATTGAATCTGACTACTAAGTTAATCTAAGCTAACTCTGTTCGAAAAAGGGATTAAAAAAACAAACCCAATCACTATGTGTACCTACATGTGTGTATGTGCACGTGTGTGGGGTGATCGGTGTTGTGTTGTAAAAACTAGTGTTTGAAAATTAATTCAGTTTCACTATCGCGCAAGCAACGTGCTCGAGGGCTTCATTTCGGAGGATCGGATCTCGGCTTAAGCCGCTGCCAAGAGCGCTGGAGCAAAATTCACAGTCAAGCCACGGCGGCGTGATTTGTGATTACGCGGGTGTTGGCGTGCACACGCTCTGTTTCGAGGGACGGAAGGGTACTGAAAGTTAGCTGCCGTTATTTTGTCGGGAGGATCTGTAAAAATATATCGTGGACGTCTTTTGTAACGCAGCACATGCGGAGAGAGTAATACAGAACATACAAGGGTACTTAATGCGGTTATGATATTGTCGTTTATCATATTAATTATTTTAGTTTGAAAGGTTGTGGAATAAATATAGGTATCAGCGACTCAGTTTGATAGGAATAAACCAACATTTTACTTGTACTGTAAGGTTGCCGAATAAATTTTATTAAAAATAATCAAATTACACATTGCGTATTTTAATTCAAAATACCCTTTGTGGGTGTCGTTTAAACGTGAAGAACTTTTCCTTCATTCAATTATAAGAGTAATATTCACCTTAATATTCGTTGCTAATTGTATATTCAATCCTTTAATTTGTGATAACAATAACCAAATGAAACCAATACGACCAATATTTTTACAGTGAAACTTCTTATGGCTTTGGAATTCTAATCCGCAAACTTTTTGTGTGTGACTTAAAGTTGTGGGGGTAAATACTGTGTCGGATAGAATGTTGAAAATACCGATTCTCGTTCGATAATCGAAGTTAAGCAATGCTGGGAGAGGTCAGTGCTTACCCGCCATGGTTGCTTTGGCTGGTACCTGCACCAGATCGCTCGCAGGGATCCCACTGCCGCATGTCACGAGTGCGGTGCTGAGGAAGATACCGCGCAGCACACTCTGTCTGAGTGTGCTGCGTGGGGATAACAGCGCCGCACTCTGACTGCGGCGGTAGGTGGTGACTTGTCGCTGCCGAGCGTGGTTGTGGCCATGCTCGGCAGCGAAGAAGCATGGATGGCGATGGCCTCCTTCTGCGAGGAAGTTATCTAGCAGAAGGAGGCGGCGGAGAGGGTCCGAGAGCTGGACCCTCTTAGCGGCCCTGTCCGCCAAAGGAAGGTCGGTGGAAGGAGGCGGCGCTTCGCCCGCCTCCTTCCACCTCCGTAGTCGGACCTGAGGGGGTGGGCCAGGGGGCCCATCTCCTCATTGCACAGGTCCGGCTGACGAGGGGAGGTAGCTGGTTGTGTACCCAGTCTACCTCCCTATAAGGACGGAGCCCGGCGGCCTTTCGCCGGCCTGACCAATGGGGCGACATGGTGATAGCCTCAGCACGATCCCATGTCGCCCCAACCAAAAACGGCGGCCGGTACACCGTGGTGTTTTAGTCCGTGCGAGTCGGACATAGCCCACTCTCTCCCCCGAGAGGGTGGGTATCCATAAAGGATTTCCCCATGTTAATTAAAAAAAAAGTCAGTGCTTAGATAGGTGACCGCCTGAGTACACTGCGTGACGTTGACTTTTACTGTACTTTTTATAAATAAGTTTTCACTTTTTTCATCATAAGCACACACATACACACACTTTTTTACAGAAAGTATAGACATTATTTTTATTATTATTAAGGAAAAAGAATGAAAATATTATACTTACAGAGATTACGTTTTAATAACTTTAGAACAAAATTACAATATTGCTTCGTTTCTCAATGATTTACCGGTTTTCAATTCATGATCCATATCCGATTCTAGTCTATAGTGAGTTATGAAATGTCAAAAAATCTAAAATGGCTTTCGCTGTCTATCGTTGTTTATTTTGAGTTTTCTACATCAACATGTAAAACCAAACAGTAAATAAAATAAGAAATCGTGTATATGTAATTATGTTGCAGAACACGGGGCCCTATGGGCCGGGAGAACAACCAGTGAACGTGGGTGCATCGTTAAATCTATCCCAAATGAATGGGCTTAATTTGGTGAATAATCTAAGTAAAAATTCCCAAGAACAATCTCAGACCTCTAGTGGACATTATAACCTTTCTAATTATCCTTCTTACGGTGCTCAAGCTTTAAATATGACTTCACAGTTTGCGCAATTTTCTAATTATCATCAGACTAGTTTCCCTGCGAACTTTTCCGTACATAACTCGACCTCAATGGACTATCAGCCATGGCATAATGGTGCGTTGTCAATGAATTCGAATTTTCATAACGACAGACATGGCAGCGTATTGAATTACTCACAGAACTATGATAAACCTTCAGAAACACCAATTAATATGGCTAAGTTGTCAACACCACACATATATAATAAAGAATTTCTTGGGCATGGCCCTAGTTATGACAACAGTAACTTTAGTGTCCGTTCTAGAGAATCTGACATTAATATGTTGACTAAAAATAATGAAAAACCACTAATGGATAGTTCAAGGCGTAGGAGCCTAGAAAATACTGTTAAATTGATTGAGAATATATTAATGAATTCAACAGCAAAACATAAGGAACATCGAGTACAAACACCTTCATCTAGTGATGACAAAAGAGTGGAAAACGAGCTATCTACAAAACCAAAATATAATAAAACTCCTGCACCAATAAAGGAAAAAAATGTTAATGAAAATAATGTAGAAACTATAACAGAAACTTCATCAAAGTTATATGAAAGACTTACAGCTGAGCAACCTAGTACAAAATCTACAGACAGCCTTATAAAGAATAACTGTGATGAAAGTAGAGATGATAAATCTTCAGTCACTTCTGATGAGGTGTCACCTAAGAATGGAAATGAAAACTTGATAACCGATGTAGAAATCAAAGTAGAAGAATCTAGCTGGACGGACATCGATTTTAGGAATCCGTTCCACCATGATAATAATGCTGTTATAAGAGATAATGTTGAAAGTTCCAGAATTATTGATTGCAGTAAAAGTATATTAGAAGCTAATGAAGCTATTAAAAATGGTATAAGATCTTTTTATGTACTGTAAATATAGATTCCAGTAATATTTTGATAAGCTTGTTTCGGTGACGTCTAGATGAATTTGTTTCAGTGCCATCTTGATGAGCTTGATTTTGACAATATTATCTGTTCATCTTATTTGTGACTGATTTTATATATTCATTATGATAACATATTTTGATATAGTCTGCATGCAGTAATTTAACTTATTCATTTAGTAATTATACTGGATGTGATGCCAAATATCATGTAAATCTTAGGGATAAGCTTACTATAAGGTAGATGATTATTATGTTTTAGTGGCGTCTAAAATGGACCCTTTTTAACACTAAATAAAAATGATGAACCGAAAAGATAACTTTTTATAGTAAAATGGTAAAATGACGGTGACAATCAGAATATATCCAAGAATAATGGTGAACACTGAAAGATCATCAAACAAACCTCTTTACAAGTTTCTCAATTGCTGTATAGGAATGGCTGATCTCAAAACACAACAAACCAAATGAGAGTCACAGATATGTTTATGACTATTTTTGTGATGTTTGTGACCCAGTTAAGTACAGATTGTTTCCACTTGATATTTGGATAAACATCAGCTGATCTCGAAATGCGACACATCTAAGAGTATCACTATGACAGATGTTACATCTGGTGTATGGTGGTCATGATCCAGTCAAATACAAGTAGTGAAAAAGTTAAAATTTATGAAAAGGATGTGTTTTAATCTTATACTCTTATGACTATAAACTTTCTTCTGAAAAAACATTATCTCATTATGTAAATAAAGCAAGAGAAAGTGTGAGAGTGGATGGTGCTGTTACATATTTTCTACTCTCACCTTGCCTTTTCTCATCTTCTCACCCCTCGCCTTTGTTTTGTTTGACTCCGATTTGTTGAATCGAATCAAAGGATGTGAGGCAAAGTTAATTTGAGAGCTTCTGAGATGTGAACTTGCTATAGTGTATAAGCTTATGAATTTTATATCTTTAAGAGAGCAATTCTTGTTTAAAACTTTTATTAACGCCATCTAGTTAATCCTTGTGATACTTGCATTGTTGCCAATGTATGGTTTCCTGCGGGTATCTAGAAATTTTGTGAGATGGCGATATATGACAATTATCGAATATTAATACGTTTGATTTACATCCATTAATAGCAATAATGCAGGTATTGTATAAACCATGAACTCAGTCACTCAAGTACAAGTAATAGTAAGTAGGTTGTAGATACAAGTTACATTATACATTGTCCTAATATAGTTACAGTTAGTACTATTTAAAGATCAGCATATATATTTCAGGAAATCTAAAAGAGAACTTCTATGAATGTCCACACTGTAGTATTCTTTTACAACATCCAAAACGTTTCCTAATACATGCAAAATGGCATTCGTTGGGAATTAATAAAAAGACAGAGTTGGCAAGGAAGAGAGAAATGCGGAAGGAGGCGAGGATCATTGAAAAAATGAAATCCGAAGAGGAAATGAAACCAAAAATATTCCCATGCAAGGACTGTGACAAAGTTTTTAACACTAAGAGTAGCTTAAAGAACCATAGACATAGGTGAGTAAAAGTTATTTCTTAAATAGTGTCTATACATTCTGATTGTGAATTGAACCTATCATATCAATTGAGAAATGCGATACAGTAACACATTTCTTGGAAAAGAAAAACATGGTTTTTTTTGTGTTATACTATTAATCATGCCCGCTTATTCGTTTTCGTTTTATCACAATATAATCTATATATACTATAATAAAGCTGCAGAACCATCTTGTATGTACCTCCTTAATCTTAACTAATATCATAAATGGGACAATGGGTTTGTTTGTTTGTTACGCTTTCATCAGAGGTACAGAAAAGGACACAGGGTACTTTTCTGTATACATCAGGAAAAAATGAATGTATCCAGGAAGGAATTTTACTTAAAATATGTATGATGAAAAGATAAACCAGATCAAGATTGTTGCCAGTTCTTCTCGATGGCTGAGTTGTTTGCCAGATCCGGTGGTAGTTCCGACATTCATCACCGCTTTCTCTGAACCTAAGTTGAATAAATTACTTATTTTTGATGTGATTTAAAGTTTAGATACTGAATACTTATAGAAGCCGAAAATACGTAATATACCTAAAATACTTAACTATCATCAACAGTTCAAGTATTACTTAAGTATAAGGGGATCATAGGTGTATGCTTTGCTTACTTTTGCTGTTAAAGGGGTGGGGGGTCTTCGTATCGTATAACGATATCTTCTCGCGCCTACATTTATTGCAACCATAGAAAAAACAATTTTTGGTAATTATTAACCATCCTAAATAATGTCGTTTTAGGAATCATTCAGTACGAGGTACCGAGCGTAAGAAACGTCCGCGGGTTACTGTGAGCTCGTTCCAGTGCCCGGATTGCCCGAAACGGTTCAAACACAAACACTCACTTGAGAAACACCGTGACACCCATTTAGTGAGTATCTCACATCTCTATTTTGCGGTTTTCTGTTTCATTGTATTTTTTTCAACGTTTATCACCTCATGACATGGTCATTTATAAATCAATTTGAATAATAATTTTTTTAATGGTGATAGTTTCAATAGGTCCCATTTTAATTTAATTAGCATTGGAAACAAATTTTCAAAGATACATCGTGGTACTTCTCTAAACCGAATAAGAATTGTTGGCAATCCAGGACTAGGTGTGTACCTAATTAATGGTTAAGGAAGTAGTCGTGATTGTGTTTTAAGTCGGATTTATTAATTATAAATTATACAGGCTGACTCAATATAATAGAACTTTGAATAATAACGAAAAGTCAATTATTATACCTATAATAATGTTTCGTAATCGATTTTGAAGAGTTCTAATATCTCTTCAAAATTCTAAGTTCAAAGTTAATGAAATTAAAATGGAACTGCTTGAAAATACCCTCCTTTCTGGTACAAATATAATTTTGCATATCGATTTATAAATAACAAAGTTCTGTGGTAACAAGCATTAAAAACAAAAGTGTGTGTTTATGACTACACGAAAAAAGTGAAAACTTCTTTATAAAAAGTACAAAAAAAAAACAAAAGTCAACGTCACGCGCTGTTCTCAGGCGATCACCCATCCAACTACTTATCGCGCCCGACGTTGTTTAACATCAGTTTTTCAACAGTCTACGCGACACAGTGTTCACCTGTGGGTTCACTTTTCGTGACACAAAAAGGTCGCGGATCAGAATTTCGAAGCCCTCCCAAAAGAAGTTTCACTTCAAAAGTTCAACTGAATTGAGACCCTCCATTTTGAAGGCAGTTACAAATAAAATGTTTTGTAACAAATAGGTTTGGAGATTTCTGGTTTCACTGTTAAACTAATTACAATTTAAAATCAAACTAGTCTAAGAGCTCTCTATGATTATTGCATCACTATGGAGTTATCCAAATAATTGAGAGCATTGGTGACTGTCGTTAAACTTTAGTTTCAGTCGTGGCTCGAACTCCGGAATGTACCAACGAATTTAAATTCTATCTACTGATGTTGAAAGAAAACAGTGATGAAACCTGAACCTGAGGAATGATTTTGTAGCATCACCGTATGTGGGAAAAATGTAGAACTAGATTTCTCGGAGTTTGAAATCTCCAGTACGTAGTCCGCTGGTGTGGTGATTATGCTAATACCTTCGTTTGGCCTATGGCCTGTGGTCTTGAAATAGGTCTCTTATAGGTTGATGGTGATGATGATGATTAAATTTACTAACTTAAACTAATTTACAAGCGAATCAGAAGTGAAATTCCTCATTAAAATAACGCTATCAACATTTGTACTGATTATCTAGGAAAAGACACACCCGTGTTCGGAATGCCCGAAGAAGTTTGGTTCTCAAGTCCTCCTCAAGATGCATATGAAGTCACACGAAAGGGTCCTTAGAGGGCCTACTTTCCGTTGTACATACTGTGGGAAGGGATACTACGAAGCCTATACATTGCAGGTGACTTCTCTTATAATCTTATAACGTTAAAAGAGCAATTCTTGTGTGTGTATATATATATATAAATTTATTTTATATATCTCGGAAACGGCTCTAACGATTTGCATCTAATTTTGTGCTTAGATAAGGTTTCGCTTTTTAATTTTGTATATATAAGGTATATTCTCTGAAATAATAAAACATTTTTTGTGTTTGTGTCATATAGCGCCATCTAGTTAATTTTTGTGGTATTTGTTCTTAAGACTTCATTAGAATACATCGAATTATTTTTACTTTATTTGGATGTGATATACTTGTATTACGTACATAAATCTATCGGAGTAAATTCTCAAAATGATCGTGAAAACCGTATCAAAATCCTTTGTGTACTTTAGAAAAACTGACAGAACGCACATATAAACGGTTAAAATTATTTTGCTTTATTGTATTTATAGATAATACTATTTGGAAGACTGTATTTAAGACGTAATTTCCGAAACTACTGATCCGATTTCAAAAATTCATGCCGGTTGATTAGTCAAATAGCTGATACCCGCGTATATTTTACGTACAGAGAAAAAAAATATCAAAAATAATTGAGAGTAAAAATATACTCTATTTGGAAATTTTCTTTGTAAATAATGTCATCCGTTTATTCCCCTCTCCCGTACATGCACACCATTTCGCTTGCCCCCACTTCTCACATCGCAGATCGTTTAGTGCTTATAAAAATCGTAGTAAATTTGTATGAAAAGATTTTTTTTTTAGACAAGAACTGTCTCACAATTACAATAAAAAGAAAGGGGTCGAATTATATCGAGCACTTTTTGCGTGATTCGCTTACAACGGTCGACGTCTTTCTCTTCATTTATATAGATTAATATGCACAAAGTCACGGGCGGTTACTAGTGATATATGTGTCTGTTAACAGGTGCACGAGCGTACCCACAGGAATGAGAGACCGTTTTCCTGCGACATCTGCAATGCGACTTTCGGGACCAACTCAAGTCTCAAGAGACATATGCGAGTGGTAATATTTATTTTTAATTATTTTCCATTCTGCCTAAGAAACTTTTATCGCTAATGTTTACCGACCCCATTAGAGCATAGATAAATATATAGGAAAATACACCAAATAATAATAATACTTCTGTATCTAATATACACAGAATTAAAAAAAAAGTCGAGGCAGTCATAAGAACCGCCGACAGAAGTGAAAACTCAAAACAACGTAATAACTGATTCTTTTTTAATTTTTTTAAATCGATTATAGTCTGAATTATTCAAATTTCATAATTTGTAAATTGTAATTATTAACATTTAGTCTGGGTAATAATTATATACATTTTAATACAGTTTATTAATTAATCAAACATATGATATGCTGCACGTGCTCAGTACAAAATATATTACATGTACACAGGCCGCTGTATTGCATGTCGCTAGTCTGACACAAATGCAATACGTCACGAGCATATCGAGGTCATCGGTGGTGCAAACCCATAAGGGTTTGCCACTACCTAAAATTGTTCAAGGCGGCTAAAGAAGTTTCACTCCAAAAATTCGTTAAATAAGCTTTATTTTGGTTCCCACGTTTGCGCCAAAATTGGTAGTTAGCCGATGCGTTTTGGCAAAGAAATAGGTGTAGCAACGTTCGGGAACCTTCGACATGTTACTGGTTCACTCACTGTCTTTTCTTTAATATCTGATTCTGGAGTTATTTTATTATGAATTTTTCAGTTATGACATATGTCACTAGATGGCGCTGTTCTGCAATTTAGTGTGGTCATTTTTTTTTGAGGAATATTAGTCATATAGAAACCTAGCTTCACTCGCGTTAATTAACATTTTTTGTGGTCCTGACAATGTGTATGTCAAATTTCAGAATAATCAGTTGAGCTATTAACGCGTGACAGTGTCATAAACAAACTGAAATTCGCATTTTTAATATTAGTAAAGAAGTAAGGATAGGGTATCTGATAAGTAATAAATAGGTATTTTGCTATTTCATTTATATACTCTAAAGAGTATAAACTATATGCGTCGGTTCCGATTTAGCATGAAGGCTCTAAGAAAATGAAACTCATGAAGAAAATGAGACCAGATCTTACGTGACAATTCTAGACATCACCATCGGTCACATATTGATCCACTCTATAATAGCCCTTTGATATGAAAAGCCGCTTGACGCGACGCGTAAACTTACAGTCCGACAGATCAGTAATATGCTTTGGGACTTTATTACAAAACCTAGCACTATTACCTAAAACACTATTACTGGTTTCACTGAGTCGGAACACAGTTTCTAGTATTTAGATCATGCCGGTCTTTTACGAAATCTAGCTTTTCAAAGTTTTTGTGAACATATACATTAAATTATCAAGAATTTATCAGGAGGGTAGATTATTAGAATAGTAGAGATTTAACTCAATTGAAATGGTCACAAAATTTCACCGACGCTTATTGTTAATTATGGTACACAGTCACACAGTACATCGAAACCGTATGAGTGTTCGATCTGTCACCGTTGCTTCGTCAGCGAATCGATACGGGACAGGCACGAACAACGAGTCCACGGGAATCCGGAGGATTTCAAATTTTGCTGTAAACACTGCCCGAGCAGGTAGGCATTGACTTTTTAATTAATAATTCTTCTTACCCTTATCCCATTTAAGTAGGGTCGAGATAACATGTTTGCAATGTTGTAATGAATCATTTTCAGCCGCCTGCCTGACATCAACCCTCCTTGGGATTATTTTGTACTGCCACTATATGGGGGAAACATATGTAACTGTTAATTTCTCTTCACTTACTACAATGATGTGGACCGAAGAGATGATTATGTTAGTCGATTCCTCCAGGCAGAAAGTTTTGCTCAGTAATATCATACTATATCTTCTATATATACGATATATATGTATATACTACTCACATAAAATACGGGATATAAAAAATACAAATTTTTGGGTGATTTCTAAAAGGTTGTCCGTGATTCGACAGCAAATGCATCAATAAAAAAAGCTACAAGTGTCTAGTTTTTGGATTCGATCACGAGCTCAAATGTATGGTTTCAGAAGAATCCTTAGAAAAGCATTGGAATATATATTTTTTTCAAATTTTTGTTCATCTTAATAACGGTCCATGATTTATCACCCAAATCATAATCACCCAAAAATTTATATTTTTTTTATGTCCCTGAATTTTATTTTTGTGACACAATCTCGTCAAAACTACCGAACGTACGCAGGTCTGTGACCATTTGTTGATTCTAGACTAAGTATTCTTCAGGCTCAATTGACCATAGGTAATTTTTTAAATGCCCAACGAGGTGGATGCGAGTCTGCTAGTCTCCTATATATTAGAAACAAATTATAGAGGTATGTCGGTGTGCGCGCAACATGCAAAAACTACTGATAATTTTCAAATTTTTACTGTCCTACTTCTTAGGCAATAGCAGAATAACTGAAGAACCGTAACAGAACAACAGCGCAATTGAATATTGACCATTTGATACTTCGCGACATCGTCAGCATAATTGTTAACGATATGTTTTATATCAAAGGGACAAACATAAAAAAATAAAAATCAAAACTACACTTTACTTATACAATTTTATCCTTTTAATTCCCCTATCCTACGCATGCGCACCACATCGCTTGCCCAGTTCTCAGCGGTAAGAAACTGAACGTATAGTGCTTATAATTTTTTTTTTAACTTTAATTACTTTATATTAGATGTAGATATAGTAATAATTATTTTTAGATAATGACCAATTATCTAAGAAGTAAAACCAAAAAAAAATGGTCGATATATAACCAGTAGCTTTTGAGTGATGCGCGCATAACTGTAAACCTATACCATTTTATTCATATAGATAATAACGGTTGTGACAATCTCTAGAATACAATTACAATATAATTTATGCAATCGATAGTATTTAAAGAAGAGAGAAGTTTCGAGAAGTGTTATTTTCTGAACTTGTTTATCGGTATACACCTGTATATGTATTTCACAGATATATGAAAATGAAAGATCTACAGCGCCATTCGTGCAAAGCACATCCGAAGGTCAAAAAAAGCAGAAAGACGAGTAGCGATGACGAATAACACTCCACAATCTTCGCGTTGAAGACGAGAAGATTACACCTCAATCGGCATGGATATACCATATCAGTTAAGAAAAATAATAAACGTAATAGGGTAAATTTACACACACTGACACATAATGCAATAAAGAAAACAGGCCCATTTTGGCTTGTCATTAAATATAATAAAAGACAAGACTGGTTTGGTTTGTCATTATCATATGATTATTATGACGCTCATGGATAGATATTACAGTGTTCTTTTTTGTCTGGAAACATCCATAGGTGTCGTCCCTCTTCGGGCAATTCGGGGGGGTTAAAAGAAATACCGTCTGACTAACTCTAACCCCCACTGTACTTTTGTCCTTCGTCGTCGAAGGTTCCAGCGTCTACCAAAACGCTATAAAAATATTTTTAACTGTCGACTTAATGAATACATAATTAGTTTAATGTCATTAAACTTAATGTAATATTAGTTAATTAATAGAAACTATAAAATACGTGAAAATCGTTGTAGGATATACAAAGTTAGTGTTAAATCGGTACAAGTTTTTATATTATCATCTTTGATGAAACAATTGTGTATTCGAATGATATCGATTACTACGTGAATATAAATTCAGTGTACGTTCTTTCGCAAAGTACAAAAAAAAAACAACTGAAAAAAAAATACACAAATATATTTATTAAAATATCGTTGCAATATATTTTTGAATTAATGTAAAAACTTGTCTCATGTAAAAATTAATTAGTTCTAAATGTGATTAATTAATTCGAATATCTGTATATAATTAAATTTTCAAAACTTTGATATCGAGTTAGTTGTTAATACAATGCGCGTGGCGAAAACGATAAATTTTATAACTCTATATTTTTTGGTTTTTTGTAAATATTTTATATAAAAATATATGAAAACGCAAAAACAGTAACATTAATTTCTATTTGTTTCTGAGTAAATACGAAATTACATATTTTGTCTCGTATACATAGTTGCAAGTAGGTAATGCCATTGCGAAGTACATATTTGATATTTAAATACAGTAATTATTTCGATGACTTATGCAATTTGTATACGCCATAAAACATGAAGTTTCTTATTTATCCATAAATAAATATATTTTTGTTCATACCTGATTTATATTGTCATGTTATTTTCACAAACTCTGTAAGTAACAATATTTGTTCGTTTAATACAAATACGATCTCACTTCTTAGAGGATAATTAAATTGTGTAAATCTTAATGATTTTATACTGACCCGAATGAGGGTTGATTCTATATTACCCTCTATAAGGGTTGATTCTATATTACCCCCTATAAGGGTTGATTCTACATTAACCCCTAGAGGGGTTGAGTTTTTAATTAACTCGTAAGAGGTTTGCTTATCGAACCAGTTATGTTTAGCTGCGGGGATTTATAGAGTAACACGACAATATAACGGTTTCCACGGTTACTGTAAGAATTGTTAAAGTAAGTTTAATTATAAATTGTAAATGAGGTTACGTTATGTTTATTATTAACAAAGGTAAGTCACAATTTCTGTTACTGGTCGCTCATGATATCAGAACTTATCCGGTCAAGTCTCACTGTTATGGTATACCTCATATACTTACAAGCTACTATGGACAAAAGATTATATAACCTGGGCAAAAAGGTTACCTATGTTTGTTATAAAACTTACAAAATTGGAACAGTAGTATACATTTAAAATCGATTTGGGTGCTCAAAGGAAATGTTAGTCCCTTTGTGTTCTAACCTATTCTCAAAATTGTTTTCAGTATTAATCCATAACGTCTCCAAAAATTTGGGCTTCGGTCTTGATCAATTATGTTAATCTTCAAGTGATTTATAACAATTTTTCTTTGTAAATTCTAACAGAAAGCGCTACATACGTGTAATTGATTCACATGTTTTCCCATCTAGGTTATATAGCTTTAATAAGTCAAACTTATACTGCCTTGTATGCTATGTTAACATATTTTTCTTTCAAGTCTTTATCCATCACTTTTTTCCATTATTTGTGGATCGGATCTCACATTTTTATACCAAACGAATTTGTCTCGGGTAGTTGATTTTTGCGATTGGGATTTTTTATTTAAACAAAGCACTGATTTTATTTTCTGTCAGGTCTTTCTCCATGAGATAATATAATAATAAGGTACCATAGCCATACTATGTGACCTGTTCAAAGAGGATAGGAAGTCTTCAAAGTACCACGCTTGGTCACAGGAAGGAGGGAGAAAACCGTATTTATGACTGAATACGTGAAAACTAGAGGAGAGGGCTAAAAAATTGTCAAACATGGGTCATGTAGGCATGGGTATGTTCCCTAACAGTATAGGCATATATTTCTTTGTCCATCCCTTTTCCCATTATTTAGGTAGGGTCGGGTCTCTTCACATTTTAGTAAGCGAATCTGTCTTAGGTTGTCGATTCTTGCAACTGGGTTTTCTTGAGATTCTTGCTAATATTTGATCATCATAACAAAGCGCGATATCATATGAAAAGATATTTTTTATTGGTGTCAATCAAAAACCAGTACATATTACATCCTTAATGGAAATAATAATACAATTATGGCGTCATTTTTACAGTTAACGTTTTTTCATTTGGATATTTGTGAGGTGTGATTTAAATATTGTAGATGAGGGATTATTTTTAACAGGCAACACCACAGAGTAACCTAGATATTTAAATTGGCCTTAGATTTAATCGCACAGGTAACTTGAATGTATTGGTGATTTATGAGTTAATTGGTGTTTAAAATAACATGTTATTATTGAATTGTTAATTAGGCGCTTATTTTTGGTTTTGGTACACTTCACTAATTTTACAGTATCCCGAATTTGATGAAGTTGGTAGTATATTTCAGGTGTTTCCAAATATATTATTCACATTTGCCATGGTGGGAGACCGTCGGCGACCGAAATATTGTTGAAGTTATACTTATTTTGGCGCGTTAAGGAAAAATGATGAGAGTATATTCTTACGTACGCGCGCGCACACCGTCACGAAAAACCGACGCGCTGAAGTTAGCTATAGTCAATATTGTAGTTCTTTCACAACAGATGTCGCTAAATTTATTCAAAAAAAGTTACCAACGAAGTAAAAGTAAGGACATATACGTATGTTTGCGTGAGAACTGACAACTGCATACACGATATTTATTTTGTCTATTGTTAGTGTCGTTTTTTCTACAAACGTAGAATAAGGCGAAAGATAAATATTTTCAAAAGATTTTTATCTTGTCACGCCAAAGAAGTATAACTTCTAACGCATGTACATAAGTACACACACATTTTTTATTTTTTTTATTTCTTTTGATGTGTCAATGCTGACGTTGGATAACAAATGAACTGAGATATAAATTTACTACTACAGACTTTGTCAATCTTTTGGACCGCTCTGAATATAGTGTCAAAGTCGGGCTCACGTATAATACCTTCCAGAATGTAATACGAAACAAAGTTATAATGTTATTATAAGAATCTAAAATGTTATTTATTTATCCTTAAGTTTTATCGACGTTATTCATATAGTATCTATATATAATAACTAAATTTGTGTTCTGCGCAACTATATTCAGATTGAATATGAAAAAGATTGGCGAGTTCTTTATTTGTATTTGTGGAAACAAAGCAAATAACTCTTATGTAAATGGAATTGTTTGGAAAATCGTATGAAACACACGAAATGGCTACCTGTGAAGTGTTTTCGCGGTGGATTATAGGATAATACACTTTTTGGGCAGTTGGTATTTTTAGTAGTATGGTATACATTCTAAAAGTAATAATAAAAATTGGTTGTCTGTAAAGTCGGTTTTCGGACGATAATTTTACGTCATAACATCATAAGAAAAAATTGCATACTCTTATGTATTGAATTATTGTCAGTGAATTACCGATAGAGTGAAAGAGATGTGTCACAAGCCGAACGCTTAGGTCGATCGCGCCTCTCTATCGCTTAGTTCGTGCTCCCGCTTGCACGCTCGGCTCAGGTGGAACGTGACAGTGAGTCATACTTTTTTGTGCGTGCAACCGGCGTTCATCGATTTATATTTATATTGTTCATCACGTCAAAAAGAATATCACATCAATTTATTTTATCGACGCCTTTGTTTAGTTTAAATGGGTGTTAAAGACAACGGTTGGTTGATTTCTTTTCACAACAAGCATAATGCTAACCGTAAACAACGGTCACACCGAGAGATTTACAATCCATCGGCAATCACGGCTATCATGCCGACCTGCAAGCTTCTCGACAGCTAGATATACACAAGCTTAATTTAAGCGGCCATCTTCTTCTTACCCTTATCCCACCTAAGTACGGTCAGCAGAACATGTTTTCCTTTTCCACTCTTCCTGTCAGATGTCATCTTAGTATTCACACCTTTTATACACATCGTTTTTTTACACAATTTATCCATACCTTTTGGTCTTCCTTTACTCCTATATCCGTCTACATTCATACTCTTCTAGTTACATGATTTTCATCTCTTGTCATATTATGCCCGTACCATGCTTACCTATTACTCCTCAACTTCTCTGTCACTGGTGCTATTTTCAAACTTCCTCTGATATACTCATTCTTAATCTTATCCATTCTAGTTGTTCATTAAAGCATCCATCTTTCTGAAAATTGAATGCGAAGTAAAATGTTTAGATGGTAAGGATATCTTGAATTTAAATCCAAGAAAAAACGCAAATTAGTGAAGTTATTCATTTTTAAATCATGTTTATCGCTAGACTGACATTCGTAATCAGTTCGAGGTCCTTTGTTTATATAATTTTTCGAAACTGCCCGTATCAAATTTAACCATGAGCATAAGGATTTCGAATTTCGCTTAGGTTCTTTCGAAAGTTCGTACATCAAAACGCGTACGGATACTGCGTTGTGTGTATATGCGTGTAATCTGGTAATTTTATTGGCTATTGCAAAGCGGAATTACGTCTGGCATTACGGGATGGTCCCACTAGATTACGGGACGGTTGGCCTCTTTAGGCTGATTCCGATATGCGACAACCCAAAAGTCACTGCTGTTGACTTATGGCTATCTGCGTACGGATACTATAGTGTACAGAGAGCCGACTTGATCAATTTTATCAGCAAATAAAATCTTGTCCGATTATATAAAAAATTAATGATGGGCCCACGACCAAAAAAGGTGGAACCTATTTTCTTAATTATTTCGATTATTTAATTCGATTTTGAGACAATTCACATATGTTCCGAGTTAAGTATTAAATTTTACAGATTTCCATATGAAAAGTTATTTGATTGATAAAGGCGTCAATTTGTAGAAATTCATTATTGAATATTAGAGATAAGGTTACTTTGCACTCCCTCCTGGAATTGATTGTCCACTACCAAGTGTGAAATTGATTATAGGTGTTTCGATCTTTCACGGAGCATCTCATCTCGCCCGTTATTTTATTTATATTTTGTATTGTACAGCTACATGCTAACAGTGCCTACCGACAACAGGTTCAATCGACCGTCAACGACAGGTACAACCCCCACCGTCAACGACAGGTACAACCCACCGTCAACGACAGGTTCAACCGGTAACCAACGATGTGCGCAATTATTTTTATATTATTTCAGTCGTTAATATTTTGTTCTTCCTATTACTAGTTTCAGATTTAACTTTTTGAGGTACACGTCTCGCAAATGAAATCAAACGTTTTATGTTACACTGAGGACGTAACAACGGCTAATCAAATCCAGCGGGAAGTGCAAAGTAACGTCAACGCTAAAATATTCCATGAAAGTATAACTTATCAAAGCTGTGAATTAAATACGAGTACATCTACAAGTATGGCTATCGAGAGGTTTGTTAGCGTGCATAACATGGCAATGTCGGCAATTGTCACTGGATTGTAGATCTCCTGACGGTCACCGTTGTTTTGGATTTGTACTGTTCTTGCCATCTCTTACAGACACGTCACCTTGGCGTGGTAAAATGAAAAAAAAATAGTACTATGCAAATGAAACTGAGTAAATCGTTCTTCTGTAATTCTGCTCATTTATCACTCTGTCAATTTCATTATAGAATAAATGAATGATGGTTTTTGTTTAATAATTTATGTAAATATCGGAAAAAATATTAATGTTTATCTAATAAAAAGTTTAGTTGTAATTTTGTTTTATTTCAACGACTCGACAATGTTTGAAGGCTGACAATATTAACTTATGACTAAGCCTATAGAATAAGTTTTTTTTTTTAAGTGAAACTTTTTATGGGAGGCTTAGAAATTCGGATCTGCAACCTTTTTGTATGGCAAAAAGCAGTGGGGGCAAACACTGTATCCGGTAGAGTGTTGTAAACACAGGTTTTCTTCCGGTCACCGAAGTTAAGCAAAGTCGGGCGCGGTCAGTACTTGAACTGAATTGGATGGATGACCGCCTGGGAACACTGTGTGAGACGTTGGATCTTTGTTTTACTTTTTATGAAGCAGTTTTTTTTAAACTTAAATAAAACTTTATATCATTTAAATATTAACTTTTTATCAACTAATATTGTCATATTTATAGGACTTTATACAGGTAACGGACATGATAACGCTCTTACAACATGAAGGAAAAGCTTATAGTGTTGCCATTACTATAAACAGTCATAGACAATATGAATCTTTAAATTTTTTGGTTACTCATCAAAATCATATTTCAACAATTAAAATTATCATTACCTTTTGTGGTAACTGTGTATTGACAAATCGCTGTTTGAAATTTTAAATAGTTAAAAGTGATAACAAAGCGAACTAAACTCGAATCGAGCAATCTTATAAATATTATGATTCTTCTTCATTGTAACTAAATTTGACAGTTTCATTTGACGTTAAGTGACCATGTTACTAGAATGGGATCTTACTTAAATTCAGCTATCAGACATACTAGAAAACCTTGGTTTTTCTCTGAATTCAAACTTCTGATGAATCGTATTCGTCTGTCATTATTGCTCACCGGTTTACCTACCTAAATTGAGAATTAGAAACCTATCTTTATGCGAATGTGGATTGGACCAAGGTCAGATAAATCACATCTGTTGCCCTAACCTACATTTTCCCTGCCTGATATCATCTCCCCGGAAATTCCTCGCTCCACTTGCATAGAAATCACTTACACTCGTCTTCTTCTCCCCGTATATTAATTTTATAGGTAAATTCAAATCGTTAAATAAAATTAAACTTTAATTATAATATTCATTTATAAAAAGGACTTATTGACTATTTGTCAATTGTATTGTATATTTGTACCTATTCTATTAACTGTACGTATTGTCATTTTAGATGTGACTATTTGCCGATTTGGATTTTTACTTGGATTGTCACACTCACCACATGACACTGGCGGAATTGTGGATAAGGACCAGAGGTGCCAATAAAAAAATATATTAGCTGTCGATCGATTAGACCAGGGCTGTCCAAACCACGGCCCGCGGCATGAATTATTGCGGCCCGCAGAATCTTTTTTATCTTCTTTGTTTAAATACATTAAATGAGTAAATTATTTTTCTTGCGACGAAATTCAAATGTTTTGGATATGTATTCGATTATGCCGCACACAACACTATTCACTCGAGAACTCGGGGAATTCCCCGAACGTATAATAGGTACACCCGACACCGCGCGTTGTTCATTTATTATAAAATATAAATACAGGTCTTCATTGACAGATACTTCACTTAAACATGCACTGCGTCTAGTTACTACTAATATTGAGGTTGATGTTGACAGAATTGTAAAAGACAAATTAATAAAAAGTAGATAATAAAATAATGATACTTATTATACTTGTATTTTATTTTTAT
The DNA here is from genome assembly GCA_035772565.1 of Antheraea assamensis. Taxonomy (NCBI): domain Eukaryota; kingdom Metazoa; phylum Arthropoda; class Insecta; order Lepidoptera; family Saturniidae; genus Antheraea; species Antheraea assamensis. Next base: position 170,210 of record JAQQSE010000107.1, read on the forward strand.
AAATATTTTGCGGCCCCCCAATGTATTGAGTCATTTTTGTTGGCCCTGGGTCCCATGTAGTTTGGACAGCCCTGGATTAGACCTTGCTAAAACAGTTTCAAAACATATAAGTACTTAACCAGAGAGCAGTATAAGATATTTCAAAACAAGTATTGAAAATATGTTAGCACTTACGGGTGGAAGGGTGTCGTCTACAAAATGTGCTTTTTTTTCGAACTGTCTACACTGTTGACATGGCAAGGCCTCTACAGTTTCACCGGACTACTAAGGGGATCGTTTAAGGCACTCACCCGATTTGGACAAGAGACGCTGTTCACAGCTTATTAATTTTTGTAAATTTTTCTTTCGATTTTTTTTACTTAATTATTTGTTACGATATAAAGTCATTTGTTGCCTAAATAAATATGTTTACGTATATATTTGTGTATGTACGAGGGATCCATCATTCGTAACACAATATCTGTTGATATAAGGATCGCAGAAAATGTGATATAGCATAAAGGAGGTCTAAATTGTACCAACAATTTTGCGTAACGTATTTTATGAATTATCCCTTATTAAGATATGTACTTTTGGAACATTTGTACAAAAATAAAATACAATAGAACTCGCCAACTCGGAAAATAAAATGAACATTTATTTTAATAATTAATTTTATATTAACCAAATATACAATCAAAATTTAGGTTTTGTTCTAATATACAAAATTTAAAGAAGAAAGAAAATGAAATATGAAAAACAAGCACTCGCAATGTTTTCGAGTAAAGACTCAAATCGCCGTTACATGATAAAACAAAGTGGAAAAAATTACAGGTTAGCTTAGTAACTAATTTATATGCATTCCATTTACGCTTATAAAACAAACTCAAGAGTGAGTGAGATGGCCAAAAAACTGCGTTCTAACATTGACTTAAACAATGAACCTTTTTTCAGAAGGTATTTAATCAATTGTTGTGAGGCTTTTGGAAAAAAAAAAAATTATAAAAAGCATGTGCTAAATTCACGGGTAGCTGATTTTTTTTTAGATCTATTTGAGTATTGTCAATTACCCAACTCGAGATTTTAACCGAATAAAGTACTTTTTTTCGTCAAAGTCATCCCCTTCAACTAGATATTACCCGATCGAATAATGGAAACATCTAGAAATGTCGAAATGTTAGACCGATCAATATACATTTCTTCGATAACCCACATCATTAATATGACTAGCATAGAGATGTGCCATGAAATAAATATAAGCGAACAAAAAAAACATAGTTTAAAATAAAAATGAATTGAATAAAGAATATAAATCGTATTAAGTATTACATAATTCCCGCTTATACAAGATTTAAACACTCTTCTATATAAAAATTAAAAAGAATGCAAAGCCATAAAGAGTTTTCCCTTGACAAAAGTTAATATCCAGATATGAGCATCCCCTTTTCAACTTGGTCAGCCTTTTCCTTCCTGGTCAGTTTTTCGATTAAGGCAAGGCCGAACCAATAAGCTGTTCCAGGACCCTGGGAAGATAAATACCCATAAGACTGATGAAATTTGCCACCACCAAGCAATCATCACCACTCATAATTATGCCATAAATCAATCCAACAATTTCAACCTGGTCCGATCTGTGTAAGATTGGTTGTATAACCAAACCACAAATACAGTAAAGATTGATTTTTGACATTTGCACAAAATATTCTCTACTAACTGATACCAGCGACTTTGTCTGCCTTGTTTACTATTTAAAAAATATATTCCATGTACAGAGGAAAAACCATACAAAAATATTAAAGCAAAAATATACCTTGCTTACAAAATTTCTTTGTATACAATGTTATCCGTTTACTCTCAACGGCGCATGCGCACCAACCGTTTGCCCCCACTTTACATATCGTTAAACGCGTAATGTTTAGAAAAATCACCGTTTTCTGAATACTTCAATAATTTTATATCCAATGAAGATATCGTGATATTTTTTAATAAAGAACAAGAATCGACGAAATAAAACTAGAAAAGTTGACCGATAACTATGCGGTAGCTTTTGCATGACGCACATACAAGTGCAGACCTTTATCATTTTATTTATATAGATTTCATTTCAAAATCAAGTCTCTAGAATTTTCTTAAATATCCAAAAGCTTCAGGAAACCCTTATTATTAAAAAATAGGGGAGAGGATCTTTCAGCCGTCCTTTCGACAAACTATAGGTGCCCCAGGTGGACGGGGGTTGGAAGCCAGATCGTGACGCCTCATGCGTTTTCCCTTTAAACCAGGCAATGTCATACCTTGACGGACCTTCGTTTAATTGGGCGACACCATTTATCATGGTCCTCAGCCGGCTCGTCCCATTAGCTACTTGGGATGTTAAACACAGCCATGTAGGCACAGAGAGACATGGCTACATGGCTGCATGTATGAAGTTGTATGAAACGCTTTCAAACGATGATGGCTTAGTTGATATCATTTACGATAACGTCGATTGACATTGTTTCAAATCTTTGCAACTGTGTCGGAGCTTTCGGCGAAGGACAACGATACCACGATGGAACGATGAAACCATAGTTTGGCAGTAGGGTTTTTTCTAAATCCTCCTGACTAACTACCACCCTCAAGTTGAAAATATGTCATCAAGCACCTGTTGATGTGTTCCGACAGCTGCACTTCAGAGCTAGTCCCCCTCTAGGTGTAGTAGTTGACCATCTCAAACCACATTGTCATTTAATATCAAATAAGATTTTGATCAAACGTTAAAAAAACCTATAGGGTATAAAAAATACAAATCAACTATTCATCAGATTGCTGGTACTTACCCTGCTGGTTACAATATTCCCGTCGATTACGACACGTTCCCCTTCCACATATTTGTAATCCCCGGAGGCACCAGCGACCTGGTCTTTGGTGGTCGGGTATGAAGTTACACGTTTACCTCCGGCAACACCATGAGCTACAAACGCTGTCGGTGCTAGAAAATAAAAAATATGGTATTAAAAAAAATGTTGCATGTAAGCACTTTTCCTCCCTGGTTTCCTATAGCAACGGATATTTCAAACATAACATGAAGAGCTTTTTGACTAGGTGAAGGACCTCCCTGTGGTCGCCTTTAACTAACGGATACCCGGGACTTCGGCTGCTCCGTTTATTATCTTAACAATAGCTTTTATGCATAAAGACCACACCGCTTTACCCCTCTTCTCCACGGCAAAAATACATATATTGTTCAACGCGTACTGCTTATAAAAATCATAGTTTGTTATAACTTTATATTAAATAAAGCTATCGTGATATTTTTTGGTCCTTATGGACCAAATGTCTAAGAATAAAATGAAATAAAAAATAATCAAAATGTATCAAGTAGTTTCTAGGTGATGTGCGCAAAACAACAGACCTCTATATAGAAGAAAAGAGTGCAGTTACCAGGTACACTGTAGTCACTTTGTCAATATACAATAACAAAAAATATATAAAGTGCTTTTGGACAGGGAAACATCAAATTTCTTTACATGGCTTTAAGACAAGACACAAACAATGCCTGAAAACAAGTTGTTCACAATTTCTTATATAATTATGTTCAAAATTCCTACATCTGCACAGTAAAGTATTCAATTATATTGCTATTTTCCATCTCATAGTTACTTCTTTAAATTAGATAAAGTCCATTGGTCATACAAAATTAATACGAGAAGTAATTCAATAAGCTTGAAGGACTCCCACACAATACACATACACACAATTATTTATCAAACATGGGTCCAAAAATATATAGATACAGAGTTTAGTGTTCTTTTAATTAATGTAAGATTTATTACTTTGCAATTGGCACTTTAAAATTATACAATACCAGTGATCGTCTAGTGGTCAAGATTCAACCATAATCTATTAATTTTTCAAGTTTCAATCATAAGGAATGAAAAAAAAAATTCCAATTTTTATTCTTGGTGTAAATAAAATAACGAAAATTTATTGAAAAACAGAGAATAAAAAGTTACTAAGCGTTTTGTCGTGCCTAATAATATATGTTGCAGAGATTACTATTGACCTGCATTCGTACTATTGACATGTACTAACCGGACCGGCTATTTACCCCCACGTTCTGAAATATTATTGGTTGTAGGTATTAGCTGTTCATAAGCATCTTAATTATTATTGGCTGAATGCTATAAGAGGCGACCGACGACTAGACACTGGACCTAGTCCAGTGAAACTGTAGAGGCCTATCAAGCCAATGGTGTAGCAAGTGCGAAAAAATAAAAAAGACACAACATTCTCGCTCGGATCATTGACCTATTGACATCTACAGATAATTCATAATATACAGTATTGCATACACAATTGGTCTCGGTATCTTAATTCGAATGTCATCCTTTTGTCTCATTATTGTCATCCCAGACATATATCATAATATATATGTTTTAAAATTATCACAAATATACTGTGTAATTCTTATAAAATAAAGATAGGCTGATTCCAGCGATGGACACCTAGATATGTAACAATGTTGCAATAAATCACTCTATAAAAGACTATTACAAAAATAATTACCTGCACAAATCGCTGCAACAATCTTCCCCGCTTTCTCATGTTCTTTCAAAAGGTTTCCAACAACTTCTGACTTGCAAAGACGTTCCGAACCCTCCAAACCACCAGGCAGAATTACCTATAACATTCAAGATAGTTAGTGAGTTGGATCTACATTATTATTGTCTGTTTTATTTTTAATTACTAGAATAGTTTTTTAATACATTTTAGGTTTTATCTTTTGACCACATTTCACCTGCTGTTAAATGACTATGTGATCTAAGATGGTTAACATAAGAGAGCAACTGGCAGTCAAGTGCAGCTGCCGAAACACACAACAGGTGTTTAGAGGTAGATTTTCAACATGAGGGTTGTAGCTAGCCAATAAGAAAATGTTCTACCACCATACTATGGTTTCACAATGTTTTCGTTCACCGAAAGCTCCGGCTCTTTCGCAAACATTCGAACCTATGTCGATCGACGATCAGAGAATATTACCCACTGAACCATCATCACATCAAGTAAAAATTAGATTCAGGTTATTTAAAATATCATAGGTTATGTGCTAAATGATAAAAATAATAATACATACTGCATCATACTGAAGCTTTTCAGCTAAAGCATCAGCGAGAGATCTGTCAGGAACAATAGGTAACCTGCCTTGAGCACAGAACTGGACCATTGCCATCTAATCCGGCTAATGTTACATTCACCTGAAAATTGTGATATTTACATAAAGTATAGTGCCTATACTCAACATCCATTAAAACTTTAATAACTTTATCAGACTAATCTTTTTTCAAATACTGGGCCAGGTTTCTAAGAAGTAAAACTAAAAAAAATAATGGAAATCTATACCGCAATTTTTGTGTGATGCCACACAAAGGCAAATTTCTATCATTTTCTTCATATAGAAAATAGCAGTAACATTATTTATTTATATGAAACATCCTTGATGTAGCTGAACCACTAAGTTAAAGTTGCATTTTATACTAGATATGTTCCTTTGTCCTTGTTAATAGTAACAAGAAGTTAATAAAATATACTGCCAATCAAGGTAGAGCGGCCACCTCTACTATTCTTTGTGTTCATTATGTTGCAATCATTGATTTGGCTTAATTTTTACGATCGACCATCTGTCTGGTATCAACCCTTCTTGGGATTATTTTGTAGTACCACTATAAATTCTATTTCCTAACTTCACATGGAAGCCAAATGTGGATATTTGACTCCTAGATTACAGGTAGTAAAAATTCAAATAGCATATTTATATATGATCTGGTCTGTCATAGCTTTCTTCCCACAAATCTGATTCAAGAGGTTTACTGGCGTTTTTATCCAGTTCTTGTTCTTTTATGGCATTAATTTAACAATAATATTTATGATAAAACTAAATACGAGTTTTTTTTTCAATTATACATTAATTTGTAAAGTGTATAAAATAATGCTAAGTCAGACCACTGAAACAAAAAATTATAAAACACAAAGATCAAAAGTGACATTCTAAATTATGATAGGCATGAAATTGCTACCCTTTGTTAATAATTAATGAACTTGATGCAGATGTGATGAAGTATGTTAGTGTGTTCAAATTCAAAAAGCAAATTACACATACTTTACTACAGATGAAGCTATTAAATTTTTCAGGTTTTTTCCAATGTATGTATTAGTTAGAATTGCTAGTTTTCCTTGCGGTGACAGTATAGACTAGCCTTATTTCAGATATATACACCAACATATATATGATAATTAAGATACATTCCTGAAGTTTCTATTAATATAATGATTATTGTCATCATCATCTTCTTACCCTTACCCTCTAAGTAGGGTCTGTTTTCATTTTCCACTCTATCAGATCTCATCTCAGTATAGCACCTTTTATACATATATCTGTTTTCACATAATCCATTCAAACCTTTTGCACTCTTCCTCTACTCCTATATGAATCCTTCTTCATACCTTTTCTAGTTACATGACATTCATCGCTTCTGATACAATGCTAACCTCCTAATTTCTCAACTTCTCTATCACTGATGCTATTTTGAAGCTTCCTTTGATATACCCATGTCACACCACCACCATGTCCACCTTAACATTAGCATCTATGATATATGTAATATTTTCATAGTCCAGCACTCAGATCTATATAGCATGACTTGTCTTATAATAACTTTATACATCTTCCCCTATGAGTTTCAATAGCATTCGTGAGTAATATAGCTACCCTAGAGACCATTCACCATTTCATCCACCCTGAATTTATCCTATTTTTTACATCCTTGTCTATACCACCATTGTATCAGATCAATGAGCCAAGGTGCCGAAAATTGAAGAAAGCTAGTAACAATACACATATATATACACATACAACATATACATATAACAAAACATGATCAAAACTGAATGTACCTCAAAGTAAACAAAAAAAAAATCAGTTTTCATCTTACTAGTCTAAAATGATTATTGTATGAGCTAAAATCAAATATTAATTAAATAGTGAATTCATGTTTACTTTGCAAAGGACAAAGTGTAGTCAAATGATAAGTTAGCCATTTTCATATTTATCGAGATTAAAACAATTTTTAGCCAATCAACAGTTTTCCTCAGATCCAGGTTAAGGAAAAGTTTGAAAAAATATTTCCATAATACCTAGAGTTTGCAGTTAAAACTAAGCTATAACATGTCAAAAACAATTACACAAAAAGTGCAAGGTCACTCCAAGGGCAATGATTGCATATACATCCAAAAATTGATAGATCAATAAAGCAAAATTTCATTCGGTTTGGCAAAACAGTGTAGGCAGACCCAATCCCAGTTATTTGAACCGTTAATCTCGTATTCATTGCATGAGCACCAGTCTCAAACAGCACACAATCACGAATTCTGGTAAAGTTTGCGAAATGCTAACTATGTCCAACAGTGGATCTGTTTAGGTTGAACAGACACGGCTTGCGGTTACTTTTATTAAACAAAATTATTATAATGTAGGCAAAGCTGTAAGTATAATGCAGCATAACAGTAACACACGTACGCCTCCCCTGCGAAGCATATCGACTGTAATAATGGTCTCCATTTCCTCAGCACCTTGAGCGAGGACCACTAGCGCAGACTTTGACATGGCTCTGAAGACAATTTAACGTGTTAAATGTATTAACGTAGTAAACTTTATGGTTATAAGTAACAAATTTACTTGCAATATAAAAGAAATTACAACAAAGCGTACCTTGTTTGTTGATAACGAGAATATTGGAAAATTATACGAAAAGTCAAAGATATAGACTTTGAAAATAAAGCCGGCTTAGCTGTCAAATGAAACATTACTTATTGACATTTGACAGCCCGAAGAAGTTTAAAATATATGCGTCCTGAATATTATATTGCATAACTATAACTCTAAGTGCTCGCGCGCACTGTGGTTTTTGTCCGCACGATTTTTTCCCGCAAAATTTGTAACCTATAGAATTATATAGAAGTGCACGCACTACGAGTAAAATTTCGCACCGGATTTAAATTCGGTAATTACTACATATTTCTTGCGGTGTTGAAAAAAAACTGCAACTTATCGCAATAATACTCGAACTACGTTGAAGGAATGTGGTCGTTACGCGTTTTAGATAACAAGGAGACGGTGTGCGTTTCATGGTTTATACTTGTTATCATAATTCGTCAAATAGTTTTATGGTAATTTCATAGTAATCGAAATATTTTTATATGTCTTCATACTTAAAACAAACTTTGCTAGGTTTCAGTACCATACTTGATATATCCAATACGGCTTGCAATATTTATATACATACAATATATGTATATTGTGCATCTATAGATCTATCTGTAATTATAAATTATAAACATCTATATATATATATTATAAATTTCTTATCACTCTATATTTCCTTAGTTTTTCTAAACTACCCAACAGATTGTGAAATTGTTTTCACAATCAGAGAATATTCTTTGGAAGGTTTTTATGTATAACACATGTATAGTATATTTATATGATGTAGAGAGAAAATAAGATATTTTAATCAAGTGGCAAGTACACTATGCGAGTATTCGTTATATTTAGTATTTGCTTTATATACTATTCGAATACCATCAACCTAAGAGTTCGAGTTTTTCGAATAGTAGTCAAATCTTAACATAAAATAACTATGCATCTACATAACCATGTGAAACTTTGTCATTCAATACAGCTGGAGAAGACAAACACTAATATTTTGCTATCACCGAAACTTTTAACTTGTAACATGATAAATCATAAGTTTCAGTTAAAAAATATACAATATCCTGACATAAGTCCATATTGAAAATGAAGATGACTATAACGTTTCTATAATGACCAAGCATCAATCGAAGCATTGAGCTGTATGTTTAAAAAAAGTAGGTACCTAACGTAATAAAGAAAGCAATAATGACAAATAGCGATATCTTGGAAAAAGTAGTCATAATCCTACTTTAATAAAGAGTGATTATTTAAAAATTTCGTTTAGTGGCGTTACCTTGGAACATCAAGTTTTATTAGATTTTGTTAAATACATATTGTATGTATCATATGTTACACGATTAATTGGTACCTATACTCACACAATATGCTTTTAAACTACTAGGCTTTGTGTTGCTATCATTACTTTTTCTGTTATTTTTGTGATATTCCTTTGTCATAATTATTACCTTCTAATTTAATTTATTTTCTATTTTGTCACGTCAACTATTTATGAGAGTACTTATTCAATATTTTGAAAATATGACTCCTGTGTTGTTCTTGTTGCAATACTCATTAATATGTTTTATATAGAGCATAAAGCACAGGTTTAAGCTACATATCGTCAATGGAAATGATAGTTGACTTACATGTATTTGACAATATTTACATGTTAGTTAACGAATAATAAAATCGAGTGAATATTGCATGCCCTAGTCGATAAAAACATTTTGAGATACATCAAAATAATATACTACGAAATTGTGCATCTGAAATATACCTCCAAAGAGTTCTAAATGTTCTATTGAGAACAAGAGCCAAACCAAAAAACCAGGGCGTGTCACTAGTCCTAAAAGTCAATACGAATGATAAAACTAATAGACCAAGAACCCATATAAGCCAGGCCTCCATTATTTTACAAAATCTGAAAGTTTTTCAACGCATGCTTCTAACATAGATAGGAACGATGAGCAAGTATAAAATTTGGATCATCGTAGCTTTGACAGGTAACAAAGGTATACAATATCAATTAAAATGTATAATAATAAAATTATAAAAAAAATGTAATATCCTTATTATTTCTTTAGAATAAAATTAGAAATCACGTCATTCATTACCAGACATTTAATATCGTAGCAAGCTCTTGCCACACACATTAAAAAAAAAATGCAACTCTACTTACATAGAGTAAACGCTGAATTTTATACATGTTACTTGGGAACTGTTAGAAAATGTTTCCTTGGTAGCCAGGCAGTTTTGACAGTTCTAACTCCTGACCCGACAAATATATATAGTAACTATAGGCGCGAACGCGAGGCAATATATATCTGAGCAGATGCAAGTAACATCGTGAGTTAGCTTTTTTGCAACCATTCACTGCGCATCTTACAGTTACTCAGTAAATGTATTATATTGGGAGTAGAAGTTTTACAATTATACTTTACTGTAATTGTTTGTACTGCTTATAAAATAAAGGTGATTTAATAATGACAAAAACTATTAAGTGACACACATTAATTTGTGTTATTTGCAAAAAAGTTAATAACTAAATAATATTGTTTTCCTCAAATGACATTACAAAAATGTAAAATATAAAGTAAGTAAGGTATGGCATTTAGTGCCTCTTAGACTATTCTGAAATTTCTACCACAGTGCACTTATCATTTAATGCGGATTTTTTTCCTATGCGGAATAAAAAAACGCACCGCATCTCACCGCACCGCAGTGCGCGCATGCACTTAAACTTTTTATGTATGTCCTTGACCTTATTGTTTTGATTAAAGTCAGATTGGAAGTCTTAGTACGTACAATATTTATAACTAAGTTTCTTTATTATATTTTCGTCAACCAATGTTCACTAAATTAGTGACCATTGTTAAAATTTTAATAAATATTATTTGTATGTTTCTAAACGAATTATGTTCATTTTGTCTATTATATCTGAAAAAACGTAGGGCTACCAGAAGTTAAAATAATATCTACCCCACACAACGCGCCGTGATGTGACGACACGACGCGACGCGACATACAGGACGAAGTTGATACCAGGTAAAGCTTTATACTTTGTAATAATTTAAAATTTGCAACATGTTACTAACACATCCAACGCCCTAATGTATTAATCTTATTAAAAAGTCATGACTTTTTATAAAAATAAGTAATATTTTACTTTACTGGTTTAAATATATTTAAATAAAATTTTAAAAAATAAAAATAAATGAATCGCAGTGGATATTACGTATTTTATTACACAATATTGACATTAGACTTCAATAAGGCATCAAAAATAATTTATAATGAAAAAAAAATATATATATATAATTTAAAGAGTTGGTATAAGACGCTAGGTGTTTGATCTTGTATCCCTGACAGATGTTCGTTGACGGCAGTTCTATATTGTCTATATATAGCTTCCTTTCTTTTGCTAATAGTACGTCAAGCTAACAAAAAATATTTTTATACTATCTTTTAACAGACTTGAGCAATAATTAATTCAGAATTTATACAATGATAATGTTGAGAGAACTCCTTAGTAGTTTATTTTCAATTTAATTTTTAGTATTTAAGTCATACTATGGTGTACACTTTATTTTTAGGTTAGGAATTGTACGTTATGGAAAAAAACGAATTTCGTATTTAGTCTTTTACGTTGTGCTCAAAATGGATTTTGTGAAACGAGAGGAGCAGAATGCCGTCGAAGAGAATTATAAAGCTTATATGGATAGCGTGAGTATTTATACTTCTTTTTTTAAATTACATATACTGTCTTATACCATAATTGAAGGTTAACAGATGATTTTATTTACTTTTCGTAAATTAACGTTACTTTTTTATAGTTTTCTAATGTAACAGACCTAATACGAACATAGTTCTACCTAGCTGCGCTTATGTACACAAAATTTTATATAGTTATTGATATCAGAAGTGTTTCCTTAATTATATCCGAAAATTCATAATTTGACTTCGTTCTCTATTTTATCCCCATATATATATTGATTTCCTAAACACCGATTATTGTATAAAAACAAATTATTCCCAAAATAATTTCCATTTGTTCGTGGGAAAATTTTAAAGAAATATTTAGTTGTATTTAAATTCACATCAACTATTTCATTATATTCAATTTTCTGTGGAATAATTTTACACTGAAATTTAATTGCTTAGGGCTTACTTTTTCAAATTCCTTCTATAATTAATAAATTACAATACTATACAATAATATACTATAATAATAATAACATAGTATATAATACACTAATGGTGTAGTCAAATTTGTCCATTATCATCATCATCATCTTCATACTCTTATCCCATCTAAGCAGGGTTAACACAACACGATTGACATGTTGTGATGTATGATTTGGCTTAATTTATATGATGGGTCATGCGCACATGTACATCAACCCTCCTTGGGATTATTTTGTAGTACCAATGTAACATCAACTTCCTAACTTTGTATGGATGCCATTCTTTGTTTTTTAACTTTTTGACTCTTCAATATTCAATAACAGATGGTATGGAATGAAACAACATGATTGTATATGACATATCCATGTATTGCACCTCCACAGGCACTGGTTCTAGGTCTATCATATCCATGCGGATTTCTTCCCACAAATCTGATTCAGGAGGTACTCTGGCAAATTTTTTCCTTTTCTTTATTTACTTAATGTTAATGAAATTTAAACGTTATGTTCAAAATTGTCTGTTGAGTGAATTAACATTTTTGTCCTTTAAAGATAGCTATAAACAAACTTGATGTATATTACTTAAGAATTTTCAAAATATAAAATATTTTTAAAAATAATTTAGGGTCTTAGGATGATATATGATGTATAAATATTTTTTATGTAAAATAAATCAATCTGTCTTAATTTCAATATTTATAATACTAATAGGAATAACTTCTTCCTTTGTAAATAATTTTTTTAATATAATTTTTATCAACTACATCTGTAAAGGCTTTATTAAATTAAGGGGATTGTTCTTCCCGAGTTTTTTTTTTTCATCAATATATCACATAAAATTTGAAAAGAAAGTGTATATGAAACTAAATTACTTTATTTACTTAAAATACACATTGCTATACATAAATAAAAAATGTTTTCCTACTAAAGTTGGTTTAGAATTTTGTATATTATTATTATTCAAATGTAAATTTTCCCGGTTTGCATTTTTTTATTTTTTTTATTTGAACTCTTTAATGCTTAGAACTACCTGTCAGAGTTTATTTTTGCATTGGAAATTTATTTTACCAGTTATTTACACAAATGTTTTCTTTGTTCTAAAATTCTTTTACAGTGTTTTTAGGTGTATTGCAGTATTGTAAGTTTCGAGATATTGCATGTTCTTTTGTGTATTATATTACATATTCTGATAAGAATTGCACAAAAGTGTATCCCTAAAGAAGTCTTACCAAGCTGGGCTCTTATATTATAAAACGACAACCCTATGTACTAGATGGAAATAGCAAAGACAATCTTTTTATATCAGTTTCTTCATGGTTTTATCAACTGTGCGGACTTACTTCAACAAGTCAACATTGTAATGTCACATCCTGGTAATCGTGTACTAAATAGAAAAGCTTCTATGATGCCATAGTGCAGGACTAACATTGGGCAACACACTAACCTGTGTAAAATGTTTTACAGATGCAACGGTATGGGAGTTTCTAGAATATTTTTAGTTGTTCTTTTTCTTCATTCAAATTAAAACTGGAGGTCGGCTTTGAAGTATAGTTTTTAAAGAGCTTTTGAAGTGTAATCTTATAAATATTCAAACTGTACTGTTTCAAGACATGCACTAAAAATATTGTTTAATGCTTGAATGTGTTACATGTTTTATTCGAGGTGTTATGCCTGGTTTGTGAACCAGTATATATTTTGACACTACATGTTGGCTGTGGCTCGGCACCAAAAAGTATAGCTCAGTCACTCCTTCATAGCTAATACCCCACCAAACCATCACTGCCCACGTTGCACTCTGTCGACGAATTGGGAAGCTTCCTTAGAGCTTTGAGCATAAATACGGTCACTTTGTTTGTTAAAATGTTGCTCAATTATAAAATTTTCTCATCCGTAACAAAATTTTTCTGTGACTTCCCTTTGCGTACCGCTTCAAAATCAATCAAAATCAAAAATACTTATTCAATTTAGGCCCTAAAAAGGTGCTTATGAAGGTCAAAACTACCACCGGTTCGGAAAACATCCCAGTCATCAAGAGGAACAGACAAGAAACTCGATCGGGTTTATCTTTTAACATATAATCACAGCGATTCGGTTTTCTTTATTACCCCGCTCCATTTTAATATCGCAAAATATTGTAGAATTTATTGGCGCCAAAATGAGAATACTCAATGAACAATCATATAAAAATGACAGATTCCAAATTCCAATGTAATATTTTGTTTATTTTCAATTATAACAGTATTTATGACCAGACTAAGTATGTGTAGTGTATGAAATTATTTTGTAATAGGAATTTTTAAACATCTGTTCAAGGAGGTTCATTTTTGTTTGTGTAATAACACCTGTATATAGGCATATCGTCAATATAATGATGTTTTTGCGACCATAAAAAAATATTCGTTTGTTTGTTCCTATCAGATGTTAAGATTAGATTATAGAATAAGATTAAGATTATGAATAAAATATAAAACCCACTACATGATAGACTAAGATCCCGCCAAAAATTCGTCCGACCGTAGACAAAACTTCGATACACACAGATATGAGGAAATCAAGTGTCAGGCTGTAGAAAAACATTATTTTTAACCGACTTGCAAAAGGAGAAAGTTCTCAATTCTTTTATATTTTGTTTATGTTTTCTACATGAGAACTTTATTATTTAAGAACTGAATAGGAAAAATATATTTTTTTTTCAGAACACGATATGATGAAGGAGTTCCCATTTTAATGTCATTAGTATTGGACCTCCACAGATTTCGTATTTACACCAGAGAACTTCTCAAAATCGAATAGAAAATGTATAGTAGGAATGTGATTTTATTATATTTGTGATAATCCAAGATTAAACTGAAACTATAAATATCCTACCAAAGCTAAACATCGACAAAAAAATTGTAAAGCTTAAAGATTACGCGTAATGTAAAAATTAAACCTAGAGAGAATATTCCAACCATAAAGAGAGTTATAATGTTTGAGTTTCGCTTGAACTTGATGTCGATATTTTGATATTATTTGCTCCAGATAAAAATGAATATTTTAGCACCATTACTTACCCATTTACATCACATGAAATATATTCATAACTCTATATGGAAATGTTACATAACGTCAGCCTGCATGTGTTCCATTGGAGGAACCAAGTAACATAATCATTTTTTCGGACCACGCCATTGTAGTAAATGAAGAGAAATAAATAGTTACATATTTTTCCTATATATTGCGGTACTACAAAATAATCCCAAGGAGGGATGATGTGAGGCGCGTGCGGCCGATCGTAAAAATTAAGCCAAATCATACATCACAACATGACAGACATGTTGTACCGACCCTACTGAGATGGGATAAGGTTAAGAAGAAGATGACAATTCAAGATTAGATAGGTACTTAATTATGGTCAGGGACATTCTGGTGAATTTTTTCGGAGTATCATTTTTTAAAGACCCTCTTATTGTTTGTTAAATTTTTTGTAGGAATATTATTTTTGGAATTATTGGTTATATAGGGATGAACTCAGTTTTAAGGTGGTATTAATTTTTTTTAAATAATTATTTATTTTTAGCTCCAGAAACATCAAATCGAAACTGATTACCAACATACGTCAATATCTATGGAACAGATACATCAAGCGGTGCAGTCCTCATTAAACCCTTCAAGCATCATCCATAACTTTCAACTGCCTCTTTCACCACGTCAGATGTCCACTCTCATGTTGAAAACGAACCATCTGAGTAGAAATTTGAGCTTCAACGAATTACCTGCCCCTTTGACGAGAGAAGATTTAAGCATCAACGAAATACATCAAAATTTAAGGCATGACGATGTAGTAACACAGAATTTCTGTAGAAATTTAGATATATCTCTAGTGAGGAACATGAATGATTTAGAATTACAGAATAATACAACACAGAATATCATCCAAATGAATGAACAAGATATCTCAAGGAATTTAGATTTAAGGTTGAATGAAGTGGCCATATCGCAGATGCGTTCAGATTTGTCTCACAATATAACTCAGGATATGGTCATGGCACATTTGAACAGACAGAACCATGACCATGACATATTAGGACAGGAAGACTCGAGACGATCCTCCATCGTCATGCCAGACGGTCAGATATTGGATCAGGTGTTGGCCCAAAGGTTAAACTTGAATTTGGATAGGTTGGACCAAAGTTTAGTTCAAAGACTGAATCAGAGTTTAGATAGATTGGATCAAAGGTTGGTAAATCCTAGTTTAGGTTTGCATGAGAGGCAGTTGGAACAAAATGAACATTTATTACCGATGCCCTTTCAAATAAAAGCTGAGCAAGATGACGATGGATACTTCTATGATAACATCAGCCAAGGAATTAATAATGTTAATGAATTGAATGGTGAGTGAGAAGTTACATTATTTTGATTTGAAATATATTTAGTTATAACATTAAGGTAATATTAAGTTTGAAGAATTCAAGATATATGCAATTCAATTTATAAATTTATGTCTTATTTTATATATGTATAACGAAAACACAGTTCCTTTGAGGCCCAATTCAAAATTACTTAATGTATCGGTATAGAGCTAAGACCATTCGTAGATGGGGGTATAGACCTAAGACCATTCGTAGATGGTTTTAGGGCGACGGACGTAGGCACGTCTGTCGCACTGGCAATTCATGTACAGGCCCTTGAAGGTTCACGTGTGTACTCGTCCGTCTCACAAAACAGAGCGTGTGGCCGCCCACGCCTGCGTAGCCACACAACACGCCACTGTGGTCTGGCTGTAAATATCGCATGCGTACACTCGCCGCGACCCTCTCAGCTGCGGGTCAAGCTTAAGTCCACTTCCCCGAAGTGGAGCTGTCGAGCATGATGCTATCGCTATACAATGACACTGGAAAGTTTTAATCACTAGTAAAATAACATAACACAGATCACCCCCACATATGTGCACACATATAAAATTAGGTACACCTATGCTGGGATGGCTTTATTTATTTTCCCTTGTTTTCGAACTGGGTTAGTCTAGTTTAGCCTAAAAGTTGTCAAACACGAAGTACATGTTTCAATTCATGAGGCACATATACCGGAACACATGTGTGTCTCACAAACTCTTATATGTATAAATACTGAAGCTTAGCTTAGCTTGGACAGACCCGCGGTGTTGCATCCAAAGCAACAGCCCAAGCCGAGGTTCGGCCATTTTGGCATCCTTGAGTTTGTAACGAAGCTGTAAAGTGCCTTAATAGCGTAGTTAGTTCGAAAAAAAGATTGAGGCGTATTAGTGTTCGATGCCTTTATTTCCGACTCCTCAGAGTGCAAGACGAAGGCCCTTGTTGAGGGGCCTGACACCTACCGGATTGAGGCAATCAAATACATAGGCAGTCCCCCTTCCCCGGCCAAAAGGTGTGCGGAGAGCTTCACGGGGCTTTAGTCCGTTGGAGTCGGACATTACGTGCCTAGTGGGACGGGTGGTTATCCATAATTGATATCACCATGTAACAAAAACTTTTTTTTTTGGGTTCATTTAACTAGTTGCCATTTTAATGCCCAGCGAAACGGGCGAAAATTGACAAGTTAAACTATGCAAAAAATGTATAAATATATTAAGTAGCAATTATTATGCATTAAAATGAAATACTAAAAACATCGATTTTATATAAAAATCGAAGCAACTGAGGTACTGTTATTGGTCGAGTATAATAAAGTGTAAATTTTGTAAACGAGAACAAACTACATTGAAATGTATTTAATTTGTTAAATACTTGGTTTTTATAGTTAGTTTTATTTTTGCTTGTTTGTTATTTTTGCTATAGCAATAATTCATCGTTATATTTCATAGTTATTTCGTTTAGCGGTGAAATATGATAAATGACATTTATTATGCGCTACACGTTAACCGATGTATATGTTTTCTTGTCATGGTGTAAATGATTTGGTGATTATGTTTTTTGTTAAGATAATATAGGTCGCATTAAGGTAATAAAAGTCGCAGGTATCACCTAGTAATGTATAAAAGAGACGCACAAAGCAATTCCGTTCCTCCCAGTAAATACTCATCTGGTTTAAAAATATTTAACTCTCTCTCTCTTGTTGCTAATAACAAATTCCATCTGACACACAAGTCTGACAAGTATTGAATAAAACTTATCCCTATTAAAAAAGTTACGATTAACAGTGTTACCAGGTTATTTTTTCACTATCCGCTAATTTCATGTGAATTTGAGGGAAAGATTATGTGGTTTTCATGAAACTTACAGTCATATAGAACTCATTAATGTATAAGTCCTAATGGACCTAATCCCTACGACAGCACTCGACGTATAGGCAATTTCAAACTCTGAGAACTACACAGTTCGTCGTATTCCCACGTTAAATGGTACTTACAAGAACATTTCTCAGGTTCAGGTCTCCTCACGATGTTTTCCTTCACCGTCAGCCGATAGTGTTAGCAACTTAAATTACTAAGTGTACGCGAACTCCGAAAAATTCCTTGGTACATAAAGGGGTTCGAACCTGTGTTGTTGTTGAGATTCCACCGGTCAAATCACTATGACTTCACGACGAGTATACATCAGTTTGATTATTTTTCGTATTTTCATTCGATGATCTGATAATACTGATAAAATTTGAGATTTTAATTAGCACTTTGGCCGAATCTTAATTGTTAGTTTGTCTGAGCGCGCTTAACATAGTTATTAATTACTACTTTTTGGCCGCAGTTTCGCTTGCGATGATATAGATTTGAGCTATGCTTCGGGAATAGTACCCTTTCTTTGGGATGAATTGTACCCTATGTCCTTTTCTGTATCAGTGTATATAACATTTTATACTGATCGGTTATGTACTTAACATGTGAAATCGTAACAAACACATTCACGTTTATAATACTCTTTAGGATTATTTCTAAATTCATTTTCTAATTTTTTTTTTTTAATTATCACTCGTTGATGGAAAAACGCTGTAAGAAACTTTAGCGTACGAAAAATATATGGTATGTGACGCATATATACCGAAAAACCTCAAAAAGTCTTAGCTTCTTGGTAAAAAGGGTAAAGTGAATATTAATTTTAATATGGTAAATGTAAATATTAGTGAAAATATTTTTTAAGCATTAAATATTTTTGTCATTCTAAATATCGAAGGAAATATATTGTACCGAATTATTTTTTGTTGGAAAATACGCGTAACGAAATACTATTTTGATTTAAGTAATTGAGATATGACGGCTTGAAGAAAGGGGATGTATTTTGTAGGTCTGCTTTTTCTACTGCGTTCTTGAATAATGGAGATATGGGGCTTCAATAAAGGAGAAGGAGAGGGAAAATAGTACCTTATTAGTGTGTTTTGTATACTGCTATTTTGAGTACTTTAGATATTAGGCTTGAATAAAGGAGAAGGAAAGGGACAAAGCTACCTTGTAGGTGCATTTTTCTCTTCTGCTATTTTGAGTACTTTATTTGAGTGATTTAAATTTATTTTAGAGTAAATTTTTTGAAGTCAGTTTTATATATTATTTAATAAAATAGTTATATTTATAGATTGCTTGTTCAAATTTCGAGTAACGTGTGTTCTATTTAAATCGTACCAGGAAGGCTTGCATTCTGAATGTATCATAAAATTAATAAATTATGTAAAATTATAAACTTAATTTCGATATCAAGATGCCTTTCAAAATATTAACATTCTAAAATGCTAAATTAATATAATTCCATCTATTAGTTTTGAACCGGATTCCTAGTTGTATTAGAAATTGATAATGTTAATATTGTTCTAAGCCCAAGCGTTTTAGCAATGAAACAGCAATTTTCCCACTTCAGGACTGTCTTGATGCAAAATGACGATTTATAAGTTTTGTCTTCAACCCAGAACTGCATACAATTCACCACGACTCTTTTTTCGTCCTTACAACTAGTACGTCGCGTACACCTTAACACTAGTATACGTTTGATAATACATTAATAAATTCCTACGTAACTCATTCTTTCTTATAATATTAAATATACAGAACTGTTTATGTCTCAATAAGGGAGATAAAACATATAAAGGAAAGAGAAAGTGTATACATATCGAACCCGTAAGCGTCTCAATACAATAATTAAATATCAATAAAGTTTACGTTATAGAAAAACGAAATAAGAAAATATATAACAAGAATTATGTACACGGGGCTCATTCGTCTTCCAATATATATTATTATATTATATCTCCTTGAAGGTCTCCCAGTTTATCCCATCCGTGGTGATGCAGACGTGGCGTAGTTTCCATGACCATTAATAGTATTATCCGTAAGTCCTAAATTACTTTCTAGATTGTTCTCGAAACTTGCGCTATGATAAACAGGGACTCATTTCTCAATACAGTCGGTCAGCCTGTCCTCGCGTCTCATCATTCGCGAAGCTTGGATACCAAATAATGATTACTACAAACAGATCTTTGATACCTTTATACTACTACTCTGTATTATGTCTAAATTTAAAACGAACCAAAATAAGGATTACCTG
Source organism: Antheraea assamensis (assembly GCA_035772565.1). Lineage (NCBI taxonomy): Eukaryota > Metazoa > Arthropoda > Insecta > Lepidoptera > Saturniidae > Antheraea > Antheraea assamensis. Next base: position 190,582 of record JAQQSE010000107.1, read on the forward strand.
CTTTTGAACTGATATTCTAAAAAAATAAAAGTCATTTGCCGAATTTAAGTAAGTGTATCACTTCAGACCGGCTACACCATAGAGCAACAAAGCTGCGAGCGTGTAAGCCGTTTCATAATTCTATGGGCTACACCTATTTGGTGCTAATTCATTTCTGTCGTGTTTCTAACTGCGAGGGCATAGTTTGTATGGAAGAAAATGTTTGAAATATCGTATAGGAAAGAGAAAAATTTGGGTTCAAAAAATCTGCATATAAAAAGTGAGTGAGTGAGATGTAAGACTTAGTCTTGAGAGATCGACGTTCAATTGTTCTGTTGCTAATTTATTATACACTAGCGATGCGGCGGACGTTGTCCTGCCCTGATAATAAAAAAATATACACTTATGTGCATGAAACACTTAAGGCGGCTTGACTTTTTCCGATTTTACAAAAAAAAAACTTGACAAATTATATACCTAAACCTTCCTCGTGAATTACTCTATCTATTGGTGAAGTCCGCATTACAATCCGTTCAGTAGTTTTTGAGTTTATCGCGAACATCCAAACAGACAGACAGACGCTGCGAACGACTTTGGTTTTATAATATGTATAGTCGTACTGTAAAAGGAAGAGAATTATGGAGTGATGCGCGCACAACGGCGGACCGGTATCATTTTATTTGTGTTGAAGAAGAAAGAATTTGCAAAAATGACAACTATGACTACGAATGCAACTATGGTATAAATACAATTGGCAACTGAACAGTTGAACGTCGATATCTCAAGACTACTGTCTTCTGTCTCGCTCACTCACTTTTTTATACGGGGATTTTCCCGTTCTACTTTTTTCCCTTTCCCATACGATATTTCAAACATTTTCTTTCCTAGAAGTATTCTTCTGGATTCATTCTAAAGTTTTAACTCAAATTTCAATGATGTCGCGTGTAAATGATGACGCTAGGAGTAAAACTGGTAAATTAGCAATTCATAAGTAGCTATGCGGAATGCTTCTTCTATAGTCGGATCTGACAGTAGGACTATGCAATTAAGGCGAAATGCCTTTTCCCCAGCTATCATAATTTTAACGAATCAACGTTGAATCAAAACTAAATTATAAATGCGAGAGAGAGTTTGTTTAATGTTTACGCTTTCACGCTCTAACTAATTGACAGAGCATCATGAAGTTTTGTGTACACGTTGTCAGGATCTCAGAAAACGACATAGGAAACCTTTCATAAACCTACCAATCATCCAGAAAATGAGTACCGTCCCCGAAGGATAAGTAAAATCTATATTAAAGTGAATCAGAGTGCGAGCAAAAGCTAGTTCTTTCCCGTCCCAAAAAAAAAACAAAAAAATCTGCCCAGTGTTCCTTTTCCGTATATGAAGCCTTCTGAGGCTGTTAAAGTAATCGTAAAGATTAAAAAGATAATAAACTTTGAAGAAGATTTATCATAAATATTAAATATCTTTAAGAGACGGGTTTGATGATATACCTCAAGATAATATGGTATTACGTCGGTCCGACAAGGTCAACGGTGCTAGCGCATCGTCGACCTAGAAACTTTGATAGCATAAATAGCATGCCGGTTAGAAAGGAAAAAATATAGGAACAATTACGACAGTGTCTGGTCAAGGGGTGGGCAGACTGCGTTTCCTAGTTCTGTCCAAGGTTTTTATGAAACTCGATTTCAACGTTCATTTTATAAAATAGCTGACGATCAGTACATATATAATGCAATAGTGACGGCAGGTATATAGCGACAATAGATAAACGTAGACATTTTCAGTCGTGTTTTGAAAGATACGGAATATCTATAAAAAGAAGGCTAAGGCTGAGTTGCACCAAAATCGTGGTTATTGTAATTGTTAAAGTTAACTTTAACAATGACAAGACTTGCTAACAGTTACATTTGCCAAAACGAGTTGCACCATCAAACATTTTGTAATTGTTAAAGTTATTAGGGTTGCTACTTCAATAAACCAATTAGTCCCTAAAATCGAAAAGGGTAATATATTTTACTTGGCAGGACTTTGTTATAAGTGTCACCAAGTGTCACTATTGTTATTCTGTGACTGTCAACAGATTTTTGATGACAGATTTCAGATGTCAACGACAAAACGTTAGCGTTTGTCGTCCTGTGGACATTTTCCAATTCTAGGAAATTAAACTTTTTTCTTTCTAAGACGCAAATTATCTTCAAATATATTGATTTCGTCATCGGAAGAACTATTTTCAGTTTCCCACAGGATTTCTCTTAGCAACGACATGATATTATAAAGTTTTTTCTAGTGAACATGACAACCGATTCAAAAATTGACATTAACAATAACGGTAACCGGCCAACATGGAGCGGTAATAGTTAACGTTAAATCGTGACGTCATTTTAACCATTGTCAATTGGTGCAACCTATTTTTTGCCTAACAATAACTTTAACCGAATTTTTAACTTTAACATTAACTGGTGCAACCGAGCCTAAGTAATCACTATTTAAAATACCTGAAAAATAATTGTTATATTTTCGAACTGTTATTGCAATTATCAAAAGATCCATGCTTGAAGATAATAGTTCACGACAAGTAATAACCGAAATGTTAGCTATTTCGATATTTATTGAGCTTTTTATTGTTCACAATAGCTATAGCTTCTTATTCTACTGAATTTAATTAATTAGATCTAATAACATTAGATATCGTTGTGAACGGTATTGGAAATAGCTTGATGAAACAGTCAGGCTAGTTTAGCATTTGGCTCACACTGCGCAGTACACCTATTCCGAGTACGGTGCGTGGGATGGGCCCGCCGCACTTTGGTTGCGGTGGTTATTAGGGATTTGTCACAGCCGAGCGTGGTGCGAGCCATGCTCGGCAGCGAGGCCACATGGAGAGCGGTGGCCTCCTTCTGCAAGAACGTTATCTCGCAGAAGGAGCTGGCGGAGAAGGCCCACGAATTAGACCTTCCAAACGGCTCTCTCGGCTAACGGACGGCTGGCAGAAGGAGGGGGGCGTGCCTGGCCCCCATGATTCCACCACCGTAGCCGAGCCAGGGGGATGAACCGGGGGGCATCTCACCATAGCACTGGTTCCGTTGACGAGGGGTGGCGGATGGTTGTGTAACCAGCTTGCCTCTCTATATAGATAACGCTCGGCGGCTATCTTCCGCAGGGCTGACCGCTGGGGCGGTATGGTGATAGCACTACACGATCCCATGTCGCCTTACCCAAAGTGGCGGTCGGTACACCGTGGAGTTTAGTGAGTAAGAGTCTCACAGTACCCACTCTCTCCCCCGAGAGGATGGCGTGTCCATGATGGATTTTCCAACGTTAATAAAAAAAAACAGCCATCTGTAAAGTGCTTCCTGACGCGAATTATGCTAAATATTGATATTTTCTAATACCTAAATAGGTATAGCAATGCATATGACATCGAGTACCTATTGCTTACTGACAGCTTCTCTTGAAAATCGTTTCCACTTCTAAAGCTTAACATATTACAATGATCTGGAGATATTCTTGCTATATTATATACTGATATTTAATGTAATAAAAATATTCACAAAGATAATTTGTCGCTATAACTATTGGAAGTTGACAACGAACTCTTTCTTTCACATATATTTTGAATGATATCGGAAATTAACACTGAATATTTATTATTAATTCTTTTTGGATCATAATCCCATTTGATATCAAATTTACGATGTGGTCTAAGATGGTAAACACGTTGAACCTGGAGGGGAACAGCGGTCTCACGTGCAGCTCCTGGAACACACTAACAGGTGCTTGGCGACAGATTGTTCAGCTTCAGGGTGGTAGTTAGCCAGGTGGGTTTAGAAACAATCATACCATCATGCGATGGTCTGACTACAATATTTTCTGATATCCTAAACTCAATCGTAAGGATTAGAACCAATGTCAATCGAGTTATCCGAACACGCTATCAGCTGAAGCATCATCGTCGTTTATTCATTAGTATTAAATGTCACTCTAACTAGTGGAAGCTGGCAACCAATTCTCTCTGTCATATATACCTTCAATGCTATCCTCTCCTCGAGTAGATAAATCAATATTCTTTGAAGCCTACGTGCGATCATGTTTCATATGATATCGTGCTAAAATGGCAGACGTCCAAGGAGAATTAATACCAATCGAGATATTTAAAAAAATGTAGATAATTGTAAAAATATCGTATAATCAAACGGACCATGATAGTTTAACCTTTTACTGCTGAATATTAATGTAAGTGACCAAAGGTCAGAAACGAAACGGGTCTGAAGATCACTTGCACTGGACCTCTTTCACAATATTCAAATTTATATGCGTTTGATTTAAACACGCTAATGTGTCGGGGATACTAAATTTAATAACCGAATTAGAACTAGTTACGTAATTATCGATAGGTCATCTAGTTCTGTGGATTTTCAATACTAGAGGACAGACTATTACTCCAGTAGAGTTCTTGAACAATATCTCAGAAATATAGCGAATTTCTTAATTATATACGCTATTAAACAATGAATAAGGAAATAGCGATAACTCAAGAATCTGTTGTGGAACTCGTACGTGATTGGTCGCAATTATCTTAGTGAAAACACAACATTTGTTACGTGCGTGTTATGGCTCTCACGGGATTTTGTATGAATTAGCTATCCCAAAAGTCAATAAAGCTTGCAGTAAAACTATTTATCATCGGTTGCTTTCTGATTGAATCGGCGATATATGGTCTGCGGAAGACATTAAATTTAAAGCTTGTCAAAGCGATTGTTCTTCACTTACCAAAAATATTGGTAATTAACCATGTCCATATCAACTTATCTCTCCTGTGTCCTTGAAGATATTTCGGCCATACAAAATGATCCCTCCGAAAATGCCTTTATAGCATTCACCGGCTTCGGTAATTTAAAACAATATAGTAACCCCATTCAGCCATGATAGGTCAGTGGCTGACGTGTTCAAACAAAGCATCTATCGATGTGGAATACTTACGAATGAGGGAGAGCTTTCATTGAAGGAAAACATCGTGATAAAACTATAGCATAGGGTAGAGCTTTTTCTTAGCTCGCCTGGCTGACTACAATCGTCAAGTTGAAAATCTGTCCCCAGACACCTTTAGGTGTGTTCGGACAGCTGCACTTGAGGGCCTCCTCCAGGTTATAGCATGTTTGGTAAACTTGGATCACATCCTCATTTCACATCATCTGAGATTGTGTGCAAGTGCTAAACCGTAAAAAATATATAACAAAAAATGTTATGAAAACTTCGCTGTTGTCTGTATGTAACTTATGTTTACCAAGTCAACCTTTTGTAGTTATTTCAACCTCGGATTCAAATTTAGCAATTCTAAATAAATTGTCAACTAATGTAGCACCATTGCATACTGGTGATTCAGTAAAATTGTTAAACGATTTTTTTCATATATTTCGTATATCCTTTGATCGTTTTGCAAGGTCTTCTTGTGCAAGGAGGTGTGTTGTATTACAAAAGTACCAGATACTGAAGTTGACGCGCTTCATGGGTTCGATTTTGTTTTCCTTGTTGCCGCTATTCGTAGTAATTAATTTACTGTGGATGTTGTTTCTCTCCAAATTGGAAAAAATAATGTTAAAGAAATTGTAGAGGCTAAGTATCTTCTACGGAATTTTAAGGATATACAGTGTTAACGTCCATAGTTACTATTAAAATTGGCAATGATTACTATTAATAATTATATTAATTAATTACCCTCCCTGCTTAGCAGCGGCTCTGCTAACGTAGAAAATTAGACGAGTCTCGGGTATTCAATAGTCGCCCGATTTTACTATTCGAGTTTTAGGAATACCACTATTCGTGGTTATTCGAATGCCTTCTTAATTATTGAATATCTAAAACGATTAATATGTTCGAGGTTTTTTAAATAACAACAATAATACCTATAATTGTTTTAGCACAATTAAGTAGACACATATAGTCTGTAGAAAGAATAATAATTGACTAACATGGAAATATTGTGAAATACACGTTAGTCAAATAGCATTTCCATTGTCAATATGTAGCTTAAGCCTGTGCTATATGTTCAAATATATAGCATGTTCACAATTATTGCAGCAAGAAAAACACAGAAGTCAAATTTTCAAATATTTAGTACGTACTCTTCTCATCAATGATTTAGTTGGCGTGGCAAGCTTGAAAATAAATCAAGTTAGACGGTAATTATTACGACATAGGAATATCACAAAAAAACATATATAATTATTGATCACAACATATGCTTAGTAGTTTAAAAACACATCGTATGAGTATAGCTCCTAATTAATCGAATAACATATGATACATACAATATTTAATTATTGAACTGTAGAAAATAAAATCTCATAGAACTTGACGTTCCAAGGTAAAGGCATTAAATTAACTTTTTAAATAACCACCCTTTATGGATTTCAAGGAGGTTCGTGACTACTTTACTGAGATGCTTGGCCATTTTATCAATTATTGCATTATAGTCATCTTCGTTTTCAGGATGAACGGAGTTCAGGATGTTGTACATTCTTGTACCTGAGACTCGCCTATCATTTATTATGTTACAAGTTAAAAGTTTCTGTGATAGCAAAACGTTTGAATTTTTCTCTTCTCCAGCTGTATTGAATGGTCTAGTTGCACATGGTTATGTAGGTGCATAGTTCTTATAGGATTTGGCAACTATTCGAAACACTCGAATACTTGTGTCGGTAGTATTCGAACAGTAAATAAGGGCGAACACTCGAATGAAACGAATATTTGAATACTCGAATAGTATAATACCCTAAGAGCGTCCATGCAATGAAATAAAATGCCAACTGATCAGAAATTAACATTAGTCTGACAATTCTGTCAACATTTTGAAGATGTCTCTCTGTTTTCTTCCGTTTCAATCGCTCTTTTAAATGGAAATTTGATAAGCCAATTTTTTATGTCTCGTACGAGCTTTTTTTAGCATTTTGTTTTATACAAATCTTGCCCTGGCAATTACACACATGATAAAAAATAATTAATCAAATAGGTGCAGCCGTCCTGAAATGATGCGTTTATACATTCAACAATTGGTTTTTATTTATATAGAAGATATTAAATAGCGCTATTGTGTCATAATAATTATTGTTATAAACTATTGACAGTTATTTTGTTGTTGACAATGACAGTTAGGGAACGAGTATTCGTTGTTCGTTTCGTTATTTTTAAGCATCAGCAAGTGCTCTCGCTGTCACACCTATTGGTTTCTGCATGATTCTTGCTCGTTCGTTGCAACAACAACGGCTGGCCATTGTCATTTTTACTAATAATAACAGATAATGGATAATCTACAGTAGAATTTTAAAAATTACCTCTTCTAGTTACCACGAGGTAGTACTAATGTTTGCACTGTTGTATTTAAGTTGGTAGAATGCGACTGCGACTCGATTGGTTAAACGTTGTCCTCATGGGTGATGAGTTCTTGTAAGGCTAGTGCTGTATGACATTGAAAATACAGTGTCCGCGTTAGATCAAAGCACATTTAATTACTTTACAAGAAATAAATTCTGTATCTCGTAATTTTAATACATTTTGGTTAATAGATTAGGAATTCTGTATGTTCTGGGATATATGTATAATAATAGACTATGTTTTTCCAGGTCAAATTCAGACGGAACAGACGCAATCCTCACAAACAAACATACATACAGACAGTCAAATTTATCAGATATACAATAATCACGTGAACGTGCCCGCACTTAACACTTTGGACATGTACCCAAGAGCTCAGAATTATATGCAGAATTACACAACAAATCGAGATAATCCACAAAATTTGGTCATGCACAAACATTACGATCCTTTAACATTTTCTAATGAAGATATAAAGAAATTAAGACAAGAGGATAAGAAAATCGAAGAACCAAAAGAGAATCTAAAACCTGCAGATCAGAATAAAATATATTATGACTATAATCAAGTAGTAGAGAAGAATGAAAATGATTCTAGTGTTGAAAATAAAATGCACCCTGGTGAACAACTATCGATGAATATTAAAGGGGAATACGTGTGCTATAAATGTAACGAAGTTTTCCCTTCAAAACGAGGGTTGAAACAGCACGCGAAAGCCTGCACAGAGGACGGCGAGAACCAGAGCGAGAAAGTCGGTAAATTCGGCTGCAGTCAGTGCGCGTACCGTTGCCAATCGCCGGCGATATTAAAAATACACGAACGGACACATTCCGGGGAGAAGCCGTTCTCGTGCACCTTCTGCGATTACAAATCGGGCCAGAAGAACAACGTGGCGAAACACATCCTAGTCCATATGAAAGAGAAACCGTTTCGCTGCCAATATTGCGATTATAGGTGCGCCCAAAAGAACAATTTAGTCGTACACGAACGGACCCACACCGGTTACAAACCGTTCGCTTGCCCTTACTGCGTATACAGGACTGTGCAGAAACCGAACCTCGTCAAGCACATGTATCTGCACACCGACCAGAAACCGTTCAGTTGCGACATGTGCAGTTACAGATGCGTACAGAAGACTAATCTAACGAAGCACAAGCAGAGGCATCTGAACGAAAAGGACGGAGAGAAAATCGATGTGAAGACCCAAATAAAGCCTTACAAACCGAGGCAGAAGTCCGTCAAGTGTAATCTATGTCCGTACAGGTGTGTACAGAAGTCGAGCATGGAGAAACATGTCCAGTTCAAACATGCAGGCGGTGTACACGACTTTGATCAAACGACTAACATCAACGAAGGGGAGAGTATACAGAATTTGAGTGTGAAAAAGCAGGAATTCTACGAGTGCCAGGAGAAATTGTTAGAACCGGTTCAAGTGCAACCATAGTACAGTGATGTCGAGTTTGAATTTTGGTGGAAGTTAAGGACCATATTGTCATGTAGATATAATGTGTTAAGGTGAATATTAGTCCACGTAGGTCATGTTGCTATGTTTGTATGGAGACAAAAGATATTTTAAAATTATTTGATCGATTTGAATCAAATTGTTTAATCGAACTAAAGTGATGTTCCTTTCCTATATACGTGACATACTGAAATAAGATATTATGTGTATATATATGGTTAGACTATATAAAGTGTTGGAAGTGGATTTCGAGTCAAGTGACTTATAGTTCAGTGGAAATTTCTAGAAAAGCCTCAATTATGTGATATGATTATTAAAGTAAGTAAAGGTTATCGCTCTCTCTCTCTCTATCAATGGTTTCTTGTGATTGTAGATATATTGTAATTATTTTTATTTTCTTAATGAATAAACATTAGCGTTGTCATCATTGGACCAGAGAAAATAATGTGTTAGTTGTGACTGATTCTAATGTTGTTTATGACAAATTGTCTGATCGTAAACATAATACAATTGTAGTTAGTCATATTTTTTGTATACTCTATAGGATTTTAGCGTTTGACCACAATCTCGTCCAATTTTAAATATATTGTCTAAGATGGTAAACACGCTATATCTAGAGAGGGACTGATTTGGCCCTCAAGTGGAATACACCAACAGGTGCTTGGTGGCAGATTTTCAACTTAAGTCACGCAGACTTACCACCATGCAGAAACCAACCTGAGAGCCTCATCGTAGTTGGATATACACCAAATGGTCCTGAGACTTGAAGAGAGTCACTGCGACTGGTTCATTTGCATGGTGGTAATAATCCAGTTGGGTAAAGGCTCCCTCCACTCCACTTAATTACTGAATATACAGTGGAGCTTCCTGTAACTTATCACGCCTAAGAGTTCCATTATGGCGGATATTATATCATGTATGTGGTGGCGGGGATCTAATAGGACAATAGCCATATCCCGGTAGTGTTCCGCTGAGAGTCGTATTTTTGATTAAAATTGATATCTATATATAAAATAATAACTGACTGTTTGACATATCAACCACAGCCCATTTCCTTGCGGTTTCGGGCGGGCCTTCTGGAAATTTAACCCCCTTTTTTTATTAATGTGGGGTAATCCATCATGGATACACCACCCTCCCGGAGTAGAGTGCGTAGTGTGATATCTTACTCACTAAAACCCCACGGTGTACCAGCCGCCCCTTAGTTGGAGCGACATGGGGTCGTGCAGTGCTATCATAATATCGTGAAAAAGGGTGTGAAAGTTTGAATTCAGATACGACCGTTTTCTGTCAGAAGGTTATTATTTTATATATATAGTATGTAAAATAAAGAATCGAAAGTAATAACTGAATAGAAAACGCGTGCGAAGTCGCGGGAAATTGCTAGTAAACAAATAAATCACAAAATCCAGTTCTCATGCATTAATTAAGTTTAAAAATACATTCCGTACCATTGTCACACCTGAAGTATATTAAAATACATTTAAACAGTGTTTCAAATATGTGTGTATTCAGTTTCAGTGTCTTGTTGCCATGTTTGTTTAGCCTTTTTTATTAAATATGTTCGAAATAGATTATGATGCGCTATCATCGTTCCTCAACCTTATTACGGTCGCGATCCTACGGAACAGCTGACACAGTGAAGTAAAACACGCTACCTACTACAATATGTCAGTTTGACATTGTCAAAGTTTTACGTCAACCGTTTAAAGTGGGGACGGGGTGATTCATCGATTTATTTTGTCGTGTGATTTAAGAATAATTGACATTTTTTCTTTTAATAATTGTGAAAAAACTCACCGTTCCACATATTGGTTGCTAATTTTAAACTGACTTCACAAGTGAGGATTCTTAATTCGGTTGTACATTTTTCATCTTTGTTCCTGCATCAGAATATTGTCATTTACAAACCGATTTGATTTTTTTTTTATTATAAACTGCATAGTTTCATTTTCTACGATTCACCACAGAACTATTCAAATCGAATAAACAATGTACAGTGAATGAAATATTGCTAGTTTGACAATCCAAGATTCAGGAATTCAAGAACGTTCTGACAGATTTAGAGTAAGATTTATTGAAGTCGGTTTTTTTTATTCTTGAAACTTTTTTCGTTATGCCAATATTATGTGGTAAAATTAGAATTAAAAATATGGCACGTTCAATATCACGAAGACACTTATATACAGTTTTTTTTTTAATCCTAAACGCGAACCATCTTTTTAAGTCGTTTCCTTTAAGGTTGAGAAACGATGGTTTAGAGTGAAAGAGGTTATCTTTATATACATTTTTTTCAGCTCAGTCTGTCACTAGAGACTAATCACTATTGTATATAGGTAAAAGTTGTTTTTTTATGTTCGCGTTGCGACAAACTACCAGAAACCAGAAAATATGTATCCAAGTAAACAGTAATCCAAACAATTGGTCAGTTGTACATTTCTAATAATTTACTATGTAAAATATAATAGTCGCTCAATTCATTGCTAAGTCAAAAATTGCTTGATATTTTTTCCTTAAATTCACGGATAAAAAACACCGTAACAAATGGAGCTCTTAAAAAATGATGTTGGCTAATAATAAGCGTGTCTATGGTTAAGATTTATAATATGGTTCAGGGTTGTCAGATCCTACAAGTGGATACAATTATGAATCCAGTTTGTGTAGCGGTTTGTCTTATTTAATTGAGTATAAAACCAAGAATTCAAATTTGAAGTACATTTCGCGAGAATTAAAAAATTGTTTATATAATATTTGCGTGAAATTACAACTGCTACCGCTACTTTGGCAAAAGTCCCATTTTGGGCTCAAGACCGATACCTATTTGGTCTATTCGAGTCATTTTGTTAAAATAAACGAACACTATTAGCTTCTGGTCTTAGTTTTTTTGCTATATAGCACTATTTTGATCCAATATTGTTAACTTCAGGTCTTACCTTATTAGTGCACAGGAGTCATTTTGATCATGTAGTATCAACCTCTAGTCGTACCTCTTTGGTGTATTAGCGCCATTTTGGGTCCAATTTTGTTAGCTCCAGGTCTTACGTTTTTGGTAAATTAGCACTATTTTCATTATTTTTGGTACAATTATTTTGTTCATTTTGACGGATAATTGAAAGCCCAAATTATAATAATGCTCCTTAATGCAGCTTTGAATATTATAAGCTTAGGTGTCTTAGTGCCATGAATAAATTCAAAGTAAATAATATCATACTGATTCAAACAAGTTTTTGGTGTTATAATTGCAATCATTTCCTGTTTTGATTCAGACCGCTATAATTACCTGTATTTGTTTTTTAGCTTAATTAAGAATGTCAATTCGAAGTCCGTAGGGTCGAATTTGCATGCATTTACCTATGTAAATTGGTAGCCAGCCTATCGGCTGACAGTGAAGGAAACCATCGTGAGGAAACTGGAGAAACGTTCTTGTAGTATCACGGTATGTGGGAATATAGAAAACTGTGGAATCCTCAAAGTTTGAAATCGCCAATACACCGTAGGCTGGCGTGGTGAACGATCATACCTTCCTTCTAGTAGAGGCATATGGCTTGTCCTACAGTGGGTCTCTTAGAGACTGGTGTGATAATATCTGTGTTTATACCAGATCGGAAAACACGATCGAGAAACTTCTGTGTCTTGAACTTGTCAATTTTAATCAATATTCTTCCATTTTGAAGTAATTATATACAATAAATATTCTTAATGGGCCATTTTTGACTTATCAACATTGTATCATTGGATTAATTTTGGTTGTGAACGCTTAATTGTGTTATGAGTGTAAATAATTAAAATAAGCTAGTAATTGCATTCAATGTCAAATATAAACAAATGCTGGTCAGGTCGCCATTTTGTGTCACTATTTAATGTACATACATGTAAAGTACGTGAAATACTTAATAATTATTTCAAATTATTAATATTGTACGATTCATTAAAATATTTTTCTTTCTGGTTTCACTGTGCACTTGTGTTCGTGATGTGTTTACAAAATGGCGGACTGACAGTTATTTTATGATTTGCGAAGCATGTAATAATACTATTTGATGAAATGAACTACATTTAAGATTTCTTATGATATGAAAGTATGTTTCTTTTTTTCATATATATTTTAATACATTAACCGCAGTCATTTTTAACTTCGATTATATTATTTCATTGAATATAATACACATTGCGTGATTTTATACTATAATGTATATTCAATTTTATCATTTAGCGCCATCTGTTATGCGTATCAGTACACTCTTAGCGCCAATTATATGTGTCGCTACATTTCAAAATCAGCTAAGTCCAATTGTAATAGTTCACATTTTATTTTTTTTAAGATGTTCAATATATTGTTACTTGTAAAATTTGAAGATCATAAAATGTAACTAAGAATCTTACGAACGATAAATTTGGACTTCAACCACGGTGTATGAAAACAGTAAAAACTTAAAAAAATAAACATCTTATATGAACGGTTAAAATTGGACTTAGCTGATTTTGGAATGTAACGACAAATATATATAAATCTTCATAATCCTTACTTCTTGGGACATAGCTTTATTTAAATAACCAGTAATTAAAACAAAACAGTGAGCATATTTTTATAAGAATTGTTGAATTTTTGTTGTATCTTAGGTTGTCATGTGTGTGTTGATTTTTATTATGCTATGTAATATTGGTGGCATTTTACGTAATACAGTTTAGTCATTGTGCACAATTAGAGATAATAACACGTAAAATGAATTCTAAGATGTCACAGATACATTCTGGAAAGTTCTAACAAAGGGGCCGCCATCTTGTTGCAACGCTGAAGCTTGTAATAATTACCCGGCTTGATAATAATAGTAATAAACTTCAGAAATTAGTATGATCTGTTGCAAAAACGAAGAAGAATTATTATATTCTTGTGTAGGTGGCATTGTAATTTATATCTGTGAAATGATTTACCTGCTTTTTTTATCAATAAAATGTAGTTAAAATAAAACGAGTTATAGAATAGAGTATGAAGCGTATTTGAATCGAACTGCGGTTAAAGTGTTACGCGAGGCTGTGAAGGATATCCCATAATATGTATAATTTTAAATTGTAACGTTACCAAGAGATTTCGTATGTACCTAAAGAATGCGTGTTGTTGTACATCACATAATTGTAAATTGTAATTTTTAGTTTTTAATTTTCTAGTGATACTCTTTTATTTTATGACATTTTGTATTTTTTTTTAATTAAAAGCCGCTTACCAAAGTGAAGTTTTGTTTTAATTCATTTAAATAATTGTTTGCTTCGAGTTTTTTTTTAATAAATCATCAGGACGACTTTAAATGTCCACACGTGTAATAACCACATTAATCGTTCATTAATCTAGTGTACGGATACGTAGGAAATTTGCGGAGTTACCAACTTTTCAAAATATTTACCCTTGAAACTAAAGCCAAAGCCCTCTAATAATTATTGCGATAATTACTTGAAAGTTCCCCTAAAAGTGAATAATTAAGACACTGAGGTTGACAGACCTCTAGATATAGTTTTTTTTTTAAGTAAAAAACTACTAAAAATGGTAATAAAAGACTTTTATTGCACAATTTTTAATTATATTTCTTTATAATAATTTGTTAGTTAAAATGATTTCAAACATTGTCTGGAATCGATTATATCGGGGTATATGCTTGAAAATAAAAAAGACTACATATACCTCTAAAAGGCCATCTATTATCCGCATTGTTGAACTACAGTGACAACTGATGTTAATTAAAGTGCACTATTCAGTAATAGATGTCAGTAGTGTACATTTAATATTTTGTTAAATTAGATACTAGATGTCACTCTTGATCTTCATAATTAAGTCTGCATTACTATTATAAATTATGTTAATTTAGGATGCTTCTGGAATTGTTTCGGTTTTATTTTTAGCAGATACTTATACCAAAATATAATGTAGTATCATAACTCAGGTACGTACATTTAAACGGCTACATCTATGAATGTACATTTATAAGCATGGTGGGAATTTGAAATGCTTCATAATAAATATTAAATTAATAGATTTATACATATCAATAGCCTGTTTAATTGTAAGATATATGTCTGTTTTGTTGTATTTTTGGTCGGTGTGATTCTCAAGTCAAGTAAGCTTTTTAAAATATATCTGAATATCATTATTAATATTAAAAAAAAAAGTATGTTTGTCTTTGTTTTCAATATTGAATGTAGGTACTTATAATGTCCAGTTCTTTTGTTTCACTCTATATGTTTCTATTAGGTTAAGAATAAAACGACGGACATTCTTTTATTTTCGATCTGACTGAGCTGTTGGACTGAGGGGCCTTCGCAGCTTCACCGGACTACTAGGATGAGCGCTTAAGGCGCTCAGCCTCTTGGCAACAAGCTCAATGGTGCCTAAGTGCTGAACCTCGGCTTACGCTGTTGCCTTAGATGCAACAACGCGAATCTATCTAAGCGAACTACTCACATATATAAAAGTTTGTGAGACACACATATGTATCAGTATGTGTGCCTCACCAACTTGAACATGTGTTTTGAATCTGTCAACTAAGCTAAATTAAATTTACTCAGTTCTAATAAGAGAAAAAAACAAATCCTTCCACCATACGAGTATGTACACCTACTTATGTGTGTGCGTGCACATATGTGGGGGTGATGTCAGTCATCTAAGAAAAGGTAGGTATAAAAATTGTTGATAATTTAAAACTGAAGGACAATCTATCTATATATACGAATTGAAGTATAAAATCGGTTTTGTTTGTCGATTAAAATTCCTTAAATTTCACATTCACAGTAAAATAAGAGATGAAATTAAAATTAAGAATGCTAAAGAAAATCGTACCTTTTAACATAATAATAAAAATTGTACCCAAAAAAATACGACGAAATAAAATTATTACTGCTTAAAAAAGTTTTTAATTAAAAAAATATAACTTCCCGCCAATCAGTGTTGCCAGTTAACCGAGTCAAATCCAGAGAGTATTAAATTAAGGAAGGCGAGTGCGCCTGACCGCGCCTCGGGGCCTGTCCGTCAGCAGCGGCTAACAACATTAATTAATTGTGCCTGATTCTGAACGAAACCTCCAAGGTCTAACATGAATATTTATTTTAAAAATAAAACTCTAACAAATTTTTAACAACATTTTCTCATGATTTTTTTAATAAACATACACGAAATCTTCTTCTACATAAATAAAATAGTAGAGACCTGCTGATGTGCGTGCATCACGTAAAAACTACAGCATAGTTTTCATTCAAATTATGTTCCGGTTTACTTCATAGGCATTTAGTCCTTATAAAAAATGGTAATATTTATCACAGCTCCGTTTAATATAAACTTAAAGTTATAAGTAAAAAAGATTGTTGTAAGCATTAGTTCAGCGATGTTTTCTTGCTCCGGATGCATTCCTATGCATGGGGAAGTAGACGGATAATAATGTATAACAAAGAAATTTTGTAAGCGAAGTATATTTTTGCTTTAACTTTTTTATGTCTTTGTCTCTGTAGATAAACAAAAATATTACAAAGGTACAAAAACAACGCAAACAAAGTTGCGGGTATCAGCTAGTCTATACATATAAATAAAATTGGAGTGTCTGTTTGTAATATGAAAATAACGACTTTTTAATGATTGGATATTAACGTATACACGATACTGATAACAAAAATACAATGTTTAAAATTTTTGTCTGTCTGTCTGTATGTTCCGGGTAATCTCCGAATCGGCTACACCGATTTTGACAGAAACTTCACTGATGGATAGTTAAAATTATAGCGGGTGACATAGGCTACTTTATTTTAGACTAGCTGTCATCCGTGGCTTCGTCTGTAATACTATCTTCAAAACGATTAGACTTATTTTCATGGGACTTTCACTGACAGATAGCAAACATTATAAAAAGTAATTATTTTGGACTAGCTTTTAGCCATAGCTTTGTTTGCAGTACTATCTCCAAAACGTTTGAACTATTTTTCACGGAAATTTCACTAACAGATAGCTGATCTCATAAGAAGTAATTTACAATTATAAAATAAAACGCATGCGCAGCTGCGGGCAACAGCTAGTATACAATAAATATGAAATCTCGTAACTCGTTGAAGGAAAATATCTAATCAAACTACAGGATTTCAGCAATTCATAGCTTATCATTTATCAACCGTGTTATCGACTTCGTAGGGTACGTACGTGTCTCTTGTAGATAAAATGGTCGTATACATGATATATAATGAAAATATTTTTTTGTTATAGATCTAATTTTTTAAGAGTCATTTTTGTTAAAAGTCATTTATTGTTATCATCACCTTCTTACCTTTATCCCACCTAAGTAAGGTCGGCACAACATGTTTTCCTTTTTCACTCTCCCCTGTCAAATGTCATCGCAGTATTCACAACTTTTATGCACATACAATTGTTACACATTCCATCCACCCTTTTTTTATTACTTTATAGGTAAACGTTTTGACCACAATGTCATCTGATATTAAATGATGATGTGGTCTAAGATGGTAAGTCACGGTTAACCTAGAGGGAGACTGAATCTCAAGTGCAGCTGCCGGAACACACCAACAGGTGCTTGGCGACAGATTTTCAACTTGAGGGTGGTAGCTAGCCAGACGGACTTAGAAAAAGCCCTACCAACATGCCATGGTTTCATCACGATGTTTTCCTTCACCGATAGCTCCGACTCAGTTGCTTGGTTTTGAACCTACGTCCTTCGACGCTGTGTCCGAACACACTACCAACTGAGCCATCATCGTTTCATTTTTCGGTCTTCCTCTACTCCTCCTATATCCGTCCAGTTTCAAACTCGAAACTTTTCTAGTTACATGCCTTTCATCTCTCCTCATGACATGCCCGTACCATGCTAACCTATTACTCCTCAATTTCTCTGTCACTGGTGCTATTTTCTAACTTCCTCTTATATACTCATTCTTAATCTTATCGATTCTAGTTATGCCATACATCCATTTTGACATTCGCCATCTCTGCCACTTGTAGTTTTCTCTCATCCGTCTCTTTCATTAAAAAAGTTATTTATTGTATTTTTTATAACATTGTCACTAAGGTCATGAAAGTTCTAGTATTCAAAAGTTGCTTAGCGATAGATTGTCAACTTGGAAATGGTTCCTATCCAGGCGATTATTAAAAAAAACGCCCTATCCCAACTTCAACTGGGCTGCATGCCTGTAAAGTACCATAAAAGCCCTCTATACCATAAATCATTTAAAATCAAATGGCCCGTGAAGTACATTCAATATTTATTGAACAGTTATCTCAACATATTTGTCCTTATATCGATTCTTTAATAAGTTACGACCCCACATACGACGTTATTAATTTGTCGTATAATATCTATACTATCAATAATAAACGGGCTTCCATTCATAATTATAATATATATGATTTGAGTTCCCCATTTCATATTTTGTTATAGACAATTATATGTAAGGTTATTACAAACGTATACCCGTTGTTTTATAATGGCGATGTGGTCTAAAACGCTAAACCTATAGGGAAGCTGGCTCTCAAGTGCAGCTACCGGAACACAACCATAGGTGCTTTCAACTTGAGAGCGTCCTCGTAAAAGCTCTACCACCATTCTATGGTTTCATCAAGGTGTTTTCCTTCACCGACTGTCTTCAGGGATGACATTTTTCATCAACTGTGTTACCATGGAAACAGCTCGTTATTTAAATTAAAACAATTGGTAGGATAATGAAAATCGCGTTGTTTATTAATGAAATAGTTTATGTACAGAGGTAAATACATAAAAAACGCATAAATACACTTTCTTTGTATACCGTGTTATTCGTGAAGAATCAAGTGTCTATGAAGTACGACTCAAAAATATTTATGTAATTTATTGAGTATGATGATGAGCCACAAATGATAAACCTCTATCATTTTACTTATACAAAGTTTTATTGGATTCTTTTTTCGAACTGACCTACACTGCTAGCCTGGCAAGGCCTCTACAGTTCCACCGGACTACTAATTTTATTGGATTCCATACAACAGGATCGGGCATCTTATTTTTTGAAATGACAATTTTAATATTTTTTGAAATGACAATTTTAATTTATACATGTTTCTATTAGAAGGACTATTATTTGAAAGTGAAAAATAGCCATTCAAGTTATGCTAAAACAGTAATAATCAATGGTATAAAACAAAGTCTCTAATTATGTTGTGCTTAATTCTTTTCAATTATGTAATAAGGATTTCTCTATTACTTGGACAATTTCTTCTGGAAAATTACATGTACAATAGATGTATACGATCTTTATATGACGTAGATAAAAGTCGAAGTAATCTAATTGAGTCGCAACAAGGAGTTTTCCGGAGCTTACAAAATAATGTATCTACATCTTAAAAATGCTCACAAAAAATCCCCCACGGTATATGTTTATCTCTATAGGATAACTCACAATAATCGTGTTTAGATACCGGTCACATGTTATTAAGAAAGTTCTTTTATTTTATTATAGCACGGCAAAGTGACTGCACTATGCCTGATGGTAAGCGCAGTATAGACCAAAAATAAAGGCGACCACCGAGAGATAAAACAACCATCTCCAGTCGTCGCTGTCATGCAGGCCTGTGTAAATGTCTCTTCTTTTTTCCGCTCGAAGGATTCTATGTTATAGGAAAGTAGAAACACATTGGCTGGGCAATTGTTCCACAGCTTCACGGTACGGGAAAGGTAATGCGTTGCGAACTTTTTAGTTCATACCGAGGTAGGATTCACTATAAAACTGTCGCTTCGAAGTCTACCCGCCGCGGGGTTTGTTATGGAAAGGAGATGAAGGCATTAAATTGAATAGCTCTTCAGAACACTCGCCATGATGTAGACGGTACAACACGCTCAGTGAGGCCATAGCCATAGCCATAGGTACATATACCTGCGTAAGTGAAGCGGCTTTTTAAACTTGGTAATGTCTGCATCATTAAAACTATCTGCAACCAGTCCATTTTTTTTTTTATTTACCAACTATCGCATACAATCGATTGGATTGTTTCCAAATTATCATATTTATCTTAATCTTTATTCTTTATCTTAAATTGTGGCACTCGCTTCACCGGCGTACGTCCGCCCTCCACATTTCTCCATTCTTTCTTTCTTGTCGCTATTCTAAAGCATTCCCAACCACATCTTTCCTTACAAATATCGCACCACCTCTTATGCAGCCTTCCTTTTTGCCTTTTATCTCCGCATAGTGTTTAAACTGCCACTCACTTTATTTGGCTATCGGTCACATGTAATCTATAGATATGACCAGCCCAACTCCATTTTAGAGTAGGTTCTTATCCTTTTTTATTTCTTTTTTACTCTTGTTATTTGGAGTGAAACTTCTCATGGGAGGGCTTTGAAATTCTGCAACATTTTGTGTGATAAAAAGTGGTGGGGCTACAGACTGTGTCGGGTAGAGTGTTGAAAATACCGGTTCTAATCCGATCACTGAAATTAAGCAATGTCGGGTGCGATCAGTGCTTGGATGGGTGAACCTGGGAACACTGCGCGACGTTGGCCTTTTGTTATATTTTTTTAATTAAATGTTTCACTGTAATACAAAAGTTTCACTTCTATCATGCATTTACGACTTACTCTGTTTGTCTTCTTATTATTTCGTTTGTTATTCTATCTAAAGTTTAAATCCTGAGTATGCTTCTTTCTATTTTCCTTTAATGTACCGCCAATTTTTCTTCATCCGTTATCCTTGATGACCATGTTTGACAACCATAAGTTAGAGTAATATAGTTATTTCGAATACTTTTTTCTTTAAATAATTTATTATGTCTTTACATTATTTCTTTTAATCCCCATTACTTTTTCCATGCTAAAGCAACTCCTTGTTAGATTTCTCTTTCTGTACAGTTTTCGAATGCGACTTTGATATGACCAATGTAAATCTCTTCTATAGTGAGGTGGTGATGTATATTTAGGTTTTTGAGGCATTTAATGTTAGTCCAACTTTTTTACTTTCACTTACTAATTCGCCAACAATAATTTCGACATCTAATGCTTTTCTAGCAAACACCACCATGTTATCTGCGAAGCGTAAATAGCTACTAAGCCATTTTACTACTTTAATTCTTCATCTACTGTTATCCCTTTATGTTCCCACTCAAAATTTCTAAAAATATATTAGAGATATATTCTAGGAGGTAGTGGATCTCCTTGTCCAACTCGCAATTTTATAAGCACTACGCATTCTTGTTACAAGTTGGGCAAACGGTGTGTTGCGTATGCGCGGAGAGGGAAAATAAATGGATAACATTGATTACAAAGAAATTTTGTAAGCAAAGTATACTTTTACTATCAATTATTTGTTTTTTCCTCTGTACATAAAAAAACATTGTTAAGATAATATGCAACGCAGACGAATGCGGTATCACATAGTCTATGATATTTTCAACGCGGTATATAAATATTATCATTGTGGTATAGTTATACATTGAATTATTTAAAAAATTATACATGTTTGTGATATTTTGAGAAATGGACTATGAGAAATGTTAAAACTCCACATAGTTCACATGATATCTAACAGAAGTTCAAAAGTAGAGTGTACGATACGTGGAACATGGTAAATAAAAAACATAAAACAAAGTTTAGAACATTGCCGTGGAATGGCAGCTGCCGTTCGCACCCACGCCATTTTTGATTGAAACCCGTTTTCCCTATTTCGGATTTTCTAAACGAACTATGACGTTCGACGAATGAAACCAAAAAAATTAACAGTTTTTTTTATTCACTACGAAAAGATTTTCCGTTACGAATTATAAGTTTTATGTAGCGGAACATAATTTTTAATTATCACATTAAAAAACAAGTTTTCGAACGATGATAGGAGACAATTTGTAAACATTAGTCAGCTTTAAAGTCAATTGTAGCGTAAAAATACACGAATGCTAACATTATTTATGGTCTTCGCAATACATTTCTATAGTAAACATCATTAATAAAAACTTCCGTTTTTTTTTATCAAAACATCAATAAATTATCTGACAATTGAATTCGCGCGTTTTGAAATGTCAAATTAGGCCGCCATTTCTGTCGATTGTCAAACCTCTTTGTTCTTTTTTTCGGGTGCGTTCACGCGTTCATTTATTTTTTTTTAAAAGAAGGGGTGACGAGAGCAATGTTTATATGGGGCTTTAGTGTATTTTTAGTATCTATTTCTCGAATTGCGTGTGGCCTTTTCACGTTTGCCATTTGGATTAAGGTGTTTTTGTTCGTTGTAATCCCTAAAGGAATGTAGTGATTTTTTTAAAGATCATCTGATACATTTTTGTGTTGGCGTGAGAATTTTCAATGCGAACTTTTAGAGATTATGAACATTTGCCGTAATTATTTAAGCATGTAATACTCGAAACAACAATTATAAGTTGATAAATGTGTATTTAAAATATTGTTGAAAGAATGCAAGTACATTTGTTCTTACAATAAACTATTCCAAAAGTACTACTGAAATTTCACATAGAAACCCATTGTTTCGTGAAATAAGACATAGGACACTATAAAAACGACTTCAGTTAATAGTAAAGCTTAAATTACGCCCAGCAAAATTGTGTAACTATTACAAATACGTTGAAACTGAATCCTAGATGGGAATATTGTGATAACTGTGTGGTTGGTCATTCGTGTGCGACCAGTGCATAACACAACGCGACTTAATGAGTCATCGCGTGACAGTTAGAGTTTCATGACGTCACTACTCAGTATAGTACTCAGTATTTTGCATGGTGGTAGGGCTTTTTCTAAGTCCGCCTGGCTAGCTACCATCCTCAAGTTGAAAATCTGTTGCCAAGCACCTGTTGATGTGTTCCGGTGCACCAAGCTCACCAAGGTGAGATCCAATAACCCTAGTATAAAAAAAAATCGTCGGTTGGTCGTTGCTCTTGAATAACTAACCACTAGAACTACTAAAATAAATTAGAATAAATTATATATAGTATTAGAATATATGTCTAGCGGAGAACCACTTACCTCTACATAAACGAGAGTTCAAAGGACCGCAATCTCTTTTACGCTTATAGAGATTCAAATGAATAAAAATTTAAGTAAATATACAGTGATAAAATATGTATGTATGTATAGGTATTATTCATTAGAATTGGACATAGATGCTTACAAAAAGAAAACAAGAAATGTTACATTACTGTGTTCACTTAAAGAAATCTGATAATTTCTCCTACGCTTCTATTTTTTCATTTTGTATGTGTTTTTCCAGTTCCCCAATTTCATTAAATATTATACTATTAATAATCCTTTCGAATGAATACGATAAAAAAACAGTGTCAGGTAGATAGTTCCAGGAAATCGCAAAAAAACTATATTGTCGCATATAGATGTAGGTATAGACTACCAATAGTCTCAGTTATAGAGGTCCGTGAAAAAAAGCTAGATGTTTCAGAGGGTTAAAGTGACGGGACCTGTCCATTACTCCCGCTTTAGTTTTCTCGCTTATCCAGTCTGTCACAGGTTTAACTATATTTGTAAAATATAATTATAATGACAAATGAAACCGACCACAAGACCCTTGCCTATAGTCAGGTAATTATCTAGTCTTAGATTGTCACAAACCGACCTATATTTTAATCACTATGCCTTTCCTATGCGATTTTGATGAGTTACCTGATGTATCTAAAGTCCAATGCTAATGCAATGGGACCCGTTTAAAAACAGCCCCTTTATAATACATAAAGAGTTTTACAAATCGGTATATGGTTAACGAAATTCTGACGTAACAAATATTAAGAGAAAAAACTTATTATCGTCGAAAGAAATACCTTTCCGTATGACTATTTTCGTTCCAAACTTTTAGTCCGTTGTTATTAATTTTGTTACAACAAATATAATTATGTAAAAACAAATGAAATGTATTCTATATTGGAGAACTGCATAAATTAACACGCATTACCGTATCCATAACGTGCGAGAATAGTCATTGTTTCATATGTGATGTGTACGCTTCAATTGAACGTGTAGTGCGGGAACACGGTGTGTACAGAGCTTGTAAACACGCCGCTTGACGACCACAGATACGTACTGAAGGGAGCGTTTATAATATTTCGTTTCTATTATAACTGCTATGGTCGTAGAAGTTGAGAGGTTTGATAGGTGGAATATCAATTCGATGGCAGCAGGCTCGTATCCCGGCATGTACCAACAAATCTTTCGGAATTCACGTGCATTTACTATTTTAAATTGGTAACACTATCGGATGGCGTTTAAGGTAAAAAACATCATGAGTAATGATTTTTTCACCTGAAATTGAGCGATCACAGTCGCCCATGAACACCTGCGATACGAAGAGAATCACAGATGCGTTACCGACCCTTGCGAAAGGAGTAGGTATGTTTCTTGAAGGTTTGGAGTGGATATAGGTGCGGAAACGCCTCCGCTTTGAGTTCATTCTAGAGAATCGACGTAAATGGAAAAAACACACACACAGAAATGGCACACTAGACTTGGTGACAACAGCACTTGTAGTACCACCATATGTGGGAAAATATAGAACTGCACATTTCTCAGAGTTTGAAATCGCTAATTCGTTTTGAGCTGGCGTAGTTGTAGCGACACACATACCTACATTAAACGTGTTATGTGTGTACTACAATAATTTACATAGAAAAGCAAAAGTCGATACTCTAAAACAGCAATAACAAATAGATTAAGAGCACGGATTATAGCCCAGGTGTCGGCGATTACTAGTCTGCACAAACGGAGTCAGTTATTTTATTTCAACCTTCTGATATTAGCAAAGTGGTAATCACACTACCACTTCCGCTAAATAGTGATTATGCCCATTCCTTCCTTCGGAAGAGGCCTATGGCCTTACAGTGGGTTTCTTACAGGCTGATGTGATGATGGCGATGATGATAACCACTATATAAAAAATGAATTATATTCTGTAATAATTTAGTTATATACTGTCGTCATTATTTTGATAATATGAAAATTTGCTATTTTATGTCAAAATACAAACTATAACAATGGCATTGGCGTGTAATTGTGAGAGTCGAACCTAAGCCATTCCTCAGCTGCCCGACGGGGTGGGTATCCATAATATATTTTCCCATTTAAGGATGAAACAAACACTGTACACGTAGTGCTTATAAAAGTAGTAGTTTCTTAAAACTCTAATAAATTTATATTAAATGAATTACATAAAACTAAAAACATGTATGGCTTTATGAAACAACGATGAAAGCCAAACTTTTTTACGATAGCACTGCCATATTGGCTTTGGCTGCTCTGCCAAGAGCCTTCCACTTTACCTCTACTCCGTGGCTGGCTGTAATGCGACATGATATAGATGAACGAAAAGCTTTGTGGGCGATATATAAAAATGTTCACTTTTAGAAATTTGATTGACACGTATCCAGTAGTCCTAGAGTTATGTGCGCACAATGACAGACCCCTTCCATTTTATCTTATACAGGATAATGACGAAATGCCTGAGTACATGTCTGCACGCTTTTAACAACGCATCGCGTTACGTTAGCTATTTGTAAAGATATGTTCACTATACGAGTGTATCGTGTTACAGTTTATCCGACAAATTTGGTTAGATGTGTAATTTTTTTATTAACTTTCTTTATATCCCACTTCTGATTTTAATTGTTTTCTGTATTAATAATGAGATACATTGTAATGACCGGTATTATGATTTTTAAAGTGGACCTTTTTTACATCACTTCAATATTTTTTGGCCATCTATCGCATGTCGCATTACAGCCGGCCGCGGAGTAGGCGTAAAGTGAAAGGCGTTCGGCAGAGCTGCCAAGGCCAATATGGCGGCGCTCAATTCAAAATGATTCAATGATTTATATAAATATTGTGCTCAGTTTTTTAAATGCTACGATCCGAAAGAAAGTTTCACTTGCATCGTGGTTTCATAGAACCACACATTATTATTTTAATCTAGTTATTTGAATATATATATATATTTTTAATAACAGTTATAGGTTTCACCATCTTCCCATCTGGCATTAAATGACGATGTGCTCTAAGATGGTGAGCATACTAAGCCTAGAGAGGATTAAGTGCATCTGCTGGGACATATCAACAGGTGCTTGGCAACAGTTTTTCAATTTGAAAATGATAGCTAGCTAGGCGGGCTTAGAATAAACCATATTACCAAGCTGATTCCATCCATTTCTAGTATTTAAATCATGCCAGTGTTCAAAGTTTTTGGGAATATACATTAAAATCATTCAGTTATCAAGAATATCTATTCGGATCGGCCAGTCGCGTCCCGGGGTAAGCTGGTATATTGACCAACCCAGCAGGTTGGTTAGGAAATGTTTCCGACCGGGTCGCAACTCCCATACACATTGTGAAAAACTCGTAACATTGTTTCTGTTTTGGGTTGTCGTATATTGAAACGACGGTATTATTGATATTACGGCTATAGTCATTATTTTCGCCTATAGGGTAGTCACATTGTTGCGCTACAATTTAAAAAACAAAAATAAAGCGTGGTCCCCGGACCCCGCTCATGAACGAAGCTCCTTACGGCTTATCTTCAATTCCGAATTTTATTCGATATGGGAGTTTAGATTGTTTCTATTCGAATATTTTCGTCACGTAAGACAAAAGCGTTATGCGTTTCCATGCGACTCAATCGGTCATTTTCTCTATAGGTATCTACGTGTAATCTGTATTTTTTATTTTCTATCATTTTTCCAATACAAATAACGTAAAGGATTCAAATCAAAAAGTTGCATGAAATATTTTAGTCAAAATAACAACCATTTACAAAAAACTTGTTATAAATTGGTGAATTATATAAAAAATGCTAAATAAAACAAAATAATTAAACGTCCACATGACTGATTTGTAATTAAATATCTCAAATTAGTCAATTCACAGACATATATAATAAACTAGCATTTGCTAGCGGTTTCGCTCGCGTTAATGCAAATTCCTTCGGGAACAGTATAATTTTTCTGGTAGAAAGGTACCCTACATCCTTTTATGTACCGCTGAAAATATGTAAGAAAAAAATCAGGATGACTGACTAAATGGTTCAGAAATGAAAACAAAGTCACCGCCGCGCCCCGTCTCGGTAGCGGCTCAAGCCTAAGTTCGATCCCTGGAGTGGAGCCCTCGAGCACGCTGCTAGCGAGATACAGTGACACTGATTATTTTCACTCACTATCTTAACAGACACAACACAGATCACCCCTACATACGTGCACACATATGGGTAAGGGTACAAATATGCATGTTTGAGTTCGAGAGCCACATATGATGGTTCACAAGTGTGCTTCACTAACTCGTATATGTATTAGCTTAGGTAGATTTGTATTGTTGCATTCAAGGTGAAGCTGTGAATGCCCATCAGGTCAATAGCGTATAGACATTTTGAAAAAAAAATATATATATATATCTAATTGTAGTTAGCATAGTAGACTTGTACATGTACAAAGCTAACTAGTAGTATAGAATACGGGCAACTGGGTAGGAATATTACGAGGCTTTTATAAAATGCATGGACTCGCCTGCGTAAGTTAGTGTAACAAGTAACAATAAACAAAACGGACCCACGAACAAGCGGTTAACTGACCCCAATAGTAAACATTTGCAGAAGCACTTTGCGAGATATCTTTTTACTGTATACAGTTACAAATTGCGAATTTCTATCTCGAGCCCTTACCGTTTGGCCTTTAGGGTCCGCCGGATGATTTTTGCAAGGGAATTGGGGATGTAGTTTTATTATGTACTAGACTTATTTTGTACAAGACTAAATCTTCCCTTTATAGTACCTACGGCCATAAAATGAAATAGAATGGTAACTGAACGGGAATCTGTCAATTCTATCAATATTTTCAAGATCTCCCTTTTTTCTCACTTAGTCACGTTTCAGGGAAAAAATGTAACCCAAATTTTTCTTGTTCTAAGCACGATTTTTCAAACATTTTCTCTCATATAAATCTTGTCCTGACAATTACAACACAGTCAAAAATATTTAGCCAATAGGTGCAGCTGAAGTCTTCTGAAGTCGTCTGAAGTAATACGCTTACATACATACGGAAATTGATTTTTATTTATATATGTAAATAGATTAGAAGAAATGGATAAGGAGATAGTCCGTTTAGTGTTACCTAAATGGTCATTTTTATTTTAAACAAAACGACAAACGTTCACACGGCGCCACGCCGGGCCGGGCACTGTGTATGAAGCTGTAGGTACTATACAGCGCCGTGCATTTTTCCTTCTTAAATTCTATAGGTCACAACAGTTCAGTGAGCACTGTGGCCGCCTAGGCAATTTTGCACATAGTTTGTTAGGAGTATAGAGGAGTGACACAGGGTACAATTTATCTAGGAAAAAAATACTGTTCCCGAAGGATTAGTACAATATACATCAACACAAGTAAAGCCGCGAGCAAAAGCTATTGTTTCTCTTTCACTATTTTATTACTATTTGACTGTTGCATAATTTTCCCAAACCGTTCAAATTAGCACGTTCTTTGAGACCAATGTAAACGATACCCACGGAGCAATTTGCGAAATGTTGAAAGTTTATGGAGTCTGGGATTTTTCTTTAAAATTTTCAAGTTCCAATATATTATTTTCTTCTGAGATATGGCGGAAATTCCAAATGTTTTCTGTAAGTATAAGTTTGCATGAGGAACCTCATTAACAGAGTTTTGCTGTCATGAACTAAGACTTCGATTTTTTTAAATGTTGAAATTCCTGTAACTCTTTCGGTTTTGAAGTAATTGTAAAATTAAAAGCGGTACAAACGTCTACAAAATAATATAGAATCGAACCCCGTTAGCATAATTTTGAAAACGCTATAACTTTTTTCACTTTGAAGTACAAACGAAAATAAAAGCAATACAAACGAAGTACTATCGAATGGTATCTTCATTTTTTAAAGTGTAGTGCCAAGTTTCCCGTTCCTCTCTTTGTACATCGGCAAAAACCGAATGCAAACAATGTATTGTTATACGATAAAAAGATATCTCGCCGGCTCTTCTCGATGAGTGTGTTGTTTGTCCGAACCGGTAGTTATTTAGTCGTTCATAAGTGCCGTTTTAGGATCTCAATTTAATGAATTATTTTTAACTTGATTTCAAAAACACCGACATTTGAATATTTGTAAAACCGGTCCTTGTGATAACTGGTGCGAGAGCAACATACTAGTTTTATAACCCGATCACTGTAGACCATCAAAGGGTAGGTAGCTATATAGAATTTCCCCAAATAAGAGATAAATACACTTGAAGTTTAATGAAGTAATTTTACGTGCGTTTATCGAGTAATCCAATACAAACCTGGCAACATTGATCTGGACAATACAAGGTTTAATTAATAGTTTCACAATAAAAGCGTAAATCCAATAAAATAAACGCACTAATGCATAGAAAATCCTAATAAGTTGCGACACGTGCCGGCCACGCGTGCAGTGCGGTGTGGCGTTGGCGTCAGATGGTGTGGAAGTGAGACAGCGATATGTAAAGAGAGCGAGAGAGATAATATTTGTACTATTAATGTCCCTCTGTTGACCTTCTCAGTCTTAGCGATATAACATCTACAAGTTCACTGATATATGTAATTTGTTTAGATTACGTTCCCTATTCGATTAAGACCGTAACACCTGTCATAATCAATTGGTGCACTTATATTTAGTAATCAAATGAGATATATATATGGTGGTAATCTGTGTTCGATTTTCACTTCAAAAATTGATAGCAAAAATATACTTTGCTTACAAAATTTCTTTAGTCTCCTATGGGGTGCTTATAAAAATCGTAGCTTATTAAAACTTTAATAGCTTTGTAGTAACCAATGACGATGCTGATATAGTGATTTTTAGAAGTAAAACTTCATTACGGTTGCTTGACCTGGGGAGTAAGTGGAGATTGCGTGACGAAAGCGTTACGAAAAGTGTGATCGGGCGAGACGAACGGAAGTTGAGAGGGAGATGTAAGTTAGTGACGATGGAAAGAGAGAAGTTTCGTATATGACTGTAGGGGTTAAGAGAGAGAGAGAGAGGTGCGAGTACAGATTTTCTTTCTCTCTTTCTCTCAGAGCCAGTTACGTTACGTATATCTAAAACACAGTGCAGATATACAAAAATATTAATTTATCAATGAAAACCCATAATAAATTTAAATATTTGTAGAAAATTAATATATGTATATATATTATGCATACATATGAATGGAGCTAAAGAAGTTTTACTTCAATCATGTGGTCTAAAGCACACTCTTTTTTTATATATGGACCAATTATCTAAGAAGTAAAACTAAAAACAATTGTACGAAATCCAACCAGTAGTTTTTGCGTGATGCGCGCACAACGGCATACCTCTACCATTTTCTTTATATGTTATATGTATAGATTTGTATTGTATAATAGCGGCACGCTATAATGGCCGTTTTGACATTTGTCGACTCTATAAGTTAATAACTACGTCTGGAGGAGTAAAACTGATTTTTTTATTGTCAATAGTGACGTGCAGTTAGTATATATATATATATATATATATTAGGGTGTAGCAAAAAGTTTCTATTCTTCAAATGATCGTGGAATGTTCTCAAAGAATACTAAAATAAAGACGCTGTCAAGATCTGAGCCTTTAATATTGACGTTTAGAGGTTGGGAGTTGAATTTTTTAATTTCTCATAATATAGGATTTGTTTTTAAGCTTTGGACTTTTTTTTTACTCATACTCGAATTATTGTGCTGAAGAAAAACAACTTATATTCTTATAAGAATAATTTAATGCACGCAAAAAAATGGTATTTTATGATATTTTGATAAATACACTCATTTAATAGTTAGTCAAGGTTAAAGTTAGACATTTAATGAATTATGAATTTACTATATCTGTCAAACCACTATTATATCTAGTTAGGTTTTTGATTGTGAAATTAAGTAGGTACGTGGTTGTCGTTTCAGCCTCCTATTGTTGTGTGTAGTTGAAACCATTTATATATTTATTTACTTCTTCGATATAGGGTGAACATCAAACACGGTAATTTCCTCGTGAACGCATATGTTAGTGACATGATTTCTGGCGGCGCGTGTCACACACGTGCTCCGGGTGATGTCTGTTTGCCATCGATCCTGGATCTGAGGGTGACTTTCTTACTTGTGTTTATACGCCGAATGAATTATACTGGTTTTTTTTTTATCATTTATGATGCGATTTAACTTTCGCTATATAGTTTAGTACAGCGGTTCTCAATCTTTTTATCAAGCAACGCACTAACAAACTCGTGACAGCCTCACAAAATTGCATTCAAAATTTGTAGTATTAAATAATAAATAAATATAGCATATTTGTAAATATCGCTATACATTTTACAAAAGCTTGCGTTACATCAATGCGTAACGACGCGATCGTTGAGAACCGCTGTTTTAGTAGACAGATGTTTTAAATCAGAAACTTGTACTGTTTAATTACCTACTAAAAGGAAATCTCGTAACGCGGCTTACTGTAGGAGAGATTAGTAGAAATGGTCACATAAGGAAAAAGCGTTACATCTCCTCCGTTCCACTTTTCTCTCTCTCTCCGACTCTTTCTATTGTTTAGGAGTTTGTGTGTGTGTTCGTCCGTGTATCGTAATTCGAGCAGACGACATATTTTATAATTAATTATATTATATCTAATTTGTAATATATATTTTTGATATTAAATGAAATGTTTTGATTTAATTCCTTACTTTAAGTTATTTGCATTAAAAAAATATAGTAAAAAAAAGTACAGATTACACAAAGAGAGACTTGCATCGAGGAGGTATAACGCTTTTTACTTACGTGACGGAAATATTGAAATATAAGCAATGTAAATCTCCACACCCATGTAAATTCGGAGTTGAAGAAGAAGCGTAAAGAACGTCGTTCCTGACGTGGATCCCGATCGCGTACGTTTTTTTAAATTTAATAGTACTAAAAGACATCAAAATCACTTCATTGCAGCTTACATGATCTGTAACAGTCCAATCCGAAGTTTGGCCTATTTGGTGCCATATGATTTAGCTAACATTTAGGTAAAGTTCCGTATGCGTTCGCCACCAGATCTAGTGGAGCCATTAAGGTCCTTTAGACTGAGGTCTGAGAGTTAGTCAATATTGAAAAAAGTAGGTGTGTGCTTTTGACCACACGATAGAAGTGAAACCTTATGAATAAATATATACCCACTAAAGTTTGTACATATAAATTAATGTTTATATGTAAACTAATAATTTCCCGCAGCTTCAAACACATTTTCTCTGCAGTAATTATTTTCGCTTCTTAGTTTTACATATATAAAATTATAACAAATAGTCTGACATACGCACAGAAAAATGACGGATTTTCATACAAACTTTCATCCCCTTTTTCATCAACTTAGGGGTTGAATTTCCAAAAATCCTTTTTAATGTTCAACTACAGTGTAAAAGGAATCAGTATGCAAATTTCCACGTTCCTAGCCGCAATAGCTTGGGCTAGTATGTTGATATGTTACTCACTCATTACTTTATATATCTCGATCCTTAATTCCCAAAGTGGTCCAGGTGGACCTCCAAGCATCCACGGGAGGCTTGACGGGGGTCTACGTTGGCGTGACAAAAAATGGGCGTTCACAATTCGTAAGCGGGGTTCCAAGAAAATGTATCTGCTTTCGATAGTGAAGAACTAAATTATTGGCTTGATTTCACCTATCAATGTAAGCAGATAATATTATAAGTAGCTCGGCGACTGTTACTTGTAAAAACTTACATATTCCATATTCAGTACAACGCAAATTTCCATAATTAGATTGAATCGTGTGTTTTCACGGCACACTTTGTTTTTTTTTTTTTTCGTTTGAACGACATGAATAAATATACAAGTAAATGTAATAAAACATGATAAAGATGTGAATAAATGAAATAATAAACCGCGGTAATGCCCGCCGAAGGTCTATACTCTATGGATAAATATAAAGGTGCGAACAAACGTCACCCACAGCGCCGCAACGACAGTTAGATGTTGTTTATAGCAATTTTCACACCTTTACGTAACGCCCACGTGACCGGCAGTTATAACAAAAATACGAGGCTATTAAACAACTTACATGGTGTATATAGATGATAGTAACAGTTATATATCAATAACGTATAACGCTATTTGATTTTTTACAACTAGCAGCCTTCACCGGGACTTCATCTGAGTTTATATCTTTTGTAGGTATAATATATTTTGTTTTTTTTTTATGCGATTGGAGGCAAACGAACAGACGGGCTACCTGATGGTAAGTAATCATCGCTACCCCTAGACACCTGCGACACGAGAGGCATCGCAAACGCGTTGCCGGCCTTTGAGGAAGGAGTAGGCTCGTTTCTTGAAGGTCTGTGGGTTGTATTGGTCCGGAAACGCTGACGCTGGGAGTTCATTCCAGAGGGCCGACGTACGTGGGAAAAACGCACGCGAGAACCGCACAGTAGACGACTTCCAACCATCGAGAATGACACTGATGGAATTTCATTTTATGGCGAGTCGTTCGGTATTGCGCGTAACCCTGATTATTTTCCTAAATTAAAGTAGTTTCAGTTATTCCTTATAACATCAGCTATCTACCTATGAAAGTTCCGTCAAAATCAGTTATGCTGTTTCGGAGATAAGTCGGAACAAATAGACAGACCAAAATAAAATAAAAAACTAGTTTTTTATCATAAGTAGGCTTATACTTATATCCATTTAGTAAAAAGCTGTTATTTACAAAAAGACTGTTCAATTTTGTTTAATTCCGTAGACGAGAAAGAAAGTCGCAGATAATAACAAATATAGTATACCGACAAAGTAGTAGTGTTATGCCTATACATCTTTTTATAGAGGACAGATGAGTTCTATTTACATTGTTTTTCCCTCTTTTATTACTACCTAACACGGTACGCTTTTAAAATGCACTTTAAAAATATGTCAAAATTCCTCGTTTAAAACCGTTTCAGTTTTAATAAATGCTCGATTTGTAGCTAGCTATCTTTATTTAACGCGCGTTTTAAGAGCGTCCGTATGTCCCTTGACCTAACCTATGGTAGGAGAACGGTGTTGGAAAACACAGACCAAAACGGTACAACTTAGAGAGAAAAGCAATGCGTATTGTATGAAGTCTGTGGTTATGGAGTGAGATATGAGAACCATCTCATATGGTGAACATGTTAAAAAGTGTCCATCTCTAAGCACTAAATAGAAGTGCCAAAACTCCCCAAGATGACGCTAGTATAGGCAAAGAGTATGGTTAGTTCGATATACTTTTGTAAATATAACATAAAATAATTGCTGTGACGCAACTTGGAGAGTGATAGAATTTTTGTGAACGTTAAATAATACGTTTAGTGATTTTGGAGATTTAACTATTATATAACTTTTAACAATAATTGAACAATAACAAACCGTCTTTACAGCAGCTGTAGCGCCACCATAATTTGCATATTTTGACGGACACATTTTCATACACATCGATGCTTCTCCTCCTTACCTCTACACTCCATATCTGTGGTTTTACTTACGTGTACTCTACAATACTCTCTGGTTATGGGCGTCTTGTGGTTTCTTCCTTTTGTTGTTCTGTTTATCCGTCTCGATGTCTATAAAAAAAACAATTCTTGGTCGCAGTGTGGTGTTATTATATATTTAGATATATAATAACACCACACTAGCTATTATTTCCGACTTAGTCCACGTGAATTTTAGAAAAAAAAAAATTGACAATACAGTACTGCACAGTGCTTCTCTTGTTGCTTAATATATTTGCATGAAACTATTTGTTTTGTTTTTTTAAGTATAAAAGTTAATCCTTATAACATCACCTATTTCCTAGTGATAGACCGGTCGAAATGGGTCCAGCCGTTTCGGAGATTCATCGACACAAACAAACAGACAGAGAATCGTTTTAAGCATTGTTGATATAATTCAAATATATTAAATAAAAATCTGTTAATTTAATATTATAAATAGACACATCCATTTTATTTACTTGTGTAAATAAAAACAAGCGCTGGAAATGTCTATAAATAAATTAAAATTTCATATGACACCAAAAAATGTTTAAACGAATAATGAAATTAAAAATTATTCTGTTTTGAGAGTTTGTTAATATATAGATAACACATAAAGAGACACAAGGTATCCATTTGAACGAGTTCACGTACACCGAAGAGTCACCGCGCTCGCTTATTTGTTGTTACGAGATTATTGGTAATGTTCACAGAAAAAATCTAGATTGTTCCTGACATCACATCACTTTTTAACAACTATTCTGACTAAATATAATAAGTAATACCTAAACATATTTATTCAAAAACCACCAATACATTCATAATCATTTTTATTTTCACATAAAATGTACATGTTACATTTTTTTTTTGTATAATTTAAGTTTATTCGAGTCCTCACCAAACTTATTACAAATATTTGAGATCACTTATCTTGATTATTTTAAATAGATATTTACAATCATATATACTACATTTGGTGCAAGTCGTTATTTAATTTTATTACGTTTTTTTTTTTTACAAATTAATAAAGCTTTACAGTTTATATAAAGCGTCCATGTCTCTCTGACTACGTTACTATAATCTGTGTTTTGAAGAATTTATCTTCCTCTTACTTCAAAAATGCCATATATCTATATGTTTCGGGCGGGATCTCAGTCTAATATGTGTGTAATTTAATTTTGCTTTTATCCTTTATTTATTATGTCTCGGATTATTTGATCCGTTATTTGGTAATATTTGTGCTATCTTTCGTAATATATTTCGATTATTATGCACAAATCGTGTGGATAGGAAATAACACCACGGAGTCTACATTCTGAGGTGTTACGATTGCTTTGAATCTCTTGACATTCCTGGTCATACGATCTTTAACATTTCAGTCTATCATGTCAATATTATAGGTAAAAAGAATTATTTGCGTCATGTATCATTAAAAAAATAATTGGTTGTCTGTAAAGTCGGTTTATGTACGATAATTTTACGTGATAACGTTATAAGAAAACATTGATGTAAAATTGCATACTTTTATGAATTATTATCACTGAATTACCTATGGAGTGGAAGAGAGATAGATGCGTCACAAGCCGAACGCTTAGGCCAGGCGGAATGTGACAATGAGTCATACATTTCCAAGCGTGTAGTCGGCGTTCAACGATGTATAAGACGTTATCACGTCAAAAAGCATTGATATAAATTCACGGTCATGACAAATTATTTTGAATATCAAGTGAAAGACTGCAGTGGGTAATGTATGAAATGTCCCATGTCTACTCTAAACTCCTAAGGCGTGTAAAGGAAGCTTATGGATATATTTTCAACTTAAGGGCAGCTAAGGATAGTTAGCCAGATGGATATTAGGAAACGCTAAATAAAATGCTACAATTTTTTTGGGTTCTTCGTTTGGTATTCCGAATTTGTTTTTTATTTTTCTATTTTTTCTCTTCGTAATTATACCTCGTATATTATTAATAAGAAGATTATTAATTTGGATTTCTTTAAATAAGTTGCGTCATAAATTCCTACTTTTTCATCCTACGCCTGTAAAATTATTTATTAGACGACTTTCACAATGTAATTTGTACAAATTAATCTTTGTTATGTCTGTTCTGATAATACAAAATAATAAAAAAATACGAATAGGACAGAATCTCATTATTTC
Source organism: Antheraea assamensis (assembly GCA_035772565.1). Classification (NCBI taxonomy): domain Eukaryota; kingdom Metazoa; phylum Arthropoda; class Insecta; order Lepidoptera; family Saturniidae; genus Antheraea; species Antheraea assamensis. Next base: position 227,034 of record JAQQSE010000107.1, read on the forward strand.
TCATTAACGCTATATTAGAATTTAAACGAAGTGCCTTACTACGTAAAATATATTTAATCTATACATAATACCCGAAAATTATGTCTAAAAATTTACAAAACTACATGTATATATACAAAAGCAGGTCAGGTTACATTGATCTCTTCATCAGACGCGCTTGCGTCGCTTTCGTAGTCGTCACCGTCCTCCATATTTGAATATTCCCTCGTATATAGCGGAACGGCGGCCATTTTGTCTTCATAACCTCTAAAATCGGATGTCGTTGGGTAAATTTTGTTCTTTTCTTCCTGATCTTCGTTGATAGGCGATAGTGGTGACAATTTCTGCTTATCTGCCTCGGCGTCGGACAAGTCGGGATGAGGATTATTTTTATTCGGCAAGGTCTGTTCCCGAGACCCTCCAGAAGCGAGTAATTCTCTTTCTTTAGAATTACGCCACTTCATGCGACGATTTTGAAACCAGATCTTTACCTGTGAACAGAAATAACACTGTTAAAAGTGTGAAGGAACCAGTTTTACATGCATTTTCTTCAGCTAATATTAATTTGGTCATTTTCTATTGGGATAAATAAATATTTTATATATAATTCGTATTAGAATGAAATCAATTACGTTGGCGATATAAAAAATAACCCCATGTTTGCGACAAAAAAAAAAAAAACGATCATAAAAATTACACCAAACAGTTCCGAAAACGCATTAACAACTTTTTTCTCACATCGTTCTCATTTTATCACACATTTTGTTCGTAAATTCTAACAGTTTTATGGAATACGCCGTATAATGTGCATTGTGTTTTTGACGTCTGTTTATTGATGGGCAAAGGCGTGGTTGCACGCGGGTGTTGCTTTGCCTCAGTTTGAATTAAAAAAAAAACGACGCGTGACATTATACCGCGGGTGGTTTTCGTTTTTTTTAATGAAGGTGACTTTTTAAATGTTATTGTTTGCGTTACAGAGCATATACTTAGATGAAATAATTTGTATATAACGTGCAATGAAAGATGTATGATAATTTCAAAGAAATTTTGTAATCGAACAATATCTTTTCTTTCGATTTTAATTACATAAGAAAAAAAAATTTACAAAGAATAAATTATTCACGGGGATATTTTCTTTTATTACTATTTTTCTGGTAGTTCGAATACATTGTTTAATTATTGGGAGATACATTTCAATCTTAAAGTTTTTTTTGTGTTTAATGTTTGTGTACAGGTTAGATTTAAATCAGATTTATTGAAATAAAAGATGACCAAAGTAGTAGTTATGGTTACTTAAATAAAACAATATTAATTACATAATAAAAAAAAAATGTTAATTAAAAAATTACGAAGTATAAATTCATCTTTATTCAACGTCCAATGAATCAGATATCCGAACGCAGCCCGTTACCAAATTTGTAATATTCATATTTCGAATGAATATTCAAACGGCGCTGTGTTTACATTCACGGCGTTCCAATTCCAAATATTTGCATTTATTTATTTTTAAATTCGGAACCTTTCCCGCTGTAGAATCGGTTGAGTTCTTTGTTTCCCTCGCTCACTATAAAGTTTGCATACATTTGAAATATGTTCTATCCTTTTTATACTAAACAAATGTTAAAAAACTATCTCGCTTTCGTGTTTTACATATTTGATTGACAGTTGTCATATTTGTTTTTTGATCAATTTTGGTCGTATTCTATGTTATTGTATTTTGCATTCAAATAATTATAATATTTAAATTATGAATATTGCGAATGTATTTGGTTTATCTTTGACAATAGAACCCTTTAAGTTGACTTTAAAAGTGCAAAGGTTATATTTGCTTAGTTTTTTTTATTATAAAAGCATTTTTGTTTCTTTGTTATAGGACTCCTTTAAATTGTATAAATATTTACTGAAATGACTTTATTATTTGTCCGCGTTAATTCCTGAAACGGCTATGGATACCGGTTATGGTGAGATTTTTACTCCAGTTAAAGGATTTTTCAGAGCATTATTTAGCGTCAATCTATACCGTTCTCTATAATCGCTTGAATCATAAGTCGTGAAGGAATAATGACAAAAAAAAAATGGCCTATGGCCAAAACGAATATCTTAAGACATTAATGCTAAAAATGTATTTATTGTCATTTCGCTATCAAATTATATTAATGAACATAAGAAATTACTTAAAATAAAATTCATTTAGTATCTTGAGTCAAACTGAAACATATGTACGCTATTTCGATAGTATCGATTATATAACATCCCCTTTCTCACTTCCTCACTACTTTATCGACCAATCCGAACAGGTTATGGATCTCTTTATCTCATATAAATTGTAATAAAAGTGAATACGTCAAAAAGTAATTAATTCCGAGGATTGGCACCCCCGTCTTTGTAGTATTGTGACCGCGTAACAAGCTTATCGATATATTTTTTTAATGATGCGCTTATAAATACACAGTGACAATATTTGTTGCACTTAAAAAACAATTATCCATGTAATATTATAAAGCTTTAGAGATTTTTTGTTTGTTTGTATGAACGCGTTTGTCTTCTAGAACGATTTGAAGAATTATTCGTTCATGTACAGAATTAATATCAAAAATACTTTATCCCATTTAAGCCCTAAGAGGGTGCTTATGAACATCAAAACTACTACCGGTTTCAAATAACCCAGTAATCGAGAAGAGTGTAATGTAGATTTTATTTGATTAGATGGGATTTGATGTATCCCTTGGGAACAGTACATTTTTATTAATGGTGATTTCGTATCACGTAAATACAGGTGTATATTGTCTTAAATATATAAAGCTGGTCTCTTTTAGAATATTTATTGTCAAATAAATAAAAAATTATACAATATACCATTACAATAATATAAAACTATAAAAAATACTCAAACTTATATTTGATTAATGGATATAAGTAAAAAACCAATTACCGTACCGTGTATGTAAGGGCGTCACTTCAGAACGGCTGCACCTATTTGCCTAATTCTGCTTTTGTGTGTTATTGTAAAAATAAGGTTTGTATCAAAGAAAATGTTTAAAAAATAGTAAGGAAAAGTGAAAAATTTAGTTTAGAAATCATTGTATAAAAACGTTAGAGAGCGAGTGAGATAGAAGGTAGTACAGATATCTTCAAAAATATTGACAGAATTGACGTATTAAAGTTCACTTGTTCAGTTTGTTTCGGTTGTTTTATCAAAAAGGTTGTAGAACGTTATACCATATTTATTAATTGTTATTTCTCGGGAAGAAATACAAAGAACACACATTATAAAACATCGGTATTAATTTTGCTGAAAATTATATAACTAACACTAAGGCGAAAATGTGGTCTCATTTTCGTCATTAATAAATCCATGGGAAACCGGGGCGGGTAGCTAGTTTAAGTGTATTTATGTATCGATATGTATAAATGATTCTTATCCATCACTGGGGTGTATCCAGCGAGTCCCCTAAAAGGGCCGGGGCGTCAGCTGCCGGCGGCATATTGTCGCCAAATAACTGCCTTCACGGAAACATGTCACGGAACTGCGGAGTAATCCCGTGCTCGGGGACACCGCTTCGCGATGACCAATTGTCTCTCATAAATTCACTCACTTCTGTCAAAGTTACTATATATATTTTTAGTAGTGACCCGTCCAACATTTGTGCAAATATTAATGAAAAAAAATAGAGAAAAAAACATAAATACTCAGAATACTTCAAGAGAGATAATTAAATGTTTCTTGGAGTCAATAAGGTCCTTGTCTCTGCATAAGGCTGCAGGCTTAGTAATAAGTGTATAAGTGTAAGCGTTGCAGTGCTGATTCTTTGACAGAACACAAATAAATGGACAAAATTTCAAACATACGGACGAAATTACACTATGATTTTTTTACAATACGTTATTATATATCGCACCCTTAATAAAGTAAAGGCGGCACATATCGAACTTTTAGATATTTTAGTTTTTGCAATAGAAGGGCTCATTATAAATAGTTCTACAAGGTGTATCTCACAGAAAGAGTTAAATTTTCATGGCAATTGTTGTGATGTTAATAATATGCGGTTTAGATAACGACTGCTTTATTTATATCCACCTACATATACGACATCTTCCCCTTAAAAACTATCGTATACAATACATTCTCCTTAAAAAAAAAAAAACAACGTTAGATTTACTTTAAGTTACAAACCAAATAAAACAACTATATCTATGTGCAACCTTATAAGATATTTGCTTTATAGTAAACTTGTTTCCCGGAAACACCTCAGCTTAAGCCTTCATGAATTTTTGTGTCCTATGACCACCTGGATTACTAAGGTCTTGGAATAATATATAACCAACATAATAATTCTTACGAAACTTGAAATTTTATTATTAGTTTTTGACTTTTGAAAATGATACATATTAAAAAATACTACCTATAAATTAACGAGCTGCTTGGCTCGGCTACGTGTAAATGGTGGAGAGCTAACGAGAGTTTGATGATTAGACTTTGGCTGTTCAGTATTAGACATACCATGTTTTTTAAGTTTATTTATTGGTGAATGAACATTTTCTGATGTGTTATATTTTATTAAGTGACGGCGATTACGCCTATACGTGCCTAGTTTATTTTGAACTAAATAGGACCTTGGAGTACCTGCGCCCTGCACTATCGTACCTCGAGTCCTCTGATTACCATCTATGCAAATGACTTTATCACCCTTATTTAAATTGTTCAATTTCCTACTTCGTTTATCATAACATTTTTTCGAATTCACTTGTTTTTCTAATAATTTTCTATATTCAGAGGGATCAACGGGATTTGGCTGTAATAATTTCGGATGAGTTGGTCGTTTGCATCGAAGCCTGCGTCCCATTAAAAGCTGTGCAGGAGAGCTTAGACCGTCCCTAGGAGTATTTCTGTAATTGAGTAATGCTAACTGAAAATCTGTATTACTACTGATCGCCTTTGTTAGAAGCATTTTAATCGTTTGAACCGCTCGTTCGCTCTTACCATTCGCTTGTGGATATCTAGGCGAAGATGTCACATGATCAAACCCCCAATCCTTAGCGAACGTTTTAAACTCATAACTAGTGTATTGCGTACCGTTGTCACTCATCAGTGTCTTAGGAATTCCATGCCGAGAAAATATATCCTTCATAGCTTGTATTACTGACTGGGATGAAATATTATTTAATTTACAAACCTCTACGTAATTCGAATAGTAATCCACTACGAGTAAGAAATTATTTTTTCTAAATTCGAAGAGATCCGACCCTACCTTATACCATGGAAGCGGTGGTATCTCAACCGGTATCATGGGCTCTCTAGCGGGCGCGTTTAATCTCTCCTGACAAACTTTACAATGTTTGACATAACGCTCAATATCGCGGGACATATTTGGCCAAAACATAACTTGTCTCGCGCGCCTTTTGCACCGATCTATACCCATGTGACCTTCATGGATGACCTGTAACATTTGTTCTCTCATAGACATGGGTATCATCACTAATTCATTCTTAAACAGTACACTATCAATTACGTACAAGTCGTCTTTCATAGACCAATAGTTTTTTACATCATTGGAAACATTATATTTATGATTAGGCCACCCATGATTAATATAATGCAATAAAGATTTAAAAACGGAATCAGTCTGGGTTTCTTTCTTAATTATCGTAAGTTTCTGATTTGAAATTGGTAAAGAATTTACCATCATTTTAAGTTGATAAACTACATTTTTGTGAATTTCTTCACTATATAAATCAGGCAGTGGTGCGCGAGACAATGTATCCGCTATATACATATATTTACCTGGTACATAATTCACTACAATATCATATCCTTGTATTCTCAACATCATACGCTGCAAGCGTGCTGGGACGGACATTAATGGTTTTAGAAAAATATTTTCAAGCGGCTTGTGATCAGTTTCAACTAAGATTCTTGTTTTACCGAAAATGTACTGATGAAATCTCTCACATGCAAATACGATAGCCAACAACTCCTTTTCAACTTGAGCATAACGAGTCTGTGCGTCAGTAAGAGTGCGAGATGCATACTCAACGGGACGACCGTTTTGTAGGAGCACGGCTCCAAGCGCGTGATTCGACGCGTCAACCGATAGTGTGACGTCACGTGATACATCGTACAGTGAGAGAACGGGTGCCTGACATACGCTCTCTTTCAATATATCAAGCGCAGACTGTTCACTCTCTTCCCAACGCCATTCATTATCTTTTTTTAAAAGATTGTTTAAAGGTATCGCGTGTTTTGAATAGTTAGGAATAAACTTTGACAAGTAATTAACTAAACCTAAAAATCTCTCTAAACTTTTCTTATCTGTTGGAGTAGGCATTTCTTTTATGGCTTTAATTTTATTATAGTCGGGACTCATTCCCTTGGCACTAAATACATGGCCTAAGTATGTAATCTGTTCTACACCTATCTGACATTTATCTTTATTAAATTTTAAATTTATTTCTCTCGCTCTTTCTAATAAGGCTTTCAACCTAAAGTCATGCTCGCGCTTTGTTTTACCCCATATTAGGATGTCATCAATAAAACTATCTACACCTTCTAGATTTTCTAAAAGTTGATGTAATTTGGCATGAAAAACTTCTGATGCACAACTTATACCGAAAGATAGGCGAAGGAACTGATAGCGACCGAATGGTGTGGCAAATGTACACAAGTCAGCACTCTGTTTATCAAGCTGAATAGTCCAGAATCCGGAATTCGCATCCAGAACAGAAAAGTAGCGTGCAGTATTTAATCGCGCTGCCAACTCTGATACTGTAGGTAGTTGAAAATGTGCTCGTTGAACTGCACGATTTAGTTCACGAGGATCTAGACATACTCGAATACCATTATTCTTTTTAGCTACTAACACCAGTGGATGTACCCACTGTGTTGGATAATCTACTTTCTTGATGACCCCTAATTGTTCCATTTTCGAAAGTTCTTGTTTTAGGGTATCGCGTAATCCTAACGGAATCTTCCTAGAAGCGCATATTACTGGTCGAACCGTTTCATCGATAGTTATATGATATTCCCCGGGTAAACAACCTAACCCCTTAAATAAATCGTCGTACTCATTCATTATAATAGAATCAACGCGTTTAATTAATCCTAGCTGCACACAAGACTTCCGTCCCAACACACTTTCACATCTCATATTTGCAATTACAATCAGTATTTTGTACAATGTTTTATTAAGTGTTATTGTTAAAAGAAACGTTCCCAATACAGGGATCGTTGTGTGCGTGTAAGACTCCAAAGATATATTTTTTTTAACGATATCTGTCTCACTGAACCCTAAATCTTTGAATGTATAGTATGACATTATGTTAACATCAGAGCCTGTATCTAATTTAAATTTAACACTTTTATTATTACATATTAATACCTTATACCACGACTCGTTATCGTTCTCTGAGATCGCTGAGACATAAAACTGTTCATTATTGTCGGTATCATTGTTATTATCATTTTCAACATAATGTACTCGCCCAGTTTTGTTCCTATCCTCCAATAATGTACGATTTAACTTACACATTCTCGCAAAATGTCCACGGTTACCGCACACAAAACAAGAAATATCACGCGCGGGGCATACTGTCCATTCACAACGCACGTCTCCGCAGCCGTCGCACCGCAGCTGCCGAGCCGGCTCCGCTACCGCGCGGTCTGTGCGACGTGACGACACCGCTCTCGATGAACCTGCACGTTGTGGAGCGGGCGCGCGGTCCCCGCCGCGACCTATCGTACGGGCGCGCCTGCCGCGCCAGCCTCGTCTCTGTACTCCGTCCACATGTGTATTATTTGCTTGACCGATGCTATCCTCTATTTGTTGTTCGCTTTCTAAAGTTATTTCGTCAGCTTGACATAATTTTACGGCCAAGTCGAGGTCAAGGTTATCCGCACGTAATAATCGATTTCTGGTGTTGGTACTACGAACACCGCACACTATACGGTCTTTAATGAGATCGTCTTCTAAACTTGAAAATTCGCAATCTTTGCTGATTAAACGTAAAGCTGTTAGATACTGAATAATTGACTCGCCCTCTTCCTGGTTACGTGTGAAAAATTTATATCGCACGAGCGTAGTATTCGATTTTGTGCTGAAATGATTGTCGAACTTTTTTAACACTACTTTAATATCATTTCTCTCGGTTTCGTTCTCAAACTGAAATGTTTGATATATATCAAAGCCTTGTGGTCCAATCAAATTGATGAGCAAGCTTGCCTGGATTTTTGGTGGTTCCTTATAAACCCCCGAAGCATTGAGAAACACCATGAATTGTTGTCGCCACCGTTTCCACCAGTCAGCCCGGCCAACAGGTCCACCCTCCATATTAAATTCTGCAGGAGGCCGCGCGTGCTCCATTTGTAATTAGTAATTGCACAAGATATATAATGTAAAATACACTCTCTATTCTCGTACACGATGCACACGTATAGTATAACACAAATTGTTACTCGATATATATCTTAATTATTATTTAAACTATTTTTTACACCGCTGCCACCATGTTGTGATGTTAATAATATGCGGTTTAGATAACGACTGCTTTATTTATATCCACCTACATATACGACAGCAATGACGTTGGAATTTAGGGAGTTGGGTCTAATTTTGTAAAATAATTGTTATCGTCACTTTGTTTTTTGACAATTCCCAAAAAACTACTTTTCTAAGTTAAGTCTTTACTTTACTAAGTGTGCAATGTGTCCAAACGGCTTAGAACCGTTATTTTCACTTTGATGTTTATTGTTCATCAAAGTCACAAAGGTTAGATAAGAATCTTTATAAAAAAGTATTTTTATTTCTCGCGCGTAGTTTAAATCCTTGATATCTCTAAGACAGGAACTAAAATGATATGTTATATATATATTTCCATCATAAATAAGATATTTTACTGAATAAGAATTAAAACTATATTCGCCAAAATAGCGTTGCAAGTAACTAATATTTTTTAACAATATGTAAAAGATACTAATGATTACTGTGACTTATCCTTGGGAAATAGATGTAACGATCTTCGTTTAGTATAAAGTTATTAAAGCATTAAAAGCTAAAATTTTTGCAAACATTACTACTCGTTCAATGACGTGTATTTTCTTGTCGTAGAGAAGTAGGGCAAGCGGTATAGCACACGTGCACACATGTACATGTGAATATATTTATCTAGATACACCAACACCTATGTCTACTAAGCCGATGTGACCAACGACACCATTACTAGCTTCAACATTCGGGCTGTAAGCGCTCCGGCGAGAGACATTCTGGATTACAACTTAAAAATGGCCGTACAAAATAATAATGAATCGGCCATTAAGACTATAATCTCAACAACAAATCCAGAGTTACTAACATAGATTTATAAAAAATAATTAAGTAGCTGTCATTAGTTAAGTATAAAAATAATATCTTGTCTTGCTCATTTTCATTATGTATTCAAGCTGCACTAGATTTAAAATGATTTAGATTTAAAACGATTTCAGCAAAAAAGTGCAGACTAAGAGTCTGCAGGAAAAATAAATAAACTTAAAAAAAGGAATATCTAATATTTATTAGGGTGTATAAAAAAAGTCGACTTTTATTTCTTCAAATGGGCGGCAAATTCTCTCAGAGGATGTGAACACAAAACCTCGTTAAAATTTGAGCTCTTAATGTAAAAATTTAGTGGTCGCGGATCGCAATTTACTATTTCCCGGTTTAATAACATAGGATTCTTTTTTAACTTTGGATTTTTATACCTCTGTAGCAAATCAACTTATGGCAAGGATCATCTTAGATTTTCATAGTAAATTTAACGCTCTACAAAAAATGATTCTTATCATTTTTCGATAAATTGATTTCTTCTAGAGTTATTCGAGGTGAAAGTTTGATTTCCATTAAACTTTCTTTTATTATACTAAAAAATATTGATAAAAGACAAACAACTATGACGATGTGGTGAACTTATCGACAAAAAGGACAGTTGTTTTGCTGAGCATCATCATCATCATCAACCTGTAAGAGACTCAATGCAGGGCCATAGGCCTCTTCCTAAAGGAAGGTAAGGGTATAATATCACCCGCGACAGCACACGACGTATTGGCGAATTCAAAGCTCCGAGAAATCCACTGTTCTATACATTCCAACATACAGTGGTACCTACTACAAGAACATTTCTTAGGTTCAGATTTGCTCAGATTGCCTTCAACGTTAGCAGATAGTGTTAGCTATTTAAATGAATAAAAGTACGTGAACTCCTACGGACATCAATTTGATATTCCACCGATCAAAGGACTCAACCATCATCATCTTCTTACCCTTATCCCACATAAGCATTCGGCATAACATGTTTTCATTTTCCACTCTCCCGTGTTCGATGTCATCTCAGTATTCACACCTTTTATACAAATATCATTTTTCACGACTAACCATATTAACGAAAAAACAGATTTAGTTTTAGTAAATCTCTCATTTCGTCTTAGACTTTACATATTTTACTATGGTCAGTAGTTTGTCTATATATTTTTTTCTCAGGTAGGTATTATAAAGTCAATTCCAGTAGCGATACATTGAGAGTTAAAAAAAAATCATTCGTAGTTCTAACAATACAAACAGCTGTGAATTGATGGTTCTTGTTTTTTTATTAATAGTCTCACTAATCGATACTAAACAGAAGGCCGTCACTATCGACAATTCAATTTGCCCGGCACAATGAATGTTTCACGCGCCAAATTAAAAAAGTAACGTTCGATATTTAAAAATTTGACAAATGATCGCCGCCGTTCGAAGTTTGAATCGAATGTGCGAACATCGATCAATAACTAATTGGTTACGGCGAATCGGCGAGCGTTATTTGTCATTCCATTTGCGAATTTGTTTAAAAAAAATGTTTTCGATCAAGGCGTTACAATATGTATGTCAATAGATATGAGAACGTATTTTTTTTTGTTATACGTTTTCGTGTTTTCGACGACTTGAATTTAATCCTAGGATGTATCAACGAAAAAAACTAGACTAAATCTTGCTATTACAGTGTAACCATATACTTTAATAACATGGGAATGGTAATGAATGAACGTCAATCTGTGAGATCTATCATCGTTTTTGAAAATCATCTCGTCTCACTCGCTAACACACTTTTTTATATTAAGATTTTTTAATCCAATTTTATCAATTTTAAACAAAGTACTCAAATAAGAAGTTTCACTTCAATTATGTTTGACTGATATATGAGAAATAACTCCGATTATAGGTTTTAACAGTAAAAGATATTATTATAGACGTTTACCGTCACATTGCCCTGGATTCAGTCCCTACAAACCGGATGATATCATTAAATAAATTCAAACAGCGCTCTCCCCTTCATGTAGACTTCGAATTCTTGTAGACATGACAAAATTGTTAAAAGTGTTTTCTATCTTGTTGCTAGTAAATATCTAGAACGTAGTAGTGTCATCTATAGGATCAAAGTTTTAGATTTTTTTTGGCACTAAATTAACATATTTATTTAGTTATAAATTTATTATGTGTATCTTGAAAACGACTCTAAGGATTTGGATAACATTTTGTATTTCGATAAGGTTTACATTATTGCCTTTATTTAAAAACCATTTTAAATGAATTATTAGTGTCCATGTCATATAGCACCATATCGGTAATTTTTATCGTACTTGCATTGTTGTCATTGGACAATAACTTACAAATACTTTAAAAGTTTGTTTGAAGTTCTATTGACGAGTTGCAAGGATAATAAAATCGGTAATTCGGGCTATCATCTCCATAGCAGACATTTACTTTTACTGAACTTTGTGGTGTGGTATTAGTAAATCAATATTCTATTATTATGTAATTGTAAAGGTAAACAATATTTTACCAAAAATGTAAAATTTGGATAATGATAGAGAAATTACACCCAACAGGCAAGATTTGGCACAACACTAAAATTTTCAGAATCTGTGAGAGTAATCCTTCAGACTCATATCAATAAAATATGCTATAAAAAACTACATCTCTGTACGGTTGCCTATTTAACTTAAAGAAATAAATAATTTTCCAAGGTAATATTACGATATAATACGTATTAAATTTTATAGAAAAAGATACTTTGTATATGCATTTGTTCATAACTAGCTGGTTCTCGTGCTTTCGTCCAAGTGAAAATGGTTTTGTCTTTTCATAGAAACTACATGCCCCAATGGCGTAACTATAAAGTGGCAGAGCTGGCAAATATCTATCTATCTAATATATCATATATAAAAGTGTAATAACGTGCAATCAGTGTAACATTCTGAAAAAATCCTCTATTGTCATGTGGAAGTCTTATGAAAGTTGATTTAATCACTTCGGAGATTAGATTGAACAAACAATCAACACTTATAAGATTTTTGCTTCAAATTTATTTATGTTTGTAAATAAATAATTGGGTAAAGTAAACATCCAACCAACTACAGTTTTATAAAATTATTGTAAAAAAATATCATTTAAATTTAGATACCGTTTGCCGTGTCTATCGTATTGCTATATCAAAGTTCGTAACGGCCGGCGCCCAACAATTATTTAACGTCAAACGCAAGCAGCGCGCCAAGATTACGCGGATACCGACCCGCGGCGTGTGCACTCGCCTTTACGTGACGTTCGATATTTCAAATCATAAACGTGTTTTAATAAACATTCCAATTTCTAATATTATTTGAAAACGTTCTATTGTTCGATATTTGAATGTATTATTCCAATTCCAAATACAACAAATATTCAAATTTTAACTAACATTTTGATATTATTCATTTTTCAAGTTGGGAAATATTAAAGTGAACCTTTTTTTTACATCGCCTCAAATTGTTTTGTCCATCTATCGCATATCGCATTACAGCCGGCTGCAGACTAGGGATAAAGTGAAAGATTTCTTAGTCCGGTGAAGCTCTGAAGGCCCATCAAGCCAACAGCGTATAGTCAGTCGCGAAAAGAAAGGGCAGAGCAGCCAACGCCAATATGGTGGCGACCATGGCTCAATTCAAAATGATTTAATTAAATTTTGTGCTCAGTTTTTAAAATATTACGATCCGAAAAGAATTTACTTGCATCGTGGTTTTATAAAAGCACACAATTTTCCTGAACTACGAATATCTATATACATTTACACATCATTTTTATTCCGTATGTATATCATGAAAGTCCAGTTCCTTTAACGTTTAATTCGTAATCCCGTGAAGGAGTAGAGGCCTATCACGCCAACAGCGTAGTCAGTTCGTAAAAAGAAAATGACGCTTAATCACCTCAAAACTACTAGACGTATCGGCATATAGCTATGACACTTCAATGTGCAATTTTTCATTGATGGTTCTAGGCTACTTATTTTTTTGGATTCCTTTGATAATTTGCAAATTTTTTTTTTAAAGTATTGCTAGATGTCTGTTACATTTTCAAACAAAAACTACTCAACAGATTTTGATGAAACTTTACAGTAAATAGAGCTTATACATTTGTATAACGCTCATCTTTATAATTTATTTATTTCAAAGAAATCTCATGCGAAAATAATGTACAATGTGATCACGTGTAATATACACAAATGCAGGCGGAGTCTCGAGTCGCTAAATATAAATATAATTGAAGTAAATATTGTTTATCGGGGGCTATCTCGGACAACGGCTGAACAATTACGACGAGACTTTTAGAGGTATGTAGAGGACTTTTAGGAGTAACCCATGTAACTAGAAAAGTTTTAAGTATGAAGGTGGACAGATATAGGAGCAGAGGAAGATCGAAGAAGGTATCGATAGATTGTATGAAAAATGTCTATAAAATGTGTAAATAATGAGATGACGTCTGACAGGGGAGAATGGAAAAGGAGAACATGTTGTGCCGACCCTACTTAGGTGGGATAAGGGTAAAAAGATGATGATGATGATGATGAAAGGACTTTTCGGAATATTATCTTAGTTATATATCATTACGCTTTTCTTCATAGAGGATAAACCGTATCGATGAAATTCAATATAGGTAGTTTAAAATAGGTAAAAATGTTGAAGAATTTGAAATAGTTAGAACAGATTACAGTAAATCTAGATAAAGCAAGTGCCTCCTGTAAAATAACCAAACCATTTTCGAGGGAGAGAATTCATTGACACTAATTGGAATAGAATACATATACGTAAATAAAAGTAAGCATATTTTTGGGCTTTAATTTGGTACCTGCGTGTTTTCCAAGAACATATAAAAATAATCAATATTCCAAAGTTAATTAATGTCCGGGTAAGTAAATTAATTTATTATTCGGATTACTGATATTTATTTACTACCTAATCCGCCAGACTTCGTCTGCGTGGCTTATAATGTTAACAACATAATTTAAGTATAGAGGAAAATACATAACCGCCAGACATTGGCCGATATTTTAATAAAATTATATTGAATGAATTAAATGAATATTAATTATAATTTTTAGATAAGGTATGAGAGTATAAAAATTAAAACCAAAATAATGAATATCGAAAGCTATCGAGTACCTAGTCTTCGAGTGATGCGCGCACAACCGTAGGCCTTTTATTTCTATAGAAGATTATTGATGCTGCTGTAAGCAAACTGCTAGTACAAAAACCAGCAGACGGGAGGTAACTCTGCATTGAATATGTTAAGAAGGGAGGGATTCGTAGGAAGGGGGAGGGGGTACCTACATCAAAAGCGGTTAGATTAGATCATATTCTATTGTTATGGGACAATTAATTAAGCCGACAATAGATTCAAACCACTTGTGAGTTTGTTCAGAGCAACGCGGCATTATTATGTATATCTATATATCTTCATGTTTACATACACATAAGCTATATACTTGTACTACGTTTTACATGCGGATTCGCTCACATTAATGTATGTTTGGCCTATTCTGTTATATTTTATAGGTTTCAGCGTTTGTCTACAATCACAAATGGTGTTAAATGACGATGCGGTCTAAGATAGTAAGCACGTTAAAGCTTAGAGGGAGACTGACTCTCAAGTGTAGCTGCAGGAACTATCTATAGGTTCTTAGCGGCAAATTTTAAACTAGAACCTACTTATACTATAAGTACTTGAAATTATGTCGAGATCGACGCGGTGTCTGAAGACATCATGGAGACCACCGTCACTTTGACTTATTGTTGTATTCCGGTAGTTACATTTGTGAGTCGGGCCTTCTACTCTTAGAATGTTTTTTTTTTTATCGGATTACCACACTACACTGCAGGCGTATATGGTAAGCACAGTGTAATATATCCATACATATAATAAAAATGATGGAATCCCCGGGGTAGGCGAAGACGCGGTCGACCTAGAAAGACCTGGCGAAGAACTGTTCTCGCAGAGTCTTCTAAAATTGGACTTAATTGGAGTGAAGTGATACATGAAGCCATCGACTGAACGAAATGGAAAAGCATCGTGTCTGCCCTCTGCCCCGATAGTTTGGGGACAGGATATCAATAGAGAGAAAGAGAGAGAGATAATAAAAATGAAGTGTCGTGTGTAATATCAAAATAATAACTTTTTACTGATTGGATATGAAACTGCTAACAAAAATACAATTTTTAAAAATGTTGTCTGTCCATCTGTTTGTTCCGGGTAATCTCCGAAACGGCTGGACCGATTTTGACGGGACTTTCACTGCCAGATAGCTGATCTTATAAGAAGTAATTTTTAGCTATTATCCGTGACTTAATTTGTAGTGCTATCTCCAAAACGATTAGACCAATTTTGATGGAACTTTCACTAGCATATAACTAATGTAATGAGAACTATCTTAAGTCATTTTATATTCTACTAGCTGTTACTCGCGACTTCATCCGTATGGAATATCCGAAACGATTGGACCCATTTATCACGGGCAGATAAAAGACGTTATAAAAACTAGCTTAAGCTGTTTAATTTTATACTAGCTGTCACCCGTGACTTCGTCTGCGTCAAATTTACCAAAAATATGTTGTTCACTGTTAACATGTTTGCGAAGCGTACGTTGTACTGGACTGCAACAATTAATATAATCGAAATTCATACATTTGTATGAATGTCTGTAAATTGAATTATATTATCTTTTTGGTAAATTTGGCGGCCATTTTATTTTATTAACCTTACTCGCGTCTACATAACTTAGCAATCATAGCAACGTATAAGATATTGGGTCGAATTTAATGAGCACTATTTAATCGTTAAATATTAAAACAGATAGATATACATATCTTGATTGATATACAATACAAAAGTTAAATCCTTCACATCTTTTTATATATTAATTTAAAAAATAATTATCAACTCATTATTCACAACTCAACATTATAATTAACGGTAATTTCGAAGATAGAAGTTGTCTTTCTAATGAGATATTAGACCAGAAATGTAATATTACCATCAGAGCTCCATAATACATTTTTTTACGAAACGGACAATCGGTTACTTTTTGTATGGTCTCAAGAACTTAACTATATTGACAATATGGACATATTATATCTATATAATAACAGTTTTGAGAGATATGGTATAGCTTGAAATTTTCATTAATTTCTTATATATAGTAGTATTTACTTATTTAATATAAACGTTACATGTTACAGTAGGTGGCGTACAAACAAATAATTTTAATAAGGCATTTCTGTAATTTTACTTCTTCTTACAATGTTAAATTCCTTTAATACAATTATAAAAAAAAACGCAACAGCTAGTCTATAGAAATAATAAAGGGCTAACGAGAAAGATTTGATGGAAGTATATGGAGAAGTTTTTGTGTGATGCGCACATAATGGCAGACATTTATCGTTTAAACATAATACATATATTATAAACCAAAATTCAAAACAAGCTTAACACACAAAAGTGCTTCCTTGTTGAGGAATTGAACCTTCGACCTTTTAATTCAATAGTAGTGTACACTGTTATTACGACATGGCAGCTATCGTAATATCAAAATGACATTGTATGATATACAATCTGATTTTACTATGAGGAATTCGATAAACGTTCCTATTACGCCCCATTATAACAATAAATCTTGAAATCCGTATCTCAATAACAAAGAACAATTCGTATAATAAAAAGAAATTGTGAAAGAGTAAATTGCACGCCAAAAACACGACTCGGCCACCCATTTCCCTCGATAACCAACGTGGCGCGCTATAAAAAAATACACGAAATACAGGAAAATAACATCCATAAATATTTGAAATCGGAACGTCTTGAGACACGAGACAAAAACGATTCCCTCCTAAACGTTAGAAAGGGACGACGTCCGTACTACAATTGCGTCTTAAAACGCTTTTCTATTGGTCGATTTGTATCGAATAAAAGTAAGCAACGTTTCCATTGGTCGTTGCGTTATGTTTTTTTTTGTCTTTTCACCGCGTTCGGATATACGTACCGTATTTTTTATACGATACCTGATTTTTACGACGGAGCACTTGTTACCAGATTTTCAGTCTATTTGGTTTGTCAAAGTGCTTTTATATTTATTATCCATATGTTTTATGACTTAGGGACGTGTTTTTCGCCATTCTTGGCTATGATATCGTAATTACTACTAATTTGTTGCGAATTTTTACCTCTCGCGGAAAACCACTATAACTAACAGGAATCATATTTTTTTAATGCGATTCGAGGCAAACGAACAGACGGTTCGCATGATGGTAACTAATTACCGCTGCCCACAGACACCTGCGACACGAGAGGTATCACAAATGCCTCCAGCAATCCAAGACTAACAGCGATCATCGCTGCTTCTGATTGTTTTTTCGAATTGGCTACACTGTTGGCTTGACATGCCTTTACAGTTTCACCGGACTACAGGTTGAAAATATGTTACCAAGCGCCTGTTGATGTGTTCCGGCAGCTGCACTTGAGAGCCAGTCTCTCTAGGTTTCTCTCTAGGTCTCTAGTGTGTTTACCATCTTAGACTACTTCGTCATTTAACATCAGATGAGAATGTGATCTAATGCTAAAATCTGTAAAGTATAGAAGTAAAGTGGTTATCCGTGTAATTCCATCTTTTATCCCGCGTGAGTGTTAGTGAAAACACGGCCTGATTCTTAAACGCGACAAACTAAAAAAGAGCCAATCACAATTGGATTATGTTGTATATATACATATATTATACATAGATATAGTTTCTTTTCTTTCAAGTTAATATATATATAGAGAATATCATTTATATATATATATTTTTTCTTAATGGTAAAAACTGTATTGTGTAGTGCAGAAATATTATAGATTGTATACGTACGCAGCCTGACGTATGACGAGTAGCGATTTAATTCTCTGTATATAAAAATAAGTAATAAGTATTAGTACATATTACCTTATATGTATA
The DNA here is from genome assembly GCA_035772565.1 of Antheraea assamensis. Classification (NCBI taxonomy): domain Eukaryota; kingdom Metazoa; phylum Arthropoda; class Insecta; order Lepidoptera; family Saturniidae; genus Antheraea; species Antheraea assamensis. The sequence goes on from JAQQSE010000107.1 coordinate 245,307, forward strand.
ACATCGAGACACCTTGAGTATATTTTTATGCCAATTTCAGATTCCTAAAATAATATTTGTAACTTCCTTTTGTATTAAACTCTTGACTGTATTACGCGCAAGCCCGAACTTAAGGGTATATTCAGAGCGGACGCAAAGATTGATGGAGACCGTAACTATCATTTTGTTTTCTTTTTAATTTCTTTATGAAGGTAAGACAACAAGATACGAAATGTAGAAAAATTATAATCTATGAACGATTAGGTATGCACATTAACCTCTCAGCTGATCTTTTAAGACCCCGATCTCAAAATGGCGAAATAGGTTTATAATTTTGGTTTTGTACTTCGCGACATCGTACATTGTAAGCTTCATGGTTTAGTAAAAAGAAGTCCGTATTAACTATGAGGAATTGGAAAAGTAATTTAAAAATACAGTTTACACAAAAATTTTAATTTTACAATACATCATTTGTTATTTTTCCAAATGTTGTAATAAATCAGGTATTTTTTAAGATTATGCTTCCAACAGTCTGTTGACCTATGCCTCATGTGATCTGCCTTCGTTTGTATGGAACTTACACCTTTATGCTTAACTTTCCAGTCCTAGGGTTAGCTATCCAAAGAAATGATTTATAACTATAAAAAGAAAATGAAATAAAAAAAATATTAGAGATACCCCAATTAATATTATAAATGCGAAAGTGCGTTTGTTTGTACACAATATTATACATTTATTTCGCCTCTCCTCTCAAACGTGTAGCTAGTACTTATCTATAAAAATAAAAATTTGTTGAAAAGATAAATTAATAAGGATTAAATGTTTCATAAGAAACAGTAAACAAGAGTGAGTCGTAACGGTAAACGATAGAAGTGAAACTTTTGCATAACAGAAAAACATTTCAAAAAAAAAAAATACAACGTCACGCGGTGTTCTTAGGCGGTCACCCATTCAGTTCCTACAGCGCCCGACGTCGCTTAACTTGGAGTTCCGACCCAGCAGCCGTCGTGTACGGACGTGTCCGTTGCGCGCCAGATGTTGTTCCGCGAACTAATTAATAGTTGTTCAGGTGCGCAGTACGGTCGAGTGATTCATCGCTCGATACTATTGTGTTTTTGAACTTCGATTACTTCCGAGAAACGCACCTGTGTGAAGTGTTTTGTTTTTGTTTTGTGCGATTGTTATTGTGATCGTAATCCGCACTTTTTAGTGCGGCCCACGTGTTAAAGTTAACAGTGACAACAAGTGGTTGGAGTGTTCCGATAATTTGTTTACGCGCACCCCCCTGCCCCTCAGGCAGGGAGGCTATTTTGTATCGCACCTTGTCCGTCAAGTCAAGGAATGGCATCAATACAGGAACAGTTCGATAGGCTGCGACATCTTGTCGCTACTCGCGCCCCATCGTTATTCACGGAATTCGTTAACGATGCCCCTACCGCGTCCTCCGAGAATGTTGTATTAGTGTCCCGTGTGGCAACCGCGAATTCTTTCGCGTCATTGGCGTCATCTCTGCCTCAGGAAATCCCGGAACACAGTGGAGTACTCAAAGCTCCCATCCCAAGCTCTAGCTCTGATTCCGACATGGAGCTCGATACCGGCGCGACTCCCGTAATCACGAACGACGGTTTCACAACCGTAAACCGAAAGCGGCAACGGCCCGTTCCCGTTATCTCGCACGCCTCGGATTCCGAATCGGGTACGGAATACCCGGTAAATAAGAAGCCGCAAGTAGAGGGTGCATCCGTCTCAGCCAATCACAAGCCGACTGGTTCAGGTAGGTCCAGTCCCGCTCTTTCATCTCAAGCCCGAGCTACGGGTTCTGTAGCCGAGTCTAAGAAGCCCCGCACCCCGCCCCCAGTTACTATACAAGACAAGGCATCCTGGATGATGATATCCACTCGGTTAAACGAGAAGAACATCCGGTACACGTCCGCCTTGAATACGCCTGCAGGTATTCAAGTAAAAGTTTCATCCACCACCGATCACCGCAAACTTACCTCTCTTCTCCGTGAGAGGAAGCTCGCTTATTTTACTTTCGCGCTCGAAGAAGAACGCCTCCTTCGCGTCGTAGTTAGGCGTGTCCCAGTCGAGTTATCGACCGATGACGTCTCAGGCTCCCTTAAGGAGCAAGACTTTCCTGTCCGAGAGGTACATAGGATGTACCACCCCCGTACCAAAACCCCCTACCAGATGGTCCTGGTCGTCCTCGACCGATCACAAGAGGGTAAGGCTATTTTCGGCCTCACCTCTGTTTGTGGCCTCACCGGCATCACTGTTGAGGCCCCTCGCAAGTCCCATACTCCTTCGCAGTGCCATAACTGCCAGAGTTATGGTCACTCAGCCCGCAATTGCCATCTTCGTCCCAGGTGCGTTAAGTGCCTAGGGGACCACCCTACGAAGGAGTGCGCACGCACTCCCGACACTCCCGAGCCCCCGAGCTGCGTTCTCTGCGGTAACGCAGGTCACCCCGCGAACTATCGCGGGTGTCCTCGGGCGCCACGCACACAACGTCCCCGCCAAGCGAGACAAGCCCGTAGGGCGCCTGTTGTCTCCGCACGTCCCCCGCCTCCACCTCTCATGTCCGTGGAGGCCTTCCCTGACCTGCCAGGTACCTCCCGTGTCCCGGTAGCGCCGGTTCCCACACCACGTGAGGCACCCTCTGTGCCGCGCGTGCCCCAGTCCTGGCGTGCGCCCGTAGCGCCCTGGGATTCTAAACTACAGCCTCAGGCTCTCAAGCCTCAGGCCCAGCCCCAGCCACAGGGAGCGATGCCTGTTCAGGCTACCCACGCTTTCTCGTTCTCCCAGTCTGGTATTGATTGGCTGACACAGGTACTGCTCGAACACGATATTCAGGAGATCGTCGCGTTCAATAAAATAGTTAACAGCAATAGGGACATCGGCCTCCTTAATGCGGTCTCTTCATTCCCAGGCGTTGCTGCGACGATACAACGCCTTGCCCGCGTCTCAGTAAATAGTAATAAATAGATTTCGCGTCGTTAAATAGAATTAAACCACGTGGTCTTTGTCTTTCGTTCTTTAACGCGAGAAATCTTCAAACACAACGAGAGTTAGTAGCCGCCTTCCTACGTGATAGACAGATAGACATATTTTTAGTTCAAGAAACGCTTTTAAAACCAAAGATGAGCAATCCCGCGATCGCGAATTATAGTATAATTAGAAACGACCGTGTCACCCGCGGGGGCGGCACTTTGATTTATTATAAACGTTCGTTGTATTGCATGCCGGTAGAGCCGCCCGTTCTTTCCAATATGGAAGTGTCAGTGTGCAGGTTAGGCATAACCGGTCATCAGACGATTACAATAGTATCCGCGTACCTTTCACCGAATAAAAAGCTTCTCAAGTCCGACTTAGAGGCGTTGTTCGCTTTAGGGAATTCGGTCATTATAGCCGGGGACCTCAACAGCGGGAACGTTATATGGAATAGTTCGAGTACTTCTCGTAACGGGATGATTCTCGACAAGCTAGGTAATGATCTCGCTTTTGATGTCATAGCCCCACCGGAACCCACTCACTATCAGGATCACTGTCGGCCGACAGTGTTAGATGTAGCTCTGTTAAAGAACGTCGCGCTTGAGGTACGACTCATACAAGTCGTACACGAACTCGACTCTGATCACCGTCCTGTGGTATTACAGTTAGGTTCTAGTTTCGACATCGATTTTCAGCCCGCGCGCGTAGCTGACTACACGAAGCTTAGTAAATATTTTAAAGATAATCCTTCCTCGGTTAGTTTAAATAGAATCCCGGACGTGTTGGTGTCTAAAACCGACGCGGATCAGGCTATCGATTCCCTGGTCGACTTTCTTCGGACCGCCGTTAGGGAGACCTCGAAAGAAGTACAAGCGGTGAATGATCGCCGCTTTATACTCCCCAACGACGTGAGAGCGTTGATCACGGAAAAGAACGCCGCGACTCGAGCCTACGACACTTACCCGTCCGTAGATAATCGCAATCGGTTACGTTTGTTACGTAAATTAGTTAAAAAACGTATTTCGGAAATCCGAGGCGCCAGGTGGGACAAGCTTTTGGAGGAGATCCAGCCATCCCACGTGGCGTATTGGACACTCGCGCGAAAGTTCAAATCAGATCTCAGTACACCGATGCCCCCATTAGACAGAGGTCCTGGGTTGCCTCCCGCGTTCGATAGTATAGACAAAGCGGAATGTCTCGCCGCGAATTTAGAGGAGCAATGCTCTCCGAACACTGCCAACACTGACCCTATCCATATTGGATCGATCGAATCCTCGGTAGAGCGTTCTCTCGCATCTCCTCGCGCAGATACCTTAACCCCGGTTAGTTTCGATGAAGTATCGGCCGCCATCAAGCGTCTCAAGCTTAGAAAGTCTCCAGGTCCCGATGGGATCAGGAACGAGGTACTGAAGCTCCTTCCTGACCACATTATAGCTCTCCTGGTCTGCATCTTCAATGCGGCCATGTCCCAGGGTCACTTTCCAGCCGCCTGGAAAAAGGCCGTAGTGATAGGAATTCACAAACCGGGCAAAAAAGCTACGCTTCCCACAAGTTATCGCCCTATCAGTCTCCTCGATACATTAGGCAAACTATACGAGCGGCTCCTTCTGAACCGTCTCCAGACCTCTATTTCAGGGTTAGATTTGTTACCACCTGAGCAGTTTGGATTTCGAGGTAAACACTCATGTACGAATCAAGTACACCGCCTCACGGAGTACATTTTTTCTAAATTTAACGAAGATCCCCAAAAGAAGGTCAACCCGGACAAACCTAAACCGAAACGCACGATAGCAGTCTTTTTCGATGTTGCCAAGGCCTTCGATAAGGTCTGGCATGCCGGGCTCGTTTATAAACTTTTTCAGTCTCGCATACCCGATACCTTAGTACATATAATCCGCGATTATCTCACTGATAGGACTTTCCGCTATAGAGTGGAAGGTGAGCTATCCCCGCCCCACCCGATACGCTCAGGTGTGCCCCAAGGGTCTATTCTTGCGCCCTCTCTCTTCAACCTGTTCATCAGTGACCTACCTCGGTCCCCGGGGATCGAGGTAGGTTGCTATGCTGACGATACAGTTATCTACGCTTCCGGTTGGCGGCCGGACTTTCTTAGAAATCGCATCAATCGAGCCATCGTCACACTCGGTGAATGGTATCGTCAATGGCGAATAGAGGTTAATCCCGAAAAAAGCGCCGCGATATTTTTCGACCCCGTAAATCGTCCGCAACCCAAGTATCTAAAGCCCCTCAGGCTGTACGAAACCGAGATTCCTTGGGTACGTGAGGTCAAATACCTAGGAGTTACATTAGATAGGCGCCTCACTTTCAAAGCGCATACTGATAGAGTTCGAAACAAGGCCGCTATGGTCTTGGGTCGCTTGCACCCATTAGTTTGTCCTAAAAGTAAAATGTCCTTCAGACATAAGCTTACTTTGTATAAGACGTGTATCCGTCCTATTCTGACATATAGTTGTCCCGTTTTCGCACATATGTCAAGTTATAACTTCGAAAAGTTGCAAAAACTACAGAATCGTTTTCTTCGTAGGGCAGTAGGTGCCCCTTGGTATATCCGGAGAGTCGACCTCCACAGGGACCTGGAGATGCCGTCTATCTGGGAGTACGTTAGGACACTCACTAGTAGCTATTTTGAGAAAGCCGCGAATCATCCCAGTCCGTTAGTGGTATCCGCCGCGACTTACAACACCGTACCCGATGCGCCGCGTTACAAAAGACGTCCGCGATATATTTTTACAGATCCTCCCGACAAAATAACGGCAGCTAACTTCCAGTACCCTTCCGTCCCTCGAAACAGAGCGTGTGCGCGCCCACGTCCGCGTAATCACAGATCACGCCGCCGCGGCTTGACTGTGAATTTTGCTCCAGCACACTCGTCTAGGCCCCCCTCGGCAGCGGCTCAAGCCGAGGTCCGATCCTCCGGAATGGAGCCCTCGAGCACGTTGCTTGCGCGACAACAGTGACACTGAATTAATTTTCAAACACTAGTTTTTGACACACAACACCGATCACCCCACACACGTGCACATACACACATGTAGGTACACATAGTGGTTAGGTTGTTTTTTTTTATTTTTATTTTGAACACCTTCTCGGACGGAGTTAGCTTATACTAACTTAGTAGTCAGATTCAAGATACATGTATGAGTTCCTGAAACATACATGCTTGGTACACGTGTATGTTTCACGAATATATATATGTATGAAATAATAGTTAGCCTAAGCTTAGTTAGACTCGGGATAATCGGTAACAGTCCAAGCCGAGGCGCGCCGTGCGCCCTTGTGCTGGTTGCCTACATAAAATCGGGTGAGTGCCTTAAGCGCTCCCCTTGGTGGTCCGGTGAAACTGTGGATGCCTTGCCGGGTTGACAGTGTAGTCAGTTCGAAAAAAAAAAAAAAAAAAAATCGCTTAACTTCGATGGTCGGACGCGACCCAGTATTTTAAATAATCTAACCGACACAGTGTTTACCCCCACCGTTGTCCGTCACACAAAAAGATTGCCGATCAGAATTTCAAAGTTCCATAAGATGTTTCACTTAAAAAATTAAAATCTTTGCAGTAGTTTAAAATTTTTGCATGATGCCAGTACAACGCCAGACCATTTTATTTATATAAAAAGATTCTTAAGTCAAACACACTCCTATCGTTTGTTGAACACTAATCAATCAAACATTACCACCGGTTGCAGTAAGGAAGAGGGTCCGTAATACGATAAACGCCCGCAATTATCTATCCCTCGGGACCTCTGTCGTGCCCTCGACAAGGCTGCCGAACCCCACTTACGGTTACACGGATCAACGAATGATCCTTTCGGCTGTATTTGAATATTCTTTTTTAATCGGTATATATCAAAATCAATTGGTGAATGTATGTAAGTGCGTAATGTCAATTCCTTTTTTGTTGTGTTTATAAGTGTAAGAACAAGAGAGACCTATTATGTCCTCTTGGAATTTTGTTAGCATATTTAAGATGTACAATATACTGTTATATTCGTATTTTTTTTTATAATTAAGGCTTAGCCAACGATACCAAGGTTACCGTTTGAAAACGGAAAACTCCTTCTTTCTGTTTTTTTTTCGAACCGACTATACTGTTCGCTTGTTAAGGCCGCTATAGTTTCACCGGACTACAAAGGAGAGCGCTTAAGGCACTCACCCGATTTATTTAGGCGATCAGCGCAAGAGCACACGGTGCGCCTCTGCTTGAACTGTCGCCGAGTATCCCGTTCTGACTAAGGAAATTCCTTCTTACGACTTTATTAGAATACTTTATATAAATATAATATAGGTACCTATATTATACATCAAACATTCCCGAAGATATTCTCTAAACGATAGTGAAAATGGGATCGAAAAGGACACACAAAGACAGACATAAAAAGCGTCATTATTTTATAAGATTTATCTATGTATAGATACAAGTACAGATTATATTTTTTCCGATTATACATAAGGACGGTCTTTGAAATGAAGCTCGTTATCGTAAGCTTCGAAATTCTGATCCGCGACCTTTTCATGTTTACACTGTGTCGGGTAGAATGTTGAAAACAAAACACCGGTTCTCATCCGATCATAAGCAACGTCGGGTGCGGTGATTACTTGGATGGGAACACGGCGTGACGTTAGCTTTTTGATTTTTTTTTTAATTAAAATGCTTCCTTGTAATACAAAAGTTTCACTTCTATTGTGTGTCTTTACGACACACTCCCTGTTTTTTTAAACTTCACTGACAACTGCTCGTGACTTTGTCAACGTTTAATTACAATATACACTGAATATCTAGTTTGAAATCGCCATTGCGTCATGGGCTGGCGTGATGATTAAGCCCCTACCTTCCTCCGGGAAGAGGTTTATGACCCTGCAGTGGGTTTCTTACAGGCTGATGATGATGATGACTAATCAATAAAAATAATACGATTCAAGAAATTGATTCATATAAAAAAATAACTCTGGGAAGTAGTAAGGAATGACGTAATAGTTGAGGTAACACAATTAATTGTTCTTTGATTTATTTGTTCAATAAATTTAAACAAAAATGTATTTGCTTTTAACACGCTTTTCATTCGTTTCATCTGTATGTATGAATGTAACGGAATCTCTGAACGTGATTTTGCATCGAAGACCCATGAAAATGCAATAATTCGAGCAAAATATCCGATTAACCTGATTAGATTCGCGAGGATTCATAAATTTCTTTTCGTATTAGAGTAAGAGAGATATAGAGAGAGTGTAAGAGATAAATCTTTGAAGATGTTTTCGAAATCAAGATGAAACTGTTAACTAACATTTTATAATAATATTGTAATGTAATATATAATATTGTATTGCATATTAAGGACAGTTGTTTTAAAGCAAATCGAACTAAAAAGCGAACAATAAAAAAAAAACTAAAAAACACGCTTTTAGCGATAATCAAACTAAAAAATAAAAAAAATATTCTTACATTTATATACATAAATATTCTTAAAATTACTGGTGAGAAAAATTAATGTCACTATTCTAAAAGCGTTGGATGCTTTATATGACATTTTTAAACTAAATCTGCGTTTTGTAACCAATAGATCTCGTAGAGTCTATTTATAATTAAATGATTTAGGCAAGACGCGAAATTACCGACGGATCTCTAAAATAATTTCACGAAACAAAGTCACGGATAACAATTAGTTTCTCATAAAAAAAACAATATTATATCTAATAACAGTCTTAGATTCGATGACTGATTTGAGCAAGGTTATGGACCAGAACAATTTTTGTTGGCTTTCCTTTTACATAAGTAGGTATAATAGGTGCTTATTTAACGAGTTATTACCCAGATTTTCACTGTACGGCAAGAATAAAACCAACATTGAGCCTCTAATAAAGAATGGAAGCAGTAATTGCGAATAAAAAAACTTCGCCCACACTTGGATATCTTATAAATCTCAATTTAAAGAACAGAGTGAGGGAGCGCAAAAAACCGATTACTTCCGCATTTTCCCGGTAAACACCGGTCCTTAGCCGGGGGTACGTTGATGACTTTATGAAACGGTCCCGGGGTTGTTCGATTTTATTTAATAACGATAAAAGCTGGTCCTATATTATCCTACATTGTGCTGCAACGCATTGTTTCTGGTTATTTAAAGACAATATTGTGGGGTTTTTTTATAGTATTTTCGCTGGCATCTCCATATTATTTGTTTCTAGTAACAATAGCAAATCAATTCATGTGTTTCGAATACAGAGTCATAAACCTAAAAATTAGTGCTCTTAGAAGGCACTTGTATTGTCGTCAGAAATGTTAATTCGAAAGACGTTCCAGTCGATCAAAAAACCGGTAAAGATGTTAATCGGTTTTAAGGTTTTTTTTTTGTTCTGTACATTATTCTTTCGACAAATCAGATATACCTTGATCTAATAGCTAGTTAGATGTTATTCTGCTATATTGTGCCATTTATAGGGTTCAGAATTTGCAACCAACGATTTCGGCACTAAACGACATATATTGGAAACTAGCTACCGTTACTAACTATCTAACTAACGTTAACCTGTCTATTCTGATAATATATTACAAGATCTACCTAATGTCTTCTGTCTCACTCACTTTTTTATATGGATATTTTATAACTCAAATATAACAAAATAATTTTTGTTATTCAATTAAATATTATTTTATATTAACGTATTGTTGAAGTCTATCACAGGACGTCTACCAACCGTATCTGCTAGTACGGTCATATACATATCAATAATGATGATTTTAAATATGAATTAAAATAGTATCAATACAAACAAAAAAATTATAACGTCAGAATCTATGAACACGTTTTTTTAATGCGACACAGAAAAGGCAAAGGCGTCTCTGGCTGCGTGCAGTCAACAAAAAGGTTAATAGCAACTCGTTCGTACCGAAATTCGAAATTCAAATATCGAATTGAACCGGTAATTGTTTTAAACCTCTTCTGAGAGCGCCGGGGGGCGTTTCCGTTCTCCCCTAGCGTGCGTCTGACAGCACCCTCCCTATTATACCCTTGGCGTAACAATTTTTTGTAACACCCTATGTTACAGAGACTCCCCTAAGCGGTTTACGTGGACGCGAGTTTAACTAAACCCTGTAACGATATTCCGAAACGTTTCAGGACGATATAACGCGATTTTGATTCGATTTAATGAATTAGAGATATTCGGCGTCGGGCGAGTTTCATTTGTTTAGGCGATATTTTACTTGAAACCCTTGCACTGTTTTAATTTTTAATTAGAACTTCATTTTTTTAACTGGTTGATGTTTTCTAGTACATAATGTGTGGTTATGGAATATAGTAGAGATCTGCGGTTGTGTACGTATCTCTGAAAAAGTACAAGATCGATATCGATCAACTTATTGAAGTGAAACTTTTTATGAGAGTGCTGCTCGCTTTGAAATTATGGTCCGCGACCTTTTCGTGTGTCGAATAGTGGTGGGGACAAAACACTGTGTCGGGTAAAGTGTTGAAAACATAGGTACGTGATGAAAAAGATTGTAGCCATAATTATGGTTGAATTTTAACCACTTGATGACCATTAGAATGTTTAAAAACATTAACTTAATTTTTGTAGGTGTATACACTTTTTTCCTCACCTGTTTATATGTCAATATAATTATCTGTATTAGAAAAAGAAAGAAGATTAGCAAAACAGAGTTGTAGGAGATAAAACTCACCTGACTATCTTTCAGTCCCAATTTCTCCGCTAATTTCTTCCTGTCCGGTTTGGAAATGTACTTCTGGACTTGAAATCTCTTCTCGAGTCCTTTGCGCTGGAGATCTGAGAAGACTGCGCGGCGCATCATACCGCGACGGGGTTTACCTAGAACCAATATCTTATGTTATGTTATGTTATTAAGTGACCACTACAGGAAAGAAAAATAAATAGTCCTCGTTCTAGACAGTTCTAGATGTACAGACATATGCCTTTTTTCGAAGGAAGGTATGGGCATATTCACCACGTGAGCCCATGGCGTATTGACAATTTCATACTCTGAGAAGTTCACACTTCTATATTTTGCCACACACGGTGGCACTACAAGAAAATTCCTCAGGTTCAGGTTCCCTAACGATGTTTTACTTCACCGTCACCTAATAGTTTTACCATTTTAAATTAGTAAATGTACGCGAATTCCGAAAAATCCATTGGCACATTAATCAGTAGACATCGATTCGACATTCCACCAGTCAAGCCACTCGACCACTACAATTTTAAGAAAATAATTTAATTCAATTTAATAAAAATGAGTAAAGGTAAGAGTTATTGCAATTTTTATTTAGGAAATGTAAGCGCGAAACGCTAGTTTTACTAAGCGCACGATAAAATTTTCTACAATAACGACATAAGAAACATACTGTATACTTGCCATAGCTACGAAATATAACAACCAATCATTGCTATAGCAACACAGTATTTCAAAATATAATTGCTAAAATCTACGAATCGTACTATAATCACCAAGCGTTTAACCAATGACGTAAATTTTAATGTAGTTCGTTTTCAGTTATAAATTGACACATGATTGTATTCGACCAATCACAGCGCCTCATTTGGTTCCATTTTTATCCGGAATCTATATTTTTACTATTTGTTTTTTTAGTAACAAACTTATATTTAACAAAAGTATATCTAAGCCGGTGTTTTAATGTGTGTATGTTCTAGTACGTTATAATTATAGCAGATGTTTCGTTTACCAAATTATAACAAATAACGTTATTTCTGAAAATTACGTTATAATAATTATCCTATAATTTATTATTACCATGACTAATATATTTAAAGACAAAAAGAAGCAACGAGGAAAAATCGATATAATATGTTGTAATAAAATCGATTTATACATAATTTGAATAAATAAACAATGTCGGTATATTACAGATGAAGAATCGGAAAATCTTAAATGTCTAAGTTATGTAAGAGCTAAAAGATTTTTTTTTATATTTAATTAATCATCTTTATAGTTTATGCCTTACCTCTTGAACTATGTGCCCATGGGAATCCACCGGGTAACGGGAATACCTGGGTGTGCGCTTGCGATGGTCTCACTGCAACAACGATTATCGATTTAAATAATGTATTGTATTCGACCAATTGAAACTATAAAAATGAGTGCCTTAAGCGTTCCCATTCGAAACTGTAGCGGTCCTTAATAAGTCAACGGAGTAGTCAGTTCGAAAAAAAAAAAAACTATAACACGGTTCCATTTTAACTGTGGTTCCGTAACGACAATTAACAAAACTAATTTTATCAAAACTATTTAACTTGTACATTAATAATAATTTCGATGTTAACCCCTGGACTGTTCAGAACCATAGAGGTTTAAGTTCCATATAAACGATTGTAGACCTCATGAGGCACTGGTCAACAGACTGTTAGCAGTATAAACTTAAAAAATACCTAATTACCAAACTTTGAAATATAACAAATTATATAGAATAGTAAAATTATAATTATATCTAAAATGAAATTTTTAAATTATATTCTTCGTTAGTACGAACTCTTTTTTACTAAGCGATGTACGATGTCGTGAAATTAAGAAGACAGCCCGCCGTTTTGAGAACTGGGTTTTAAAAAATCACTGAGGGGTAAAATAAAATTATGATAAAATTAGCTTCCGCTCGCGGTTTAGTTCGTGTGTATGATGCATATTTGACTACTCTATTTTTATTCTACCAAACTCAGGCATTTATAATATTACTGATTTAAGTGGGTTTATACACTTAAAAAATTAAAATATAAAAAAGTGCTTTTATCACGAATATTCACAATAAATTATCATTCATCCCTATACATGAGGATATGGGAACCATAGTGGCCTGACTCAATGGACAAGCTTTTTGAGAACCTACCATAGAAAATAAAAACAGTTTTTTTTATCTCCAGATCACTGACTAAAAACCATAATAGTGTTTTACTGCCATCTAGTGAATGTTCATTGTATCACTTGTAGATCGACTTGGTCCTATCAACATTTTCAATTTTGAGTATAAAAAATCATAAATTCGATATTGTAAAAAAATAGTTTGGCTACTATGGTTCTCGTGGCCTCATATAATCTAAAATCACAAATACCTACACATGTAGATATCTATGTATGAACAAATTTTTGATCGCCACTCATATAAAATATGTATTGTAGATTTATACATATATTTGAATAACTAGATTAAATATAGTTATCAGTTCTCACGAAAACTTGACAGACAATTACAAACCAACTTCATGGTGTCGCTTTTAGGTGTCGGTGTGCGCGCGCATTGTAATAATTCATTCTCATCATTTATCCCAAACGCGTCAAAAGTAGTATAAGTTCAAAAATATTATATAAATCTATACATATATGTATGCTTGTTTATATTTTTCAACACTTCACAAAAACTACCCATAACAAAAAAAAACAAAGGAAATTAATTACGCTTTTGTATGAAAGGTAATTAGTAACGATACAAAAAAATATAGGGTGGCTCAATATGTGAACGATGGTAATGTCTGAAATTGACACCTCTGATGTCAAGATAAACCCGATCTAGTTTCTTGCCGCTTCTTCTCAATGACTACTACCCGGTTTCTGAAGCATTTTTAACTGTAGTTTATCTGTTTAATAGCGCTATCGGTTCGATAACTTGTCAAATTGGGTTTCTGAATACAAAATGACACGAGAAATGACAGTCTACGTCTCATTCTGTATACAGAAACATTGACAGTTAAACGCCGCTTGTCTTATGGATAACGTTATTGAATCAATAGCTATTGATAGTTTAACTGACGGCTTCAGAAACCGGGCATACGTTGGTTGTCCGAACTCCTAACCTGTAATAGTTTTGACGTTCATAAACGTCTTCTTGGGGCCTAAATGAAATCAAGTATTTTTTATTTGATTTGGTAAAATCTACCACAGATAACTTTAAATCGGTGAAAATATAAGATGTCCCAATAATAACTCTTTCGAGATTCTTGGTCCATCGTATGCATCACTAAATATTTTATTAGACTTATGCCCGGTTTCTGAAGCCGTCAGTTAAACTATCAATAGCTATTGATTCAATAACGTTATCCATAAGACAAGCGGCGTTTAACTGTCAATGTTTCTGAATACAGAATGAGACGTAGACTAACATTTCTCGTGTCATTGTGTGTTCAGAAACCCAATTTGACAAGTTATCGAACCGATAGCGCTATTAAACAGATAAACTACAGTTAAAATGCTTCAGAAACCGGGCATAAATGATTTTAATCCAGCTTAATTTGGTTCACATCGATACAACGTAGTCCTATAGTTCTCTTCTTCTTCTTACCCTTATCTCACCTAAGTAGGGTCGACACAACATGTTTTCCTTCTCCACTCTCCCCTCCCCTGTCTCCCAGATGTCATCTCAGTATTCACACCTTTTATACACATATCATTTTCCACACAAACCACCACACCTTTTTCGGTCTTCTTCTACCCCTACACCCGTCCTCTTTCAAACTCAAAACTTTTATTCTTACACGACTTTCACCTCTTCTCATAATATACCCGTACCATGCTAACCTATTATTCCTCAACTTCTCTGTCACTGGTGCTATTTTTAAATTTCCTCTGATGTACTCATTCTTAATCTTATCCATAGGAAAACGTAAACAAAGTTCTGCAGTTGCTTCAACTCGGATTCAGTCCGACAATTCGATTCCATCGTATTACATATAAAATAGTCCAAAAAATATTTTTATCTTCTTCAAATAAAAAGAAGAACCAAATAAGTTTTCAAAGGGTTATGCTAAATAAAATAAGCGGTTACAATGAAACAACAAATCCGTTTTAAACGATATCACAGGCAACGGTTAGTTTATAAATAAAATTTATGATATAAAATACAAGTAGAAACAAAATCCTGGCTTCGTATTATGCAATAAATATTAAAAAATATTTAAGCTACCAGTATGTTGCCTTTAGAGAACGCCCTAATTTTTTTGTATAAACACCAAAATAAACGAATCCCCATTATCCCTGCGTGTTTGTATAACAGATTATTACAACAATAGGGTCCGTTTTTGTATTTGCGAATCAAATTGGGCGTTTATTTTATATCTGCCTATTGTTATTTCAAAGATTCCTTGTTGCAACTTACGTCACAATGGCTTATGGGAGGTATTTTTTATCTGTTTCAATATTTTACGTACTGGATGCACGGCTTTTGGCCGAGTTTGTTAACAATCAAATAACCGCATAATGGGGATAAGTTATTTGCTCTTTTTTTATAAAGATTATATTTGATTTCTATATGTCAAACTCTTGAGGATAACTAGCGAATAATAGAATGAAATGAACCGGAAAGATACATCGTTTGTCTTTATGATAATTTGAAAATAAATGAAACTAATGAAGTATCTAGTAGCTTTTGCCCGCGAATTCGCTCGTGTGTGTTTTTGTAGATTTGACATATCGCGCGGGACCAGTACTTTTTTACTAACATTTATATAACTAGAAATATTTGTTAGTTTGTTTAGACCTACGAATTTGCAATTTTTCATGTTAGTTCGGTCTCGATGACAATACACGAAATTGAAATAAAAACAAAATGGTGAATTTCAAAATGGGCGCCCAACACACTGGAAAAAAAATACGATTTAGCTTTTTAGAGCATTTGATAAAAGCTTGTTTTTTAAAATAATTATTGCTTTTTATTCGAATTCCTTTTTTTGAAATTTTCAATGACAATCGACTATGTAATTAAGACGTGCAAGAGTGAAAACGTAATTCACATTCATATTTATAACGTTAATTAGGATGATTATTATAATGCCTATATCATTCTTCACTTACCAGCTAAATAGGGATGGTGACAGTGTGCCAACAAATGCTGGAGATGCTGATGCTGTACTGGTATAGGTCTGCTGGCTATCGGCTTTGCTATCGGCCAAGGATTCCCCATCATTGGCTGACGATAATCTGGAACAAATTGTATTGGTATATATTTTTTGATATTGTATTATCTATATGCCTGATACTTGTAAACCAGAGTTATTGGCTTTGAGGTGCATCTTTGGAATGAAAACGTCTTTAGTTCCATTGAGTTTTAAACTCCAGGAAATAATATAATGTCACTTTTACATTAAAATAGACAAACATCTATAGGATGTAACGTGCGACAGAATGAGATAGAATACATTATACAGTGTTTCTTATATTCGCGGTCCCCTCATTATATATTGAGCTATCTAATACTCGATCTGGTCTGAGCGTTGTACGTATGTTTGTATATGTGCACCTGCGTATTATGTGCGTATGGTGTATTGTTTACGTGTGTGGTTATATTAATATTTTAATTTTGAATGTTTTACATCTACCACTTGTAATCTAGACACATGTTTTTTTTTTATTGTAGCACGACATGGTGACGACTCTATACCAGATATTAATTACAGTGCGATCTCAAAACAACGGCGATCACCGAGATATTTCGGCAAATGTATATACACAGGATAACCCTAAAACGCTACTAAGCACAAGAGAGGCACTATGACGAGCTTGTCATCATGTGTATGGAGGTATGAAGGTACATATCCAGTTTCATTTAGTGTATGATGGACACGGACTAGTCGAGACAACTGTGTTTAATACAGTCAAGAGTTTAATACAAAGCACAGTTAAAATATGATTATAAGAATATACAATTAGCATTTATTTATCCTTAATTTGTCTCGATGGTGTATATATAATATAATATAATAAGTATTTATACATGAATTTTGTTCAGTTTCTGTTTTTCGCTTGTTATTCTCAACAACTTGACGCGTGAAAACAAATATAATCTTTAAAAAAAGACCAAATAACTTATTCTCTTTATGCGGTTATTTTATTGTTAACAAATGTGGCCAAAAGCCGAGCATCCAGTACGAAAATATTGAAACAAATAAAAAATAGCTCCAATTAGCCATCGTGACAAAGTCGCAACAAAAAAATTTGAAATAGCAATAGGCAGATATAAAATAAACACCCAATTTGATTCGAATATCCAGAGCGTTACAAAGTTAGACGAGGACTGATGTACATTCAGTAGCAACAGTACAATTACGGTGCTAACCAATCTTGCAAAGTTCAGTCGTCTGTGTTCTAGAATCAAATCATTATCGATTCTCACTTCCTAATTTAATAGAATAATTAAGATTCGCGAACCGGAATCGAGATAAAATCATCAAAGGCCGATATTAAACGAGTAATCTCATAACAACACCATTATAAATACAATGCCGTTGAGAATGTTCTCGATCGTTTTGCTGTGGTCCAATTTACGAACACGAAGCGGTTTTTTTTTCCTCTTTCTTTTTATTACTTTTATTTCTAACTGACTATACGCTATTGCCCTGTTGAGTCTTCACAGCTTTTTTTTTTTTTTTTTTTTTTTTTTTTTTTTTCGAACTGACCTACACTGCCAGCTTCTTAGGCTTTCACAGTTTCACCGGACTACTAAGGGGAGCGCTTAAGGCACTCACCCGATTTTATATAGACGACTAGCACAAGGGCGCACGGCACGCCTCGGCTTGGGCTGTCGTCGAAAACCCGAATCTAACTAGCTAAGCTAAACTAAGCTAAGCCTATCCGTATCATACCTGTAGGGGTTCGTGAAATATACATGGTTACCAAGCATGTATGTTTCACGATCCCGTGCTCTTCACAGCTTTACCGGACTAAACTCTTTTATAGTGGTAGGTGGTATTTTATGAGTCTGGTCGTGGTGGTCTAATGATTTGAGCGGTGAAATATAAATTCAATGTATGTATCAACAATTTTTTTCCGGAATTCGCATACGTTTCTAAATTTAAGTTGGTAATACTATCGGGTGACGCTGAAGGAAAACATCGTGAAGAAACCTGAACCTGAAATAGATTTTTATAGTACCATCGTATGTGGGACAATACAGAACCACGGATTTCTAAAAGTTCGGAATTACCAATACATCGTGGGCTGGCGTAGTGATAATGCTCATGCCTTCCTTTGGGCAGAGACATTTGGTTCATATGGTGGCATTTTAAAAATATTGAATTTTAGTAAAATGGTTGTTATGTAAACAATATTTATGTTAGTTTTGGTATATATTACTCGCACCCACTATCAAGTTATCCTGTGTTTGTGTGATATACGTTAACAGAGATACAGAAAAGGACATAGGGTACCGTTCTTACAGAAAAAGGTACTTTTCCCTAGGAATGGGTCAAATCTACATTAACACGAGAGCAGTCATGGGTAGAAGTTAGCAATTTTATAAATAGGACAATTTTTTTCTAACCGTAAATCGCATAATTAGAATTATTTTTTTTTTTGGATATATCTCGACTACTAAATGCCAGGTATGAAATCTACCATTATCGCACGTTTTAGTCCAACGCGGTGTAGCCTGTACCCAACTAGGTCGCAACCACCACACATATGGTGATAAACCAGTCACACAATACCTCTGTTTTAGTTCGTCGCGTTTCGGGACTAGACAGTGTTTATCTAGCAGCCGAGAGGCCTAGAAGGCGGCATGACAGGAATGACGCCTTTTTTTAATATCCTTTGATGATATGCATCATCATGAAATATTCTCTACACTTTTTCAGAGGTCCAAGGACATAAAGTAACTTTCAACCGGGAAAAGTAGTATTTTAGAGTATAGATCAGATCTACAATAACGCGTGCAAAGTCGTGGGCAAAAGCTAGTGTTCCAATAAGTTCGGTTTCATTGAAACCATTAATTTCACGTTCACAAAAGAAATGTTTTGTATTATTATTATTATTAGAAGCTTTTATTCGACTTGTTTCTTTACGTCAAATCTTGCTGGCTGAATTAGAACCAATTTCTTTAGAACTACGACTTTGCAATTTTCCATATTTGTTTAGTCCCGACGGCAATACACGAATATGAAATAAAAACAAAATGGTGAATTTCACAATGGCCACCGTATACATTGAAATTAAAAACCTGTGTAAATCATCTAGCGCACGTGAATAAAAGCTTGTTTATTAAATTTTTTTTATAATAATTTATTTGTTTACAAACGCTGTCTCTTATAGTTCGCGGCACACGGCACCCCGCGATTTCTTACCACCCCGCTGTCAAAGCCACGCCGCACCTAATATATTGTATAGCCTTTGTAATACCATTAATCATATCTGCAGAAGCGTTTTGTTCTTGACTTTCGCTTGTATTAATTTAAACGCGTTTTGTTTATACATTGTGTGTTTATTTTTGAGTAAATTAGCTAATTACGTATAAATAGTGTTCCTCTAGTGTTTAAAATTCGATCATAAGCATTTTTGGGAAATTTTCTTAAATTAAATGAAATAAATAGTTAGGTAATTAAAAAAAATAAATTTAAAATATAATTTAAATTAGTTTATAAATAAAACTTAATGTCTGTTGGGAATCTTTTTCTATTTTTTTAATACTTTATAGGTAGCGTTATGACCACAATCTCTTCTGATGTTAAATGATGATATGGTCTAAGATGGTAAGTCACGCTTAACCTAGAGGGACACTGACTCTCTAGTGCAGCTGTCGGAACACACCAACAGGTGCTTGGCGACAGATTTTCAACTTGAGGGTGGTAGCTAGCCAGGCGGACTTAGAAACAGCCCTACTACCATGATATGATTTCATCACGATGTTTTCCTTCACTGAAAGCTCCGACTCAGTTGCTAGGATTCGAACCTGCGAAGTTGGCCTATCGAGACAATATTTCAAAAGTACGAGTATACTAAAACAAGTCGCTTTGACATGTTTCTCCTATGTGTATAATTGTCACGATCCAATCGATTATAGATAATTACCATCCCGTTTGGTATTGTAACGACAATATTGCTGACATAGTTTTCGGAGAACTGTCGTCGGTGCGCCTTGCACGGCCACAGTTAGTGTTAGTCTGACCGGTCCGGGACGCGTTCGCCCGCTTAATTATAAATATTTAAATTGTACTTGTTAAAATACTGCTATTAATATAATTATAAATATTAAAACACATTAAGGACTTTCTGTTAAAACACTGACACTCGATAGATAACCAGACCGTCAAAGTATCATGAATTTACATACACTTGTTTACTTGAGAATGCAACATTCCTAGTTCCTGTTACAGAGCGCAGTATCATCACTGTGACTACTAACCGCGTCTACGTACATTTGAACTACACGCACCAGCCTCCAGCTTGCACTTTGAAACAGGCCTAAGGTCATAACCTTAGGCAAAAGGTGCGTTTCCCTTGATGTGTTCTCAATCAGACCAGACATAATAGTCTGTAAAAGTTCACTTATCTATATTATCTAACTATTTCTAACTGTCTATATTCCAAACTAGTAATTGCCCGCAGCTGCGCATGCGTTTTCTATAGTGTAATGTTGAAGCTATATTTTATGATTCCTAATAATAAAGCTATTAAATTTAATAGTCTATCAATTTTACCAACTATCATAGATCTAAGTTAAAAAACAGACGGATTTTCATGCAAATTATAATCGACTTTTTCACCGCCTTAGGGGTTGAGTTTTCAAAAATTCTTCCTTAGTGCTCATCTACAATGTAACACGAAGCCGCCTGGAAATTTTCACGGCCCTAGTCGTCGTACAGTCTTGAGCAAAATTTTTGACCGCTTTGAGTATAATAGCATAACAATTTAATAAATATTTTAACTTTGTTTTGATTAAAACTCTTGAATATATTATGCACAAACCTGAACACACGGCTATATTCGGAGCGGCCAAAAAGGTTAACGAGGTCTGCAGTAGTTCACTACATTAATATGTCACTTAGTTATTCTTTTATATATATACTAGCAAGCCTGGCGGATGTTGTCCTGCCCTGATAATAAAAAATATGTACTTAGTTGCATGAAATGCTTAAGGTAACTAATGTATTTACATTGATAAGGATTGATACTGTATCCGTCTAAACAGCCTTCCAATTACCCATTATATATGACCATTTTTAGTAGATAGATGAGTATAGTAAGCTATACTTAAAAGATAGGTATATGCCATTGTAGACTTTTTTGTAGATATATAAAAGAGGAATATCTCACTATGCATTGTTTTGTTATATCTGGAAAGAATTAGGTAGCGTTTTCGATGAAAGCTCTCAAGCGGCTTGACTTTTACCAACACTTCCAACAATTATCGTTATATGTATTTCAACCAATGTATACATAAAACTGACAAATCATATACTAAAACCTTCCACATGTATTACTGTATCTATTGGTGAAGACCTCGTTACAACCCATTCAGTAGTTTTTGAGTTTATCGCGAACAGACAGACAGACACTGCGGAAGACTTTGTTTTATAATATGTAGTGATAATTATATTTTCTTATAAAACGATATATTCGTAAGAAAATGTCAAAATTACAATTTTCACTTCTATCAAAACGAACGAACGACCCGAGGGTAAGTCAAACTATATTGCTATAACTTCATTTATCACGAAAGATGACAAGATTTTCACGATTCCTGAGAAGTACTTATCAGACAGTATTACTTCCTAAACATATCCACACCTTTAAAGCTATAGCTATAGTGAAAAATACATTAAAGAAACAATATCTTTACAGAAATGACTTTTAATGTAAATAATCGCAATGTTATTCCCAAATTAACACAAAAATGTTACATTCAAAATATATTGTTTCCTGATGACAGCTCTCCATCCACAGATTATAGTTTTACCACAGATCACAAGAGACAAATGAATCTGTGGTTTTTGATATGCTGTAACAATATTAAAATTAAAGGAAATAACGTTTTTCTTTACATTGATAGCTATATATGAAATTATTACGTGAAAACGATATTTACATTCAAAAGTTGGACTTTTGAATTACTTCATTCAAATGAATTAAACGACTTAAATTAATAGACCGACAAAATACGTGTAAGCACTTTTACCACGAAAACGTCTAATAATTCAAGTTAAATAAATAATTATAAATCTGTGACGTCCAGTCTTAAACGATTAAGGTAAGAAAAGAGGGTGAGGTACATCCCTCCTGGAATTATCAAGGGTTGGCGGAGGCGTTGCCTCGGAAAAGTTCGCCCTTAAGCGCCCTTAACGACTTAAAATGCGCTCGGGGTGTGATTTAAATCGTATTAATTCCATAAATTAATTCAACTCACCTTCCATGCGTATGGAGAATGTTTGAAGATATTAATTTAGCAATTTTTATACACTTGTATATACTTTATAGGTATTCGCGTTTGACCACAATCCCATCCGATGTTAAATGACGATGTGGTCTAAGATGGTAAACAAGCTAGACCTAGAGAGCACTGGCTCTCAAGCGCAGCCGCCGGAACACACCTTTAAGTGCTTGGCGTCAGGTTCAACTTGAAAGTTAACAACAAGCTAACTAAACGGGCTCAAACAAAAGACCTTCCACTGTGCAAGGGATTAATCCGACATTAGGTAAAACTCGATCGATCAACTGCAGGGCTTGTGCAAGATTTTCGAACTATGAAAGCAACTGCGACACTTATTTCACCTATATACCTACACTGTTGCATTATGTTATAGCAATCGTTTTTACAAACCGTTATCAGTTATTCTGCTATTGGTTAATTTGCTGTTATGTATCGTGTTGCGATTCCGTTGTTCACATTATAACTTTAAATTTTTGAGCAATCTTAAACCCTTTTTTATACGAAGAAGATAAGACCAAATTTTTACTCTTTAAAATACAACCATGCAATAAAATAAAATGGGAACTAAGCAACTAAACGTCAATCTGTCAATATTTTTGAAGTTCTCTTTACTGTAATCTTATTCTGCCATCTTATTATGGCTGATTTTTTTCCCTTTTTCTTTTTAACGTGATAACGTCTTATAAATCGATGAATACCCGTTGCACGCACGAAAAAGCATGACTCATTGTCACGTTCCATTTGAGCCGAGCGTGCAAGCGGGAGCGCGGAACAAATAATAGAGAGACGCGATCGGCCTAAGCGTTTGGCTTGTGACGTATCTATCTCTCTTCCACTCCATCGGTAATTCAATGACAATAATTCAATTCAATTCATAAAAGTATGAAATTTTGATTAATGCTTTCTTATGACGTTATCACGTAAAATTATCGTCCGTAAACCGACTTTACAGACAACCAATTTTTTTTCTTACTTTAAAACTAATCACATACGAGATTTAATTTGAGAAAACGTTTGGCTATATATTTTAACCAACTGATATACATACATATATTTGACACTCAGGCTATTAAAGTCAATCGTGTGCGAAGTTTGATCCCGCGACCTCACGGTTCAATAGTAATTCTTACTAACACTGCGCTACAACCCTGTTGACATACATATCATTTCGACTGATTACGAATTTCCACGGTAACTAAGCAGAAACAATGAAGTGTTATTAAAAATAAAAATAAAAAGATAATAGAGCCCACATTTAATCCAAAAAATTTACGGGCAATAAACATAATTTAAAATACCTTTAATACTACATTACAAAAAAATCATAATTCGCACATTTAGACAGCGAATATTTCTAAATAGCGTTTAATAAAACGAAATTGAACGACCGGAAAAAAAAAACCAACAATAATACAGATAAATACAGAAGTTTAATAAAAATCGGACACTTGAGAAAACAAGGTTCGCATAAAAGAAGATAATTCTTTCACGGACCCTATTCAACAATGGGCTATAAAACTGCGTTTAAACTAACACAGGAAAAAAAAAGCTGCCAAATCTCTAAACATAATAAATGTGTACGAAGAATAAACTAACGGAACCCCGACACGTATTTCGACTTTCAAGTGATGAGATGGGTTCACGGTAGCATCTCACGCACGGAGTATCAGGCGCTGTGGTATTGAATCCTCCAATAAGTCTTTGTTTTCGGTATAGTCTTGAGACTTTTTCTGATTTATTTTTCTAATTATTCTGTACGTGTTGTATATGACTGAACTCTTTTTTTTATTTATTTTTTCGAACTGACTACACTGTATTGACCTGGCAAGGCCTCCACAGTTTCACCGGACTACCCGTGACTGAACTCCTCCTACACGACTGCATAGATTTTGATGAAATTTAGATTGACAATTGACAAGTACCCGGTAGGTAGCGCTACGGTCTGATTTTGGCTTTTTTTTAATTAACAGGGCAGGACGACTGTCCGCCGGACTCAGCTAGTATATTTTATAACTAAATTGCTTTTTGCATCCGTCTATATGTTCCCTTAGTTCTTCTACACTCATTATCTTCTTACCATTATTCTGCCTAAGGAGAGTCGGTACAACATGCTTTCCTTATCCACTTTCCCCTGTCAGATGTTATAGCAGTATTTACACCTTTTATACAGATATCATTTGTCACACAATCAATCCACACCTTTTTCGATATTCCTCTACCCCTATATCCGTCCACTTTCAAACTCAAAAATTTTCTTGTTTCATGACTTTCATCTCTTCTCATAATATGCCCGTACCATGCTAACCTATTACCCCTCAACTTCTCTCTCATTGGTGCTATTTTTAAACTCCCTCGGATATACTCATTATTAATTTTATCCAATCTGGTTACAACATAACATCCATCTTATATATCGATACATATTATATTCATAAAAAGTACAGACAAGGCGTTGTATTCTAATGAAGTCTAATAAATTTTATACGCAGACGAAGTGGGTTATATAATTTAAAAATATTTGGTATACCTTCCTTGGTAATTACAAACAAATAAAAAAACAGATATTAGAAAAAATGAGCAATACCTTTATTAAATGTTCGCAAATAAATGGGATTTCACCATTAAAAGGTGTCAAACGCCCCGTGCGAAAAATCAATTATTTTCACACTCTGCCGCCGGAATGAGACACGACCCGAGTGGGCGCAATCGCTTCATCGTTTACCCATAACTGTTAATTAAATAACGCTATTCGGTAACGTTATTTATATACTAGCTATCAGCCGCGTCTTCTTCCACGTTGTTAACTATTTTAACAATACATTCTATGTAAATTAAAAAAAAAACAGGAGATAACTGAAAGCAAAAATATACTTTGCTTACAACATCTCTTTAGTCTTTTGTAGCACGTATAAAAATCGTATTTTCTTAAATTGACTCAATAGCGTTATAATAAATGAAGATACCGTTATATATTTTTAATTAGGATTTAGTGTTTAAGAACTTGACATTTAACAAAATAATGTTTTAGTTGAAAAGTATTAAGTGGAACTTTTTTTCGGATCGTAGGCATTTAACTGAAAAATTTTGGAAAATTATTCAATTTAGGGTATTAAAATGGAGTTTTTCAATCTGAGAGTACGGAATACGTAATAAATACAATCATTTAGATGATAGACATATTTTAAAAACTGAGTACAATATTTATTTTAATCATTTCGAATTGAGCCATGGCAACCGCCATATTGGTGTTGGCTGTTCTATCGAGCGCCTTTCACTTTACCCCTATGCCGCGGCCGACTGTAATACAACATGCACAAGATGGTTAAAAAAATTTGAGGCAATGTAAAAATAGTTTCACTTTTAAAATTACTGAAATATATCTAGTAGTTTTAGAGTGTTGCAAGCACAATTTTACTGATAACATTAAAACTTGTCAAAAAAACTCAACAAATGAAAAAATAAAAACGATTGAAAAACAGAGGAGAAATATGTATTTAAAATATAGGAGAATTAACCCCTGGACAAAACGTTAATGGTTTAAGTTCCATACAATCGAATGTATGTAGACTTCATGAGGCCACAGGTCAACAGACTGTTGGCAACATAAGCTTAAAAAAATACTCGATTTATTACAAAACTTTAAAAAATAACAAATTATGTTTTGTAAAATTGTAATTTTTATGTAATGTATATTTTTTTATTATTTTTTCAATTGTACGAACTTTTTTTTACTGAGCTATGATAGTTACAATGTACGATGTCGCGAAATGAAAAAATAAATAAAATATAATACGCCATTTTAAGATCCGGATTTAAAAAAAACAACCGAGGGGTAATACGAAGAAATTATTCCCGAATCACGCTACGTATAAAATAATATAACCTCAAAATTTGTAAATCCGTGGAACATTACCCTTAACTCGCGACCGCAGCCCATTGGCTCGTTTGAATTCGGAACGCGTCTGCGGTCGTGTTAACCGTCGCGTGGAGTCTACTGTTTCAAAATTAGAACGTACTCGTTTAACAGGTACGTACATATTTGTAGTATATTACTGTCGTATAATCTGTTCGCATACTGTAATTCTATGAACAGATTTTAAGCCATTCTCAATTTAAATATGTAAATATTATTATAAAATTAAGTCGCTTATCGCGTCCGTCTTTGTATTCTGTTAATTGTCGTAAACTACGCAACGGATTTTCATACGGTTTTCACTGTCATACAGAAGATTTCTTTCGGAAAATGTATATGTACAATATATATTCTTCTGTACGTTTGTATGTGCCTGAACTCCTCCTAAACGGCTGGATTAAATTTTGATGACATTTTTTGTGTGTGTTCAGGTCGAATCTAGAATAGTTTCCTGGTAGGTGGCGCTGCGGTCTGATTCCAAGATTTTTTTTATTATACGGGCAACGTCCGCTAGTATTTATATAAAGTAAAATAAAGTCTATATAGTTTTGGCCTTTCATGCGATTGCATTAGTAACACTGGCTATATTTTGTGAGACACAAAAAAAAACGATGTACGAAAGAAGTTTACATCACAAAAATGCAAATAAAAAGTCCACGGTGGTATGCGTCTAGTTTCTTAGCATAACTCACAGTAATAATTTTAATATTTTAAGCACTATCGAAATCCCAACTATTGATATAAATACGAATATGTTTTTGTTTGGTTGTTACGTTTCTACGTCTTAAATACTCAACCGATCAATATGAAATTTTGTAGAAACATTATCAGATATATACAAAATAGGACAAAGGTTACCATTCATTCATCAAAAATGTACTATTCCCGCCTTCCGGTGGGATAGATTAAATTTACATTCGTTCGAGCGAAGCCACGGCAAATGTATTTTATATATTTTAATTGACAAATGTATGTGAGCGCATCACTTCAGAAAGGATGCACCACCTATTTGCATAACTCTGATTTTGTTCTGTTTATTATTGTCAGAATTAGGTTTGTATCAAAGATATATCTGAAAGAAAAGTGAATAATTTGCCTTAAAATATCTCCATATAAAAAAGTGAGTGAGACAGAAGACAGTCGGAAGGTCTTCCAAAATATTGACAGATTGACGTTCAGTTGCCATTTTATTTCAATACATGATCGTTCTGTAAACGAAAGATTTAGTACTATTTTCTTTGTTAGTAAACCCGTGCGAAGAAGAGAAGGGTAGCTAATTATTATCTTCATCACTAGCCTGTAATTATACAAATTAATTCATACACAAATGTCTTAAAACAGAACTTAGAATTAGCATGCCACCATTAGAATATAGCGTACAGGATATGTTTGTCGTAGCTAACGTGTAGTATATGTTCTTAGAACAAG
This sequence comes from Antheraea assamensis, assembly GCA_035772565.1. Lineage (NCBI taxonomy): Eukaryota > Metazoa > Arthropoda > Insecta > Lepidoptera > Saturniidae > Antheraea > Antheraea assamensis. The sequence goes on from JAQQSE010000107.1 coordinate 272,781, forward strand.
GAATGCTAAATAGTAGAAATTAGAGGAAAGATCTATAATTATTTTAAACGATGATGGCTGAACTGTTTGTGTGTCCGGCCACCGCATCAATCGACACATGTTCCAATCCTTGCGAATGTGCCTGAGCTTTCGGTGGTAGAAAACGTGTTAGGACTTTTTCTAAACCCGCTTAGTTAACTACCCCTCAAGTTTAACATTTTTCGCCAAGCATCTTTGGATGTATTCCAGCAGCTGCACTTGAGAGGCACAACCTCTAAGTGTAACGTGTTTACCATCTTGGACCACATTGTCATTTAACATCAGATGAGATTGTGGCCAAAAGACAACCTACAAAGTACCTATTAAAAAAATAGACTTCAGGAGAGTTGTTTGTAAATATGCTTTAACATTGATAACCATTAGGCATAATTAGAATAAATCGATTTACTTTATGTAAAATTATAGAAGTATGAAAAGTCAGACTGTGAAGGAAGTTGATTACCAAAGTAACTCGAACATCAACACGTTTGTTTAACGATTCCAAAAACTATTGATATTACAATTTCCAACACCTGCCGTATTAATATTCACTCAACGACGTAACCAAACTCGATTCCACGTCTTTTATTTCAATGCGATTATGGAATCACACTTTACTGAGACGATTTATCGACGGCGAACATAAGACTTTATAGCTTTCACGTTCGCCGTAACAACTTTTTTTATGCACCCTGAAAAATAACATCTCAAAAGACTTAAGACTCGAAATCGACTCCGTGAATAGTCAAATACATTCGACGAAGAGCAAATTTTCAATTTGCGATTCGTAAAATCGGAAAACCTTATGAGATAAAGGCGAAAATCATTTCAACAGAGGTAGAATGGAATCGGTCGTTCCAGAACACAGTAAGAGCGGGCGAGTCGTTCCAAATTCAAATATTATCGCAATATGGCGCCCAATGACATGTTAATATGGGCCCCCGGGACCGATATGCATAATTTTATAACTCCCCGATGTCGATTTTTGTGATTCTCTCAGTTATACCCTTTTGCTTATACGTGTCTGTGTTTGCAATGTATTCGAGGGCACGAGTGAATACTTAGCAAATATCGTGACCATCTTTCGTGAGATTTTATTACTTTACCTCTTGTTTTTATATTGGTTTATCTGAAATCAATGCCGTTAAAGCCTAGTTGGCAATTGGTTACTTTTTCATACAATCAGTTAGGTGTTGTCTATTTTGGGTTAAATATTCAAATCACGAAGAATCACCTGCTTGTATATTGTAATACTATATACGGCTTGTGCCCCGTGATTTAAACCGCGTTAACTTACTAACTACAACTAGCTTTTCGTTAAGTAGGTATATCTCACCCGCACTATTAGTTCGTTCTATTGTAAGGTTCTCTCTGACCTACACTTCGACTGGTAATTGTTTCGCCCCAGGGTTCTCACCAATGGAATTTTCCTCCAAAATTTAAGCAGTTTAGCTTTTTTTTTGCCATTTTTTTATTTACAAGAACAATAAAAGATCCTCTCCTGTAAGATACCCTAACCTATCCAATTGTTACTGGAATGGTTTTCATGAAAAAATATTATCAAGAAAAATATTTATAAATGGCACGTTTAGAAATTGAAAAAATTATAAGTGTATTTTTTTTTAATATATTTTTTATTAGTAGTGAATTTATAAGTAGTATGGGAGAAAAAAAAACATGTTTTTTTTTTATTTTACTTTTAGTATCTAATAAAATATTAGGGGTCGTGTGCATTAACCCCTGGACTGTCTAAAACCATAAACATTTAAGTTCCATACAAACGAATGTAGACTGTCATGAGGCACAGGTCAACAGACTGTTGGCAACATAAGCTTAAAAAACACCTGATTTATTACAGAACTTTGAAAAATAACAAATTATGTATTGTACAATTTTCTATTTTTTAAGTAAAATGTATTTTCTAATTAGTTTTTCATTTGAACAAACGTTTTTTTACCAAAGCATGAAATTTACAGTGTACGATGTCGAGAAATAATAAACATAATCCGCCATTTTAAGATATGGGTCTTGAAAAGTGAGCCGAGGGGTTAAGAATTTTCACTTTTTGCTTGTTTACAATAATACTCGCACCCCTATTTTGTATTTACTTTTTAAACATACTATTGATTGGGTAGCTTTTTTTGTTTCGAACTCTCTACACTGTTGACCTGGCAAGGCCTTCAAAGTTTCACCGGACTACTAGTTGATCGGGTAGTCATCGAAAATCGAACATCGTTTATTAACTTATCATTCGTTAATGCTAAAGCTCGTCAGTGGGTTCTAAACAGAATAAAAATAAAATCGCTTGAGACACAGAAAAGTGCATCTATATATATAGAACAAACTGTCGGACTAGGTAGGTCTAATTACTATTAATCGCCGAATCCAACTCGGTTGGGAAGCGTTCAAGAAACTAGGTACTTTTTTTCCATTTTAATACTCCAGTGCTTGAAGAGGAAAGTCTGTATTGCCAGTGATGACTTACGGCCCCGAAACGTGACAGTTAACTATAAACCTCATAAGAAAGTTAAGGTTGCTCGGTGAGCGATGGAAAGTGCTCTATGCTTGGGGTTTCTCTAATGATCGAATCAGAAATGAGGAGATCCGTAGGAGATCTAAAGTTGCCGACATAGGTCACCGAATATCACACTGTTGAAGTGGGCAATGGGCAAGGCACATAGCTCGAAGGACTGATGGCCAATGGTGCAATTTTAAGAGCGGTGATCAGACTGTTATGTGTAATAAATTCAGCAGTGATGGTATGTTTACTATAACAATAGGTATGAGTATTCGAATCAACCTCATCCATCTCCAATTAATATGCAGTCTAAAGTCATTACAATTTCGCAGATACAGTGGGTCTCTATGTGTGCTTTACCGCATTTATAACGGAGAGTCTTCTGAAGAATTTTTTGATATGGTGCCCTCATCACCGTTCCAAACTCGCACCACACATTGTTTGTGTGACGAAAATTAGTGGGGGTAAACACTGTGCCGGGTAGAGTGTTGAAACCAAAGATACCAAAGAGACGTAATATGAATTATTTATCAAATAATATTTTTTATTATGAAAACAAATAAAAATAATATATACCGACAGTTAACCTCAAATCTATAAACTCACTTTAAAAAGTTTAAGATTTAAAAACCACATGTATCACAAACACTCACAATAAATTATCATTCACCAGCATTTAAAAGCACACATAAATACACATGTACGTATTGTAGATTCATATAAATTTAAATAACTACCTTCAACATAGTTATTAGTTCTCACGAAAACTTGATAGACAATTACCAAACAACTTCACGGTGTTGCTTTTAGATGTCGGTGTGCGCGCGAATTGTAAAAATTCACTCTCATCATTTTTCCCAAAGGCGCCCAAAGAAGTACAACTTCAAAAATATTATTAAATGCACCTTTTTTTCTCCATTTATAAAACACAAAAATTGCATAAAACAGCAGACGCGATTCTCTATGCTTAGACAGAAGTATAGGTATTTGATAGATTTTCCACTGGAAGGGTAGAAAAAACCTATGCTATGGTTTCACCCCGATGGTTTCCTTTACCGAAAACTTAGGTTCACTAAAATAATAAATTAGGTCTACCATTAAAGACATGAACGATTCATGTTTTATGTTTATTTTATCTAATCACTATCTTGTAAGTATATTGTAAGATATTGTAAATCTTTAGGATCGAATTATATGTCACAATATATATATATATATATATAATACAAATATATATACAAAAATCCACTAAGACTGAATCGTTAAAGAAAACAAATTAAGTTACACGATTACTTCAATAAAGGAACAAGAAAATCTAATAACGAAACTTAATTAAAAAAAGCTATACTGAAATAACGGCTTCCATTAACGCGCTATAACGTTATCGGTTATAACCTTCCTCTCTATCCGACGCAACATCTTAATTCACTAACGCAAAGTCGCAATATGGCCGACTACTTTTTCAATAAAACTGGTAACATCTGGCAAGACACTTAAGCGCGGGGGCGGGAAAAAGATAGCTGTCCCGATTTACGTCAGTGCGAAAGGGACAGCAATAAAAGCGGGGTCCACGAGCGAAATTAATATGTCCTTTTCTTAACATTTTCGTCCAACACAGTTCCTTTATTATTTTATTATTGATGCGTGTGCTCTGTGTTGCTATATTAATATTATTATTTTTTTGTTATCTGCGCGGCTATTAGACGCTTTTAGTGGCCAGTACCAATGAAACTATAAATGAAATGTGAATTTATCTGGAGTAATATTTTTTTCTGTAACATTTAACAAGCTAGTATAATAAATAGAAAAAAATGTTTTATAACTCAGTTCTTGTATACTAAAATAGTAAATAGGATGTTTTGAATAATACAATATTTACAAGCGACGCAGCATACTAAATCTATACTAAGATATAATATACTGCTTATACAGCATTCACTCAACTACAGTCCTTGACAATCTTTTTGGCCGCTCTGAAACCTTAAGTTCAGACTCGCGCATATTATAACCAAGAGTCTAATACAAAACAAAGTAAAAATATTTAAGTAGGTTGATGTTATAAGTATATAATATGTATTCATACCTAAATTTGTGTTCTGCGCAACTACATTCAGAGCGGTCAAAAAGTTTGGCACGGACTGCAACATACGTTAAAAGGAACTTAAATGAATAATTAGGTTCGAAGCGTCGCCTTTTTAGAATTACACGATTAGCTAGTATTTACATTAAATCAGACGATACGAACAACATTTTATGAACGGCTACTGGTCCAGACCTGGCTTAAAGGACCAGAATCAACGTTTCGCGAATTTCAGTGTCGCATAGTGCTTAACCCTTGGACTGCCCAAAACCATAAAGGATTAAGCTCCATACAAACGAATGTAGACCTCATGAGGCACAGGTCAACTGACTGTTGGCAGCATAAGCTTAAAAAATACCTGATTTATAATACAAAACTTTGAAAAATAACAATGTTATATTGTAACATTATAATTTTGTTAGTTGTTAGTGTTTTAAAATGTAAAATGTACGATGTCGTGAAATGAAAAAAAAAAAACAAAACATAATCCGCCGTTTTGAGATCTGGGCAGTAAAAATTTAACCGTGGGGTTAATAAAAAGAACCAATTTACAAAAAAACATTTTTTTAAATTTCTAGCGTTTTGCTGACTACGAATTCACTTTTTCTTCATCTTTGAATGATGATGTGGCATAAGATAGTCATGCGCTAAATTTAGAGGAAAACTGACTCTCAAGTGAAACTGTCGAAATACACCAACATGTGCTTGATGACAGATTTTAATTTCAGGGTGGTAGGTATGCAAAGGTAGGTGGGTAGGCATTACAAGAGCCCTCACGATGTTTTCTAAATTAAAAGCTCCGCTTATTCAACAATTTGAACCTACATGGATTAACGCGGTCTCCGTACACGCTATCAATGGGACATCATTAATTCTCAAACAGGGTAAGAAATAGTGTCGTTTTAAACTAAAACCAATATTGTTCTTGGTACAATGTAGCTGAATACTGCTCAGAAAAAATGAAAATTTATAATGTTGAATGCAAAACGCAACAATGCCTTTTGCCACTGTGTAAAAAGTCGTATACTGAAAGAGGTACAACAACGAATGTGCCCCACAGATCACATCGCCACAGTCTAGCCGGTAAGTTAATAAGTACAAAACTGCGCAAATGAACCCTGAGTAGATATCCCAAAGAACTAATATTACAATATTAAATAATAATAATGGGTACTAGATTTAAACGTCGACTGATCTCAAGAGGTATGTTGGAACAGATGCGACACGATATTCTTGCTGTGAGAAAACAGTTCATAGCTCCGCACATGACAAGATTTGGTTTAGTGTTCATTTTTTATAATACATTGCAATGTGACGATATTCTAATTAATAATTAGAATGGTATTGAAAAAAAGCGTGAAACTTCTTTATAAAAAGTACAACAAAAAAGTCGAACGTCTTGTGGTATAACCAGGCGGTCACCCATCCAAGTATTGACCGCGCCCGATGTTGCTTAACTTTGGTGATCAGACGAAAGAACCGGTACTTTCAGCACTCTACCCGACACAGTGATTTCCTTACCACTTTTCGTCACGCATAAATTTCACGTAAAAAAATCAACCAAGTGCGAGACGTTTTTGTGCTCCGGGGAAACGTTTACCAGGAAAATGATTTGCAACGTGTTTTGTATAATTATTTCTGGAACTTTACCGTAAGCTCGACTGAGATTTAGCGTGTTTTATTTTGGCTTTAGTAGCCATAATGGCATTAAATTTGACTCTTGTAGTATTAATATTTTAATATCAGGATAAAACAAAAGAATCTAAAAGCATTTCTTGTATTGGTCTTTTCCTAAGATTTCATTTTTTGATATTCTTATTAATTGTCAAAATATAAATATTTAACGGTTTTGTAACCGGAACAGATAATCGTTTGAGTTATGATATAACATTTTTTAGGATTATCCTTTTCCCTTTGTGACCCTTTAAACGTAGGATGGATAGCCAAGATTTAGCAATAAAGTTCTAATTTCTGGGTACGCACATTGCAAATAAAAACCACTGAGACACCAACAAGCCGGCTTGCTTCTTGTAACTATTGTTATACTATTCATGATTAGTAGAACTACACAATTATGCCCGATTAGGTCACGGCTATTATGTATCAGGGCATAGTGGAACAAAATCGACCGGTTCATATTATCCAGTAACCAAGCGGCTAGTATAAGCCTGTTACGGTGATTGTGTTTTGTTTGGCCATGCTTCGGGATGACAGCACCAATTGATGATGGGCTGCAGGACCTCTCTATGCATACCATCATGTACAGTGCAGTCAATTTTTGGTGTTCAGATAAAAATATATTTTAAAGTTATTTTTACTTAACATTGGAAGAGTGGTTGACCGTGGTGATTCCGGTGATAATATGGCGAGAAACTAGTTTCAGAAAGTAATCACGAATTTTTTTTTAAATGTGTCATAGCAAGAAATACGTTTACAGATACTTATTGATAAATTTATATAAATAAAAGGACAGAGGTCTGCCGTTGTGCGCGCATCACTCATAAACTGCGGGATACGTTTCGTTCATTTTTATTAGTTTTCCATCTAGAAGCTTTGTCCATTATCTAAAAGAACTGTCACGATGGCTACATTCAATATAAAGGTATTACAGTATTAAGAAACTACAATTTTTATAAGCACTACGCGTTCAACGATGTATTTTCTTGCTACAGAGCAGCGAGACAAGAGGTGTGGTGCTTATGCTATCGCATCCATAAACTAAATATATTGTTAAGATAAACAATGTAGACGGTATTGTAAAATATAATAATTATCGCTGATTGTTTTAAATAAATGAATACATAAACTCACCACCGACATTACAGTTCTTCCCGATACTATCCTCCCGATCGCCCAAAATAGCGCTCACGCTGAATTTAAGCAGCGGCTTCTTCTGTTCACTGTACTCTTCCCTCACCATATCTTCCGTGGTATAAGTTTTTCCCTCTCTTTCACCCTCATCACCGGAGTTGTCTTGGTAACCGTTTAGATTAAAACGTTTCTCCAACTCCTCGAGACGCCGTATACCAGATTTCTTGCAGGCGAACGGTGGACAATCGTGACCGCAGATATGGCATCTTCTGGTCAAACTCGGTATATTTAACACCTCCTTTTCAATGCCTTTCCCATCGTTTGGTCCTTGGTAATAATCGTTATTGTAATACAGTTCATTTTTAACGTTATTATACGGTTCTTCTTCGTCCCTGCTCTTTGAATCGTCATCGTTTTCTATCTTAGCATCATCTATCGATTCCTCACGATTGTCGTCTTCTGTCTCACCATGTTTTGCTTCGTCCACATCTGGTGTATTCTCTCTAGAATAACTCTGACGTTGCATGTAACTCTCGATCTGTTGATTCAAATACTGATTGTGGAATTCGTTTTTTTGCTGATGCAGAATGTTGTCGACCAAAAACGGAGATGTCATGTTGAAATTTGTATTCTTGTTGTAACACAGATTCTGTAAAGTCTTCAGCATAATGTTGTGGTCCAAATTCTTGCACGAATTTCAGTTGTCCATTTTTTATATTGTCCGTTGGGTACATAATAAAAACTGTTAACGTTATCAACAACGGTTATGCATTATTTTTTAAGTACGCGTTATTCATAAATAACGTTAATATAGTTAAAACGACACACATCACTTTTAAATAAATTAAAAAATGATAATAGAGATTGCAAATTGTCAATTTGAAAATACGTGGCGTTCTAAAACATTACGGGTATAAACACGTGCATACCAGTATGAAGTTCTAATCATCTACTGACTGTAAGGGAGTGGTTCCAGAAAGGGGCGGGCTTCGAATCGGACGGGGTGGCTTTTTGGCCGCTTCTGATAATCGTCCGCTTTACGTTGAACTGCCTAGATGGTTATTTCGTTCACGGTTTTAGAATAAGAGCCGAGACGTTCTAGTTCATTTTAAAATTGACGATTTATAGACTTACAAACTTATGTTTGCGGTCATGTTGATATTCTACGTTCTTTAGTTGGAGAGGATTTTGGTAAGTTTGCGGACTGTAAAATAAGTTTGTATCGTACGCATTAGTGGGCAATGTTTATATGTGTGTTATATTCATTACTTCGAGGATAAAAGGGAGTAGTTTTTTCTTTATGTTTTATATTGAATTTATTGACTCGCTTATTGTTAGTCTTGCTCTTTTACGCATCAGATTTGAATATTTCATATCAAAATATATACTGAAATTTATTTCAAGTATTTTAGACTTATCTATTGTCTGCATACTCTGTGATAGTGGGTCTGCGGTGGCGAATAGGTACTAAAATGAGACGGAACCATAGTATGGATAGTGGGGATTTATTCAAATGCCCCTAAAAAATGTCAACACTTACGTGTGTTCTGCGATAACTGTATTTAAGAACCAATTCTTTTGATTTAATGTTACCATCTTAGGCCATATCATTATTTAACATCACGGGAGGTTTTTGGTCATTTATTAATGCTACTACGCTTTTTCATTAATTTTATTTTAAACTTTACATTTAATATATGTATCTACTGTCAGCCGTATATGCTATGACGAATCGTCAGTATAGAATACCAGGCCCGGATCTGGGGGGGAGAGTTGCACTCCTAGGCCCCCGTGCCAGATGACAGTTTCAAGCCTGGTTAGCTCGACGGCGACTTGTAAGAAAAAGGACACTACAAGTGGATTAGTGCACCTTTATGCACTAATGTCGTTTTGAGATTTGCCGTATCAGCAATTACCTTTCTTTTACTGACTATCCATAATTTCCCGGGTATATAACTTCACATCATACAAATGTACAAGTTATTAGGTAAGGGAGTTTTGTAAGGGTCGGCAACGCGCATGTGATACCACCGGTGTTGCAAGCGTCCACAGGCTGCGGTGACCGCTTACCTTCAGGCGGCCCGCACGATTGATTGCCACCGTCGATAGATTAAAAAGAGTACTATTAAAAGGTTCCTATTGTCCCATCCACGAAAAACGCCAACCATTAAGTATATCGTAGATCCGGGGCTGCAAGATACGCAAGGATAGCAAGGAACAAAAAAAAGTGCATCATTATAAGAACCAAAATATTGCTAGTTTTAAAAATATATTGTAATGATCACCGATTAAGGTATGACACTAGTTGACACATTTATGACAGGTACTGGTTTAGAAATTAAGAGAGGGTAAAGCGGAAAAAAGGTACCTACGCAAAGGAGGAGCGTTGACCGAGACAGAAGAAATAAGTTGAATAGGCTTGTGGGCTGTTATAAGAACAATTTTAAATTTGTAGTGTTTATAGTTTTATCAACGTATATTATTTGATATATCAGTGGAACGCATCTGACACCGGTTTACCGAAACGCCCCTGCGAGATATATTAAATCTTACTGTCTTAATAATGGTGTTCTTTGAGCAACACAATCGGTACGACGTCTCATCATACTTAGAGCTGTTTCCCTTACGGTGGTGCACGGACCTATGATCTGGGTGCACTCGGGCCATTAAGGTCTGTAAAACTTAGCTCTGTAAACTCATCTCCGGTGAAGATGAACCTGTATCGTTACAATCTATGCTAAAAGAGATCACAGATTTTATATTACGGAGGGGATAAATTATTTGTGTGGGGAAGTTTTCCGACTTTGATGAATTTTATTAACAAATACAATAAAATTTCACAAGCGGATAGAGTTATTGTCGCATTTATAAATTAATCCAATGGTAATAGTAATGGAATGTGTCGCTAGTAATATAATAAATACAAAAATAACATTGCCCGTTTTGTTATGTTTTCATTAATAAATAATTTAAGATTATAAAGAAGTTTCCCTCAGAAGTATCTTGGGATTCGGAAAAAAACAAAACAATGTATTTTGAACAAGAAACATCGAATAAATATTAATATAAAAATAAATCGTAAAAATACAAGTAGGATAATGAAGTAAAAACAATTGTAGATTATTTACAAAGAAACATGTATTACGTAGAAATGACGTATGAAATAATTCGTAGACCATTTTGTGCTACTCTACGGTTACTACGGCGTAGTCTCGTAGCGCCGCGACGCAACGTTTCTGTATTCATTAGACGCAGTAATAATACCACAGATAAAGTTATTTTTAGCATTTGAAAACAAAAAAGGATTTATAATCTGTGTCATTTTTTTTTCAAAACACTTGCCGAATACGAAACTCTTTCTATTTTTTTTTATAGATTTTTAAGAATAATCAACGCATTATTTTACATTTCAGAAGTCTATAAAGCATTATTTGAACCCAATTTAAGTAATTAAAAATATACAAAAAATATATAAATCGGCATCATTATCAGCCTCTAAAAGTTAGTTATTGCAGGGCCTTAGGCCTGTTTCTAAAGAAAGGTATAAGTGTAATCACCTTGTCAGTCCACGTTTCATGCTCCAAGAAATCCATAGTTCTATATTTTTCCCGCATACGGTGATACTACAAGAACATTTCTCAGATTCAGGTTTCCTCGCGACGGTTTTCCTTTACCGTCACGCGATAGTGTTACCAACTGAAATGAGTAAATGTGTGTGAATTTTGAAAAATTCCTTGCTACATAACGAGGTTTGAACCTGAAGGCAAAGAATTAATATTCCACCGGTCAAACCACACGACCAATAGAACATTTTTTCAATCTTTTTTGAAAGCATAAATCATTATTTATTTAACACTTCCACTGTTTCATGAATTTTTACTTTATGACCATGAAATAGGGAATAGGTATGCAAACTTATTCATTTATAAATATATGACATATGACGTCAGATTAAGTATCTTTACATTCACTTCTAAGACACATTTAATTGGTTCAAAATAATATCGATAATACAAATATATAAATTTACTAGTTGGAATTAAAAAAGGTATACATTATTATAGCATTAGCGGTTCATAAAGAGAGAAAACCCTCATATTCATATATCTAACATAAAAAAGTCAAACGAAACTGGCTGCAACAGAAATAGAAACTACGTTCGCACGTTTAAGAAAAAATCGTTCCAATTTTGATATTAGCCACACCCCCCCGTTTCGTTATTGGTCACTCGTCATACAACCGTAACGGTGCACGTTCCGTTCGTATTTCGAGTTGTTAAAAGCTTTCGGCCATGGAAATAGGTTTTATTTCACTTTGTACACAGGCACGAATAAGTTTCGTTAAAAAAGGTTGTAACTTATCGAGGATATTGTATGAATAAGAGATGAGATTTAGTGGGTCAAATGGTTGATAATGGGAACTGTTTAACTTGACGTGCCAATTTTTTTTTTCCTTATTAACTTTTGTATTTCTACTTATCTTATTATTTATATTTAGTAACTATCTTTACGCACTGTAAGACCAGTCGTGCTATAGATATGCATATAAATGCTGGGCTACGAGAGAGGCAGATGAGAGAAAACTACACGTGGCAGAGATGCGAATGTTAAGATGGATCTATGGTATAACTGGAATCAATAAGATTGAGAATATAATCAAAGGATTTATGAAATTAACACCAGCGACAGAATAGTTGTGGAATAATAGGTTAGCATGGTACGGGCATATCATGAGGAGAGATGAAAGCCATGTAACTAGAAACGTTTTAAGTATGAAAGTGTACGGATATAAGAGTAGAGGAAGACCGAAAAAATTATAGATGGCTTGTGCGAAAAACGACATGTGTATAAAAGGTGTGAATACTGAGATGACATTTGACAGGGGAGAGTGAAATATAAAGTTGTGCCGACCCTACTTAGGTGAGATAAGGGTAAGATAATGATGAAGAAAAGAGATCAAATTATATATTACAGCACGACCATGGAATGAAATAAAATGGCAACTGCATGTCATTTGGTCATTATTGTTAAACATGTCTCTCTTCTGTCCCACTCACTCGCTTATTTTTTTTCAATGGAGATTTTTTTATGCAAATTTCTGATTATTCCGTACAACGTTTCCAACAATTTTCGTTTAAATAAACCTAGTTCTAATAATAACATACAGATCATAAACCAGATTAGCCAAATAAGTGTATCTGTTCTTAAGTGTTACGCTTAAACGCATACGGCATTTGATTTTTATTTAACATTTTGTGTTGTAAACGTTATAAATATAGCAGATTTATATCCTATATAGTTATAACGAATAAAAGTATTTCTGAAATTAACGTTATTATTTATTTTTTTCGAACTGACTACACTGTTGACCTGGCAGTTTGACCGGACTAAAAAAATAACGTTATAATAATTCTTAATTCATATATTAACCTCTATTAGGTTTATGACGATGGAAGTTGAGTATACAAGATTCAGTGCGTGACCGACCCGAGTGTCCTTGATGTCGAATGGAGCCGAGTAATCCCGATTCATAGTCACTAAGCCCGAGCGTGACGGTTGACTTTCGTTCCATGCCCAATGAGACCAAAAAGGTTTTCATTTCGAAAATGTCATCTAAATAAGTGCTCCAGAACGTTCTTGCCCTGTCTTGGACTGTCATACCAATATCTAAATAACTATACATTTCTCATTCGATTTTGATGTGTATCCTCGGAATCCAAGATTCAATGCTAATGGAAACTCCTTGAACATATCCCCTCTTTAAAACAAAAAACTATTTTTCCAAATCGATTTATAAAGTACGTAGTTTTGTGGTAGCAAACTGTTAAAAGAATCCTACCCAACCTCTTCCTTTTTGAAGTCCATTAAAGATATGATAGAATCATTTTTAAATGGAACGTTTATATTAGAAAATAGACCTTTTTGGACTCGGATACCACCAAATTACTATTAATTACTAGAAAAAAACTTTTAGACAAGCAGACAGACAAAAACACATGAGAAACGACAATAAATACTGTGATTCATAATGAATAAAGCGTAAAAAATCGTTCACAATGAAATTCGGTCCCCATACCCCTAAATTGCATACACATATTTATGCAATTTAATTAATTCGATACAGACTGTTAGCAGAAGGGGTTGAAGTCAAAACATGTTTTTAATCACGCCTTGAATTATCGAGGCAGGCAGAGATTTATTAGATTTTTGTGCTTATTTAAAAAAGGATCTTTTTTCAAAAGATTTTTAACCTGTTGTTGTGTATGACCTTCACGTCGGGCATGGTGGCGAACGACGGGACATACAGGTGACATAGCAATTAGCGCGAGAACGACAAAGTGACTAAACGTTAGCTTGTTGTGAAATATTGCCAATTAAAATCTATTTATAATAAGAGATAATAAAACATTTCAGTAGGTACCTTTTCCTCCTCTTTTTGTCAACCGATTTTCTTTATTACATGCTATTTTAGCTTGCACTGTGTATTAGTTTCTTTAAGTCAGCTCTAGAAAGCTGAATTAGGCCAGTTCCTTTAGACCTATAGGACTTTGCAATTTTGCATTTCTGTTCAGTCCTGATGAAAATAAGTTAAAAACAAAATGGCGATATTTAAAATGGCCGCCTTAAACATTGAAATAAATATTCGATTAAGCTTTTTAACGGATTTATACAGAACCTTCTTTTTAAAAAAATGTTAATTTATTTTGGTTTAGTAGCCATTGACCAGCTTTAGTTGGAAACAATTTTTCTGCGTACCATCGACAATATTATTATACTGTTATATAAATAAACTGAAAATGAATGCGTAACGATGTAGGTACTTTATACGCTCGCAGCTCACGCAATAGAACAAAATTAAAAATATATATATGCAACGGTTTTAATGATGTACTCTTTGGCAAAAAAAATGTTGCAAACTCACTAAAATAATGAATTGTAGTATAATTTCTTTCACGGGGAGACCACTTTTTTTTGGTTCGATTAAAGAAATTAAATATATGAGGGACTATACCTGCCGAGTAAACATTATGGACGCGTTAAATACTTGTTAGACTGGTAGAGAACGCAGCTTATTGAAGTTATACTTCTTTTGGCGCATTAGGGAAAAATGATGAGAGTACATTTTTACGATGCGCGCGCACACCGTCATGAAAAACTGACACCCTGAAGTTAGCTATAGTCAAAATTTTATTTTAAAAAAGTATGTATGTATTAAATACCTTTTTTCTATTGTTGTGTCGTTTTTTCTACAAAAATAGAATAAAGCGAAAGATAAAATTTTTGAAACGATTTTTATCTTGTTACGCCAAAGAAGTATAACTTCTAACGCGTGTACATTAGTACACACACACTTTTTTGTAGCATGACAAACAAAGTAGGCAACACCACTTACCACTCACCGCTTACACCTTCATGTTAAAAATCTATCGTCAAGCACTTATTGATGTGTTACAGACTGTACTTGAGAGTCAGTCCCCCTTTATATTTAGGGTGTTTACCATCTTACACCACATCCTCATTTAACGTCAAGTGAGATAGTCGGCAAACACTAAAACATACAAAAGCAGTTTAAGAAATGCATTGTTCTGTTTGTCACCTATTTTAAGCTTGTGAACAAATTGCAACAAAAGGTCATAGGGGCCTAAGCATAGTGAATCGGCCCCCGAAAGATATTAATGTCCTGGAAGTTTGAGATCTCTAATTTAATTGATTTTCGAGACTAAGCAAAATATGTAAATCGCATAAATCAGAAGAGACTAGTTTAGTACGTAAAAATGGCAGTAACAGACTTTAAAGAGGACTGAGTTGCCAATAATGAAAAAAGGAAAAAAAAATCTAGTTTAATATTAATTAATATGCATATTTAATAAAAATAAAATCAAGGTTAGATTTAGTTAATTACGCTCTTGTCTGCATTAATGTTATTGATGTTACTATCTTGCTTTATATTGTTTGCTATAGATATAGCATTTTCAAATAATATACTTTTAATGATGGATAACAAAAAAATACTCAAATAAAAGGTGGCGACCGTAGTGGCCAGTACCTTTTGTAAATTTTGCGCTATAAAAATCGCCATGACCAACAGTAGATTAAATAATCGGCAATTAATATTTAAAATATCGATTTATAACGTTTAATATTGGCAGATTCACCTGTATGCAAAATCCATACCACAATATAAATATTTAAATGTAGTAATCAATTAGCGGGACCGTCAGACATAGTCCAGGTGAGGTTATTAAAAATGCTTGTATTAAATCGTAGCGCCATCTACCAGCTTTAATCGTTAATGTAAAATTATTAATGGACCCACTCAAACATGCACAAAATTGTTTTGTCAAAATCATTTACAAAGATTTCAGTGACACACATGTACATAATCTTTGTGTATACGAATATAATACTATCAATTATTGACGTTGGCAAATGTTTAATATCGATATCAATGAAACTCGCCAGTGTCGACTAATATGTAATTAAAACTAAATTTAAATTGCAGATATTCTAAAATTAAAATATTCAATTAATAAAATACAGCATTGATCCCGATTTAATCGTGGTTGTCACGGCTATTTAAATTGTTCGCGCGCACGTGTTAACGTCCATTGTCTTTTTCGTTACACTTAAAATGCATTAGTAACACGGGATTCAAATACACAGTAATCATCCCTATATAATTTATAATTTTTATACCGTAATATTTATGAGTTCACGCTACTAATTCATGGGTGAACGTTTATGTAATTGTGTATCTAATTTTAATATTACTGAAATGCCTCATGAGACTAAATTTATCTGTGATTAAATTTGAAAAACGAATACGATAATAGAAATTTTGTTTTATTTCTTTATTCTATTCATTTTTGAGATACTTTGGGATCGAATCATCTAAGGTTAAATATTTTTAGGCAACTGTTTTGTAAATTAGTTTGTTCTGTAATACAGTTAATTCAAACTTTAATTGAACTTTGTAATGTTTTCTCGAAAAGCTCGATTGTCTGACTTTACTGTACCTACATTTTTTTTTAATCCTATAAACAATTTTGTTTAATTAGCCACCACAACATAGCTTAAAGAAAAAAATGTAGATAAAAATTAAATAAATGGATTAACGTAACTTTGCAAATTACTGGAATAAAAGACTTTGGTATCGTTTTAGAAGTCGGTTCAAGAACCAAATTCAACATCTGATAAGCTGATAATACATTAATTTATAATAATTGCATACGTAATAAATATATGTATTACAGAGACATCCTATTGATAAGTAGATGGTTGTGTTTACTTTTTGTATATAGAAACTAAAGTGACATCTATTATTTAATAGATGTACTAAATTCATGGTGGTTAATATCTCACAATAATCGTTTTCCTGTATTATAGTAGTATTTTCATAGCAAGGAATATTATAGTTTTGTAAAACATATTTATAGGTAATTCGTTATTAAATTTAAAATAAAATAATATCATAGAACGCATAATATCATAAGAACGCATCCATTACTCCTCCACTCAAAGTTCGAGAAGCTACATCGTTATTTAAAAAAAATAACGACAACCAATAAAGTTTGAATTTTCATCTCACCGGCCGAATACGTTGTTGTGATTGGTCGAGCGATTAAACAGGTGCTATGCGTCATCCGCCATAGCTTTGATTGAATTTCGTGAAAGCGCTTTGTAAACGATTTCTATATTGTTTTGTGATATAACAGTTTTTTTGTGAATCAAATGTGTTTATAGATATGACTGAGTGGTATAAAATGAAGACTAGTGCAGATAACAAACATAATTCATCGGAATTGTCCGTTGATACTTCAAGCGATATGACAGATCCTTACAACATATTCTCGGATAATCTGAGTCCTATCCCGGCTTCTATTGTGCCGAGGAAATTGGATTTTAGTTCTTTCAATGATGACGACGACTTGCAGGGTGCATCCCCTGCGCCTATCTCTCAAAGTCCTCCTTACAAGCGAGTTAGAGCTTTGAGGTATGTATGATGTTTTAGCGCTTTCCCTTTTACAATAATTCTGGTCACAAAATACCACGTTATACCAAAAATATGTACCTATGTAACGCTTTCTGATTCATAACAAGCATTAAAAGACGAGGAAACTGCAATTTATTATATCGTTAGTTTATAATTTCTACTTTACATCAATTACATAAGTTATTGTAAATACTATTATAATGACTCAAAAATATAAGCGACGTATAGATGTACGTGATAATGGGCATTAGATAACATGGAAGTTATGCCCCACATACATATGAGATCTGGAGTTATTGTAACTTTTCTATTATCATTGTAACTACTATACTAAGGGCTTGTTGAGAGTCTTTCTATGTCCAGTTAGCTAAGTATATATTTGTTCACAATATGTACATTCAAATAATACATAAACAATCTTCTGAATCCAGCAGACCTTGAAATATCTAGTATATAGCCATGTTCAACTTTCTATTCTGTCTAATTTCTTTTCTGAAAACAGAGCAATACAGTAACTTTACAATAAAACTTTGAGTTACGTAATTATAGATTTAATATACTGATCTGATGCCTTACTGTTTTATGAAGGAGAAACTTTGTAGAAAGTTATTGTAATGTGAACATCTAAAAATATATCTATATTATTATAATGTTAGAATATATTTAATTGTGCTGCTAAGCATTTATAGGTGTGTTCTAGCAGCTACACTTTGAAGCAATAATGGCTTCAATGGTTAGTGTGTTTGGATGCCATGTCAATTGACTTAACTATGAATCTTTGAGAATAAATCAGAGCTTTTGATATAGGAAAACATCAATTAAACATTACCATGGCGGTAGAATTGTTCTAAGCCTATGTCGCTCGCTAGCTACCACTCTCAAGTTTAAAATCTATCACCAAACACCTATGAGCGCGTTGCAGCAGTTGTTCATGAGCACCAATTCCTCTAAACTTAGCATGTTTACTATGTTTTGTTATATAACATCTCACCTGGTGTTGTGGTGAAACCTACTAAGTATTAAAAAATATGTATCTAGGTGTATGTAATTATTTTAGGCCACATATTCAATTAACATTCGATGAAAATGTATTCAAATGTTAAAAGTAGTAGCAAAAAAAATTGCTTGTTTGATAAGTAAGCCTGCACCTAGTAACCTACACATAAGCATTAAAATAGTCAAATCCACTTTCACCAAAAAGTGAATTTTTAGTTTTAGCCTTGAGTTCATTTATATGGTACTGATAGAGACAAATCGGATTTAAAATATTTAGTGAATGTGTCCTTGAGCATCTTAGCTATATGAGCATAGCCATACTAATATTATAAATAAAGTGAGTGCATTTTGTATGTTTGTTTATATGCGGAGAGTAAACTCTGTAACCATTGCACCAATTTTATAAAGTCTTTCACTATTTGAAAGGCACACTATCCCATACGGGCTTATATTAATGTAGGCAAATCACATACAGTTATAACGATATTTGTCAGCTAAGTCAGTAAAAGTAGTGTCTTTTCACAGCATATATCCATCTACAAAGGGTAAATCATGGTAACCATTTTTTATCTAAAAGAAATTGATCAAAAGTACTCAAAATAAATGATGGTCAATATAATAGTTATGCACATGTGTTTTCATAACAATTAAAAAAGCAATCAGTATAACAGATCTCCCCAGGATTCACACGGGCAATTTTGTATCTTCTGTACCAAGATGAAATTAGAATGGGCTATTGGTATATTAATGAAACTGCTATCTTTTACCATGTACATGGTGAATAAAATTAATCACAATAATTTATTTTTTGTTTTGTCATTTTTTGGGATTCCCTAGTGTCTTTTTATTTGTCAAAAATCTTGATGTAAACTGATTGTAGACATCTTAGTGTCACCATTATATGTAGATTGCATTATGCTATTATCAGGCACTGTCTCACCAAACTTATTAACTGAACATAAAGTTAGTTATAAATGCATATACGTGTATAGCATCTAGATAAGGATAAATGAATACCAATTTTAGATTTCTATAATAATATTTTAACATTGTCTTGTATTATCTTCTTGACTGTATTATGCTCAAGGTGAAACTTAAGGCTATATACAGTGTAAATAAATTATGAGTACTGTATAGTGATTGACTTCATCCTGCGACAGTAGGATTAAAAAAAAAAATAGATAAGTAATTTAAATTTTAACAGTAGGACATGCCAATCATATTTGGTTGTATCATGACCACTACACACTAGGTGTAAGCTGTAGCTGCATACTTATGTATGTTTGTTCTGAAATAGGTGAACAAAGCCTACAATAGGATATAACTCGGTATCAGCAGGGCACTCTCTAAGTCCGCCTGGCTAGCTATCAAGTTGGATATCTATCGCCAAACACCTATAGTTGTGTTTCAACTGCTTTAACTAAGAACCAGTCCTTGTCTAGGTTTAGATTGTTTATCATCTGAGACCACATCGTCATTTAAGATCAAGTGAAATTGTCCTCAAAGGTTAAAACCTATAAAGTTTAAGAGTAAAAAATTGATGCTGAATATATATCAACCATTAAAATCCATCAACAATTAAACAAATTAATTTTTTTATATCCAGACTGAGCTATCTACAAACAGAATCCACTAACAAAACATATCACACCCTTAGTAAAGTAAAGGCTTAACTTAAAAAAGTAGTTTTTCTGAGAAAAAAACATATTGAACATAACAATTTTTTTACAAAATTAGCCATATAACTCCCTGATTTACTATATCATTGATATGAAAATTTACTTTTTTGTGAGATACACCTTCTAGAACTATTTATAATGAGCCCTTCTATTGCAAAAACTAAAATACCGTATAATTCGATATGTGCCCTTACTTTATTAAGGATGGGACATGTAAACTACATATAAAACAAATTGTCAGGGTACAAACATGCAGGTTTATATTTTATCTACATGGAATAGATAAGACATAGTTGCCTCTAACACACACGAAAAACCGTGGAATGAATTCCATATTAAACATTTTTCATCATACAGATGTTCTGATTGATGTTTTTAGAGCACACCTTTATTTCAGTTGTCTGCCATATAAGCTCAAATTATGGCTACACTTCTGTCTATCTGGTGTATGTAAATTAGAGTCTAAGATTGCTCTCTGTGAATGTGGTTTCGATGACGGAGACCACTTTTCACCATTTGTCATACTTCTCCCAGGCATTTATATGTTATATTTTATAGGATTAATAATCTATTCATTAACTTAGTCACAAATTTACTGACCTCTATGATGAAGAGTCTTATAGTTCTATTTTAGTAACCTCTTACTCGTTCAACTTTATTCTCTTATCATTTTTCTTCAGTCTTCTACCAAGAAATTCATGTGGTATCGGCAGAATTGTGGTATATTTCCACAGAGGCCATTGACTAAATTAAAAATAAAGGCATCCTACCAATGTTGCGATCAGCCTGCCTTCTATGAACTGACTATTCTGGCATACAGGATCCATATTTAATTTTATATTCCAAGAAAGAAAACTTGTTGTTTTCTGTAAATAGTAGTGCCAAGTGGTAGAACATTAAAATGGCGTCTAAGTGGATTGGAACAACAATACACTAGGTTTAACATCATCATTTTAACAGACTTAAAAAAAAAGAATTCTGTTTTCGTCTGGTATGTACTCGTATGTATGTATGTCCGCAATTTTCTCAAAAACTACTGATCCGATTTGGATGGGGTTTTCGTTCTTGGAGACTTATTTTTTCCGGGAATGTTTTAGTATATAATACATTAGGATCTCATGAAGATCTTCAGATACAATTGCTGCAATTGTATATCTATGTATTGTTTTGACTATTCCATTACATAATATCACACATATATAGTACATGCTAATTTTTTCCCGTTTATATTAAATTTCTATAATATTTGTATGTATTATATTTTTGGATTCATTTGTAGGTTGATATTATATACGTAATGGAAAATTGAGAAATGTTTTTTTTTATATAATTAAATTAATAAATATGTACATACATAATGAAGAAGTCACTTAAAAAGAAAACGAACAAAAAAAAACAAACGAAAAATAGATAAAAAGACAATTAAACTTCTTTATTTGTTTACTAAATGGAAGTTAGAATTTCTTTTTCCTAGAAAATAAAACTTCCCTCGGAAAGATAGTACCTAATAAGTGTAAAAATAATTTCAAATCTGAAATAGTCTTTAAATAACTCTTTTGTCTTTTACATAAGAAAATAGGGATTTGGCGCTGATTAAAAAATATATATAATAGGTTATACTTGAATTTTGAAATTGGATCTTAAATTATTTTTTAATATTAAAATAATATGTTATGTAAAATGAAGTGAATAAAACATTATTTTAAGCTTTTAAATTGGTTTTTTTTATAAACGGTTCTTTTTTCTTTGAGATTATTTTTTTCTCAGATACATTTGGCAACCGTAGGTACAAGAATAAAGTACGTAAATTAATAAAATATTCAGAAGACTATAGTTAAAACATTGTTTACTTGGTTATGAAAAACAATGTCCACTTCCCGCGAACGGTTAACTTAAATATTCACGTTTGAACATGTTATAACAGGTCCAATCACTCTCAACTGGCCTCGTTATATCTCGCGGAACAGGTTTATTAAAAAAATACTGTTCGTTTTATAGCCACTTTTGTTTTTTTTTTTCTACTCGCATTCCTTATTTGGTGTAAATTAGTCGGCATTTTATATAAATATAG
Organism: Antheraea assamensis; assembly: GCA_035772565.1. Lineage (NCBI taxonomy): Eukaryota > Metazoa > Arthropoda > Insecta > Lepidoptera > Saturniidae > Antheraea > Antheraea assamensis. The sequence goes on from JAQQSE010000107.1 coordinate 294,947, forward strand.
ATAAAAACCAATGTCCACTAATTTTTATTTGTTCTGTTTGTAATTGTCCGAGCAAGGTTTGTATGAAATAAAATGTTTGAAAAATCGCACGCACGGAAAGGTGTTGTAAAGTTTGGGTTAATAAAAAATCTTCATATCAAAAGTGTGCGGGTGAGTGAGACGGAAGACAGTATTATTATTTAATCGACATGCACGTTGTCCAAACTATTAATCTTTTGGCAATCATACGGCATCTTTTCTTGTAACATAAACATTGGCGCTTACGTCAATATAGAATGGAACGTAGCTTATTTCAATTGTCTGCCATATAGGTTCAAATTATGGCTACACTTCTGTCTATCTAGTATATGTAAATAAGAGTCTAGGATTGCTCTCTGTGAACGCTGTGGTTTCGATGACGTAGACCACTTTTCACTATAATATGTCATACTTCTCCCAGGCATTTGTATGTTATATTTTATAAGATTAGGTACAAACGTCATTATTGGCGGGAGCGTACCGGTTAAATGAATTTCACCTAATAAATAACTCGTATGCTACCGAATTTTAAAGGCAACTAAATTATGTAATAGTCTCAATCGATAGCGAATCTCACCATACCATCTTACTGTCACCAAACCTTATCGTATAAACTTAAATTTTTCTTCTTCCATAACCTGAATATATATATAATATAATTCATTAAAATATTTGGTCTGTACAGAACAAAAATACTTTAGCAATTAAAACAAACAAACGCACATTCGCATTTACAATATTAGTAAGATTTTAGTGGCTTCTGTTATCGGTTTTGTTTTTGCGAAATACGTAATTGGGGCGCTCGGTTTCCGGTCCCAACCTACACATCGAATACGTAGATTTCGGTTAAAAATCCGTTTAAACACAGTTACTTTAGCACAATGACGACAAAACATATGATCCAAACAGCTGACATCTGCCAAACATGTGAAAAAAAATTCGTTCCCACTACACCCACCGGCAAAGGTGCAGTGCGTAAAAAAACACGTTCATCCGACTTCAACCTTACATGAGAGATGTTAAAACTCGTTTTTGAATGTACGCGTGAACTGTATTTTTTAACGTACCTGCCTGCGTTCCAAAGTGTATAATGAATGTCATTGTATTTATGAACTTATCGTTCTCTCTGGTTTCTCGAAGGTTCTATTCGTGTTTTTATCTTTACGGCACGCTGTTTTGAGTTTCCGTTGAAAACCTTATATTAATTAAGTTAAAAAATTGATAAGCGACGATATATACGCGGTACAATCGTAATTCTTACTAATAATATGGATGTTAGTTTATGAATGCGTAACAAAAAAATACACATTTGCGTTTATAGTATTAGTCAGGACTTAACTAATTCTGTGCGAGATTTCTATTACTTGACACCTGCAAATATTCATATCTAAGCATAATGAATAAATAAAATTGATGTAATTAGAGTAAGTTAAAACGACTAAACCAGTATTGTTTAAAATTTTACTCAGATACAGAATGAAAAATCTCATTTTTTTATGTAGGAACCATATCATAGCGTTTTTACTAGGCGGTTAAGCGTTCCTGATAAAATTATGTAACATGAAATCGATAAAGGTGTTATTTATATATTTATTTCAAAGAATACTACAAGCAATACATTCTTAAAAAAATAAAAAACAAGTAAAATGTTAGTTTCGCCAATAATTATTTCAGTATATAATATATTTTTTTTTAATGTGGTAACTCAAACTTTTGTATGTTATAAAGTAAAATACCAATTATCTAATTTGTAACACGTAAGTGGAAAAGAAACAACTACTAATAATGACATTACAAGCACATAAAATACAAAAATATACATAACAATTTTGTTACTGTCGCACAAAAAACAAATTATAACATAAGTGTATGTGTATATATGTGAGAATCAAGAACATACAAGAACAATATAAAGGTTAATTTATATGCTTCACATGTTTTATCTGTTTACAGGCTCTTCGATAGCCCACACACACCGAAAACATTGTTGGAGAAGTGTTCAACCCCATCCCATCACCCGCCGCGGACGAGGCTGTTTCCACCGAAGATCAATGTCAAAACATGTAAGACATTACTGAATTTATAACTTTATTATGATGGTATTTCTCATCGACAATATCTCGAGAAGTAACAAATTTTCCAGTCCCTATTTAACCCCCAGACGGATGAATTTACGGAAGTCCTTTTTCCTAACTATATAAGGAACTCCTATCCAAAATTACATCGTTCTAGACAGATCTGTTTAAGCGTTTACATTGCTGGTTGGTTGGGAGTCTTCGACAAGAATCTTGGAAGAAAGATTGCGGTCGAACGCGAAAAGTCTATAATATATAAAAAGTTGATTATTCGTTTTTAGAAATTGTGTAATTTATTTATTTTATTATCCATAAAAGTTATTATTTTCACACTAAAATGTATGTATTTTTTTACTATAAAATATATACGGTAATGAGGATAACAGATGAACCTAAACGGTCTTATTACCAAAAACAAAAATGAACACGCATTTAACACCAGTTTTACTAAGCAATGTCTCAAATTTTAAATCTTGTTGGGCACATGTTTAAAATACTTTATTACAAAAGCGTGTCCAAACGGTCTCTAGTTAAACACCCAGTTTAATTTATTTTGAAGTTATACTTCTTTTGGCGCGTTAGGGAATAATGACGAGAGTAAATTTTTACGATGCGCGCGTATACCGTCACGAAAAATCGACAGCCTGAAGTTAGCTATAGTCAACGTTTTCGTTTTTTCCTAACAGATGTCACTAAATTAATTAAAAAAAAGTTACCAACAAATTAAAAGTAAAATCATCTACGTATTGCGTCAGAGCTGTATTCACGATATTTATTTATTTCTATTGTTAGTATCGTTTTTTCTACAAACGTAGAATAAGGTGAAAGATAAAAATTTTGAAAAGATTTTTATCTTGTTAGGCCAATAAAGTATAACTTCTAACACGCGTACATAACTATACACACACTTTTTTTGTAATAAGACAAAAAATGTCTGATAAATTACATTGGAAAATCCTAATTTTATTATTGTACATTAATACTGTTCGCCTGAAATAACGCTGGGTTATTTTATATTGGCCTTCGTATTATCTTCTATCTAAATAAAACATAGAAGTCTGCTGTTGTACGCATCAAAAACTACTGGACCGATTTCGATCATTTTTTTTAAATATCTGTCTGTCTGTTTGTTTTTACACACATCACTGCTAAAGTACTACATTTATGATAAAAAGTTTCCGAGATAATAATAATGCATATTCTCGAGTAACATTAGCCTTTGTGTCATTAAAATCAGTTGACTCTATCAAAAGTTATTGTTATTTAAATGTTTGTATGATAATCCATTTCATTTCAGTCTCTTGTAAAATTATAGCCATCTTTCGTCTGAAAAATTATTGGGTAGATAGCGATAATTTTTTTTGATACTTGATTCATATCTAAAGAAAAACCATTACGATATCTTAAACGATGCAAACGAAGTCGCTCGTATCAGCTAGTTAAATATAAAGTTATTAAAATTTAAGAAACTTTGATTTTTATAAGCCCTGCAAAGGACTAAGGAAGATTTATAAGTAAAACATATTTTTGCTTTTAGTAGTCTTCATTTTATTGACATGATAACGTATTATAAATCAATGAACGCCGGTTGCAAGCACGAAAAACCATGATTCATTGTCATGTTCCGCATATGCCGAGCGAGGAAGCGAGAGCGCAAAACTAGCAATAGAGAAGCGCGATCGACTTAAGCGTTCAGCTTGTGACGCATAATTTTTCATCAATGTTTTTTTTATGACGTTATCACGTAAACTTATCGTCGGTAAAACGACTTTACAGACAACGAATTTTTTTTTCTTCTGTACTTAAAACTTACTGTCAAAGTAATACACAACGCAAACGAAATCGCGAGTATCAACTAGTTTGATATGAAATAGCATGCTTATGTTTGACATATTTGATTTGTTACTATTTGTTCTGATTACCTAGTAGGATGAAGCGTATCAAATTTCAACAAGAAAATTAATCAAAATTAAATCTTTTGCCAGGCATGCCGTCGGGTTCCAGCCACCACCTTCATCCACCGTCAGGGGATGATGATAGTGCCATAGGCAGCCTCCCGCCGGACGAATTCGACGAGTCACGAACCACTCTCAACAGACCGATTGTGAACATTAACCCCTTTACACCTGACGGTAATTTATGAGTTGTACATTACATTTGCTGTAAAAACTTAGGAAATCCTAATATTTTCCAGTAAAACCTTAAAAGATTTACCAACTCTTAACCCCTAGACTGTCCAATATCATAAAGGTAAGTTCCATACAAACGAATGTAGACACAGGTCAACAGGCTGTTGGCAGCATAAGCTTTAAAAAATACCTAATTTATTACAGAACTTTCAAAAATAACAAATTATGTATTCTAAAATTATAATTTTTATGTTATGTAATTTTAAATTTACAAGGTAGGATGTCATTATTATAAAAACCATAGTCTGCCATTTTGATATATGGGTTTTAAAAAATCAGTCGTGGAGTTAATGGTAAAGTCTGAACAGTTCTATGATCATTATCACCAACATTACCAGCACTCATTTGATATATCCAATGATTTACCGTAATTCTAGATCTGAGTCTCAGGTTTTCAGTTAAATTAAATCGGGCTCATGTTCAGAATTGAATAGTATTTTTAGTATGAATTATATAATATTTATTTGATTATACTATTTGTACAGGTCAAGCGTTGAACAAGAAAAAGCGTGCTCTATCAAAGACTCCCACGTGGGGAGACATCACACCGGAACAACCGGCCAAGAGGTTAAAGGTGAGCCGCATGTATTCACATTATATATGAACACTTCTAATGTAGTTTTCGGGAGTAGTACATTTTCTTTGGTTGAAATAAAGACCCCATGTCCTTTTCTGTACCACTGACAATGTGTAGACAAAATTACATGATAATCGAATAAGTAGTTAAATCATAGAAGCGTAATAAACGAACGAACAGACAAACTAGCTAACTCGTATTCGCATATATATATATTATCAAGTTGTGGTGGTCTGTTTAGTGATTTGACTGGTGGAATACGATGTCTGCAGGTTCGAACCCTGGAATGTACCAACGAATTTTTCGGAATTCTCATACATTTATTACTACATGAGACTTTTTTTTCTGAACTGACTACACTGTTGACCTGGCAAGGCCTCTACAGTTTCACCGGACTACAAAGACTTCGTTTTTGTGCTATGAGGTCTATATGAATATGGCGGAGAAATGTTTCTTTTCCATTCGTAATTTTGTCGTCATTGCTTATTCCCTGCTAAAACCTCGATTCTCAGTGTATAATAAAATTTAAATGAATATGTATTATACTAGTGGAATTGGCAGGCAGGAATTGTCCTGCCACAGACCATAATAAGTTACAACTATAGAAAAAAACTGCTAAAAAAAATATAGGAGATTTTCATGTGACAAATTCAAATTGTTTTTTTTGTTATCGTCGGAAAATTAAAAAAGAGTTTCGACAACAGCGCCATCTACTGACCTCAACTATACTGTAATAAGTGCAATTTTATTGTATTGAAATAGGTAAAGTTGTTTACAACGTGAGGAATAAAATACACACACGCTCTAAAACTTTGTATATGAGGATAATGGCGTTATTAAGAAACAGTATAATTTCAACACACCATTCTTTAGGAGTCGAACATAACGCGCTACAACGTGGAGTTCCTCGAGCTGGGCGTGATCGGTCGCGGTCAGTTCGGTCGAGTGACAAAGTGCTTGAACCGGCTCGACGGATGCGTCTACGCACTGAAGAGGTCCATCAAGCCGGTGTCTGGATCCGGCCGCTGAACGTGCCGCCCTCACGGAGGTGTACGCTCATGCAGCATTAGGGAAGCATCCTCACGTTGTCAGGTAAATGCACTGCAGCATATTTATATCAACGATGTTGCCTTTGTAGTTAGCGATGGATCGTTGGACGAAGGTTCGAACAGAGAGGAATCTTGATCAGGTTTTTTTTTATATAGATTTTCTATAATACCTTAAAGTATAATCGTTTTTAGCGGATGTACAGAGATAGGTGTTATTTCCAGAAATCACCATCGTTCACATATTGGTTCACTCTATAATAGCTTATTGACTGGAACAAGAAATGTGTATTTATTTAAACTGTAATATATATTATGTTTCCAGATATTATTCTGCATGGGCGGAAGATGATCACATGATAATCCAGAATGAGTACTGCGACGGTGGCTCCCTCCAGCAGAAGCTGGAAGAAGGTCCGCTGCCCGAGAGTGAGCTCTTGTTGTTACTTGCTCACATTGCTGATGGCTTATCGTGAGTAAACAATCAATTTGTTTCTGTTATCATAACGTTAGAAGGACCATTTTAATGCAAACAAAGCAAGCATATCTGGTCATCTGTTAATCCAAAGAAATGATAAGAAAGTTTAAGTTTTATGATTCAGTCTTTGTGCCCTAGCCGATTCAGTCGCAATATGCGCATAGAATTTCTAGGAGTCTCTCACACATGGTTCATAACAAAGGTCGCTATATCCGAAGTCGCTATTGCCGAGTTATTTTCCTCCGAAAGTATGCTTCAAATTCAAGGGACATAAGCCTGACATCGTTATAACTGAGGTCGTTATTAATGAAATCCACTGTATAATATAATAAAAGGATAACTGCCTGCCGGAATGACATGTAAACATATAGACCAAACTACTTTAAGACACAGTGACAATTTTCATGTGTGGGTTCTTTTCACACCGTATGTATGTATTAAGGAAGGATTTTTGGTCATTCAACCCCTAAGCTGGTGAAAAAGGGGATGAAAGTTTCAAATAAATCCGATATAGAAAAGGTGAAACGAACTTTATACTAGGTACTTTATAGAAAACTATGAGTATTAAATAAATTAATGCTATAAACAGGTATATACACTCAATGCAACTGGTTCACATGGACGTGAAGCCGGGGAACATCTTCATATGCAGCGGGGAGGCCCAACCAGCACAGGACTCCGATGACGGGTACGACGATGATGAGCCCCACGCTCTGCACACCTATAAAATCGGTAATCACCACACCTGTTAAAGTATTATATATTTATACTAGCTTATGACCGCGACTTCCTCTGTATTATATTGTAGGCAGCGATGATGGCTTAATTGATAGCGTGTTCAGACACAGCGGCGAAGGACATAGGTTCGGTTCCTAGTAACTTAGTCAGAACTTTCGGTGAATGAAAACGTGATGAAACCATAGTATGGTGGTAGGGCTTTTTTCTAAGTCAGCCTGGCTAGCTACCACCCTCCAAGTTAATAATCTGATGTTAAATAACGATGTGATCTAAGACGGTGACCAAGATAAACCTGGAGGGAGACTGCCTCTCAAGTGCAGCTGCCGGAACACACCGACAGGTGCTTGGTGACAGATTTCTTCTAACTACCACCATGGTATGGTTTCATCATGGTTTTTCCCTCACCGGATGCTCCAGGTCATTCACAAAGTTACAGACCTACAAAGATACATATTAGGCTAGATATGATTTAATTGAAATAATTATTTTGATGATGTAATGGATTAAATTGGTATCGGCAGGCGACCTCGGGCTCGTGACTTGCGTCTCGTCCCCATCAGTGGAGGAGGGAGACTGCAGATACCTTCCTAAAGAAGTCCTGCAGGAGAATTTCACGCAGCTTCCAAAAGCTGACATTTTCGCCTTCGGTAAGTTAATAAATACAGTGGATTTCGGTTATAACGACATTGGAAGGACCACTTTAATGTCGCTATATCGAAAATAGCAGAAAGTCATGTACATATATTTGTTTATTTATCGAACTATGTATAATTTCTTTAAATGTACCTCTAGGAGTCATAATCATAAATTTAAGAAAAACTGTTCACACACTGAAAATTGCTGTGTAACTGATTCATTACTTCAACTTTTTAAACATGCCAAGTAGTCCTACCTTTTAAACAAAGCAAGCATATCTGGCCATCTGTAAATGTAAAGGAAGGTTAAGAAAGCTTAATAGTTTTATGAATGAGTCTTTCTGCCTTTGCCGACACAGACCCAATATGCGCATGGAATTTCTAAGATTTGTCACAAGTGGTTCATAACAACAAGTCGCTATACCCGAAATTGACTCTATATCCGAAGTCGCTATTGCTGAATGAATTTCCTATGAAAGTATGCTTTAAATTGAACGCACATAAACTAGACGTCGTTACAACCGAACTCTTTATTCATGAAATCCACTGTATTATATTCTCTCATACACAACGATTCGTTTAGAAATGTAATCAGATTTTATGAGGGTACATTTCCAAGGAACGAATCGTATTGTTTTAAGTTTATGTTGTCCGTCTATCGTTTTGAACAGTCCTAAACATAGCCATAGTTCGGGATTGCCCGTAATACAATCCAAAGTTGAATACGAAATAAAGGTCAAATTTTGTTGAAATATAAAATTGGCATTTATTTAACTTTAAGTTGTCTCGGTGTTATAACTGAATTTATGTTCTGTTTATATCTATATTCAAAGTGATCAAAAAGTGTAACGGGGACAGCATTACTTACCGTCTTAGGAAAAGAGCGCATCAAACTAGAACAATGAAAATCGCATGCATAACCATGAGCACAGCTAACATATTCTGTAACCAATATAATTATATATATTTGTACATAAAAAAATTTTTAAATGTTCTTTTCTTATTATCTGTTGTATGTCTTAACTTCTGTTGGATTAATATTGGCCAGGACTTTATTTATAAGGTAATTTGGAATTTTTCATAAACTAATTATTATTTAATATTTGAACGTAATGCTGCTATTTTAAACATTCTAGAATTTCATTATATATCTCGACGCAAACGCCTGTTCGACCGTCAAATATAATTGTACTGGCATAAATATTACGCCCTATCACTCTAGTTATGGACAGAATAAATTCGCATATTTATGTCTTATCTCTTTCTAAATAAACGAAATATTAGGACTTATTCATGATTAGTAGTCGTTTCGCAATTCGGTTGCTTAATCCTTAATGATTCTTATCATCTTAGTGATCCTTAATGATGAATTATCCCGGCACCGGTGCAGCAATATAACATCGCTTCTATCCGATCATTTTCAATAATGCGTGTTTGCGCCTACACCACCGTGGACGGACGATTATACACGATCCCGCACACTCGTCATCTCGAGCCTAGGTTCGTCCCTCGCGTGTGTTACTAACGCGTGATACAGTGACTTCAAGTCACTAGCTCACTAGTTCTACACACACAGAGCCTAGTCTACATACGTGCACACAGTAGATACACGTGTAGTGGAAAAGTTTTTTTTTACCCCTTACTTGAACTGAATTGGTTGCTTCAACAGTCAATTACAAAATACATGTAAACGTCAGTGAGTCATACAAGTGCAATTGTATTGGTTATATACAAACACATAATTGGTATTATCTGATTATTATATTTTGTAAGAAAAAGTAATTATTGGCATGATGCACCCTTTGTCAGACAGTAAACGTGGTTGATGGCGGCTGATACCGAGTACACACGATTGAGCGTCACCGACCCGAATGTGACGGGTTACTTTTCTTACTTCATAAAAATAAGTTATTTAAAAATTAATTTCTGTTCAGGATTGACATTATTCGAGGCCGGAGGCGGTGGATCGTTGCCTAAAAACGGACAACAGTGGCACGATTACAGAGACGGAAGACTTCCGAATCTGCCGAACCTGTCCAGAGAGTTCAACGATCTATTGAAGGTAGGTTAATGTCAGTATTGTTTAAAAACGCTATGTTCATAGTTCGTTACTTAATTGTGAACACAAACTAAATTAGTTTGCATATGGATGTAGAAGGAATACACGCAAGATTTAACAGAAAAAGTACCGTATTTATTACTGCTGTTTGTTTTGTTTTATGGCTTATCAATCAGGCATGCCGTTCTCCTGATTTTAAGTGGCCATTGCAACTTATAGCTACATACAATAAACTTGAAAAATACTGCAGTCCACTGTTACAAATTACTTCTCAGGAGCTGTTATCTCTTATACCTATATTTTTGTAATCGACCTCTTAAAATCATGAAAACTGTATGCCTCTTTGCTTAGGTCATAAGTAAAAAAAATTAAATGGTCATAGGCTACTTATTACATGTGAAATTGATTGATATTAAAAATGTCACCACTAAATGTCCTTGAAACTCAAGGGGAACATGAATAAACTAATAATAAGACCAGTCATGTTATATGGATCTGAGTGCTCTGGGTTAGGAAAGACACAGATGAAAGAAGATTACTCGTGACAGAGATGGATGTGTATTGTAACCAGATAGCATACGATTAAAAACGAGAATATCAGGGAATATTTGAAAATAGCATCAGTGTTAGAGAAGTTAAGGAGCAATACGTTAGTGTGGTATGTGCATGTCATGTCATGAGGAGATATGACAGTCATGTAACTAGAAAAGTTTTAAGTATGAAAGTGTTCGGATATAGAAGCAGAGGAAAACCGAAAAAGGTATGGATAAATTTTGTGAATAATGATATGTGTATGAAAAGTGGGAATATTGAGATGATATGTGGTAGGTGAGAATGGAAAAAGAGAACATGTTGTGCTGACCCTACTTTGGTGGAATAAGGGTAAGATGATGATGATGATTCTTACCCGATCATCACGAGATTTTGTATATATGTTGTCAGGAGCGCAGGAAAGGACATCAAGTATCTTTAATCAAGAAAAAAGTACAGTCCCCTAGGGACAGGTCCAATTCTACATTAACGCGAGTGAAGGCTAGTGAGACTATAATACATTTCTTTTAATGGTATGTAGAAAATGGTGGACCCAGACCCCGCAGCGCGCCCATCAGCTGCTCGCCTGAGAAGGCATCCACTCTTGCATCCATCGGGGAATAAGAGCAAGTTACAGCTGAGACGGGAGTTGGCTGCTGCGGAGATGAAGAACGAATTGCTATCTAGGAAACTGCAAGAAGTAGCGAAGTGAGTTTGTTAGTCCCACTTCTGATTTTACTGATATTAAATTACTAACTGTGTTACCTGCGACTTAGTACGTGTGGAACTTAGCTAAAAAGAATTGGTTTAATGTATAGGTGTGCGTGGTTATGGACACTACTTCTGAAGCTTTAAGCTAAATCCTTTTTTTTAATTAAAACTTTTTCTATGTCACTGCTTGGAAATAACACTAACACCATTCAACGGTTTAATAATGATGTATTCTTTTTTTCACCTCCAGATTCATTCACAAGTTTTCAAGTCTGTCACTTGAGAAATTATCTGTCTCTCTTTCACTCTTATACAAAATTGATCGAAACTTCTCGAATTTACGATGATAATCAAACAAGTTGCTAAGGCGACACGTATCTTGTTTATCTGACCGTAATTTTTTTTTTTTCAAATTATTTACCCTTTGCTACTGCTTGTCTATGTTCTACATTAAAAAACCGAGTATCTATATACACGTAAATAAAATTGGCGTATCTATCTGTAGTTCAAAGTAACAGCTTTTTAATAAATGGATATGGAAGTATTTATGGTAATTATAACAAAAAACAAGTTTTAAAATTTTCGGTCGTCTGTTTGTTTGTTCCGGTTAATTTCCAAAACGGTTGAACCGATTTTGACCGGACTTTCAGTGACAGATACGGTGCTGCCGCAAATGTAATCTTCTTAAATAAGATTAGGATTGTATCTGAATATAAAACAATGATAAAATGACTTAACAGATGTATGAAATCATTGAAACCGAACCACCCACCGAACCAGGAGTCTGCTAAATTCCGTACGAGATCAGCGAAGAGGCTGCAGAAACCGAGGACGGAGTTCCATCTCTCCGAGATGCTGCAATCTATGAGTTCCCCGGCCACAACCAGGATGGACAGGCGCCCCGACAGACGCGCCAAGAAGCACTGAACCCACCCACCCCCGTGATATTCAAAACGGTAAATAACAACTCAACATACACATTACTCTATGTAATTCTCGAATGTTCTTTGAGACTTCTCCGATAAAGAAACAAAACTTCATACTTAACACTATGAAATGTTAAATTATATTTCTAATAATAAGATTATACGTTAGATTAGGATCTTAATGATGCATTCTGATCATCAGGTTAAGAAGATATAATAATTAATTTATCTAACCATGACTCGAGCCTTGAATCGTCCCGGTGTGAGTTAATACATAACCCCCCTTATGGTGTTGAAAAGAGATTATGTTGCAAATTACATTGATTATATATTTTTCACTTGCATTTTAACTGGCTATAGAGTAAATAGTTTCTTTTCAGTACTTATTTTTTTTATGTTAGTCTTAATATTTTTTAGACTAACATCGTCTAATATGATACAAAATACGAAGTTATACATAATTACGTTAACATCAGTTTTTAATATTAATATATACGAAATTATACGACACGTTGTAATACTAGTTACATACGTTTTTTTATTTTCTGTAGACATTTTTATGTGGTAATTTTTTTTTTTATGTTAGTCTAAAAAATTTTTAGCTAACATTGCTTAATATGATACAAAAGACGAAGTTATGTGTAATTTTGTTAACATATGTTTTTTTTAATATTAGCATGTATACGACACAGGATATGTTGTTTATGCGTAATCGATTTTCATTACACCATAACAAGGTTACAGCGGGCTTCGTAACTGTATCACGTTTCCAAGTGCCTTTATTAATGTTATTGAATAATTAATATTGTGATGTGTTAGTAACGAATTTAAGTGTAATTATAGTTTTTTTTTTAAATAATAATATGTCCTAAATAAAATCTTCCATTTTTGTGTCTTTTTGTGATATGTCTAGGGCTTAAGATGTTTTTAGAGTGTAGACTGGTTTTAATTTTTATTTCCATAGACAACTTTTTAAAATTAGTTTTCGATATATACATATATATATAAAACTGACGAGCCCGGCGGACCTTGTGTCGTATCAATGAAAAAACTCTAGAATCAGACCGCAGCGCCACCTGCCGCATCTAAACCATTCTTGAATTCACGTGAACACGTATAAAAAATGTTCATCAAAAGTTGTCTAAATATTTAGGGAGTTCAGTCACATACACGTGTACAAGAATTATATATATATGTAATATTAGTACACTATTAATTAATTTTATAGACATTTTTCAAATGTAATGAACATTCTCAGTCGATTTAAAAAATAATAATAACTCGAATTAATTTAATGTGACGTAGTTTTATATAAAGCCGGTCTACACGTTCGGGACTCCATCGTCTTTTCTTAAATATACATATAATCGATTTTATTAATTAGTTACTAATTTAACATGTATGTGGTAGTTGTAGTATATTTATGTGAGAATTAAAAATATATATTATTATTATTATTTGTATAGATGTAAAAAAAATAATTATTAGTCGGTAAGTGTGTATTTCAATTAATAATTTTATAAATTGGCAACATTTATATCGTAGTTTACGTTAGTTGATATGATATCTGTTGTACGATTTTTTTAAACTAGTAACACTGTAGGTTTGGTTCGCATTTAATTTTTTTCCCATACAATCGACGAATCGAAGCGTCTTTTTACGTCTACAATCTAGAATAATTAAGAAAAAAACTCAACAGTCATCATAATGTCTGTTTGATTATCTATGGATTTGAAAATAATTAACACATGTACAAACTCGCAAGCAGTTGCTATAGTTTTCATATTACTGTATTACATCGATTATGAAACGCACACTAAATATTTGAAGCTACAAATAAAATCGCGTTTAGAATCTCAACTTAATAATGGAAAATGGTAATGATAATGAGAAATCAATAGTAGACAAGATATCTCTAAATATATATAAGTATATATGAATTATTTGAAATTTTTGAACCCGAAATTGATGCGCTATATCCGAAGTTGCTGTTACCGAATGAATTTCCTATGAAAGTATGCTTTAAGTTCGAGTGACGTAAACCTGGATGTCGCTATAACCGAAGTCGTTATTAATGAAATCCACTGTATTCATTTCTAATTGACTTGACGATTCGTGTCCGAACCGTTCAACAGCGATCGTCTCTCTTATGCTAAACAAAATTTTGAGTGTTGCCAATTTATAAAACTTCCCCGAAATATAGGGTGTGATTGATTAATAATTTATGTAAAATTTAAGTAGTAACCAATAGTTTTGCTCTACTATAGAATTAATATTATTTGATTAAAAAGTAAATTATATCGTTTAATAATATTATTTCTATCCATTGCTTGTGTTAAATATTGGAAACTCTAACGAGACTATAGACAATGTAATTATATAACACACATACAGAAATTGACATGTATTTTATATTTTATCCCTTTTTTTATTACAACATATGTGAATTATATCAAAATAGTTATCCGATTTGATTATTGATTGAAATAAAATATTACAATTTAAAAAAGAATCTAAAATCGAACTTTTTTATATTCACCACTTGATTTTTATAAATGTCATTTTAGATCTTTGTGGTCGTATTCTTTTTTTTTTAAAGAATTTATGATGATTTATTTTTTCACTCTAAGAAATTCATTGCTTTCCCCTATCTCGTTAATCACTCGAATCATTATAGACAATTTTAATTACTATGAACATGGATTTAAGTTTTTTTTTGTATTTTCAATTATATTAATTTTACTAGGGTCTTTCTCATATTTATGTACACCACTTCGATTAATGTTTATTACAGTGTTGCCAGTTTTAATATTACATCGAGTATTGAATTGTGACGTCACTCCTCAGTAAATAGTAATTGATTAGTATTAATTAGTAAATCAACTCATTAATTTCCATTCATAAATTTTTCATTAAATCCTTTATAAATTATAATGAATATAGATTTATTGAATTAATTCATAATCTATTATTAGGGATCAAAAACGGTTAATATTAAAAGAAAATTTGTGATCAATGTTCTTAATATCGCGAATTATATTTCCTCCTTCATTTATAAATACGTATGTAAGAATAAGAATGTATTTACAAATATGAAACAAATGATTTTATATAGTACCCAAAAAAAAATTGATGAGCGAATGCCACGTTTCCTTATCCGCCTTACCCCGCTTGTTACAGTAAGCGCCATCCCCTCCCTCTGTCACAGAAAGCGATACTCTTTCCCCTCTTTGTCGCAGTAAGCAATCACAGAAAGCAATATCCCTTCCCCCCTTTATCGCAGTAACGTCCCCTTTTGTCACAGTAAGCGACACCACCTCCCTCATACGTGCGAACGTATTTAATGAAGGGTCCCATAGATTTTCGAACAGTTTGGATCAAAATGAAAATGCTCTATATACGTTGTCGGTAGTCTGTATTTTATCCCTGAAAACCTTTGAAGCGAATACTAGCACCTTCAGTGCTGTTGAATGAATGATGTGGGGAACATATTTCCCTTTAGTTCTCAAAGTCTTGGCGATCGAAGACCGTACAAAATAAAGATCGAAGTGGCGTTTCATTTAATTTTAATTGTAAACGATATTTTCATTTGATAATTGGCAGCATATGTTTAACTCATAACCTAAGGGTGCAGCTTTTTTTAAAATATCTAATTATTATAATCGTAATACAAATATATTAATCTCATGTAAGAAAATAATTTAACAGATTATATATTATAATTTACTATTCCCTGCCGTTTCGGAAACTATATAGAATTATTTTTATAAAGTTTTCCAAAATTCTCGCGGGAAATACAATTGAATGGAGATAGAATTATAATACAAGCGGCCTATCAATTGTAGATTTGATACTGTCGCATTATTTATTATTGATTGTATGTATTAATGAGTACACAAATAATATTTTTTTTCATCACAAAGCAAAGATATTTACGAAGATTCGCAAACTATACAAAGTTTGCAAAAAAACTCGCCAGTATAAATAATAATTTAAAAAAAAAACCGGATACGTGAATTACTATGTACACGTGCAAAAAGTAAAACTTCCTTAACTCGGTATGTACACGTTTTTATATATTTAATTCGAAGCTTAAGATAAAGTTCGTTAAAAATCAATTATTACTGAAGACGCATTAAATAATCACTCCCCTTATCATCACCTGTATACATTTTGTTATATACAACGACTATGTATTGTTTAGCACATCACGAATAACATTACCATGAAACTGTAGAATAAACGGTTTAGGTACACTCATAACACACATACATTTAAATCATACATAGTTACAACCCTAAATAAATTGATGGCTACGTTCTGATTATTGGGTTATTTTGGCGGCCTTACCCATTTATATCACATGAAATATCTTTATAACTCTATATAGAAATGTTGTATAATGTCAGCCTGTATACTAACATGTCAACTAACATAATCATCTCTTCGGTCCACATTATTGTAGTAATTGAAGAGACATCGACAGTTACATACTTTTTCCGACGTATAGTGATATTACAAAAGAATCCCAGTGAGGATGGATATGAGGCTGCGCGCGGCCGATCGTAAAAATTAAGCCAAATCGTACATCACAACATGATGAAAACATGTTGTGTCGACCCTACTTAGGTGGGACAAGGGTTAGCAGAAGCTCATAGTTTCTAATCTTTTGACCGCTCTGAATATAGATGTACAGAGCACAAATTTAGCTATTTATACATCATATGTATAACATCGAGACAACTTAACGATAAATAAATTCCAATTTTAGATTCCTATAATAATATTTTAACTTTTTTTTGTATGTAACTCTTGGCTACATTATGCGCAAGCACGAACGCAATATTATAAACATTCAGAGCGGCCGACAAGATTGACAAGGACCGTAAACGTAACCGAAATGCAACTGTAATTTGCTTTTCCTTTACATCTGTGTTCATTGAAGTTTCATTTTAGCGAATGTTGATAGTTTTCGTAACAAAAATACAAATCGTTTAACTAAAGCGGGCAAGTAATACACGCATTACGCTTGTTTTGAGTTCAGATGACGTCGCAGTGCGTACGCAACATAGAAAATCGTACTGTCTCTTTCGCACACGTTCGCGCTTATGAGCGTAATGAAGACTAATGCAAAACGATAGAAATACAGTGTGTTCTTTGCACTTGTTTAAAACGGCAATCGATGCGTGTATTATAATAACGATTTTTGCATCATGCTGTACAATGAACACAAATCGTGAGTTTTTTGGAGTTTTTGGCGGCATTTTAATCTGTCACGTGGGCTTTAACTTATTATTTACAATATTGGGTTATTTCACCCTATATTGTATAACATTGGTGGTTTTTTTAAATTATTAATTGCGCTTTGTTACTATTCACAAATGAAGTCGACTTGAAATATTTAGTAAAATGAATTCTGAGATGTCACAAAAACGCGCCTAGAAAGTTCCTAACAACAGGGCGGCCGCCATCTTGTTGAAATATAGGCTCATCTATAGAGACACGTAAATAATTACTGATTTGATAATGGGAGTATTATTTTTAATAAATCCAGTAGGATGAATAAATTTGTACTGTCAAAATGCCCGGTTTGTGTATCTACGAAGGTATAACCTCAAAATGTAACTGTGAAAATATCTTAACTTTGTGATTTGTAAAAATTTAAATTCATCGAATATTAATTAAGCTATAATAATGAATAAGTACTTTTATCTGATATAGATAAATATAAGTTATTAAAACACGGCCATTTCGGTTCGATTTAACTATAATTATTATACCGATCTCATATATACATATATATATATATTCAAGTTTTTGAAACATTTTCGTCATGAAGCGAACTTGGGTGCGGATATTTTTGAAACTAGGTCATATCATATTATAAAATTAATTACAGTGTTAAAACCATTCATAATAACGAAGAATAAAACCGATTTCAAACAGATTTTTACTCTAAAAAATGGCCCAGAACGTTTATGGCTATAGTTAGGTAGGGAGCTAATGTTGAATTATCAATAAGCTACCAATATATCGATTACTATATATCTCCTATTCAATTTTGCGGAGTTTTGTATCTTTGAAATTGAAGGACTAATGCTAAAGTAATTAAAATGCGATCCTTTGAAATTATCTCCTTGATTATAAAATTGAGTGTATTATAGTATAATTTTCCGAATCGGTTCATAAATGACAGAGGGTCTGAGGTAACAAACATTTAGAATAGGAATTGAGGACCTCTTCCTTTTAGAAGTCGGTTTATAAAAGAAAATACTGTGTCGTTTCACGAAACCACGATGCAAGTGAAACTTTTTTTCGGATCGTAGGCATTTAACTGAAAATAATTCAATTTAGAGTATTAAAATCGGGGTTTTAATCTCACCATAATAATTGGGAAATGGGAATGATAATGGGAAATCGATCGTAGACAAGATATCCGACTGTAATTTTTTATGATATTTGAACGAACATTTTAGTGTTATAAATTTTCGCTTCGAACACTGGAGGTGTGTAAATATTGTCGATTTTGTCGTATACATATATTCAATGTATCGTATACTTTCGACACTCCTTAAGTGATACAATGAGATGTAACATTGCTCCTTTTCTCTTATATGTATAGATACAAATATATGTCTACTAGGAATAGACGGTTATACAATTATTGAATTTTTACGAAAGCAAAATTTACAATTGTGTCAAATAGAAGCGAAACTGGCAATATCCCATTATTATATTAATTATTTATGTTACTCTGATTTTTAACGAATAACTCTCTACATGATAAGTGAAGAGAAGATTTGGTCTTGTTTTCTTATTTCTCTTATTTTCTTCGGCTCGTACGAAGCCTGGGTAAGCAGCTAGTTTCAATATAGATAGCGTCTACACCATTTTCAGTGAAAGTAAATATATTGCCCTTTCGCTTCTATTTCACTCTCATCATATCTGACACTTGTAATTAAGAGGCAGTTTTATAGGGCTATGGAACATTTAGAATTCAGTATAGATATTATAAAAAAAATAGTTACACATACGTTCATTTTAAAAAACACAGTAACAAAGATAATGTAGTTAAAGTAAAAAAAAAAATTTCTTTTATTTAAAAAAATATATAAAATTGTAATTCCTATTATTACAGTATATGAGAGCAGATAAAAAAAACGGAGAAATATAGATTTTGCAAGTACAAAAATGTATGTAATACGAGATGTTGCGCTGTGCTTAAAAATGTAATTACAGTTCACGTCAATCTTTTTCTTCGCTCTGAATATAGCCGTAAGGTTCGTGTTTGTCCATGACAATTCAAGAGATTAATACAAAAAAGTTAAAATATTATAGGAATCTAAAATTGACATTTGTTCATTCTTAAGCTGCCTCGATAATATACTATGTATAAAATTCGTGTTCCGCACATCTATATTCAGAGCGGTCAAAAAATTCGACTTGGATTGTAACTGTCTGTTTTTGTAACTAAAACAGTCGCCTTCATCCAAAAAAGCAAAAGTCACACTCCGACTATTAAAGTTATTTATCTGTTAGTTCTATAGCTACCAAACTGTATCTAACTATTAGTAGGAACGTATATGTACTGAGAAAAGACTTTGTTAAACTCTGTAACGACTCAATAATTATGTACTTCGGAAGAGTAAAACGATAGTAGAAATTGTTGGAGCTTTGAAATGGTAAATTCAGATTACGTGTTAGTCATAAACAAACATTAGTAAAGAATGTCTATAGAGACGTATACATATAAACTTTTTTTTTAGTTTACACTAGCTGATACATGCGACTTTGTCTGCTTCGTCATGCGCATGCGCATCGCATCGCTTGCCCCACTTCTCCACTGCAAAATAATATGTTCACTTGATTTACTTTATATTCAATTACGATATCCTGTTGATTTGTGTTTTTTATCTGATATAATTTTATTTATATTTATTATGCCTGATATATAATCTGTATTTATCATATGGAAGCTATTATTTAAACAGTTGGTTATTCCTGCGAGAAAAATACCGACAGATTTACACCACGTGATCGAAGACGAAGCGTCTGAATAAAACATATGAATATTATCAATGTTTCTTGTTAAAATTATTACTTTTTTTAATCTAATTAATTTAAAATTTGCTAAGTCTCCGATACGATGAATCGTGTCCTATAAACTATCGTTTTGTTCATATTAGAATCGAATCAGTATTTTCCGATTCCGATTTATGTCGTTTGGAGGATTCCGTCCCACCGATTTCAAGGTATCCTCCGACTGCTGTGATTTTCCGTTATTATATTGTCTTACCCAGGTGGATGCTTCTTAATTAGTTTGACCACTTAATCTAGGATATTGTGACAGAAAAAAAAATGAAATTTAATTCTGACTGATTAACTGAGCATAGATATGCACAAATAGTATATTTTAAAATGGTCTTCATTCGAGCTTGGGCTAATGGGACTATTTTAGGTTCCTAAATAAAACGGGAATTCCCCTTTTAGGATATTACACATCTTAGACATGCGTTTAAGCATCAATCCATAACGTGTTTCAAAATTGTACGGACAATCGGAAGCCCTCGCTCGTTTTTGATAGACATTTTTTTTATATAACAAAACTAATTTTAGGATTCCTCGTTATCTTAGTTGCAAGATATAACGTTTTTAAAAAATATCCACTATTCGTCAAACGTAAATTAAGATCCATGTCCTCTGGGGGTATACAAAAAAAATCTCTCAAGTTTTTTAGTGCAAACGACACGATTTATCGTATCCTCGATGAAAATGTTTAACGCTGCATTCTGTAAATACGACATATATAAGTGAATTGTTTTTGTAGAGGGATTTGTGTGACTGACCAAAGTTGGGTAAATTCGAATGTTAATGTGAATAAAAAAATGTTTTGTATATTTGCTATTATTGTATTGAATAAATGTGCTTGTTTCAATTATCATAGATTGTTTTAATACCCATGTGTTGCCCATTACAAAATACTTATAGGATTTAGGATATTCAAAGATTCAAGTATAATAGAAGTAGAGTATCAGAAAAATAATTTTTAGTAAAAAAAATTGACATGTTTGCTAAGTGTTCGAAAGAAATCTATACATATAAATAAAATTGGAGTGTCTGTTTGTATCATCAAAATAACGACTTTTTACTGATGGGATATGAACGTATACACGGTACAGATAACAAAAATACAATTTTTTTAAATTTTGTGTGGCTGTCTGTATGTTCTCCGGGTAATCTCCGAAACGGCTGGACCGATTTTGACACAAATTTCACTGACGGAATTGGACCTATTTTCATAGGACTTTCACTAACAGATAGCTGATCTTATAAGAAGTAATTCACAATTATAAAAAAAAACGCATGGAGCTGCGGGCAGCAGCTAGTTATTAATAGAGTCATTCGTAAAATTATTAACTTGAGATGTTTCGATCAAAAATCGATTATGTTACTCCTATACTTGCGTTCATCGCTACGCAATTTTGTCTATGGCCACAATATATGCAGGTGTGAAAGAACGTTCGCGTCACACGTTACGAACTATTAAACCGCGTGACGATAGACGCAGCACGATGACTGACTGCCGGCCTTTTAATATATGTGGGCCTCCGGCGCTCTCACTGACCGAACGAAACGCAACAGTGCAAGCACTGTTACTTCACGTCGGTTTTCTGTGAGAGGGTGGTACTACCCCGGGCGAGCCGACCCATTCATGCTGAAACCAGTAATAGATTCAGCGTAGCTCTACCACCTACAAAAATCCCACTACAGAAAGGGAGATTCAATATTACATTACGGACAAACATTTAAATCAGTTTTAAGGTATGAACAATAATGGTCAACTAATTAGAAACAACAACAAAAAAGTATTAAAAACAATATTTTTTTCAGTATTAGTAATTAGTATTGTTATTTACGAAATAGCTACTATCCACAGCTTACCAATAGTTTTAATTAATATTTGGTGGCGTATTCCTTGTGTTCAATAACAGCACTGCAACGACGTGGCATTGATTCAATCAATTTCATACATTTTTCTAAGGGGATTGAATTCCATGCTTCATATAGTTCGTTTTGACTGATGTTACGTTTGTTTGAAACTTTTTTTTAATAATGTACCAGAGATTTTCTGTCGGGTTTAAATCCGGACTATTTGCTGGCCAATCTAAAACGGATACACGCTGTTCGCTAAGGAAACATTTGACGCTATTGGCCGTGTGTTTAGGGTCATTGTTATGCTGAAAGATCCAGGTTACAGGCAAATGATCGTCCGAGTAGGGAATCATTATGTGCTCTAAGATATTTTTGTATTGCCACTGATCCATTGTACCTTCAATCTTCCGTACGGGTCCAACTCCACATCCGGAAAAACTCCCCCAAACTTTAATGTCACCGCCACCGTGCTTGACTATACTCCTTGTGTATTTATAATTAAAATGTGTATATTTTTTACGAACATTTGTACGTTGAAGTTATACTTTCTTTATTCATAAGAAGTATTTACATCTATAGATCGTCGGATTTTGCTCGTGGTCCGGCGAAATTGTAGAGGCCTTGCCAGGTACACAAAGACAGTTCCAAAAAAAAGGTAAAGTTACAGAACAATTTAAATGCTCAGCTATTCTTCTGTACACCCACTTATGATCTATATGTAAATTAACAATTATTTGCATTTTGACCATAATAAAATTTTGAATTGCCGCCAAAATAATAGAAAAAGCCAAGAAAAACATTCAAAAAAAGAACGAGCTATGGATGCTATTTTAAAATGTTTCTAATTAGGCGTCCAAGCGGCCAGTAACATAAAATATACTCCTACATGTGTAAGACTCATTCTTTAATTACAAGTGAGATATGTTTTATATTTTATGCATTTAATGAGTTTTTTATTTAAGTTGCTACATGATTATTAATTATTGAATGTATATATTTTTTACGAACATTTGTACGTTGAAGTTATACTTTCTTTATTCATAAGAAGTATTTCTAATTATATGACCACCATCGTCTATAGATCGTGGGAATTTGTTCGTGGTCCGGTGAAACTGTAGAGGCCTTGCCAGGTACACAAAGTAGTCAGTTCGAAAAAAAAGGTATTAGTTCTAACGCGTATTGATAGAGGCGCTGATTGAAAAAAATGAGTAACACCTCTATTATACAACATTCTTTCAAGGAATTTTGTTTACTTATAAATTCCTTGCATAATTTATGTTAGGGATGGCGATTCTTCTCGAATATAATGTTTTTTTTTAAATCAATATGAATTGTGAGCTGTAGAATCGATTCATGAAAAAATCTAGATCTAGAACATTAATTTTTTTGATATCGATCTTTTATATTTATTTTTAACCTTTTATTTGTTTAAAAAATACAACTTACTAATCAGGGATTCGTCGTCTTTTAAGCTCATAAACAGCTTATAATTAAAATAAAAGCCAACATCCAGCAGTGTTCCCAGACGGTCACCCATCGAAGTACTGACCTCGCCCGACGTTATGTAACTTCGGTGATCGGAGGAGAATCGAGGTTTTGAACACTTTACCTAACACAGTGGTTTTGCTCTATCACTTTTCGTCGCACAAAAAAGTTCAAAACCCTGTCATAAGAAGTCTTACTTCAGAAACATACATTTTGTAATTTACATGAACACAACGCAACACTATAAAACTCAAGTATATTACGACTATATTACTATATATATATGATTCCAATCCTATTTTTAAAGAACTGCCTGCATATTTTAGTAACATGTAAAAACTATAAAATACTATAAAGAAGACAACTAAAAAATATAAATAAGATAACGCAACCTATTTCTTTCGCTTAATCACTTTTATTTGATCATAACATTAAGGATAACAGTAACAAAAACTGTAATTACCATCAGAGACAAATAAAAATGATAATCATTATAATAAATCATAATTTTTATTTGTTTCTGCTATATTATATTAAATATCATCTGCTACAATATTATCAGTTTGCAAATCTTCTCTATATTATAAAGTGTACATTTTCCTTATGAAACAAATGTTGATTCAGATGCCTAGAGTAGAAACCTAGAAAAATATATTTAAAATTGTAGCATTAATCATCCTGAAGCAAACAAACCTTTTATTTGTTAAGGATTGATGAAGAGAATTGATCATGCTTATGTTTAATTCGGTTAATAAATTGTTCTATATTTGAGTACGTTGAACTCATTGTAAATTATTTTACGAATACATTTTTATCTAAATAAAAAAACCGAATCACAATTTTATGGTGTCAGAAATTGATGCACTGGATCGATTCGTTTGTAAGTATCGATATACAAAATTGATGAAACTAGATTCATAATCAATTTATCTATTTAAAATTGCCATCTCTACTCTATGGTTCTAGGAATATGTATTTGTAGACAACAACACTTGACGGGTGTGAAAAATATATTTCACAACTTACTACATTCTATTTCAATGACATTTTTGATCAGAGTTCAGTCATAAAAAATCTGATAGAAATGATATAACGTTGTTTTACAAAGTAAAAAATGGTGTATAATTTGTGTATAAAATTAACTCTGTTATTGTTCTTACCGTATGTTATTAGTAAACAAGAAAGTGTTAAAAATGAGGGAATTATATTCTATTATAATAATACGTAAGTACTTTTACTATTGTTTTATTTATAATGTCGTTTTTATACAGACTTAATCAAATAATAAATTGTGTAAGAGTTATAAAACTTTTATAATTCATTTTTCTTATGTCTTTGCAAGTCTTTGAACTTTATTAAAAAAGAACAAACAAACACAAGGTCGTTATAAACTATATTTCCGATTTGTAGTCGTAACATAATTGAATGAATTTATTATGTTAATTATATATTATATCCTACGATATTGGATTAGTAGCTAATACAAACATTAAAAATTAAATTCTGCCTTTATTTGTAAAATGTGACTCATAAATCACAAATGATAAGCAGGTAAAAGAATATCTTATATTTAATCTGTACCATTAATAATATTGTCCTATCTATGATATCTAACTGCTTTCTGCACACCAACAGTGCTATGAAAAGTTTAGTATTTTGAGCAAAAAATGTGTTTGTACTATATATGTCTTTCAACCGGTATAATATAATTTGAACTAAAGATAAATAAAGTTATTTGTCATTTTTAATTAAAATAAATATTTCAAGATAGGGGCTTAAATGTTCCATGTAGATTTTCCAAAGATCAAGTAAATGCTTACAAGAAAAAAAAATCCAACATAAATGGTCTGTTTATGGTTTACTAAATATTATTCCTAAATCTACTATTTTGTCAGTAAATCTTCCTGCATTTCGAACATTCTATTAATGCATTAATTTATTACTAGTGTCCCCTGATTTTTAAGTTAACATCCTTACTAATATTGTAAATATAAATGTGAGTTTGTTTGTTACACTTTTATATATTAATTACTTAATCAATCACTATGAAATTGTGCCAAGGGTACATAAAAGGACTTTGAGTACATTTAATTCACAAAAAAGTACTGTTGTGGAGGCATAGATTCAATCTACATTAATATACGTGAAGCCATAATTAAAAGCTAGTTTTTTTTTTTAATTTGCTTCAGTTACTTTGGTAATTGCATAATAACTGCAAATATACACATTTCCAAATGCAGACTTACTTCATTATGTTGAGAGAATTGCATACATTTAAAAAAGATTGTTTTGCAATAAATACTGAAAGGCTTTTTATTCAAGTTTTAAGATCTCTTATTACTCATGACATTTATTCTATTAAATAACATTAGATCTGTGGTCTGTAATAAAATAATAATATAGATTTGAATGTAAGCATTGACCTGCCAGCTCTCTAAATTAAACGAAAATTAGTTTATAATCCTTTGTTATTCATGAACTGTATAGTTTTATATGTATAGGACGGGACACTAGTCACAATATTAATATATATTTATGCATCAAGGATTATTTGTAAGATGAAGTTACTAGAAAATTTATAAAATATACTTTTTGTAAAATATTTTCAAACCGCATATTCCTTAACTTTTTTTTTTTTTCTAACTGACTACACTGTTGGCTTGTTAAGGCCACTATAGTTTCACTCACAGTTTTCCTAATCTCAGATTCTGCTTATGATAGTTAATATTAAAATTCGTAAACATAAAACAAATGAACAATAGAATAAAAATAGCTTGGCGGTATTGATTTTGTTACATATTATTGACTTACATAGCTTAAAATCCTGCATAGTCAGAGCTATCATTGTAAGGAAATATTGTGGTGACACTGTAGGATACTCTTAGGGTTTTTTAATATCTAACTAACTACCTGGCTAATTACCACATTCATTTAGAAAATGTTCATAAAACACTTTGTTCTAGCAGCTGCAACTGAGAGCCAATCCCTGTCTAAATTTAGTGTGTTTACTCTCTAGGACCATAATGCCTTTTAACATTAGATGAGAGTGTAAAAATTCTTGTGCATATCAAGTATAACAACACTACAATAATCTCATTTGAAATGTAGTTATTTAAATATTCCTTTTAAGTATAAGAGATAAAAAGTATGTATTCCTTCAGCTAAGGATAAATTATTTATAGGTACAGCCATAAATTATATTAATGGAGGAAGAACTTTCGAGATAAGACAAGTTAATGACTTTATAATGTCATATCATCAATACAAGTAAATATGTTTACCTTTGTTAACATAAAAATGTAATAATACTCCAGGATTGAGACACAAAGGCAAAGTATTAATATTAGTATAGGCACATTGTACTAAAATTACCTTTTTTTTTTCTAACTGACCTACACTGTTGACTTCGTAAGGCCTCTACAGTTCCATGGGACTGCTAAAATTACCTCTTAACTTGTACTACATAATCATTTAACATTTAATTTTAATTGTTTTATATACTCTATATTAACATGTTTGGATCTAAGTTAAGTGTTAATTATATTTGGCGGGATCTAAGTTTGTCATGTAGTGGCTTTTATAATCTTAATCTTAATACTTGTATGTTATTCATCTCTATATTTTGTAATATTGGTGCCATATTATGTAATATAGTTCAGTTATTTTGCACAAGTGAAATAAATGGAAAATAATACCAGCTGGCATGAATTCTGATATGCCACAAAAACTCTCTGGAAAGTTCTAACAAGGAGCTCCAGGAAGTTAGCCCCCATTTTTGCTCACCACTATATTTCTTTTAGTCACTTCTATAAAAAATGTTATGAAATATTTTATTGGGTGGACCAGCAACTGAAAAACTTTGTAAAATCGAAAAGTCAAGGTGGACTTTGCCCATCTTTTATTTTTTTGATAAGTCAATTTGTAAGGGGCAGGAAAGTAGGGGAAAAGAAAAAGAGGGATCGAGAACTTTGGAATGATGCATTTGAATTTACTTCTATGCCCATATTTTACTTTTTTGAAAAGTCAGTTTCTAAGAGGTGAAAATTGGGGGAAAAACGGCAGAAACTAAGTGCTAATTACACTATAAGGTTTATTCAAAGGACACAAAGGCACAGTGAATGATATTAAATTAATCTTCTTTTGTTTTCAGATATAAGTACAACATACCTTATACAGTTTATGTGAATAAAAGCACAGAATACATTATGGAATTTGCCGGGGTGAGTTTTGCTAATTTTCAATTCTTCATTTATTTCATTTTCAAAGAAGAGGCTCTCAATTCGGTTGTATTACCTTTTTTTAAAGTTTAATACCTAAAAACTTCGACATTTATAAATCGATTTGGAATATTTATTTTATTTTTGTTATTGCAAAACATTCCAGCCAAGACAGACAGCCAATAATAATCAAAATGCTTATGTAGAACTGATACCTTCCGGCAATAGTATTTCAGAACAGGTAAATAGCAGTAGTTCATTAGTACGAGTCTATTGTACGGACGCAGGTCAATAGTAATACCCCAGACATATCTTTAAGTATAGTTTGTCATTGAATTTCTTATCTCTCCGAACATGGGATGGCTACTTTTATTTATCCATATATTCTTTACATATTTCTTTGAAATAAATAAATAAATATATAACATTTTAACTTTATTAAAACGTAGTTTTCGTAAAGAAATTGTCATTTTTCTTTATACTGTTGTCCTATAAATGTAATTAAATCAAACTAGATAAGACTCTTCCTGTGAGGTGGCACCCATTACTGATAGTTGTTGCCAAATATCGGCCAAGTTCATTTTTTTAATCGACTTCGAAAAAGCTGATGGTTATAATATGTAATTCTTTTTAAATCTCGATATCTTCCTCTATTGTGAACCGGTTTTAATTATACTTTATTTGAACAGTTTTCTCCCTTATTGAAATTCAGGACAAAAGAAAGTCGTGATGCTTTAGTAAGTCGTGGTGGTCTAGTGGTTTGACCGGTGGAGTGGCAATCAGATACCCGCATGTTCGAGCATCTACCAAAAAATTTATAGCAATTCGCGTATATTTACTAATTTAAATTGGTAACACTATCGGCTGGCGGTGAAGGTAAACATCGTTAGGAAACCCGAACCTGAGAATATGTTCTCGTAATACCACGTATGTATATTTCTCGGAGCTTGCAATCGCCAATATGTACCTGGCTGTCGCGATGATCATGCTCATACCTTCCTTCGTGAAGAGGCATATGACCCTGCAGTGGGTCTCTTCCAGACTGATGATAAGGATGCTCGCTGTCCACGCGATTCTACGTGGTCATTGTAGTTTATAATAATATAAAATGACTACAAGACTTAACTAGTTACGGTAGGCTACTACTGCGGTAGGTTGAGTTTGAATGCCTGGTGTGACAATGCGAGTTGCCATCGACACTACAGCTCGGAACGTTGCACATACTTTTCAGTAGAGAAACTATTTTTCAGGATTTGCAAGGCTACGATACTCCTGCACGAGTTACAGTAGCAAGTCACTTTGCAAACAGGACCTATCCTTTGTTCATCACTGCTAGACAACAAAAAGGTAGATCTGTGTTATTTTTTATTATTTGGCTATCTATGTTTTTTTTCTACAATATTGGTGTCTCTCTTTAGGTGTTTTCTCTTGGCAATTGCCAATGTTAGTCCAAACACCAGTCAGCCTGGAGCAGTTCACGAATATATCCAGAACTCTATGCCCCCATAACAACTTGTTCGATGAAAATGAAGATACTTGTGGTGAGTTTAAATTTTTAACGGTAAAAAAACTATTTAGAAAATCGACAAAGCCCTATGTGAATTCTTAGAATAGATGGAAGGCTTGCTATCGGGCGTCGATGTTTTTTTTTTTTTTTTTTTTTTTTTTTTTTTTTTATGAGAATGGAGGCAAACGAACAGACGGGTTACCTGATGGTAAGTAATCACCGCCGCCCATGGACACCTGCGACACCAGAGGTATCACAGATGCGTTGCCGGCCTTTGAAAGTACCACATTTTTCCATGAAATCGTATCGTTTCATATATTGTACATAAACAAATTTAGAACATTCCAATTACCCCAATTCAAGAGATATTTAAGCTAACCGGGGTCGGACCGGAGATAGATCTTTTCTACAATCAGCTTAAATACCGATCAAACGAGAAATGCTAACCCCTATTAGTCATTTAAGTAGCTGATTATTTACAGTATTTTTGTGTCGTTTGCTTTAGGGATACGGATTGGGTTGAACTTTTAAAATAACAGGGAGTTGCGCAAAAATGCCAGTAATTAGAATTTTAAATTCAGGTAAAATTAATAAATCGAATAAATAAAAAAAAGGTATTTATTTTTGTTAAATATGACGTGGTATTAATTTTTTAAATCCTATTTTTTTTTCTGTTCACGCCTTCTTAGTGAAATGGATGAAAGTCTACTGTGGCCCTTTGTTATGTAAATATAATTCTATTTATTTTTATAACGGTTCTATTTGAGTATCAACTGATAGTGTTCAAAATACATTAGTTGCACTTTCTATAAAAAAATACAGGTATCAAATTTTAAATTGATATATTAGGGATATATTATTTTTCTAATGAGTTTTTTCCCTCCCTCTGATATTAATTTACATTATGTTTTACACAAGTGTTGCCAGGAATATGCACTCTAATCCTTTTACTCCACACGGACTGTCTCACAAAACGTTTAGATACTATTAGCATTATAGAGTCCTGATTTGTCATTGGCAGATATATCAATGCAGAACACGCCAATCGTGCATTTGACATCATCATCACCGGATTCGATAAAAGTGACCATTTTGGTGGAGACGGTTGAAGATTTTTATATAAAATTAAATTCCACGACGAATCTAACGACCACGCCGAGTCAACCGAAGTATTACTTCTATCCATTTAACCAGGAGCCGCATAAGATATCCGATCCTAGTCGATTCAAAGCGCTCAGAGGAAATACATATGCAATAAAGAATTAAACGATGTCGAAGAGGGGAAGGTCAAGAGGTATTTTTTGAAAGCGAACATGGTCAGGGAATACAATTGGCTGTACAAACCGAAGAGCGTTATTGTACTGATCGAATCGGATGACGATATATGCGCTGTTGTATCTATACAGAATTTTTCGGTGAGTATGTTCATTAAAATGAAATTTTCAACAAGTATTTTTTAATACTTTACAGGATTCAGCGGTTGCCCATAGTCTCATTTGATGATATTAAATGACGATGCGGTCTAAGATGGTAATCATGTTAAATGTAGCGGACTGGCTGTCAAGTGCAGCTGCCTGAACATATCAACAGGTGCTCGGCGACAGATTGCCAACTTGAGGGTGGTAGCTAGCCATCCGGGCGTAGAAAAAGGCATACCACTATGCTAAAACTAAAAAGTTCTTAATAAATATAGTAACAATAGATCCCAGACATGGTTTCGTAGCGTCATGATAGAAGACCATATATTACCTGACTAATTTGTCACCACCTCGAGTACCTATACAGGTATTCCGACAGTAACACTTTACATTAGGTCGCTTTACCATTTAACATCTGGTGGCTAGATATGCAAGTATTCCGACAACAACACTTCACGTTAAGCCACTTCACCATTTACCATCTAGTGGCTACAATTACAGGTATACCGACATCAACACTTTCCATTAAGTCGCTTTACCATTTAACATCTGGTGGCTAGATATACAAGTATTCCGACAACAACACTTCACGTTAAGCCACTTCGCCATTTAACATCTGGTGGTTACATATACAGGTATTCTGACAGCAACAGTTCACGTTAGGCCACTTCGCCATTTACCATCTAGTAGCTACAATTACAGGTATATCGACATCAACACTTTACATTAGGTCGCTTTACCATTTAACATCTGGTGGCGTTTAAACTTAATACTTAGAAGACTGTACTACGCTCAGTTGGTTAACACAGTAATTGTATTCTTACTATTGGTTGCATGCAATCCGAACATATTTATATTAGGAAAATGCGTAAATGCTAAGCATATAGCGCCATCTCACAAAATTTTGAGGTACCAAACGTGGTTGACGAGTGTTTTAACCGGTGGCATATCAATCCGATGTAGGCATGTTCGAACCCCGACATATACCAACGAATTTTAATGCATTCGCGTACATTTACTAATTTAAATTGGTAACACTATCGGCTGACGATGAAGGAAAATATCGTGAGGATACCTGAATCTGAGAAATGTTTTTATAGTACCGCCGTATGTGGGGAAAATATAAAACTGTGTATTTCTCGGAGTTTGAAATCGCCAATTATGCCAATACCTTCCTTCGGAAAGAGGCCTGTGGCCCTGCGGTGGGTCTCTTATAGGCTAATTATCATAATGATGCATAGGTTATCATCCAATAGCAACAATGCAAGTACTACAAAAAAATTACGAGAAAAGAAATTAATTAGTTATAAAAATGTATTTTTTTTTAAATCGCGTTTTTCACTAAGAGCCCCTAAATAGATAAACTTAAAAAGCAAAACCTTATCTAAATACAAAATTTGATCCAAATCGTTAGAGCCGTTCCAGAGATACAAGAAATAAATTTATATGTACAGTCGTTGCCAAAGTTTTTGACCGCTCTGAATATAGTTGCGTGGAATAGAAATTTAGGTATATATACTTATTATATTATATGTCTAATATCAATACAACATAAGGATAGATAATTACCAATTGTTTATTACTATAATAATATTTTACTTTCTTTTGTATTAAACACTTGGCTGTATTAGGCTCAAGCTCAAAATTACGGCTATATTCAGTATAGTACTGTATACAATAATTGCTGGCTTAAATTTATAAGACATAGCTTATGTATAAAACGAGGTCCTTATTTTCATGGCTTTGTAAACGATAAAATGTATACCCTCCACTCCAACGCAACGAGTGTCGTTCATTATCGGAACCGAGTGTATAGTACTGTTTTCTTTTTTCCAGTGTCCCGTATTCGATAACGAAAGGGACATACTATATGATGGGTACTATTTAACTATGACAAGGCGCGGTGGAATAACATTGACTGTAAGTTCTAATCACTAATCTAAGTATTTAAAAAACGATTGTGTGTGAGCGAATCACTTTAGAACGGCTGCACGTAATTGGTCCAATTCTTGTTTCGTTGTGTTTGCATTTGTCAGGATAAAGTTTGTATAGAGGGAAATGTCTGAAAAATAGGACGGGAAAGTTCGAGTTAAAGAAATTTGCATATTAGAAAGTGACTGTGTGAGACAGAATTTAGATGTTCGAAAATATTGACATAATTGACAGATCGACGTGCAGTGGTTCAGTTGCCTTTTTATTTCATTACATGATCGTACTCTGTCTAATGATATCATTTACAAATTTATTTTATCGACCTGACTGCACTGTTGACTTGACAGGCCTCTACAGTTTCACCGGACTACTATCTGTTAACAGTCGCACCGTTGCTCACTTTTATATCTGATAGAAACGAGGGGTGGAATTCTCTGGAACACTATAAAATTTGATTTAAGATACTTTTAATATAAGAAGCAAGTGTCGAGACAAACCAAAAATAGTATGTTTGTACATACATCGATGTACCGAAGTCTTATCTGTTTCTACGGGCTTATTCACGATGTTTGTAGAACATTCTAGATTGTTCCAGATTCTTCGATGTTCAGAAAAGTGCTTTTTTTGTACAGGCCGTAACAATATTATAAGAATATTTCGGTGACTACAGGAGTTAGAATTGTTTCCTTTAAATATATTACTCTTATCTCAAGGGCCGGTAACGCATCTGAGATTCCCTTAGTCTCTCAGGTGTCCAAGGGCAACGGTGATTACTTATAATTAGGCGACCCGCATGTCCGTTTAAATTTTTCCGGATAAATTTTCCGGATATATTTTTTTTTCTACAGCAAGATACTTTCCCGCTCGGTTTCTATATAGTCTTCATAGTGAAGACTTCAGACGATGACTGCACAGATAAAACGAGCAATACAACGATACCGAAGATGGCCCACTACTTCGGTTGGTCGGACACCGTGAATATTACTACGAACGATGGCAGAGTTAAAACATTTAGGTATGTTCTTCTGATATAATTTTGAAGTATTTAACTTGCAAGCGTTATTATGGAAGTATAACCAGAGATGCTATGATCTTATGTAACTCTGATTGCATAGAACTTGTCTATTAACTATGTCGCCTATATTTTCTAAATAATTATGTCATCATTTCTTACTATACCAGTCTTTCAACTCACCGCTCATTCGAATGCTTCGATACCTTAATAATGCCGTGGTGCAGTTCTCGTTTGTCGACTTGTGTTCTGATTATGGTTGAAGATAATCGCGTGCCACTTTACAGATTTCTTTGTCATAAGTTAGAATCACTGGAAAGTCTAGTTGTTTAATACTTAAAGAGTTCGATTTACACAGATATACGTGTATCTGTTAAACTGTGAAAATAAATAAATAATGTTAGTTTATACACCAAAATACAAGTTTGATTAGTTTAAATTGTAGAAAATTATGAATTTGAAATTGGAATTACAAATTTGAAAGGCGAATGATAAATTTGAAATTGGAATTACAAATTTGAAAGGCGAATGATAAATTTGAAATTGGAATTACAAATTTGAAAGGCGAATGATAAATTTGAATTTGGAATTACTGAATTTAAAATTGAATGCCATACGATTATGCAACGTGTTACCGCGTCAACTTCAAGATGCGAAAAGTATTAAGAACTTTAAAATCTAACTGCACAGGTATTTACTTGTCGAACAGGAGACAGAGTGTCTTGTCGTTTTACAATTTGTATTCATGATGAATGATTCATTAATTCAAGATTTCATCAAGAAGTTATACGTTAGGCCTAATTTCTGCAAGGAATGAAAGAAACTACAACGGAATATGAACAGTTTCAGGATAATCGAAACTATATCGTATGAGGAATACTTGATAGCGGCCGCAGCTGTACTCGGCTTCTTCGCTTCGTTCTACGTTGCTTTCGTATTGGCGGTCATCTTCCACAGGAGGAAACCTGTTACCCTTGAAGTCCCTGAGACCAGTAACGAAGAAGGTAATAAGGATAAACAATTTTGCTCGTGGTTTCGCTTCCTTATACCTCGGGAACAGTACTTGTTTTAGAAGAAATATGTTCTAGCTCGTTTTCTGTACCAGTTTCGTAGTTAAAGCATGAAGTCGTAATATACAAACAAACGCATATTCGTATTTATTATACTAATTAAGATTAGACTATTTAACTATGTCCATAGCATAATTTAATAAAAAAGCATGAAGGAAAAGAAACGGATCTTATGATGAGGAAAATTATATTCAGTCCCTTCCTGTCTATTCCTGTAGAGGAGCGTTATGATAGGCATGTATTAAATTTATTATTAGTCTGTCACCAAGCACCTGTGTGTTCCGGCAGCTACACTTGACAGCCAATCTCCCTCTAGGTTTAGCGTGACTACCATCTTAGACCAAATCAACATTTAACACCAGATAAGATTGTGGTCAAATGTTAATCTATAATGTATAAAAAGAAAATCGAGTTTATTATGTATAGACTAGCAGCCAACCACGGCTTCGTCTGTCTTTGCATCTTTAGAAAGGATTATATTTTCGCGAAACCCTATTTTTTTTTTTCTAAAATAAATGTGATCTAAATTACTCTTTAAAATATCAGCTAGACGTGAAAGCAGTGACAAACAAACTCACTTTCGCATTTATAATACTAGTTAACAGTAATATCAATAAGTTTGAATGAATAACATACATCAATTATATTTAAAAGACATTGTTTATATAACATTTCAAATGAAACTGTTCATCAACGAACTTCATGGTGTATTACATCAGGCGTGTAACAACATCCTGTTTCAATCTAAACTGCAACTTCCGTTACAATCTAAATAGTCACTCTTACTTATTTTTTATAACGTTCCAATAGAAGTATAATGTTAAAATAATAAAAACAATGTACATATCTATGAAGAATCTATCCGTTCTTCAAATTCGCATACATCTTGGGAATTTAAATAACATTTTGGGCAGAAGGCTTAGCTTCTCCATCGATTCCTCACGACAACGCGTCCGTGCCGGTACAGCGACCGCTTCATGCGAGCACGCCCCAAGCCAGTGGAGGCTCCTCCCATCACTGGCATGGGACTGATGACGATCTCGCATCTTCTTCCGAGAGGAACGGTAAGAGTTTTGATTTTTACCAAAAACCTATTGCTACGCCCGCGGGTAGATTAAACTTAAAAAGAAATTTAGTATTCATACAGACAAACAATCAAATAGATTCACTATCACACAATTACACTACAGTCATAGTTTTTACCTTTCAATAAAAAGAGGGTGGAAAATTCTGGAAGGATGACGTAATTGTTCGAAGGTTTCGATGTGGCGCGGCGTTTGAAACGGGCTATATCTAGAAACTCCATCGTATTTCGTTTCGACGATCGCTGTTTCATTCTTTATTTACTCGTAGTAGTTACTAGACTTGTACTAGTTTTGTTTAATTATATTGTTGGGTAATTTTTATCTCAATTAGTGGACTATAGGAGTATGCTCAGTGAGATGATTCATAGCAGAAATGATATAATGTTTGTCGAAATATCTGTTAAAAATTGGGTTATTTTATTAGTTTTGTTTTTTTTTTTGTTTTGTTATCTGTAGTGATAAAGTTTTATGACATTTTTAAGTTGGTGGTATGGTTTACTTTTATTTTGCTGTTGGTACTGAAAAAATCTTATGATATTTTTTCTGACAAACTCTATTGCGTACTATTTTTCTTTATTGCTAATCGGTTAGTTACCTTGAAAAAAATTCCAATTATAATTCAACTTTAATTGAAATATATTTTAATTCAACCATGAAAGGTATAATAGGATGTGTTTTCCATCCATCGCAACTATATTTCTTCAAAGGATTTTTTTTCTAAAAAAGTAAAGTACGACATATGTCAGACGTCCAATGGATACTAACTTCTTTTAAATATTGATTTTTGTGAAAATACGAACGATTTCAAAAGAACGACGTCTGTCGGACGTCTGATGAAGACTGATTTTTTTATTGTTGGTTTTTATGGAAATACAGTTACTATGATGCATAAAAATAAATGATTCGAGTGTGAATAAATTTAATGTTCATGCAGAGGGATTGGTACAATCTTCGGTGACACGCGAGGATTCGATACGGGCTCCACGGCGACGTAACGTTAGCGCGATGCAGGCCAGTGGGGAGAGCTCGTCCCGACAGTGGCTTGTGGTGGACGACGAACTGACGGTTACTCCATTCAAATCCGGTTAGTTATCTATAAGAATGTTGGTATAGATAACATTTTTTCCAGTGTAGTACGTAAACAAATCTCGATAACATACTAAAGCTAAACGGAGGCTGGCTCTCAAATGCAGCTACCGAAAGAAGATAGGCAGTTAGAGTGTGGTAGCTAAACAAAAGAACCTAGAACACCCTACCACCATGCTATGGTTTCGTCATGATGTTTTTCCTACACCGAAAATTACAGGTAATTTTAGGGATTCGAACATACGTCGATTGGCCTGCCATCTGGAATCCTGCCATTATCATATAACTAGTTGTTGCTCGCAGCGTCGCTCGTGTAATTGTGGATTTGGGTTATCCTTCCGGACCAGAAAGTATGAAAGGCATCTTATGTCCTTTTCTGTACCCCTGAGAACGGGTATGCAGTTCATGATTTCCTTTTATGATTTTCGCTTTCATCATGACTTTATGACAATCGGTTGAGACGATAAAGCGTAAAAGCCTAACAAACACATTCACATTAATAGTTCTTTAGCCTAAGTCTTGCTCCTTATATTAACCCTAATAATTTAAAGGAATATGGTTCAATTATCTCGATATGTCCTTAAGTCAAGTTTTAAAGGACTATATTGGAGAAGACTGTGTTATGAAAAGGTCCTTAACTCCATTGCATATGTCATTCGGTCTCCTCATAGTCGAGGGTGCCTCATGATGCTTGGAAGGCAATCTAATATGAAAGTTACAGTGTTACAAGAAACTGGCGTTTAGCTCGGAGGTCCGTTCGCCTTATTCGAAACAGTACATTTTTTGTGGATAAATAACATTGTCCAAATAACACACCATATAATCTATTTCTCAATATATAAAAAACATTATTACAGAGTTTTTGATTATTTTATCCTATAGAATACAGTTCCTCATCAGACACAGAATCGGATTTTTCGACCCTGGACGATGCCAACACGGAGAAGGACCTGTATCTACTTGGTGGGAAGCTGTGTCTTGTGAACCTGTCCAGGTAATGTAAACATAACTCGGATACTAGATATCCTAATTAAATGTTTTGAGTGTTTAGTAATTAGTATATATATATATATATATATATATAAATAAAAATCAATTGCCGTATGTATGTAAGCGCATCACTTCAGAGGGGCTGCAACTATTTGGCTAATTCTTTTTTCGTCGTAATTCTATGAAAGAAAATGTTTGAAAAATCATACGGAAATGTGAAAGATTTGTATTAAAAAAATCACCATAATAAAAAAGTGAGTGAGTTAGCGAGACAAAAGACAGTAAGGGGAGTTCTTCAAAAATTGTTACAGAATTGACAGATCAACGTTCAGTTGCCATTTTATTTCATTACATGGTCGTATTGTAAAGTGAAATTTGGTCACCTTTTTTTTCGTTAGTAGACCTGTGCGAAACCGGGGCCGAGAGCTAGTCTTTAAAAATCCCAAGACTCCTGACTTCCGTAATAATTTCCAGATGTCGGCCAAAAGTTCTGTCCAAAAGATCCAACATGTATCTATGGAACGTGGTGACCGTCGCTGTCTTCTACACGCTACCAGTTATACAACTGGTCGTCACGTACCAGCGGGTAAGTGGTGGAGATATCCTCATTGATAGTCTATGGACATTATAGATATAATTTAGTATAAGTAGAATGGAGTGAAGTTATTTCGTGTCACAGGTATCACAAGTGAAATATCACGACCAGTTATATTGCTTATAACCATTAATACTGATGCAACTGTGTCCGGCCATAGCGATGGTGTCTCTGGACAAATACAACTTACAAACCGTTAAGACACGAACTCGCTCCATTCTCAAAGGCATGTAACATATCTGTGATGCCCCTTGACTCGCAGGTGTACATAGGCGACGGTAATCACTTACCATTAGGTGACCCGCTTGTCTTCAGTCGCATAAAAAACGTTATTAATAAAAAAATAAGCTTGTGATATTTTACGTGACATGTCACGCATCACCGGTGATACATGAAATCTACTATTTCCTTATTACCTAAGGGTAATAACCGTAAACTTAGGAATGGTATATAGTTTTGATATATATTGTGTAAGCACAATGATTAAAAAAATGAAAGGATTGAATACTTGTATAATCTGTTTCACAGCTCCTGAACCAATCCGGTAACCAGGACCTGTGCTATTTCAACTTCCTCTGCGCCCACCCGCTGGTGATGCTGTCGGATTTCAACCACGTCTACTCGAACCTCGGCTACGTGCTGCTCGGGGCGCTGTTCCTCCTGCAGGTCTGGAGGAGACACTCCTTCCACCGGGCCAAGACTCCAGCACAGGTCGGTCTACCGTCAATTGCAGATAGGTCCTTTTCAACTAAATTTGATAATTTTGGGACGGAAAGGCCATTTCTCCAATTCTCAATGAAGCGTCAAAATATCAATCGGTCAACTCGGTTCTTGATCATAACGTAAATAATTTTAAAAGTCGTTTAAAACTAAGGAGTGAAAGAGAAGATATAGCTTCAAAGAAGACAAAAACAGGTTTATATGAGAGCAATAATGAAATGTCGACTGTTTATTCGGGCTTATCTCCGAAAATACTGAACCGATATTAATGAAACTCTTAAGCGCACATTGAGGACTTTTCAGGCTCTTATTTAGTCTACATATCAGGTCTAAGCAATGATGGTAAAAATTAACAAATGTAATTTAAAGTCGATAGAATTGTTATAGAGGTTAATTTGTAATAATAAAATAACAACTGGTCTGTTTAGAATTAAATCAGAGAAAAACTAACGCTTTTCATGAAATAATATAACGATTCGACGTTACCGAAACGACGTCGTCGAAAGTCACGACAACTTGCTAGTTACATACTAAGATGTCTGTGTAATTTTTATCGACTTTATTATTAATTATTTATTATCGATATTAGTGGGGTATATATTGTCGATAAATAAAACTGGATAATGCAATAGTTTATTTTGATTATAAATTAAAGAGTAAGAGAGATAGATGTACTAACACATCTGTGTAACTTTTATCGACACAGGATGAGGATGTTTGTCGATAAAAATGTTGTATAATTTGTTGATAGAAGGAATTAGGTATACCGCAGCACTTCGGGCTCCTGTACGCTATGGGCATAGCGCTGGTGAGCGAAGGCTTACTCTCTGCCGCCTACCACGTCTGTCCCAATAGCATGAACTTTCAATTTGGTAAGTTTATGCGTGTGTACGTGTGTGCGTTTGTGTGGTTACTAAAATAGACTTCTAATAACTACACATATTTGGCAATTAATATCTTATATGAAAACAACATGGTACACATTGTGAGAGCATCTCGTGAAAAGTACTCGATATATTTCTTAGTTCAATACTTAGTTTTACTTCTAGTCACTTAGTCTTATCTAGAAAAAAAAAACTATCACGATGCCATCATTTAACAAAAAGTTACTACAATTTTATTAAACTACAATTCTTATAAGCATTGTGCGTTTAGCGTTGTGTGAAATGGGGCAAGCGGTGTGGTACGTATGCACAGGAGAGGAGAAGTAAACGGATAACATTATTTACATTGCTTACGTTTCGTAAGCACAGGATGTTTTTATTTTCAAGTTCAATCAGCAGTAAATTATTAATATGTACTTCAGCTACTGGATATTTATCTTGCTCAAAGAGAAACGGAGATGGAGATAGAGTTGTTTGAAAAAAGAATTATTTGTAATAATAGCACGACAAAGTGACTACACTGTGTGTAATAATCCCATAATACAATAATAACGCCGACAATCGAGATATCGAAAGTTCGCTATCGGTCGTGATCTCAAAGTGTGATACGTCTATGGAATGCGCAAGTGTGGCGTTTGATAAGTCACTGTGATACGTTTATCTAACTAACTAATATTTGGTTACTGGATATACACTTACTGATCACATAAGGTGATACGCCTCCACTTACCGCTATGGCATTTGCTACATCCCGGCTCGCGATGTAATCGGACAAATTACCGTTTCCCAACCAAGTTTAACATTTAACTTCTACTTCTATCTATATTGTGAGAATACGGTTGTTCCTTTGAGGCTAAAATCACGTAAAAACTACTCAACGTATCTTCACATGACTGTGATCATTCGATGAGGAATTTTTCCGTATTAATTTCTAGGTTAGTTTTTTTTTTTTAATCAATTCCTTATTTTGGAAATTCTCCAAAAAGCATTTTTGGTCTTGTCTTGTGTATTTAGGTATATGAGTGGTCGATCAGTTGTCGACATTCAACCATAAAGTTTTTCTTCGTGTGTTAATATATCGTATATTTTTTTTTTCAAAATGGTAATAACTGTATTGAGTATTGTCCAAATATTGTAGATGTTGAGGAACGTAAAGTATGACGAATAGACTTTCGAATATTTCCATATAGTCAATGGTATGGAAAACAAATTTCAATCTTCTTTTATTTTTAACGATAAAGCTCATTAGAAGCTATTAAACAATTATATTAAAAATATATAATATTAAAAAAATATATATAATAATATATATATATATAATAATAATCAAACTAAAAGTAAAAAAATAATTCTTAGCATAAGAATAAAGTTACTGATGAGAAAATTAATGTCACTATTCTGAAAGCGTGGGGTGCTTTGAGTGACATTTTTAAACTAACTACCAGATCTATTGGTTACGAAACGCAGAGTTCGAGATCGAATTATTGCATTTTCATGGGACTTCAACGAATGTGCGAAGTTTGATTCAAATGTGATCATTCAAAGTTGGACAAAATCGCGTTCAAAGATTCCATTACATTCATACATACAGGTGAAACTAATAAGATAATATATATAATAATAAATCGGTTGAGAAACAGTGGACGAAGACGTACTTAACTGTTTTGTCTATGTCTATTTATATATAGCATTTCGTTTTTTTTTTTCATTTCCGCAGACACTTCGTTCATGTACGTAACTTCGGTTTTGTGTATGGTGAAGATATACCAGTCGCGGCATCCAGATATCAATGCGCGTGCGCACGTCACCTTTGGAGTCCTAGCGCTTATAATATTCATCGGTAATGTATACATACACACTTGCTCTGATTATGAAAAAACTATATACCATTCCTAAGTTTACGTTTCGACACTTTAGTGGGTATTTGGTGTTGTATCTTGCGTATAATGAATAAAATTCGACAATTTTCTAACGGAATATAGATCTGTAAAGCTGCAGGAAACTGAACATTCTAGACGTTTAAATTAATTGTCTCATATTTACACATTTACATACATCCGTACATATTTCAGTAGTCCACAACATTATTTATTGATCACACTATTCATCGATCACACTCTTCACTGATTACAGTATTTCCCGATCATATTATTAACCTAATCCCTATTCACTGGCCACACTATTCACAAATAACACTATTTACCGATCATATTATTCACATAATCATTATTCACTGATCAGAATATTCGGCGATCAGACAATTCACTAATTACAGTATTTTTCGATCACATTATTCAACTCATCACTATTGACTGATCACACTATCGACTGATCTCAAATATTCACCGATCAAACTCTTACTCTTCAATAATTACATAATTTACCGATCACACTATTCGCTTATCACAGTGTTCACTGATCAAAATTGTCACTAATCACAGTATTTACTGATCACACTATTTGTCTGGTGGCTTCTTACTCACTAAGATGTCCAATTAAAACGAAACAGTGATATCCGAATTACGATCCATTTTTATAGCTGTTAAAAAAATTAAGAGCCCTAACTTTGGGAAGAGTTTAATAACTCTGTTTCTTTTTTTTTCGTTTCAATTTTGTATGTTTTTGTTGCATCGTCCGCTACTGTACATTGTCCACGATACAGTATTATTTAAATGTTTAAACTATGTAAAAAATGTGTGTATTAAATTTGGGACTCTCATATCGGACTCTGGAACATTCCAAGGTTCGAGGTCCTACAATATCGTTTCAAAATCATTATATGTATATTGGGCTGGCGACCATCACACACAAACAGACCGGATCATCTATCCTAAGCAGTGAACTGTAATTTTAAATCGTTTGGAAGTATATACCCAGGAAATGAATGGCAAACATATGACTCCATACACCAACAATTTTACAACATGACAAATTATCCAAGAAAGGAAGTAATGTGAAAGTGCAAGTGCTAATGACTGGTCATCTCCGAATTTAACTTCTATCTCTGAACTAATTTATACCCGAACATGTGTTGTGCTATGGGTCCATTCAAGTATTACGTAAGCACTAAAGGGAGACGGGGCCAGGGGTCTTTGATTTGCTTATTTTTGATAACATAGGGGAAGAAATGGATTTGGATATGTGAGACGCGCAGTCTTATCCACTATGCTACCGAACCACTATAAGTTAATTCCTCTATAGACGATACATTCCAAACCAGAACAGATTAACAACTACTTATACAAATGGTTCCAGAAGCATACAAGTGCAAGAGGGGTGTAAGAGCACTTCTTACTTCTGCTGACCAGGGGGGAGGGGGCGGTTAGAAATTCTAAAAATTCTGCTTACATAATACTTGTACGGCCCCTATGGTTATAAGAAATGGAAATAAAAATCCAACAGTCTGTTGTTTGAA
Organism: Antheraea assamensis; assembly: GCA_035772565.1. Taxonomy (NCBI): domain Eukaryota; kingdom Metazoa; phylum Arthropoda; class Insecta; order Lepidoptera; family Saturniidae; genus Antheraea; species Antheraea assamensis. The sequence goes on from JAQQSE010000107.1 coordinate 338,279, forward strand.
ACAACAGCTTGTATTGCACGAAACTGCCATCTTATAAAAAAAATTTCGTTAAAATTGTGTTTCTCTTTTCACAGGGTTAGTCGGCGTCTTGAACGCGAACTTCTACTTCTGGGTGATGTTCACCGCTCTGCATCTCACCACCTGCCTGGTGATGACTTTCCAGATATACTACATGGGCAGGTTCAGACCAGGTGACGATTTTTTTTTCATTTATACGGTTATATTTTTCTAGAATATCTAGTTGAAAATTATGAATGCACCAGATGCGGCAGAATTGTTTGATATTAGCTTTTCTATATAATATAAGTGGTTTTCTTACTTGGAGTGTGTTAAATTCCCGAAATACGCGATATATGTAGAGTCCTCTTTTTTTCATACATTTCCATACAAATGGTATTTCATACAAAATAGACTCAAATTGCATTTATTATATAAAAAATACTTATCATTATTATAATTTATACGTTTTTCCTTTGACCGCACTCGTAATTGACGTAAAATGACGGTGTGGTCCAGGATGGTAAACAAGCTAAACCTAGAGGGCACTGGCGACAGATTTTCAACTTGAGGGTGGTAGCTAACGGGCGGCAGATTTAGAAAAAGCCCTTACCGCCATGCTATGGTTTCATCACGATGTTTTCCTTCACCCAAAGCTCCAACTCAGGTTGTTAGGATGCGAACCTTCGTCCTTCGATGCTGTCTCCGAACACGCTATCAACTAAGCCTTCATCGCTTCAAATAGGTTATATCGAGTGCTTTAAAGTGAAGTAAGGGACGTTAACAGTAACGGAAGTCTTTCCTTATGGTACCGAATGAAGTTTTCTTTGAATAAATCGTGTATCGATGGTCTTGTCAGATGGTGACACGTTCTGTCGCGCGGCCCGAGAGCTGGTGACGCACCCGCTGGTAGCGCTCACCCCCGCGAGGCTCGGCCGCTGCGTGCTCCTTCTCATCGCTAACATCGCCAACTGGGCCATAGCGGCATACGGGTCTGTCCTGCACCACTATCTCTTTCTAGCTTTGATTTGATATGGTGATCGCGATCATCTAGATAGCGATCACCATTTCACACGTTTCATCTGGTGTATTGTGTGATCACTATACATATTTCCAACTTTAACGATTGACCATAGTTAGGAATGGTTATGGATATGGTGATCGCGATCATCTAGATAGCGATCACCATATCACCCGCTTCAACTGGTGCACTGTGTGATCAAGTAAGGTAGTGTTAGTGTGTCTTCTATTCCTGACCGTATAGCGACCGACGCACACCTAGTGCCCTGTTTATCAAACGTTACGAGATTTTTTTTCAAGTTTTTGTAAATTACATTTATCAATAATACGAGTCTACAAAATGATAAAATACAAAGATATTTATACGTGTTTATGTGAAGTTGTATTTTTAATTAGTAACGAATTTAATTGTGTTAAATTGCAAAATGAGAATCTATTTTTGATAAATTTGCAAAATGATTTTTCTACCATGTCCGTATGTCGGTAAGATATAAATTACAGTACAATAACTAGTCAAGTTAATGTTAAATATAAAACTTTTTTTTTAAATAATAATTTGAATTTGTGTATTAAACGACCTATTTCAGAGCCAACGGAAGCTCTCCAACTTTTACCTAACAACAAGTTACAAGCCACAACGGCATTTATAATATATGTACACAAAACCACAAATACAAGCGTCAGAAAGTACAACCAGTGACATGATTTATAGCTTGTGAATTACTCGTGTAGATCTGATAAACGTATTGGTCTAAAAATGTACTAATTTTAACAAGAGAAAATGATTGTAATAGAAGACTTGTAACGTTTGATAAAGATGGTTCCACTATTGGTATACTAGCAAAGTAAATGAGGCTGAATCTTTCCTTCACAGTACGACCATATATGTAATGACATAAAATGGCAACCGAACACAACTGATCGTCGATATGTCAATTCTGTTAATATTTTTGAAGTGTCTCCTTACACCGTCGTCTGCCACGTTCACTCTTTTATTATGGCGATTTTTTAAACTTAAATTTTACATTTTCCTTTCCTTCATACATACATACATACATACTACATACATACATTTTCTTTCATACAACCTTGTTCTCACAATTACAAACCCAAAAAGAATGGAATAATCTCAATACGTGTAGTCGTTCTGAAGTGATGCGCTCACATACATTCTAAAAATGAATATATATGAATATATAAATGTTTGTCTGTGTAGTGTCGCGCAACACTCGCGCGATTTCGCGTCCCACCTGTTGCTAGTGTTGATGAGTAACCTGTTCCTGTACACGTTGTTCTACATTGTGATGAAACTCCTATACAGGGAGTCGATACGATGGTATAGGTGAGTCAACGGATTCTGTCTATATATATATATACGCTATAGGAAAAATTAAAGTTATGTAAAAATATATTGAAGTGTCTGTTTGCATCGAGTCAGTGTGTTGTCAGAATAACAGCTGTTTACTTAGTAGATATGAAAGTAGATACGGTAGTTATAAGATTTCTTTTTAAATATTTTTTGTCTGTCTGTTTCTTTGTTTGTTTGCTTGTTCCGCCTGATCTCCGGAACGGTTGGACCAATTTTAACGGGACTTTCGCTAACAGATAGTTGATGTTATAAGGATTGATTTAGGCAACTTTTATTTTGAAATAGAGTTCCGCGTAAATGCACAAACGAACGAAGCCGCTAATAAAAGTTTGTCTTTTATTTAGAAGTCGCGGTCGGGCTGCTATGCTATACGTAAATACATATAGTATACTAATGACCTCGACTGTTTTTTTATTTGATTACGTTCTATATCATATCATAACGCTCGTCTCTACAGGGGGTAGACAGGGGAGGGTCGAATATCAATTGTTTACATCCAGGCGTCACTGTTTCGCTTATTTTTTTTTTGCTTGTTTTTATTTTTTATTTTACTATGACAATTAAATTACCCACCCAACCAATATCAATGAAATTTTGATCATTCGTTGTCATCGGTACAGAAATGACCATAGGGTAGTTTTCATTAAGATAAAAAGGGAACCATTCCAAGGGGTCGGGTCAAATGTACACTAACCCCTCGGGTGATTTATTTAGGCCCCAGATCTGAACATGGCGGATTATGTGCACACAGAATTAAATATTTTTTTTGGTCTTTCTTTGTAGCTGGATCTTTATCTGCATGACGTACTCCATTTGGTTCGGATCGAGCTATTTCTATTTGGACCAGAGCACGAATTGGGCTGTGAGTATCGGAAGCACCGACTTATATTACTTATATATTCTGGTGACGGTCGAGCGATTTGACCGATGTCCGCGGGTTCGAACCCCGCGTCGTGTACTACCGAATTGTTCGGCATTTATGCAAATTTACTAATTTTAATTGGTGACAACACTATCGGCTGACAGTGAAGGAAAACATCGTGAGGAAATCTGCCTCTGCGATATGTTTTTGTAGTGCCACCGTATGTGGGAACAATAACTGTGGATTTCTCTGTGTTTGAAATCGCCAATACGTCGTGGGCTCACGTGGAGATTATGCCAGTACCTTCCTTCAGGAATAGGCCTATGACCCTGCAGTGGGTCTCTTACATGCTGATGACGATGATGGTATTAAATAAAGTCCCAATGTGTAATGGTGTAGTGTAATAGTGAATAACTGTTCTCAGAATGGATCCAAAAAAAAAATACACGGAAGTCCAATCCGTGGATATTTATATAATAATAACTGAAGAAATAAATACATAAAAAACTTAAAAAAACCAAGCTGTTGGCGTGTGCCGTCAGCTGCATATGAGAGTCCACATCATCCTTTAACACATCAAATGACTTTGTGGAGAAACGCTAAAACATATGAAGAAACGTTTATCACGAGGGTTTCCTTCACTGTGAGTTCGTCATTGTGGTATTCGAACCCCGAAGCCCGTCATTCGGTTATAACGAGTTGATCGGTTCCAGCTGACCCCGGCGCAGTCGCGTCAGAGCAACACGGTGTGCTCGCTGCTGCAGCTGTACGACTCGCACGACGTCTGGCATTTCCTCTCCTCCACCGCCATGTTCTTCTCCTTTAATATGTATCTCACGATAGACGATAACCTGAGCACAGTCCACCGGCGCGATATCAGGGTCTTTTGAAACCACCCACTGGGAATTATATCTTCCGATTTTTCCGAATACTGTTCCCAAAATCAGTGGCTTGTATGTACTCTCTAACAGGGAACAAAAATTCTGTCACAAATTCGAGGCGTTCAGAATTAGCGGACCATGTACTGGCCGACTGATGTGTTATAGTTAGGGAATATTTACTGGGGCCAGTCATATTTAACATCTAATAAAAACGCAATAATAATTAATTTCTAACAGAAATGCAGCCATTATTCAGACATCTCAGATTTAACTTTTAATAGAAACGTATTCATAACTAATCACAGCTGGAAATATTAATTTTATCAGAAATACAGCCATTACTATGGTCAGTTATATTTGGTTTATAATTCAAACGCAGTCATTACTGTGATCGGTCAGGTTTAAACTTTAATAGAAAAACAGTAATTACTAAGGTTTGTTGGGCTTAACTTTTGTGATAAAAGCGCAATTGTAATTAAGCCCGATGAGCATTATTAACTTTTGTCGGAAATACAGCTATTGTTGTAGTCAATCATATTTAATTTGTGATAGAAACTTAGTCATTACTGATGAAATATTGGCTGGAAATATTTTTTTCTATCAGAAATGCAGTCATCGCTGTGGTCAGTTATATTTAACATCCGTATATGTAAGTAACGGCTTGTCAAGTCCAAATTTTAATAGAAACGCAGTTGTAACTAAGCCCAGGCGACAATGTTATTATCAATCAGAAATGAAGCCATTACTGTTATACGTCACGTTTGTACTTTTAATATAAACACACTTATTACTGAGACATGTCAATAATGGGTTGCTATTACTGAGCCTTTGTACAACGACTTTTCAAAAAAAATAACAAAGGGTAGGTAAATATTTACCAACTCTAGAGAGTCACGTTATAAACATCTTCGAGAATCACTGACCAAAGCGAATAAAATCATTGGTAAAAATCGAAATGAAAACGGTCATCTTTTAGTAATTAAGTATAGATTTAATTATTATTTTTTGGAAAAACACATGTAATAGAAATAACACAAAACGCAGTATTAATAAAAACACTTTACATTACTATATACACGCTCTAAATATGACACCGTGACTTATATTTAATACGCTTTGTGCTCCTTCAATAATAAGCAGTAAAAATATATATCATACAGTTTAAAAGACTAATCTTTTTCACGCCCGCCATCTGTACCCTCCTAATATACTTTACAAATTCATTAGAGCATTTATTTTGGTACGAAAATAATATACATAGTTTGTTGTGATTAGTCAAAGAATGCCTAGTCGATCCCTATTGGTATTTGCGTGACAGCTGTCAGTTTGCAATGTTGCCATTTAAATAAATTACCCAAATGTAATTGACTTTTTTGTTGTCGTTTCGACACTATTTTTTTTTTTACTTTTCACTGTATTTTATCCGGTAAAGATTAAGAGAGATTATTTTATGTTTAGTAAAATTGAATGAAACGAAAACGCACGTTGCAATTAAATGGCAATTCATTTAATATATCGACTTTCAACTAACATAACATCGATACATCCTCACCGATAGTCTATACTTTTTATTAATTACTAGTTATTAGAACGATAAGTGTTTTATTTATAAGTCATATGTATCTCAAAGTGATATGTAATCGACATCTGTCTAATGGAAATCCCGATGAGAGTCACAAAATTAAAAACACTGTGACATTTTTATTATTAAAATTTTGTAATGTGATATTTTGTGAGAATTAAATTACGAATTTATTTTATTTTTATTTTATTAAGACTTAAATATTCTGGTTAAGCTTATAATTAAATTTCTAAAGCAATCCTTACTTGTTTACTGATATTATAAATTTGAATGTGAGTTTGTTTGTTTGTTACGTCTCTTAACCCCTCGGCTGATTTTATTAAGTAAGACCCTTATCTCAAAATGGCGGATTATGTTTTTAATTTTTTTTTTTATTTCATGACTTCGTACATTGTAAATTTCATGGTTTAGTAAAACAGTTCGTACAAGTGACAAAAAAAATAAAATATATTTTACATATAAATTATAATTTTACAATACATCATTTGTTATTTTTCAAAATTTAGTAATACACAAGGTATTTTTTTTAAGTTTATGCTGCCCACAGCCTGTTGACCTGTGCCTCATGTAGGTCTATATTCGTTTGTATGGAACTTAAACCTTAATGGTTTTGGACAGTCCAGGGGGTTAATTACTCAATCGAGCGTCATGACATTTTTAGCACACTTTGCGACAGGGGTACAGTAAAGGACATAGAGTACTATTATCCCGAAAATTACTATTCCCGAGAGATAGATCAAATTTACATTAATAACAGCGAAGCAGCCAGTAAAAGCTAGTATTTATTTATATTAAAAAAACCGTGCACTTTAATTGAAAAAATAAATCTTGTATTTAGACATTCACTGTGATTTTTCTTTTATTAATTCTACTTATTTTGGTTGTTATATCTTTTTGGGTCTCCCGATTATCAATCAGACCTAATAATGAAATTATGTGTTAGGTACTTGTAAACTTCAGCTGGCAACCGAACGTGCAATTTTTAATCACAACTTTGTATGAGTGTGATATTATTTGCTTATTATTTGATTAAGGTTATACTCCTTTTGGCGCGTTAACAGTTATTAGCCGAGAGGCAATTTTTAAGTTAAAATGGAAGTTGTGGGCGCCGATGTATCGGATCTTGAAGTTCACTAATTACGTACACAAATCTTCTTTAAATATAAATATTATTTTATATAATTTCTAAATCTTATTTATTCGTAATATTTATTTTCGTTTTTTAAGCTGTTGACCCGGTTAGAACTCTAATAGTCTGCGCTAAACTTTCTGACCGCTCTGAACATAGCTGCGCAAAATACAAATGTAGGTGTGAAACTCTATTATATTATATGTATAACATCGAGACAACTTAAAGATAAATAAATGTCATTTTTAGATTCGTGTATTTGAACTTTATTTTGTATTCAATTCTTTACGACACTATGGGCAAGTTAGAACTAACGGCTGTATTCAGAGTGGCCTAAAAGTTTGACAAAAATATTTATCCCAAAGAAGTATTTCATTTAACACGGTCTCTACAACTAACGTTAGTTTCAGGTTCGATACTGGTGTATGACATACAAAGTTTACTATAATTTGTGAACTATTGTATTGTTGTTTCTCTGAGACGTAATAGTTCCTGGTTTGAGGCTATAAAAGTATAAATTGGTGATATTTTTAATTAAAAAAAAATTCGTGGCTTAGTAGATAGTATTTGCATTTAGTAAATAATAGCAACAGATGTAAAATCTATGTTGGATTTTTTAACGTTTATTGAATAAGTATTTTCTGCTTATATTTCATGTTAATATGTGATAATTACTTGGTGAAACTGAACTAAAACTATTTTTTAATACTATTATTATTATGTCATAAGTTTATGAAATAAAATGATTTTAAATATTAAGTATTTTTTGTTAATGATATACTATTTAGCACTCCCGAACTCCTTATATAATACGATTCGACATATGAGGGGTGGAAAACTAATGGACGTAAGCGACATTTTTTCGAAATTAACCTTTTAGGAGTTTCGTATAGTCTGGCTTCATGAAGGTCATCATTATGCCGTTTACAGAATTACGAAATTGTGAATAGTTTTTTTTTATACAAGTGCAAAGCCATCTTATGGTTATTCAGAAAACCTAATGATTAGAGGAGATTCGTGGCGGCGAGTTTTCGTCAGCTTTCGTGAATCTAGCACCTTCGCTGGAGTTGACTACAGAGAAGAAAACCGACCTCAGAAAAATGCTTGACTTCATTCCGTCATGATATCATGAATTTTATAATAATCTGTTGAAGTGAACTTCCATTAGCAATGTATCAATTGTTCGATGCCATCAACCTATCAAACACCTATTAATTGTCCAATTTTTCTGCACCTGTATCTCAAAAGGCTTTTCTTTATTTAATGCTCTGTTAAATTTCATTATACGAGAATCTTTTAACAAGAAATGTACCTATTTCAAACAAAATCTATATTATATCAGAGTAATTTCTTTATCATTTCTATAAAAATAATAATATAATACAATATGATGAGCACAATTAACTTCTTTGCCATCGTCGAAGTATAAAATGTAGTCGGGTGAAACTGTAGAGGCCTTGCAAGGTCAACCAACAGTGTAGACAGATCGAAAAAAAAAATATAACAAATTAATGTTCTATAAATGATTTGTAATCATACAGTTCTGCGGTTATAAAATAATGTGGTGTAATTATAAATTAATTTTACCATTCTCTGTGAATTTAAAAATAAAACAAAATTATTCATAATACATTTTTTTAATCTGTATAATAGTTTTTCATTTCCTCGTACGACTACTACAAGCTTATAAATAGTATTAATAAATTGTATATATTACAGAAAATTCTTACAACATCCATTATACAATAATTAGGCGACTATATTTTATTTACCAGCATTTTTTATAACGAGGAGAGAAAATGGCGTCCATTGGACATAACCTCAAACCTTATATTTGAAACTATAATTTTAATAAATAGATATTTGAAATTAATTCATGCAGATTAATATTTTATATCATTTTTACTATCATAACATGGGAAGCTTAAAGTTACAATGAAACTTTTCAATCGCAAAGGCTTCATGAGTACGAAGTTACACGTCATTTAGAATACAAATTAGTTACTGCTGCTTATAATGAATTTGGTTATTCCTTTAGGTATTTTTCTCGTAAAATCTATCGCCGAATCAACGTAGAAAAAATGTGTAAACAAGAGAACCACTTGTTTGTAACTCTTCAATTGCAATAATATTATTTTGAAATATTTGTGATGAAAAAAACGGCCTACATTTCAAAGTTGTAAAATTGTTTTTTTTTTACGTTCAAAAATAACCAAACATTATAGTAATATAATGTGTATTAACACGAGCGTATCATTTTTACAATATATTTCATACAGGTACATCTTTTTGTAATTTACCAAAGATTTCAAATATCGTTTTTGTCTTAATATAATATAGGATAATAAAATGCTTTATAAAAGCGTTTCCAAAATGTTTATTTATGAATATTTGGCATTATCGTATCGCATGGAGTTGCGTGTCATTATTTGAAACTATGTCTTGCCTAGTGACTTATTAAAGTGGATTACAAAAACCTTGAGCTGATATTAGGCTTGTCTTATAGCGTAGTTGTGTTCTCTTTATTCATCGCTGATAATTAGCGCCCACTTTAGGAATTGAAGTGCTGCGAGCAAAATATTTTGTAAAGCCCGTGGTGAATTTGGCTCTATCGTCTGTTTTTTCGGGAACTAGGCTCAGAGGTGTAATAAGACGGCGGATGACATTTTTTTTCGAACTGACTAAACGCTGGTGGCCTAACGGGCCTTTACTGCTTCACCGGGCTTTTAGGGCGAGCGCTTAGGGCATTCAGCCGGAAACAAGGCGGATGACATGTAGCAAAAATGTGAATAAATCTAAGGGTAAACTCTAAAGGGCCGAAGATTATCATTGATAATCGTTCAAATTATTAAGGTCTGGATTATTTCAAAGAACAGTGTATATATTTTTCTTATGCCATGTACTCCCCCGTACTTGTGTAATCGGCACGAAGTTTTGCCTATGGTCGTTATAAATAGAGGTCTGAAAAACACTATCGCCATGTGTTACGAACTATCGGGCTGCGTGACGATGGTTCGTGGTTTTTACACACATCAAAAGAAATTGGAGACTCTAATTTCGCGTTACTATTGGAACGACACAGTTATGTAAACGATTGTCTACGTCTTTACCGTTATTACTTATGAGATTCGTTTTTCATATGACAAGTAGCCGAAGTTTCCTCACGGAGGTATGGGGACTAGCATAATTCAATGTCGTCTTTATCCATTGTATTCCCTTGACTCAAAATAAATGTGCAAGGTTCGTGGCCACTCAGACAAGACATAGTTTTGAAACGACGCTGAAATATTGGAAGATAATATAAGTAAAGATTTCGGTTATATCTATTCACTTTAATGTTTTTATTTACCCATAATCTACATCTTTTTTTTCTAATTCATATCAAGTACTTAACTACATAAATAAGAATTAATATACAAAGTTTAAATTTATTTTCTTTGTACCGTAATAAAACAAAATAGCTAAATTCAATTTCGAGGGAACATTTATTTTTGTTACAATTATATAATTTAACAATATAAAAAGGTGTCGTAAGCCAATAGCTAGCCGTGCGGATCCTATAATACAAATAGATTCAAAATTTATTCCTAAACATTGTTTACAAAAATATAGATAATAAATGCATATATTTTTATTTTTTTATTTTATATATGGCAACAATTTTAGTCAATGCATATATGGGCACTACATAATAATAACAGAGACGCCGACAAAGTAGTAACCAACATAGTTTATTATTTCAAAGCGATTACGAGTCGCGTTTATGAATCAGTAACAGGTTATATTATCCTCACATGTCCAAAACCAATATTTAACTTTTTAACTCGTACATCTGTTTAGTGTATGACAAAAACAATCAGTTACAGAGGAAAAACGAATCATGGTAAAGCAGTCTTTATCTGTCGGGCTTTACTTTCATACAATAAATTGGGTGAAAATTTTAAAGGAATCTAAAATAAACTTATACTTGAAAGCAGTTCCAGTCGAAACATTTTAATTTCAGTACAATTTTATACACAACTGTCTCTTACCACAATAAATAAATAAATCAAACAATAAATATGGTGGGTTACGAAACAATGTACACCAATCCTTCCCTTTCATCTACGCACTTACCATTTTTTTGGCTGCTCTGTGTAGAGCTGTAAGTTCGCACTTGGGTGTAACACAGTCAAGGATTTAATACAAAACAAAGTTAAAATACTATTATAGAATCTAAAATTGGCATCCATTTATCCTTACGTTGTCTCAATGTTCGACATATAATATAATATATGTATTTATATACCTACATTTCTTTTCTGCCCAACTATTTTCAGAGCGGTCAAATGGTATGGCCGATGGCGACGCCTGCAGCAATTTCCTTAAATCGAGACCCAACCAATGCTTCTATAGCACTTAGTCGATATTCAAGTTGCCTTTGTGATGTTAATATATTTTCACAACCAAAATCAAATGCATATATTTTTAAAACGGTTTGGGAGACTTCATCAAATCAATATTTTTCTTATGACAAAACTACTAGATATATTTGATTATAAAGTGGTATAACATCCATGTTATGTGATGTTTCGATTTTGAAATACACAACACTCGGACTGAAATATATACAACGTACTCACTCATGTTATCCTTGGCTCAGCTTACAAATTGCTAAGTAGTTACTCAGCACAATCTTAGGTTTCCAAATCTATAGTTTAATTACGCTAAGCTATTGCTTAGTTCAGTTTCAATACAGCATCGACTCAGTAAAATATATTTAATTGTAAGAAATAAATAGAATCATGCATGTTGCAAAGATATCGCAGGACAATTAAACAAGCAATGCAAGCCTTCTTGAGATTCCTGCAATAAAGGGCCAATGACTATCAAGTAATAATGGGAATTTAAAAAGTGGACAAATGCCATTGTTACATTATGATTTTGCATAATTTGTTTTTAATCGCCTAATATCCAAATTTTTCATAAGTCGTCGAATTTGATGACACGAACGTAGCTCAGCACAAGCTAAGCAAATGCCTAAGCTTGCGACTATACATTTAAAGTCTGGACTTAAGCCCGAAGTAAGTCTGAGTGCACTCTCTAAATACGTTTGATTTCCCATTCGAGTCCAAGTTACCAGTTTCCCACCAAATACTCAACTTGATACTTATCATTTTCTTTTAGCCAATTCCAATAATATCCTTTAACGTTTATACTTTGGTGTTATTCTGACGTATAAGAATATTACTATAGAGTTTCCTCAAAACCCGTTGAGTAGTTTTTATGTGTGAAAAAGTAAGAAACATCCATACATACCCACAAACTTGTCACTTATAATAATATGAACAGTAATTTAGGAATTTGCCTGTTTTAATTTTATACTTCCCAAAGCAAACATTCCAAATATGTGACGTCACGTCGAGTTGGATATATATGACAAAGAGGAAGGAGAGGTCTGACCAAATCATGAAACTCGTGTGATATAATTTATAGATGATCCTGTATGTTTGGTACATAATCTTATATATGGTACTTTCGAACCGATATTTAGCAATTTCTGATATCGCTTTGTTGTTGCGAATCAAGTAATCGGGATTCGGGGTTTTTTTTACGATGTTTTCATTCTCCAGTTTAGATTAAAAACCCTATCGAATTATTTTGTGATTATTACCGAGACTCGTAACAGGCTTACATTATATGTACTTATAGGCGATGGAGTAAAGAATCACTGCTATTTTAAACTTCCTAATGTATGTCTGTTTGTCATTTAAATTAAAAAAAAAATACACGAACGGTGTTGTTAACCACACGACACCACCGACTCCCAACTTAAAAAAAAAAAAAACCGTTACTATCTGAACACCTAACGCATAATGATAAATGTAAAGACACAATAAATAATTTAACATAACAATACTTAAGAGATAAATCGTTCGCGTGTACAGTCACGAACACAAGTGTTCCATATTTTTTTGGAATTTTTCAGAACCAAAAATAATATTTTGGGCGTACAATCTATACACAGTAAGTAATGGGAATAAATAATATTGGTATTATTTTTACTAAGCGCTTTTGTTTTTAATCCATTAATTATATTGACTACATTATTTTATTATTATTATATTTAGTTTACTTATAATTTCAAAACATTTTAAAGGATAATAATGTTATAGACTCTTAATTTCTGGACATCATAAACGTCTCTTCATCTATAAAATCGAATGAAAATCTGTTGAGAACATTTTTTAATGAATAAAAGTATTAATCATATTTCTTGTATCATTTAGAGAATTACATGAAATTCCCGAGTATGTAATAATAACGTATATAAAAAAAAAGCATTCTGTTCGCGACTGTACCCCGCAAAGTACCGGCAGCCCGGTGTTTTTTTATTTCACAATACAATGAGTTTTATTTCATAAAGTATACACAATAACAAAAAGAGAGGTGGTTAATTTACAGTCTTAAAAAACGACATTTGTTTTTAAATTAGACTTGTATTAAATATCCCCTCCACTGATGTCACTAACCAATTGTTTTTATAGGTGTAATTACAAAAATACACTATTTAGATTAGCATATAATAACAATCAATATTCATTTCAATTTTTCTTACTGATAGGGTATAAACAAAAACCGGAAAGAATACCGGTTTCTTTCTGATCATTCCACATAACAAATTCTCCGACAACGATTCAACGACACGGAATTTGACAACTATACGGCGATATTCACTACAAGCCTGATTTATGCATGATTTGTGACAATTTTTGAATTTTAATTCTACGCTGTAATGGAGAATCGGAATTCTTAAGACGATTGGAACAAACGGAGACCACATTGAAATAACAATATTATCCTCCCATCTGAAACGATTATTCTCTAATTGTACACACGTAGAGATTTTTAGTACAAAGACATCTTTCTCAGACGATATAAAATTCATTCAGCATCCTTATTTTATTAAGGAGTTTATTTAAATTTAATACAGCCGTTTATATTCCGCTATGTTCTAAGCCACATATATTTTTTTAAGACTGTCTCACCTAGCCAAATATTAATCAAATGTAAAACTAATTAATAATAATAAAACATAACGAGTCGTCAACCCGTGTTCTGAGATTTTTGTTCAAATAAAGCTGCCATATCGCGTATATTAAATGAAGGGGACATTTTCTCTTTTCTGTAATAAACAAATAAAACATTAGTTACTTATAAATTCATACACACCTTTGAAAAATGGACACAGGGAAAATGCATTTTAAACATTGAGTTATGTTCAATCTAAATATCATTTTGCAATAAAATGAACCAAAAAAAAGAAAAACAGTTAATCCAAATTTAGTCCACAACGTGTTAGGCCAATTATAAAATAAAAACCGGAAAAATCTTTAAAAGTGGCTAACGATTTTTACTGATAGATAAAAAAATAGACAAATATAACGAAAATAAAAAACAAATAGTAAACAATTTAAGTTAATGAAAACAAAACAAAAACCGGTAACCACTTTTTACAACGACTGTACATTATTCACTCACCTGTCAAAGTCTCTCCTGCGACCCGCGCTCTCTGTACTACTCTCGCCTTGCTGCCCATTCCTCTCAGGACTAGTCGGCGAGGGTATCGTTTCCAGGTTGTTGGAACTCCTCGCCAGCGAGAACCTCATCCTCTGTCCCAGGTCCACCGTGTTCCTCCTCTCGAATTTCGGCAAATCCTTCAACCTCTCGCACTCCTTCTCCTCTTGCTCTTTCTTTATCTTTATCCTTGTCAACTGCTCCGGGTTACTTCTAAACGATTGCGAACTGTATTTCTCCCTCAGAAAGTTCCTTCTTTCCTCCTTATACTTCTCTATTCGTTCTCTACTCAACTTCTTCTCCGTTTCTTGACTGATTAGGTGCTTTATATCCGTCGGTCGTTTTTCGTTGAACCTCTGTATTAGCGATATCTTATTTTCAGTCGTAGGAGTTGTGCTCTCTCTTCCGTTCTCCTCTAGATTCAAGTTCAGATCTGGAAGTTTCGAGTTTCTCTGAACGTCTCTTACTTCGAAACTCTTTCTCCTGTCTACGTATTTCTCGTTTCCGAATTCCTTGACGAAAGCGCTCTCGTCGAGCGATCGGGCATTGCTCGAGCTTCTCTTCAGGTTACACGGTTTCGGCGAAAGGAACTTTATTTCTGACTTCGATATTATCACCGTTCTTCCTCTCCAAGCTCGGGTATTTGATTTCCGCCTTGAACTTATCGAAGGTGAACACCGTCTTTTGCTCTGTCGGACTTTCGAATCTAATCGCAAGTTCTCGCACGTTCACGTTCTTCGTCTGAACGACGTTACCGTTCTCCATTTCCGTCGACGGATGTTCATCACCAGCGTTATCGACTTCGGTTATCACGAGCCTCTTATCACACATATCTAAATCGACATTTATATTTTCATAATCGTTGTGTACTTCGAAGTTAACGTTCTCGTAATGGCGTTCCCTCTCAGGCGAATCGAATATCAGAGCGTTTACTTCTTCTATGCTCTTTTTGAAGAATTTCACTTGACTGTAAACGTCGGCGTCTTCGAAGTGCGTTTCAATCGGTGTCTCGAGGATGATCAGGTCACCGTTGAAGCTGTCAGGTTGGCAGGCCTGCTGCGTCGGTAGACTCGCATCGGTATCCGGTACCGGTGCCTCTTCAACAATCGACAGATTCTTGTCCAAATCGACATCCTCGTATACGGAATCTCTCTCAGTTGGTGTCCGTTCGAAGTCTTTGACCTTAGTTGGTGACCTGAATGTGATACTGATGGTTGATTTCAAAGGGCTTTTCAACGGTGACCCCGGCGAACTCTTACTAGTGCTTGACGATTGTAAATTTATATAATTAGGCCTCTTGAAGCTGTAACACTCGTATAACTCGTCCTGTTTCAAGCTTGTCGAGTAGCTCGAGGAGCTGTCGTGCGATGACGTCATAACCTTGTTCACGTCACTGTCGGCTTTCTTATCGCATTGCTCGTTGGAAGACGTGGAGATAACCGATAGCCTGTTCAAGTTGAAGCTCGACGAACGTACTGGGCTGAGTTCCAAACTGTCCAGATTCGATTCGGCGTTGCCACTCTCGAAATCGGTCCCTTTGAGTTCACATTTGAGACACTTTTCCTCGTCGCAATCGTTATCGCAGTTTTTTATTTCTATCGTCTGTTTGTTCGTCTCACTGACTTCGGAGTCGCTCTCGAGCGGGTCGTAAACCGGAGTGACAGGGGTCATGGGGCTCGAATTCAACGTGCTGGTGGTGAGATTGCTCATGGAATTATTATCGAGAGGCCAATCGATTCTGATCAACGTCGAATGCCCCTCCTTCCCTTGCCAACTGAGACGATTCATTGCGACATGTTTCTCGTCGTTATGTACGCCGCTGTACCGAGTACTTTTTGTTGTTGTTTTCCGCGGCGAGTTTCTCTCTCTGCAAGGTTAGAGTGAGTTGAAGCTAGAAGTTTAGCATGTTATTACATCGATGTTATTATTTTTAAACGGGCTACTTGTACAATGAACGCTTCTATTTTTACAACTTTGGAAATCACGATAACGGAATTATAGCTCAGTAGTGTTAGTATATTCGGGCAACACGTCGACTAATGTAATTTCGTATTCCGGTGAAGGAAAATATCACGTGTAACCATAATATGATGATAGATATTTTTCTGCATCGTTATCTACCATCCTTGAGTTGAAAATTTACTACTAAGCTCCTATAAGTGTGTTCTGATATTTGCATTTGAGAGACAAATGACCTCTAGGTTGCACGTGTTACCATTTTCAGCCACATCATCTGTTATCTCATGAGATGAGATTGTGATCAAACACAAATCTTTAAACTATCAGAGGATCATATAATTATTGCTAGAACCTGGACAGTACGAGAGACCGCTCCGTGTTCCGACACGTTATAGTAAATGCAAGGATATTTTATGTTTAGCTCATATCAAAACATTTTCGATACGAAACATAGCGCAGTAAGCGAAGTGTTAAAATCATTAAAGGAATGTAACAAACAAGGCCATTATTCAACTATACTCGATCTTTCAAGACTCTTTTCTAACCTGAAATTTATCCGTTTCAAATGAAATATCGAAGAAAACCAAAAGTTACGACTAGAAGCACTTTGTAAGTAAATCAAAAGTAAATGATTAATGTAATAAGTGAACAGTGTAATCTGCAAACAGGATCATCAGTGTCTAGTAATTAAGTGATCAAAGTGATAAGTGGATAGTGTAATCTGTAAATAGGATCATCAGTGTATAGTAATTCAGTGATCAATGTGATAAATGAATAGTGTAATCTGTAAACAGGATCATCTGTGTATAGTAGTTAAATGATCAATGTAATAAGTAAATAGTGTAATTTGTAAACAGGATCACTTAAGTATAGCAACTAAATGATCAATGTGATAAGTGAACAATGTAATCTGTAAACAGGATCACTTGTGTATAGCAGTTAAATGAATCAATGTGATAAGTGAACAGTGTAATCTGCAAACAGGATCCATCTAGTATCTAGTAATTACGTGATCAATGTGATAAGTGAATAGTGTAATCTTGTAAACAGGATCACTTGTGTGATCAATGTGATAAGTGAACAGTGTAATCTGTAAACAGGACCATCTATGTATAGTAATTATGTGATCAATGTGATAAGTGAATAGTGTAATCTGTAAACAGGATCACTTGTGTATAGCAACTAAATGATCAATGTGATAAGTGAACAGTGTAATCTGTAAACAGGACCATCTATGTATAGTAATTACGTGATCAATGTGATAAGTGAATAGTGTAATCTGTAAATAGGATCATCAGTGCAACTGATCAATGTGATAAATGAACAATGTTTAATCTGTAAACAGGCTCATCAGTGTATAGTAGTTAAATAATCAATGTGATAAGTGAATAGTGTAATCTGCAAACAGGATCATCAGTGTCTAGTAATTAAGTGATCAAAGTGATAAGTGAATAGTGTAATCTGTAAATAGGATCATCAGTGTGATCAATGTGATAAATGAATAGTTTAATCTGTAAACAGGCTCATCAGTGTATAGTAGTTAAATAATCAATGTGATAAGTGAATAGTGTAATCTGTAAACAGGATCACTTGTGTATAGTAATTAAATGATCAAAGTGATAAGTGAATAGTGTAATCTGTAAACAGGGTCACTTGTGTGTAGTAATTAAGTGACTAACATTAATGTGATGAACATAGTTGATAATAACCAGTCTGAAAGCTATATATATATACAAATCAGCTCATTACTTGTAACAGAACAAGTTATACTTTGTATGGAATTAAATCACCACAATTTCATTGCGTTGTCAAATTTTTACATCTTATTGAAAAATATTTTTCTCGTTACCCGTTAGAGTAAAACAATCTTCCAAGATATTTAAACATCAAAGCATCATCGTACAGTACCCGTGTGTAAGCGATAGTTTTGAACCACACAAAACTTAACAAGAATCGAATATGATCTTAGAAAAACAGACATAAGCCAATAATGACGTATTCAAAGAAAATTTTTGTCATTTGGAAATTTCAATAAAATCATTTCTAATATGCAATCATCGACTGAGATCTTGAAATATAAGGTTGTATATATATGATACCATATCGTTTGGAGTGGAATTGGAATCTAGAATTCAAATTTGCTTCCTGTGAAGATTTTTCCAGAAAACTACAATATAGGTACCCTCAATCGGGGAGCGAAATGGTTTTTATTAGGTCGTTAACGCACATACGTTTTAGTGTTACAAGCGTCGACGGACTCTAGTGACCGGTTACCATCAGGGAAATCTCACGCTTGTTTTCTACCATTGTGGTATTGATAAATTGGCTGTACTCGGTCACTTATCTATACTTATTTATTTCATGAGATAAGTTTAAAGATAATATGTTACAATCAATATATTAAACAAAAAACTGGTACACATTTCTATATTTCTGTCGAATATATATCATTTTAATATCGAGTGAAATATAATTTTTAATAATGTTTCGTCAAAGCTTCCAATTAACAAATGAATTTTTTATAAGAAAATAAGATATAAACATTATCTCTTCAGAATAATTATTTTATTTATTTAATAATTTAATATTAAAAAAATCAAACCGATTTAGTAAATAAAATAAAAACGTTTTTAGAAATATTTATTAATTAAAAAAATACTATTATTTCACTAGTCATTTACGACGAATCAATAGTAGGTCATTAGTACGGAAACTACGACATCCGTACAATTTCATGGTAAACAATATGGGTTCTAAATTAGACAATTAAACTATTTTTGAAATATAGCACCAAACAGGCAAGTAGTTTTCTTGTCGTTAAGGGACCCCTGCAACCTAAAAATATTTATAATCAACCTCAGAAAGACCATTTTGATTAATTAATGGATTAATTAGTAGGCTAAAACTCTAGAAAACTGAAATAGAACTACAGACACACCTGAGTTTTACGTTCGCAACGAACAGTTTGGAACTCTGCCTGCTCCTCCATCTGATTGTCGCGATCTTTACATAATCTGAAATGGTAAAATCGTAGGAATATTCAATATTACATTTCGACACATGAAAAAGCTTCTAGCGGAAGTCATTCTTATGGTAACTTAATTATAATAGCAAAGTACGTTTGAGTGGTTGTTACGCCTCTACAAATTGACTACTCAACCGACCATCACGAAACTTTGGATAAACGTTCTCAGACGTCTTAGAAAAGGGTAAGGGACGGTACTCTTTATCCAGAGAAAAATGTACCGTTCTCGAGAAATACGTTAAATATATATTAACACGAGCGAAGCCGCGACCTAAAACTAGTATACAATAAGAGGGAGTCGTTCTGGTACCTACGTCTCGCAAATGTTATACCCATCGAAATCACTGTTAATAAAGACATAAATATGACCCTAAAAAGCAATAGAACACAATTATTATTATACAAGAGTAAGTAAGAAAAGGATGGATATATGTTAGTTACTCTTTCACGCAAATACTAATCAACAGATTTCGATGAAACTTTACAACAGAATCTTAAATATAAATAAAAAAATTGTTAGAAATTGATCCAGTACTTTTGTATCAAGTGCGTACAACGTTAAACGCCTATAATTTTATTTATACAGATAAAAAAAATCGTTTACATGCCCATAAGTATAATTTTTAGAGGCCATTACACGGCGTCCGTGTAGTATCACATCATGATATATTACACTATTTCGGAATGACAAAAACAATTGTGTAAATGCACATGACATTAATTAGTCAAAGAAATGGGATATGGTATTATTTCATACCTTTTAGCGATGTCGGCGTGCTGTGGACTCGTGGGCCGGGCCGAGTGCCTCTTCTCGGGGGCGGCCCGCCCGCGCGGAGACTCCCCGTCTATGTAACCGATCTGGGACAGCTGCTCCTCTAAAGCTAAACGCCGCCTGCATTCAGAACATGTATCAGTTTTAAGGGAATCTTTATTAACTAGAATGTCATCCATTACTTCCGAAATGAAGAGGAAAACTATTGTTTAATTCTCCATTTCTATTACTGTGCCACCTTAAGTCTAATCGAATCTTCGCTTGTTACATTCTCACGCTTTAACTAACCCAATTGATCATCGTGAACTTTTACCTACATTATTGTAAGGGGTACATTTTCCATACCCCTGACATAAGGTACGTTATACCTAGAAAAATAATGCTGTTCTCGTCAGATATATTAACGCAAACATTTTAGTTTTTTGTGGTCTAACAGGACTTTACAGTTTTTACGAACTTTTTTTTACGAACTTGGCTGTATGGCGACGAACTCAAGGGTGAGAAAGTGACCGAGTTTCGGCTTGGATTGTTGCCTTGAATGCAACATCGCTAATCTAAGCTAAGCTAGTTAAGTTATTCACTCATACCTGTGTGTGTGCTTCATGATCATGTAGTTTGTATCAAACAATCTGGCTATACTAACAAAATCGAAAAAAATTAAGGAGTAAAACCTTTCACTATATATACATGTACCTAGAATGATTGTGTATGTCGGGTAGATCTTAAGACGCGAGCAAAGACTAGTTTTTTAATTATGATTACAAAAATCTAAAGCAATAGCGCGATCTATAATACTAGCAACACCATCTCTTATTGATCTGTATGCATTAAAACACAATGCTGTACGTGTCATAATATTATTTAGAATTACCTCTCGGCGAGCTCGTTGGCCGCTTCGATGTCGACCCTGAGGTTCCTCCGAGGGCTCGGCTCCACGCTGCACAGACCCGATTCCGGTGTCGACGAACAGACCGATTCATCCTGTCACGATATATCGTACATTCTAGGAATACATCATCTTTTATTTGCGACTTTAGACGTAGATAAAAGACTTTTCAAAAATCTATCTGACAAGATGATATAGAGGTTCCACTTTAGAACCATTTCCATCAGTAATCAGCATTCAGCGTGTCACTATTTTGTCCTTAAATCGGTGTTTCAAATCTGGCTCAAAGAATCAACTTATAACGTTATTCACCTTTTCGTTAACGCCAGAGACCGGTAGAGTGGTATAGTTGACATGAGAGGTGTGATCGGGATGAGGACAGACCTGCGGGCGTTGGTTGTGATCGTCCTCCTCGCTGAACATGTGCCGGTCCCGCTCCTGAGGGGAGAGCCGCAGCCGCATGTCCGCCAGCTCTGCCAACTCCGCCTGCCACGGCTCGAAGTACGAATCGCACGACGAGGACCTGACCACCGTACACATGTACAAAATCACGAGATACTATGACGAACGTGACGAACACTATTGAAGCGATAATGACTTAGTTGGTAGTGTCGATAATGACTTAGTTGGTAGTGTGTTTGGACACAGCGTCGAAGAACGTAGGTTCGAATCCTAGCACCTGAATCGGAGCGCTCGGTGAAGGAAAACATCGTGATGAAACGATATCATGGTGGTAGGGCTTTTTCTAAGTCCACCGCCCGCTAGTTACCACCCGCCTGGCAGAAGTGAAACATCGAACTTATTTTGTACAAGTAATATGCATAAGAGAACAGATTACGACAGACACTAAATATGACGTAATGTAAAAATAAAATATTACGATTTTTTCCCAGAAAATGATGACTGTTCATTTTTGTAAACATTTATTATCATTAAATACAAACATTAAAAACAAAAAAAAACTCAATTCCTGTCGCCACTACTATATATAGACTGTATATGTGGCGACGCGTCGCCACGCCACCTGCAATCGTTTTTACGCGCTGTTGTAGACATTTCACATGAAAAGGAGACACTGGGCATTCTTTCACAGATCGTTGGCCTATTCACATTTACCGATAATTCGTAACTGTATTCAGTATTGCATTTCCGTAACGGCTAACAGTAAGATGGTGTTGATTAGAGGGTCCTGGTACCTGGTGTGATGCTTGAGTGGCTGTGCAGGTCTCTCGGCGAGAGGCGCCAGGGTGTCGGTGTCGGAGGCGAGAGACTCGCAGGACTTCACGGGGCGGAGTCCCCCACACATCGGCATGTCCTGTGTGAAACGCTAAACTATTTAAACCGAACGCGATATTACCCTCTTTACTATCATAAACTTGACTAATGTTATAAATGCGAATGTCAGTTTGTTCGTTGCGCTATTCACGTCTTGACTATTCAATCGCCCAAATTGAAACTTTTTATACACGTTATCGACATATAGACATAGGGTACGTATAGGGTTCCCGCACAAATATTGTTAGGAAATGTTGGCCGATGATGCTTATGAGTGGCGCAAATTACAAAATCAATAAAGCGCAAAAAATGATCACTGAATTACCGATGGAGTGGAAGAGAGATAGATAGAGAGACAAGCCGAACGCTTAGGCCGATCAGGCCTCTCTATCTTTTGTTCCGCACTCAGCCCAGGCGGAACGTGACAATAAGTCATGCTTTTTCGTGCGTGCAGCCGGCGTTCATCGATTTATAAGACGTTACGTTAGTATACGAGTATGTGGTTAGAATTAGTGTCGTTAGTGCGGATCCTATACGACATTCATGTCATGGTCTTGATGCGTTACGACGTCTCACGCTTGTGTTACCTACATACATACTACCTACACAGTATACCTAAATATATCAATATAATATAGAACTCAAACTACAGTGCTAATTCAGCTATTGTGAAAGTTCCCATGTGAATCAATGTGACAAAAATTTCCTTTTAAAAACAATGTTTTTTTTGTTATTTTGCATCTATAATCGTATTTTAAGCACTACTTTCAAAAGGACTTTAAATAACTCTGTCGAGTGTAGTGAGAAAAAAATGTTACTATAGTTCCAGCTTTTAGGGACTTTCCGTTGTACACTCATTTCTACATACAATTATACTACACATAGACCACTGATACTGGTTTGGGGGTAATTGAATATATAGGAATGTGCTATGTATCATAGTTTACCTAAAGTTGGTCACGAGCCCGAATTACGTTTATTAAAGGGCCAAAAACGGGCAATTCAGTTTACGAGCTCGTGCACCATCTCGTACAAATATAATTAAATAAAAGTGTTCAGTACCGCGTGCGCTGCACGTACATTTTTATACCGATAAAAAATGATTTATTACATTCCAAGCGCACGAAATCTGGGGTGACAGGTAGACCTTAATTTAAAAAATACATGCACAAATAGAGAGAGACAATCGATAGGTGCATACTGACCTCCATCGGTGCGGAAATGGGCGGCGTGACCGGTTTAACGATGGCCCTCACCGTCCTCGGCCTCTGCTGCTTGCTGCGGGTGAACAGCCCGCGCCATCCCGACGGTGACCGTTTCAGCCCTCGTTTACTGCCTGTACGTAATATATAAGTTATAGTAGTGAGGCATTTTATTTGAAATATAAAAAAAATTTAGTTTTATTTAATATAAAAAAAATGTTAAATCGCATGTATGAGATGTACGAACACAGATATGTTAAACAACGTGTGTCTGTGTGTACACACGGGTAGTAAGTGAAACTTTTTAAGCTTATATGTATTAACCTATACATATATGAGAATGCTTATATACTATATATTACTAGACCCAGACTGACAATTATACATCCCTACCTGACGTTTAACGCGTAACGAAATTTTTTCTCTACCGTGACATAAGAAGTTTCAATTAAAAAAAAAACGTCTGTTATCTTTTAGCATTGTTGTAGCGTTAGATAAACTGTATTTTTATTTTATTGATTGGTTTTTCAACAACAATATTTCTCGCACATATGCATTCAACAATAGATCAATTTTAGGTATATATTCTTAAGTTGTTCGGCCATGATTTTTTCGGGAGGTAGTCCAAATTATTAAAAAATCGTAGATAAATTAATTGCACTAGTTATTTGGCATTGTTCGGAAAACAGATAAATATCGGTGCTCCCTTGAAACCTGTTTTAGGCAAATTGTGTAGTATTTGTCGTTGAAATTGGAAGTTGGTGAACTTGGTGAATAGTAGAAGTTGGTGAACTTAGTGAATAGTATAAGTTGGTGAACTTAGTGAATAGTAAAAGTTGGTGAACTTAGCGAACAAGTGCAAACTGAATGAGTTTTTATCCCGATGATAGAGGAATAAACTTGCCATTCATTTTCTGGGATATCTACACTTCAGACCGATTTAAAATTACAGTCCATTGCCTGCGATAGACACTTCGGCCTGTGTGAGTGTGGTGGTTGCCAGCCCGCAGGTTATATTAGCTACGATGCCTTTAAACGTTAAGCAGTTTACTCGAAAATTACTAAAAGAGTCTAGAAATAGTTTAAATCTAGTGCCCAGGACACTTAAGTGCTTGTACGTGACAAATTATAATACGTTAAATAAATTCAATACCAAAAAATTAATACAGACCTGATAGAGGTAGATCCAGAACGGTATGATACTGAGGTAGATTATTGGGACCGGATCCAACCTGAGAGTTATTTTTTATAGATCAATATTACTTCACAAAACTGTTACTATGGGTTTATAGTAAAATAATATCAATGTTGTTTTCACTCCAATTAACGACAACTCTGTATAACGTCACAAAATTTACGGTCCCTTAAGTGCCGTTGTATAGAGTTAACACTGTATTGAAATATATATGTATGAATAAAACATTTGTAATTACATGACTATCATCTCTTCTCATGACATGCGATCACCTAACTTATCATCTTCTCTGCCATCACCATCATCATCTTATTACACCTACTTGGGGTCGGAACAACGGGCTCTCCTCCTCCACTCTCCCCTGTCACATGCCATCTCAGTATTCACACCTTTTATACACATATAATTCCTCACACAATCCTTTAATAGTTTCTTCGGTCTTGCATCCTACCTACTCCTGCATCTGTTCACCTTTATACTTAAAACTTTTCTAGTTACATGACTTTCACCTCTTCTCAAGATATGCTCGTACCATGGTGACCTATTATCCTTCGGACTTGATGGCGAATAAGTCAGCTATCATGTCGTTTCATAATCTTGCAAAGCACGTGATCATTAATCTGAAGGTATTTAACGAGCTTTGAAATCACCATGATTCCCCGACTTCTACTGAAATCATAACCGAGGAATCTTTGCGACCATATTATATATGTTCATGTTACGCGTTGAGGGGAAGGAAGTGCCTCGTATCAAATTGCGACCATCTTTCTCTCTCCCGTTATATTGCTAATTCCGGATACATTTATGCGAACACAACCGAATAAAAAAGAAAAAACCTATTACTCCCCAATTTGTCTGTCATTGGTGCTATTTTCAAACTACCGCTGATAAACGTATTCTCAATATTATCCATTCCATTCTCTTCTCTGGTACATGTAATCTTCTCTGATTCATCTCCTTCGTAGTCCAACATTCAAATCCATACATCGACTGGTCTTATAATAGGTGTCCCCTTGATTTTACAAGGGCATTTGTTTGTTGTGTATGTGTTAAATTGATACCTCTATATATTTCGGTTGTAAGTGACCGGATGGTCGTAACTGAGTCGTGTCGCTAGAGGGCGTGGCGGCGGCGGGCGGTGTGGGAGAGTGCGCCGGCGCCGGCTTACCGCGACGACGCGCTTCCTCTAGGCTGCGAACATCAATACGACACTATTCACTATATCCTAAAGTTAATATTATAAATGTGAATACAAGTTGTTTTTTTTTTTACTAAAACTGATTTTTTTTTCTACATCGCCTCATATTTTCCGACTATCTATCACATGTTGCATTACAGCCGGTCGCAGAGTAGGGGTACAGTAAAAGGCGCCACCAATACGCCTTGTGCTGTCACGGTGACTATGACGATACCTTCCTTCGGGAAGAGGCCTATGGCCCTGCAGTGGGTCTCTTACAGGCTGATGATGATGAGGATGACATATATAACCTGAGCAACTTGGTCGGCGGATTAATCGGCAGACTCTTAGGCCTCCTCCCGCTGGACTCCTGACCTCGCAACTCCACCTCCTGGGAGTCGCACCGCTCCTGAAACGGGTTATTGCAATCTAGATTCCAGATGATATAGACGAGAATATTCTATAAATGTTATATGAAAACACTCTTGGTTACAGGTATGCACATGTACGTACACGTGTATGCAAACACGTACTCACCCGTAACTGTATATTACAGATTTTCTCTCTAAACATTTTTCATAGGTAAAATTAGTTCGATTATTAGTATGATAGAAAATTGTATTAAAAATGTAGAATAGTCAAATACAAGTTGGATAAAAAAAAATGTAAATAAGTTCACGCGTCCAGTATCCAGGTCGAATTTTCGATATTCGCACGAACACACATTCGTATGCAAGACAACGTAACGGTAACGTAATGTAACGGTTTTTCTTTATGTGACGTTTTTAACCAGCCAACTCTTAATGTGAATCGCGTTAAGAATCTACGGTTTAAAAATTCTAACGAGAGAGGAGGAGGTTCCAAGTCTTCACGACTCACCTGTTCCAATGATTCAGGACCGGAGTCAGCTCCCTGCTCCTGTGCGAACAATTCCTCCGCGTAGCATATCAGGAACTCCGTTACCACCGCCTGATTAACAATTAACACTGTATTAAATTCTTCCATTACTTTTTTTTAAGTAAAAGTTTTTTGCTCCGCTTGACTTGGGGAGTATGCTGGTGAATGCGTGACGAGAGCGTTGTGTGATCGGGCGAGCCAGACGAAAATTGAGAGGGAGATGTAAGTTAGTGAAGCTAGAAAGAGAGAGAGAGAGTTACGTTTCGTATATTGCTACAAGGGCAAGAGAGAGAGGTGCGAGCACACATTTTCATTTTCTCTTAGCCAGTTACGTTTCGTATATCTAAGACACAGTGCAGGCTTATTGTCTGCATCACACTTACAGTAGGAGCTAGAGAGAGTAGTGCGCGCGAACATTTTCTTTCTCTCTTCCTCTCATAGCCAATGCATGACATATATATACACATAATAAATTAATTTTATACACATAATCTTTAAAGAAGAAACGATACTTAAAACCGTATAAAAATCAGTCGAATATTGTAGAAGAAATAAGGAAACACACAGACAGACAAGAAAACCGACGTTTTTTAAGATATTTGTAGAATAAAACGTGTATGTGAGAGAAAGAGAGACTGATAAAATGAAAGAGACAGGTATCGAATCAAAGAATCAGGGGAGAGAGAGACAGGTGTGGAGAACCTGAACAGCGACTCCTTGCAGTGCGTGCTGAGGTCTCGGGGAGCGCAGCAGGTTGGGGGCCCACACGATGGCCATGTTCCTCGCCGTCATGCCGGTGCTCTCACTCAGCAGCGACACCCGCCTCAGGTGCCTCATCAGGTAAGCGAGGGTCCTGTCACAATTCAACAACATTATTAAATAATTGAGAACCCTTCTAGAACATTCCGTGAAGGTGAAACGTAGTGACAAAGCAATACAATGTAATAGAATTGTACGAGGTTAGTGTTAGCTTAGAACGTAAATTGCGCACGCCTGTGTGTCAACACCATTAAGTTACTTTTAGCTTGAAGCTAAAGTTGCACACACCAGTGTAAAACATCGCTAAGTTAATTTTAGCTTGAAACTGAAATTGCACACGTTTATTTTGAAATGAAACAAAATCGGCACAAGCGTATGTAACACACCGTAAAGTTAGCTTTAGCTAGAAAGTGAAGTTGCACACGCCAATGTAACACACCGTTACGTTTATTTTAAATCGAAATAGAAGTTAGGTGCACACGTGTATGTAAAACAGCGCTAAGTTCGCTTTAGTTTAAAACAGAAGTTGCGCACGCCTGTGTAGCAACACCAGGAAGCTGACCGATAAATAAAAATGTGTTGAAACATTATCTGTAATTAATTAAAAGCTTTTTCTCATATTCTTCATTTTCTTCGTTCAAACTTTTTTTTAATGCGGATCGAAACGATTAAAAGGTACAACAAAAGAAAACTCAAAAGTAAAAACATTTACCTTTTAATTAGAAACTCGATGAAACAAAAAGCGACGTTAAAAAGAGACAAGCATATACATCTAGAGGATGCAACGTGCGAGAGAATGAGACAAAGTATCTTATCGTATGTATGAATAATTGATAATTTTTAAAGACGTCTAACCTGCTTGAAAGTTTTTTTTTGTATCATATACATATCTCGCATTAGAGACCATCAAGATTAGCGAAAATTAACTATATAGTACATACACTTATGTGAGCAATTTACTAAGATTTTTTTTTAAGAATGTTTGTTTGTTTAAAGGATCTGGGGGTAGACGATGGTATATATACCTGTAGTGTGGCGGTGGTAGCTTCACGACGGTCTCCCTGACGGCCGCCAGCTTCGACTGTTCATCCGGCATCTGCACAGCTTGCACAAAACTCTCATACAACTGGTACGTGCACAGAGGATTCGGCAGTTCACTAATAAAACGAAACAAATTCACTTTAATTAACATTCATATATGTCATATGGCGACTCACGAGTCGTGGACATTACTTTTTTTAACCGACCGAAGAAAATAAAACCAAATCTTTTTTTTATACATCAGAGGTATTATTAGCGTTTAATCTGATGTTAAATGACGATGTGGTCTAAGATGGTAAACACGCTAAGCCTAGTTGGGTACTGGTTCTCAAGTGCAGCTGCAGGAACACCCCGACAGGTGCTTGGCGACATATTTCCCATGTATCAAAGGATGGTAGCTAATCAAGAGATTTTAAAAAAGCGCTACCACCATGTTATGGTGTCATCGCGATGTTTTCTTTTAGAAAAAGCTCCAGCTCAGGGTGCAAGGATTCGCACCTACGTCGATCGTCAGGGTTCATAGGAGACCCTTTCTTGTTAATTCCTTTTTTTTGTTTGAACAAAATTTTTTAACTCGACTGGCGGTAAGAGTTGACTAGTTAAAATCGTCACGTAAGGATTAAGCGTTATGGCCCCTCCCACCGACTTTTTATCTTTCTAATGTATACGAGTGTGCGTAAAGCCCAACCTATAATGATCGAAAGGAGTTAAAAACCCAATGTTCAATATATTTTTAGATGGTCCGGCCCACGCATTTTAGTCTTTTGTTTTTAATGAAAAACTCAACAAACATACAATATTAAAATGGAAGAACATTTTTACACAATCTTTTATTTCAAAAACATGGCATTAAT
Source organism: Antheraea assamensis (assembly GCA_035772565.1). Taxonomy (NCBI): domain Eukaryota; kingdom Metazoa; phylum Arthropoda; class Insecta; order Lepidoptera; family Saturniidae; genus Antheraea; species Antheraea assamensis. The sequence continues at coordinate 367,718 of JAQQSE010000107.1, forward strand.
CACAATATTATCACCTGACGTTAGTTGACGCGATACTTTACAAGTAAAAGCCATAAACTTAAATGTACTTAATATTGTACATTGGGCATTTAGGAGATAATTTTTTTCTACAACTTGGGCCTGAATGTTGTGTTAGGAGGTTAAAATAAAACAGTAATAGTATTTAAGATGTATGTGTGTATGAAGTTGTTGTGAGTGAGTGCGAACTAACCGGAAGTACATCTTGAGGAGGACTGGGGACTGCGTGGGGGTCCCGCGGAAGGGCGGCGGGAGACAGGTCCGGGGGATGTGCACAGTCGAACGCGGCTCGCAAGCGCTGCGTGAGACCAGACCCTCCGGACAGCCGGTACACTCCGTCCACGGGGCCCCGCTCCTCTATAGCGCGCGCACACTCCGACAACACCACCGGCACTAGGGGGTACATCAATTTACGATATTACACAAATTTATAACTAGACTAGCCGATAGCCTCGATTTCGACTGTTGTCCTGCGCATGCGCACCACGCCGTTCGCCCCCAATATCCGCATCGTTGGATGCACAGTGCTTATAAAAATGGTAGATTTTTTATTTATTTCAATAACTTTGTATTAAACGAAAATATCAATATATTTTTTTAGACTAGCTACCCGCCTGTTTCCGTACGTGTCTAACGAAGAAAATGAGATTAAATCTTTCCTATACAATACGACCATAAAATATAATAAAATGGCAGCTGGACATCAATTCTGTCATTATGTTTGAAGATCCATTTAATTTTACTAATAATATTTATGTTTGTCGTTAAGAGATGGCGCCACACGTCTAATAGCTCGTGATTTTATGTGTTTGCAGTCTTTAAATGAGATGCGACTATTGGTCGGACCTAATTCAGTTAGCCATGTCTCCTAAATAATCAATTGACTTTTGGTCTGTTCGTTGTTGTCGTTTCGTCATGTTAGTCAAAAGCATACAAATTTTCTGGTTGTCGACCAGAAATTTCCGTAAACATCAATTATGAAGTACAATTAACTATTTAGCTGTTATTCAAACATTCTCATAGACTTTTTCTATGATAAATTGGAGCGAAGCGACATGCATTCCACTCGATGTTAAATGGTCATTATAAAACAATTGCCATCGTTGGGAAGTAATCAATTAGAACTTTGTGCTTTTTGCTAAAATGTAAAACCCCTATAATAATAGCATATAATTTTCTCTAACAAAAAACTACCAGAATTTTTATTGACACTATTTAGGGCAAATTTGATATCACTTTATCGACAAATGTTTTAGCTTTTGATGCGAAAAATGTTTCCTCCTTCATACCTCATTCTTCAAAAATATTTATAATGATAAAAAGAATCTGACTATTGCTTTTTATGGTGCTTACTCCAGGGAATACGATCCAATCGTCCACATACTTCTTCCATCTTCGATATTTCTTAATCGTTGAAACACTTTTACAAAATACAGTGACGTAAATAAACCTTTTCAGTCATGGATACATTGTCGCTTCACACTTAAGACGAACTTGAACCAACTTTGTTTCACTTAATTTGCTACGTCAGTATGTGTACATTAAGCAATGAAAATAAGAGAGCCGAATATGCGCCGAAAGAACATGCAAACGGGTAGATCTAAATTATAGATATTGGATGTAATTATTAAGCTGTGAAATTACCATCGTGACCGCAGTTGAGGAGGTGCTCCCCGAGGTCGCAGCCGAAGACCCTCTCGCGGAGGATGCCCTGCTGCTTGAGGCTCCGGCGCGAGGGTCTCGAGAGGATGAAGCTGCGGAACAGCGATATCAGCTTGCCGTGTTTACGCAACACCGGCTTTATCGGAGCCACCGCCACCGACCTGCCGACCGTTACACCACACACCTCTGTTATACACACACCGGGCTTCCCCCAGCCCATCACCCCTCCACTTATCCACTACTGGGGGTACAAACTTTTTAATACTTCATGATTTTTATCTATCCCCACGGGAACAGTACAAGGAGTGAAAGAGTAATAAACAAACAGACGGACAGACAGACAGATAAACAATAAAACAAAATCACATTCGCAGTTATAATATCAGTAAGGATAGGTCCTAGCTTTCTACCATAATCTCACTTGATGGTAAATGAAAAATGGTAGTTACGCTAAACCTGTATACAGGGAGACTGGCTCACAAGTGCAGCTGGCGGAACACACTGAAAGGTGCTTGAGGGTGGTAGCTAGTCAGATGGGTTTAGAAAAACTCTTATCGGAATGGTACGGTTTCATCACGAAATCTGTATTCTTCAACCGAAAGCTCCGGCTCATTTACAAGGATTCGAGCCTACATCAATATACACGATGTCCGCTAACCCCTTAGCCATCATTGTGCAAAAGATCGCTCCTATAAAACCTCGTATAGTTCAGAATTAACTGAACTTAAATACACAAGTCGCGTGAAACAATAAGTCTATACCACGCGGACGAAGCTGGAGGCACTAACTAGTCCTTAATTATAACTTTATTTGGTTAAATCGTGGTGGTCAAGTAGTTCCAACGGTAGAATGTCAATCCGATATCCGCAGGTTCGAACTCTTGCAAATACCAACGAATTTAAATTGGTAACAGTATTAGGTGACGGTGAAGGAAAATATTGTGAGGAAACCCGAACTAGAGAAAAGTTCTTGTTGTATCACCGTGTGTGGGAACAATATAGAACTGTGGATGTTGTTGTGTTCGAAGTCTTTTCTTGGGAATGAGGCCTATAGCCCTGTAGTGGATCTTTGACAGGCTGATGTAAATATGAATTCGTATTCGTAGATAGGACATTTTCTAAGTCCGACTGATTAGCAACCACTTTTAAATTGGGAAATCTGTCGTCAAACACCTGTTGTTGTGTTTCGGCAGCTGCAGTTCAGAGCCAGTTCCCCTTTAGGTATAACGTGTTTACCATCTTAGACCACATCGTCGTTCCACATCAGGTCAGACTGTAGCCAAATACTAAAACCCAAGCAAACCTAAGTATACCAATATGTTTTATAGTTGAGAGTAAACAAAGAATTGAATGCAAAAAATATACTTTGCTCACAAAACTTCTTTGTAAACAATGTTATACATTAGTTTACATGTGCAGCGCATGAGCTCCACATCGCTTACCCCACTTCGCATATCGCTGAACGTGTAGTGGTTATAAAAGTCGTAGTTTCTTAAAACTTCAATAACACTGTATTAAATGAAGATATCGTGACATTGTTTACATAAAGTATACGATTCCAAGAAGTAAAACAAAAAAACATTTGATTAAACGTTTTTCACTGAAAAGCAAGCGGACTATCAAACAGAAGGGGGGACTAATGCAGAGGGAAGACTCACCCAACTATAGGCGGTGGCTGAGTCATGTGCCGCGGCACCTTGTCCCCGATGACGGCGACGCAGTGCCTCGGGAAGAACCCCACGCGGAACCCTCGCTTGCCGCGCCACCACACCGACTCCTGAGGACCTGGAGACCGGAAAACACTTTTAAAACTTTATACCTATACATATAAAACGTCCTTAACCATAATCAAGTACTTGCCTAGTCTTGAGATTGTCATAAACCTAGCAAAATTTCAACCACAATCTTAAAATTATAATAGAAATATAAATCCAATTAATATGACCTGTCATGGCAAACATAATATACATTAGATTAAATTAATTTAGTTCAATCCAGCAGTTCAAAATAAACTTGCAAGAATATTTACAGAGTATTTATTGGAATCAAACTCACCGGGCATATCGATGATGGAGATCATATCACCAACTTCGAAGCTAATTTCATCACGGGCCTGAAACATGTATAAAAATTAAACTGTATATTCCGACTAATAAACACCTGCGACTTCGCAGGAGAAGTGGGGCTCCATGGCAAGAAAAAACGCCTAAATATTTAATGTGCCTAACGATTTTTGAACGAGTAATAAAAAAAACTCAAAATATACCAGGAGGGTTATTTTGAAGAGTACTAAAACATATAACAAAACTGAGGAAATGGAATAAAAAAAAAATTTCAAACAGTCCGATTTGACGTGGAACGCCCCATATGTATATATGGAGCATTCCACATACATATAGTGATATTATTATTGTATTTATTACACACTAGGTTTTGGCACATGGCTTCGTCCGCGTTTATTTAGATATTCAAATGATTAATAATGTAACTTTTAATAGGTGAAATAATATTTAAAATCATTCAATATGTTTTGCGTTACAAACAAAAAATAGAAATCTTCTCTTTACTATATAGTACACCACCTTCCGCCGGGCTGACAACTGCGGCGGCATGATGATAGCCTCAGCACGGTCCCATGCTGCACCAACGCAAAAGTGGCGGCCGGTACACCGTGGGGTTTTAGTCCGTGCGAGTCGGACATAACCCATTCTCTTCTCCATTCTGGGTCTCCATAAGGGATTTCCCGACGTTAATAAGTCACTTTATGCAGTGGCGAGCTTAATGTTACAAAGCATATTTATCGAGATAACTAGGTCTTAATTTCCTCGCTACCACACCCGTGCGAAGCAGGGTCCTGTGGCTAGTAAATAATATTAAGCAAAAAAAAAACATACCTGTGAGACATACTTCCTGACGGAGTAGGCAGCTGCGACCGCCGGAGTGTTGATGGAACTAGAGTCTTCGTTCGCGACCAGCAGTTTGTGACCTTGAATAACATTATCATATATATTAGCAAACGCACGTAACTTTCTCTGTATTCGTATCGTTATAAATGTTGACACCATACATTATCTTCGTGTAACTCATACGGAGAAATTTTTCCAACTCATTTGACACTTGGGTCATTTCAATATGAAGTGGTCAACGAAATAAATTTTTAATATTTTTTAGTTTAATAGTGTTAGGTTTTACAACAAAGCCCCAGAGCACATCACCGTTTTTCCGGATAGTAAGTTTAAGCGCCATTTTTGGTGTCAAAATATAATATATAAATATAAATGTAATAATATTGACTCCTCTCTCTCTCTCTCTCTCTGTGTGGAACCGTTAACAACAATTGTAACTTTAATGTATATTAACATTCAGTTTGTTGTCAGTTTTTGTTGTTGCACAAACCAGTGGTAATTTTCCCGTTCTTTATCGCCTACCTCAACGCCTAAACTGTATAAAATATTTTTGATTTTGATTTACTTAGGGAGTGAATTTTCAAAACTTAGTAATAGCTGTGTAAATTTCATATTCCTAGGTTCAATGTTAAAAACTAAGAATTGTAAGTTTAAGAACTCACCTTTATTGTCCATCTGGAGCCAGTTCAGCACGGGACCACAATTAATGGAATCGTCCGCTATGATCGACAGATGGTGAACGTAGTCCGATATCAGCCTCTGATACTCCTCGGCGTCTACCACCAGCGTTTCGGTCATCTTCTCAGCGAGACTCGGCAACCCAGACACCTTTCTATCGTATATACACCTGGAACATTAACCCATATGTTTGACCAAGTCTTGGAGAAATTCAACATTTATACGAGGGTGTGGAGTCATAGAATTGAAGTTTTTGTACATATACAAGATATATATTTTGTCATCATCATCATCAACCTATAAGAGACCCACTGCAGGCTCATAGGCCTCTTCCCGGCGGAAGGTATCGGCATAATCACCGCGATAGCACACGACGTATTGCCGATTTCATACTCTGAGAAATCCACAGTACTATATAGTTTCCACGCACGATGATACAACAAGAACATTTCTCAGGTTCAGGTTTCCTCACAATGTTATTCCTTCACCGTCAGCCGATAGTGTTACCAATTTAAATTACTAAATTGTTATACAAATAAATAAATAGTACGCGAATTCCGTAAAATTTATGCTACATGCCGGGGTTCGAACCTGCAGACATCGGATTGATATTTCACCGGGCAAACCACAATGCACCAATTTGGATAATTCTACTATTGTTCTATTTGTAAATGTCAGGACACGATTTGTATGAATGTTTAGTCTTATTTTCTTCGTTAGTACAGTCGAGCGAAACCGGGGCGGGGAGCTAGTTATAAATAGAAATTATAGAATTATGAACACTCGGCCTTCTGTTTGTCATAGATATATCGGTGTAATTGGATTTTGATTTTAGTAATATTATAAATTGAAGTTTCAAATAACACCATTGAACTGAACAATGAATTATATGAAAAGCAAACCAAGACACCTTATATTCCAACGAAAATCAAAGAAGTGAAGTGTTCACCTGTGCAGCATATCGTCCAGCTGGAGGAAGTTCGCCCTATTCCTCATGAGGGTCCACTCCCTGACGTCGCTCGCCTCGGTCCAGCTGCTGCTCAGGGTCCTCACGTCGACGGATTCATCACAGGCTGCGTTCACGTGAGCCCTCACCTTTAGGCAGATCCAACCTGGATATTATAATGATAATTAAACACTGTACGAGATAATTGATATACTCGTATAGCTATATCTCTTTATAGAGAGGATACTCTCTGTATACTCAGCAATAAAGACACTTATTATATACACTCTACAATCTAAAAAGACATTGATATACATCATTATCATTTATAGAAATTTTGATATACATTCTATCATATATAAAAATACTGATATATACATTGAAATTGAAAAAAATCCTTTACTCAATTATGCCCTAAGAAGACGCTTATGAACGTCAAAATTACCTCCAATTCGGACAAACAACCCGAGAACTCGATCGTGTTTATCTTTTTAACATATATAGATGTATATTTAAAATACACTACACGTTACAATCGTTTCTATTGGATGCACAGAGAAAGGTGTCAATTCTCAGACATGACCATCGTTCACATATTGGTCGACCCTATAATAGCCCTTTGATAAAAAAACTCGCTTGACATGGCGTTTAAATTTACAGTCTGGCAAATCGGTAATATGCTTTGACACTTTGTTATAAAACCTAACACTATTGCCTAAAAGACTGTTACTGGTCATACCGAGTCGGAAACGTGGGGGGGGGGGGGAGAGGGGGGGGGAGGTCTTTTACGAAATCCAGCTTTTCAAAGTTTTAGCGAACATCTATTGAATTATCAAGAATGTATTAGGGAGGTAGAGTAATGATTCGTGAGGTGCCTTATTGTATAATTTATAAAGACACTAGCAAACCTTTATCATCTATAAAAATTCTGTTATACACTCTATTATCTAAATAGACACCAATACACATACCCATCATCTATAACGACACTGATATACACTTTATCATTATCATTAGGTGAAATACGTCACGAGCATGTCTAGGCTATCGGTGACGCGAACCCATAAGATTTTCCCCTACTAAATATATTTTTTAAATCGCTCTACACAGCTAAAGAAGATTTCACTTCAGAAAATTTCAATTTGACCACAGACCCTCGTCGAGTGAATCGGTGCATAGGTCCTCGCACGGTATCGTCTCGATGGCGAGACCTCCGAGCGAGACCCGGTCGTAGTGGAAGTGAGCGCATTCCTCCAGCTTCGGGAACCTGCATGATGCACCAGACGAAGACGGCTGAGAACGTACAATAACAAAAAATTATGAAGAGTAAATTTAGTGACAGCGTTACGTTTTTTGTGCGCAACCTATTATGCGCGCCTTTCACAAAACGGGGGATTGAGATTCATACAATTTTTAATATTCGTACTTAATTTAGATATTGTTTCTGATAGAACACTGGGGACGACGAGGTATGGTTCTACTTATGTAAAATATTTGATGTATAATATTTTGCCGAATAGTCTAAAAATGTTAATAGAATAAAAAACATATTTTATTTATTTAGATAACAAACAGCCATATACCATAAATATTTTATAATTACAATATATATTAAAAGGCCTAAAGTACGATTATTTAATAGTAAAACATTGTTTACATTTACATTTTTACATTTGTTAGGCTACTTTTAAGAAATCGTAGCATCACCTTGATAAGTATGTACTTATACAAAATTTAAATTAATTGCAAATTACCTATTTTTTCTTTTTAAATTTCGTAAAATAGATTTTGTTTTTAAATACACAAAAAGTTTAAAGAACTAAAATAAACTAAACTAAAAAATGAAGTATAACTTATATACCAGTCTTATACAGCAGTAGCCAATTTCTTTTTATGAGATAAAAAAATATTAGAAAATATACCAACATTGTTAAGGAATTTATTATAACATTATATACATTCTTTAAGTGTTTTCATTTCATTGTCATTCGTAGTGGCAAATGTGAAAATACTGTCTCTATTCTAACAATATACACTTTTTATAGTGCGCTTACTAACATAATATCAGCCAGTGCGGTTTCCTTTTTTGAATTCAACAGAAAGAACATATTTTATAAACGGTATTGTAATTAAATAGATATCTCGTTACTCGCACTAACCGTTTCAGCGACGTCGAAGGTGGCGGATGACGGCGGCGCGGACTGACTCATGGCGGAGCTCTGTGACGTCACGGGGGTCACCGTCAGCGCCGTCAGCGATATCGAACCTGAAACGGATACGGCACAATCGCATAAACAAAAATTAGCTTAGACATTCACGTCGGCACACACGAATTTAAGGTTTAATAGTGACAGAATAGTAGGTACGAATCTTTGCCACCGAACCGGTGCCTTTGATGAAGGAAAATAACGTAGTGAAACTTGTGAATCGTAGCTAGAAAAGAGCAGGAGGGCTTAGAAAAAGCCCTACCACCATGCAATGTGGTTTCAGTATAGTTAGTTTCAGAAGGCCTATACATATTAGAAGCTGATATGATACCTGGGGTTTCTCTCTTGCATTCCGATTCGTGAGTTTGTTGAGCCCTCGTTGAACTACGCGAGTCTGAACTGAACCGAACGGACCTGTGGAAAGGGAATAGAATTCACACTAACAACCACCCTCAGTATTCGTACGTATTAACCCCTGGACTGTTCAAAACCATAAGGGTATATGTTTCATACAAACGAATGTAGACATCATGAGGCCACAGGTCAACAGAGTGTTGGCAGCATAAATTTAAATAAAATACCTGATTTGGTACAAAACATTGAAAAATAACAAATTATGTACTTGTAAAATTATAATTTTTATGTAAGATAGCAGCCACCCGCGACTTTGTCTGCGTTTGTAACTTTATAAAGGTATTTTATAAGATATTTATTTAATTTGAAAAAAAAAAACTATGAAACTTATTTTTATTACTTTATAACTGTATTGTTAAATACCAATTTTCATAGATGTAAGTTAAAAAAGACAGATTTTCATAAAAAATGTCATCTTTTTTTTCCACCACCGTAAGGGTTGAATTTCCAAAGATCATTGAAATGATGTAGGTAAATACGATAAACTTTTATACCTACCCCTCTTTTACTCCCTTAGGGATGTATTTTTTCATTCATACGAACGTTTTTTTTTTCTACACCATGAAATTTACAATGTATGATATCGAAAATTAAAAAAAAAATGAAATTAAAAACAATCCACGATTTTCAAACTTGGGTCTTCAAGTATCAGCAGCGGGGTTAATCTCTAATACCGTTTGAACTGATCACCATGAGTGATTGTATATCTAAGTGTCGTGTTCGTGGAGAAAATTTATGTGGTATCATCAGTCATAAAACTCGCTTGTATATTATAATTTACCTAAGTTTTTTTTTTTTTTTTTCGAACTGACCTACTCTGTTAGCCTGGCAAGGCCGCTACAGTTCCACCGGACTAAAATTTACCTAAGCTTTTAATGAAGAACTATACTTAAATTGAAAATCAATCGTCAAGCACTTCGCATGTACGTTCCGGCAGCAGCACTTGAGAGTTATCATCCTAGTTCACACCGTTTATTAAAACCAGATGGGATTGGGGTCAAATTTGAAACCTATACATTATAAAGAAGAAGCCTTAAAAATGAGCAAAGATGTGTGTAGGTATTTAGATAATTTTACTCATGTTTGTTATGTAAAACATTTCGCACTTTTAATAATAAAAAAAAGTAGTAACTCAAAAATTTTATTTTGTGGGAAAATGAAAAGAATTCGTAGATATTTCAGTTTTTTTTTTTTAATAAAATATGCTATATAATAATTTAAATACAGAGGGAGTAACAGTATTAGCATAAAAGTGAATTATGTCGAAATGTCACCGAAAAACCACGTGCATTTAAAAAAAAAAAAACAAAAATGACATAAATCTGAATTAAAGCAAATAAGTTAATTACTCTTTATTAAAATATCGAATTTTTCATTTTACTTCAATTTATTGATTATCTTCTTCGGTTTTTCACACGTTCCATTCCAAAAATGAACAAGTCATTTATTTTTATAATTTGTATAGTATCGAAGCGGCTATTGAACTGGACGTACTCTTCTCGTAACATTAACTTACTATCTGGTGAAAACTCGAAAAAAACGTAAATTTTCTGTTAATTCTTTTTCTACATAAAGGTACGATTTGTAGTTTTACACTAAATAAATAGCAGTTTAGCTGTTAGCAGCGTAATACCAAAGCAACTGATTCTTCGCACCTGACGTATGAGTGATTATTTCTATATGAGATGAGACCTCAGTAAAGTAGCAGTGGCAGTGTTGGTAATAGGTTTATCTCTTTCTCCTCACCTGTGGAAACCGGCGCAGTGCGTAATGCCGCCGTCCTTGTCGGGCTCGGGGAAGGCGCGAGCCGCCAGTGACTGGCAGGACATCACCGAACCGTGCGGGGAACCCTGGAACAGCGGTTAACGGTTCTAATTAGTTTAAATGGTAGTCTATCGTATTTTTAAGGCTGTAGGATAATGGTTCGCAACACGTTCCAAATTACTAATATGGGCATTTTTAGCATTGTTTTGTGACTAACAGTTCATAATAAACTCCAAAGTCTCATTACACAGGGTTATTTATTGGGTTCCGTGTACACTTTAAGTCAGTAATATTTTCTAAGACATCGATCGAAATGAAATGTAAGGAGCAATTTTGATCTATACTAAACGGCCTACATGACTAACATATTTTTATAAATAAAATATAAATTACTATTGTAGGTTTAACCTTAGAATATAGACATACACCATCATAGAAATTTTAAAACTTAAAAAAAAAATTAGGGTAACCCATAGACAGACGCGAATAACGAGTTTCTTTTACGTTATCTGATGATTGTTGATAACGTAATTATTCTTGTTAGGTCTTTGGATATAATGTCTAATAAATCTCAATCAAGTAATATGAACTTACAAACAGACGAGCGGAAAACAACCTTACATACCAATTTTATCTTTAAACAGTCAAATAGATATATACTCGACAATAATGTTATTAATAGCAATCAGTCTTGACTTTCAATTATTCAGTGATAAGACACAGATAAAAAATCAGTTCAAAGTATTGAATAAAAAAAATCATAGATGTGTAATATTATAGAGACAAGTGTGACTCAGACTCGCGCACAGTGGGTTCCGTTCAACCTCATCATATATTATGTAAACATCGAAATCTCTCATAAAGAGATAGCTTAATAGTTATTAATCCTTTGTGTTAGATCAGGATATTTCGATTTTCAATTCTAAAATATTATCTATACATATAATAAGAATGTAAATCCAACGTGTCTGTACTTTTTTGATTTTTGAGAAAAAAATTGTTGCAGGTGTCTAGGAATAAGTAATAAAATCCATTTCGATCATTTTTAGAAATGTCTGTCTGTCTGTCTGTTTGTTTGAACAGGCATCACTGGTAAAGTACTAGGTTTCTGATAAAACTCCAGCAAGAAAATAATCAAGCATATTCCGGAACAACATCAATTTTTTGTTTCATTAAAATCGGTTAACTCTATCAAAAGTTATTGTAATTTTATTGCAGCGGGAATTAAGTACGAGAGAAAAATAGATAAGTAAATGGACTTTAGTCTCATCTAAAAACCATGGTATTTATACATTATTGATACATAGGACGAAAGAAAAATGGTTAATATTTTATTTTCGCATAAATAAATATTAATAACCTAAGATGTTCAGTAATTAATTAATATGCATTATTGCAAATAGATGGCGTTCAACCGCAATTTTCTAAAGCTATTACTACTATAACATACATTCTAAAAATTGGCCAATTACATCTTTCTATAAATTGAATAACTTACTTTATACTTTGTATAAGTAAGATATGATTCTTATTTTTCGATCGCATAAGGTTTATGATTAAATTTATAAATTTCTAATTCGTTTTGTGTTGTAAATATTACAAGTTATTGAACCTTATCGCATTTTAGGAAAATTTGTTATTATAATAAAAAAATAGAGACTAAAATTGTTCATTGAATATAAATGTAAGAAAAAATCGTCTTTAGAAGCAATAACAGACTATATTTTAGACGGCAACAGATGGCGCTAAACTAAAATTTTATTGGTTTACTGTGGTAAGAATATTATGCAAGGACGAGTACAGATAACAATGAGATTATTTCTGTTTGTTAGATTTATTTAGAATTATAATTTTCATACATTTACCTTGATTCTAATGTCTTAATTACGCTTTCACTTAATCAATACTTTTTGGTTTATGCATTAAGGAGCTCGCATTTTCATCCAGCGGTACTCTGGCGAAAAAAAGACTGCAGGCAATGCAAATAAAAGAAAGGATAACATAAAAATAATAATAAGAATGAGCTATGTGAAGTATAAATGAATGAATATTACAAGCCCTCGGCTGATTTTATAAGACTCCGATTTAAAATGGCAGATTATGTTTTCAATTATTTTTTTAATTTCACTACATCGTACATTGTAAATTTCATGGTTTGGTAAAAAAAGTTCGTACAAATGTAAAAATAAGTTAAAAATACACATCAAAATTATTGTTTTCCTTATATATTATATATAAAGTTCCTTATCTGGGAACGAAACCCTAAAAATAATATTTCCACAAAGATAACTTCGAGTAGTTTCTCAAGTGTACGAGATAATGACGTAGATATACTTTATCTTGAGTGGTATTTCAGTTGGCGTTCGCAAATAAAACAATCTACTTTTTTATCATTAGTACACGATTCGAAAATGTAAGAGTGAACAACCTAAGATTTGTGATGTGTTTGGATTGCAATTAATAAAAGTAAAAAAAAAAAAACTCGTCAGATGAGAGTATTGACATTTGTATAGGTCAAATTGTTAGTTCATTTATTTATAGGCTTCTTACGGTTTCCTAGTTATTCGTAGTTGAAATAACATGATTTATTAAAATATCTGATTTACACTGTTACAAAATATTCTGTTATTTTGTGTAAATAAATAGATTTAGTGACTGGAATAATCAATTTCATATATATTATGTAAAAACACTCTAAAGATAATTCTGGTTTTTCTCGACGCTATTATTATATTGGCATGCTGCAACGCCGCATCGTAGTAAACTCCTCTCGGAAGGACTATGTGTTCGGTCTATTAATTACACGTGAAGCTTTACCAAATTCAAGAGACAAAAAATAATTAAAAATGTTTCACAAATGAGTGAATTTATTAAACCAAATTCTTCAGTTTTCAGTACAATTATTCAAATATTTCTTTCATACAAACTTTGTCCTGACAATTACGAACACAACAAAATAAAATCCAGCCAAATAAATGCAGCAGCCGTTCTGAAGTGATGTGCTCACATACATCCCTGCGGTATTTGACTTTTATTAGGGGTGTACGAATTATACTCGAATCGAATCGATTAATGATATTCGAATTTCGAATCCAGTGTCGAATAATTTGTTAAATCGAATACTCGCACACCGCAATTTTTTAATGATATAGATAAATAGATACTTTTATAAAATTAGTCTTAGTTATATATATATAACTAAGACTAATTTTATACAATAATAATAGACATTTTGACATAATGTCTATTATGTCACGTAATCTCTTTAAGGAAGTCTGCTAATTTATTACTAAAACATAACGTTTTATAATGAAAGCTAGTCCAGTAGTTTGTGGTATTTTTAGTTCCGTGTGATATAACTACAATATTTATGGCATATGGCAATTAATTCAGTTTTTTTGTCTTATCTGTATATATAAAAATGAGTGTTGGTATAAACGAGATCGGTAAAGACCAACACTTTATGATCGATTACCACGATACTTCTTAATTAATAATAATAACAAACGCGAAATTGTTTTTACACATAATGTGCATACATTTTCCATACATGATAAATAAACTACTTGCCTAAAAAATCTGTCTAACGCAGAATAGTCTAAAACTGCAGAACGCGGAACGATCAGAAAAGAAGTAATACTGTGGTTACGGGTACCACAGAGATAATATATCATCATCGGCCTGTAAGCGCCTCACTGCACGACCATAGGCCTATTCCTCAAGGAAGGTATGGGCATAATCACCAAGCCAGCCCACGACGCATTAGCGATTTCAAACACTGAGAAATACAAAGTTTTATATCTTCCCCACATACGGTGGTAGATACTACAAGAACATTTCTCGGGTTCAGGTTTCCTCACGATGTTTTCATTATAGTTCAGCCGATAGTGTTACCAATTTAAATTAGTGAATGTACGCAAATTCCGAAGAATTCGTTGGTATATGCCGGGGTTCGAACTTGCGAACATCGGGTCGATATTCCACTGACCAAACCACTAGACCACCGCGACTTAACATAACATAATCATGACGGTATTAAATTTTCCAATGCCGTAAGTGAGTGGCCGAGAACATTCGATTAACAGATATTTTTATTATTCTGTGTTTTCTTTAGCATCAATAGAAACGTAAAACAGTTTCATCACATAAATTAGGTACTCATTGTTATCTCGAACTGAAGCCGTATTGATGATCCAATACTATTGTTTTAAATCACAAACGAATACAAAACCACAATTCAAAATTACGTCAACGTACAATCTCATAAGGGGTTTCATTCCATTCGAACAGTGTTGCCAGCTTACTCGTTACCATATTTGAACGTACGTATTGACGTGATAACGTTTTATAAATCGATGAACGCTGGCTGCACACTCACGAAAAAGCATGATTCATTGTCACGTTGCGCATGAGCCGAGCGTGGAACAAGCGATGTGTGTAATGTATGTAAGTATGCAATTTTTCATCAATGTTTTCTTATGACATTATCACGTAAAATTATCGTGCGTAAACCGACTTTACAGACAACCAATTTTTTTTTTAAGTGAAACGTCTTTAGAATCATTGTGATTTCAAACCGGATGCAACGGAAAAACGACAGGTAAGAGACACATAAAAACAGACATATAAAAATGTATAGGATGAAGCCGGCAAAAAATGAGACAGAAATATACATACTATTTTATATTATCGGTCTCTCCTCTTTGTGCCTTGCTTCGTAGCATCCCCACTACCGACTGTTAGTGCGAAACAAGTTAGTTTTTTTTTATATACGTTATAGGTTTTACCGTTTGCCAACATTCTTAGCTGATGTCAAATGGCGACGCTGTCTAAGATAAATAAACATCTAGATGGAGACTGGCAATCAACTGCAACGGCTGGAACACACCCATAGGGTGCATGGCGACGGATTTTTCAATTCTAAAGTGACGGCTAGCCAGGCACCCTTAGAAAAATCCTACCACCATGTTATGCTTACATCAGTATGTATTCCATCACAGAAGACACAGTCTCATTCGCAAGGATTCAAACCAACATAGATCGAAGCAGTGTGCAACGATGGCACACAAACCACCTAATATCGAGTCCTTGCTAAAGTCTCATAGCTGTTCATGACCAACTTCAAGAGGAACCGAAATACTTATATGAGGTTAATCAATAATAAATCGATACTCCTTAGGAACTTCGGGCGGCGGGAGAGGGAGAAAACTTCGTTAAAAAGTTACAGGTGGTGAGAAGAAAACCTCGTCAAAAATCAATGGCAGGTTGGAGGGGGCGACCCCTTGACTACCAAGCCGGACCAAGGAGTGAAGGGGCTATGGACCTGACCTTCCCGCTGGCCTTTGTCGCCGGGGTGGCATGATGCTTGTCTTGCACGATCTTCATATTACTCCATAGCACGACAGACAGTATCTCGTGTGTGCGGAGGGGGGAATAGTAATTACGATTGACCCCTGTGTTAGAATGTCTCAAATGGTATTGATTGTGGCGATTGTGCCTACGCAGTCGAACCTAGCACACGTAGTAAACAAAGGCGCTAATAAAATTATCTACATTATTTCGAAAATAGTCTATGTAACGTGTTACACATAATCATTTCGTAAGCGAGCATGAATTATTAATGTAATAATTATATATTAAAAATGTTATGAATAAGTAAATCCGAAGGATATAGGAGCAAAGGATAGACCGAAATAGGTGTGGAAGGATTGTGTGAAAAATGATATGTGTATAAAAGGTGTGAATACTGAGATGACATCTAACAGGGGAGAGTGAAAAAAGAAAACATGTTGTGCCGACCCTACTTAGGTGGGACAAGAGTAAGATGAAGATGATGATGATGATGAAGCAACTGTAATATTATAAATTACGAATATAATTCTATTTGTTATTGATCATCATGAATTGTTTTCAATTACACTGTGAGAGGTACAGAAAAGGATAGAAAAATACCTTTTACTATGTAAGAAAAAAATCTTACGTCGAACTCTTTCCGTTTGATTCACATATTTTATTTATATTTAAATAATACTCATGTTTTAGTAGTAACGTGTACGGACACCGTATGTAAAATCTGTAGCAGAGTACACATACCCGTGTTCCGGCAGCATTGTTCGCATTGTCGACGATCCCAAATTAACATGCGGTCTAGAGTCATTAGAATTTCGCGTAGACATTGGATCTCTATGTGTGGTTTACAGTATGTATAACGGAGAGTGTTCTGTAGAACTTTTTGATATAGTGCCCCCAATACCGTTCGAAACTTGAACCACCCGACGCTAGCTGGCTGCTCATCCACATACCCTAAGGCCCAGCAGAATAGCGATGACCGTAAAGTTTTCTAGAAGATTTATTATGCGTACGCTAGCGTCGTGGCATGGGTTACCGAGCACAGTGTTCCCCTAGGGCTGTGACATGGGGCTCTTCAAAAAGGGAATGAAACACGCTCTTCAACGTCGACAACACAGCAGTAATGCTCCTGGTGATGCAGGTGTCCATAGACGATGACAACCATTGAATATTAGATGGGCCGTCTGCATATTTGCTGCCATTTGGCATAAAAAAAGCTGTACTTGATGGCCAGCTCTTCTCTCTGTTTAGCGTGTCACCGTCTTGGACCACATCTTCGCTTACAAATCAGATGGATTCAAATATTAATAGCCTAATGATTTAATAAATAGCACAAGTAACAACGCATCTCACGATAATTCATAATTTGAAGTAGGACATATCGTTAAGACTATACAGCGTGTCAAATAAATAGACACTCGAAGAAAATAAACCTCTATCAAGCAGACGGTAAAATCTTCAATATATTCTCAGTAAAAAAGCCATATTGAACAAGTCAGTTATATATAAATAAACGGTATTCGATCCGGTCCGTCTTCATTTAGAGACTTTTGGAACCTTGAACAATGCAAATATTCTGTATAATGAAAACGTATCAGAAAAATGCAAATGAGCAGCGTCTGTCTGGCTACATTTTTGAAGTGTATGCATATTAATTTGAAGAATTAGTGCTATACAATAATTCTAGGTAATAATTTCAAAATGGCATATAATCTGTACACAAAAATTTAGCAAAGTTATCTGAGAATAAGTAAAAAATTAATACAACAAAATTATGCCCCGATAATAAAAAAATATACTTATGTGCATGAAATGCTTAAGGTAACTAATGTATTTAATTTGATAAGGATTAATACTGTCTCCGTGTAAATAGCCTTCCAATTACCTCATTATATGTGATCCTTTTTTTAGAAAATAGATGGGTATTGGTAAGCTATCCTTAAAAGATGGGTATATGCCATCGCAGACTTTTTTTTGTAGTTTTTTTGTAAACTACAACGATCCTTTATGTTGAAAGTTATTTTTTTCATGAATAATCTTCGAATTTCGATCTTCTCAGTCAGCATGTAAAAAACACATTGCAGGGCCATACACCTCTTCCCGAAGGTAGGTACATAATCACCACACCAGCTCACGACGTTCAGGTTTCATCACGATATTTCTCTTCACCGTCAGCCGATAGTGTCATTAAATAAATTACATTAAATTAATAGATGTATGCGAAATTCGAAAAAAATAGTCGGTACATGCCGGGGTTCGAACCTGCGGACATCGGACTGATATTCCACCAGTCACACCACTAGGCCACCACGACGACCTCACAACGAATTCTAGTAACCTATGTAAATATAATACTTTCACATGACTTCCATATCTCCTCATGACATGTCCGTACCATGCTAACCTATTACTCTTCAACTTCTCTGTCACTGGTCCTATTCTGAAAAATTCGTTAGTACATATGTCGGAATTCGAACCTGCGACCGTCGAATTAACATCCCAACGGTCAAACCACTCGACCAACACGACAATCTATGTCAATGACTATAATTAAATATAGATTTTCAAGTTGTTCAATATTTGTTATATCTCAATACTGGCAACACTTCAACTACCACCGGATACGCTGTTTATTTATTATTTCAAATATACCGTTTACAAAGATAATACAAACATATAAAAATTCAAAATATCAATAATCAATGAGATTTATATTATTTTATAAATAAACTATTTGTATCTGCTGTCTCTATATTCGATAGCCATCGAGACTATGACGTTTGTAAAAATGGAATTTTAACCTTTCCGTTGATGTAATGTTAGTAACTGAAATTTTTAATCTGTACCTTAAGAGTGTTAAAAACCGAGCAGATAATACATCTGACAGCTCATGCCTATGAAGATTATTGTATTTTTTTACGATTACATGTGTTACAAATAACGTCGCATTTCATTATGTGGTAAGCGTCCACTTATCGTAAAGTAGTGCCACGGATGTCGAACAACCACAAACTATATTTTATTATTTGTTAATATTAAAGATATTTGCGATTATTTACCACGAAATTATTCGTAAAACAACATTATTATTTGCCGTGTTTTGTTAGTTATTTTGTTCGTGCATAATCAATTGCCAAATCAGAGGTGTTATGAAAAAAATGTAAATATATCGAAAACGGTCAATCGTAGCTTAAAAATAAGTAAATCACATCCACCCTCCCTCCGTCACTTTTTAGGAAACTCCGCGCCAGAAAGTTTCACCCCAGAAAAATAATAATTAAACGTGACTATGGATTTCAAGTTCTATGAGAATCATAATCGATAATCGAATAGGTTCATTTTCGATTACACATTACTCCATCCCTAATAAGAGCTGTCAAAATTATCATCCTAAATTTGACAATATATAGTTTAACTTGGGGAACATGTTGAAAAACTATCCATTTATGAGCACTAAATATCAGTTCCAAAACTCTTCAAAATAGCGCTAGCATAGACAAAGGGTATGGGTTAGTTCGAAGTAATTTTGTAAATATAAATTAAAATAACTGCCGTGATAAAACTCGGAGAGTGATAGAATTTTGTGAACGTTATATAATACGTTATTTCAGAGTGTGTACTGTTATAACACTTATTAAAATCATTAAGTAATAATTAACCCTGTTGCTACTGTAAAGCCACCATAATTGAGAACATTTTGACAGACACATTTTCATACACATAGATGATTCTCCTTACCTCTACACTCCATACATGTATTGTATATTTGGACTTGAAGAGCAACTACAGGAAATTATTATTTTCTATACCCGTGTATATAATTTGTATTCTCCAATTATAGAATCTCTAAGATGAATATAAATTATGGATATCGGTAGACGGCAATGCCATTGAGAAACATATATTTTATGTACCAATAAAAAAAAAACGTCTAAAAACTAGGTTAACAACTGTCTTCTACGCGAGACGAGAGCGCGGTCCGACTTACGGCGAGTAACGAAGCTTAGCGGAACACACGTTCAATAAACTCGATCTTTCCAGAAAGCCTATTAATTTCAATAAAACCATATTTCTAATCATTCATGAAGTGCCATTCGCTATATACGAAAGAAAATTATTAATATTAATTCGAGTAAAAACTATCAACGTGCATCTCATTCTAGCCTACAGTAAACCAATATCTCTGCCTTTGTCATAAACCCGAAATATCATCTAATTTTGTACCGTATTTATTTGCAAGAGCATTTAAATGGAAATACAATTTAACAAAAAAATGTTGTTTTCGTAACTGGCTTATGCTGTTAGCCCTAGGGTCTTGGACAGCTTCACCGAACCACTAAGGGGAGCGCATAAGCTGAGCAACTGACACAAGGGCCAGTGGGACATCGGTTTGAGCTGTTGTTGTATATTGCAACAAACGTGCATTGAACTAAAGTAAGTAAAACCACC
This sequence comes from Antheraea assamensis, assembly GCA_035772565.1. Taxonomy (NCBI): domain Eukaryota; kingdom Metazoa; phylum Arthropoda; class Insecta; order Lepidoptera; family Saturniidae; genus Antheraea; species Antheraea assamensis. Next base: position 388,110 of record JAQQSE010000107.1, read on the forward strand.
CAGTTTTAGTAATATTAATACCGGAAGCACTATTAGTACGGTCCAGTGGCTCATACTAAATCTCATACATTTTTCACGATTCATGTTTAGTTTACGATAATCTCAATGCACTTGCCCGCCATACTAGTGTATTTTGAATGCACTCGAGATCGCGTATCAGAATTAATTCATCAGAGAGCGCCGGAGGCCCACATATTTAAAAGGCCGGCAACGCATTTGCGACTCTCCTGGTGTTGCTAGTGTCTATGGACGGCGGTGATCACTTACCATCAGGTGACCCAACTGTTCGTTTGCCCCCTATTATATAAAAATAATAATAATAATAACACACTTTTCATAAATCATGTTTTTTATATAGACTACCTATAACTGCATATCAATATGCGTTTATTACACAGAATGAAATTATTTTCGTGTTCTAAATTTATTTCTACTTATAATAGTTTCAATAAAAATATTTGTTTAATTTTTACTCATTTTATAATTTGTATTTTTAACGTGTATCATAATTTTTTAAATCTTCGAGCAGTTCACACGCGGTGGAAGTGAAACCTTTAAAAAATAATAAAATATTAAAACAACGGATTCACTTGAACAATACTAACCACTGGTTATGACACTTTTTTCCAAAGGTTCGTAATACGCAGATGTACACACACACACACACACACACACATGCACGTGCATAAAAGCACGCACGCAAGCGTTCAATATCGCCGTATTCGCTAATCGCTTACGCTTATACACGAAGCCACACCTTTGACAATGCAACCGCCACCTTATACGGACGTTTATAGGTCATAAAGAAATAGTTGTTAAAATATTACGACCTATGTGAAACGTGATATTTTGACGCTACGAAATTGTGAAAATATCAATATTCGTTTATAGCTAAAACAGTATTTACCACATCAAAATAATTATTTTATATATATAGTCTCACACTAGCGTATTGTCTGTTTTTTTTTTAAATTTTATAAAAACAATTTATGCGATTGGTGGTAAACGAACACGCAGGTCACTTGATGGTAAGTAATCGACGCCGCTCATGGATACCTGCGACTCAAGACGCATCACAGACGCGTTGCCGGCCTTTGAGAAAGGAGTCGCCTCGTTTCTTGAAGATTTGTAAATCATATTGGTCCGGAAACCCCACCGCTGGGAGTTCATACCAAAGAACCAGCGTAGGTATATGGAATAAAATACTTTCTAAAACCAATTTGTATGTACGATAATCCTACAACGTTTGAATTTCATAGTTACACGATTACTCATATAAATCTTTTCGTATTTTAATTACGCATTCTAAAAGAGCAAAACGATAGCAATGATAGCATAGATGCCTATATATTGACATTTAAAGTTTAGATTATTTATGAATAATAACATGCACACACAAGCATATGCAACTGTTACGTGTGTTATGCTCTGTGTAGCAAAGAGGTGTTACACATTACACGGTCAGCAATGTGTTAGAGTAATCATTTACAATCAGGTGGAACGTATGAAGTGTTGCCAGACGATAATTTTGCGATTCTTTGCCGTAGATCAAGTAGGTGACCTACAGCTATCCCAGCAAAAGTTAATCAAACCAAAATAACATATTTCATAATATTCGAAAATGCCCATAATTCCACTAAAATTGACAAAAGATGTTTCAAATAGTAGGCTTTTATATATACATATTTTTAATTTATTTTATTATAGTTATGTACAAACCGTTAATTGCTCTTATTTTATGTCTATGTCTTTTCACCTCTTTTACTATTATCAATCCCATCTTGGATAGGTACAATATTAATTTTATCTCTGAACATAGCGCTGGCTTATGAGATATGGAGCACAATAATATAATAAACTGCAGATTCACTAAATTATTATTAACTCTTTACCTCTACTAACTCCAAAATGTATAAAACCAAATTTATACCTGAAGAAATTTTGAATATGAATTGTCACTGGAACCATAATTGAAGGAATAAAACTAAATATTATTTATTTAACTGTTACAGAAATTCCCTTGTGCTGAGTGCTGATGATAAGTTAGGAGGTAATGAGAGATATATTCTATGAATGTATAAAATACTGGCCCAATATCACACTAAACACAAGAGAGGTAGATCTTATACAATATTTGATTGTAGGAGAATCGCTACCACACTTATTTCTGATACAAAACAGTTTATATTATTGTTCTAGTTTGAAGGACATGGCTGACAACATATTGTGGAAAATAAGGCATTCCATCTCAGTACTGTGGTTTTATCCAGATCGTTTATACAGAGCTCTATAGGTTGTAATCATCACTTATAATCAGGTAAAATGTAAACCTTTTTGCTACTTCATAATTTAAAAAAAAAACCAAACATTCTTCTGGCACTCGTTTATCAACTGACTGATGGAGTTTGAAGAGAAACTGGGTTGACATGTGTGAAGTCAGTTATAAATGTTGAGTTCTTATATAACATTAGAGTGCATATAAAAAATTGCAGAAAATACCAATACGCTGTCTAGGACATAAAAAAATAATAGGAAAGATTCAATGGAATAAAATAAATAAATAGCCTAGAACTATCTATGAAAATTTCTTCATCTAATAGTCATTGTCCTATATCAATATGCTCAGTAATTTTGATTGTGATTATGATTCTGTAAGTCATTTATATCACTTTTATAATTTTATTTTACTATGGACTAACAGGGGCATGGGGCTATTCACATGTTGATTATGATACTTACCAAAAATAAAATACAGTTACAAACCTTCAACCTACAAGTAGTTCTCTACAAATGGAAAAAAAAATTTCATGAAAATACTAGCATATTTCACTTACAGTTAAATACTATACATGTAGATATAATATGTACATATGTGGTTGTACCACATAATTCTGAGGAAATAAAGCCAAATTAGGAAACAATAGCATGTTAAATAAAACAAATTTGAAAAAATTATATGTTAAAAAAATTGTTAGAAACTATGCACTGAAAATACAATTAGAACGAGATAAATGTCATACATTTCCTTTTCACGAAATTTAATATGACAATAGCTTGATTTTATTATTTCATTTTAAATATGTTACAATTACTTGAAATGGTCATACAAAAGGCATGCAGATAACTAGATTGCATGTTCATGCATTTTCACATTACAAGAGCACACAGGCAATTAACAAACAGGAAGTAAAAGAAAAAAAAAACAAACACATACAGACAACATCTAGTGACAGCCAGATATGACTAGCTCACATTCTGTCCGCAGAGCAGCCAACTGTCCGAGCACACTCCGAACACTCTTCTCATGGTGATCGAACCGTCTCTCGTGACAATAACATTTGAAACACAGCCATTTAATTCGAATTAAAAAGCCCTTTCTTCTCGATCATCCTACCCCGCGCCAACATATTGTTTTAAAAAAAGAAGTTATTGCAACTTTGTTTAAAAAGATGCACAACGCTAGATATTACATTCCATTTTTCGTAGTTTAAAATTTATGTACACTATTATGCTAAGTCATACATCTGTAAACTAATCAGATTTTAGATCTGACAAATAATAAACTTTCGTTTTCTGACAACACAAATAAATAATAAGAAGTGTTCCACTTTCATAACACTTTTTTGCAAGAAATATTTACAATTCACTGCGACTTTAATATTTATTATGGCTCCGAAACTCGATGCTTACATAGCAAGTCACTGTGAATAATTTTAACACTGCACTTTTAGGGCACAATAAACGTTCGCATTGAAACGAATTCTTCACTCCCGGAACGATACTACGTAATTCTTATTTCTCAAGACGGCAGTTGTTTAAACGATCTTCACGGTACACTGAGCACGGACAAAAAAGGTTAAGATAATTCAAACCGAACATGGATTTCGAAAACTAAAAACAATATTTACAATAAAAGTGGGCTACAAAACAAAAATAGATATGCCTCCAACCGAGTTCGCTACTCCCGGTGGAATGAAAACGAAACCGGCGATAGCTTTTTTGTTACGTGTTCGCGGACCGTTACAATGATAATAAATTAGTCAAACATAGTGAATTAATTCAGGATAAAGCTTTTTGTAATTAATTGCAAAATTATGTGCCGAAAACGTTTTCAGTATTATTCGATTTGACAGCGACATACCCTCTCCCCGCGCCGAGTCGCTTGAAACTGCGGTCGATTGCAGTGTTACCAGAGTGTGACACAAGCTCCATTATTAAGGTAAATGATTTACACACCTAAGAGTTTGTTCTCCATTTTTAAATATACATATAATTAATAAAAAATGTAACTCGAAACCGTCTGTTTTATTTATTATTTATCACACACACCATACACGAAACATAAGATAACAGTTATGATCTTTGAAGTTTCTATGACGGCACCAAAGGGAACCAAATTTAATAAAATCTCCTAACATAAAACTACATTACAGTAAATCAGATTAAAAAAGTAGTGTGTACTTATGTACATGCGTTAGAAGTTATACTTCTTTGGCGTAACAAGATAAAAATCTTTTCAAAAATTTTATCTTTCGCCTTATTCTACGTTTGCAGAAAAAACGACACTAACAATAGAAAAAAGGTACATACATACTTTTTTTGAATAAAATGTTGACTGTAGCTAACTTCAGGGTATCGTTACTCTCATCATTTATCCCTAACGCGCTAAAAGAAGTATAACTTCAAATATATAAAAAAGTTTAATAAAACAAAAATGTCACGACGCAATGTGGCAACGTGACTTATATGTACATACGAGTACATTGTATGAATTTTATAATATTACGCTTTCTCTTAGCTCATGGGTTATAACAACATATTTTATTAGCGAAGTGATAAATACGAGTATATTCGTATATAGTCAACGTTGTACAATAATATACGATAAACGTTGCGTCATCTGTGAAAATTAGAAACTAACCTATTATGTCAAATGTCGTAAATAGCAGAATTCCTGACAATTATTTTCTTTCAGTAAACTACTCGCAAGTAAGTTAATTCAGTAATATGTTCACATAAAAAAGGTATAATTAATCGATATCGTAGCTGCGAAATTAAAAGCAAACATATCATACTATCTAAAGATACCTGAATATAGAAATGTCGATACTCGCATTTATTGTTAAATATTATAATAAATTTTGTGAGTTATTGGCGGGATTTTGGATTGTCATGTGGTTTGTCGTGTGGTTTTTATTTTTTATTCATAAACATGCGATATTCGACTCTATATTTGTGGTATTTAACGTTGGCTATCTACCACCTACAAGTTGAAAATCTATCTCCAAGCACCAATGAGTGTGTTCCGGCAGCTGCACTTGAGAGCCTGTCCTTCTCTAAGTTTAGTGCGTTTGCTATCTTGGACCGTATTGTCATTTAACATATAGTGTAAAAAAAGTCTCAAAAGAGAATCACTTTTAACGGATTTATCAACATTCGAGTATCGACACCCAGCCCTCCCGCTTGGTTACTGGTTATAACGTATAAGCGAGCCACTATGTCGGGTATAACACCTAGTGTATGGTACTCGCGATCAAGGCACAATTAACATAGCAAACTGTTTAGCAAGCTATAATTCTTTATCCTAAAGAAATCTATACATTATCAGAAAAAAAAAATGTTAATCTCTGTTCTAGAGTTAATACATACATAGTTCGCGAAAGGTTTTCATTTTTACAAGTTTGTATATAGCTTGCAATGTTTGTTGGTTTGTTTTTGGTCAAATCTCGCAAGATAAATTATAATGATTTCCTTTAAACATACGAATTTGTAATTTTGCACGGTTTTTCTGTGTCACTGATAATACACGAAAATGGGGATTTTAAAAATGGCCTCAATGTACATTTGAAAAATGATCCCATTGAGTCGATAATAGTTTTGTGTGTTAGATTTTGAGAAGAATAATTGAAATAAAAAGAACTTTTTTAGAGCAGTTGAATAAAAACTTCTTTTATACTAATTAATTGACTGGTGATAGAAGCATGCCTCGCCTTTTAAGAAATGTCACGTATTTGTTTAGAATACTTTCGATTCTATTAATACGAATATCATAAAACGGGGCATGGGCCCAGATGAGAACAGATATGGATCTGTAATGCAAATTCTAAGATGCAGCGTACAAAAGCACAAAATAGTATTTTTAAAGAAGATAAATTTAAATGGACAGGAAGCATTCCGCCATGTTTATAAGTGTACAATATACACACAAACACAAAACTAGACGAACAAATAAATAAGTATTAGTAAAAGTTACTCCGGTTATCTGTAAGCACATTACAGCGGACATAGAACCGGTTATTTGTTTCTTCTAATCGGACGTTAGCCGTGTGAAAACGTCGCCCTTCGCTATAGTACGCTACGATGTCATTTTTCTATTGGACTAGCTCTTGCCGCGCGTTTGTATAGATATGACATATTCCTCGGAACATTAATTTTTGTGAGTGAAAGGTACCCCTATGTCCTTTTCCTTGTAACGCTCACAATGTGTGTGCAAAATTACACAATGATCGGTTGAGTAGTGAAGGCGTGAACCGTAAGAATTAAACAAACTCAGATTGCTATTGGTTTAGCTGTGTTTTATCTGCCATATAGTGTTGATGTAGTCCGGTGAATCTGTAGAGGCCCCAGGATCAACTAGAGTAGGTCAGTTCGAAAAAAAAACCAGTGTTGAGAATTGTAGTGTACGACAGTCCTTACATATAAAGTTAGCGATTTATATGGAAAAAGTAAACCGAAAAAAGTATATAATGGAATTATATATTTAATCAATCGAAGTATGTACCGTTATTATCTATGCACTTTCGCCATTTTCTAGGTAGTAAATTTATTCTGTTCGTGTAAAAAAATTTGTAAAGAGGGATTCACTAAAATCTGTGAAGGCGGTTTGGACTGCCTCATTAGTACGGTGGGTGTTGGAGACATTCCGAAGGTATTTCTTTTAACTTAGCGATCGTCTGTCGTGTAGTAAGGGGTCTAACGTTGTCCTGAAGAAGCAGTGGGTTAGAAAGATTGACCATTCGCGGTCTTTATTACCCCGGGTAATTTTTAAGACCCAAATTTCAAAATGACGGATTAGGTTTTTAATTTCACGACATCATACATTGTAAATTTCCTGGTTTCATCATCCGGTACCCATTTCTAAAGCTCTTTCACTTTTCCATTTGTTCTAAGTAAATTAAAATTATTTTATCACTCATGGTTTGGCATGGATCCGCTTCCACGCTCACCTTTAATTCTCCATTGTCCACTGGGGTATCCGGCCGTCCACGGAATATTTTCCGTAGGTCAAAATTTCAGAACTAAAACGTACCGTGCTTTTTTACAGTAGCTAGATCCATATCTTAATCCTTCAAGCTGTTTCTGCAGCGATCAAACGATACGAAAACAAATGAATCACTAAATACATAAGTCTACATTTGAAAGGAGTTTGAATTTGGAATTCCTAACCAAACAACAGATATTTAAGATTAAAGTGGTCAGTTCAACTAAACGCCAACTTCATATTTAAGGACCTAATATTATACAGACTGGTAACGGAATGCTTAGATAATGATTAAATGCATTAGCTATGAAATGACAGAACCACGATGCATCTTGTAGCGCAGTTTGTAACAACAATATAACAAATAGCGTTATAGTAACCGTAGTAGCTAAGTACTTCAACTTCAAGTGATTTATACATTTTGAAAACATTAAGATTAACTACTACTAAGAATAAATGTATTTCATTAAAGGTAGGATGAGTTTCTGTTATATATATTTATACTTATAGGTTAGCATTTGACCACAATCTCATCTGATGTTAAATGATGATGTGGTCTAAGATGTTAGTCACGCTAAACCTAGAGAGAGACTGGCTCTCAATTGCAGCTGCCGGAACACACCAACAGGTGCTTAGCGACAGATTTTCAACTTGTGGGTGGTAGCTAGCCAGACGGACTTAGAAAAAGTCCTACCACCATGCTATGGTTTCATCACAATATTTTCCTTCACCGAAAGCTCCGACTCAGTTGCTAGGACTCGAACCTACGTCCTTCGACGCTGGGTCCGAACACACTATCAACTGCGCCATCATCGCTTCAAGATATATATATATCTTCATCCAGTCGCGAAAATTATATCTTCTGTATAAATAAAATAATAGAGGTATGTCGTTGCTTGGATGCGCATCACGTATAAGCAACCGGATAGTTTTCAGTCAAACTGTTTTAATGTTATTTCATAGACACTTAGTCCTTATCTAAAAAATATCACTAACATAGAGTTTAAGAAACTACGATTTGTATAAGCACTTCACTTTCCTCGACGGTGTTTTATTGCCATGGAGAAATAGAGGAAGTGGTGCGGTGTGCATGCGCACAAAATGAGTAGTAAACGGAAAACATTTTTACCCGACAAATTTTTTAAGTAAGGTATATTTAGCTTTCAATTTTTATGATGCTTTTTCCTCCGAACGTATAATGTACTGTTAACGTAATAAACAACATAGAGGAAGTCGCGGGTATTCGCTAGTAAAATGATAAAATATTCCACAACACTTAGAACAGTATTGGTGCTATACCGAGAGATAAAGGGTACACAGACAGAATAGACGTAATATTCCAACGGAGACAAAAAAATAATTGATCACATGTGGTAGTCAGAAGGCGCGAATGACGCAATGTCGTAATTGCTGGCCAATCTAGAGACCGGGTGTGTGGTGTAACTCAGTTGGCGGATATAAGCGATTTATGAAGTCCTAATTAAAGTTACATATAAATCTAGACCAAGCTTAGGATTTGTTATTGAAAAAGGAATAACGAGAATTACAAATTATTATGAAATAGCTGATATCCACGACTTCCGTCGTAATGTAAAGTATACATTCCTTACAAAACTTCTTGTGCTTCGTAGTCCGGTGAAACAGTAGAGGCTTGCCAGGTCAACAGTATAGACAGTTAAAAAAATTAAAGCTTCTTGCGTCTTTTGTAGTTAGTAAATACTAATCGTAATAATTATAGTTTCTTAAATAAATTTCTATTTACTTCATATATTTAACACATCAGCATAATGCATACATGTAGTAATTTTAGCATAAAATTACTGTGTAATTATTAAGATCACAGGCATGCAAGACAATTTGTACTCGAGCTTTAGTGTTATCAAAAAAAAAAAAAATGTCAATACTGAAAAAATTACAATATGGAAAGTTGAAACTTTAATTAATTATAATGGTCTATTTTCGACCATTACACGATCACTAATATAGTTGAAATCATTCTGCCTATGACATGCCCTTACCACGCTAATTCATTATCCTTTATCTTCTCTTTCATTGGTGCTAATTTCCTATGACACAATTATTCTTAATCTCAAACATTCTAGTTGCAAGTAAAACTTATAAACGTTTAAAACATTTTCTTTCATACAAACCGGCTCCTGACAATCACAGACAAATCAATAATTAGCGAAATAAGTACAGCCGTTCTGAAGTTATGCGCTTACATACATACGCCTATTGATTTTTATTCATACAGACAATAAAAATACTGTTCCTTTCAGGCTCAATGACGACAAAACTATTAAACTTATCGGCATAGGAATATGACCATTCTATTCAGAATATATCGTAGATGTTTCTAGGCTTATTTTAGGATTACATTGACCCTCTGCCATTTTTGGAATGCTCAACGAAGAAGGCAAGAATCAGCTAGTGATCTTATATATACAACTAAAAATACGTACTTATGACAACACGAGAGAAGTGAAAACGCCTTTAAAAAGCCAACATGCGGTGATCCCTGGCAATCGCCCATCAAGTATTAACAGCGCCCGACGTTGTTTAACTTAGTTAATCGGACGAGAACCGATGTTTTCAACATTCTACCCGACACAGTGTTTACCCTCACCACTTTTCGTCACACAAAAAGTGTTGTCAATCATAATTTCAAAGCCCGCGGGGACCCATAAAAAGTTTCACTACAATATTCGATCATCCACTACGTCAGTCGCGACTCTCATCACAATATTCACGATCTACTTTCGATTATACGAATGCGTTTGAGGTGAAATCTACTAATAAAATTATAACGACATTATGTGCTCACTTCCCGTAATGTTACAACTCTCACTTGTTAGATTATAGAGCTCAGATGACAAACACATGTAGCGTTTGTTAATAATCCTTGTATTTATTTTTTATTAGCAGTTTCTGAGTTTCATCACCATTAAATTACGATTATTACATTTATTACAGATCATTTTTCGCAAAGGACTCTCATACGATTATTGCTATCATTTAGAGAATACCTTCCGAAAGGTTTATATGTATATTTAATTTATATGGTGTTATTTTTTTTCGACTTCACTACGCTATTAGCCTGAGTAGTAAAATTTATAAATTCCAATTAAGCCGTAAGGAGTTTTCCGGAGCTTACGTTGTAAACGCTGGTGTAGTCCGGTGGAACTGTAAAGGCTTTTATTGGCTAGCAGTGTAGGTCAGTTCGAAAAAAAAAAAATGTATACGCTGGCTAAACCTCATTAGATAGGTATGTCAAAATATTGTACCACGGTGTCGTACATCTTAAAAATGATTACAAAAAAATGTCTGGGAAGTCATATACATATGTTTATCTTCTAAGCATAACTACAACAAAAAAAGAATCAGCCAAATAGATACAGCCGTTCTAAAGTGATCCGCTTACATATATACGACAATTTATTTTTATTTATACAGATAGATAGACACATTAGTGTATGAAATGGACTATGGTTTAAATTAATCTGAATAATTTAAAGCCTATTAAGTCTTCACTTGACTGTTTCGTCATTTTACTGAGTTTTTCTTAATTCTTAATTGAACACGGTTACTACAATGAACAAAAATAACAAACTTTAACACAATTTTCAAAATATGCAGTATAGGTATATAGCTCTGAAGTCAAGGACGGGTAATTTCAGAATAAAATTTGGTAACCCTTTTTTAATGTGGGGAGATTCCGATTTGGACACCCATATCTCGGAGGGGAGGCAGGTAATGTCAGACTCTTATTGCCCACTGACCGAAACAGCCCCGTCAAACCAATACTAAATAATGTTACTCGCTTAATGCTACTCTCGTACCTGCGTGTAACTCCACGAAGTTTTACCTTTACTTGCAATAAATGCAGGTCTGGTAACATTAATGTGTTGCGTGACGATAAACGCAGCACGATAACTGGACCCTCGGTCTTTATACACATGAAAGGAACTTGGAAAGGCTAATTATTATTGAAATGACAAATGTGTGCGAACGTTCTCTGTCTTTATCGGAATTAATTTTTAGGTTAGTTTTTAGCGCAACAACTATAGTCATCACCAAACTTTTTGACCGCTCTAAAATAGTTGCGCAGAACACAAACATAAGTAGAAATACGTGCTGGCAGCAAAGGTGTCTTTCGCTATTACGTTTAATCATCTATTACTGTTTATGTTTATTGTTAAAAGATGGCGCCATAGTCGAGATAGCACGCGCTTTCATTTGATCGTTTTCATGGGTGTCATGCGGCTATCGGTCCGATATTAAATCAATTAGCTAGATATCCTAAACAATCAATTGTCCTCTTATCTGTTCGTCGCTTATTGTTGTTTCATCGTCTTGGCCGTGTTGGTGAAAAACGAAATGTCATGTCAACGAAATTTCCGTAAACAACAGATATTACATTATATGTGTAACATCGGTAACATAAGTGGTAGAGCTACGCTGAAGCTATTACAGGTTTCAGCATGAATGGGTCGGCTCGCCCGAGGTAGTACCACCCTCTCACAGAAAACCGACGTGAAGTAACAGTGGTTACACTGTTGCGTTTCGTTCCGCCAGTGAGAGCGCCGGAGGCCCGCATATTTAAAAGGCCTGCAACGCACTTGCAACTCCCCTGATGTTGCTAATGTCTATGGACGGCGGTGATCACTTACCATCAGGTGATCCACCTGTTCGTTTGCCCCCTATAATACAAAACAAAAAAATTGAGGCAACTCAAAGAGATATAAACTTAAAGAGATATAAATACTAATTTTAGATTTCTATAATAATATTTTAACTTTATTTTGTATTAAATCAACTCTTAGACTATATTATGTGCGAATCTGAACTTACGGCTATATTTAGGATCGGCCAAAAAGATTTGAGAGAATAATTGTAGCCGCAATTTCGTCACGCGAGTATGGGAGTAGCATAACACGCGGTCGATTCGTTTAGGTGATGATACACAAAATTGAAAACAAAATATAATTAGTTTAAATAAATTGGTGTGAATGGAGGAAGTGTGCGTGCCACAACACAACCGGTCACGTCTTGCCGACGGAACCCATTAGCCGCTTTGATTAGCCACCGAGCGATGATGACTCGACTCCATCGTACGCACCTAATGTGTATTGTAATGTTGTCTACGTGCTTATTTTATCTGTTACCTTTACGTTGAAAATATTCGATATGCATTTCCTAGACTTGTTTGGCATCACAGAGAACCGATATATAAATAGAGATGTCATTTATTTAAATCAACGCCTCTAGCGATAAGGTATAGAACTAATACCTGGGATCTATATTTATATCTGTGTGTATGTATAGGGCGGTACTGCGTCGCTTTTAATCATTTACAATTATAATGAAAATATATTCATTTAGTTCAAAAATTAACCATGTTTATTACAGAAATAAATTAATGTTTTCTTAAAAGAAAGATTTTACGGCAAGACATATATATATTTACTTGCATACAGTTTTGATATCTAGTCGCCACACTAAGAACCCGAAATTAACCGCCGATAACTTAGACCTTGTGCCCTTTATCAATGGTCTATCCTCCGTTTTTTTTATATTTATAAATATATTAGCTGCCCGGTCCGGCTTTGCACGGACGTCAATCCAGTCAACGAATTACCTTACACCGGCGCACCGCCATCTGTTAGAATCTTATCGTACTAACAGAGGTAATCATGTCTCTTTGTTAATAAACAAATAATTCGTAACAAAATAATATTGCGCTTATAAATTGATACATAAACTATCCTATCTTTCAAGATGGATGAAACGACACACAGTGAGCAAAATTTTATGAAAATCGGTTCAGTAGTTTAGGAGTCTATTGCGGACAAACAACGTGACATGTAATTTATATATATTAATAAGATATAATAGAGAAGATATCCAATTATACATATTAATTTCAATATGTCTATTAAATACAATTAGTGAGATAACGCATTTTGAAAATTGAGCATAATATCTATTTAAATCATTTTTAATTGAGCATGGACGCCGCCATATTAGCCTTGGCTGCTCTGCCGGGCGCCCTTCACTTTACCACTACTCCGCGGCCGGCTGTAATGCGACTAGCGATAGATCTACGAAAAGATAAAAGACGATGTAAAAAAAAAGGTTCAATTTAAAAACACAACCGAATTAAGAACCTCCTGCATTTTGAAGCTGGTTAATTATCAATCAAATAAATCCACGAATAAAGATCAAAAACCAAAACATCTCCTCTAATTTATCTGTGCTGTATACCTTTCTCTGTAACGGCGTGATTATATACGTCAACAAATCGGTGAAGATTATATCTGTGTAATCATTATGTCCATCATCGCAACACTTCGTCCCCATCCGGACTGTCAACGGTGCAATTACACGCTTCGATTGAGATCGCAAATGTATCAGAGTGCGTGCGAATTACAACCGTTTGTGTTTTATTAATCTCTAGCTGATACCTGCGACTTCTTCCGAGTTATTTATTCTCTTAACAATTATTTTATAGTAACTACAAAGGAAAACACATAAAGTAAATGAAAGTAAAAGTATACTTTGCTTACAAGACTTCGAAGTAAACAATGTTATCCGTTTATTTCCCCTCGCCTGCGCATGGTTTACATATAGGGTTCCGATTCTAACAACGGTACCCTTGAAAACGAAACGCGCCGTGTACATTCGTAATATGCTAATAAAGGTCAGGGTCTCTCTTTCTTTCACTAAAAGAGCCCCTCGAGTAACGGCTATTGTTAGTCATTTATGAGCGGCCAGTTCTTTCACAACTATGACTGTCGTCAGGGTCATCATAACCGGGGTTGCCAATTTGAAATTTAAATTTCCGGAATATAAGTTTTTCGAATTGGAGAAAAATTTGAAATTAATAAAATTCAGCTCGGACATAGGAAAGTGTATTTTAAAGATATTCAGGTCATCCATAAAACAACATCTCACGAATTTGATGATTACGGGTGCTCCTCACCTCGGCCCTGTATAGATATTACTACCTTTATTGTGTATTGGCAAATATTGTAGATGGCCGACATAAAAAAAATTAAGTATGATGTTTCTTTTTGACTCATCGATGGTATAAAAAACTAAAAACTATTTTCAATATTTTGAAGTGATAACTTCTTATGGGAGGGTAAACCGCTTCGTTACGTAACGCGTTACGGCGCCAGTCTCTCTGGCTTCCCTTACTCTCACGTATACCGGCAGAGGTAAATGTACATATTCAAGAATTGTAACTAAGAATAAAATATATTTCATAATCAATAAAATATTTTACTAATAAATAACCTTTCCTTACGTTATCATATTAATATATATACAATTTAAGTAATAATATAAGCTTTTCTCAAGTTAAACAATTTCAATATTAAGTAGTTAAACTTCTATTAGTTTAAGTTATCACTTCTGTCGGACGTCCCGAGACGCACATTTTGTTTTATTGATAACACTAAACATCAGTAATAGTTACCAAAACAAAAAAAAAAGGCTTGACAAAACAAAGGAGAAATTGAAATATTTTTTCATAAAATCAAGAAAAATTAAACAGACTTCAGATTTTCCATTATTCGTTACAAATAAAATTTAAGAGTTAACTCTTAAATACATATTGCTACCAATTATCTACATTCCATTTCCACTTAATTTCCGTTCCGTTCCGTTTCCAAAATCATGTTAAAAACTTTAGAAAATACCTTACGTGTGAAAGAAAAAGTTGACATTACTTTTGGCGGGTAAGTTCTTTTTTGTTGTCGTTTTAAAACTAGTTTCAAAATTCATTATTCAAAAATCATTTAAGGATTAAGATTTAAACGTGTGACGTTACGAAACTTGTGATCCTTCCTCCTTGTCACACTATACCACAATTTAACCTACGTTACATGTAACTTATCCCACAAACGACATAAATTGAGCGCTAGAAGAATTAAAATCGTAAGCATTCTTTTCATTTCTCATAAAAACTGTATATATATTTGGATTTAGACAAACGTTATAACGTATTTTATGGTCAGCCCGGAAAGCGAGTTTACTAACACTTTTTTCTTTATGAGATGACAAAAGGGACAATTAGCATCCCGCAGACAGGATATCCCGATTATCCCACGAGAACTCTAGTCATAATATCCTCTCAAAAGGAAAAAGAAACACGTAAGAAACATATAACAGTACAATAAACGTTATTCGTAATGATCGGTTTCAATTAATAAAAACTAAACGAACAAGGCATTAAACCGTTCAATACTCGTTATATATGAAATTAAACCGAGATAATAATCACTTAATCACGAATAAAATACATTTGTTAAACGAAAAGCGACGTTACGATGATTGTAATAAGATATATATCACTGTATGTTTTTAAAACTGTAACAGTGTTGCCATTAAATAACCGTGCACGTTTCGCACGCAATAAAGCGCGGAAGTAAGATGGCGTCGCGTCGTCACGAACGCGCGTTATGTTTATCATATAATATTGCACGGTAACAATTAATCTTTACAGTTTACTGTGTCATATTATTAATCTAACAACAATCATTGTTTTTATTAGGAACGTCTATTCCGCACCACTAACACTAGTTAGAAAGGAAAAGACGTGTACGATCAGAAACTGAATGTCCTTGACCTAAAGTAAGGAATCGTAATTATAAAAACAAAAAAACAGGGTGCGTATTAAAGGACACACGACAGATGTCAAACTTTTGTATTACAGGGAAACATTTTTATTTAAAAAAAATACTACGAAAAACCCCCCCCTCAAACGGTTTTCCCAGCCGGTCATCTGTAGGAGCAAGTACATACAAGTATTGACCGCGTCCGACGCTGCTTAACTTCGGGTGATCGGTCGAAAACCCGGTGTTTTCAACACTTTACCCGACACAGTGTCATACAAAAAGATTGCGAATCAGAATTTCCAAACACTCCCACATACGGAGTTTCACTACAAAAAGTGTCATTTCTTGCGTCAATGTAGAATTGACTCTCGTCGTCATCCTCGGGAACAGTAATTTTTTTCTGGGTGAAAAATGCCCTATGTCCTATTCTGTACCGCTGACAACGCGTACGCAAAACTTCATGATAGTCGGTTGAGTAGCAGTAGTAGTAGCGCGAAAACGTATTCAACAAACAACCAGACTCACATTCGCATTTATAATATTAAGTTAAAATGATTATAGAAATACAGTATTTGACAAAAGCACTTTAAAAACGTTTAAAGTAAAAAAAAAAAAATAACTTACTACTTTTTACAAAAGTCCTAATTCGCTATAACATTTCTAATATTAATCGAGCAACCGTTAACCGCACATAGAACCCGTTGTTTGGAATAAAGAATATAAAAATGAATGTATTTTTTTTATATTTCCAAGAGACATTAAACGGTATTTCGACCTGAGAACTGTGATGCGTTTCTTGAAATCATCTAAGTTGTTACAATTGAGACGTAAGCATATTGCCATGGACCTGGCTGTGTGTGTTTTAACTGACTTCAAAGAGGAAGAGGTTCTGAACTCAGCTGTAAGTGTGTAAATGTATGTAGCCTCAGAACTTCCTGATTTTTAGACAGATTTGGAAAGCTGGTTTTAAAAGGAAAAAGGGATATTTTGTTGATATTTCCGAGATACACCAGATAATCCTACAAATCGTATATGAAATATATAGCGAGTATGATATTGGTAAATTTATGAAAATCTGAGACTAGGTATACTAGGTATGTCCGTTGCTCCGGCAGCTTAAGCTACACAGGTACATGTGGTGGAGACGCATTGTGCCGATTCGACTCCTATAGTTCGTCGGGGAGGTCTAACACCCACCGCTCCCTTCGAGGGGTCACCATCTTGATCAACACCTGTTGGAGGAGTAGACGTTGTACCTGTAAGGCAATCCCTTATCCCCCGGCCAAAATGTGTGAGAAGACACCATAGGGTTTTAGTTCGTGCGAATCGGACATAACCCACTTTTGCTGCCCGGCGGGGTTAGTATACGTAAAGGATTTCCCCGTGTAAAAAAGGTGTAAGTAACTATCATAAAGGATGTCTGTTACATTTCTCTAGTGTAGATTTCATCCATCACACACATAGGCGTGATGACTTTTAAATTCTAGCAAAAAAGGTTGAATTTCAAAAAATATTTGCTTAGTGCTTACTGAGTGTAAAGCCTCCATAGTTTAGATACGTCAGTCACTCAGATATATTATTATAAAAAAAATCAAAATCGGAATCCAATTTCTATAACATACACGATTTCACTTCGACTGTATTCGACTTTGAAATTACAATGCCACGGTCACGAACATACCTTAACAAATCGATTTAAACATTAACGATTCTTCAAATCGACTTAAAAGTAAATATTATATACACTATCGGCGCAACGGAACAAATTCTGTATTACATATGTTAATAACATTTATTATGTATGGCGGTCAGTGGCGCAGAGTTGGTTTACTGCGCGTGCGCAAGTGTGGTCCTCGCGTGTCGTTGATCACAGTTTTATACTGTACAAGGGAACTGAGGTTAACTGGAAATATACACACGCACGCACACATTTTACTTCTCCCGCTTGTATTGTACTAATTACCATAACTTTGAACTTATTTCTGCTCCATGCACAATTCTCTCGTTACGTATTGCACCCAAATCCATTGCGCCCAGTGATCAAAATTCGACCATAACACATTTTTTTTTAAATCTAAATACTATTGAGATTTTTTCACATAGAGTTTACAAATTCTGTAGATTAGTAGAGATGAGGATCGTGATATATGACGAACTTTACTGACCGATAGAAATGAAAAAAAAGCACTATTTTTTTTTATACAGAAATTCGGTTAAGAAACAGCGGAAGGTGATGATCTTAATTGTTTTCCCATTGCCTATTTATATATAAATAAATAAAATCGAAGTGTCTGTAGTTTGTCCGGGGTTTCCTGCAAAATGGATAAACTGGTGTTACGGAAACTTTAATTGGCAGGTTCGGCACTTATCACACTACTTACCTGGGTATTATTTACTACTACTTGTAACATCCAAGCAATCTCACTTGATGTTAAATGACGATATGGTCTAAGATCGTAAACACGCTTTACCTAGAGGAGACTGACTCTCAAGTGCAGCTGCCGGAACACATCTATAAATGTTTTGCGACAGATTTCCAACTTGAAGTTGGTAGTTAATTTGACAGGCTTAGAAAAAGCCCTACCAACACAATATGGTTTCAAAACGATGTTTTCCTTCACAAAAAGCTTCGGCTCATTCATACGTGAATGATTTAAGTACAATTCATAAATTATTTTGACTTTGCCCTATGTGCTCCGGGTTCGATATGAGTCCGCAAAGTGATATTTCCAATAATCATATAACTTTTCATAGTATTAGCTAACTTATATATCATTATGTTTTTATTATACGGTCTAGGCAGCAATCAAAATCAAACAATACTTTATTCACCCTAAGAAGGCGCTTATGAAGTCAAAATTACCATCGGTTCGAAAAACAACCCAGTCGTCGAGAAGAACCGACAAGAAACTCGATCGGGTTTTAACATATATTAATGTATATTTAAAATACATTACACATTACAATAATTTTTAGTGGATGCACAGAGAGGAGTCAATTCCAGACATCACCATAGTTCACATACTGATCCATTCTATAATAGCCGTTTGAAACCAAAACCCGCTTGACATGACGCATAAACTTACACTCCGCCAAATCGGTAATGTCCTTGATCAATGATGTAAAAACTCTAGCAGAGATAATTTTAAATCTATAATGTGTACCAAGGGATTAGCAGCGATGCCAAAATTACTATTAAAATAAATGAAAGCAACCTATAATTATACCAGATAAACAGTGAGTTTCCGTGAAACAACAAAACCATTTCATTTAGAACAAAGTCATAGGCATCGGCTAGTAATAAATAATAATTAAATCCATACACACACACATATATACAAACACACGCGCACGTAAATAAAACTATGTACACAGAAATGGAAATCCGAGTCGACCGAGACTCACTTTTACGGTCCAAATTAATAGAACATTGACCGTGGGAAAAGTGAAACTTAGTCGAAGCTAACGCGATTGCATGGAAATATTAACAAATCTGATTTCTAGCTTCACTATGAATTTATAGGAGACGATAGAACCAAGGAAGAAATAGACAGAGGTCTGATTTTAACGTACGGAGGTCGTGGGGCAACGAAAAAGTATAGCCTCCGAATACGTGTGAATGTGGTTTTTAGATGTTTAAAACAAGAAAATTAAAAAAAAACGACTACAGAAATATCTATTCCAAAATAAATGCACCAGAATGTCTTCCAACAAAGATATGTAGGTACCTTAAGTGTAATAAAGTACCAATATCAATTCACTATACATGTCCTATTCGATTTTGAGGAGTTCCCTGGTGTATATTCGAAATCCAAAGGCTAATGCTAATGAAATTAAAATGGGACACCCTTTAAAATTTCTTCTATAAAAAAATTAATTTTCCTAATCGGTTTAAAAATAATGAAGTTCTGAGGTAGCAAACATAAAAAAGTATATGTGTGCTTATATGACCACCGGAAAAAAATGAAAACTTCTTCATAAAAAGTATAACAAAAAGCCAACGTAACGCGGTGTTCCTAGGCAGTCATCCATCCAAGTACCGATCGCACCCGACGTTGTTTGACTTCGGCGATCGGACTAGAGCCGGTGTTATCAACACTCTACCAGACACGGTGATTACTTCCATCACTTTTTGTCACACCAAAAGGTTGCGGATCAGGATATCAAATCCCTACCATAAGATGTACCACTTCAAAAATACAACCAAATCTCCTTGTTTTTGAATTTTTTATGAACGAAAAAAAAAAACATTTTTTTTTACAGAAGTACTTCTCGTGTGTAGTCTTCTTGTTTGATACCGCTAAATTAGGTCCTGAATTGGTAACAACAACGCTTATTTCCTTACCTACCTACAATAAACCTGAGCTTTCACCCGCAGAGGTTACTTACTTATTGTCCTCCTATAAATCCGGTCTTATACGGGCAATATTAACGGCCAAATTCTTACCTACCGCATCACATTACAAGACAATGAATGACAAAGAAGCAATACACAACTCTCTTACACTGGCTATATCAAGTGAATAAATTAACACGAACGCTACGACAGTACCAAAACCTGCTTAAACTAGTACCAACGATAGCTTTCTCCTAAATAATATTCATAATTAATGTGTAAACGCCAGTTATTTTACTGTTAGTTTTTTTAATGCATTGTATTTCGTATATATTTTCCAGGTCACGAAACATTTGATATTTAAAATGCAGATACGATAGATTTGAATATATATGACCCTAAAGCTATAACCAAATCGTGCCAATCTCAAGAGCGCGATTTCAGCCAATGTAATCGCTCTATCCAATGGAGTCTGATAGGATATCTGACTAAATCACTATATTAGCAGGCTTAGTCGAGTCGCGTTCCGGTATCAGCCCGAAGTGTATCCAGTAATCAAGCGGGGTGATACAGTGTCTATACACATTGATTCACTAACATCATACAGTGTTGTCTTTTTTAGTTTATCCGGTTTCAGAATTACCCAGTGTAAATATGTCGAGAGGCTTGTAGATCAATGATCAACAGCGGCGACCGCCGATGGATTAAAGCCATAATAGCTCTGTGGATAGCGTGTTCGGACACCACGTCGATCCACGTAGGTTCCAATCATTGAGAATAAGCCGAAGCTTTCGATCAACACATCGTGATGACACCATAGCATGGTGTTAGGGATTTTTTCTAAGCCCGCATGGCATAGCACCCTTAAGTTGCGCAGAGCACCAGTGAATTCGTTCCGATAGTTGCATTTAAAAACCTGGACTTCTCGGTTTATTGTGTTCACCATTTTTAGGCCACAACGTCATTTAACATCAGATGAGACTGTGATCAAACACTAAATCGTATAGAAGAGTATTGAAAAAACAATGTCTTGGTAGATACTTCTGTATTTATATTGCATTGAACTTATCATCAGATCAGTGCAATCACTCTATCGCCCTACAATAAAAAACATATAGCATTCAGGAGTTTGTAACAATACCTTGGTGTCTCCTCACACCTGTTGGAAGTGCTGAATATATAGGGCAGATTAATTCTATAAAAAAAGTGGCATTTGCTACAAAAATCACGTTTCTAGACGACTTTGTGTGTTGATCAGCATCGAAGTAAAATATTCGTGGACCTTTTTTAATATTTACTCTCGTTAAATGACATGACCTTCACGCTGGTTAACTAAAATACTCTACTATGCCCCCTTAAACCTGGCGTCCATATGTGCCGTATCCTTTGCATTCTAGGCGGGTATTTGATTCTTAGTAGAATAGATACTCAAAGGTCAAACTATGGTTACATAGAATTTAAAAACTCGAATAATTCTCCTCGAAAAGTGTGTCATGCTATTAGCAAGATTCCATTTAGTAGCACTAGTCTTATATCATATGTATTATACAAACAACTCATAACTCAGTTTATCCGATTAAGTCCAAATCCTATTACTACTAAACGAGAAAGTTTATGAGGATGAATGGATGTTTGTTACTCATTTACGCAAAAACTAGCCAACGGATTTTGATAAAACTTCACAGCAACATACATTAAAATATCACATCCTATTCTTAACTAAAATTATACGAGTGTGAGTTTGTCACGATTTCAAGTCTTAGCTATTTAACCGATCATTACGAAATATTATTGCATACATGTTGTTGTCAGGGATACAGAAAAGTAAATAGGGTAACTTTCATCTAAAAGAAAAAAATCACTATTCCCGAGGGGCAGGTCCAATCTAGTAGTAGTAGTAAGTAGGTCAAAAGTAGGAAGCTGTTTTATAGTAATATTGTTTAAATTGGCTACACCATTTTTAAAGACATCTGAAAAATCACCATTCCCGAGGGGCAGGTCTAATCTAGTAGTAGTATGTATGACAAAAGGTAGGTAGGTCAAAAAGTAGTAAGTAAACTATGTTTTATTTTTTGTTATAATATTCTTATGTCGTTGCATTTTTATATTAATAAAACTTGAGTAACTAAGTTTCTTATGACTTTGGATTCGTAAATCACTACACGTCAAGCTGAACGGTTGAAACCCTTTAGACAATGTATTTAAGCAAATGATATCTTGGAAAAGGTATAAGCATTGGCTAAACAAAAATCAATGAACTATCGCGACGGCAAAGGTTCAAATAATAGAACTTTCACTTTCAAGGTGTATATATTATATTATTAATATCTTGATATACAAACATCCCGATGTGCGTCTGTTCGTAATTCTTTTTACCATATATTTGTACTGTGTATTTAAATCGAGAATGTGGAGGTAATAAACAGTATATTTCCCTAATCTACGTGAATTCGCAACCCCAAACTTTGTTATTTTATTCCTGTCATAAGTCAGACAGAGTATAAATTATTAAAAAAACATAGATATAAATTTACCTCCTTAAATATTATGCTGCAAATTAAACATTTATCAAGTTTCCTAAAGTACCAGTTTAGGAAACACCCGGTCACCGCCACCGGTATGGCAACACCGGTACATGCGTGTAAAATTGCCATTACAAAAAATATATACAAAGAAAAACATACTTTATTTCTCTAAAGATAAACTCCATATTTATTTATCATACCCAGTAATATCCCCATATTTTGCATGTGTTTATTTATAAAACATATGACAAACGAAATACGGCTTTACTTGTTCGAAATTAGAGCGTTTTATAAGTCGTTATACAACATTTGTTAACATTAACTGGCTATTGTGTTAAATGGCATGAGTAAACAATCCAGTCAGTGGTTTTCAATAAGAGCTACAAGTTAAAATCAATAATTCAACGCTTCAGTAAAGCGCTAAATCATATCGCTGTATGGTAAAAATTTCAAAGAACATTGTCCCAAACGAAGGAACTTTAAAATACCGTAGTAAATTATCTGTTGCACTTTATTTTACAGTACCTTTATATAAGAGAATCTGCTGATACGGTATAGATTTGTGTAACACCAGGTGTGTCCGCGGCTCTGCACGTATTTCTATATTATATTAGATGCCTGGCACGGGTACGCACGAGTGTACTGAGAAAGAAAATCCTCTCTTCACAATAAACCTGGGTAATAATATAATGGTAACTGTGTTCTCTATCGCTTACTCAATCACATTTTTAAACTAACTACTCTCTTTTCCATACGATTTTTCAAACATATTCTTTCATACAAACCTTGTGCCGACAATCACAAACACAGTAAAAAAAAAGGATTAGGCCAAATTGGTGCATCCGTTCTGAAACGATACGCTTATAATAAACATTTTATTACTTTAGAAAAAAGAAATAGTTTCGTCCATACCATCCGTGCAATATCACCACATATCTATATACGAGTATATATATTAAGTTAAAGAAGCAATTTCCAGTACCACACGCACGTTTATTTATCAAACTTTCTTTATTAAATTCAACGCGGACGAAGCCGTAGGTAACAGCGAGTAAGTTAATACAGTAAACTTGAATAAACAGCGAATAATCATCGAACATCTTATAAAGTTAAAATATAACGGGTTAAACTTAAAAAACGAAACGTTTAAGACCAATTAATAAGCATGAATATACTCGATACCGTTGCTTTTTGAGTCCCCTTTCTATTGTATTGCAAATAACAAATGTCTAACGTTTTTTCACAAGGCTGTTAAACAATACGGTCATATTTCCATTGACACAGCTAAGCGATGCCACGCGAGTAACAATGATATCACTATAATCATAAATGGTTAGTGAATTGTTTACATGACGACGATTTACGATTACTGCTAAAATGCCTCTATAAATCTTCTATATACAAAAAATATGCGGTTTTATGAAACCACAATGCAAGTGAAACCTTTTTTCGGGTCGTAGGCGTTTAACTGAAAATTTTCCGATATTTCATTTTAAAAACTGAGTACAATCTTTATTTAAATCATTGAAATATTTTGAATTGTTGAATTGAGAACCTCTTCCTTTTTTAAGTCTGTTAAGAAAATAAACATATTTAAAACGTGAGGTAAAAGTATTTAATCTTTACCTTTAGCGATATGAAGTTAAGCATCTCTTAGCTAAGCGATGGAGGTAAAGGCTTAGCGCACGCCTCGCTCGATCACAAAATGGCCTCTAGCTGCAACGTCACACGGTCATGCGGTCAAGCTGACCCTTAGCGGTTTCTTGTACTACAGATCAGTATCATACCATATAATGCACTAAAACCTATTTGTATTTATGTCTATATATTTACACGGGCACGACTAAGCAACTAATTTCTGGTTATCTATCATCCTTGTACGGGCCAATCCTATATATTTCAGCTGCGTTTGCACGTCGTCTTGGCGCTATAGTATAGCTATTTAGATTCGACGAAGTGTACCGAGAGTATTTAGACGGAGTGCCGGCAAACGCAATAATTTATCATAATCATATATCTATTATATCAATTTAAAGTCTTCCGGTGTTCGGTGTCCGGTCAATTACAATAGATGTCCCGCACATCTGTGTGGTCCTTCGAGCCGGATCTGAACGAGCAACCTATGGATCTATACAAAAATAAAACAATTGCCGTTTGTATGTAAGCGGATCACTATAGAACGTCTACGTTTATTCGACTAATTATTTTTTCTTGTGTTTGTAATTGTCAGGACAAGGTACCTACGAAAGTAATATTTTGAAAAATCGTACGGACACCAAAAAATCTCAAACAAACGCGATCATGTGAGTGAGACAGAAGACAATAAAGAGATCCTCTAAAATATTGACAGATTTGACAGACGATTTGCATTGCTAGATTTACATGGTGGTAGGACTTTTTCTAAGTCTGCCTGGCTAGCTACCACCCTCAAGTTGAAAATTTGTCGCCAAGCACCTGTTGGTGTGTTCCGGCAGCTTCACTCGAGAGCCAGTCTCTCTCTAGGTTAAGCGTGACTTACCATCTTAGACCACATTATCAATTAACATCAGATGAGATTGTGGTCAAACGCTAACCTATAAAGTATTAAGAAATAATAAAAAAAAACAGAACCGACAGATTGACGTTCAGTGATCACCGTTGCCATGTTATTTAATTACATGGTCGTATTGCTAAGGAAAGATTTGGTGGTCACATTTTTGTTCATTAAACCACCCCGTGTAAGGTGGGGTGGGCAACGATATAGCTTTGTTACAATTCGGCGTTAGAAGTACTTAACGAATTTACATGAAACTTTACAGTAATATAGCTTACATCTGAGAATAACTTATAGGCTGTTATTTATGACGTTTAAGAAAATAAAAAAAAACGTGACAAAATCCAATGAAGTTGAAAAAAATCCTGTCATCTGAGTGATATAACGGCGCGCGTTGCATAACCGTTAAAGAGTTACACAAAGATAATCTTCTATATATGTGTATGTGACTGAATTCAATAATGTTAAACAATCACATCACAATTTCACACGATAACTGGCGCTGCGGTCTGATTCTATTTTTTTTTAATTATCAGAGCAGGACAATGTCCGCCAGTTCCGATAGTAATATATAAAATCTTAGACGAAATCACAGGCAGGTTCTAGTATATTATCTTCAACTTCTTTGATTTCCAACAACATATATAAATGTAATACCATAATTATAATTGAATATGCACGCATTTCACTAGATGTTAAGTGGTGATGTAGTCAGTTGCCGGATGGTAAGACGTGACAATAATGATTTCCGAAATTTTTAACAAACATTAGCACAAAAAAAAAAACTCAGCCGAATTGACAACCTCGTCCTTTTTGAAGCTTATTAAAAATCCAGTCTATGATGGTACTTAACCAGGAAACCATTAATAATTCAATAAATTACCCACTGTCAGATGAATTCGACACTATTTTGAAAGTAGACACACTGTCTTAATTGTCAGTAAAAATCCATTTAACAACAAATATGTCGGATACAGTTAGAACCGGATGAGAAACCGTATAAAAAGTCTCGCGGAGAGTGTTACCAGGTAATTTTAAATTAAAAGTCTTAAATATATAGTGACTATTTATGAATAGCCACATTATTTATACAAAAAAAAAATATACAATGTAAATATACAATACCAAAAAACTTGCTATTTTTGTACATAAATATAAATAAATATATTTCGTGTATCCCGAAGAGTGCTCTAACGATTTAGATCAAATTTTGTATTTAATTAAGTTTTTGTTGTTCATGTTTATCTATGTATGAGATTTTTATGAAAAAACGCGATTTTACATTAATAATAATTTAATGTACTAAATAACGATCACGTACATTTTTGTGGTATTTATATTGTTACAAATTTAATCATAAGTACTTCAAAATATTGTGAAATGGCGCTATACGATATTTATAAGATTTAAGATGCGAGAGAACGAGATAAAATACATTATGCAGTGTTTCTTATATTTGCGATCTTTGCATTATGTATCGCACTACGTAATACTTACGAGCGTTGTACGTGTATATGTTTTCACGTGTCAGTATGTTGCGTCTGCGTATTACAAAGCCTATGGTTAGGCGTCATATAAACTTTCCATCCGCAAAAGAAAAACCTATTCCCAGGGATAGGTCGAGTTTAAATGAACATTATCGAAATCGCGAGCGAAAGCTAATATTATACGATTATAAATGAAAATACACTTTTAATAGATACTTTGTTTAAAATCCCTTTATATTTATTTATTTTTTCAAAACAATCTCCTCACACATCTTTCATGTTTAACTATTTCTCAGCATTTCATCAGAAGAATAAACCAGGCAACACTAAATCGAACGCTACAATAAAAACTAGTTTTCAAATAATAAAAAAATCTCGTTAAAACTTATAATGCCATTGCCATTCCTGACCAAGTCTCAATCTAGTGTTCTTTCTTTTTTTTTCTGGGACACGGGGCTTGGCCGCACGGCTCGACACGCGCAATAGCAGCCAATTCAGAACGAGTATACAAATATGAATCATCCATTTCCTATCACAATATCAATTTTAAAAGAATTAAAATTAAGTTCAAACGAATAATTTTATACTTTTAAACTCTCCCGATGATTGGTATACATTATTTTGCATAAATTAATTGTAATAGGTAATTTTCATTTTGCTTTAGACAAACAAAAAGACAGGGCAAGAGAGCATTCAAATTCATCAGGTGGACTTAGAAAAAGCCCTACCACCATGCAAATACTTATATGATTTTGAATCGAGACGGATCGCAAAAAAAAAACACGGTGTGCCGTAAAGACACACGATAAAAGTGAAACTTTTGCATTACAGGATAACATTTTAATTGGAAAAAATACAACAAAAAGCCAACGTTATGAGGTGTTCTCGGGCAGTCACCCCCGAGCCCGACGTTACTTAACTTCGGTGATCGGAAGAGAACCGGTATTTTCAACACTCTGCTCGACACTGTGTTTATCCCCACCACTTTTTGTTAAAAAAAAAAAAATTTCAAAGTTTCACTTCAATATACCTTAACCTTACGTTTACTTAGTTAGTCACAAGGAAAATAAGCAAGTATTAATTGCATTACCCGTACATTGACTTACATCATGCCCTTACAAGGTTTCTCGTCATAAATACAGACATGGAATCTACATGGAGTTAAACAGTCACTATATGTCTATTCGAAAACGATGGTTCCGTTCTTAGTGTATTTTTTATACGATTGGAGACCAACGAATACACGGGTCACTTGATAGCATGTAATCACAGCCGCCCATGGACACCTGCGACACGAAGAGCGTCACAGATGCGTTGCCGGCCTTTGAGGAAAGAATATTCGGACACAGTGTCGATCCTTGGGAATGAGCTAGAACTCTCGGTGAAGGAAAACATCAGTATAACAATTCTCCACAGCAAGAGTACACACATCAATGACCGCGTAGCGATCCTAAAAATCGTAATTTGTCAAAATATTAATACCTTTATATTAAACTAGCAGGCCCGGCGGACGTTGTCCTGCCCTGATAATAAAAAATATATATTTACTTGCCTGAAATGTTTAAGGTAACTAATGTATTTAATTTGATTAGGGCTAATACTGTATCCGTGTAAATAGCCTTCCAATTACCTCATTGTATGTGACCATGTTTTAGAAGATAGATATATATAGTAAGCTATCCCTAAGAGATAGTTATATGCCATCGCAGACTTTTTTGTGGATCTATAAAAGAGAATATTGCATTGTTTTGTTATACCCAATAAGAATTAGGCAGCGTTTTCGATTAAATCTCACAAGCGGTTTGACTTTTTCCAACACTTCCAACAATTATAACAACAGTTATATTTCAATCAATTTCCCCAAAACCTTGACAAACCATAAATATATATACCTAAACCTTCCTCGTGTGTTACTCTATTAATCGATGTAGACCGCATTACAATCCGCTCAGTAGTTTTTGAGTTTATCTCGAACAGACAGACAGACAGACGCGGCGGAAAAATTTGTTTTATCAAATGTAATGTGATTAATATTACTCATTAATATTTAAATTGGTCGAAATTTATCCAGTTGTTTTCGAGTGATGCGTGATAGGTTACTAGATTTTGCACGCGGCATCACTCGTATTAACGTAGATTTGATCTATCCCTCGGGTACAATACATCTATTCGGCACGAAGGACACCCCATGTCCTTTTATGTACCCCTGAAAACATGTATACCAAATTTCACGATGATATGTCGAGTAGTTAGGCGTTAAAATTATGCAAGCAAACAATTATATTTTCGCATTTATACGTACAGTATTGTCACTCTATCGCGTTAAAATAAAAAATAAAAGTCGAGCCAGTCATAACGACTACCGATAGAAGTAAAAACTAAAAACAATAGGACAACCGTATTATTTTTTTTTAATTTTAAATCAATTACAGTCTGAATTATTTCAATTTCACGATTTATAAATTTGGAATTATTAATATTAAACTGGTTTTCACATCAGTTGGCACTCCGAGCAATAATTATATACATTTTTATATAGTTCATTTATTAATCAAACATATGGTGGGCTACACAAGCTCAATATCAAATATCAATAATTATTATTTAAATTTCATAATTTGTAAACTGAAATTATTAACTTTAGCCCGGTTTCCTCGTCTAATGGCACTCAAAATAATACAAAATATATATTTCATATATATGCTCAATACAAAATATCAATTATACATGTACAGATATGCTGCTATACGACGCGTCGTTAGCCTGGCGCAAGTGCAATACGTCACGAGCATGTCGAGGTAATCGGTGACGCGAACCCATAAGTTTTACCAAAGCTCGCTCAACGCGGCTAAAGAATTTTACGCTAGAAACACAGCCTTATAAAAACGATCCTGATTTGTAGCTTGTTTGTAAAATTTCATGTTCCTAAATCGCTCGGTTTAAACTATGCATAGTCTGTGAGACAGTCTAAACAATTGTATAACACTCGAAAGGTTATGTAGGTGACAATGAACGTCTCGAAATCGCATGACGATCGACGGAAACGACAGTGAACTTGGCTGGAAGGCGGTCATTCTTAAAATAAGACACAATTTATAAACAAGGATGGAACAGTTAACTCCGTTATGCATATGACTCACAGGACAAATATTTTTTTTAAATTGCTTGACCGCAATCTCACCTGATATGTAATGATGACGTAGTAAGCACGCTAACACGCAGTACTGACTATCAAGTTACATGACTTTCATCTCTCCCTATGACAGGCCCATATCATGGTAACGTAACTCATCAACTTCTCTGTCACTGGTGCTATTTTCGAACTTTCTCTGATATACTCATTCTTAATCCATTAATCCATTCCAGTTACATCACACATCCATCTTCACATTCGCATCTCTACCGCATGCAATCTTCTCTCAACCGTCCCTTTCGTAGCCCAGCACACAACTCCATACAGCATGACTCGAACTTATACTAGTTTTATACACCTACAATTGACTTTCAACAGCATTCGTTTTTTTGTTTATATTATAGGGGCAAACGAACAGGTGGGTCACCTGATGGTAAGTGATCACCGCCGTCCATAGACACTAGCAACACCAGTTTAGTCGCAAGTGCGTTGCTGGCCTTTTAATATATGTGGGCCTCCGGCGCTCTCACTGACCGAACGAAACGCAACAGTGCAAGCACTGTTACTTCTCGTCGGTTTTCTGTGAGAGGGTGGTACTACCCCGGGCGAGCCGACCCATTTATGCTGAAACCAGTAATAGCTTCAGCGTAGCTCTACCACCTACAAAAGTGAGTCCCTAGTTACCTCAAACACCTTTCGCGATTTCATTCATCCTCTACATTATACTTTAGGTAAAATATTGCAATATTTTTTTTTTGTACATATTGTGTATCGGATTAACGTCCTTTTAACATCATAGCTTATTTTATATGTTAACACAAATGTATGTAAAAAATTAAGCCAAAAATATATTTATGGTGTACCCGAATGACGTAGATATGTTCAGTAGTTTACGTGTCATAAGCATACTAACAGACAGACAGAAAGACGTCACCTTATAATAAAATAATTAAGGACGACATTTAATTTTGGCTTCCCGCCAAAAAAGGTAATAAATATCATAGTAATTATTATGTTAGCCCGTTTTTATACCATTTTTTTATACTCACAGCTAATGTAGTCAAGCACTGATAATGTAGTTATTCAGCCAATTATATGTTTGTATAAAGAATTTAAATTGCAACTTACGGTTAATTATGCAGTTCACGATTTCCTACTTCCTGGCAAAATCATATCTGAAAATATAAAACACTACATTAATATGTACCATAATAATAATTTGAGTAGTGAGAAGTTTGTATGGCGAAAGATCATGAGATTTTTTTTATTTGTTTATGAAATCATTTGAAATTCAAAAAATTAATCATTTGAAGGTTTGCAATAGGCAAGGACTCAGTATTTTAACTTTGACTTCTAACCCGAAGCATGATCGAAGTCACGCTTGTTTATAAAAAAAAGGGTTTACGGACGATCATTTTACGTGATAACGTCATAAAAAAACGATAATGAAAAATTATGCGTCACAAGCCGAACGCTTAGGTCGATCGCGCCCCTCTATTGCTTATTCCGCGCTCTTGCTTGCACGCTCAGCTCAGGCGGAACGTGACAATGGATCATACTTTTTTGTGCCTGCAGCCGGCGTTCAACGATTTATAATACGTTGTTATCACGTCAAAAAAATTATCTCACAATAATATTTCATTATTTTTTTATTGAACAAATTATGCATTACTACGTTTTATAATCTTACAGGCTACAGGCCTGCGATTTCACTCGCATTTAATAATTATTATTCTTTATAGGCTTAGCGTTTGCCTACAATCTCGTCTGATGTCAGTCAAATCACGATGTGGTCTAAGATGGTAAATTCGCTAAGCCTAGGTGAGGGTTGGCTCCAAAGTGCAGCTACCGGAATAAAGTGTTGTTTGCCTACAACTATAGGGTGTTAGCTAACCAGACAAGCTTATAAAATCTATAGCCAAACACCTATAAGTGAATTCCTAGTAGCTACACTTTGATGCCAACTCTCCCCTAGGTTTATCGCATTACTATCTTAGATCAAATCTTTATTTAACATCAGGTGATATTGCAGTCAAATGTTGACACGTTCAAAATTAAAAAAAAAAAACAAATTGATATTGAATAGCTTCTTGCAGTATTTTTACATAGACGAAACCACTGCTAGAGACTAGTAATATTTTACTTTTAACAATAATACAAATCTCTTATAAAAAATGCACAAAAGGGAGTTAGTTGTATGTTTGACCAAAGTATATTTTATAAATCTATCGTCACCATCTAAGTAGGGTCGGCACAACATGTTTGTCATATTATGATGTATGATTTGGCTTAATGTTTACGATCGGCCGCGCGCGCCTCACATCAACCCTTCTTGGGATTATTTTGTAGTAGGTACCACTGTAACTTCTACTTCCTGACTTCGTATGGATGTCAAACGTGGATATTTGATTCTTCGATAACAGGTGGTAAGGATTGAAGATACAATGTATCCGTGTATTGCACCTCCACAGGCTCTGGTGGAATCGTAGCCATGAGGATTTCTTCCTGCAAATCTGATTCAGGAGGTTCACTGGCATTTTTTTCTTTTCTTTTTTCGTCTATTTTCGCCATTATTATTTAGAAAAATATATATTATTATAAAGCTATATATGACTTTTTTCCTCGAGTTTTGAGTTTGTGATTGATTTGTGAATTATAGAAGATAGTTTTTGTATTGTGATTGTCTGACTCTCTTTGTCATAAAAGAAAGTCGTGTTAGTTACACTATTTATAACTCAAGAACGGCTGTACCGATTTGGCTGAAAATTGATGGGGAAGTAGCTTAGAACCAGGAGACGGACATAGTATACTTTTTTATCCCGTTCTACCGCGTTCTCGTGTGACGTAACATAAAACGTCAATGAGAACACGAGTCACTATAAATGGTGGTATAACAAAAACATATTTGACATGGAATAACAAAACGCAAATGACAGGGATACAACATTTTATCTATGGTTAAGTATGGTTGAAATTTTGATATCTATAAATTTTGTCAGAAATCAATAATCATTTGTATTCTCTTTGAATCGTCATTAAACAACACCGCGACTAAGACGATCGAACCTTTGCCGACAAAGCCATAATGCAAGAAGGATACGAAACGTTACAAATGAAAGGACCGAAGAAGAAAAAGAAATTGCCAGTGAAGAGCCCGCGTTAGTATGGCTCGACTTCTAATAAAAATTGAACTTAATAAAATCCAAAATCTGCTTATTTATTGCCTCTAAGGCGGGACAGAGGTCGCCGGGTCAGCTAGTATCTATATAAATCAATTGTCAAATGTACCTATGTAGTAAGCGCATCGTTGGAGAAATAATAGTGTGTGCGTGCACCTCTTTACTTTTTTTTGTAGTCTTTGTAATTGTCAGGGCAAAGTTTGTATGAAAGAAAATGTTTGAATAATCGTATGAAAATGTGATAAATTTTAGGTCACAAAAAAGGAGTGAGACAGAAAACAATAAGGGAAAACTTTAAAAATATTGACAAAATTAACGTTCAGTTACCATTCTATTTTATTATACTCGTATAGTCGTACTGTAGTCACATTTTCTTCGTTTGTGCACACACCCGTGAGATCTAATATCTAATGTAAAGAACTTTATAAAATGTATACATAAAATTAGACGAAGTCGACAGCAGCCCGGCTAGCT
This sequence comes from Antheraea assamensis, assembly GCA_035772565.1. Classification (NCBI taxonomy): domain Eukaryota; kingdom Metazoa; phylum Arthropoda; class Insecta; order Lepidoptera; family Saturniidae; genus Antheraea; species Antheraea assamensis. Next base: position 421,659 of record JAQQSE010000107.1, read on the forward strand.
CAGTCGGTAGAGCATGAGACTCTTAATCTCAGGGTCGTGGGTTCGAGCCCCACGTTGGGCGCAGATAGCTTTTTCACGAAAATTTCTTTATTTTAACTCTTATTTTACTTACTTATAAAATTTGGATTTTTAAATTTTTAGAAATTCCACTGTTAACTGCCTAGGTTAACTTATAACATGAAACTAATCTAACGTTACCTACTGAATAGTTATCTATACATACAAATAAAATTCGAGTGTCTGTTTGTAATATCAAAATAACGACTTTTTACTGATTGGATATGAACGTATACACGATACTGATAACAAGAATTTGTATTCTTAACGGCTGGACCGATTTTGACAGAAATTTCACTGACGGATAGTTAAAATTACAGCGGGTGACATAGGCTACTTTATTTTAGACTAACTGTCATCCACGGCTTCGTCTGTAGTACTATCTCCAAAAGGATTGGATCTATTTTCATGGGACTTTCGCTGACAGATACCTAACGTTATAAAAAGTAATTAAAGCTTTTTTTATTTTGGACTTGCCTTTACCCACGGCTTTGTTTACAGTACTATCTCCAAAACGTTTGAACCATTTTTCACGAAACTTTCACTAACAGATAGCTGATCTTATAAGAAGTAGTTCACAATTATAAAAAAAACGCATGCGGAGCTGCGGGCAACAGCTAGTAGTAAAATAAAGAGCGGAAAACTTTTTTTTTATTAATGTACATAATCGGAAGTGCAAATGTCAAAACCGAAATTTTTGCAATTTGACGGTTCATTTTTTAATTATCTATTACATCAAAATGTAGCTTAAAATACAGATATAATATACTGTAACTATTAAAAAGGGTTCTGCGTTGGTTATGAGTGAATGGCATCTTCAAGAATTATAATTCCGTAGTACATAGCTACACTATTTTGATGAACTTCGTAACGTTTTACCAGCGTTAGAAATGTAAGCGCTCGAACAATATTCTTAAGACTTGTTTAAAATGCATCGACTTTTCTCCACTTTCTATGAATATATAATATGCATGTGTTATATATGTAAATCGTGGAAAGTATTTCTTTAAATGATAACTAAAAACATTAAACTCCGTTGCTTAGTTTAGTAAAAGTAAAAGAACAACAAGGGCACGAATAAATGACTCCATTTTATACCATTTACAAGCCGATGCCTGCCCACTTCGCTTGGCATAAGTCGCTGTGGTCTAGTGGTTTGATCGGTGAAATATTAATCCCACAGTCGGCAGGTTCGAACCCCGTAATGTAACAACGAATTTTTTCGGAATTCGCGTACATTTTTACCATTTTAAACATCGCGAGGAAACTTGTACCTGAGATATATTTTTGTAGTACCACCGTATTTGGGGGAATACAGAACTTTGGATTTCTCAGAGTTTGAAATCATCTATTGTGCCTAATCGTGAACTGGCGTGGTGATTATGCTCATACCTCCCTTCGGGAAGGGGCCTATGGCCCTGCAGTGGATCTCTTATAATTTTATAAATAAATAACATTAGTTGCCAATAAGAAACTCCACAAAAATTACGCAGAGTATAAGTCTAATATTCCAACGTGCAACATAATTGGATCACAAAATCGCATCTGTTATACCCGTGGGATACAACATTGCAAATATCCACGAGTCAACCATCCGTACGGTTTCCCAGCGCTCACCAAATGTTCTTCGAACTATTACAACGTAAAATGCTCTCTAGATAAAGCGTTTAAATGCTATTTTTAATTGTTTTCCATCCATACGTAGTATTTACCTAAATATTTAATATATTTTCGAGACCTTGATAAAGTATGATTTTAAACACAAATTTAATTTGAATTAAATAGCATAGCGTATAGATTTTTTGTTGGTTCAGAATAAATTATATTACCAACGTTTAAGTTTACTTCCTATCCACTATTACACCTCCTCTTATCGTGCGCTCGATATAAGTGAGCACTCGGACATTATTGGCAAGAAGAGAGTTATGTCCGTACATTAATTATTATTAAAGTATTTGGACAAGAAGGATTTTTCATGATAGATAATTCGTAAGTCTGAGAATGCCTTTAACCGGTCTGACAGCAGCAGAGGCTCTGATGCTCATTATGAATCAGTGAAGGGTTTTAGTTAGAAAATATACTGGACACCGTTACCTTCATAAACGTTCCTTGTACATCATCGTTTTACTTTTTCCATATAAATACCTAATATTAAACACTAAGATTTGCTCGCGTTAATATGTTCTTTTCTGTACCACTGAACTGACGGTGGCGCCCTTGTTAGAACTTTCTAGACAGTTTTTATGGCATCTCAGAACTGATGCTCCGTGGAATTATTTCCCATCCACTTCACTTGTGCACAATAACCGAACTACTAAATAACCAACTAAAATCCCGCCAAAAAAAGTAATACATTAATGATATAGTAAACCGTGAACACAGACCGCCATGTTGAATTTAATTTGACAGCTGTCACATTATAACAGTGTTTAGACGATTAATAATCTACATCGATACATAAAATAACGTTATTATATCTTCCAAGTTTGATAATTCTATCATAACGATTTATGTAAGAGAAGTACGTAACCGGTTCGGTTACTTTAAACTTGACATATGAAACTTGACCTCAAGTCCATTATAATATTTCTTCATTCATTATTTCATAGTGAATATACATTAGAGAAACCAAAATGTTGGATTTCAACAGTGTCTTAAATGTATTTCAAATGTTTGTAGAGTGGAATAAATAGTGGAAAAACCATTAGTTCTGAATTCGAAGGGCTTGCCTAAATTACAGTCCACAAATCGCAATACAGGGTTTTGACGTCAATATCTGCGCTGATATAATTATAATAAAATGTAAACATAATATTATATAACATATCATTTCACAGTTTACTTAGAACTAGTTGAGAGCCGCGGCTTCGTTTGCTTTTAATTTATCTTAACAATAACTTTTATGTGCAAAGGGAAAAACCAAAAAAAGTCGAGGCAGTTATAAGGACTGCCGACAGAAGTTAAAACTCAAATCAATGTAATAACTGTCTTCTTTTTTTGAATTTTGAAATCACGTATAGTCTGAATGCTTAAATTTGATAATTTGTGAATAATTTTTCAAATTTATTGGCACTCCGAGCAATAATTATATACATTTTAAACAGTTTATTGTTTAATCAGACATATGATGGACTGCACGAACATAAAACAAAATACCAATGTTACATATACACAGGCCGATATACTACGTGTCGCTAGTCTTGGGGCAAACGCAATACGTCACGAGCATGTCGAGATCATCAGTGACGGGAACCCATAAGTTTTTTACCTACCAAAAGTCGCTCAACACAGCTAAAGAAGTTTTCACTTTAAAAATTGAAAGCCAAAATATACTTTGCTGACAAAATTTATTTGCAAACAATGTTATCTGTTTACTTCATTTCTTCTACGCATGCGCATCGCACCGCTATTAAAACTTTCATAACTTTATATTAAATGAAGCTACTTTTTTTTAAATAACGATCAAGTACATAAGAAGCAAAACAAAAAATATTTAATCGATATCTATCCATTAGTTTTTCGGGAATAACGGCATACCTCTATTATTTTATTTATACAGGAATATATAAAAATTAATATGTAATAACATATGGAATAACTGTAATCTACAAAAAAAAAAAACATTTTTTTTTTATCAGGGCACTGACATTATCATAATATTAGGCACGTATTTTATTTAACAACTAGTATTTCAACACGGAACTTCACGTGTAACAGAATATATAGACCACTATATTTAACACATCTAATACACTGGCATTTCCTTGAACATCCCAAAATAAGTATGACTTTTAACAGACATTCTTTGTGACCATACGTTTGAAATGATGCTTGTATTACTAATAGTCGCCACAGTTTGGGACATATGACGCAATCGATTTAAGACAAAAGGGATACGATAAGACAAAGAGAAAAAACAGGATGTGTGTCGTAAAGACACACGACAGAGGTGAAACAATGTAATACAAATATGACAGGGAAACATTTTAATACAAAAAAAAATATGACAAAAAGCCAACGCCACGCGGTGTTCCCAGGCGGGCACCCGTCCCAATATTGACCGCTCCCCACGTTGCATAGCTTTTATGATTGGAAAAGAACCGGTTTTTCAACACTATCCGACTCAGTGTTTACCCCTTACTCTTCTCGTCACTCACAAAAATGCCGATCCGAATTTCAAAACGCTTTGTGATAAGAAGTTTCACTTCGCACGGGTGATTTAACAAGAAAATGAGACCATACCTTCACTTACAATACGACCATGTAATTGCAACTGAGCAACTGTATACATCAATCTGTAAAATTTTTAAAGATCTCCAACTGTCTTCGGTCTCAATTTTTCGCTCATTTATTTATATGCAGATTTTTAACCCCTCGGCTGTTTTTTTAAGACTAAGATCTCAAAATGGCGGATTACGTTTTGTTTTTTTTTTTAATTCCACAACATTGTAAATTTCATGGTTTGGTAAAATAAGTTCGTACAAATAAAAATAATTTAACAATGCATTTTACGCAAAAATTTAGTATTAAAATTATACTTTACAATACATTATTTGTTATTTTTCAAAGAGTTGCAACACATCGGGTATTTTTTAAAGTTTATGCCGCCAACAGACTGTTGACCTGTGCATCATGAGGTCTACATTCGTTTGTATGATTTTTCCGAGTTCAAAATCGCCAATACGTCGTGGGCTGGCATGGTAATCATGCCCATACCGTGCTTTGTAGGTGGTAGAGCTACGCTGAAGCTATTACTGGTTTCAGCATGAATGGGTCGGCTCGCCCGGGGTAGTACCACCCTCTCAGAGAAAACCGACGTGAAATAACAGTGGTTGCACTGTTGCGTTTCGTTCGGTCAGTGAGAGTGCCGGAGGCCCACATATTTAAAAGGCCGGCAACGCACTTGCGACTCCCCTGGTGTTGCTAGTGTCTATCGGCGGCGGTGATCACGAACCATCAGGTGACCCACCTGTTCGTTTGCCCCCTATAATATATAAAAAAAGCACCTCTTACATGCTGATGGTGATGATAACGGTAAGTTTCAAATTAGAAAAAATCCTGACATCTGAGAGTTATCTCGACATGAGATTCATAAACTGTTAGACTTGCACGAAGAGAATGTACGGTGTCATCACTTATATAGACACGAACGTAGACGAAGTCGTGGGTTACCGTCGGTAAGCTATATTTTTAAAGTGAAACTTCTTTTACATCGCCGCAAAGTTTCTCCTCCTTCTATCACATATCGCATTACAGCCGGCCGCGGAGTAGGGGTAAAGTGAAAGGCGCTCGGCAGAGCAGCCAAGGCTAATATGGCGACGACCATGGCTCAATTCAAAATGATTCAATAATTGAAATAATAAACGTTTTACTTGCATCGTGGTTTCATAAAACTATACAATTTTATTTTTCATTTAATCCCATAGTTACGTATTACACGCGGGCACTAAAGCGGAATAAATGGATAGCTAGACATGGCGCCGCCCTGCCTAGACAGGAATGACGTCACTCACCCAAATTCGCAGACACCGCCGACGCTAGGGGGTTGTAAAAACCAGTAACTTCGGGGCAACATGAATACAGAAAACTAGACACAGTAGCACCCGCGTTTACGCAAACATTTGCCTGTGAATAATTTAGTGCTTAATTAGTTAGTGGTTTAATTAATACACGGTATTTCGCAAGTAATATGTAATTTCATTATTTATACATTAAATAGAAACAGTAATAAGTTATGATATATTCCTAAGGGTTTACAATACTATTACATATTAATTCGATGGATATAATGGAGATATAGGCGTGAAAAACCGTTGCAACCTGTTCAGCGTTGGTTATTTGCAACGCTTTTTTCACAAGTACCTACGTAATGAAAATTGCCCTTTACACTCGTAGCCATGTGTAGTCTAAATAACGCAAGTGAAACTAAGGTAAGCTAGTTTTTTAATATAAAAATATTTATACTCCAATGGATCCGGATAAAATGACTAGTAACTGGCAACCCTTGTTATAATAATCGCCGTTGTATCGGAAAGGAGTGTCGAGGTCGCAGCCGGGGTACGGCCAAAAGATCACTACGGTGAATCATGGGTGACGTAACTTTGGACACTTGGGTTATCCAATTTTAACTACTCTCTTTTATCATAGGTACAAAAACGTAAAAAATATATATCGCAAGAAAAAAAAATATATCGCGTTCAACTCAGCAACACACGCGTGAAAAAAAAATAGGTTTTCATCTAAAACACAGTCGAATTGTTTTTGTTTTTCTTTTTAATGTTTCTCTCATTGGCATATAATTGTATCTGATCTTGACAACCACACACCAGTTAAAGTATCCGGTATAATGGCACATGCGATTCGCGATCACTCAACATATATTCACGAATCAAGCGGAGTGATGTAGTGTCTGTACGCGTCTGGCGGCATGACAGCAATGACTGCCTATGGACCGTTGATCACTTTATGGTCACCCTTGTTTTTGTGCTTGTCATCACATACAGTACAGTCACTTTGTAGTGCTACAATAGAAAAAAAACTTATTATACTACCAGCTGTGCGGATTCACACGTGTGTAGTAAAGAAGAAAGTCGAACCAAATCCACCCTTTACAGTACGACCAAGTAATTAAATAAAATGGCAACTGAAAAACGGAACATCAATCTGTCAATTCTGTCAATACTAGAGAAGATCTCCCTACGGCCTTCTGTCCCACTCACTTTTTTAATATGGAAATAGTTTAATGGTTTTTTTTTTCATTTTTCCGTATGATTTTTCAAACATTTTTTATCACACAAACCATGTCCTGATAATTACAAACACAACAAAAAAAAGAATTAGGCAAATACATACGACAATTGATTTATATATATAAAAATATAATATACACATAAACCTTCCGGACAAAATTCTCCAAGCAATAGTGGTAACGGTATTAAAATCCGGTGCGTTGTTTACACAAACTATGGGAACACACCGACAGACGCGAAAAGCGATTTTGTTTTGTAATATTTATAGACAGATACTAGTGGACCCGGCTGACATAGTCCTACCCTTATAATAAAATCCAAACCTAGACTCGCACCGCAATGCTACCCACCGGGTCCAATTACGAAATTAAAACATTCATGAATCCACCTGAAACTACGACAATTTTTTTTTTCGAACTGACTACACTGTTGACCCGGAGGCCTCTACAGATTAACGGGACTACTAAGGGGGGGGGCGCTTAAGGCACTCACCCGATTTTATATAGAGTACTCGACAATTATATATAAAGATATATGGCATAAGTGTATTTCAGTACAACAGTAATGCATAGCTTATTATTATTTAAAAACCGCAAGGTTTGTGGTCGACACGTCCACCATTTACAATTGTATCATTGTGATAAACTCAAATATACCAACTAAATTATTGTAACACTTGGAATAAGTTGAAATATGTCAAGGACCATCCTTGTCTTATAGTATTCATATGACATTTTTGTATACCTTATAGATACCAGCGTTGGCCACAATATTACCATCAGTGTGTGAAATGACAATGTGGTCTAAGATTGTAAACACGCTAACCCTAGAGAGAGATTGGCTCTCAAATGCTGTTACCGGAACACACCAACAGGTGCTTGGCAACATGACGGTGGTATATGCTACGGAATTGTATATCTTAAAATGCCTACAAAAAAGTCACTTCAGTAGTATTTCTACTTCATTACAACAAACTCAACATCCCGCTAAATACCCCCCTTATATAGTTACTCAAGATTTCGATAAAAAGAACTGACTTTGGAACAGGCTTATTATAATTCAAGACGCTGAGGGGTTTCACCGTTCCATGTATAATACACGTGCCCGCTTTCGACTCCTCCCATAAAATGACGACCGGTCGCTTTATGAATTTTTAACTTATCATAAATAGTAAACAATTAATGGTTCTTGGTTCTCTTAAAACATTACTCGACCAATCGTGATGAAACTTTAGCTGCATGGTGCTAGGACTTCGTCTAAGTCCGCCTACCGCTAGCTACCACGTTTAAATTGAAAATCTCTCGCCAAGCACATGTATGTCGGTGTGTTCCGAAAGGTTCACTTGGAAGGCTGTCCTCCTCGGTTTGACGTGTTTACCATCTTAGACCACATCGTCATTTAATAACATCAGATGAGATTGTAGGCAAACGCTAATACCTACAAAATATTAAAAAAAAAGCTTTGAATTACTGCCGATTCTGTATTTACTCAATGGGATTCCCCGTTAACTTAATTGGGATTCCCAGTAACCGATAACTAACTTTATTTGTTTCGTTATTTTAGCTCGTCGACAATGATAATAATCTATACAAATACATAAAATCAAAGCGTCCGTTGTTCGTCGGGGATTATCTCCTAAACGACTGATCAGATTTTGATGAGATTTTTAGTAAAAAGTATAAGTTTTGTCAAACTTATCATCTTTGCATCATATTATTACAAATCATAACAAAATTTCACAGAAGTAAGTTAAATTTGGTAATACAGTAATGTGTAATAAGCACAAAATTATAATTCAATATATGAAAAGAGATTCGATGTTCTCAGGAAATAGTAAAATGATGAGAACGAAGTCGCGTGCTCAAACTACTAGTAGTAAATCTGTGTAAATAAAAAATATATAAGAGTGTTGTGAAACACTCGGTTGGAACGAAATTCCTATGTATTATTATTGGTAAACGTATTATATTATTGACTAACGAATACAAAGTAAATGAATTACTAGCGTCTGAGAGCAATTAAATGAATCGCAGAAATAACTAATGAGTTCAAGAAATTGTAGGAGATTTGGTAATAAATATAATGGTTTCGAGTTGTGAAAATAAACATTTTATTGTACATCATTCAATTCATCTAGTACAAATATAACATTTTCATTATACACTTCATCAGATAAACATGAATATAAGTGCACAAGTAGATGCAATACGCTATGAAACAGCTGACGCGTATGCCGTGTACGAACAATACCTACCTACGCAGGCGGGAGCCGGTGCGCAATTATTGGCTGCCTTGAACCAATAAGCGCACAGAAAGGGTCGTGACGGAAAAATCTTACACTTTTTTTCGACTAGTCCCCATCCGTACCGTGCGATAAGGATCTTCGTTCCAAAAACCAATTGCTGTATGTATGTATGTAAGTGCATCATTTTAGAACGGCTGCATCTATTTGGATAATTATATTTTTGTCGTGTTTGTAATTAACAAGACAACCTGCTATGAAAGAAAATGTTTAAGTAATCGCACGGAAAAGCAAAAAATTTGGGTTTAAAAATTCCCATACAAAAAAAAAATGAATGAGTGTGACTGAAGACAGTAGGGAAATCTTCAAAAATATTGACAGAATAGATAGATTGCGGTCCGATTGTTTAGTTGTTATTTTGATCTCATTACGTGGTCGTTACTGTAAAAGTGACATTTGATCTCGTTTTCTTTACTAGTACACCCGTGCGAAGCCGGGGCAATATTAAATAAATATTCAATCGATTTACACTTCACACCATTTACTTAAATAGACATATAGATAAAATTAATTACCGTGAAACGGAACGCGAACACGGCACGTCGCATTTTTCCAAGAATAAACTCAATGCCACAGTTCCTTCTGGGGATTGTACGTGATGCCATTGTTAATAAAGCATGTTACACTTCAAATAGGCCAGAGAATGCTGTTTTGAATGAGAATTCATGCGATGTGTAACATGGAACGGTTCCGTAAATCATTCAACTACAACTTTTTTTTATTATTATTAGCAGCTCTTTACCCCTGGTCTGTCCAAAACCATAAAAGTTTAAGTTCCATATAAACAAATGTAGACCTCACGAGGCACAGGCTAACAGACTATTGGCAGCATAAGCTAAAAACAATACCTGATTTACTATATAACTTTGAAAAATAATAAATGATGTATTGTAAAATTGTAATTTTTTTGTAAAATATATTTGTTGGTTTTTATTTGTACGAACTTTTTTTACTAGACTATGAAACTTACAATGTATGATGTCGTGAAGTAACAAAAAAAAACATAATCCGCCATTTTGCGATCTGGGCCTTCAAAAATCAGCCGAGGGGTTAATACAAATTCTGCCAGAGTTCAATCAATAAACGAATATGGTGCAAACATGATCATAGCATACTTTCATTCCTTATACTGTCAAAGCAGAGGAAGATTTTTGTTTTACTTTTGGCAACTAATCTTCTAGATCATTACTGCCATTGTAAAATATATAAAAATATCACAAGTATCTTGTGATTATTTCAATGTTCCAACAAGATGGTGGCCCCCTTGTCAGAACTTTCCAGGGGGTTTTATGGCTTTTCGGAATTCATGCTCCGTGGTATTATTTTCTGGCATTATTATTTGAAATAGTTATAGGGATCTTAGTCTGTCATGTATATAGTGGATTTTATATTTTATTACTGGTCGTCCCATATTTCCGACTCAGTAAAACCAGTAATCGTTTCATAGAATTACTATTAAGTGCCAGATTATATAACAAAGTCCCAAAGCAAGTTACCGATTTGCCGGACTATAAATTTAAGCGCCGTATCAAGCTGGTTTTGGTGTCAAAAAGCTATTATAGAGTAGGTCCATATGCGAATGATGGTGATGTCTGAAATTGACACTTCCCCGTGCATCCACTAATAAAGTGTAATTTATTTGAAATATGCATCTATATATGTTAAAAGATAAACCCGATCGAGTTTCTTACCGGTTCTTTTCGATGACTGGGTTGTTTTCCGAATCGGTGGTAACTTTGACGTTCATAAGCGCCTTCTTAGGGCCTAAATTTAATAAAGTATATTTTGATTTTAACTTTTGATTTTGATAAATAATCTTGTGTTACCACCGTTGGTACATTTGAAATTTGGTCTTCAGGCTACGTGTCCATGCGTGTACGTAAATACAATTGTGACATGATACTTGCACTACTTACTTACTTACATTTACACGATGTGATAACTGCTGAAAACGAAATAATTACTTATATATTTATATTTTAATGTAACATCGTATGAAAATATATCCAAGTTTTTGTCAAAATATCAAATGGCCTGAACGACATTTCAGGCACAATTGTCTTCGCACAGTACGTGTTAAATTGACTCTATATTTTGTAATATTGGTGGCATTTCAAGTAACATAGTTCGGTTGTTGTGCACAAGTGAAGTGGATGGAAAATAATACCACGAAAAGTGAACTCTAGGATGCTACAAAAACTCCCTTGGAAAATTCTAACAAGGGGGGCCTCCATCTTGTTTGAACACTGAAATTATAACAAGACACTACAAGTTTATTTTATTAAGTAATTAACTAATAGATTTTTTTTAGTTTCAAGCTAACTACGCTATTGACCTGATGACGATTCACAGATTCATCGGACTACTAAAGCGAGCGCTTAAGGCACTTCGCCATTTTTCAACAAGCTCAAGAGTGCTAAAGTGGCCGAACCTCGGCTTGGGCTGTTGCCTCGGATGCAATACCGCGGCTCTGTCTAAGGTAAACTAAGCTAGCTATTCGAATATGGAAGAGTTCGTGAGACACACATGTGTGCTTCACGAAAACAAACATGTATTTTATCAACTTGATAATGGAAAGAAAGAAAGAAAGATTCATTTATCCACCACATACAACACATATTCACAAGTATACATAAAATATTTCAAATGAGATAAGTGTTGTATGGAGTCAAATAGGTCTTTGTCTCAGCGTAAGGCTGCAGATTTGTAAGTGCAAGCGTTGCAGCGCTGATTTTCAGACAAGACCTGCTGTATACACAAACCCATAGACGAAACTTACACTGCTATTTCAAATGACAATAATAATATAGAGGATTAATTGCAAATAACAAAAATGTAAAAGTAATATTCTAGTATACACCACTTCTATTTCAGATAGGAAATCATATGATAGACATTCTCAGATAACTACATTCTATTGTTATTATATTAGTCATTGTTACATTTAGACTTATATTAGTGATTCAATAAAGGGCCTTAGTTTATGACAACTGTTTGTAATACTAATTTGAAGTAATTAGTGCAATCGACTGCGTACGAGTAGATTAAAGAAAGTTAAAGTGGGTTGCGTCATTGTGGGCACGATAGTTGAATGGTAAATTATGGGTGAAAGAGCACGGTATATGGACGAGAAAGAGACGGATATATGCAGTGCCAAGATGTGTATGGTCATAGTTTTGAAATCGTATGCGTACTAATAATAGGTATATATGGATGTATTCACCAATTCCTGATGAATTTAAAGCAAATACCAAAATTAAAATCCTAGTGCATTGGCTATGCAAAATATTTATTATCTAGCGTCCTAAGCCGGCTTCGCATAGGTGTAGTGTAGTTATAGGACGTCATAGGTGTTTAAGTGAGTTAACTCCTCGACTGATTTTGTAAGACCCAAATCTCAAAATGTCGAATTATGTTTTTAATTTCACGATATCGTACATTGTAAATTTCATGCTTTAGTAAAGAAACGGTTCGGTACAAATGAAAAAATAATTTAAAACTACATTTTATAAAAAAAAAATTACAATACATCCTTTTGTTATTTTTCAAAGTTTTGTAATAAATCGGGTATTTATTAAGCTTATACTGCCAACAGGCTGTTGACCTGTGCCTCATGAGTTCCAATATATGTGAAAATGCGATTAAAACTAATAATCTATACATATAAATAAAATTGGAGTGTCTGTTTGTAATATCATAATAACTTTTTACTGATTGTATATGAACGTATACACGATACTGATAACAAAATACAATTTTAAAAATGTATGTCTGTCTGTCTGTCGGTCTCTATGTTCCGGGTAATCTCCGAAACGCCTGGACCGATTTTGACAGAAATTTCACTGACGGATAGTTAAAATTACAACGGGTGACATAGGCTATTTTATTTTAGACTAACTGTCATCCATGGCTTCGTCTGTAGTACTATTTCCAAAACGATTGGACCTATTTTCACGGAACTTTCACTAACAGATAGCTGATCTTATAAGAAGTAATTCACAATTATAAAAAAAACGCATGCAGAGCTGCGGGCAACAGCTATTGAAAATAAGTAAGAAGCAACAGGAACTGATGCTGATGCATGATAGTGTTTACAATCAGTACAGAGAAATTGTTCCCTATCCTTTCTACCTGGGCGTGTAGAATCATGGCGTGGTGATAAATAAATAGATACCACACGAGACACATTACAACCGTGCTTCTAATCACGTAGAACGAGATAGTAGCGTCAAAAGAACGAGTCCATTGTCAATATTGGAGTTAATAGGAATGATAAAGGTATTATCATCTGCTAAGTACCTCATTTCAATTGCTAAGACGTTCGCTTAACCCCATTTCCTCACCTATTATGTTTAACCATAATTTGTTATTTATTTACATAGAAGGACGTTAAGTTTTTCTTCTAGACTTTTATAGAATCGAAGACGGATGCCGGGTTCATTGTGCTCTATGCTTAAGAGCTTGGACACCGCTTAAAAGCAAAACGCGGTCTGCCAAAAATTGGAAGAATAGTTATTAACAGGGATCACCTGCTGTCGCACTCTGCCCGAACTACCATAGAGAGCGAGAGAGACGACTGCAGCTCAAACTGAAAATACCTATAGAAATTTATGATCTAGTACTCCCCAGTTTCCTCCTCCAAAAGGGAGCGGATTCGAAACAGGGGTCTACTGCTGTTGCATTATACCCAAACTAGCAGATAGAGATAGAGAGCGAGAGAGACAACTGCAACTCAAACCGATTACACCTATAGAAAATAGACGGGATTATGATCTAGTTTTCCCCTGACTCGTCCTCCAAAAGTGAGCGGAGTCTGAGGCCAGTTTCAGAGTGCGGCCAAATGTACGTAGCAGCCGCTAGAATTCACAGTGATACTGATGTAATACTTTTTTCAAAATGAATATATAAAATTAGGCTGTGTCTGTACGTCTTCCTTTAATGCATTAGATTTATCAAATTGATTTGCTAAATGTCTGAGAATGGCAATATAATTGGCCAATTTCTACACATATAGAAAGCTTCTTACTTATTTAATTTACAGAAAAAAAAATCAAAACATAGGAACATGAAAGTGATAGATATAGATTGCATGGTACAAAAATATTTACTCTAGCTCCATTGTCCAGGTATATAACGTTTGTATGAAATTAACACCACCCACGTTACATCTTCAAACTTGCGATCCAAGTCCATCAACGCTCAACTCCACTGCTCGCATACTTTTCCCTAATACGCCAAATTTGGTAAGAACATACTAAAATAATAGATAAAGTTGCCGTTATCGGGTGGTTTTACCGGTGCTAAATGTCAATTCGATATGCAGAATGTACTAGCAGCATTTTCGAAATTTGCGTATATTTAATAATTTAGTAATAATAATTGTATAAGCCCACCATATCAAGCCGGTTTTGGTGTCAAATGGTTATTATAGGGTGGATCAGTATATGAATGATGGTGATGTCTGGAAGTAACACCCGTCTCTGTGCATCCGGTATAAACGATTTTAACTTTAATATATCTTTATGAAAATATGTACGATGAAAAGATAATTCAGATCCAGTTTCTTGCCGGTTCTTTTCAATGACTGTGTTGTTTTTTTTTTCAAACTGACTACACTGGTAGCCTCACCAGGCCGCTACAGTTTCACCGGACTACTAAGGCGAGCGCTTAGGGCACTCACCCGAAATGATTGTGTTGTTTGTCCGAACCAGTAGTAGTTTTAACATTCATAAGCGCCTTCTCAGGGCCTAAATTGACTAAAGTATCTCTATTTTGATTCAAATCGGTACCACTAACGGCTGACGTTGAAGGAAAACATCGAGTGAAAATATGAACGTGAAAAATGTTCAGGTTGTACCAACGTATGTGGGAACAATATAGAAGTGTGAATTTCTTGGAGTTTAAAATCGACAATATGTGGTGGTGATTGCGCTCATACCTTTCTCAGGAATAGTTATATAGCCCTGCAGTGGGCCTCTTACAAGCGAATGTGATGATGGTGATATAAAAGTTCACTTTGGATATTCTCTCCTATAAAGAGCTTATCTTGCTCTAGAAAGGGTAAGAAATATTAGTAAGTTACATGGAAATTTGATTAGTGTGACCCTCTCAACTACTTCTATAGTGTATAAATTGGCTACATACTTATTCCTAGTTAATTCACTGGTAGCATCATAATATTTGTAGTCTTTAGGGACAGTTTTTTTTAATCACAAAGCTATAATTATTAGTTATATAACAAAAAACAGTAAGTAACTTTATACTAGGTCGAGAGCGGGCAGGCGAAGAAAAAAAAGACTAATGGCTAGATTAGGTTAGGTTTGGACGAGACAGGCATAGACCAAAAAAGAAACGTGTGAATGGGAGGAGGATTATGGACTGCAATGGGTTAGAAAGAGCTGTCCATAATGATTGATCCTGTATTTGTTAAGGGTTAGATTTAGACTAAACTGCCCCAAAGCAGAAGACTTTTGTCCGCCACTTTGCTTACAGATTTTTTAGAATGTTATACTATAATCTCATTGCCTATTTTTACCTTATTATTAAGAACTGCTGTATGATAACTGACAAGGCTACTCTACACCACTGTTTTTCAACTTGTGGGTTGCAGAAACTCTATGAGTCTGTCACAAAGGGTTACTAATAAAGAAAATATGTATGCTCAAAAAAATATTTTTTATTAGAAACTCAAAATTAAAGAACATTCTTACATTAATAAAAGTCAACCAAAATAGAAAATATAACTATAAGTCATATTCACATTTCACTGATTTCATTAAATAATTACCTAACAAAGCAAATAGATAAAAATTTGTACAAATTTTATATTTGTAACATTAAATAAATAGCAATGGATAGAGTGTCATGAAATTATTTTATATACTGATGAAAAAGGTTGAAAAACACTGCACTAAAATATTCACAAATGTTTATTGTAGTAAAACTAATTCTATGAAACTCACAGTGGCTTAAAAAACATGTGTATGGAGGCCTTAGTAAAAAAAAAACCTTTTTTATTTCATAACATTTTGTATTTTGTCATAATCTCCCCTGACATTAAATGAAGATTTGGGATATCAACAAATATATATTAGTGTTTCTCTTTGTTGAAAAAAAATAGCAATAGCAAAAATCTATATAAACACATGACTTGAAAACTTTCACTATAGTTATACAAAGGTGTCTAATTCATTTTGCAAATCTATTCAGTTCACTAGGACACGGATGTGTGGATATGGGTGCTTGTAAAAATGTATCAAATTAACAGATAACAGTCCTAATTTCAATTCCATGTTAATTATACACTAAGTGATAAAAGAAACAGTAAAAGTGTATGTAGGTAATCATAGCTCACAATTTTAGCACATATTAGATTACAAAGGAATTTTCATAACCCATGTCACCTAGAAACACAAGCCAGATGTATAATTAAAAAAATATTTAAGAAGGTTGATAAATCAAAAAGGTTCATTTAATTTACAACATGTAAAATTCACAATCAGCCTCCAACCCTGATTCATAGAAGCCAATATGAATAAAACTTGTATTGATACTAATTCTAGATTTGAACATATTCCATCAGGCAAATTTAAATATCTTATGAAAATTATAAATCGATTCTTTTGCTATGAATGTGGTAAAACCAACAATATCTTTCTATATCTTGGAGGAATGCCATAAAATAATAATAGCAGGATAATGTTTGTTAATGATTTTAGAATTCAAATTTGGGGTGAGGGTGTTTACCCCAGTATTCTGGCAGAATCAACTTTGTATTGTTCCAGAAGTCAGTAACATGTTTATAACAATTACAAATTAACTTAAAAACACAACAGTTTTCTAGGTAAAGTGTGTTATGGAAGACGGTTTACAGTCAGATGTACAATAAAGATTAACCTTCCCAGTGAAAAGAGTCAGTTTTAGACAATTCACTAATGTTCAGTGTGACAATAATACAACTGTAAATCACACTGGATTAAAGGACATATATCCAACGGCTTTTAATAAATGAAAGATGATTAACTTCTTAATCCAAAATTTATCAGTGTCAATCTATCACAAAGCTTTCTTTCAAAAATAAAATACAGAGTATCACCAAACTTGTCAGCATACAACTACTTCTCTTTGATTGATTTCAGAACTGGCATTATTTAAGTTTCTTAAGCAGAGTAACTTTAATTAAATCTGTTTACTATTTCAAATTATATGGATTGTAATATATAAAGGTTATATAAGCAGAACCTAGATGTGAATAGCAGGAAAGAAAAATAAACTTACAAGAAACTTATCGCCTAACAGAAGGTTTATATCAGCTGATATAGATGATTACAGTCATCATCATCATCATCATCTTACCCTTATCCCACCTAAGTAGGGTCAGCACAGTACATTTTCCTTTTCCACTCTCTCCTGTCAAATGTCATCTCAGTATTCACACCTTTTATACACATAGCATTTTTCACACAATCCATCCACAAGTTTTTCAGTCTTCCTCGACCCCTATATCCGTCCACTTTCTTACTCAAAACATTTCTTGTAACATGATTTTTAGCTTTTCTCATAATATGCCAGTACCATGCTAACCTATTACTTCTCCACTTCTTATATAATAATTGTAATCAGTACAGATCAAAATACATATTTATTTAGTTAAAAGTTGGTAAACATGTTAAATATTGTTCTCAATTATATACACCTAATTTAGGACCTGAAGTAGGCCATAGACAAGGAACAGAGACATCATAATTTTATAAAAAAAATAAAAGAATATTATTGATTTAAACTCTTGTATGAAATTTTGATTTCCATTTTGTATTAAATATTATGCTTGAAACTTTGTTAAATTTCCAAATGTATACATATTATTTAGTATTGGAAATACCAAGCAAGCCAGACTTCTTGACTAGTATGAAGGCACTATGCTATTAAAAGCAGGTTTATGATCTGACCTCAATAGAAAGTATATAGCTACATTCAAAATAAATATTAGATTCACAAACATGAGAGTTTTCTTTTTGTAATTATTTTTATAAATTACTTTCAATAGCAACTTATTTATGTTGCTACTTTGGTGAGCAATCTCTCTATTTATTTTTATTTCTGACTTTACACATTGGATAGTTATTATAAAATTACATTTTTTTATAATATATTAGATTACACTCTAGAAACCCTTTGTGTACAAGCAGTATAAAAATCGTAACGAGAAACATATGAAGTACGAAAATTTGAAACTACTTTTTTTGTACAACAAAGTTGTTTACATCTAAAAATAACTACCTATTTGTGTACATACCTTCAAAGCAGGAGGTCGCTATTGTTACACAGATTCAGATAACAGGAATTCATTTTTATTTATATTTTTATTATATCAATATTTCTTTACACGCCACTTACACTTTTTAATTACAAATTATCTCAATAAAAAAAAATACAAAACACTTTCTGATAGGATAGATAACATCGACCAAAAACCGAATTTACAAGGCACAATTCAAAAATAGAAACAAAAAATTTTAAAACAGGATGTTGAAAAACGAAAACAAATTGATTTGATGATTCGTGATTATACAGCCAAATGTTCGATAATGCAGGTCGTTTAATCTGTGAATAGTACGTAATAACCGCAACGTACTATTATATTCTTCACGTTTCACAAAACACAGCAACAATATATTTTTTAAATCTATTTTGAATTTTTTCAAATATTTCTGACCGAGAGATCTTGTCGCGACAAAGATACACCCTCAAAAGTCAACAACCGTTTGACAGCTGCTTTTGGCGTTTTTTGGCATTAGTTAAAATTCATAGAGATAAAAGTTGTCGACTTATTATCTATGGTTACAATTAATAACAATAAAATTTCCGAGTTTGAAAGAGAAACAGTTTTACATATTTAGTATATATATGCTTAATAAAAAACATCTCAATTAAAACCATTGTGTCTATAAATGATTAATCAGCATTATTTTTTTATGTATGTATGTAACGCAAAGATGGCGCTAGGTTTCGTTTGATTTTTCTCGAAGTGTGCTATTATATTATGCACTTAGTTATAATGTTTAACGAAAGATGAAGGGCGAAATAAAAATCAACACTAAACTGACTTTGTTGGTCTTATAATCGAAAATTAAATAGTTAAAAGATATTAAATAATTAAAATATCTAATGTATTTCAGATTATAATAATATATTAACCTAATAATGTTAGGGTTTACATTTGTGTGGTATTGGATAAAAGAATCGTTCCCAGGAAAAAGACGAGCTTATTGTATTTAAAGTGCCGTTAAATTAATGAATTAATATAAGTATTTCTTCAACTACATACTTCTAAATTACTTTTGTCTATTGGATTGTAGTATGTCGTATATAACAGCTCCTTTTTATATATTTCCCAAAAAATTCCTTACGATGCAGATGCCTATCTTTATTCATTATTTTGGTCAACTGTAAGAGTGGTTAAAATGTATCAGAAAACGAGGTGAGGTACATTGTAAGTTGACGACATTTAGGACTACAAAGAGGACACAGAGTAAGGATGCTGGATATTAGAAAAACATCGATATGTCTAAAACATCGCTGTATTCGGTAGCAAATAAAACTGTCTATTCTATTTATTAAATGCCTTTATTGTTATTGAAAATACAATAAAAAATATGAAATAAAAAAAAATAGGAAATAATAAACTGAGCAAATTCAAGATACTTAAATACTGATTACAAAATAAAGATTTACCATACCTGTTATTTCGTTGCCAAAGTTTCATTATTCAATAGCAAATAAATTCGCTTCCTCTTCACAAGTTCAGTCACAACACACTGTTACAAGAATTACGTGAGCGTTAACGTTGACAGTTTTTTTAATCCCCTAGGAAATGCAAAGAAATAACTATTAGTACGGCTTAGTTTGAGTACGTTGATCAGTGTCATCTAGTGTAACGTAGTTGACTTGATAGTTATCTAGTGCCTAGTTAGTACATGTAACACTAGATGGCCCTAAAAATATATGTTGACATTTTATTCTTATAACATCGATGTGTCGATGTTATCGAAATCAAATCACCATCGATCAATATCGACCATCCCTAACACAGATTATCCAATTTATCCCGAATTATGGGTTTCACCGCTGCGCCGGTTCGACTTAGAGTGAGAGTAGACATTTTTTGTACCTGAACACGATCTTACTCCAAAACACTTTTCGCGATTACAACAATGTTAATTAGCTATTTATTAATTAGTGGTCATTGGATGTTGTTTTGGATTGTATTATGTTTACACCATCAGGAACAACGCTGATACTTTTTTGTTCTACAATAAAAATATCATCCCACATTTCTTTCATACTTCTTATTACTCACAGAGTATTAAAAGTTACGAACAACAGACTATTAGGTATTTAATCCCTGGACTGTCCAAAACCATAAAGGCTTAAGTTCCATACAAACGAATGTAGACCTTATGAGGCACAAGTAAACAGACTGTTAGCAGCACAAGTTTAAAAAAATACCTAATTTATTACAAAACTTTAATAAATAACAAATTAGGTATTGTGAAATTATAATTTTAATGTAAAATGTATTTGTTAACATGTACGAACTTTTTTTTACTAAACAATGAAATTTACAATGTACGATGTCGTGAAATAAAAACATAATCCACCACTTTGAGATCCGGGTCTTAAAAAATCAGCCAAGGGGTTAACTACATATATATTATTTTTTATTTATATTATAGCAGGCAAACGAACAGATGGGTCACCTGATGGTAAGTGATCACCGCCGTCCACTCACACTAGGAACACCAGGGGAGTCGCAAGTGCGTTGCCAGCCTTTTAAATAAGTATACGCTCGTTTCTTAAAGGTTTGTAACTCGTAATGGTTTGGAAACACCGCCGCTGGAAGTCGTTGTTTTTACAAACAAATAAAACAAATGCCTGTATATCTACAATTGTTTGGTATCTAAATTTAATATTTTTTGTTTATTTCCTTCGTAGTGATCAATCTATATACAATAAACAGCCTTGTTAAGTGTAAAAGTAAGTTGAAGTGTAATTTGGGTACTACGAAGTGCATTGGGATAAATTACAAAAGAAAAACATAAGCACCATGTCGCGCGCCCCACACTTCTCCAGGGGAAAAAAATACACATAGATGAACGCGTAGTTATTATAAAATCGTAGTTTGTGAAGACTTTATAATTAGATATAACTTTATATTAAACAGAGTTATCGTTATAGTTTTATAGATAACGACCAAATGTGTAAGAAGTAAAACAATAAAAAATGGTCGTTTTTTTTTTGTGGGAGCCGTTAAAGCTCCCTGCGGTGCTCCTCTGCCGTAAGCAGAGACCTTGGCTAAGTTAAGGGTGGAATACTTCCTTTGTTTATTTGGATTTAATATTCACCTTTTAGGAGTTCTGTCACATACGCACGTTCAGAGGAATTATATGTATACAGAGAGTATATATATACACAGGGATGTAAATTTAAAACCAATTTTGTGAACGAAATATTCTTTAATGTTCTTAATTTATACACAGCAATAAATAATTATATAATTTTCTATAATTTATTAACTTAACAAAATAAGCGCATAATTTGATATGTTATATCGAGATCAATAATAAAACAATAGTTACAAAAGTTAAGCACTTACAAGTAGTACCAAAATTTGATGCAACATTTTCAACATTTTTATGGCTTCACGCTGTATAGTCTATACACTAGTTTTATATATTTGTAGCATATTACACGGCTATAAAAGTAAAGTAGACAAAAACATTTGACAATTACTATTATGCTACTCCCATTCATGCGTGTATCGCCACCAACTTTTGTCTATGGTCACTCTAAATCTAGTAGGAAGACATTATCGTCATGCGTTGCGAACTATCAGGCTACGTGACGATAGACGCTGCACGATAACTGGACTGACGGTTTTTACGTACATCAAAGATTTTTCACGGACGTTAATTTCGAATTCTTGAAAAGGCACAGGTGTGGGAACGTGTAATCTTAGTCTTTATCGGAATGGTTTTTGACGTTAATATTAGTGCGATAAGTAATCGAAACTTTGTCACATAGATATGGGAGTAGCATTAAAATACGCGCCAAACTTTTTGAGCTGCCCTAAATATAGTTGCGCAAATTTAAATATAAACACGTATTATACAATACATGCATAACATCGGGACAATTTAACCCCTCAGCTGATTTTGTAAGACCCAGATCTCAAAATGGCGGATTATGGTTTTCTGTTAATTTCAGAACAACATACATCGTTTAGTAAAAATAAAGTTCGTACAAAAGAAAAAATAATTTTAAAATACGTTTTATATAAATTTTACAATACATAGTTTTTATTTTTCAAAATTATGTAATAAATCAAGTATTTTATAAAGTTTATGCAATCTGCCAACAGTCTGTTGACCTGTGCCTCATGGGGTCTACATTTGTTTGTATGGAACTTAAACCTTTATGGTTAACAATCCAGGGGTTAATGATAAATATATACTAATTTTAATAATATTTTAACTCTGTTTCGAAACTTTTGACTATATTATGCGCATTTCTGAACGTACGGCTACATTCAGAGCGGTCAAAAAGATTGACGGGGACTGTACGTGAGTATTTAGTACCTTAGACATTGGCTTAAAATTGTTAACGCTACAGTTTTGCATATAATAATAAATTTCTATGGTATTCAGCAACTGTACGTTTAGTATTGAGCGAATTAAAACGTTATTATAAAAAATGATATCTTTATCCTATTCTTAACTAAAATTTATAAATGCGAATGTCAGTTTGTCTGTTTATTACGCTTTCACATCTTAACTACTCAATCAATCAATAATAAGTTTTGTATATCCGTTAAAATATTAGTTCTTTTCACGAGGTAAATTCTAAATTAATGCGAGCAAAACCGCAGGCAAAAGCTTTTAAGATAATACATAAAAAATACACTGAAATGCACTACACAAATATTTTTTTCCAAAATTATTCAATAACCATAGCCATGAGTTTGGAAGATTTCGTGTCTTTCTCAACTCCTGGGAAGATGAAGCCTTTCTTCGCCAGTTCCTCGTATGTTATTTCGAAGAGTACGACGAAACCAGCTTTAATTGCAACTGCTTGGGAAGCGCCGGCAGTGAAGACTGTCGCTGTCAGTTTTATCCCAAGAGCTTTGCAAAGTGGAATCCTGTGAAACAAATTTTATTAAAACTAGTTAGTACCCGTAAGTAACTGATTTTGAGTCATCCCTGTACGTTATTATCATTACTACTTACTCCGCCATGAGAAAGCCTAACGATATGTAGTATATACACTGAAAAACCTCTACCTGCCGAAAGAAATCTCGTTAAAATTGGTTCAGCTTTTTCGGAGCTTAACCCGGACAGACGATTGGGACTCCGATTTTATATATATACATAGGTATTGATTTGAATATAAAATGTACTTTATTTAATTTAGGTCATCAGTAGTCATTGATGAACTGATAAAATATTACCCACTGAATCGGTAAAAATATTGCAAAAAAAAATTAGGGTAGACATTACTTCGCACTTCCGCCTAAGATTGTTTGGCCGCTGTCACGTCTTACTGCAACAAAAAACGGTTGGGAAACAACTAAAAGTAATTGAAAGGCGTCGTTGGTCGGCGGTTGAACTAGACATTAACGGATTGGTGAACATGACGTCGATTAAAATTGTTGGTCTATCTGTAAAATATAAAAAAATATATGTATATATAAAGATATAATAAAAGAAGTGTATAAATAATATTTGCACTATTCATATTATTATATTTCACTACTAGATGGCGGTAAGCTTTGATTTATTGTAATTAAGTTATATATCATAATTTAACGTGGAAAAAGCCGCGAGGCAATGCTAATCTTTTACTACAATTTTAAATGAAAGTATTGTTTTATTTTCACATTCAAATTTAATCCCCAAATAATATTAACGATGTATACATTATGTTCAAAATCGGTTTTTATCAGTTTTATCAAGTTTGTGGCGCTGTTTGCAATCGACTTTAACATTTTTTTTCTCTTTGATTATATTCTTTTTAATATGATGTATCGGTTGTGCGTAACCGTAATCCAATTCACAGTAATATAAATGCTTATTCCTATCAGCAGGATTCGGATAATAAGCGGCGTATAAAACTCCATCAACCTCATACAATTTCACATCAATCGTGTGTTGGTAGAGTGTTCCACTCGTCAACATTCGTTGGATAACACTGCAAGTCACGTCACCAATTACATTACCCCATATATTTAAAAATCTCAAAAAGTACGGTTTCTTTACAGTATTCAATATATCTAAAACACCTCGATCTGTCAGTTTGTTATGCGATATATCTAATGCACGTATTTTAGAAAAAGGCATACCGAAACTCAACGCCCTCGCTCCCATATCTCTGATGCCATTTCCAGCGACATTCAAAAGTGTTAATCGCGGTCCTTCGGACAGATATTTCGCTATTATTTCAATACCGTGATCACCGATTTTGTTAAAACCCAAATCGAGGTACAACAGCGTGTTGTTTTTCCTCAAACCTCTTACAATATATTCCATGTCGTGACTTAGAAATTCATTTTTCTGCAAATGCAATTCGATTATGCTCGCATTCCTCTCTAATAAAGGTTCAATGTGGTACGCAAACCATTTAGTTTCGTACGAATATCGATTAAACATTGGAACTAAACGGCTGAAATCGAGTACTCGTAGTGTCGTGTTCCCACCATGATCGATTCTCAACGCTGTTATTAGTTGAGCGACGCTTGACAATGTCTGTCCAGTTTCCCCGATATCACAATATTCCAAACTTTTGTTATTAATCAAAAACTGTGCAAAATATTCCCCACCCTTCGTTCCGATATTGTTACCGTTAATTCGCAAATACCTCAATTTAATATAATCCGCGTACTTCGCTAAAGTTAAAGCGGAATTCTTCGTTAATTCATTATTCATAATATTTAAATTAATAACACTCGACCTGCCTTTGATTAATAATTTCTTTATTAATTTGAAAAAGCCCTCATCTGTGATTTCGTTATAGCTCAAATCGATTTTGGTTATGCGCCTTGGTAATTCGCGTACGTAAACAGAGATGGCTCTGATATCAGTGTCTTTTATTCTTTTGCGATAACGGTCGTACAAGTCTTTGCCACGAAGAATCAAATAGCCCGTGCCGTCTGAATTTCTTTCAGTAAATAAATTTAATCTCACTTGGTTTATCTCTGTGTCGGGTAATGGCTCTGGTGTACCGCTAATTTGTTTCAACAAGCTAACTGTTTCACAAATGCATTTCTTTTGTTTTCTTCTATGAGGTTTCTGGACCATTTTCTTTGAATTATAAAATTGTATGTGTTATTTTTAAATAAAAACTTTTAAAAATATAATCGTGCACGAAGTTGGCATTGATTGTCATTTAGACATATTTCAAAGGAAAAAGTGTTTATTTTTTAAGGTTTTTATAAAGAAATTCCCAAAACGTATTACGTAAATTTACGTAAACGTATAACCGCTGCCTGATATGTGAGCAATTAAGTAAATACCTACAAAATTAGTAAATGTGATACGGGTATTTGACATAATACATAGAAATAATTTGAAAAACGTTTGCTCATTGCTCACTGGCGTTGCGGTTACCGTGTACATCATAGCAAAGTATACGCAACGCTCGATGTACATTAGGAACACTCGGAACTAGTGCCCGGAGAGGAAAAAATTAGAGGTAGAGAAAAAGATTTGATCGAGTTATCGATTGGATTTTTTTTTATTTTCCACAAAATGAATACCTATATAAAATATTTAAGTAGTACATTTTTCGCAAAATTCAAAACATTTTTAAACTAATCATACATTCGTTTGCACTTTTCAATTCAAATTTAGTTAGTAATGTTCTTTAAACCGAGTAATTAAAGTACAGTTCTATTCTAAATAAAAATATATAAATCAAATAAATTACAATTAAAAGTACTTTTACAGTGCTAAGGCACCTCTTTTAGCACCCTTTTAGCACCACCGTGCTAAAATTGAATTATAAAGTATACGTAGTATGTTTCCTGACATATCTTGTGTTTGTTTTATGTCACGCTGTGATTTGCTCCATTACATTGTTCCAAAGTTTCACAGTGCCAAATTCAGAACGCATGCTACAACACGTTATAGTTTATTATTACACTTAATATTTCCAAAAAGTCGCCGTAGTTGTTTATGTATTTATTAAAAGATAATAAATAAACGTCAACCATTTTGAAAGAAAAGACAAATAAAAGGAAACTTGCATTTTTACCGTTGCTTGAATGCAACTGTAATCTAACGGTTTTTACAACTGTTTCTAAAATCAAATTTAAATATCAAGTTATTCAACTGAATAAGATCAATTCAATTTCTTGAGAAAATGTCTATATACATGTATCTATACATATAATAAAAATGAAGTGTCTGTATGTAATATCAAAATAACGACTTTTTGCTCATTGTATATGAACGTATACACGATAGTGATAACAAATATACAATGTTTAAAATTTTTGTCTGTCTGTCTGTCTGTTTGTTCCGGGTAATCTCCGAAACGGCTGGACCGATTTTGGCAGAAATTTCACTCGCGAATAGTTAAAATTACAGCGGGTGACATAGGCTACTTTCTTTTAGAGTAGCTGTCATCCGTGGCTTCGTTTGTAGTACTATCCCCAAAACGATTGGACCTATTTTCATGGGACTTTCACTGGCACATAGCTAACGTTATAAAAAGTAATTAAAGTTTTTTTTGGATTTATTTTAGATTTATTTTGGACTAGCTTTTACCCATGGCTTCGTTTGTAGTATTATGTCCAAAACGTTTGAACCATTTTTCGCTTTTGATAGTTGATCTTATAAGAAGTAATTTACAATTATAAAAACAAACGCATGTGAAGCTGCGGGCAACAGCTAGTTCAAAATATGCGTGTAACGATACTAAGTTTCTATATTTGAAAATGGGCTGACTCGATTTGGTAATCGTTATACAGACATTTCAGTATAATGTACTCTGTGATTTCAGTGTTGTATCTCGGTATGTAATTGATTAATACACTTGAATTCATTAATCACGTTTATATATTAGATAGAATACACAAACAAAATTATACATCAAAAAGTTTTGCCACTATATATTTACTAGACAAACTCCTGCTGGCCAGTAAAAAACAAATAATTAAAACGAGACTCGCAACACTCTCCGTCCCTAGTTGAGTGTATAATCTATGTATTTTAGTCACTGAGTACTTTATAATATAGGTACATTTTAGTACCTATTCACGCGAGCGAGTGTCGGTATGAACACCGCTGTCAGAAAAAATATAAAAACTATTTAACAACAGTGAATGTGGTGGTTTCCAAACCTCTTAAACCTTGTTGTTATCAAAATTTGTAAGCGATTGTGGTGTAACAATGCATAAAGTTACTAAGCATGCTCGAAAAAGTCCAAAGCCAAGTTTGAACTTTGAGGTTAATTAAAGGTGGGATTTTTTTTGCAATATTGTGGTTAATTATAAATAAGAATATAGATTACGTTCCGGTAGTTTTGATAAACTCTAGACGAGTTTGGTTTCTAAATTCTGAGAAGTTATGAATTATTGGCCGTATATGTTAACATTTTTTATAGTTTATAGATTCACAATTTGACATGATGTCTTTCACGATGTTGTCTAATGCTACTCCCATACATGCGTATATCGCCACGAAGTTGTGTCTGTGGTCACACTAAATGCAGATGTAGGAAGACATTATCGTCATGCGTTACGAACTATCGGGCTACGTGACGATTGACGCAGCACGATAACTGGACTGGCGGTTTTACGTACATCAAAGAAGTTTAGCGGACGTTAATTTCGAATTCTTGAAAAGGCACAGGTGTGGGAACGTGTAATCTGTGTCTTTATTGGAATGGTTTTTGACGTTAATATTAGTGCGACAAGTAGTCGAAACTTCGTCTCATGCTACTCCCATATCTGCGTGATGAAGCTTCGAGTACTTGTCGCGTTAAAATTAACGTCAAAAATCATTCCGATAAAGGCACATAATTTAAGTTCCAACACCTATGTCCTTCCAATAACTAGAAACTAGCGTCCGATAAATTCCTTTGATGTGCACAAAAACCGCCGGCCCAGATATCGTGCTGCGTGTATCGTCACGCAATCCGATAGTTCGTAACGCATAACGATAATATCTTCCCACATCTGCATTTAGTGTGACCATAGACAAAACTTCGTGCCGATACACGCAGGTATCTGTGTTGCTAACACAGATATGGGAGTAGCATAACATGGTAAGCATGCTAAGCCTTAACCAATAACGGTAATGGCTCGCAAGTGCAGTACCAATAAGTGTTCGTCGGCAGATTTTCAACAACATATTTTCCAAATTGGTTTATAAATAACAAACTACTGATGTAACAAATATTTAAAAGAATCAATAGTATTGAGTGAGAACTACCTGCATTTTGACCATTGGAACGACCTATACTTTTAATCATTTTCATCATCGAAATACGTCTATTTTATTTTTCTACTCCGGTCATAACGTTGAGGAAGGAAATTCCACGGCGCATACCGTTCCAATAGACCGGTACACATCTTATTATTGCGGTCGAATGAAGAATTCCGGAACGGGAGGGGGCGGGGAACACCCATTACGGTTTATTGGGAATTCCCGGCACATTTATGGAATTATTCCTTTAAGGGAATTAATTAATTAATTAATAAAAAATTAATTTCCTTTATTCTACTTCGGTATTTTCAATTATGAATGAATAGAACTTCTTCAGCGTTCATAGTTAACTAAGCTGTTACGAATGATCGTAGGTATTTATTCTTTTTTTTTTGTAATAAAATTAGTATTTAACAGTGTGTAATGTAAGGTTCGAATACTTATGAAAAGGTATTTCGTTTTATTTTACAATTTACCCTTTGTATTGTATTTATTAAATTAATAAAAGCCTGTGAAGTTCACACTGCGGGGCCAAAGGCGTATTCCTGGTAGAACGTATGAGCATAATTACCACGCCACGCATTATGATGGAGTTTCAAATTCGTAATTCTATATTTCACCCACATATGGTGATATCTACATCAATATATCTGAGGTTCTTGTGTGCTCACAATGTTTTTCTAACTTACGGACTTCGAATGAATTATTTCACAAAGACAATGGTTTTCTATCTTACAATTCCCTGAAACATCTATACTCCTTCAGCAGTGACCGTTTTACAAGACTGTACGCAATTGGACTGTTATCAAAACTAAAAGTGTTACTGATATGGGTTTATTATATTACATAATGTGGTACATTTTGTAGGTTTTACCCCCCTGCTGATTACTGGATCTACACTATTAAGCCTACCTGCCACTCACGTGGATGTTATGCCTGGTGTATAGTGATCGAACAATGGGACACGGTCAGTATAGTAATTTCTATATTACATTCAAATTAGCTAACTAACTCACCTAGTGGTCAATATCTCCTTGCCAATGCTAAGTCCACGCCACTCAGGATCTACGACCAAGCCGTAAGCCGTCAGGTATTTGTCCACGTTGTACTGTTGGAACACGTCCACGCTTTTTGAAACCATGTCCACCGCACCGAAGAGCTTCCACCAGACTTTATCATCGGTCTAAAAAATAACGCGTAAGTAGCGTGGGAATTTTTTCGCTTACGTATACTGTGTTGTTCTCGTTTTTAATATTGGAATATTTTGGACATGATCTTAGGGAACTGACAGTGTTTTTTTCTAGATAGTGATTAAAAATAGTATGAGAAACAAAGAGGTCACCGAAAGATGATAATCCATCTCCATTTGTTGTCACCGTTCCATAATAATAATAATGATTTATTATGGCAGGCTTTTATCATTTATATAATAGCCGTGGATTAAACCGCTCTCGATATTTTACAAATTTGTTGAAAACAGCTTTTCTAAACCCGTTCGAACTCCATTTCCAATAGTAGCAGCTTAATGAGTGGCCTTAGAACACTGTTATCTTTACATCAATGGTACATATTTATACACTGCAGTAAAAACTTTTAAGAATTCGAAAACTGCACTCCCTTTCTTGCCTGTCTATTTGACGAGGTAAAAAAAGTAAGGTAGATGTTCGGAGTTACACAACCGAACGGCTCTATAAATATTGTATAACTATTGCAGTGCGTGCACTTTTACCTTTTATTATAAAGATAATTTATTTTGTATAACCAGTTCGCATTCAACAACAAGCGACTCAACACCACTGCTCACTATCTACCATTAGCGGCTAATTATAACCATAAAAATAATAAAGACCAAATGGTTTTCAATTAAACATCTCTTTCTTCAGTAGGGTTCGGCCATTCGGGATCTTTTCACCCTTTTTACTTATTTAAAAAAATATTTTATAGGTTTGCGTTTTGAGCACAATCTCAAATCACTTTAAATGACGATGTAGCCCAAAATGGTATACACGCTAAGCCGAGAGGAACTGGCTCTCAACTGGAGCTGCTGGAATACAGCCATAAGTACTTGCCGTGTTATTTTCAGCTTGAGTGTGGTAAAAAGTCAGAAGGACTTAAAAGAAGCCGTACCACCTTGTTATGGTTTCCTTCGCCGAAGGCTCTGGCTACATCGATTGAGGCGGTGTTGCATAAGTTGTGTATAAAGTGTTTGGTGAGAAGAATTTGTACACAAGTATAGTGCAACAACCATACATAAGGAATAAAACATGCCTTAGTGGCATACGTAAATGAGTGAAAGAGATCATTGATTGTTGAGAAATCCGTTTAGTATAACTCATATACAAGCGTTAATAAAATTGCCAGGGTGTATTTTGTATGGTAGGGTGGACCTTATTTTAGGTATTTTAATTATTTTTTTGCGATTGTCTTAAATTGTTTTCAAATATATAAAAAAAATCCTGCCCAGTTATAGCTCTTTATAGCATTCGAAGTGTTAAAGAAAAATAACATGTCAAAAATTAATCATGTTCTTTGTAATTTTGTAAGTCGCTTACGTAAATAAGTACAGCTACAAAACGTGCGTTGTTTTATAGGTAGGTAATTGAAAGCTATATAAAAAAGCTGATTTGTCGCTTAACTTATAATTTCGAAAGATATTTGAGGTAATTTTTTTTTATATATATATTATAGGGGACAAACGAATAGGTGGGTCACCTGATGGTAAGTGATCACCGCCGTCCATAGACACTAGTAGCACCAGGGGAGTCGCAAGTGCATTGCCGGTCTTTTAAATATGTGGGCCTGGGTGGTAAAAGCTTAAGGTATCGACAACTCCGCTGTTTTATGGAATTGTATTGAAGTTCAATCATACTTGTCTTTACGGTACAGTTTTTTACATATTTTACGATTTTTCAACTCAGCTCATTGCAGTAGTTTAAAAAATGCATTAAGTTCATGTAGCGTCAAATTTATTATAGCAATCTCTTACCTGAAACGGCTCTTCTTTATCGTCCTTACAGGCTACAGTAAGAACGTTAACACCAATGATCGTTGGTTTTTCATTATCACAATCTTTGACACAGACTAACGATAGTTTATCTTTCATTGTGTTTCTCCATAAGTTCTGGAGTTCAGCTAGCGCTGTGGGATGGCTCTGGATATCTGTGAAAATCTTTACAATATACAACACTGGCATATGTATATTGAAAAATATTATATAGGAATTTGTTTCGGCGATATGATACATGATATGATATGATAGTCACTATCAATGTAGGAGTTGTTCGAATATTACTTAAGCACCGGTAAGCACTACTGGGAAGCATGAAAAGAGTGTGGGGGTATAGGGTATGTGGAATTAAATGATGATCGCGCATGGAAAAAAGGGATAATAATGACTTATCTCTTTGTTCTATGGCGATTACGTGAACATTATTCTTCATTTTTCGTTTTTTTTTTTTTTTGTTAAACTCAATAACCTCCGGGAGGTCTTGTAATAATTGTAACGATACGTACGGAAGAATAGATGGGAGGAGCGGTGCGATGAAGTGAGATGCTTTGCTTTTTTTCTGACAAGAACGAATGGCAGGTCAAAACTGACGAAAAATCAATTTACCTATTACTTTGAACAGCCCCTAATGGGATTAAGTGACTATTTTTTAGGTTATATATATAAAAAAGCACCGAACCAAAAACCTCTTAAATTTTAATCTAATCCTGGCCGATAGTCGGTACATTTCCTATTTAAAAAACGAGGATTTTTCACATTATACAATTTTTTTTCTCTTCACTGTTGATGTATACAGTATTACGAAATATATTTATTTATAGGGAATTTGATTTTCTACAAATAAGAATCTTTTTAGACTTATAATACTAACTGTTATGAAATACTAACATTAGCTATACGACATTTAAACTTCATCATAGAGAATCATCTTTAAATTTTGGTATTATGTTCATTGATACTGGGAAGGGTAGATGTGAATTATTAACGACTAATTTCTTGCACTACCTACCGTCATAACGGAACGACACAGGATTGCACGAGCAATCACCGCGTCGCGTCGCGCTGGTGAAATCGCAGTTCTTACCTAACCTGATCTATTCAGAGCACAATGCCTCCTCATTGTGTTCATTCTAATAAGAGTATACTACCTAACTAATTTAATAAATGCAAAATATGAGTATGTTTGTTACGCTTTCATGTTTTTTTTTTATGCAATTGGAGGCAAATGTACAGACGGATTACCTGATGGTAAATAACCACCGCCACCCATAGACACCTGCAACACGAGAGGCATCACAAATCCGTTGCCGGCCTTTGAGGAAGGACTAGGCTCATGTCTCAACAATTCAACCGATAATTATGAAATATCCGATACAAGTTGTCTAGTGTATAAAAATATACATACGGTACTATTAATTCTAAAAAGGTACTGTTCCCAAGTACTAGGCCTAATCTACACCAACACAAGCGAAGCTGTGAGCAAAAGTTATTAACAAATAGAAATCATTCGGTCTTGTGACAAAAGCTATTGAGTTCTTTGATTATGGTGGTAACTTTGACGTTCATAAGCGTCTACTCAGGGCCTAAACTGAATAAAGTATTTTTGACTTTGATTGGATTTCCATTCCCTTCTCCAGTCTAATCTGTTTCATTATCACCTCCAACTTACCAATATACTTGCAAGGCGGCTCGTCCCTAGTGAAATACTTGGTTATCAATGTCAAAGCCTGCTCGTAGATGTCTTCAGTGAGGTCCTGAATGCGGAGGAGCGTGGTCACACCATCACGTCGGACGGTGAAACGTCTCCACACGGTCGGATACGCCAAGGACGTTGGACGAGTGTACACCATCTGTACATACAAGCTACAGGGTGAATACACATGGAGAATTTTGAAATTTTCGAACGAGTTAATACATTTTCGTAGAATATTCTAAACAATAAAAAATATTTAAGATAAGTTTCGATAAAGATTAACATTGTGCAATTTTATTTAGGTATACACATAAATAAAATTTAAGTGTCTGTTTGTAATATCATAATATGAGCTTTTACTAAATGGATATGAAGGTATATATGGTAAATTAGAACATAAAAAAAACAATTTTTAAAATTTGTGTCTGTTTATTCCGACTAATTTTCGAAACGGTTGGACCGACTTTGATGAGACTTTCAAGAGCCTATAGCTCATGTTATAAGCTGTAACGTAGGCTACTTTTATTTTAGAAAAAAAATAGGGTTTCGGACAAATATAACAAAATAAACTAACGCACCGATGTCCAAAACCGCGTGCGCCCTACATGCATTTTTACACTGAACGAAATTTTATTTGCTTATTACCATACGGTTAAAGTCACGGATAATAGCTAGTTTGTTGTAATTGTATATACACCCTGATTTAATTCGAACATTTTTAAGGTTTTGATTGTAAACTTTATAATATTTTGTGAGTTCTCTGTTATTTTGTGAAAGAAAAGAAACTGTGATTTCATAATTTGCTTTACAGCGAAAACAGATTTTTCATTTGTTGTACTATAATAGAAAAAAAGATTCAAATAGTTATTACTAAAAAATAAAACCGACTACAAAACTATCTACATACTATCTAAAAAAAGAATAGAAATCGGTTTTAATGTTAAGGAATTTATTGTTTTACAAAAGACGTTTATCAATGTGTGAACATTTGAGAAACCAGAAAAAATTAAAAAATAAACGACTTCAAAAACTCTACTATAAGGAAATGCGCCAGAATGTCTTTGACCATAGTCAGGTGGTCACTAAGGTCACTGCCACTCAATAAAAAAAAATCACTATTAATTTCCTATTCCATTTTATCCAAATCCAAATTACAAAATGCTGATAAAGGAAATAAAATAATAAAACAAAACAATAAAACAAGGGTTTTCCTCCAATTTTTTGAGGCAATAAACGCTAAAAGAATACAACGGAATTAAAGACTTCCCCATTTAAAGCCGGTTAAAAAGAATAAGCTAAAATAGGGAAGAGAAACTAACCGTATTTATCTTAGGAGGTGCCTGGAAAGGTGAAGTGTTGGTCCGAACTTCCCAGAGGGATGGCGGCGAATGAGCTCCTCTAAGGGTTGATAAGGACGTTCTCACACTAAGCCATTAGCACAGTGAGGGATCAATGATACGATACTATTATTATTTCGTTTTATTTATACTACACTCTGTCTCCTTTCCGGGACAGTATGTTGTATGTTTGATAGCATGGTGGTAGGACTTTTCAAAGTCCGCCTGGCTAGCTATCACCTTCAAGTTGAAAATCTGCCGCCGAGCACATGTTGGTGTGTTATGGCAGCTGCACTTGAGAGCCAGTCTCCTTCTAGGATTTGCGTCACTTCCATCTTAGACCATATCATCGTTTAACATCAGATGAGATTTTTGTCAAATGCTAACCTATAATATATATAGAAAAAATGTTTGTCAGAGTTATAATTGGCATGCTCGGTTTGCAACCTATGTTTCATCCTATATTAATTTACTGGGATTTAAGTACGTCTTGGGGTATTTTCTGTTTTAATTAATAAGTTGTATAATTTTCATCCATCAAATCCATTGCCCAACTGGTAGTTTGGTTTGTTATTACTTCGAAGTGAAACTTCTTAGGAGGCTGTTGAAATTCTATTCCACAACCTATTTGTGTTACGAAAAGTGTCAGAGTTAAACATTGTGTCGAGTAGAGTGTTGAGTCTTTCGGATCACCGAAGTTCAGGAATGTTGGGCACGGTCAATACTTGGATGAGTGACGTTGGTTTTTTGTTGTATTTTCCTATAATACAAAAGTTTCACTTCCGTCGTGTGTCTTTATGACACACCCTGCTTTTTTATAGCTTTTTGTTTGTTCCAGGATTTAATGATGAACTGTTTTTAATTGTAATTCTTTATGCAATTGTTCATTTCTAACAAACCAAGAGGCATGGGTTATTATTCTCAGCATTTTATTTTGGGATATTTGCACAATTCTCATTTTGAAGTGAAAGTCTGTCCCCCATAATTGAATTCCATAAGTGTATATAGGTTTTAACACTACCTTGTATATTAGGAGTTTAATTCTCAATGGCAGTTATGACCAATTAGCTAAAAGAGTTTCCTTGTTTGTAAATCAAGTTGTTTGCGTTTGGTCATTTTATGTTTTTGCCAGATGAGTCGCTTGTCCAGGTGTAAACCTAGGTACCTTACGTGGTCTGCTTGTGGAATTTCTAAATTGTTAAGCTGTACTGAGAAACAATTGCTTTTCTTAAAGTAAATTTACCACTAACTGGTTGGAATTCATTACTCTCGATTCTCCATCCTTTTAACCAGGTTAAGTTATCATTGAGTATTTTTTGCAGGATTTCCATTGTCACTAATGAATCCTGGTGAGATGCTAAAATTGCGGTATGTTCAGCTAATGTTCCAGTAGTGATACAATCTAAAGTAGGTTGGTCACACGTATAGATTAAATCTGCTGATCAATTGATATCATCTAATATTATGGATAAAATCAATAAGCAACGAGCTGTCCGCAAATTATGTGCTTATCGTATGCACTGTATGTAGGGTGTATTGTGGACACACGACAGAAATGAAATTGTTGTATTACAGGGAAAAGCTTTAATTAAAAAATTACAACAAATAACCAAAGTCACGTGGTGCTCCCAGGCGGTTCACCCAACCAAGTACTGACCGCGCCAGACATTGCGTTACTTCGGTCATAGGTAGAGAACCGGTGTTTTCAAAGCTCTATCCTGTAGTGTTTTTTCCACCACTTTTCAACACACAAAAAGGTTGCCCATTCCTATGAGAAGTTTTACTTCAATAAATATCAATTAAATTGAAAAAATCCTGCTATCCCAGGACTATCTCGGCATTCACTACATAAACTTTTAAATTTGTAACGATACAAACGCAAACAAACAAAGGCGGCTGTTGTCCATAATACTGCAGATAGGTAAGGCTCAGTATATGTAGTCCCGCTGTGCCTCCGACCTAAAATACGTCGCCATAAGCTAATCTGCGGCTCGTAAACGGTATTTAATTCTGCCGGCGATATCAACCGCCGTGACGTCACCGTGACGTAGCAACTTGCCCTATAACTGACGATGTCTATTATGCAAATATAATGCATAGTCCTTGCAAATAATTCTGGCTTCTTCGAATATAGCCAGTCTCCCTCTAGGGTTAGCGTGTTTACCATCTAATAGACCACATCGTCATTTAACTTAGGATGAGATTGTGGACAAACGATAAAAAAATTGACCTATTTTTTAATTATTTTTTTTTCCGTGTGTTTGAGTCGGTTCTTGGATGGTTAAGATACATAATAGGATCGGGTAGGTAGGGTTGCGATCTCAGGTTTTTGTTTTATTACCAGAACAAGATAATGTCTGGCGAGACCGTAAAGTATAATCAAAGTTTTAGAATAAGGTACAGTTTGGCTCTTTAACTGTGATGTACCTATATGGGAATATACAAAATGTTTTTAATAAGTAGTAATATTTAACTTTTATATTTGTACTAGGTTTTGCTCACGGATTCGGTGCCGTTATTGTATATGCGACATATCTTTCAGGAATAGTACTTTTTTGTGGACGAATTTACCCTACGTCTTTTTTTATTATATTTTTGCAACCAATCTTCTAGACTATTACTGCCATTGTCGAGTATGTAATAACATTACAAGTGTCTTGTAGCAATTTCAATGTCCTAACAAGATGGTGGCCCTTTACTAGAACTTTCCAGGGTGTTTCTTGTGGCGTTTCAGAATTGATGCTCCATGGTATCATTTTCATTAACTTCACTTGTGCACAATAAAACTTGTGTAAAATACCGCCAATATTACCAGCCACTACACGACAGACTAAGATCCCGCCGAAAAAACCTTAAGTCCTTTTATGTACCCCTGACTTTGTGCATGATTTTTTTTTAATAATCGGGTAATAGGAAACGCAATTGATCGAATTCTGTCCCATAGTTGTTGCGTGATACGCGTACAACGACGTACCTCTACCATTTTATTGATACAGGCAAAGTGGCGTTATTTTGTCGTAACCTCACAAAATAATTAACAATTTTCTTATTATCACATGACATTTTCTTATTATCAACAACATGATATAGTGTGAAGATTCTTAAAATGGTCGGTTTATACATCAAGTACGAATAATTTCGATATAAAGTCAGCGGTTCATTACGCTTTCAAATCTTTGTTCTTATAAAGGTGTAAACAAAGAGTTAGGGAAGGTGCGACAGAAATCCAATTGGGGTAAACTGTAATGTAATGGGACGTGTTTCTGAAATTAACGGATTCTCGTAAAACCAATTTTTTCAATTTTTATTATCATGACAATTCTGACATTACTGCAAATGGTAATTAATCTTGGACTTATTGAATAACAGGCATATATATAGATACAAAAAATATATTTATTATTTATTTCTATAGATAACATCGTGTTTTATTAGTATCCGTTGATGGAAGTTTGATCCATTGTTCGAGTATTCTTTGAAATTGTTACCTACTGAGAATTAAAATTATATCGAAATTAAACATAACAAAAATAATATGCGGACAGCGTTACTATGTTGTAATTATTTGTAAGCCAGTCTTACAGTTAAATGTAAATAAAAAGATGTAAAGAATAGCTTGTGTAAATTAAAACGTTTGAAGTTTTCGTCTACTGAGATGTAGTTTTGATATTTTAAAGCAGAGGTTCCCAAACTTTTTTGAAGTGAAACTTCTTTAGAATCGTTGTGATTTCAAACCGGATGCAACGGAAAAAACGACAGACAAGAGACACAAATACAATAACGTGTAGGATAAAGCCGGCAAAGAATGAGACAAAAATAAACATACTATTTTATATTATCAGTCTCTCCTCTTTGTGCCATGCTTCGTAGCATCCCCACTCCCGTCTTCTAAGCATAGTCGCCTGTAATTAGTGAGCCAGAGCGAGAGAGCAAATGTCGGTGTGTATGTATATTGCACACTGTTTAATACTTGGTTGTCTTTGAGCATTTAACGTGTGTTAGTATATGTGAAAAGTACGTGTACTACTGTACACTGTATGCGGCTGCATATTACAGCTTTTTTAGCATATTTGCAACGTAGATATGACAAAGATGTTGATAATTAATAAGTTCACACAAAAATATAAATAAATATTTAAATTTCATACTGTGACAATTCTTTATATAGATGTTATTCGAAATGTGAATTCAAATTTAACGCCATTTTGAACTTGTAATTACTTAAAATATTACTTCGATGAATACATTTCTCTCAGAATTCATGATTGCACAATAACTAGAATATTATACGGAAAATGCTATCAGAAATTTAAAGTAAAAGCTGAATAATGTAAAATATATTAATCAAACTTATAAAACTATAGATAGTTATTTAATTTGCTACCAAAAATATCTTATTAAAAATGTACATATCAGGTAGTTCAAAACAAATCCTCTTCACCCTACAGACAGTTGCGTGCATCGTACTTCGTACTTGGCGTAGCGCCACATTGGCTGACATCCAAAAACCTGTATTACCCTGACGTTAGACTCCAAAACAGTGTACAATTGAATTGAAACCACTTCGCACGTCGATATTGTATTAAATATATTTAAAAAAATCAAATCCAATTTTTACTTTTGAGGTTAGAATATCCGTCACTTTCACAACGAGTTAAAATCGCATACGTAGAAAATCAAACTTTTTTTGCGTACAGACAAAGGTCGTTATTTTGTGGATTTCA
Source organism: Antheraea assamensis (assembly GCA_035772565.1). Classification (NCBI taxonomy): domain Eukaryota; kingdom Metazoa; phylum Arthropoda; class Insecta; order Lepidoptera; family Saturniidae; genus Antheraea; species Antheraea assamensis. Next base: position 461,012 of record JAQQSE010000107.1, read on the forward strand.
CTGTGAAGCTTGGACTTTCAAAACCACAAAGGGTAAGTAATTTATTTAAATAAGAAATATATTTACCTGAAATATTATATGAATAGAACATAATACTTATATATTTTTTTATTAATTTCAACAATGTTACATAAATTTAAGTGTTCAGCAATAACTTATTTTTCAATTTTATTTTATTTTGGTGAATTTAACAATTTCCATTAACCTTATTTCATAACATCATCAAACCCTAAATCATGCGATAACCACCTGAATGTATATTTTTAAGTCAACATTTCTATAGACGATACTATATTATTATTACAATTAATTTGATTCAATTGTCATTGTGCCATATAAATTCATAGAAATCTATAGGACGCATCAAGAGACCTGTGGTAACTCACAAAGAAATATTGTTTTTTATTTTTAATTTTAAAGTTGCATTTTTTCTTGTGTTTTGTTAAATTGGTACATACATTGTTCTGTGCAGTTGTCTCATTAAATAATAAAGTATATTTAATACGTGTTTGTATATCATATATGTTAATTAACTTGGAAATTAATTGTTATGGTAAGGGTTTATGTCCGAACTATGCCTCGGAATCATTGCTTTATAGTATCAGTTTTAACCAAACATAATATATTATTGTTGTCGTAACTTCTTTTAGAATAGTCTGTAATAACTGTAAACAAGTATCGATTGAAATCGCAATCGTAATTCATGTATTGCGTTGAACACTGTTAAAAGCATGTCGACTTATCAGACAATGTATACGCGATCGCCAACAATATATATTGTACGCAGTAAACGTTTGCATTAATCTCTTCAATGCTTTCCTTTTAGAGATTATATTTAAAGTTATTTAAGGTCACGAACAAGAATAATCTTACTGCGGACGCGATGTTATTTTTACTGGTCATTTTGTTTTGGTGGCCGCCATCTTGCCATGTGGTTTTCGACCTATCCGCTTTATTTATTTGCGTCGATTTCGTTGTTTTGTTGATAAACAATGAAGATATATTTAGATTAGGTAAATTTATACCATTGTTTCCATTGTGTAATGTATGTATGTTGATATGTATATGTAGAGAGGTCGATTTTAATTTTTGCATAGTTGTTAAAAGTGATTACTCCTCGACGTAAATCATTTATTTGATGTTCCTGTAATTTATTTGAAACAAGCGGAAAGCAGTCTTTTTAGCCACTTTTGAACAGTAATTCTATATGAGATCACTCACTAATAAGTGACTACTTCTAATGCTAGTCCCATAGCTGCGTTTATCACCATGAAGTTTTGTCGTTAGTGACAATAAATTTAGGTGTGGGAAGACATGCGTCATGCGTTATGCATTATCGGGCTGCATGGCGATAGATGCAGCACGATAACTAGCCCCGCTGTTTTGCATATATTAAAGGTACTTGACGATTAAAATTAGAAACACTCATTTCGAGTTCTTATAGAAATGCCAAAGATGTGAGAACATTAGTCAACTTTTTTATCGGAATCAATTTACTTTTAAATTAAGTGGTTTAATAAATGTGTCGCTATATTTCAAAATGAACGAAGTACAATTTGTTTAATTTCTTCTAACATTTCATGCACCGTGAACGAAGCCCAAATTTTGCTGTTCATATGATTTTTTTTTTTTTATGATTTTGTATGTATAAAAACTTGAAGATTAAAAAATATATATATTTGAATGACGTCACTATATAAGTAAATATTAATGTATGTAATGTCAATCAATCAATGCGACAGGTGGATTGTGTCTACATTGAACCATAATTATTCAATTTATTATGTCAAATGTCAGTACAGTGACGTTTCGTAGCATCCATCAAACTACACTACCGTCATTTGATTTTCACGTTGGCAAAGTAGACAGCTTGGCGACAATGGTTGTTATATAGTATCGCTGTGGTTTCTAACTATTCACTAGGTTCTTCTAGTGACTTCTCTTACATTTTAGAAGGTTTTTTGTTGTTTTACTATATACACATAAATAAAATTGGAGTGTCTGTCGTTTGTTCCAACTAACCTATGAAACGGTTGAAGCGATGCTTACAAAACTTGCCGGCAAGTGAAGAACTTATAAGAGTCTTATGTAGGCTGTTCCATGAGGGCTAAGCAGTAACGATATAACTTAACAAAAGTAACAAAATGGATTAAAAAGTTATTATAATTAAGGTAAGCAGGACGAATAGCGTTCACTTAAAGAAAATATACTATATTTTTTAAAATATTAGTTTTTATTAAAATTTGAAATGTCGGCAACACTAACTATTGAGTAATGAACATTTTAGCACAAAACGTATATATTTTTAATATATTAGTGATAGGAGAACTTTAAAGAAAAGCAGGTTGGGCGTCATTACCCCTGACTTTGGGTAATGCTAAACCTGTTTCTCGATATCTAACAAGTGAGATCCATTTTCACATGTTCCAATTACGTACAGAAACTGAGGGGTTGCGCCTCACGAAGCAGTGTACCCAATCTAATACTACTGTCGTGTTACTTTGATCAAAATTGCTAATGAATTTGAACTTTGTCAAAGTAGTGAATTGGAAACTATTGTTTCAACAGACAAATAGAACACGTTGAAAATGTTATAAACACGCAGAAAAATAAAAAATAAAACCAAACCGACGTAATTCGACTTGGACGGTATCCAAAGCAAAGTTGAATGGCCATTTTTATAAGATCTCTCGGTTATTATACATTACCGTTTTATTATGAAAAGTAAAAAGGGTCAAGTTTATCTAGCCACGTCTCGTGGGGTAATGACATTGGATCCATTAAAATGCACCCCGGATAATAGATGGCGCCACGTGTTTTACGTCTATGAAATCTGTTGTTTTGTTTTCATTGACGTCAGAAGTTTTTCAGTTAATAGATCTCTAATATATAATATGATGAAAGTTACATTTATATAAATACTAGCAATAGCCCGCGACTTCGTCAGCGATTAAATGTCTTACAATCTAAATAACATCAAAATACAGCCTATCGCCATCTAATAACAAGTTTCAGTGAAATTGAATAGTATAATATTGACAAAATATTTTTTTAGGCATTTTGTACAATAATAAATAAGACCAAATCTTCCCTTTACAGTACTGCCATGTAATGTAATAAAATGGCAACCGAACGTCAATTCTGTCAATATTTTGGAGATCTCCTCTTCTTCTGTCTCACTCACTCTCTTACGAAAAGTTCACTTTTCCATAAGAATTTTCTTTCACGCAAACCTTGTCCCGACAATTAAAAAATCAACAAAAATTCTTCTTGTAGTTATTCTTCTTCTATACAATAATTAGTACAATGTTCTCCAACGGGTGAACAGACAATGAAATAAATAAAGACCTCGTGTTTTGAATGCGCATGTTACTTGACTTAATTTTTTAACAGACTACATCATCTTCTTACCCTTATCCCACCTATGTTACCTTATGTTGCCATGTTGTGATGTATAATTTGGCGTAATTTTTACGATCGGCCACCTGCTTGAGATCAACCCTCCTTGGGATTATTTTGTAGTACCACTAAATATGGGAAAAACATGTAACTGTTGATTTCTTGTCATTTACTGCAATGATGTGGGCTAAAGAGATCATTGTGTTAGTTGAGTCCTCCACGCAGAAAATTCACCCAGCAGTGGTTACCTTATGTTGCCATGTTGTGATGTATAATTTGGCGTAATTTTTACGATTGGCCACCTGCTTGAGATCAACCCTCCTTGGGATTATTTTGTAGTACCACTAAATATGGGAAAAACATGTAACTGTTGATTTCTTGTCATTTACTGCAATGATGTGGGCTAAAGAGATCATTGTGTTAGTTGAGTCCTCCACGCAGAAAATTCACCCAGCAGTGGTACACATACAGGCTGACCTTATGTAACATTTCTATATACATTTATAAAGATATTTCATGTAATATAAGGGTAAAGCTAATAAGACCGCCAAAATTATCATACTTGACTACGTAACTTGCAAGTGCAAAATGATAATAGAAATAGCTATTTCTATATATCTTCTATATATTTAGTTAAATATCGGCTAAGAAATGGTAAATACAGATTATGCGCCAGCCAAAGTATAAACTGCTAGCTTCTTCACGCGTTCGCGGTAGTGTAGACTTGGTCTATCCGTTAGGAATGGTACCTTTTTCTGGATGAAGAGCGCCCTATGTCTTTTTCTGTATCTTTGATACCGTGTGTGTAAAATTTCACGATAACCGGTCAAGTAATTAACCCTCTGCCACATAAAAATCCATATGCGGTTCGCCAATGCATTGTTTAAATTAACTTTAGTACATTGGCAATATGAAAACATTTTTTTTTGTCTATGGTCTAATGTCAATTTGGCTTTAACCTCGCTTTTCTAAGCGCGATTGTAAAGTTCAACACAGTGGCTGTAAATAATTACTCTTTAGAAAAAGTTTTTCTACATAAAACAGGTAAACATAAAATTTCTAATTCTTTCTTTATTTCATAGTTAGCAACGTCTGTAATAATTTGGATTAAAATTTGTGTGGATGCATACGAACAACCCGTACATGGCTTAATTTTTTTTCTTTTTATATATGTTTTTTTTTTACAAATAGTATCATTTAATAAAGCCTAAATAACAATAAAACATTTTTTTTATCAATTCCTTCCTAATTCATGTGGTAGTGGGTTAAGGCGTGAAAACGTAACAAATATACAAACTCATATTCGCATTTATGATATAAAATGGTGCCCATTCTTCTCCATAGAGATTTTTCTATTACGCATACAGAGACAGTATTTTCGTTACTTTGTTTGTCTATGACTGGCATATAATTTAAATTAGTATTTTTGAAGATATTTCTGATATTGTTTGCATATCGCGTAATATATAATTGAAGGGTCTGCACGAAAGGTATAAATTTGCCACACTTCTAACCAGATTAAGCATAAACTTGGATGGTCTTAGAAAGAAAGGGGTCTTGGAAGACACTGATTGGTTATGGTCGTTGACTTCTATATGCACACGTATTACATTCTAGTTTATTTAAATTTAAATGTTGTAAAAGTTCTTGCCTGTCCTTATCGAATACGCGATGCGATAAGGATATTTTTGAAATTGCTACGAATTTCTGTTTCAAGATCTCCGGTCTAAATATTGTATTGCAATATAATATATATCTTATTTTATTTTTCGAAATAAACAGAAATAAGTCTAAATTGCAGTTTTAGTCAATAAATTTTCAACAACTTCCAAACATCACGAAATAAACAAAACGTCGAGATATAAACACTTTGTTGCGAAATATCTTCGCGGAAATTCCCTGACGTATTAAAATCAGATCAACATACAAATTACGCGCCTATAGCGGTCACCACGCGTTTGGACGCCCGCCATTTTTGGTTTTACCTTTTTAAAATGACCGACTTCTGATCAAGGTGAATATACGAATGATGGAATATTTGGCGGGAACCTGAAATAAATAGTAGTTACGATTGATATTATCTGAGTTTTATTGTTGTTGTTTTTTTTAATACATCATTATTAAGATATACTTAAGATAATTCTTACTGAATAAAGATACTTTTTTTTTTAATTTACAGTATTCAACGCCTTACCATAGTTAATACTGTAAATATTGTATGTGAATTTTACTAATGTTAACCCCGAACGATCTTTAAGAGAATTTTAGTAATCATTAATTACTCATATATGTATAAATATTTGGCGGAACACAGCGCGGTTGTGACTTTTATACCCTGGATTATTTGCACATATAATAAATTTTATTATCTGTGAAGTGTAAATCATTGCGTTTGTGAGTAAAATACTTTAACGTTTCCATTATGTGTATAATCTGTGTTAATTACATAACTGTTAATAATTAAAAACGTAATTTTACTGAGGCATCTTACTGGTGTATAATTCTAATGTAACAATTTCAGCCTTGCACTTGACATATTCTGTAGTAATCTATTTTTAATGCATTATCTAGATCATACCAAGGCACAATGGGCATAATGCCACTTCGGTTTTCACTACCTTGTCCTCAAAACATAAAAACAAGATCTTATTTTTATTTCGCAAATGCGTAGAAAATCGTCGTTAATAACATTCTTAATGCGTAGAATGTATTGCGTATACACAAAAAACTGTTTAAGATCTCCTGTTTATAATTTTAAATATAATAGCTGCTGTATTTATCCTGACCGATGTTTACCATTTATTAGTAGTTTTAAGTCAAAGCAAACAATTTACCTGGCCAAAAATCTTACGAGTTCACTATTCTGTTTATTGTGATAAAAACTAATATCACCATTTTTTTAAAACTTCATTATCAGCTTCATTGGAAACTTCACTATATAGTACATTCTGCAAATACAAATTAAATGAGCGTATATATTATTGAATATAGCTCCATTTTTAAATTTCCCTCCGGTCGGCACTGTACATTATGTACATTTTAAAAGATAAAAAGTTCAAATTCGACGCATACAAGCTACGCACAAGCGTTCATATGTACAGATGATATCGTTTACATAATAATTTGCATTAATTTAATAATCTCAGTTTGTTAAGTGAACTGAGAATTTGAACTCTTATCTTTTAAATATGTAAACAAATATGGCTGACTTAACTTTTATCGATATACTCGTCTAATAAATATTTTCATCGCTTTTTACGCTGAAATGTAACTCCATTAAAAAAAATGTAATTTAATTGCGCTTTGGCTTTTAATGAGAGTTTCTTAAAAGGTATTTCTATAAAATTTTATATATCGTAATTTTAAACGACATAAAATTTTGTCAAACTATTTTTAATCATTACTTCACAAAAGAATAACGAATTAGTCAATTTCCTTTTTGGCAACTTCGACTGAGTTCTTAGAAGTGAAATCACGATTAGAGTATTTATTTTTTCACCCGTCGAAACAACTTTTTTTTGCCAATACTTTATAATATAATTTATCGCGTTTTTTTCCTTATTTCTGCGGAAATCGTGGGTTGAGTTTTCCGGACAATTTATACTAATTAACTTTTCGCATAACAGCAGTAATAGTTTTGTAATTTAGGTATATTTATTTGTTATGCTAATTAGTCTAAATAGATTTACATAGGCTACTAGCTGCAGGCTTCGGCTTCGCACGGGTTTACTAATAAAGAAAATGGGACTAAATCTTTCGTTTACAGTACGACTATGTATTGAAATAAAATAGCGACTGAACGTCATTTGTCAATATTTCTGACGACCCTAATCATTTACTCATGTATATGGAGACTTTTTAATACATTTTTTTTTGTTTTCCGATTTTTTTATTATACTTCTGTCATACAAACCTGGTCCTGTCAATTAAAAACATAACAATAAAAGAATTGGCCAACTCAGTGTTTCCGTTCTGAAGTGATGCACTCGCACACATACGGCAATTATTTTTTATTTGTTAAAATTCATAATCTTGCGATACTCGACGACCCTACATTGTATAATATTAATGTTAACTATCAAAATATAGTTACAAGATAGTGCACAAATGAAATAGGTACGAAACAATGACATCGATAATTCGAGGTATCACAAAAACTATCTGACAGTTCTACAATGCGACCGCCATCTTGTTAGAACTTTGAAGTCATCACAAGACAGTTTGCAATAATGGCGGCAATAATTTTCAAAAATATTGGTTATCAAAGAAAAAAGTATAAAATAAAGAAGAATATATTTTTTATGTGCCAATAATCAACGGTAAAAAGGAGGAGATTCTCAGTTCAGTTGTATTTTTTTTTATTTTTGTTACCCCAGAACTTCGTTATTTATAAATCGTTTAAAAAAAATATTTTTTGATTGTTAAAGGATATTTTCTAAAGATTTTGAAGGTGCATCACAGAACGCCTCAAAATGTACATGTTTTGGTATGCTCATGACAATCCGAATCTAGGTAGATACCTAGGTACTAGATTATCATTTGAACGAATAAAACGACTTGAAAAAATTTAGTCTAAAGAAATGGACCATAGTTAAGTACCTACTTAATTATGGTTCTTTTCTTTAGACTACAATTATTTCAAGTCGTTTTTGGTTTGTACCTGCCAATATCATTATATACTTTTTTCAATATATGGACTAAGTTTTAATCATAATCCCAGTTATCTCGAAGCAAGGATGATTCAGTGAGAGAGTGTTCGGATAATATATCAATCGACATAGGTTCGAATCCTGCAATAAGTCTGTGATTTCAGTAACTGAAAACAATATGATGGAAACATAGCATGGACATAGGGCTTCTTCTAACACACATTTGGTTAGATGCCACTCTCAAGAAGATATTGTCAAGCATCTATATTTCGGTACCTGCGTTTAAGAGCCCGTTTCATCTAGGTTTAACGAACTACCATCTTCAGCCACATCGTCACTAAACATCAAGTGAGATTGTGGTCAGATGGTACAACCTATACAATAAAAAAGCGGTTGTTAACTTACGAAATGTAAAAATGGCCGATTTGAATAGGATTCTTTTACCAGGAGACAGCGGTAAGAGCTTGTGTACAGACTGGTAACTTGACATGATATGTAACCACACGAGTTGTAAGAAGACAGCACCAGTATAAAAATAAATAATTACCATTTTTTTTATGCTTCATAGGTTTTAGTGTTTGAACGCAATTTTATCTGATGTTAAATGACGCTTTAGTTTAAAATGGTATACACGCTAAATGTACAGAGGGATTGGATCTCAGGTGCAGCTACCGGAATACACCATTAGGTGCTTGGCGATAGATTTTCAACTTAAGGGTGGTAGTTAGCCAGCCGGACTTAGGAAAAACCCTAACATTATGCTATGCTTTAATCACAATGTTTTCCTTCACCGAAAGCTCAGAATTAGATGAAAGAATCCGAAGCAATGTCAAATGGCTCGGTGTCAACTGAGCTATCATCGCTTCAAACATTGGACGATCACAAAGCATTATTAACACTGCTGACTCGGAGTAACCTTGACAACTCCACCACAATTGGTGGCGAGTGCAAAAGACGTGCAAGCGAAATCGCAGCAAGCGCAACTGTACAAAGGTGGTGAAACTTCGGCTTGCGTTTTGGTCCCTTGTTACAATTTTCCATACAATTTTGACGATATCTCAAAATTAATATTTCATGCTGTTGGATTTAATCTGCTAAAATTAGTAACTGCGGCTGAATTCGTCGACATTTCTATATACAGACTAGATAATACCTGCGACTCTGCCTGCGTTATCTATTACCATGGGAATATATTTTATATACAGAAGAAATAACACTAAAAAGATGACAGCAACAATATGCTTTATTTCCAGAAATTCTTTAGTACTTCGTAGTACTTATAATAATCGTGGTCAAAGCTTTAAAATGATGATATAGTAATATTTGCTTTTTATATGTGGGTCAATTGTATAAGAAGTAAAATTAAAGATGTTTGAACTAAATCTAACGAATAGTTTTTGCGTAATGCGCGCACAACGCCAAAACTCTATCATTATATATTTATATATGTAGAAGATAGAGTCGAATAACGTAAGTTTATGGGTAAATAATAAATATGTAGTGGACACGACAGACTAAAATCCCGCCAAATCACATTGGTAAATTCATTACCTGTTGGCAAACGCATACAAACTATTATTTATGCTTATAGATGACGCTGTGTAACAGCGCAGTATCGCGCATGCGAGCGCGTGGTCTCTATTTTCAACGGAAATCATAAACAAAGGCATAATAAACATCAACAACGGTCTTTTTACAAAAACAAAAATGAACACGCATTTATCACGAGTTTTATTAAACACATGCTTAATATACTTTATTACAAAAAGAGTGTCAAAGCGGTTTCTAACTCAACATCTGGTTTAAGTTTTTTATGCAAGCAACTTACAATATAAATATAAATTTATGAATAATATCTAATAATTTTATTCAGACCGTCATTAAGAAAATGTATTTGTTTCAAATAAAATACGTTATTATTATTATTATTGCGACATTCTGGCTGAAAGAAAATTATGTAATTGTTTAAAATAAGCAATATATAAGTTTAATATTGTGCGTAAAGTGGAATAACAGCATAATCTCTTCTACTTCTTTTAAAATGGCAACATGTGTACGCACACAATTTCGTCAATGTCAATTGAATAGAACCATAAACTATAGAGATTTTACTCAACATTTTTTTTTTACATTTCCAGGCCGGTCTGCCTACAAACAGAAATAAAAAAAACACATGTAAGCTACACATAAAACATATTGGTAGATTACAAATACATACCAGAAAAATAAAAATAGAAAGACTCTAAAACCTAAAGTTTAATTTCGTTAGTTATCTCAAATTAAATACAATGTCAACTGTCAATAATGTCATACAGTAGTACTAGTTACGATTTACTTGTGAATCTATAAAATTGTTCAATTTGGAACATGTACCAAATTAATAATACCCAGTAAATCCATAATTTACTACGAAACTTTCTTACCGGCGAATAGAAGTACAATAAATCACAACAATAAATTAAGAACATCAACTTACACAAGTCTTAGACAATGTTTAAATTTAAACAGTGCCTATCTTTCAACATGAGGGTAAGATACTCTCTTGCGATCAAAATTTTTTAAACAATTGTTCGACGCGTATTTCATTGTTTTGTAATAAGACGCCATAAGCGCTCGCTCCATTAGTCCGGTGAAGCTGTAAAGGCCTATCATGCTAACAGCGTATAGTTAATTCGGATAAAAAATTCTAGTTGGGTTTTGCACAGTAGTAAAAAAGACTATAGTATATATTTTTAAAGTGAAAACTTTTCTAGGCGCAGTTTTTACTGATTATTGGCTGACTAAACGCTATTGACCTGATGGGCCTTTTTGGGTGAGCGCTTAAAGTGCTCAGCCGTATGAGAAATACGCTCAAAGGTGACAAAGTGGCTGAACCTCAGCTTGGGCTCTTGCCTTGGATGCAACATCGCAAATTTTAATTAAATTAGTTGAGCTACTCATACATATGAAAATGAGTGAGACACACATGTGTGCGTCACGAACTCAAACATGTATTTTGAATCTGACAACACGACTAAACTAAACTAACCGAGGTGGAAAAATAAGGGAAGAAAATAAAATGAACAGCTCCGGTTGACTCAAAAAAACTAAAACTGACTTGAAAAAAAATCTACCCTAAAAATACACCAGAACGTTGTTGAGCACAGTATACTAGTTATCTACTCTAGGACTATCGTAAACATATCAATAATTCAATCACTATAAATTCCCTATTCGATTTTGAGGAGTTCCCTGATGTATCTAGGAAATCCAAGATCCAATAATAATTATATCAGAACGGGATCCCCTTGAAAATATCTCCTTTCCAACAAATAAGAATTTTCCAAATCGGTTTATAAAAGACGATATTCTGAAGTAACGCGAAGGAGATTAACAGTGGTGTTACTCACACCATATCAGCCATATGAATGAAATATTCATAAAATGTTGCCCATAACTAGTAACCACAGATTGTATTGATGAGCGGTTCGTAATGAACGTACATCTCAGTATTCACAACTTTTATACAAATCTCATTTTTCACATTATCCATCCATACCTATATCCGTCCACTTTCATACTCAAAACTTTTCTTGTTACATGACTTCCATGTCTTCTTATAACATGCCCGTACCATGCTGATCTATTACCCCTCTATCATTGCTGCTATTTTCATACATCCTCTGACATACTCATTCTTTACCTTATTGATTCTAGTTACATCACACATCGATATTAACATTCACATCTCTGCCACATGTAATGTTTTCTCATTCATCTCTTTCGTAGCCCAAAAATGAGTTAATTATCATAAGTGCTAAATGCTTTGTTGATATAAATCATTGTTGTTGCAGGAAAATGCCTTCGGAAATAATCACGGACAAGTCCCTGCAACGGGAGTTGGCAGATTCCATCATTAAAATGGTACCACTCGATGAGATAAGGATATTGCTGGCTTGTGGAGCTAAGGTAAATAAGTTCGTATATATTTTATACATTACCGCTTCTTTCATCTCTCTATAACGGATAAAGGGTCCGTAATTATGTATTTCTTGATGGTTAAATATATGTTTATAATTGTTTATTCAGATTATGATATCAAAGTGGTAATCGTTCAGTGGGTAGTGTGTTCAGACACCGCATCCATCGATGTAGGTACAAGTTCTTGCGAATGAGTGACATTTTTCGGGGAAGGAAAACATCGTGATAAACCATAGTATGTTGGTAGGGCTTTTTCTAAGCTTACCTGGCTAGCTAGTATCGTTACGTTGGAAACCTGTCGCCAAGCGCCTACAGGTGTATTTTGGCAGCTGGACTTTAAAACCAGTCCCTTTTAGGTGTAGCGTGTTTACCATTTTAAAGCACATCATCAGGTATCGCAGGTGAGATTGTGGCCAACAAATAAAACCAATAGAGTATAAAATTAAGATTAAACAAAACTGAATTCATACTCGAATACAGGTGAACGAACCAGTAACTCAGGGTCTCCGTCCGCTCCACTACGCGATCTGGCAGCGATACATGGAGGCGACCAGGCTGCTTCTCGTCCGAGGATGTGATGTAAACGCGAGGGATGATTGTGGATATAGTGCTTTGCATCTGTCAGCCGAACATGGGTTAGTTATCAAACGAAAAAACCTCATTCTTAAGGTTACCAATCAAGCGGCAGGAATTATGTCCAAAACAAGAGATGATGGTTCCTTTTCAGAGTTTTATATGGCAGTTTAAAATTTGCTGCCTAAAAATGTGGGTAATCAAAATCAAATTAGGTTTAGGCCTTGAGAAGACGCTTATAAATATCAAAACTACATATATATACACATATTTATTATCTATGGCAATATTTATGTGTTACTTTAGTAGTCTTTACCAATATTATAAATGCGATAGTAAGTTCACTTGTTTGTTGCGCTTCACGCCCTATATACTCACCCGATCATTGCGTACACATTGTCCGTTGCACAGTTTAATAATATAGAATACCCTTTCACCTAGAAAAAAATTACTGTTCCGGGATAGATCCAAATCCACGTTAACGAAAACTAAGCCGCAACCAAAAAATCTAGGTATTAATATCCATGTCAATATTTATATGTTACTTTAGTAATTCTTACTAAAATTAAAAAAGGGTTATGATAGAGTGGATCAATACGTGAACGATGGTGATGTCTGGAATTGACTCCTCGCCGTGCATCCACTAAAAACAATTGTAACATGTAATGTATTTTAAATATACATCTATATATGTTAAAAAGATAAACGCGACCGAGTTTCTTGCCGGTTATTCTCGATGACTGGGTTGTTTGTCCGTACTGGTGGTAATTTTGACGTTCATAAGCGCCTTCTTGGGGTCTAAATTTAATAAAGTATTTTTTGATTTTTAATATATTGTACATTAACTAATATTATTTAAATTCTTTTGTTTCTTTACTGCGCTTTCACGCCTTAACCATCCAACCGATCTTCATAACATTTTGGGCCTACGTCGTCAGGTGTACAGAAAAGGACAAAATCCTTTTCATCCAAATTTTTTTTCATCCAAATTTCATCCTCATCATCCTCATCATCAAAATTTTTCATCCAAAAAAATGTACCACTACAATACTACTAAAATGTAATAACCTACATTAATTCGAGCGAAGGCTATACGATAATACACGAATAATTTACAGCTATACAGAACTGGTGAAGCTTCTTCTAGAAAGCGGTGCTGCGGTCGATTACAGACCTGATACAGATGAAGAATTCCCAAGGACCACTCTGTGTGACGAACCTTTACGTCTTGCTATCCGGAACAAACATTATGTGAGTGCTGTTTATTTGTTGCAATTGGTCATGACACGAGATAACTAATTGGAAATGTTATCCGGATAGCGTGTCCTCTCTGTGATGGTAAATAATGTATAATTACTAATTGAGATCTGAAAAATAGCGTGTGTTACTAGATGCAGATTTTAATTGTTCCTGGAGAACGGAATAAACAGAGGTTCTGAGAAATTAATTATACTACCGGTAGCAGTAGTAACTGGTAGTTTGCCTCTAGGCTTAGCGCGTTTGCCATCTTAGACCATATCATTATTTGACATCAGATGAGGTTGTGGTCAAACGCTAAAACGTGTACAGTATAGAAAACCTAATATTCTTCGGAGATTGGGTCTTTAGCCCCTAATAGTTTTTTTCTTCTTAGACATTTGGTGTTTAGTTCACCCATGAAATGGAGCAAGCGGTGTGGTGCGCATGCGCAGGAGAAGTGACCTAAATGGAAAACATTCTTTATAAACAAATTTTGTAAGCAAAGTATTTTCTATCTTTATCCGTCTGTTTATATAATATGAAGATTAACAACGCAGACGAAATCGCGGGTATTAGCTACTATGGAATGAACTTTTATTGTGAATGGTCGTAAAATAGAACGTTTTTTGTGTATTTCATTGCTTTATTACAGGAGGTAGCCCGTCTCCTGTTAGAACACGGGGCGGACCCCAACAAACGGTACTTTTTCGGTTCGGAAATCAACTTGGTTTCCGACCCCGAGTACTTGGAGCTTCTGCTCACGTTCGGAGCGAACCCTGACTCAAGAGACAGGGCGGGGCTCACCCCCTTGATGAAAGCTGCTAGACAGAGGAGGGTAAGATCTTCTATTTTAACACACATTTAATAGCTATGTTTCTGTCGATCTATTATATGTATGTGAAAGAACGAATGAATGTGATTTTCACCCACATTAAGACGTCACATTAAATTGTAACTTTGTCCCATTTATTTAATTAATTTAAAAATAAAACGATTCATTTAATTAGTACAGTGTAATTATTAATTTAAAAATAAGTAATTAAAGTACCGTGTAATGGAGATGCATTGCATCAGTGTATTTCAACTCGTGGGTCGTGATCCCCTTGGGGAGTCGCAGAGAGTTTTTGTAAGAGGGTCGCTAAGCCTTAATAATAAGGTAAAAAAAGTGGAAAAATTATGTTTATTAAAAATAAATAAACAAGGCACCTAAGAGTCACACAATTCATTTTTTGTAATAAATTAAATGTTACTTTATTTTTATTTATGTATTTATTACTAGCAGACACGGCGGACGTTGTTCTGCCATATCATTAAAAAAATATTTTGGTATTGGTAATTAAAATAATTACCTTATTGCAGTAAGATATCCTTAAATGATAGGTATATGCCATCGCAAACTTTTTTGCAGATCTATAAAAGAGGATTATCTCATAATACTTTGGTTTGTTATATCTCAAAAAAATTAGACATTGTTTTCGATGAAAGCTCCCAAGCGTCTTGACGTTTTCTAACATTTCCAACAATTATCGTTATATTTCAACCAATTTACACAAAACCTTGACAAATTATATACCTAAACCTTCCTTCCGTATTACTCTATCTATTGGTGAAGACTGTATTACAATCCGTTTAGTAGTTTTCGAGTTTATCGCGAACAAACCGACAGAGAGACAGACGCGACGGATGACTTTGTTTTATAATATGTAGTGTTTATTATAAATTAATCAAGTTTTTTTATCAATAGCATGAATACTTATTATGTAAAAATAATTTTAAATTTTTTAGTTCAGTTACCTATAAGGGAGTATATTTTTAGTTTTATTTAAACTATTTTTTTTTCCTTTTTCCTCGTATGAATAATTATAATGACCGGTGATGAGTTCTAACAAAACACCCCCATTGTTAGAATTTTCCAAGATTTTTTCATCGATGACCTATCAGAATTTCTTCCTCCACCTACAGGGTATGGATGCTGTTCTACTCCTCATCAGCCACGGTGCTGATGTCAACGCTATAGCAGACGCCCGCAACGACTACAGGACCGTCATGCATTACGCGGTCCTCAGTGGTAAGTGTAAATCCTCATGTATGTTATAAATACGAATGTTCGTTAGTTTGCTTGTTTGTTACGTTATTTCTAAGGTTTTTTCTAAGCATCCCTCGCTAGCTAACATCCTCAATTTGAAATTCTGTCGCCAAACATCTGTCAGTATGTTCCAGTAGCTATACTTGAGAGCCAAGATCCCTCTAGGTTTAGCGTGACTACCATCTGAGACCACATCGTTATTTAACATCAAATGAGAGATTGTGTTCAAATACCAAACGCATAAAAAAAACCGTGGTGGTCGACTAGTTCGACCGGCGGAATATCAACTCGATATCCGCTGATTCGAATACCGTGTACGCGTGTACCAACGAATTTTTTGGAAATTTGCTTACATTTATTAATTTAAATTGGTAACAGTATCGGGTGACGAGGAAGGAAAACCTTTTTGAGGAAACCTGAACCTGAGAAATGTTCATGTAATTCCACCATATTTGGAAAAAGATACAACTGTTGAATTACTCAGACTTTGATATAGCCATTACGTCGTGGGTTGGCGTGGTGGTTATGCCCATACCTTCCTTCGGGAAGAAGCCTATGATCCTACAGCGGGTCTCTTACAGGCTGATTTGATGATGATAACGACATACATAAACAACAAAAAACTATACAATTTCTTTAACCTTTCAAAGTATTTCAAATTCTCCCCTATAATGGCAATATTTTAATGTCCAAAGCTTATTATTCGAAGATCATAAAAACGATTCCCGTCCGCTTCGTTGGGCAATAAGAAAATGGCCAAAGCTCAATCGAATCGCAAAAATAAGTAACCTAGAAACCATCTACGATAGATACCGCGTCAAGTAGTCGTAGACCTATGCCCATACGTTGAGTAGTTTTGATGTGACTGACCCTCAAACTACATTTTCATTATTGTATATGATATTATCTCTCACAGGTAGTATAGAAATGGTGAATCTAATGATAAAACAAGGGGCCAGGGTGAATTACGAGTGCCCGGAAGTAAGCAAACCCAGTCCCTTGGACCTCGCCATTTTGAAAGGAGACGTGCCCATGGTCGAACTGCTGTTGTCTGCTGGTAAGTTCCATACAAACAGTTATTTATACAATAAAAAATTATATTATATATTATTTAAATATGTTACAAAATTTCCGAAAATACCAGGAGATTTATGAACCGCTGGCCGTTAAATTAAGATTTCCTTTTGGAAGGAATTTACTAAACGCGGCTTACAATAGGAGTTGAATGGTAGAAATCGTCACGTAAGGAGAAAGCGTTATGCCACATGCATGTAACTTTCTCTCTCTGTTTGTCTCTTTCTATCGTGTATTACCTTGTGTATAAGCCCAATATTGTACGCGTGGAAATATCATTAAAACTTATCTGTTATTTGTTTTTTTTTAAATATATTTAGCATATTTTTATATAATTTATTGTCTAATTAATAAATGAATATTTTCACGAAACTATTAACCGATACGCTTCGATTCGATTCTTTACTTGCGTTTCTTGCCTTTAAAAAATGATAGTACATTAAAAAAACAGGATATGCCGTGAAAACACAACGACAGAATTGAAACATTTATAATTACTTCTCCACGACAAAAAAAAACTTACATCGTAGTGCTTATAAAAATCGCAATTTCTTGAAACTTTAGTAACTTAATATTTTATGAAGATATCATAATATTTATCATAAAAGCGAAGCGTCTTAAAAGTAAAAAAAATATCGAAATATTTCCAGTCGTTTTTGTGTAATGCGACACAACGACAGTCCTCTGTTCTATTATTTATATAGATTACAATTTCAGGTGCTCAAGTGAACGCCTCGAGCTCTGTCATAGGATCACCGCTTCACGTCGCGTGCTCCGATAACATTGGAAACAGGAAACAAATCGTCAAGGTATCATGAATATTAAAATATCTTAAGGTTTTTTAGCACAATCGAGGACGAAAACCATGTTTTACCGACCCTACCTAGCTCGGGAGAAATATGTATAGGTTATATAATACTAAGTCGTTTTCGTGTCTGAAAAAAAAAACGTATCTAAACTGTTTAGCCAATTTTGACATTGCACGAAGTTGGGATGGATTGTTAGAGTAATATGTTTTTTTAAGGTTCTTAAGCTTGAAACTCCAGTCTACCTAAGTTTCTTAACGTGATTTACAAAAAGAGCTAAATGGTAGAAATCGTCACGTAAGAAAAATGCGTTTATTATCTTTTGTCTCGACCACAATACGACTTTCTTTCTTTCTGTCTATTGTGTGCGTGCGAGTATTCGAAATTCTAATAACCAATATTGTGTTCTGTCGGTCGTATTTACTTTAATTTTAAATAAAATAAGTTTAGACGTGAGATTATTCAATATATGCGCCTCGGTCGGTAAAATTTAGTAACACTGAAATTCTTATTATTATACATAGTATAAAACAAAGTCGTCCGCCGCGTCTGTCTGTCTGTCTGGATGTTCGCGATAAACGCAAAAACTATTGAATGGATTGTAATCAGGTCTTCACCAATAGATAGAGTAATTCTCGAGGAAGGTTTTAGGTATATAATTTGTCAAGGTTTTTTTTGTAAATTGGTTGAAATATTGTTGAAAGAAACGGAAAAAGTCAAGCCGCCTTAAGCGTTTCATGCACATAAGTGTATTTTTTTTAATATCAGGGCAGGACAACGTCCGCCGGACCTGTTAGTATAATATAAAATTCATAAAAATTTACCAGCGCCACCTTTTGCCGCACTCTGAAATAGTGCCATCTATCTAGTTATGTCGTAAACAGTTATATGACCTTAATACTAAAGACGTGAACATTTTATAAACTTGTGCATTTTATTATTTAGCATTTTTTATTTATAATTGACTATTTTGTATGTAATTATTTTATAAATAATAAATGCTTTTTAAAATGAAACTTATTGATTGAATTCCTTACGTGACGTTTTTGTATTGAAAAATTGATGGAAAATTAACAAAAAATCTCCTGTACCGTATGCTCTTCTGATCTTATCGTTTTTTTTTTGACAAAAGACAATAGTTTTGACCAGGATTTTGTAAAATAAAATGTCGTAGTGATCGAGTGGTTTAATCGGTGGAATGTCATTTTGATGTCCAGTTCGAACCCCGGCATATACCAACGGATTTTTCGGAATTCGCGTATATTGTTACTAAGTTAAATTGGTAACTCTGTCGGCTGACGGCGAAGGCAAACATTGTGAGTAAATCTGAAACTGAGAAATGTTCTTGTAGTACCGTTGAAAACATAAAACTGTAGATTTCGAGTGCCGTCGCAGTGATTATGCACATACCTACCTTCGGAGAGAGGCCTATGGCCCTGCAATAGATATCTTATAGGTTGATCTGATGATGTGGAGAATTTGGAAGAAAACTTCCAGATAAAATATAGTTTTACCTGTACATTTGTGTTTGTACACCAGATCCTGTTGGAAAGTGGAGCGGATCCCAACCTGAAGGTGTACAGTAGTGAAGATGCGACTCAGCTTCGTCCAGCATTAGCTGAATACCTCGCGAGCAATGTTGAGCCTGATGCTGATATCGTATCCCTACTCCTCAGATATGGTGCTCGGGTGAGTTTATTTACTAAAAGATCTTTCTTTTTGTTGTAATGTTGAATATTAGTTTGTAACACTTTAACTACTTTGCCGATAATTATGAAATTTTACATACAATTTGTCAGGAGTTGCATGTGGAAACAATGCACTGTTCCCAAATTGTTATAGGCCAAATTGTTATAGGCCAAATTGTTCATTAAAGCAAGCGAAGTCGTGACTTTGCCAATTTGCACGTTTATTATGACTAGTGATCGTTTGGTGGTCGAAATTCGTCCATAACTACTTAAATTTTCGAGTCTCAGTATTACGGAAAACAACGAACATAATTTTTTTTGCTGTTAACACTAAAACTTGTCAATACCTACTAAACAAATAAGAAATAAAAGAATCGGTCGAGAAACGGAGAAGGAAGATGTTTGTAACTTTGTTGTCTTTGCCTATTTGTATATAGAATGTAATAATAATAATAAATGAAAATTTATATTAACCCCTGGACTGTCCAAATTCATAAAGGTTTAAGTTCCATACAAACGAATTCAGACCTCATGAGTCACAGGTGAACAGACTGTTGGCAGCGTAAGCTTAAAAAACTACCTGATTTATTACAAAACTTTGAAAAATAACAAATGGTATATTGTAAAATTACAATTTTTATGTAAACTTGTTATGTAAATGTTGTTTAATTGGTTTTTGTGCTATATATTTTTTACTAAACCATGAAATTTATAATATACGATATCGTGAAATAAAAAAAATAAATAACATAATCCGCCATTTTGAGATCTCTAATCCAGCTTGCAAGATTTGACCAAAACACATTACTTAATATTGCAAGCTAAATATAACATTATAAAAATAATGAATTAAAAAAAAACGAAATATAATGACATAATGGATTTAATTTCAGGTAATTATGAAAACCCAATTTCGGGATCCTGACGGTATACTCAACCATTTACAGTACGTCACGTCTGAGGAATACGAGCACATCTTCTATCAACTTCTCGAAGCCGCTGAAGCCTACGACCTTTGCATGATAAAAAGAAATAACAGTGTCACAGCGATACAAAAACAAATATTAATTGAACGTGCCAAAAATCCTATTTCCTTGTTGGCACAAGTTAGAATATACCTTCGTAGATATTTCGGACCCACCCTACCAGAGTTTATTGAAAGGTTTGAAATACCTAGAACTCTTCATCATTACCTCGCTTTTAAATGTACTTAGATTAATAATTTCACTGAAAAATAATGGTTTTTTTATGGCCAAAAGCCTAAAGTTCTTCACCGATTGTTTGTAAAAAATTGGTGTTGCTATATACTGAGAATTACAGTATTGTATGGCATTATTAAGGCGCGTTCCAATTTCGAAAATGGTGAAGAATTGAAACGTACTTATTTAAGTTTCGTACTTAAGTTGATGTTTAAGAATAATTATGCTCTTTGACGCTGATATATTAGTCTTTTTATCATTTGCCCTAAATAAACTCAAAGATCTCTATGATTTGTTACATTCATATTACTATAGCCCTTGTGTTTGTTATAAATTCTTATAATAATCAAATTGTTGCGAGTAAAAAAAATAAAAATAAAAAATAAAATAAAACTGTCATCGTTAGTAATAAACTCTTTGTATTTTTTATAAATGGGATCGTTATTCTAATAAAATAACTTTCTGGTGGAAACTCCGACAATTACTGCAGATCAAAAATTTTAATTTAAAAATAATTTCGTGTACAATGAAAAGATTTATTAAATACGTTTTGAGACATCAATGGACTACTCATTTTGTAAGTTTTCTCGACGAACTGCAAGTCTAGGTTATTAAATTGAAAATGTATCAAAATGTTTATTTTTTTATCTCATATATTATCTGAATATTTATAATCGATATTGTCTCTCTATTTATAGTAAAATGAAGGTGAAAATATCTACTTTACCGTATTTTAATAACATTTATAGTAGAATAGTACTTACCAATTTGTAGTCTGAATACACATTGCTATGTGATATTGTTATGTGATATATTCTCGCTTTAAAATTTTTACTTATTATTAGAAATTATTATTTTTAAGAATAAATAAATATGTGTGAAATAAGTATTTGTTTTTAATTTAAAGAGTTTTTAGAATCCTTTCAGCTGTTCTAGATGTTAGTTCGTAAAAACATTCACAAATAATACTAATATAGAGGATCATAGATTACGCGGTTTTTGGGGAAATAAGTGAGGCTCAATGTTCAAAAAATATATATTACTATTAATTCTGTTATCCTGGTTCGGATTTTAATATTACTTAATTGATTTTAATGGGATAAAAATTTCTTTTAATAATTGATTATACCATTGGCAATTTAAAAATGTTTGTCACTTATAAATTCTATTTCAATTTGTAATAGAAAACATTGGAAAAATCGCAGGCTAGGTATACACCTATGAAATGGTCAAAGACGTATTGAAAAGTATAGATTAACAGGAGAAAATAATATAAGCTATTCATGAATATTATTATTATCTATTGTAGTGATTTTGGAATGAGTCAAGACGGAGGATATGAATGTAATGAACCACTGCACCAATCCAAACCGTCCTCCATAAACGAATTCCTAAGGCAAAGTGGCACCACGACAACTATTAATAAACGCTTAGGTTACTTTATCATGTTCTCTTTTTCCAAAAATAGAATATATCATTTTAACATTAAGTTCACATTAATACATTATTCATTTGCACTTTACTTGCCCGTACATATGTAAAATTGACTTTTATAATGTTCTTCATTATTTGACCACTATTACTAGTAAATTTAATTTCAATAAGTGTTTTAATATTTTTATATGAGTTAGTAATTTTACGACTTCTGTAAATTAAAATCAACGTCAATTCTATTAGGGAAGTTGGACCCTACAGTCTATACCAGTCTGTACGTATATTGTTTTATATATTTTACTTTAACGTAACATTTTGAATGATGTTAAGAATGAAATTGTTTTAACATAAAAAGATCAACAAATATCACATATAATTTTTTAGCGTCGTTAAATTTCGTGGGCATAACAACGTCATAAAATTTACATTACTCTGTGGACAAAATATTCTTCCTACAACTAGCAACATTGCGGGAGTGATTTGACAATTTTGAAAACAATTCTATGTTCATTGCAACAGTTTGTGATTGCACCAACCACAAAACCACCAAACCAATACTTGTTTTCCTATCCGTTATGTCTGATAAACAGAAAGTTGATCTCGGTTTGTTAGAAGAAGACGATGAATTTGAAGAATTTCCTGCCGAAAGTAAGCTTCCAATAACATGGTTATTTCTTGGTTGGTTAAACTGTTTCTAATAATCTGGTTTGCCTTCAGATTGGGGTACTGAAGACGCCGATGACGAAGATGTCTCCGTCTGGGAAGATAACTGGGAGGATGATATCGTACAGGATGATTTCAATCAACAATTGAGGTTATTACTAGAACTTAACATTGCGTTTGTACTATAAATTGGTCGTTTGGTGGTGAAACAAAAGATGTTTATTTATATCATATTTAGAGATCAGCCTATGTATATTAAGTAATCAAAAGTGGTAGTAGGGTGTCTTACCAGACCAGTTTGTTACTACCATTAACATAACACATTAAGCCTTCGTTTGTTATGTTTCGGTATTAGACGGTAATATCCACCTGCAGAGAGGATGATTGTATTCCAGCATGACAGGAGTGACTAGTGATGTATTAATCTCTCAGTGGTTATATTGCTTATGATCACTATGCATACCATTACGTACAGTGCAAGTTATTTTGTCATGCACCAATGAAAAAAAAGTTATAGTCAAGAAAATCTGCACACTTATCTTTCCCTAGATGAGATTTAAGTTAAGAAAGATTCGATTTATATTCTTTTATTTATTCATTACTATCGGCCCGCTCCGGTTTCGCACAGGTATAAAATATATAGCCTATGTCATTTACTGAAAAAATGATTAATATCAATCCAGTAGTTTTGATTTATTCATTACTGCCCGTGGCCCGCCCGCGTAAAATTCGGAGTAACCTCAAAAATAACAATATTTCTCTACTATTTAATTTATGTCATTATACATATAAACCTTCCTCTTCAATCACTCTATCTATTAAAAAAACCGCATCAGAATCCGTTGCGTAGTTTTAAAGATATAAGCATATATAGGGATATAGGGACAGAGAAAGCGACTTTGTTTTATACTATGTAGTGATAACGTAACTCATGAAGCTCCATCTAGCATGTGTTGTTTGATATGTATATATCTTGTTGTTTCTGTTATATATTTTCAGTATTATATTACTGTGTAATAAGAAGTAAACATATGTTATTTGCTAACTATGGTATTTTTTTTTTCTAAAGCTAGCTGGTGAAAAACTGTTAATTAGTAAGAAGCACTTCACATACTAGAAATAATTTGACATGTAATTAAATATTTGTTTTATTTACAGGCAACAGTTGGAAAAGCTGAAGGAACAGAATAAAACATAGTGCTAATCAATCATAATAAGTTTTAAAAATAGGTTTATGTCAAAAAAAAACATTTTCTATTAGGAATATCGAATTCCATTTTTCTGATGTATCATAAGTATTTTTGAATAAAGTGTTTAAAAATTCAGTTTTTTTTATTAGAAATTATTTGTATATAAAATATATATATATATATATATATATATATATATATATATATATATATATATATGTTCTATAATACTAAACAAACTTTAAAATAAATAATAGGTATTATTTGAATTTTGTAATTGTATCTTAAGGATTTTTTTTTTTAAACTAAGACAAAGTTTTATGTAAAATGACTTTTGAGTTTGTGGTTTTCTGACGAAGGTTCCATATTCTCAAATAAAATATATTTTAAATAAATTAAAGAAAATAATTATTTTCCATATATATTCCTTCTGATTTCTTTATTCTTATCTTTTTTTATGGTTTGTTTCCTTTGTTTCTGTTATTTTTGTAGGCTTTTTTAGATTCATTTCTCAATTTTCAGTTATATCTATACAATAATAAAACTGAAGGATCTGTATGCAATATCGAAATATTTTTTTCTTGATTGTATAACTGTCTCCTACCACCAGTTATTGTTCACATAGAAGGTAGGGTAAGGTTATCATGACCTAACCCACTGAGAGTTTTTGACAGGATCTTAGTCTATCATGTACTGGATTTTATATTTTATTCATAATGTCGTGTCATTTGATCCTATATTTTGCAATATTTGTGATATTTTATGTAATATAGTTCGGTTATTGTGCACAAGTGAAGTGGATTGGAAATAATACCACGGAGTATGCCTTCTGATATGCCACAAAAACTCACTAGAAAGTTCTAACAAGACGGGCGCCATCTTGTTCGTTCATTGAAATGATCGCAAGAAACCTGTAATATCATTACCTACCGGACAATGGCAGTAATTATCTACTAGAAGATTGTTTGCCAAAAATAAAACAAACTATAGAGATAACCCCAACTTTAAGTTATTAGACTTTGAAGTTCAAAATTACAAAGAAGTTAATTCTCGATCTTAAATTTTTCTCGCTTTTTTTTTACGGAGCTCGGCAAGCGACTGTATTGTACCTTAGTTTTATAGGCTTCTGTAAAATAATGGGACCAAATCTTCCGGTTACAGTAAGACCATATAATAAAACAAGATGGCACCTGAACAGATAGGCGTCAATTCTGTCGATATTTTTAAAAAACTCCCTACCGTCTATCTCACTCACTTTTATTTGCAGATTTTTAACCCAAATTTTTCACTTTTCCATACGATTTTTCGAACGTTTTCTCTAATCTAACCTCTATTTTTCACCTTGCCCTAACAATTACAAACACAAAAAAGAATTAGCCAATTAGGTGCAGTGCCGTTCTGAAGTGTTGCTCTTACATATACTATTAAACAATTGATTTTTATTAACAATTATTGGTAACGTCACCATCTTGTCAGAACGTTGATGTTACCATAAATCTCTTATATAGCTACTCGATACTGGCAGTAATATAATCAAGGAAATCGGTAACTAAATAAAAATAATACCACTAGCATTGTTTTCACCCACGTCATGTTTTCAAGCGATAATGAAACACAATTTAAAATAGTAAATTATTTATTCTTGGTAAACAATTAACTCATCTACTATCACAATTGCTGAATCAGTCTTGATACAATCAAGTAGGAATAAAATGACCACGAATTTTTTAGGGTACAGTAACATTAAGCAAATAGAAACGAATGTAAGATACAATATAATTGAGTTGAGTGTGGAAACAAAAATAAGTATGAAGATCTTCAAATAAAGCTGACAAAAAAGACCATAATATATTGATTTTTCTAAATACAGTTTTCATATTTTAAAATAGTGGGTAGTTTTATTATAGTGTTTATGTTAAATATTAGTGTTTATGGGTAGTGTGTGTTATGGTAATCAATATGTATTTTTAATATGTTTTAAGATAACGCAATAATCTTCTAAATATTTCATTATTGGTGTTTATGGGGTAGTGTGTGTTATGGTAATCAATATGTTTTAAGATAACGCAATAATCTTCTAAATATTTCATTATTGGTGTTTATGGGGTAGTTTGTTTTATGGTAATGAATAATGTATTTTTAGTATTTCTGTTTTAATGTAATGCAACAATCTTTTAAACACTTCATTATTGGTGTTTATGGGGTAGTTTGTTTTATGGTAATGAATAATGTATTTTTAGTATTTCTGTTTTAATGTAATGCAACAATCTTTTAAACACTTCATTATTGGTGTTTATGGGGTAGTTTGTTTTATGGTAATGAATAATGTATTTTTAGTATTTCTGTTTTAATGTAATGCAACAATCTTTTAAACACTTCATTATTGGTGTTTATGGGGTAGTTTGTTTTATGGTAATGAATAATGTATTTTTAGTATTTCTGTTTTAATGTAATGCAACAATCTTTTAAACACTTCATTATTGGTGTTTATGGGGTAGTTTGTTTTATGCTAATGAATAATGTATTTTTAGTATTTGTGTTTTAAAGTAATGGGACAATCTTTTAAACTAGGTGTTTATGGAAGTAGTGTTTTTTAAGGTAATTAATGTGTATTTTTAGTATTCGTGTTCTAAAATAATGCAATAATCTTTTAAACTATAAGCATTAGTGTTTAGGGGGTAGTGGTGTTTTAATATAATGAATGTGTGTTTTTAGTGTTCATATTTTAATGTAATACAACAATGTCTTTTAGACACAGTATTGGTGTTTATGGGGTAATAGTGTCTTTTAAGGTAACGAATACGCCTTTATTTTTTAATTTTATTATTCGTGCTTTAAAGTGGAGTCAGTGGTTTTTTTATGTTAAAGTAACAAAACAATAGTATTTTAAACTACAGTATTAGTGCTTACGGGGTAGTGTAATTTAAGGGAATGCACTAAATGTACCATATGTATGTTCCGTTAAGATTATATAATACAGTTAAGGCTTATTTACTTTTAATATTGTTGGCCCACAGGGTAAAATACTTATACTTGAATGAGTTAAATAATTATTTTTGAAGTTGTTAATATTTATAATAGCTATAAAATTGTTTTTACAAAAATGCCTTTGAGGGGGTATTAATTCTTAGAAAATATTTACGATTCATTTTCACTTACAAACTACAATTTAATATAACGACTGATAATAAGTTTATGATCAAAAATTTATATCGCGATTTGACGTTGTGCCAAATTGAAATTCATCTTCGGTTTGTTCCGGCTGTGCATATTGGTCCTCTTGTTCACTGAAGAATGTTTCGACGATATGCAGAGACTTTTTATATATCTGAAAAGAATATATATTTATATAACCAAATTATGTCAATAGACCAGATTAATCGGTTATTAAATCATAATTATTGTTATGAACGTTATAAAGAAATAGAGAATTTCCGAATACCGAATAGAATAATCTAGAACGGTTTACGAACAAAAATCGTAGTAAAAAGGCTGCGTGAAAGGCAACTTTGTAACACAAATAAACGAGTTCTAAATATATCATGTACCGAAACTACACCCTTTTAAACGTAATTTGTCACATAACTCTAGTTTTAATTTCTCTCTAGAAATTTCCATCCTCTGTTTATATTAGACCGCAACAGTGCAACCGATGATGTTGATATTCTGGACCAGTTAGCCAAGAGTTGTCATGGAGACAGTCTGCCATCTCTTCTGAATGCTGAATCGAATCGGTGCACCTCGGAAAATGGCAGGTTGTCACATACCACCATGCCAGTTGTCACAACTAGTGTATGGTGGTAGAGATCCAGAGACACAATCGTTATGTCCTACCACTCTATAAGAATTGGTCGTTAAAACAACAAAAAAGGCAGTTATATTGCTTTGTTAAGCTTGTGTTGAAATGATAATTAAGTAACTCAAAAGAATGGATATAACATAGTCTGTGTTGAATTGATACTAAGGTAACTCAAAACAAGGGAGGTATCTGAGTCAGTGTGTGTTGAATTTATACTAAAGTGACTCAAAAAAAAAGGAAACTAAGTCAGTGTGTATTGAATTGATATTAAAGTAACTGGATTGAGAATATTAACACTTACTTGTTCATTGTCATGTTGCTGAAGGTGTTCGATCTGATCCACGACACCAATTTCTTCTAGCTTCAAACACATTGGATCGAGCTGGCCGTATTTCTCAGCAGCCTGTAAATGTAAAAAGGAATTCATTTATGTAGGAAATATATTTGTATACTACACTACTAGTCGAAATTCTACCACAATAAGGGGATGCAGTATTTTCTTTCTTTCTTTCTTTACTGCCATTTTCACATAAGAATATATGCACCAGGCTTTTAATAATGAGTCATTACCAATTCTGGAGAATAAGTATCTTGTGATAATTTCAATGTTTACTTTTATAAATATGCATGTGTGGGTGTCCCTACACATACTACAACTAATGCTAAAATTATACTGACATTATTATCTGTACGTCTTCCTTAATTTGTTTCCTAAATGGCAGAAGCTGTATTGAATGTTGTACTATTTACATCGTTACACAAAAGAAGCCGTGAAGTTATGACTAATAAAAGACTTATAAATAAAACGGCTTCGACTCATCAATAGTACAGAAATCATTTTTAACAATTTCCAAGAATGTTTTAAGCAATAGCTACGTAAGGAGAAATATAATCGTTTGTCATCACACTGAGGAGCAAAATTAAACTAAACTTTACTTTACAATTTCGTTAATTTTTTAATTTTCAATGTTACTGAGATTTATTTGTATACTCTCAAATATTTTACATTAGAGAATTACGACGAACAGAGACATATTTAGTCTTCGAATCGTCGATCGTAAGAAAAAGCGGAAAGCTAACTCTATGGGTGAGTTTGAATATTAAGAAGTGAAAATATAGCTTCAAGTATAGATAATAATGAAAACTCACCTGAAGAAGATGAGTGAGTCCGTCCAGGACAACAGTGACAGCTCGTGGATCCTTGATGTGCAGCAGTGAGCAGTACGGTACCAGCAATCCACTGTTCATCAGAGCGTCCAGCTGCTGCGGGTTCCCTCCCAGGCAGAGATTTGTTATAGCCCAGGCTGCCTCCTTCTGGCATCTGTGACGTGAACATCATGGTGTTGTTTTAGTAATAACACCCCCCTTGATCACACAATTCATTCATTGCTGTACATATCAAATATGAAAAGGATGATAGACATCTATACTCACAGTCCATCCACTTCTTTGATATCTATTATTTATAAATTTTTTTGCTATGACATATTTCACTAGATGGCGTTGTTATGTCATTTTGTTTTGTTTTTCCCAATTAACTTACGATGTTGATCTGGTGCGCCTTCACAGCTTCACCAGACTAATGGGGCGGGCGCTTATGGAGCTCGACCTTTGGCAACAAGCTCAAGGGTGCCAAAGTGGCCGAACCTCGGATTGCGCTGTTGCCTTAGATGCAACAAACGCGAATCTTACTAAGCTAACGATACGTATACGAATTAGTGATGCACACATGTGTACCAGCATGTGTACCTCACAAACCCAAACATGTATTTTGTACCCGTATTCTCAGCTAAATTAGACTATCTGAACTCGAAAAATAAGGAAAAAAGAAGAAGAGATCCTTCCACCATATGTGGGGATGATCAGTGTTTTGTGTACTAAGCTAGGGAGTGAAAATATTCAGTGTCATTGTATCGCGCTAGCAACGTGTTCGAGGGCTCCACTCCGCGAAATCAAACCAGGCTAATGCCGCTGCCGAAGAGGGCCGCGGCGAGTGTGCGGAAGTAAAATTCACCGCCAAACCACGACGACGTGATGTGTGGTTTCGTGGGCAATGGCACGCATAAGCTGTGTATGAAGATTATGAATGGTACTGATCGTTCGCTGTTATTTTATCGGGAGGATCGGAGAAGTTACATCATTTTAAGTTTTCTTTCTCAATGTCAAAACTGTACTTCAGTTTTATTTCTTTAAAGATTATTTTTTTTGTTTATTTTTTTATAATCCTCTTCCTTTTTCTAGTAAGTGTTCATTTATTTCTATAATAAACATAGTTAATTTTAGAACTAGACAGATATATTTTCATTATTATTTAATTTGAAGATATTAATTATGTCTTCTATTATGTGATGTATTCTGTGTCTATACTAAACTCAATCACAGTCACCATAGACATAGTGAAAACTAGTCTTCATGAATCATTTGATTTGTAGTATATGAGAGTAAGCAACTGTATATTCATCTGTACAGAGTACATTCTTATTAATATTATTCCAAATGCGAAAGCCAGTCTGTTTATTTGTTACGCTTCCATGCCTTAACACCTCCACCGATTATCACAAAATTTTGCATGGACATTGTCAGCACTACAGAAATGAGCATAGTGAAAAGTGCCTTAAAGCGTTTGTATTGAGATGAAAGTTCTTGTCCATTTAAGTTTTAAATATATAGTAGTGACTGAAAAGTAGCTTAATTTAGTAACGGAATGAAACTATGGAAGGAAATTAACTATAACCCTACCCTATTCCATCCACTGGGTGGTTTAACTGAGTGAAATCAAATCCCTTTAGTTTTTTTTAATGTAACAATTCCATGGAGATTTATATATGTGTGTATATACGATATATCGTATACATATATATATAATGTTCACTATTGCAGTCTTAATATTGGTTGGTATTTTGATGTAAATTTATTTTTATTTCCTTTACCTATTCTATCTGCTTACGAAATACCTGAATGACCCCAGACTATAAAACTGTGACTCTGGAGTCTATAGTGTGTGTAGATCTGTTATGTAGTCCTAAGTCTGTACTTACTTAATATCTTCATTAGATAAGACTTGACCGAGATGTAACAGCAGGCCTTTATCAATGCATCGTTGGATCTGGTCATTGGTTCCAGCTAGGATGTTACTAGCTGCCCAGGCGGCTTCCTTCATCAGGGATGTCTTTCCACAGCGGAGGAGCTTTATTATATAGTCCAAACAGCCGGCGTCCAAGCATCGATCAGTCTGGGAAATAAATTTTATATATTGGTGTAATATTTACATTACAAAATTATTCATCTCTACCTGTCGACTAGGTCGTATTTGAAAGGTATAAAGTCGTGTCGCCCAAGGAGTAAGGATCATAGCGCTATACAGTGACACTGAAATTTTCAATCTACTAATTTAAAACACAATACAAATCACCTTCACATATGTGCACACACACAATGCTTAGCATGAGTTGTACCTCTAAACTACTATGACAACCATTGGAAGTTGTTACCAAACTGTCCAGACCTTATTTGCCCACAGAATATTATAGAACTGTCAGAGAATAAGGATCAAAATAACATTGTATACACAAACCTGTTCATCGGATCCAGTGAGCATGTTTCCGACAGATCTCAAGGCAGGAGTGCGTACTGCTGGCAGCTGATGATCTAAAAGTTTCACGAGACGCTCCAGTAACTTCGGAGTCTGCTGGACAGCCTCTATACGGTCGTTGGGTCCGTCAGTCAGGTAAGAGAGACCCCAACAGGCGTCCGCTGGAAGAATAATTATGTCCAAATTGAATAAACAGGACCACTGGTGTACAATGGTGGCAGGCTTAGTAACTGAGAGATATGGTGTAGATCTGAACCTAATACGATTGCTGCCACCATGAATATGTTAAAAAACGTATATTTTCTTTTCTTATTTTGCTTTGTTTTATGTTAATCCTCTATGTGAAATCTATGGTTTGATTATGTGTATACCTTCCCTTATCCATTGTATGCTTTGTCTCATTTAACAGATATTACCACTGTAAGGTTAGTCTACTTCGCTAACTTCCATAGCTTAATATATTAGAGTATTATATGCTGTAGGTGACAGCAGCTGAGGTAGACACGACATTTTTATTACAAAAACGGGCAGTTCGAACAATACACAATATGAGATCTCGCGAATAATTAAAGACTAAGTTTCAGGAATTCGTTATCTTAACTCTTCTTCCAAATACATTCTTGATAATTTGTAGTATATTGATTTAAAGGTGGTTGGTTGCCTTTGGTTTTAGATAGCATTGCTTACAGTCATGCACATTGCAGGCACTTTTGCCCATCTCATCCGTCCACATTTCTGGTGAAGGTTACAATAGTGATAAAACTGTAGCATGGTTGTAGGATACTCTCTAATGCCTTACTGGCTGGCTATCACTCTAAAGTTGGAAATCGGTAACCGAGCTCCTGATGACACACACAGCCACAGCCACAGTTGACAGTCAGTTCCTCTCTAGGTTTAGTGTGTTTACCATCATTATTTAGCATCAGATGAGATTGCGATCAAACACGAATGTAAGATTATGTGCAACTATATAATTATGTACAGGTTATACCATTCTTCAAGTTTTAGTTATAACAATAATCATCTCAGAGTTGCTTTTAGACTGACAACAGTGGATTTCGGTTATAGCAACATTGGAGAGACTATTTTAATGTTGTCGCTATATCCGAAAGTCTCTATATGTAAAAATAGCAGAAAGTCATGTATATGTATTTAATTATTTATCGAACCACGTATGCTCTATATACACTGGTGTTATTGAAAAATGTCTTATAGTGCATTGTTCAAGTTTCGTTTTTGTATACGCTATAAGGTGTATTCCCTTTTCATTATTCCTTCAATATTTAGATCAGGGCTGTCCAAACCACGGCCCGCGGCATGAATTATTGCGGCCCGCAGAATCTTTTTTATCTTCTTTGTTTAAATACATTAAATGAGTAAATTATTTTTCTTGCGACGAAATTCAAATGTTTTGGATATGTATTCGATTATGCCGTACACAACACTATTCACTCGAGAACTCGGGGAATTCCCCGAACGTATAATAGGTACACCCGACACCGCGCGTTGTTCATTTATTGGGCTTTAATTAATCCACTCCCTAAAGCGGCAGTTACGCAGGATCATTTTTTTCAAAATTTTTAAATTTCCCGCCGTCGGCACTGACATTTATGTGTCATTTCACCTTGCGTCTATTGCTACGAATTTTGTCTATGCTTGCAATAATACATTTATTTATATGACTATGTGATAAATAATATATATTTATATATTATTGTGTATTTAAAATTGGTAATGTTTTTTATACACAATAATAATAGATAATTTAGAAAATGTATCGTTTATTTTATAATCGATTAGCAAATATTGTATAATATCCTTGTGGCAACTTCACTAACGTCTTTTATGACAGCTTTTGTGCAAGAAGGGTCAGTTATTTATGAGTTACTTTATTTTATAAAAAAAGAGGCTTTTCATTAGTATCACTAATAATATAGATGAACTCGATTTAAATTAGTTTTATGTAAGTGTAATAATATTCACTTGATTCAGTTTAGACTTGTAAAACAGTTTTACGTATTCTTTCTATGATTGTTGTTTACAGTAGCAAATTACAAAATGTATCCCTACTTGTAAGTTGTACTGAATATTGTATCTAATAGTTTTATGTATTTTACTTACTACTTTCAAAATGCTACAGATCTATTTATTTACCTTTTTCTAAATTATATATATTTTCGTAGGTTTTGAATAAAATTGTACAATTGTATAATATTATGTTGATAGCAGTCATTGGTTCAATGTTTGGTTTGGTTTCATAACTACCAAAAGTAGTATTTTATAGAAAAACTAATGTTTCCTTTCAAAACGTTATTGTTATGCTTTACAGGATTTTTCAAATCTCTTTGTGCAACTTATTCCAAATCTCGTAAAGTTTGAAGGTGTCAGCAATGATGACAATGGGAGCGACATGAGCTTCCTCACTTTAGAAGAATTCACAGCAGATAGAACCACCTAATATTATTAATTTTAGTTGTTATAAGGCTTTGTTTTGTGTTTATTATTTTATAGTATCTTGAAATAAAATGTAATTGTATGAAACTGTTTTATTTCTGAACTGGTCTTGAAAATTATTTTGTAAAGTAATAAGTATAAAATATTGAAATTTATCATTATTTTCAAAGTATAATTATAGTTTATGAATTTCATTGGTATCTGGTTATATTGTAACAAGCTCATTGTGTGACTGATTAGTATAGAAAGTGTCCTGTAGTAGATAGGAGAAAGACTTTCTCAAGTCATGATATTTATACCTTTTTTAAAATTGAACATCAAGTATTTTTTAGAAATTAATATGACCAACAAGGTTGTCATGTATTTGATAAAATACTGCTATCCTTGAAATCCTGTTATAAAAACAAAAGCAAATGTTTTCTCTGGTTAGCTGTTTACTTCTCTTATTTTTCTTGAGTAGGCTTATGACTAAAAATAGTAAATCAAATATACAAAATAATAATCTGAGAGAAATATGATGCTACTATTTGGAAGAAAGAAAATATTTTTATTGCAGCAGGTACAAGGCCAACACAGTTGTCAAAATATTGCAAATACACATATTACAAACGGTAAATAAAAAGTTAAACAAGATATTATAATTATGCCATAGTACTGCTATAAATATTTACAGAATATTTGGATATATACTTGCATTATATTTTTTCTACTTTATGCAAAAGAATAAATCCAATTGATAAATTGTAAGTTTCATAGTTTAGTAAAAAAAAGTTCTGAAAAGTATAAATGAAAAAATTATTTAATAATGCATTCTAAATAAAAAGTGTAAACAATAATAAAAATAACTTTTAATTTAATAATTTGTTATTATTCTAATTTTATAATAAAATTGGATATTTTTTTAAAACTTATACTGCCACAATGTCCCTTGACCCGTGCACAATAAGGTCTACATTCGTTTGTATGGCGCTTAAACCACTATGGTTTTCGGCTCTTTAAAGGTTAAAAGACAAATTAATGAAAAAGTAGATAATAAAATAATGATACTTATTATACTTGTATTTTATTTTTATAAATATTTTGCGGCCCCCAATGTATTGAGTCATTTTTGTTGGCCCTGGGTCCCATGTAGTTTGGACAGCCCTGATATAAATGATTATTGCCTTTGTTCAACTTTTTACACGTGCTAAAAGGTCCCTAGCTACAAACAAACCAAGATATCTGGACATCTGTAAATGTAAGTAAGTAAATAAAGAATAAGAAAGCTTAATAGTATTGTGAATGAGTCTTTGTGCCTTTTCCGGGTAAGTGGCAATATGCGTATGGCAATGCGTATCGAATTTCTACTAGGTCACAACAAAAGTCGCTATACCCGAATTTGACGCTATATCCAAAGTCGCTATTGCAAAGTGTAAATGTAATTTCATCTTTAAGTACTCACCAAGTACATCATGGTCGGACAGCTCCAACAATTCAGAGATATATGGCAGAGCCGGAGCCACTAAATCGAATTTCACCAACGGGTTTTTGTTTCTGTAACAAAAAATGTATCTAATTAAATAAACAGGCTTATCTAATGGTGCTTAGAACATGAGAATCATGTTAATTCATTTGCGTATGCGCGCATTGCTTTTCTGTTACGCCTTTTATAGGCTTGCTTCGTATTAGAGGGTAGGGCCTAACATTTTTCGGCCGGTAAGGACCTTTCCACCGATATATAACAATACCTTTTATAAGTTATCAAATCTTGGTACCAAACTTGCATACTTTTAGACAAAACAAAAATATTAATAAAAAATATAACATACAGACACTAAGAGATTTGATTACTTACAAGTGTACACATACCTGCACAGGTTGCTGTAAGTCCACACAGCAGTTCTGATCTGGCTGCTAGGAGTGGTCGAGTTCAGCATCGGCAGCAGAGCAGGCAGTATCCCAGCTCGGAGCACAGCATCTCTTGTCTCTGGCCCATCGCCAGCGATGTTGCCCAGTGCCCAAGCACTCTGCTCACCTATCGCTCCACCGCGCGCCAAGAGCGCAATCATATGGGGCACAGCGCCTCCCTGGAAGAATGATTTCATTTATTATGAACAGTTCAATTTATTTTTATACTTTATCATTATTCTTACAACCACAAAAATGAACACGCTTTACACACGAAATTTACTAAACAGTGCCAATATTTTTAACCTTGTTGAACACATGTTTACAATACCTTATAACAAAACTGTGTCTAAGCGGTCTCTAGATCTAGTTTAAGTTTTTTAAGCAGGTAACTCTGAATAGCATTCTTTCAATTCAATCTCATCATTCAAAAACAGTTCCATTACATACAGATATTTTTCAAACAATTTGAATTTATGAAAAATATTTTTCAGTTCAGATCTTCATGAAAATGCATGAATTTATTATTATCCTACCATTATGGCATGTTTTCCTTCATTGTAAGCTCCAACTCAATTTCGAGGATTCGAACCTAAAGCGGTATCCAAACACATTATCAACTAAGTCATTATCACTTCGAAATTTAATACTTTGTTTAATTAACTACCTACAATTTGGGTGATTCATTTTGTCGAATTTTGTATTTCGCTTTTCAAGCAAAATATTATTCTATATACTGAAATTTGAATCCATGAGAATTTGAGCCGTTAATTTTAGTTCTACCTACGTTTTTAATTGAAAATACATGGAACATTTTGCATTTTTTTCCCAATTTCCTATAGCTTAGCGACATTTAATGTTACCAATGCACAATTTCTACATAAAAGAGATTCTTTGATGATAGGACCATGATAGTAGCAAGTTATTGTAAAATTGATAGAATATACATAGAAAAGTCCTTATTTATTAAAATTACCAATTTAATCTCACTATCTATTTCTTAATCGTTATATATTTAATTTTGGCTGTATTTTTTTTTGCCAAAGCTACAATAACTCAGTCTGAATACAAATTACACTAAATAATTATTTTCTTTTCACGTATTACATTTTTTAATTGTTCTCCTTCCTTTATGACACTATCTGCCTCAGACAGCGCTCACTTTGTATCTACATGACATTGGCGGAATTGTGTATTACCTACACACGGCGCCATGAATTAAAGAAGAAGAAGTAGATAGAATACATTTTTTTTTGTATATACTAACATTAACAACAGCCATAGTCTGGTCACGGGTGCCTGATGCTATATTGGTTAGGGCCCATGCCGCTTCAAACTGAAGATCAGTACTGGAACAATCAGAGGAACCGTCAATCAGTACGGTATATAGTTTTTTTTTATATTTCATAGGTTAGCGTTTGACCACAATCTCATTTGATGTGTTCTAAGATGGTAGTCACGCTAAACCTAGAGGGAAACTGGCTCTCAAGTGCAGGTACCGGAGCACACCAACAGTGGCTTGGCGACAGATTTTCAACTTGAGGGTGGTAGCAAGCCTGACGAATTAAGAAAAAGTTAGCACCATGCTATGGTTTCATCATGATGTTTCTCTTCATCGAAAGCTCCAACTGAGTTGCTAGGATTCAAACCTAGGTCTTTCGACGCTGTGTCCGAACACACTACCAACTGAGGCATCATCGCTTAAAACATTTAATATTTATTTTAATACATGATGAGAGCTAAATAGATGGCCACTATACTGCTAAAGCGGTTACACCCTGTATGCGAACTCTCTATAAAGAAACAAAATATGTATGACACATTGATCGGTGGTACCCAAAAATAAAATGGAATTATAAAAATAGCATATCTAGAACTTTGTCGAATTGTTCGAATAACGACGTCAGCTTTTCAGAGTCGTCCACCATTCTTTACTAAAAAGTATAGAATGTGCTCCGTGGTGCATCTGAGTAGAGTTCTATTCTGAACATTGTACCAAATGTGAAGAGAAACCAAAAGAAGAAGTTTGCAAAAACACTGTGACAACAGTATTAAAGTTGTAAATTTGAAGTGCAAAATAGTGAGACAATTTGATTTCTTTGTAGGAATACAAAATAAATTTCAACACAAAAGTTACTTAATTTATCTATGCCTTATCACCATAGTAGGACCACACCTATTTTAAGGTTGAGAGTGCATTAACAAGGAATGTTGGTTTATTCCGGCATCTGCATCTCATATTAAGTACCTTTGCCCACATAGGGCATAATAATCCAAAATCAAATCCTTACTTGATGATTGAGCAAGATTAATGTTAGGAATAAATAAATTGGTTCCTAGGGAACTAATAAAATCGATTTAAAGAAAAAATAAAAGGATAAAATAGTTTTTTTTTTTCAAAGAAAAAAACAAGTTTCCAGTTGAAGATGTGAAATTATTTAAATCTTAAAAATAGGGTATGACTGATTCCTAAGTGTTGGTGATAATCGGTTAACAACTGTAATAGGGCATAGATATTAAAAATAAAAATCTTTTCACTCACCAATCGTCTCTACTCAGTGCTTCAACTAAAGGCTTAACGACACCAGCGTTTAGCATAACAGATATAGGCGGGTTTTGCTCACGGGACAATATGCGACGAGCTGCGAGAGCTGCCTTCGTTTTAGTAGCCAGGTCGGATGATTTAAGATCTGAAATAGTCGTAATTATGAACGATTAGACTCCTAGAAAACATATTCCTCAGGTGTAATATTCTAGGTATGACCAAAATTTCTGTTTCAAAATTTGCAGTCATATTTTTATTATTATAACACAACAAAGTGGCTTGCCCCATGCATAATAGTAAACACAGTGTAATAAATTAGAAGTGGGTGTGTGCTTATCACCATATGATAGAAGAGAAAACTTATATAAGGACATTAAAGTTCATACAGAATTATCAATGCTTATAAGTACATAAAATAATTGTAACATTTAAATAAGCACCATATATGTTGTTGAAACACTACACTGAAAACACATATTATTTTTCACAAACTTCAAAAAGGAGGTTTTCGATTGGGTTGTATTTTTTAAAATGTTTTCTTAGCTAAAAATCATTCATTACGTGTTCCACCCGTATGTAAGATTATCAAATATTCTATTACTCCAGTTCTAAATCATAATATTAAAATAGTCCAGGACAGTTTCTCTCTCTACAATGTTCTACCTGCTTCTATTCCTCTCCTATTAACATTATGTGCCTCTTAACCCTTGTAACGGATAACCAGTTAATTGTAGAAACATTATTGAAACTTATTAAAAGTAACAAAATGAAACATTACATTTTAGTATCATTCTCTCTCTTGTGTATGTTTGTAAACCAATCAGGTGAGTGCCTTAAGCGCTCCACTTAGTGTCCCATGAAACTGTAGAAGCGTTGCCTAGTCAACAGTGTAGGCGGTTCCAAAAAAAAAAGTATGTTTTTAAGGGAATAATATGTTTTATGTGGAATTTACATGAGTTTTGTTCTTGTCTGTTTGTAGATACCTTGGGTTGGATATTTGTTCGAGTTCCTACTCTGTAGAATATGATAAAAATTGAACTAACATCGATAGATTGCTGCTTTACTGCAGATATAGCTGTGGCCAGGAACCTGGAGGTGAACTCTGTACAATCTCTAAAGACAATTACCTTGGACAATCTCCTCAGGTGTATAAGTCTTCTCTGTTTCCACATCATCTCCTGGTTCGGGGGACACAGCTCTACGCTTGAGGAGTTGCTCTTCACGGGCTTGCTTACGTAGTGCGACGCTCAACTCTGCACGTTTACGACGTAGCTCCTGCATTCCATTTATGAAAAGTTAGGGAAGCTTGAACAAATTTAGGAGAACAGGAAGTAAGACACATTGCTGATGAAGCCATTCACAATTTGCCTTTTTTCAATATTGTTTGGTTCTCTGGCAAGTTGCTTCCCGTTCTAAGCCCTCAGACACTAAGGCTCTTCCTTGCCATGGCTAGCTTACACTATTATTTCGTTGTTAACATTAAATAATATTTTTGCTTAATTATAAGGTATTTACATGGTTCATAAGTTAAGTCACAACATAGCATAAAAATACCTTCCCCAATACCTGATAAATCCTAACTATAATCCAACAAGTTCTTGTGCGACCGTCCTACGTCCTAAAATTATATGATGTCAGATTCAACACTTAAAGCATGAAACCGTAAGAAACAAAGAAACTAACTTTCGTATTTATAATACTGGTTAGGATTGTCAAAGTGACCGAGTAACTCCTGATTACAGTTAGGCCGAAACTTTAAAAGCAGAATCCATAAAACTTGAATGTACATCATAGTCTATACTGGGCTTGTAGCAGATATTTTTTTCAGTATTGGGCTTGAATGCTATATGTTAATTTGTACACTAAATTGTACATTAGGTTTTACAAGGTATTTAATCTCACCAAAACTATAAAAAATATCATGTACGACTACAAAGGCATCTGAATAAACTGGTTTCATAGCTGACAACACCTATAAGTGACAAAAAATAAAAAAACATTTTAATAACTGACAACGATGAATGGTGGTACGCCCTGCAGGGCACACTCAAGCCATGCAATTTATTTCTTTCACTAACATTTCACTGATTGTAGATTCTACTGAGAACAAAAAAATACATAAGTCGAGTATAGCTACAAAGAAAACCTCGTCATCACCCTGAAAGAGACTCATTGCAAAGCCATTGGCCTCTTCCCCGAAGGAAGGTATAGGCATAATCACCATGCCAGTCCATGACGTATTGGGATTCAAATTCTGAGAATTCCACAGTTCTTTATTTTTCCCACATACGATGATACTACAAGAACATTTCTCAGATTCAGGTTTCCTCGCAATGTTTTTCTTCACCATCAGCTGATAGTGTTACTAATTTAAATGAGTAAATGCAAACAAAATCTGAAACATTCAATGGTACAAACTGAGGTTCGAAGCTAAGGACATCAGATGGATATTCCACCTGTCAAACCACTACACCACCACGACTAATAAAAATGTATGTTCAATGCCCAATAAATAATATTCATAGAAATATATTAATCTGA
Source organism: Antheraea assamensis (assembly GCA_035772565.1). Taxonomy (NCBI): domain Eukaryota; kingdom Metazoa; phylum Arthropoda; class Insecta; order Lepidoptera; family Saturniidae; genus Antheraea; species Antheraea assamensis. Next base: position 501,790 of record JAQQSE010000107.1, read on the forward strand.
TGGGTATTATCACCAGTTATATATTCCTGTTTTAAATCCTTTTCTACACACTTATATATGACAATACAACTCTTTTGAGGCTTAATCAGATCAAAATACTCAACTTAATATGCATATGACTATGATCATTCGGAAGATTTTATGAACGTTTTTATTTAATCAGAATTAGAAAGGTTTTTCAGTAAGTCGAGTTATGCGTTCATCACAGCAAACTACAACGAACAATAGAGAGCGACAACAAACACAGGAGTTTCCTTATATGGCTGGTTTTATTTCTGCTGTTATAACACCATCATCTTACGTTAAAAAGAATACTTTCACTAAATATGACAAAAAATGAATTTTCAACCACATGTTGAAATATATACCCACATCTGGGATAAATAAAAAAAGTTTTACATTCTACATTTTGAGACAACACCGAAATTCAAATTTGAAATAAAATGAATAGTATGTCCAAATAAATTGTGCCCACGGATAAATATGAAAAGTATTTGTGAACATATAAAAATTATGACTCTTACATTTGTCCCTTGTCCAGTATTCTTATATGCTGTTATCCTCGACGAATGACTTCTTTCAGACATTTTAAGAAATACTATATTTAGAAATTTATCAAACAAAAATCATAAAATCACAAAGCTAATTTCAAACTTTATAGTTTTAAACGGCTAGTGGCAGACAATCGGCACCTCCGGTCAACGGTTTAATCTAGGGATGAGTTAAAAAGAAGCTAGAAAACAACACTCAAATGTAACTCGATTAATCAATTTTAATAAGTTTATAATTAATCACTTTTTAAAATATATATTAACTTATTATTATTTATCATAATAATAAACAATAGTATATACTTCTTCTTTTTGTTTTAAATTATATTCCATTATATTATTGTTTGTTTTAGTATATGGCCATTAAGTCTGCAGTCTATGCAACATTAATAAATGTGATACACTTAATACTAATTATTACACAAATAGTTACACATTAAATAAATAAAATATTTTATTGCAATAATGTAATGCAAAATATGCATTTGGCAGATTTAAAAAATGTATAAGTAACTACTCTTTGCTTGCGCCTTCGCTCATGTAAATATAGGTTTGACACATTCCGTGGAAACAATGCTGTTCTTCTGGATGAATGGTATCCTATGTCCTTTTCTATATTTGTATATACAAAATTGAATGACAATTGATTAGTAGTTAGGGTGTGAAAGCGGAACAAAGTCACATTTGCATTTATCTATATATGTTATATAAAGGGAGAAGCTGACTGACTTAATGACTGGCATATCAACGCAGAGCCTAAACTGTAAGGATTAGAAACTTGAAATTTTACACAAGGGTTCCTTTTATAACGTAAAGGAGCACTAAGAAGGAATTTTTGATAATTGACCCCCTAAGGAGGTAAAACGGGGGTGCAAATTCAGTATGAAGGTTCTTCATTGAACGTCATGAAACAAGTATAAAATATTTTTTTGAAAATCATCCCTTAACGAAGTAAAAGGGGGTGCAAAGTTGGTATGAAATTTATCTAATTTTCAAAGTTATTTCAATAAAATGTTGTTATTGGGTTAAAAGTGCCTAATAATGATTATTACCGATATCCCTTTTTGTGAATTAAATCTCTAAGGGAGTAAAAGAGTGGTACAAATTTAGTAGGTATAAAAGTTTTTCATATTTACTTACATTATTTCAATGATCTTTGGAAATTCAACCCTTACGGTAGTGAAAATGGAGATGACATTTTTTATGAAAATCCGTCATTTTTTAACTTACATTTATGAAATTGGTATTTAACAATCCAGTTATAAAGCAATAAAAATAAGTTTCATAGTTTTTTTCCAAATTAAATAAATACCTTATAAAGACCTTTATAAAGTTACAAACGCAGACAAAGTTGCGGGCGGCTGCTAGTAATATTATATTAAGAATAAGGATAGATCCAAATTGAATGGATCACTAACTATATTTCATATGAAAGTGAAGGATATTTTGTAGTTAAAATAAAGCCTCTGGGATTTAATACAGCAAATACAAGTGTATTAAAAGTACACTATAATTAATGAAATGAAACAAACAGATATATAATAAAATAGTTCGTTATGTACAATCTTAATATATATAAATCTCATGGCACGATGTTTGTCCGCGATGGACACCTAAACCACTCAACCGATTTTAATAAAATTTTGCACACTGTGTGCAGTTTGATCCAACTTGAAAGATAGGATAGTTTATACCTCAATTTATAATCGAAATATTATTTTATTGCGAATTATTTGTTTATTAACAAAGAGTCATGATTATCTCAGTTATTTCGATAAGATTCTAACAGATGGCGGTATAAAGTAATTCGTTGACTAGATTGACGTCCGTGCAAAGCCGGAACTAGCAGCTAGTTATATAAAATATTTCAGTGCTAAATTAAAAACCCGTCTATGTCACAGTAATGCATTATAATTTGTTACCAAAAATCAATAAAACCTTTATCAAATTTTGAAATTATTTCCATCACATGTTGTTCTGAAAGCTGCTCTGGATTCTCTCTTCTGAACATTTTTTTATAATTCTTATCGCATTTCATATGATATAATATGATTCAAATGAACTAGTAAATCTATACATATAAATAAAATTAGAGTGTCTGTTTATAATATTAAAATAACGACTTTTTACTGATTGGATATGAACGTATACACGATACTGATTTTTAAAATTTTTGTCTGTCTGTATGTTCCGGGTAATATCCAAAACGGCTGGACCGATTTTAACAGAAATTTCGCTGACACTAAATCACTAAATACACAATATGTGAACTTGCAATTGTCCCGAAATATCCTTTTTGTAATTTTACAATTTAGTCCAAGAATTTATTAGATATGCAAATAAATCGTTAACACTTGGAAAAACTTTCACAACGATAACTTAAAAAAAAAAAACATGTGCATATGGTTTCAGCTATTTTTATTACCACGTTTTTGCGAATGACTTTACACTTACTTAAGATTTTTAAGTTTTGGGAAAAAAACCACAGGAAGAATGTGGCAATGGTATATATATATATATATATATATATATATATATATATATATATATATATATATATATATTGTATAATACAGAAATATTTGCTCTGTTGCCATTATTAAATGATAAAACCGAGGCATGTATTCGTACAAACGCCGCTCGAATAACAGACTCGTGAAAGTAGTGAGGTTAGATAAGTGCACATCCTACTAAGAGGATACTAAGTATAAATGACATGACTTCCATATTAAGGATGCAAACAACACATTGATGTTGAAACCTTCGACGATAGAATGCTCTATATATGTGTATAATGCACAATGACTTCATCATACAAATGACAATCGCTATCTTTGTCTTTTGAGTGATTTTGTGCTCTAACTCTCTTTCTTGAATATTTAGCAGCTTTAACAGTTAGTAACCCCAATCTAGGCTATATTTACTTAAACAACAGTATATCATGCACATAAAAAAATAACTTTAATGTGATAAATAAATAATTATGATATAATATATTAAGAAAGTTAAAATATAACAAAATAATACCTGTTACCACTTGACTGCGTTGAGGTGCGGCCAAGTACCCATCGGTGATTTTTTAAAGTCTTTAGATATATTGTTGTGAAGTGGATATGTAATATTTTATTTAAAAACAGTTGAATTTATTCAATTAAAAATACTAGCGGCCACTTTTTGATAAGCACTCTAATAAACATATTCTCCTGTACATCAATTTATATAAAGATATGTTTTTATCATACACTTGATGAATGTACTAATTCCTCAACCGGATCTTGTACTGTGACGTTTCTTGGAACTCCTATACAAACAGATGCTTTAGAAATGTGGGATGACGTAAAAGGTTTATTTCCTGGGATTCATATATTGGATTATCGTAATCACGTCGCGCCGGTACGCATTAATAGGTTGATTTTAGAATCTGAGACTACAATTATCCAAAAAAGGAGTGGCTTACTACGCATAAAGTTTGACAAAATAATTGTTATCGAATTCTATTTTGCGAAATCAACATTCTTTTTCTTCTTTTTTAATATACATTATCATTATATTTATCTTTGTTCGTATCGTTTATTTCTAATATATCGATATGTCCTTCATAAAGTCAATATTCATTATGAATGTGCTGCACCCCTACTCCATAGACATGAGCGCCACGAAATATAAAGGCGGACACAAGTTGTAAATAATTGTATAACACTGTACATGACTGACTATCAATGTCAAGCTATGAAATAATTTATGTTTGGTAGGCAGATTTACACACGATACCTGTTTCTAGTGCAATAAAAAATATGTGATTAGCCAAACTTCTAAGCTGCATTCACAGAGCGAATGATTCCTAATTTTTAATTTAACAACATTCTCTGGTATACACGTACAACTCAAACGAATCCGACAGATAATGGAATAAGCAGTCTTACTAAAAACTGAAATTTTAAGATTAAAAGCTATAAACTAATGTGACAAATTAAGCTTTTCAGTCTAATTGGCAACAAATAACAAACTTTTGGTCAGCAAATCTTAGGGTGAATTACTTTATATGACACAGAGCTTACGTTGCCACAATTTCCAAATTGTAGACGCTTTTACATGCAACTGGAAAATTCAGCATGGAATAGGTATAATAGTGTCTGAGTTTTATGTTATAAATGCTATCCTATTAGATATTATTAAAGAATATTATGTTATTGGTGGTAAGTAAGTCTTAAAAGTATAAAAGTTATGATATTTTATAAATTTCTGTACATTCCTTTTTATACAATTCTAATAATCAAAACTGTTCCTAAACTGGCAACACTGTGCTTGATATATAAAGTAGCAACGGCAGCATAGATCCAGGGAGTATTATCATTCTGTGGTTTATGCCACAGAGTTCATTTGTATGTAGAAGAAGTTTATGCCTGCGATGTGATGAGAAAAACATTATAAACAAAGAGTTTGTTATGTATGTCTTATGTCACGGTATACATTTGTTATACATGTCTTATGTCTAATAAAAACCTACTTGTTTTGCTGTTATATAAGCCGTAAATCAATGCTATAATCATCGTGTCGACGACCTGCAATTTCAATATATTATCTTAAAGCGGAAGACGAACGTTATGATTTTTTACTGATCAAACTGACTTTATACATAATTATATAGAGTATTTTTTTTTCAACAATAATTAGATATCTTGTTGTATATTATCACGTCTGTTTAAAATTTAGGCATATTTTGTTACAAAATACAAAACTTTGTATTTGTTCGAAATACAAAACTTTAGGTATGGTTAACAACAAGACTGTAGACGAGGTTAATATCTGGTTAGGTAATTAGGTTTTTGATAAGATAATTGCTTCTTAGCACAAGTAAGCGATATCAAATTATTAGTACATAATTCTTAGATTATATCTAATCGAAATCATGTATAATAAAAACGAGGTTACGTTCACTAATCGTAATCAGTTTTATAATTCCAATAATGTAATAAGAGCCAAAGAATATAATTAGATTATAGTGAAAAATAATAACATGTGCCTAATATCTCTAACCATAAATCAAATATTTCTGGAGGCACAAATGAAAGTTGAAATACGATTATATACGTTTCACTTAGTTATTAATCAAACTGCATTGCGACTGCCTAAAGCGTCGAATTAATGCAGTCAAGATGAATGTAATAAAAGAACACAGTACTGAATAAAATAAGAAAAAGTAGGAGGCGCTCTAGCGACAGATATTGAGTGGTGGGACGGGCCTTAACATGCGCAAAGACGCGTTACAAAGAAATAAACTTATTTTATACTATAATTAACCTATGCATTGACCGACACTTCATCGGTCGACCTCGTATACGAAATGATCGTAAATTAACGTTATTAAAACAAGTTTACATGCGTTCATGAACGTATAATTACGCAAAACGTTACGGCGCTGGGCGTGACATCACAAATCAGTCCGTTCGGCCGAAGACAAACGTATTTCTTCTGTCCTTGTTTATAGTTTGGGTTAGAAAGAGTAAGGTATATCAAGTTCAAGCGGGACGGAGCTGATAGCCGATCGTATTCTGTTGAGAGTGTCGCCATTTTCGTTTTGACGAATATTGACAGCACGGCAGACAGACAGCGGCGCGGTCGTCGACGCAGCGTCTATCGTTCTATTTTTATTTTGATTGTGATTCATTTAACGAGCTGATTACGTTTGCTAACTCGTTTTGTGTACGTAATTAAAAACTTTATTTACTATTAACCGGTTACGTGTGTTAGGAACGTATTTTGAGTTGACGATTTTTAGTGCTAACCTCTTCGGCGTTTTTTTGTAGCAGTGTTTTTGAGAACTGCAAGATTAATCAATATGTGCAAGTCTTGCTACAGATGACTCCGCAGTATTTTTCGTCAACTTGGTACATTCTGGTAAGTAAATATAATATTATAATGCTATTTTTACCAAAGAAAATTAAGTGATTTAAAAGATAGTCATATTATTGTTTTACATTTTTCGAGAAATTCCTTTTTACGTCTTGTTATTTGGCACGCTTTCTGATTTTTAATAGAGCAGAATGACAGTCATCCTTTGTTGCGGTAGCTCCAGTTTGTTTACGAACTGTCAGGGGCAGTACACGGCCTAAGATATATTGCCCGGGTTGGCGACTATGCGTGGGACGTTTCGCGCACCGTTTCCAACTTTAGCAGAAGGGAACAAGGTTGAATTTTATAAAACGGCACGTACGATAACGGCTCGTAGAATTAATTTATCACACGCCGCCGCTTGACAAGTTGAAAACATAAATTCGACCTTGGCGCTCCACGTGGTTTGAAGGTTTTCCTTCTTTGACTTTGTTTTTTAATTTATATATGTGTATATATCGATTTGTTTAAATCGATTTAAATTCGATTAACTCATATATCACTATAATGAGCGTCCGTTTTGACAGTTGATCTACATCGCATGATTTTTTCTTAAATATACGTCCATTTAATATTGTATAAAAAATGGTTTTATTGACAAGATTAACATAAATTTAAATTTAAATAATATAATAATTATATGTTTAACATGCTTTAGCATAATTATATTCAATGTTAAAGTAGATTGTGATCTCTAATTATATTTTTATTATTATGTATATTACTAATTAAATTTGAATAACACTAAAAATATAACATGTAATTTACATACCTACTAGTTAATATGTTACGAAACTATTTATTTATTTATAGTTCTTTTACATGCATAAATTTCAGAATAATTTCCTATTACTAAAGGATTATTCCTGCCATTTTGTGTCCGTCTTCAAGTGTCCACAAAGAATGAGTATAATTTTGAAATATGGGCAAAGGCAAAAGTAATATTAGGTTCTTTATTTAAATATAGTGTACAAAACAATTATATTTGTACTATACATACCTATATAAACACGTATTCGTAAAATAAACATAACACACAAGATATACAAGTAACTAGTTTTATTAATTGCTGCTACAAATAATTAACTTTTTCACTTCTGTTTGGCAAGGCGTGAATAGCATATGTGCCACTGTCAATAATTAACTCCCTATATTTCTCTCAGTAACAATGCTTCGATTCAAAATCGTTACGTATCTTTTATATATTTTATAGATTTTTGCGTTTTTTATAATCTCACCTGATGTTAAATGACGATGTCGTTTAAGATCGTGAAACACGATAAACCTAGAGGCGATTGACTCTCAAAAGCAGCTATCGGAACACACCTATGGGTAGATTGGTGGCAGACTTAACCTGAGGGTGAGATTTAGCCAGGCGGGCTTACAAAAACCCAACCACCATATTATAGTTTCGTCACGATGTTTCTTCTCACTGAAAGCTCTGACTCATTTGCAAGGATTCGAACCTACGTCGATCGCCATAATTACTTATAAAAAAGTTTTTTTAGAATTTACGAATTGTCTCTAGCTCGTAAAAAATATCATTTTGAACTATACTTTTTTAATTTATTTGGTCTGTGGTCAACCATTCAAAGGTCCGTGTATCAGAGCCGAAACTACATAATGGACCACAGTTGTGTTACACTTCCCTCACGTCAGATACCCTTGCATTCAGTTGCTCCTCCGTGTAATTATGATATTTATAAAAGGGTATTGTTTAAAATTTAAGAGTTATCTCTAGCTAGTAAAAAATATAATGTTAAACTATACTTTTAAAATGTATTTACTCTATGGCCAACCATTCGAAGATGGTGTATCAGAGCGGAAACTACATAATGCAGCACAGTTGTTACGCTTCCGTCACTCTGACGTCATCCAGCGCATTCCGTTGCTCCTCAGTCACGGCCAAAGAGATCTGACCTCAAAAATATAATAATTTGAATTATTGATTATTCAGAAACCATTAAAATTTGCTGCTGTCGATTTCTATACTTTATCTCTCATTGATAGTTGATTATTCGCACTTTATCTTCCACTCTTATCTTTTCCAGTGTTATCAATATTGGTGTGGTCTTTGTTGAAAATCAACGCTATGGTAATTTCTTAACACATGCCGAACTTTGACCTTTCGGTGCTTTGCTCTATATGTTTTAGTCAAAGCTGTTGCTGCACATTAAGCTCGCCACTGTACGAACTCAAAAGTCCAATAAAGTATTCATTCAAATTTCGCCAATATTTCAACCCTTAGTGAAAATCTTTGGTTTATCCTTTTAATTTCGATAAAACGTTATGTATATGATTTCGCTATAAACGATTCAAATTAAAAAAAAATATAATTATGATAATTTAAAAGTAATAAATAATCTATACAAATAAATAAAATTGAAGTATCTGTTTGTAATCTCAGAATAACGGCTTTATATTAAATGGGTATAGATATAGAAAATATATAGGTACTGTACATACCCCTTAAAACAAATAAAAAAAAAATTGTCTGTCTACTTGTTCCAGCTAGTCTCCAAAACGGTTCGACCTATTTTGACAAGAATTTCATTGGCAGATCGCTGATGCAATAAGAAGTAACTTATATTTTAAAAAATATTGGTTGTCTGTAAAGTCGGATTACGGACGATAATTTTACGTGATAACATCAAACAAAACATAGATGAAAAATGAATTGAATTATTATCACTGAAATATCATTATTTTGTATACCTAATACAAAGAAGGACTTCATTGATTATGACATTTTTTTTTTATAAATTATACGTCGCAAGCCGAACGCTTAGGCCGATTGCGCCTCTCTATCGCTTGTTCCGTGCTCTCGCTTGCACGCTCGGCTCAGGTGGAACGTGACTATGAGTCATGCTTTTTCCTACGTGCCGCCGGCGTTCATCGATTTATAAGACGATATGACGTTAAAAAAGAATAGAGTTTCGCGAATGTAATTCTTTATAAAGATAGAAAAGAAGACGTAGTTGCAGGCGGCTGCTAGTGAATTGTACAATTATTAGCGGGCTCAGCGGACGTTGACCTCCCGTGATAATAAAAAATCCTATAATCAGACCGCAGCGCCACCTGCCGGAACCAATTGTTGATATAAATAATTCTTGAATCACAGGCACAAAATTTATCAAAACCTCTCCAAGGGTTTAGAAGGGGTTCGCTTACATACGCACGTACAGAAGAATAATATATATAAATGTTAGCGCGTTAGATCCTTCAGATTTCATTTTCTAACTCAAACAGCGTCATCTATATTTTTATACATCGAGGACAATTTATATATAAAGATACTTATTATAAAATAAAATTCTTCTTGTACCTCAACTGTACATCATTACACTAAGTATCTAGTTCTTGCTATTCTTGTTAGCTATTGTGTAGCCATCTAGAACTAAATGAACGGACGTGTCGCTTTTTCTTGAAATACACTTGACAAAAAGAGTGTTTTTAATTAATTATCACATTTTATTTTAAAACTTTAATAATGTTCTGTTAAATAAAGCTGTCATGATATTTTTTTATTTTGTCATAACTAAGGACCAAGTATCTAGGAAGTAAGAGCAAACAAAAAAGATCAAATGCAGTTGTTTTTTCGTGTTGCGCGCACAATGTCAAACCGGTGTCATTTTATTTAACTAGATAAATCGATTAGTATGTTGAAGATTGGCTAATGTCGATTATCGGTATTACATTAAACCGGAAATGGCTGTAAAGATAGTAAACTATAATCGAAATCATAATCTAATTTGATTTATTAAAGAATTAACTGATTCCCTCCCGTTTCGTTGATCATTAAAAAAGATGGTCAATCGAATCCAAAAAAATAAGTAGCCTAGAACCATCTACGAAATAATACGCGTCGAATGATAATGGTCCTATTCCAATATGTTCAGTAGTTTTGACACGATTCAACCTTAAAGGTATTGTATTACTATTATATAGGTATATTATAGACAAAGCTCCGATATACAATCTTTTCCCAAAATTATCCTGATCAAAACCTTTGGCCAAACCCCGAAATAAATTCAAATTTCGGCTGTTGATTGAAGTATTTTAGGACCATGTGCTCTGTTTTCAATATGGGGAATGTTTGCTCGGGACCATGAGCCCTATTCTCCATTTTCGGTTCGGTTAGACTTGCGATCAAAAGAAAGCGCGAATCGGCCGCAGCAGCGATCGCCGAGCGTGCTGCCTTTACGCCTGGGTTGCAAAAAAAAAAGTAAGACGTGCTTTGTTTTGAATGAATTCCGAGACGGTCACTTTGTTTTCGTGTACATCTAAATGTGAGCTTGGTTTACGGTGTATAAATTTAAAAAGGTAAATAAAAATCTTATAAACTACTAAAGTTAGACTTCGTTCATTATGAAATGTAATGACTCAATTATGGCGTCAATTTAAAATAATAATAGATGCCGGTGAAGTGTTAGTTAGGCCGAAGTAAAGGATCCTGAAGTGATTGACAGGAATCGAAATTTGATTGGTAAACTAGCTGTGCCCGCGACATCGTCCGCGTGGAACGGAATACAAAACACAGTGATTAATCAAACAATCTGAATGTATATCTTGTATATTTGTGATTTAAAGTGTCAGGCTAAACACTAATAATGGTCGTACCCCTTTGTCACTTCAATAATACCTCCAAATTAGGGCTTCCAAGTTGATTATCATCTTGCTGGTGCTTTATCAGAAACCTAGTACTTTACTAGTGATGCCTGTTCAAACAAACAGACAGACAGACAGACATTTCTAAAAATGATCGAAATGGATTCTATTACTTATTCCTAGACACCTGCAACAATTTTTTTCTCAAAAATCAAAAAAGTACAAACACGTTGGATTTACATTCTTATTATATGTATAGATAATATATGACACAAAAAGTTTGGGTGATGGAACAGAAGCCTCCGTGACTGATCCAACTCACACTTGACCTGGTGTAATATTGTAGTGTAATTAAATTTTTTTGTACGTAAAGCACAGTTTATTTAATTTTTTTGTATATTTTTATTGTTTGTACTTTTCTTCATAAAGTTCAATTTATGTTCATTTGAAAGCGGTGTCGGTCGGTGTGTAAATTTTGTATCCGTTTAGGACAAACTTCTGGAGTCTTTAAATATCTTGTAAAATTCCTATATGGATAGATTATGCTTTGATCTAAATAAATGCCTGTGCTTATAATAATTAAAAAAGTAAACATAAGGATACGATATTACCAGTGTTCTGTATGAATGTTATAAGTTATGTACAATCTTTTTACTTATTATATAAAAAAAATAACAATAAATAATCCGAGGTGTTGTCTTTTAGACGGGAACCTCATAACTTGTGGTTCACCGTTATTAAAATTTGTCCATAAGACGTGGAGTGCCAATTATAAGGCCAGCCAAGGCGACACTTGTCCGTAATGGCGGACGCTCCCGCCTTTTTCGCTGTCAAAGCGGTTTTTTCGCGGGACCATTGCAAAATTTTTCTCCTTTCACATTCAACGTCTGTGACGAATATTTTTTATATGTTTTTTATGACTTGTGTGTCTAAATTAAAAGGATTACATGAAAAAATACTAATAAGGCGAAATTAGTAACAGTATTTGTACCATTTTTTCATTTATTGTAAAACGGGGTAGATTTCGATCGAATTTTCTAATGTCAGTTCTTAAAAAATTGCTACCTTCTTACAAAAAAGTTACATATATGTTGAACACTTGTTTAAAAAAGTTTGATCTCGAAAGAATATCTTACCTTTATTTAGAGATAGACACGATTTAAAATTAAACACTATTACGATACGATACAGGATTTATTGTATTTCTATTTGCCGGCAAAAGACGTTTCGTAGTAAATTATAGATTTCGTGGGTACAATTAATTTGTAAGATGTCGAAATATCAAACAATTTTAAAGATTCACAAGTAAATCATAACTACTACTATATGACATAATTGACGTATTTACAAGATGCCACTATTAAAATGTTGTAGTGTCACTATTGACATTTAATAATGTATTTTTATCTGAGATCCGTTGCGTTCCACTTTACGCACTTTGACCGAATACATTAAACATATATATCGCTTATTTGAATAATTACACCGTTTGCTTTGAATTAAAATGTCACATTAATAATAACCAATTATACTTGAAATAAATACATTTTCTTAATGAAGACCTGGGCAAAAATATCACACATCACAATCTTAACCTTATTCCACCTAAGTAGGGTCGGAACAACATGTTTGCCTTTTCCACTTTCCCCCTATCAGAGGTCATCTCAGTATTCATACCCTTTATACCCATCTTAACATTCGAATTTCTGCCACATGTAATCTTTTCTCATCCGTCTCTTTCGTAGCCCAACACTCAGATCCATATAACACGACTGGTCTTATTACTTGCTCTTATTTATAGACAAAAATACTCATAAATTCAACTTCTTTGCAAAATATTTGTATGTAATGGAACGTTTTTAATGTTGTAATTGAATTGAATGAATGTTATTCAGAGTTTTTTGCATATCAAATTTAAACCAGATGTTTAGCTAGAGACCGCTTAGACACGGTTTTGTAAGAAAGTATTCTAAACGTGTGTTCAACGATGTTTAAAACACTGTTTCTAGTAACACACGTGTTTAACGCGTTTTAATTTTTGTTTTGTATCAAGAAACCTTAGGTTTTAGCCTAAAAACACCCCGATAGCTTAATTTAATATGAATATGTTAAAGTTTTAACACACTACGGTTTTTATAAGCGCTACCCGTTCAGTGATGTTTGTTTTCTTGCCGTGGAGATGTGGGGCAAGCGGTGTGATGCTTAGTTTTTGCTCTGTGCGTACATGATATATATTGTTATGAAAATAATATACAACGCAGACGAAGTCACGGGTACCAGTTTGTTATATTGTTCATTATTTCATTTATAACTAGAAATAAAATATTAGCATTATTGATTTGGCTCTTAAAATGTTTGTAATCAAAATAAAAAAATACTTTATTCAATTTAGGCTCTAAGAAGGGGTTTATGAACTTCAAAATTACCACCGATTCGGGAAACAACAGAGTCATTGAGAATAACCGGCAAGAAACTCGATAGGGTTTATCTTTTTAACATATATAGATGTATATTTGAAATAGATTACACGTTAAAATCGTTTCTAGTGGATGCACAGAGAGGATTCATTCGAGACCATCGTTTACATCGATTACATTGATCCACTCTATAATAGCCCTTTGACACCAAAACCCGCTTGATATGGCGCTTAAACTTACAGTCCGCCAAATCGGTAATATTCTTTGGGACTCTGCTATAAAACCTAACCGACCTATTACCTAAAAAAAAACAGTTACTGGTTTTTTTACTGAGTCGGAAACATGGGACGAATTAATAGTAAAACTATTGCGTTATTATATACCTAAATAGCATAGACGTTAAGGCTTTTAATCATGTCGTTTGTGACATATTTTATGGTACGTAAATCATTATTATGAGGATTCATTTCTATAGCAGGAAATCTATAAGACATACGCTGTTATGTTAATATTCTAAAATATAAATGAAAGTCATACAGTCTAAGACAATATTAATATAATCTCAATGGAATTGTTCTCCCCATGATACAATTTTGAAACTGGGTACTCAAATTAAACTCGAGGAAATTGAACAAAAGGGGTATATCTGACAATAGAGTCCAGACGTTTCGTTCGTAAATTAAAACCTTCTTCTCCGGGCACGCGAACGGAATCGGAGACGTCCGACGTGTCTTTTGGGTCGCGTATATACACACAACATTCTCAGTACGTATATTATACAGATCTTATCTGGGTAATTATATCCGATTTATGTTTATTTTCTTATATTAGACAAGTTCTAATCTATATCTATAAATGTTATAAAATAAAGTCGCTTGTCTTTTTTGTTTTTGTGTCCCCTAAGAACCAAGGTTCGGTAACCTTTTCTTTTATAACGTCCACAAATGTTATGAGGATATTTATTGGTGCGGGCCACATTTTATCCAATAATAGTCCCAATTATTTTAGACTAAACTAATTTTTGTATGTTTAACCATATCTATTGTTACTCTAATTTTAATGTAATAGGTTCAATATTGTTGAAGCGTTTTGTTGTTCCCGCGAGATGGCGTATTCGGTTACCATGGTAACAAGTTGTTAGAAAAAAGATTTTGTGAAAATTGAAATAAAATAATTAGCTCCTATAACATTTTCGAGATTTTTATTTAAACGACAAAAGTATCGCCGATGGATTGGTTTGGAGTCGTACAAATATTAAATAAGTCTTGCAATTTTTGAGGTGGTACCTTGACTTTTGTATGTCTACTTCCATTTTAAACGTAGAAATACACGGTATAGCATCTAAATGTTCATCGATGCAATCGGGAACAATGCTTGTTTTTTTCGATGGTTAAGGATTGAAAAGTCTGCTAACACGGATAGATATGTACTACCAAAGATTGTAATAATCATCTGCTGAGCAAACTTCTGTAGAATTGTACGACTGTACCAAGTTAACGCTTTTGTTAAATTCCGTTTTGAGAGTGGTATCGCTTTGCAAATGTACTCTATGTTCACTTGTAAATTGCTTGGTACAACATCACTACACGCTGTAAAAGGGTTTTGTAAAATCTCCATTTTGAGATATTTTTAAAATCAGCAAATTGATTTTCAAACTCAGTTGTATTAACACATTACTCGATAATTTGGAGCTTCGTAGAGACGTTGCGTCTTTTACAAGATCTACCATGGAGAGTGTTCTGCCGAGTTCTTCGGATTGATATCTGTTGCTGAGTTCCATTACCGAACGACTCGCAACATAATGAATTTCCATCCGTCTCATCTCGATGGTTGGAATTCGTCTACTGTACAGTTCTCGCGTGCGTTTTTCCCAGATAAATTAACTCCCAACAGCAGCGTTTCCGGACCAATACAACCCACAAACTTTCAAGAAACGAGCCTACTCCTTCCTCTAAGGCCGGCAACGCATCTGTGATGCTTCTTATGTCGTAGATGTCCATGGGTGGCGGTGATTACTTACTATGAGTTAACCCGTCTGTTCGTTTGTCTCCAAACACTAAAAAAATTTTTTTTTTCATTTTACTGTTTTGCCACCCAAAACTCTCTAGCTTCTTCAACAGCTTTCTTGCAGTTAGGAGAACGGTCGAGCTTCCTTTCATAAATATGCTTTATAAATAGTTTCAGTTTCATCTCAAATGAATTTACATCTGAGTACATCAGCAGTTTGCTGAGCTGATTTAGTTCGCCGGTTAAATAAGTCAGAAAACCAAGTTCTAAAATCCACTGGTTATTGGAAAGCTTTTAAACTGGCTTTTTTTTAGTCGCCACAAAATCTCGAATCGTTTTCCTCAGTTCAAAAAACGTTTTAACAACGCCGTCTCGCCTGCGCCATCTCAATTCACAGTAATAAACCACGTCACCATAGTCAGCTTTCACATCTTCCAGGAACTTTTGGAACAGGCGGTGTGTGGCTCACATTTTTTCTTATTGTATGGTTTAATTTATTCCGAAAGGTTTGCACGTACTAGTTGTAACCCAGTTTACGAAATTCGACCATAATGAGTGGAACATAGCTTTTTCTTCACGCATTAATACTTAAATATTATCAACAGTACATTTTTTCTAAATGGTAAAAACTATTTTAAGTATTGTACGAAGGTTGTAAATTGTAGAAGTAATGAACGTGAAGTATGACGAATAGAGGTAGGTATGTATATAAATACTTCAGACACATCGAGGGTAGGGAATATAAATTAACTAATACCAATATTTGAAGTGAAAACTTCTGTAGCCGCGTTGAGCGATTTTTGGTAGGAGAATAACTTATGGGTTCCGCGTCACCGACATGCTAGTAAAGCGATACCGACATGCTCGTGACGTATTGCGATTGCGTCAGACTAGCGACGCGTAGTGTAGCGGCCTGTGTACATGTAATATTGATGCTTTGTATTGAGTATATGTAAAGATATACATTTTGTATTATTTTGAGTACCAATAGATGTGAAAACCAAACTAAAGTAACTCATTTCAATGTACAAATTATGAAATTGAAATAATTCAAAGTGCAATGGATTTGAGATAAAAAATTGCGTGGTTTTATAAAACTAAGATGCAAGTGAAACTTTTTTCCGAATCGTGGGTATTTAACTGAAAATTTTCGGAGAATTATTCGATTTAGAGTATTAAAATCGTGTTTTTAATCTTGACTTAATAATTGGAAAATGGGAAATCAATAGTAGACAAGATATCCAACAATACAATTTAATTTCAATTTGCGTATTAAATATTTACGAACTTTAGTATTTTTATTTAAAAAAATGGAAACAGTTTTTTTTTTCTTTACCATTGACGTGTCAAAGCCTTTATTTGTAGTCCATACTTAACATTTCTTATGTGAAGTAATCCATAATATTTGTACATTATTGAGCTAAAAAAATTATTAGTTATTGTCGAAATCGGTGCTTTATTATGCTATATATTATATAAAATTATTAAAGCTGACCCTCAATATTGTCTTTTAAAAATTGTTTTTTCAGGTGTGCACTTGATATTAATTGTACGGAACCCGTCATTATTATGAGAGAGGCACGCGTGGCCGTTTATTTTTCTCCGCAACGCGAAGGACCTCGGTAGTTTCGGAAATTCGGATACAAATACGAAATTGCTTCCGAAAAGCTGACTGAGCTCCCCTACCCCACTTCTGTTGGAATGTTGCCGTTCGCGTCCCTTTACGCGTCGCATTCAAATCATAGTTTAACAACGGCGTCTGTATTTTATGTATTTTCTTGGATATCCACTCGGGAATCGTTTGATTTTCCACATACTATAATAGAGATATATATATGGTAGAACTTCTGTAAGTTGTAATTCAAGTGGGACGCCAAAAAATCGAGTTACAAAATTTTCGAATTATGACAGATTTTGCAAGGAAAAATTCAACTTGTTAGAGGTTAACATTCATTGTTACTAATTTTGAGTTAACGTTTTTGGCAAATTCTTTAATTCGATAATTTATTAATGTGAAACTTTTTTTACATAGCCTTAAATTTTTTCGTACATCTGTCGTATGTTGCATTACAGCTGGCCGCGGAGTAAGGGTAAAGAAGAAGACGCTCGGCAGAGCAGTCAAGACCTATATGGCGGCGCCCATGGCTCGATTTTCCGAAAATTTTCAGTTAAATGCATAGGATTCAAATGATTAAGTTAGTAAGTTTGAGATACATAGGTATAATTTATTTGAGTTATGGAAAGAAAATATGTACTGAAATAGCTTGTAATAGGAGCTCACTAATTAGTTCGACGTATAAAGTCTGCGATCTCGGGTAATGGACGTTTTCTGTCTTGAAGGGAAGGGATCAGAAAATGTTGTCGAGTTTTGGAGGTTTTCGACTTAATGAGCTTCGATGTAAAGAGGTTGTGCTGTAACTAGTCTTACACATAGCTAAACAAACTATGGAAAAGTGACGTCACATACAGATCTATAATTCATCGGCAGACGTCGCTTTCATGTTTCCTGCCAGTATCTCGATTGCTGTCTGATTCCGAAACGAGACGAAACTAAATGGGTCACTGGCACTGGTTTATTATCATGTGTGTGGTAGTCGTGACTCAGCCGTGTTCTAATCTCTACCGTCACGTGTAAGTACTGGGTCGGGTGTTGCACGTGGTTTGTGGTGGTCGCAAACGAGTCGCTATGCCCAAGTTATAAAGGGGTGAAATACGTACTGAAATAGCTTTCGGGAAATACTGCTTTTTTATTGATGAAGGTGTTATTTTAGCGAAAATCCATCATAAGTATTGGGTGTGATTTGAAATTGATTGGCCCCTGTCACGGCTCACTGCAACAGAAAAAGTTAGTCTTTATTTGCTCGACGTGTACCTGAAAAAGTTTAAATCTGAAACTAGTAATAGGAAGAATGAAATATTCTTAACTGGTATTTAAACAACATTTATAATTAAATATACATTTATTGTATATAATACATATATAAATTAAAAAATGATAATTTTCTCAATCACTATGCATTTCCTATTCGATTTTAAGCAGTTCCCTGTCGTGTCTTCAAAACTTAAGGTCCAATGCTAATTAAATAAAAATGGGACTTAATAAGATAGAAGTTTCTAAATCGGCTTATAAATAGTAACGTTCTGAGGTAACAAACATTAAAAGGAAAGACAACGAGATAATTTAGAACCTCCTTTTTGAATTCGGTTGAAAAGTAATTAAAGTGTGGCCTTGGTTGACGGTTGAACCTGTCGTGGGAGGATACTATTGTAACTGTAAAATATAGATATATAATTAGAATATGTTGCAGATTAAAGTGTAACGATCATAATCGATTGCACATGGTGCGCTCCATCACGAAACACTTTTTCAGGTACACGTCTCGTGCAAATAAAGTCGTACGTTTTCTTTTGCAGTGAGACGTGACAGCGACCACAACCCATTCGGAAGTGCAAAGTAACGTCCACTTTGATATTTACGGCTTAATTCGACTTGTATATGATTAAAAATTCGAAAAGCGGAGATGTTGTGGCTTAAAATGAAGGAAACCAGAATTTCTTTCGAATTTATAAGTTTTCGACTTCTCGACGTTCTACTGTAAACCATAAGGAGACCTCCATTGCCGAGTTTTCGTGTATTATAAACTGTTTACCGATCTTTCATACATTAAACCCTGTATGAGCAAACGCAAACAAGTTTGCTCTGTCCGTGATAATAAATTGTCAATACAGAATATACGGTGTTTGGTTCAATTCATAAGATTCTCGTGTTCATATATCTAAAGCTGATTACATTAGTACCCAGAGTTTGATTTGGCATGACGGGGATAAGACTGAGATAGTCGGCTAAGTGCGATTTCGTATAGCATTTTCTTTGTTTATCGTAATTGCGCTGAGCGATAGAGAGAACGCTTTATAAAATCGAAGCAATCCGATTTTAGGCGGAAGTCTCGCTCTTCACCTTGATCGCGACGTGCCAAATCAAATGATGGGTACTGTAGGTGTAAATTTTATTAGTTTTGTATATAGTAGTATATCGGCAGATTAATTATATTGTAAGTAAAAATCCTATTATGATTTTGTTACTTTCTTGTTTAGAATATTAAATGAATAGGATAAAAGATCACGCTGTCTCTTGTATCATGGATCTGTTCCTTTTTTTTAATACTTTGTAGATATTATTAGCGTTTGATTACTAGATACTAATATCATCTAATGTTAAAGGAGGTTATTGCCTAAGATAATAAACACGCTAAACCTAGAGAGAAATGTATAACTGTTGGTACACACCAACAACTGGGTAGCGACAGACCTTCAACGTGAGGGCGGTAGCTGGCCAGGTAGGTGGACTTATTCTCACTATACTAAGATTTCATCAAAATCAAGATTGCTTTATTCAGTTTAGGCTCTGAGAATATGTTTATGAACGTCAAAGCTACCACCGGTTTGGGAAACGATCTAGTCACTGAGAAGAACCGGCAAGAAACTCGATCTGGTTTATCTTTTTATGCAACATAATGTAACACGTATTTTTAAGAACGTATATAGTTAGAGACATAGATTTGGTGGATTTTGGACATTAGTTTTGGTGGATGCATGCAGGTCATCATGAGGTTTTTTTTTTCACCGAAAGCTGCGGCTCGTTCGCAAGGATTTGAACCCACGTCGATCGACGAATTGTCCGACGCTCTTATTCACTTGGACCACACACCAACACATTACTGGCCACTTAACGTACATACTTATGGAACTTTTAGCGCGTTAAATAACGTTAATTAACGTGCAATGTGGTTTTATTTGTTTCACGGGGCTACCGTAGTGGTACCGTCGCTTGTTAACAGGTTCGGCTTGTCGACTGCGGGCGGACGCCCACGTCGCTCGTACAGGATGTGGGGGCGTTAAAAATTTGTTTAACGTGTACAAAATTTTCCCTTATTGATTATAGTCATTCGTATCTTTGTCCCAATTGAGCGAGCGTGTTGCGACAACAGTTGGAACAGGTGGCAGTATATTCGGACACCGCGTTGATGAAAACGTCGCGCGTCGCTGTCGCTTATGAAGAACGGAGGTCTATACATTAACCGCCTTTCAAAAGGAGATTCGAATTTAGATTTTTTTATTACATTATACAAATTTCCTGCAAAATAATTAATTTGTCAAAATCAAAATAAAAAATGCTTTATTCAACTTAGGCCCTAATAAGAAGGCGCTTATGAACGTCAAAACTACCACCGATTCGGACATACAATTAAGTCATCGAGAAGAACGGGCAAGAAACTCGATCGGATTTATCTTATATATATTTAAAATACATTACACGTTACAATCGTTTTTAGTGCATGCACAGAGAGGAGTAAATTCGAGACATCACCATCGTTCACATATAGATCCACTCAATAATAGCCCTTTGACTGCAAAACCCGCTTGACATGGCGCTTAAACTTACAGTCCGGCAAATCGGTAATATGCTTTGGGACTTTGTTGTAAAACTTAACACTAATAGCGAAAAAACTGTTACTGATTTTACTGAGTCTGAAATACAGGACGACTAGTTTTTCACAGTTTCTAGTATTTACATCGTGACGGTCTTTTGTGTATATCTTTTGTCAATGTGATCTTTCGGGCAAAAGTGGACATTTGGAAATTATTAAAAAAAAATTGTTAAAAATGTATGAAACCAAGATTTTTATAAGCATTATTATCAGCGAAATGTGTTTTCTTGACGTGGAGAAATGGGGCAAGCGGTGTGGCACTTCTGTTTTTTTCCTCTGTAAATTAAAATATGTTACCAAGATAGTACACAAAGCAGACAAAGGGATATGGGTATTAGATAGTTTATAAATAGATACAAAAAATGGGTGTCGGTATATCTGAAATGATCATCTGAGATATCATGAAAATTGGCCAGACGTGAATGATTTTACATGGAGAAGATTAAATAAAAAAAAGTGGAGGCTGTCATAAGGACTGCGGAAGTGAAAACTAAAAACAATGAAATAACGTATGTTCTTTTTCGAATTTTGAAGTCAATTATAGTTTGAATTATTTCAATTTCATAATTTACATTAGTCTGGTTTTTACATCTATTGGCAGTCCGAGCAATAATTGTATACATTTTTATACAGTTTATTTTTTAATCAGATACGAGATATATGATGAACTGCATAAGCTAAATACAAAATATCAATATTACATGTACACAAGCCGCTATACTACGCGTCTTTAGTCTGGTGCAAGTGCAGTACGTCACGAGCATGTCGAGGTTATCGGTGACGCAAACCCATAAGTTTTCCCCAAAAATCGTTAACGCGGCTAAAGAAGTTTTCACTTCGAAAAAGGTTTTTTTTTAAAGTAAAATTGGTTATATATATTTATTACAACAAATAATAATCGTTATGTAGCTTCGTCATAGCTAGTTTATATATGCCTATAAAGTTATGGCGTGTCTGCTTCGAAGCAAAAAACTCTGAATATACGATGTTATTTTTGTTAAATAATAAATGAGGTATGTATTAAGAAACAAATTCGTGTTTGTAAGGGAAGCGTGCTTGTTTGAGACGGGGAAAGGGTAAATTTTAGGTATAGGGTACTTCGTAACTTTTAAAAATTTATCGATATTTAAAAATGGCCCCTTTTGTATAAGTAAAATGAAAGAGGTCTGCCATTATGCGCGTATCACGCAAAAAATATTGGATAAATTTCGGTTTTTTTTTTTATTTTACTCTTTTGGCACTCCTTATCTAAATACAAAATATATCACGATGTCTTCATTGAATACAGGGTTATTAAAGTTTTAAGAAACGACGATTTCTACGCGTTCAAA
This sequence comes from Antheraea assamensis, assembly GCA_035772565.1. NCBI lineage: Eukaryota > Metazoa > Arthropoda > Insecta > Lepidoptera > Saturniidae > Antheraea > Antheraea assamensis. The sequence continues at coordinate 524,085 of JAQQSE010000107.1, forward strand.
ATAGGGGCATGTGGTGTGGTATGCATGTGCAGGAGTAGAGAAATAAGAATTACAGTTTTAGGAAACTATAAAACACGCTTTTAGTTTAGTTGGTTTAAAAATGTCATACAAAATACCACACGCTTTCGTAATAGTGACATTCATTTTCTCATCAGTTATGTTATTCTTGTACTAAGATTTTTTTTTACTTTTTAATCTAATTATCTCTAAGAGCGTATTTTTTTTTTTTTTTTGCAACTATAATTTATTTTTCGCTTTTTAGTTCGATTTGCGAGTGATTTGTTTAACATGAGTACCAAGTTTCATTAGAATGTGATCGTTTAAAGTAGGGCAAAGTAGAGGCTAGAGTCAGTTATAAACATATAAATTTACATGTGAAACTAATATAAGCGCGTTAAAAAGGTTATTCATTGCTAATTACAGATACTGGATTATGGAATCATTATCACTGTGGTAGGTATTAGGTGACAGATTATTAGCTTGTCGAGGACGATGAATGTGCAGATAAGTAGCAAAAGTATCCACAATTATAATTGGGTTTTATCAGCTGTTAACATTATGAAAGAAAAAGTTTGTGTGAATGAATAGATGTTTACAGTAATATTACAAACAAATATACTCATTTTAGAATTTATGATATAAATCACTCGTTCTTCACGATTTCACAATTCTTCTTGCAATCAGTTGAGGTACCAGTATCAGACTTATCAGTAGTCTATCATCCATTGGCAACAATGCAAGTACCCTAAAAATTGATAAGAAGACGCTATAAAGCTTTCAGTCGGTAGGTTACGAAAAATGTTTTTTTTTTTAAATCTAGAGGTCCGTTTTTTTGTTTCAGACATCTATATAGAGATAATCTTAAAAGCAAACCCTTGTCTAAATATAAAATTTAATCCAAATCGTTAGAGCCGTTTCCGAGATACTCTAAATAAATTTTTATATATAAAGATTTAGTTTTATGTTTTTACCTTTAAGTTTTACTATGAAATAACGATTACAGCTTAGATATATTCTATCAGAAAAGTTTGAACTTCTCATACTGAAACGTCCGTCGCCCTTTTTGTAAAATACGTGGAGTCATAGATAACATTATTAATTATCGAATAACGAAGTCTGTGAAGAACTTGAATAATGTTTTACATACGTACACATTTTTGTAAAGCCTACTAATTAATTTACTAGAATGCCATATTAAATTAATTTTACGAAAATGATGTTTTATATAGTCACTGTGATAATTATCAAAGTGTTTATACAAAATAGATAAAAAAAAAACATTCAAACATCCTCCTTTACGGTCTCCTCCATGTATTTTTAATTTCACATTCGATACAATAGATACGTTATGAGAATTACTTTAAAGTCGTCTTTGACAAAAACACGATACTCAATGACATGCTTTTTTTGTTATGATTATATGCAGAAATCTGCTACTTATCTGCAATAGCATGATTATCATTAGATACATATGTTGTTTTTATTAACAAATTTATTCCATTATTATATGCTTAACCTTGGAAGGAGGGGGAGGGGGGGATGATTTAATAACGTCAATAATTGAGTAAGCGTTGAAGTTATTTATATAAAAAGCCTCGCTTAAATAACAAGAAAATCTGTTTACACAAACAAACCGACGAAAAATTTTGCAAATCAGAAGGGTATTAAAAAATGTCCTGCATAACTTCACTGATACAGCAGCGTCTGATCGTTAATATAAGTGACGTCATTAATGCTGTTATTCGCCCGCGGGCGGCGGTTGTCGCTCGATGTACACGATGGCTCAGAGACGGTTTACTGAAGAAAGTGCTTATCTTGATAAGTATATAAAAGCTTAAAGTATAAAAAGTAATATGTTGAACATTGAAAAAAAAATGTTTCTTTCCATTAAACTTCTTATGAGAAACTTCTTTGAAATTACGATCGGCAATATTTTTGTGTGATGAAAGCGGTGGAGGTAAACACTGTGTCGGGTAGAGTGTTGATACCACCGGTTACCGTCCACGCACTGAAGTTAAGCAACGTCGGGTGCCGTTAGTATTTGGGTGGGTGACCGCCTGGGAACACCATGGGACGTTGGCTTTTTGTTGTATTTTTTTTATTCAATGATTTCCATATAATACAAAAGTTTCACTTGTGCCGTGTGTCTTTACGACTCACCCTGTTTGTTTTTTTTTTACGTTAATTTAATTTATTATTCCAGAAACGAGTATTTGTAGTTTGGTCTGATTTAGAATACAATTTAGTGTATAAATACTTAATAAGTGTTCATGATAATAGGATACAAAAGATTCGATTTCCTGATTTGCTTGCAATTATTTAAAAGTCAAAGTGACGTCACTTATCAACCTTTTCACGAAAGATGGTATATAAGTTCTTCCGAAATTTTCACTTGCGTTAGCAACATTCCTGCTAACGTTGACTAGGGTCTGTAATTCGAAATAGTGCACGAAGTATTATAAAACAAAAATTCGTAAATACACGTTTATCGATAACACAACCATCGACAAGGGTACAACGCTAAGCAGGGGTAACATCGGCATTTCCATGTAGGTCGCATAAAAATAACATTTTCGCCGGTCGGCACATCTGTTCAAATATTGAGTTGCGCCGCACGATACCTCTATGCTTCACGAATATCCTATCGAAAGGAGGTCTTGTGATTGCCTTCTGTTGTTTATGAAGTGTTTTGATCATTGTTTGAGGAATAACTTTTTTTTGAAGTGAAACTTCTTTTGGGTGGGCTTTGAAATGCAGATCCGGAACCTTTTTGTGTGATGAAAAGTGGTGGGAGTAAACACTGTGTCGGGTAGAGTGTTGAGAACACCATTTCTCGTCCCGTCACTGAAGTTAAGCAACGTCGTTCGCGGTCAGTACTTGGATGGGTCACAGCTTGGGAACACCGTATGACGTTGTTTCTTTAGCTGTAATATGTACTTTTTATAAAGAAGTTTCCCCTTCTTTCGTGTGGTCATAAGGCATGTGCGTGTGCTTTTCTTTATTAATGTAGGGTTTAAATCGAGGATCACCAATTAGTTTACTGGAGAGAGGTCAGTTTTGAAAGTATAGTCGGTTTGATAGACGATAATTGAATTTGTACGTGTAGAAAATATACATTTTATTCGATGTTTTTGTTTACTTTACAGGTTTTAGCGTTCGACCACAATTTCACTTGATATTAAATGACAATATGGTCTAAGAGCGTAAAGACGGAAAACCTAGAGGGGTATTGGCTGTCGAGTTCAGCTGTCGGAATATAACAGAGGCTTGGCGACAGATTTTAAACTTGATGGCAGTAATTAGCCAGGTGGGCTTAGAAAGAGCTTTAAAGCTTTACTTAGGTTTTATAGCGATTTTTCCTTTACCAAAATCTCCGACTCAGTCGCAAGGATTCGGACCTGCGTCGTTCGACGCGATGTCCTGAACACGCTCATCAACTGAGTCATCATCGCTTCAAGCTGGTTTAAGCGTTCGCTAAACAAAACAAGTGTCACGCGGTCTAAGTTCAGCCCGAGGATTATTACCTAAAACCTTCTTCTTGTTACCTATATCCAATCTAAGTAGGGTCTGCACAACATGTTTGTCACGTTGTGATGTAAGATTTGGATAATTTTTACGATCCGCCGCCTGCCTAACGTCAACCCTTCCTTGGGATTACTTTGTATTACCCGTCACTATATTTGGGATAAATATGTATCTGTTGAATTCTCATTTATTTACTACAATGATGTGGACTGAAGAGATGATTTATCATTACGAATTCCATCGTAAAAAATGTAAAAAAATTAGTATAAACCGATTTTATTACATTTTTACCTACTTTGGGTAGCGAAAATTAAATATTTGGAGTTACCTACTATAAGAGGAATCTTTGGAACACAGCATTAGGTGCCAAGGAACTGCTAATTACCTACTACTGTACTAAAAATCGGGTGATAATCTATCTTTTTCCTTACTAGGCCAATTCATCATCATTGTTCATCTATTAAATTATGAAGTTATAAAAAAAAAAACGAAAATGAAAAAGTCTGTCGTCCAACAAATATAGCTAGGTGCTGCTGGCAATGAGTCAGAAATTTCAGTATATTTAATGATCACTCGCAAAAAAAAAAAAAGAAACGTAAATTGTTCCCCGACTAGCGCCATGTTTGTGTAATTGGGTTAATTACGGAGACGGGTGAAGTCGAGAGGTTTGAAGCGTCGAAGATAAAAGTTGTCGAAATTAAGGGTCCTTCTTCCATGTCGCCTCGGTGAATCGTCGGCACTGCATTAGAGCGGTGATAATCTTCTATATAAACCAATAGGCGTATGTATGTAAGCACATCACTTCAGGACGGCTGCACCTATTTAAGTAGGCACTTAATTCTTTTTTTGTAATTGTCAGGTCAAGGCTTGTATGACAGAACAAGTTTGAAACATTATACGGATAAGTTAAAAATTTAGTTTAACACGTTCCGTGCCACGTGTACCATCGGCGTGGTACACATTAATTGCAATCTCTCGGCCACGTGGTCCACGATGTAATGACTATTAAAAAGGAAAACATTACGTATGTACTGATGTTATAATGTAATATTGTATGGTAATAACTCAATTTTTAGTCACGATATCAAATGGTCTGAACGACATGTCAGGTGAAATTGGTATGGCACGGAACGTGTTAAGAACCACAATAGGGAGACCATAAAAATATTGACAGATCGATGTTCACTTGTTCAATTGCCATTTCATTTGATTTACATGTAGGCCGTACTGTAAAGGGAATATTGTGTCTCATTTTTTCAGTTGGTACACTCGTGCGAAGCCGGGGTGAGCTGCTAGTATAGTCATGTTTAATAATAAATCGATATGCGAAAATTCATATTTATTGCTTGTGTCATTAAGGCAAAGAAGCATCACATTTACATCGTTTATAATATTACTAGCAGGCTCGGCGGACATTGTCCTGCCCTGGTAATAAAAAAAATATACTAATGTGCATCACATGCTTAAGGTAAGTAATGTATTTAATTTAATAAGGATTAATACTTTATTCGTATAAATAGCCTTTCAATTATCTAATTATTTTTTTGACTTTTATGTAGATCTATAAAAGAGGAATATGTCACTATGCATTGTTTTGTTATATCTCAAAAGATTTAAGCAGCGTTTTCGATGAAAGTTCCCAGGCGGCTTGACTTTTTCCAACACTTCCAACATTTATCATTATATTTCAATCGATTTACACAAAACTGTGACAAATTATATACCTAAACCTTTCTCGTGTATTACTCTATCTATTGGCGAAGACCGCATTACAATCCATTCAGTAGTTTTTGAGTTTATCGTGACCCGACAGACAGACAGACAGGCGCGGCGGACGACTTTGTTTTATAATATGTAGTGATAGTGATATTATAGGAATCTAAACTTGGCATTTATTTATCTTCAAGTTGTCTCGATGTTATACATATAATATTATACGTGTTTATACTTACATTTGTGTTAAGCACAACTGTATCCAGAGCGGTCAAAAACTCTTTGTTTGTTAAAGATTGTATAGCCATAGAGATTTTGTCAATAGCTGTCTGGAAACGCGACAATCATTGCTCGACGAAAAGGTGTTGTGTATCTTGGTGTCTGACATACTTGAGTACAAAGTTTTTTTAGCCTTGGAACTGTGTATTTTTTTATTCATGAAGATTAACAAAAAGGTCACCCTATCGTGGGATGGTAGTACCGGTTCTTGTAAATGTATAACTTTGTGTAAAGTTTGGCACGCCGTTCAATTTTAAGACAGAGTGGCATTTATGTAGACTTTTAAAATTTACAGTGTTCATTGTTTACAATGAAACGTGCGTTGTTTTTGACTTGTACTAAAAAGTGCACTAAAGTATGCATTAATTTATTCATCATCTTACCCTTATCTCACCTAAGTAGGGTCGGCATAATAGGTTTTCCTTTCTCACTCTCTCTTCCACTCGCTCCTGTCAGATGTCATATTAGTATTCACACCTTTTACACACATGTCAATTTTCATACAATCTATCCATACTAGTTCGGCCTTCCTCTACTCCTATATCTCTATTTCATAATTCAAACTTTTTTAGTTAGTGAATACAATATTTATTTTTATTAACATTCATGACTGTATTATCAAACTAAATCGAATAACGAAATTTATGCGTCAGGTGAAAAATAAAGATGGCGTCAAGAAACAAAGATGGCGACAAACGTGACTTTTCGACTGTAATTTTGTGCACCGAAACGCATTAATTGGAGTGGCCGAAACTTGAAGAATTTTCGTTGTTTGATTACAAACGAACTTATTAGACGACCTGCGATCATACTTGTACGCTAAATCACGTGACAGTTTATTGTCTTTGGGATTGGGGACAGGCTGTAGCTACAACAAGTTTGAATGGAACAGTAGAAAGCAATAGAGCCCCAACACATTATCACTAAATATATCGAGAAACGTGTTAAACTAATGAGGGTTCTATATGATTCATCTAATTGCTGACTAACGCTGTAGCACATTTGTAGGCACACAAATGATGGGATCTATTGTTACGCGATTATGGATCAGTGATTAGTGTGTTCGGACATCGAGTGGTTTGGCGTAGGTTCGAATCATTGCGAACGAGCCGGAACTTTCGATCAGGTAAAACATTGTGATGAAACCATAGCATGGTGTTAGAGTAATTTAAAAAGTCCGTTTGGTAGCAACTTTAACTTGAAGATCTGTCGCCAAGCACTTGTTGGTGAGTTCCGGCAGTTGAAGTTGAGAGCCAGTCCCTGCCGCTAGGTTTAGCGTGACTACCATCTTAGACCGCATTGTCAGTTAACATCAGGTGAGATTGTGGTTAACCTTTAAAAATATATCAAGAGGTTTACGGTTGTATACTGTTTTTTGTATTAGACTTAACCATCCAGTGATATTTTTGATTGTTGTTAAGAGATGGCACTATTGTCGTAATAACTCGCGTTTTCATTTGATCGTCTTTTAGTCACAGTTGTCGGTCCAGCATTTAATGATTTCACTATGTAACTCTAATAAATAATTATCTTTTCTTCGGCTCGTTGTCTCAATTGATGTGTTGTGTTTGTTTCGAGTCGGTCATGTGGATTGTACAAAAAACAAAGGATTTAACGTTGGTAACGTTTTAGTAAACACTTTGGAGTCAAACGGTTGAGATGTTTGCTTTGGCAGTATGGCAGTTCTGTAGTAAAAGCCAAGCTTAGATTGTGTTCGCGACAAGGTAGCGAACGATTGGTACGTTTCTGATTTTTCAAACAAAGCGTGCTGTAATCATAAATTACGCTACTGTTGTATGGCAATCAATTTCGCTCCCGTACACGCGTCGCCGCCCTTCGGCAGCGGTTCAAGCTTAGGTCTGATCTCCCGGTATGGAGTCCTCCAGCATGCTGTTAGCGCGATGCAGTGCAACGGAACTCACTAGTTTTTACATACCACACTGTGCCCTACACACTTGGATAAACACACAATTGGTACACATGTAGTGAAAGGGTTCTGTAGTAATAAATATATTAAGATTTCATTTATCTCACAAAGAACTTACAAATCGTTGACGTATTTAAAGTTGAATACTTTATTCTTTTTAAGCGTCTTGTTGTTCCCACGAGATGGCGTATTAGGTTACCATGGTAACAAGTTTGTCGAGAACTGGAATAAAATTAATTAGCTCCTCTAACATTTTCGAGTATTTTTATTTAAATTACAAAAAGTATCGCCGATAGATTGGTTTAGATTGAGATAAATAATATAATAAGATTTGAGATCAAAATGTTGCCATCATAATTCAGCAATGCAGTTAAAAATATCTTTGAATTGTCTATTCTACAGTTGCGTCCTGGCGTTAGTAGTGTTGTAGGGGTTGCTCCTTCCTATGTGCGATTTGTTATCGATATTCTAATGAATTGTTGTGTCTTTTATGATAAATATATTTTAAGTTTAGATAAAATTTATTCTTAATTTGATTTCATTAAGTTTACTTATTGTATTAATATTGATTTTAAGTCTTGTCTTAAAAATCAAGATTCTTTTACGCCTTTAAATTATACTGAAATAATTGACCAAATAAGAAAAATACAATTTCATTATTTATTTAGTATATAGTTTGATTATTTTTAATTTTGTTTTGCCAAGGCAAGACTAATAACTAATAATTAATGTGACTTTTTTATTAACTATCTAACTAAAATATCGAGTTTAAAACATAAATTATTACAAAAAGAAATCATGCGGTATAAAGGGCAATGTTAGCCTTATGTTAGTTATTGCTAGTGGTAAATTAAAAGTTTGTCTATTAGTTAAGCGGCTACCTATGCGTGGGACACTAAAAGGTATTTTTTGAAGAAAATCTGGAGAATCTATGAAACCGTGTAATAATTTGAATATAAACATTATATCAGCCATCTTTCTACGAGTCTGTAACGGTTTCATTTTATAATAGACTAAACGTATATACCTTTTTAATGATTTAATCGGGTTTTTAAGTCTCAGTCGCGGTGGATTAACATCCTTCGACGAACCTGCACTTACCACAATGCTGCTTATGCAGGTATTATGAACTTTGTATCAACAAATATTATTTTTAACCTATAGTTATTATAATAAACAAAATATTAACATCGATAACTAAAATAAAAATTGTGTCGACATGTCTTATCTCTATTAAAAATTCAGCGCGCGCGAATGTAGATAAGTTACCCATTTGAATGCTGGCCGCGTTCGATCGGGCGCGCGCTCGTGTTCGAATTTTGAATATTTACAATACAAAACCCCACATACACACCGATATCATAGACAAGATTAAAAGTTTGCGTGAGGGACATGATTTGATTTTTTATGTTGGCGCCTCATTTGTATTCACTTTTTGAGTTATGGTATGCGTAATGAGGTGCTAAATAGGGCCAGTCAGAATTTACTTCCGTTACCTGAGTGTATGGCGTCGGTACGTTGGTATCATTTGCTTGTGTAATATTTGATTGGTACACAATTTTAAGTAATTTGATTCGGGTTTAAGAGTTGTTTAGATTGTGCATTTTGGTGTGTTAGGGAAGAAAGTAAGACCAAATTTTGCCTTTACAGTGCGACTATGTAATGAAACAATCCCTAAACTCTTCAAAACTATAAAGGTTTAAGTCCCATGCAAACGAATGTAGACCTTACGAGACACAGGTTAATTTTGTGGGTGATTTTTCGACAATTTTATTTTACAAACAATGCAATGATAATTACAAACAACGAAAAAAAGAATTAGCCAAATAGGCTTAGTCCAAATTAGCCGTTCGGGTAGTGATCCGCGTTCATACATTCTGTAATTTATTTTTATTTGTGTAGGCAGTGTGCTGTTATAGCCAAAATAAGGAAGGAAGCACTAGGTGTCAAGTGTGGGAAATACTGTTTTCAACTAAACTGTTGTTTACTATCCACGCGAGGATTAAAGAATATCTCACCAACAGATATGTTACCTCTTGAGAGTTTGTATGGGAACATAATCATTAAACCGGCCCACGTCGCATTTGCAATTACAAACGTCGAGATATCCACAATTCTCTATATTGTTCCCACATACGGTGGTACTACAAGAACGTTTCTCAGGTTCAGGTTACCAATACTCGTATGTTAGTAAAATGTTCGTGAATGCAGAAAACTTCATTGTTACACGTAAGGCTTTAAAAACGCTAAAACCAATAATGTATAAAAAAAGTAATTTTATTAGGTACAGTGCAGTCACTGTGTCATGCTTCTATATACATATAGTTTATATAATATATATTATAATATACAAATCCTTGTATTCGGCTTTTCGCGCAGCGTCCTAAAGTATCCGAACAGAGATGTGAACAGAGGAAATTCCGTTTCCCCTTTTTCCTTATATTTGGTTAAATCGTTTGGGAATAATTATCTTCCTTTTATTTTCTCTATTCGGGATACAGAAAAAAAAGGTCTGCCAATTTTCTCATTTGCCGAAATAATGTTTCGACTCTTACGGAAATACAATTTCCGTTTTGTAAATTCCACAGATAATGTAAATTTGGACATTTTTTGTTGTCCGATATCGTTATGTTCGTACTGTCGTTAAGTAATTTTGTAGTCCTTTGACCCATTTGGTATTATGAAAGAAGAGATCCTTGTCGTTATACATCTTCACATATAAATAAATGCTATTGTTTGTATGTCACCGCATCACTTGAGAACGGCTGCATCATATGTGACTAATTCTTTATTTGTTGGGCCAAGGTTTGTATGAAAAGTGGTGTTTGAAAAATCGTACGGAAAAGTGAAACTTTTGGGATAAAAAAGTCTTCATATCAAAATATTGACTGAATTGATGTTCAATTGTTCACTTGCCATTTAATTTCTATATATGGTCGTATTGTAAAAGGAAGATTTCGTTTAATTTTCCTAGTACTCCTGTTCGGTACCGGAGCGAGCAGTTAGCCTTTGATATTTTAAAGTAAGTTTAACAAAAAATACATTAGTTAGATTTTGTAAATAACCGCCACAGTATTAATACCAAAAATGAACATTAATTAGCAGTACTATATTTGATTTATGAAGGCGTTACTTTGCCAAAATCTATCATATATTTTTGATTGGGTGTTACTTTGCACTTCCACGTGAGAATGATGAACCGCTGTCACGTCTCATTGCAATAACAAAGGCTTGATTTTATTTGAGCGACATGTACCTGCAAAAGTTAAATCTGAATGTGGTGAGAAGAAGACCAAAAAACGTTAAATATATATATAGGATAATATTCAATTAGAATAAAATTACAAATAGTCGTAAAAAAATTAAATGCGATGGTGTTGTTACTTTCTTCAAAGTTATTATCATATGTTTTAAAAAATATATTATTATAGATTAGTATGTTGAAAATCTTGCAGCGGGGGTGCATTACAGATCAACCGTGGGCACACACTTGCGTCAGTAGGCGAGGTGTTGGCCACTACTGATGTAGACGATAGAACCATAATCCCCGGACTGTGGACCCTCTGACTATTCATTTGTTTTTGTCCTTAGAAACACTTTTAAAGGGTATAAAATTTAAAAATGAAGTTATTTACCCCTAAACTGTACAAAACCATAAATATTTCAGTTCAATACAAATGAATCTAGACCTCATGAGGCACACGCCAACAGACTGTTGGCAGCATAAGCTTTTAAAACAATACCTAATTTATTATACAACTTTAAAAAAATAACAAATAATGTATTGTAAAATTATACTTTTATATAAAATGTATTTATAATTTTTTTTTTCATTTCTACGAACTTTTATTACTAAACGATGAAATATATAATGTATGTTGTCGTGAAATTAAAAAAAAAATTATAATCATAATCCGTCATTTTGAGATTTGGTTCTTAATAAAACAGACGAGGGGCTAAACAAGCACAGATTCAATTTTTCCCATCAAAAGATGGAAATTTATTCAAAAAAGGGATATCCAAATTACCCTCATGCTGGTAACAAGTCATTAATACTAACGGCAATTATATTATTGAATAAAGTGTATTGACGGTAAGAAAAAATTGTATTTGGTTCTATACCATAGACGGACAGAACTTTCCGGTACACCTATTATAGACCTATAAATTTCAGACATTATAGTAATTCTATCCTGTATTGCTACAAGCGATGATTTATAAAGTGTGATATCTCCGTAAATAGTATTATAAGTAATGTGTTCTGTGGCGTAGCTATCAGACGCTTAGTGGTTCCTAAATATCATGTTATGATGGAAAGCAGGATATAGTTTTAGGCCCCTTTAAAACTGGTTACGTCACTGGAACCACCAAAACCATTCCAATAACATTGGTCAACAAACAACACCGGCACTTTGTTGGTATTAGGGTTGGCAATTTTGTTGCATATATATATATATATTAGTTGTGTTCAAACAGAATTCATGTTTAAATATCGTTTGTAACTTAGTTTATTTTCTGTAATTGACAGGTAAACGAAGAATTGAAAAATTAAATTTGTTAATATATAGAACTAACTTTTCAACTTAGGCTATATGTAGAAGTAAGTAAACGTGGAAGGGAGTTTTGCCGACTGCTTCATAACATTATCAAATTATAACAGGCCCATCCTATTCATATTACAGACTAGCTGATACCCGTGACTTCGTCTGCGTCATTTATTATCTCAACATTATGTTTTATGTACAGAGGAGTTACATTAAAAGATATTATATACAGCAAACTTATACTTTGCTTAAAAAATTGTTTGTGAACAATGCTGTGCTTACCTTCCCTCCTTCTGCGCGTGCACACCTACACTGTTTCTTCCGCTAAATGAAAATTTTGTGATATATATATTGTTTTAACAAGGACCAAGTTTCTATGGAACAAAACAAAAAAAAAAAATTGAAATTTATACAGTCGTTTCTACGTGACGCGCGCATAACCTCAGACCTCTATCGTTTTATTTATACAGAGAGATATAGTTTTGTTCAGGTATGTACCATAATTACCCATACTTAGCATTACCATAACATACTACAATAAAAATCGAATAATTATGAAACAGAAAAAAATCCCTCATAACGTCGATGAAATTTCAATTAACCGGCAACCCTAACAACTTATATACTACACAGAAGCAATAAAAACAGATATTAAAAGCTAACGCGTCTGGGAGAAGGCATTCATCACAAGTGTTGCCACTAGATTGATATAAAATGCCCTGTTTTCTTTGCAATTTACTCGTGTTTCAGGGGTTGTGCACGTGGCGGGCGGCTTTAATTTCTCTATGCGAGACGTTTTTTAAAAATAGGTCTATTCTCAGTTTGGAATCGAATTTTCGAGTCCTTTCAATCATTACAATGGTGGAGCTCTGAAATGGAATTTGGCCAAATGTACTCGTATTAAAGTAAAACTCCTTTGAAATTTTGATCGTCAGCCTTTTTGTGTGCCGAAAAGTGTTGGGGGTAAACACTGTGTTGAGTAGTGTTGAAAATACCGGTTTGGTTCTTCAAATTACCCAATCACACATCACTCAATCACAATCAAATAATCCTCGAAGTTAAGCAACGCCGGGCGCGGTCAGCATATGGATATGTTGACCGCCTCGGAACACCGCGTGACGTTGGCATTTTTGTTGCACCTTTTGTAAAGAAGTTTTCATTTCTTTCTATATTTTTTCTTCGGGTTTTTATAATAACTACGTGTTCTATTACATGTACTACATACAGTGATGTGTGTTTACTTGCCGTGGAGAAGTGGGGCAAACGGTGTGGCGGGATTATATTTTTTATACAATATATTGTTAAAATAATAAATGACTCGGACGAAGAAGATCTTGATGAGTAGAGAGGAATCGAGAAATTAAGGGGAGAAAAATAATTGTTTGGTTTTGTGAAACCACGATGCAAGTGAAACTTTTCTTCGGATCGTAGGCATTTAACTGAACATTTTCGGAAAATTATTCGATTTACGCCTTGGCTGCTCTGTCAAGCGTATTTCCCTTTACCCTGACCCCGCGGCCGGTTGTAATGCGACATGCGATAAATGGTCGATAACATTTGAGGCGATGTAAAAAAGATTCACTTTAAAAACTATTTCCAAATATATTTTTTTGTAATAAAACTTAAAGCATGTATTTACTAAGCAAAAAGTATAATTGAGAAACAGGGGAGGAAGATGTACTCAATTGTGTTTAATGATTCAGATGCGGGAACGACGGTCGTGATCGTGGCGGGATGCAGGGCGGCGGAGCGCCCGCCGCGGACGCCGACCAGGCGCAGTTCGAAGCGGACAAGCGAGCTGTTTACAAGTAAGTTTAATTATTAAATCACCACAGAGATCACGCCCACATTACAACACAGATCACACCCCCACATAGGTGTGCACACACAGACGTGGTAGATACACATATAGTGAAAAGGTTTTATTTTCCTCTGATTTTTTCGAATTTGATAAGTTTAGTTTACTGGTACATATGTTTCTCTCACTAACTCATATATTTGTAATTACTTTAGCTTTGCTTAGTCAGATACAACAGTCGCGATTTTGGAATTAAGGCAATAGCCCAAACCGAGGTTCAGCCACTTAGGCGCTCTGGTGCTTGCTACCCGTACGACTGAGTATGCTTTAAACGCTCGCCCAATTAATTCAGTATAGCTGGGTTTGCATCTGACGGGCCTTTTTGTCAGTACAACAAGGTTAGTCAGTTCGAAAAAAAAATGTAACTTAGTAAAATACTCCTTAATCTAGTAAAATATATTTTTCTATTCCTCGGAAAGAGTACTTTTTCCGGTTGAGAAGTATTCTATCATCATCATCATCATCATCAGCCTGTAAGAGACCCACTGCCGGGATATCGGTCTCTTCCCGAAGGAAAGTATGGGCATAATCTCCACGTCAGCCCACGACGTATTGGCGATTTCAAATACTGAGAAATGCACAGTTCTATATTTTTCCCACATACGTTGGTGGTACTACAAGAATATTTCTCAGGTTCAGGTTTCCTCACGATGTTTATCTTCACCGTAACGTATATAACGATGCTTAAGGGGTTGTACGTTTTTTGGCGTTATAGAGAGTTATCGTTAATTGGAGTGAAAATAATATTGATATTATTTTACTATTCTAATATTTATTTATTGGTATAATGCAAATTTTACAATCGTAAAAACAACGTACATATACCCACATACCCTAAAGCCCAGCAGAATTGCGACAACTGTAAGGTTTTCTAGAAGTTTTATAATGTGCACGCTAGCGTTTTGGAATGGGTCACTCAGCAAGGTGTTCCCCCGGGGTTATGACAGGGGGCTCTTCAAAAGGGGATTGAAACACGCTTTTCAAGGTCGGTAACACAACAGTGATGCCCCTGGTGTTGCAGTTGTCCATAAGCGACGGTAACCATTTAACTTCAGATGGGCCGTCTGTCTGTTTGCTTCTCTTTGGCATAAAAAAAAACGTAATAACAATGTTTATTGCGTATAATCAGTTATTTTCATCAGGCGTTTTTTGCTGCTTCAGTAGTTTAATTATATTTTTTTATGTATTTTACTCATATCTTGGGATACTGTGAGATCACGTTGATTATGTTAAATGTATTTTTCTACTAACGTCGCTGCACCAAGTGCTTGTTTGATGGTAGGTGGAGGCTCAGAACCGCCTACTTCATCTTCATTTTCGGTACATCAGTCGAGGTAAACGAGGTTATTATCTAGCAGATAATAAACCAATATAACGGCAAACAGAAGAACGTACACAGCTCCAGTTCTTACTAATATTGGTAATTTAGAAAAGTACTGCTTAATACTTAATAACGCCGTATTGTTGTCGTTATTTAAAGGTGATGCTATATAGAGTGTATTGTTGTATAGAAAATACGGTAAACACAACCAAAAGACAAGTAATTGCGACGTTTTAAGGAGTTGCCGTTAAATCGAGTGTCTTTTTATATTTAGAGTTTGCACAGTATTTATAAAGATAGGCGAAATTAAAACAGTTCAGATACTTTTTCTCGCCTGTCTGTCAACCGATGTTCTTTTTTTTTGTTTATTAGTTATTGACGAACTTTGTAGCCAACAAAAAAAATGGAATTAGTTACTTTTTTAATATCATCCGCTAGTCGAAGTCTACACTTTTATAGTCCTTATTCGTCACACCTCACGCTCTTTTCGACTTCAGTCTATACATCACTACATATTATAAAACTAAGTAGTCCGCCGCGACTGTCTGTCTGTATGTTAATGATAAACTCAAAAACTACTGAACGGATTGGAATACGGTCTTCACCAAAAGATAGAGTAATTCATGCGGAAGGTTTAGGTACACAATTTGTCAAAGCTTTGTGTAAATTGGTTGAAATATAATGATAATTGTTAAAAGGATCGGAAAAAGTCAAGCCGCCTGGGAGCTTTCTTCGAAAAAACATTGCATCTGTCTAGGAATTACTAATAAAATACAGTTCAGTTGTTAGAACAGGCATTACTGGTAAAGTACTAGGTTTATAATAAAACATCAATTTAGAAAAAAAAAAATTTAATATAAATAATAATATCCATATTAATACGAGAGCAGAAAAAGCTTTGTACCAATTATTATGGTCCAATTTTGACTATAGGACGACCTCTTATGAGCATGGTGGTAGGGCTTTTTCTAAGCCCGCCTGGGCAGTTACCATGCTCGAGTTGAAAATCTATCGGCAAACTCCTACCGGCAGTTGCAGTTGAGAGCCAGTCTCCCTCTGGGTATAATGTGTTTACCATCTTAGACCACATCTGAATTTAACATCAGGTGAGATTGTGGTCAAACGCTAAAACCTATACTCGTATAGTCCTATACATATAATAAAAATAAAGTGTCTCTGTGTAATATCAAAATAACGACTTTTTACTAATCAGTAAAAATCCAATCGGATATGAACGTATACACGATACTGATAACAAAAACACAATCTTTAAAATTTTTGCCTGTCTGTCTGTCTGTTTGTTTGTTTCGGGTAATCTCCGAAACGGCTGGACCGATTTTGACAGAAATTTTACTGTCGGATAGTTAATTACAGCGGGTGACATAGGCTACTTTATTTTAGACTAGCTGTCATCCGTGGCTTCATCTGTGGTACTATCTCCAAAACTATTGGACCTATTTTGATGGGACTTTCACTGACAGATAGCTAACGTTATAAAAAGTAATTAAAGCTTTTTTATTTTATCTATTACCCATGGCTTCGTTTGCAGTACTATCTCAAAAACGTTTGAACCATTTTTCACGGAACTTTCACTAACAGATAGCTGATCTTATAAGAAGTACAACAATTATAAAATAAACGCATACGGAGCTGCGGGAAACAGCTAGTGTAACATAAAAGTTAATTTACTCGCGTACATAACATGCTACTACTGTAGTTTTACAGGAGAACCCGAATCGCTACACGTCCAGTAGTGTATGAACAAAAAATAATTTAATTTCTGTAAATTTCCAGGCATCCCCTATTCCCGTTGCTCGCGTTACTTCTAGAGAGATGCGAGCAAGCTACCGCCGGGGCGGAACCCCCAGCCGCGGACGCCTTCGGTGCGGACCTGCAGGCTTTCGTTCAGCATCAGCGACGGGACCGCAGGCCGTTTCTCGTAGACGACCCTGAGATCGATGGGCTGATGATTAAAAGCATTCAGGTATAATTGTGCGCTATGTCAGTCTATATAAATAAAAATCACCTGCCCGTAGGTATGTAAGTGCATCACTTCAGAAGAGATGCACCTATTTGGCTAATCCTTTTTTTAAGTTTAAGCGCCATGTCAAGTGGGTTTTAGTGTTAAAAGGCAGAGTTGATCAATATGTGAACGATGGTGATGTCTGTAATTGACTCCTCTCTGTACGTCCACTAAAAACGATTGTAACGTGTAATGTGGTTTATGTTAATATATGTTACAAAAAAAGTAGTGTGTACTTATGTACACGCTTTAGAAGTTATACTTCTTTGGCGTAACAAGATAAAAATCTTTTCAAAAATGTTATCTTTCGCCTTATTCTACGTTTGTAGAAAAAACGACACCAACAATAGGAAAAGGTATTTAATACATACATACTGTTTTTGAATAAAATGTTGACTATAGCTAACTTCAGGATGTCGGTTTTTCGTGAGAGTGTGCGTGCGCATCGTAAAAATTTACTCTCATCATTTTTCCCTAACGCGCCAAAAGAAGTATAACTTCAAAAAGCCAGATCCAGTTTCTTGCCGGTTATTCTCGATCTCTTCCATTTTTGCCTGGACCAAATAATGTCAAAGTGTCGACATCAATAATGTACAATCAGCTAGTATATGGTAAAACTAATATCATTTGTTGATGAATTACACCAACTGTCACTGGAAAGCTACAAGCTTTCA
This sequence comes from Antheraea assamensis, assembly GCA_035772565.1. NCBI lineage: Eukaryota > Metazoa > Arthropoda > Insecta > Lepidoptera > Saturniidae > Antheraea > Antheraea assamensis. The sequence continues at coordinate 541,949 of JAQQSE010000107.1, forward strand.
CGAAGGACCAATACTATAGATAATAAACATTCCTTGATTACAGTGTTTATGTACCCCAAGTTAGCAAAAGGTCTGTAATCAACGATATACATCCACCGATCATTCTTCTCGTAGTGGCTCTGTCAACGTGATGATACACCTTAACGATGTCACAGGCTCTCGTATATTGCTATTTGTCACGAACGGCGCGAAGACGCTTTGTTTAGCAGTTGGCGGTCGAACAGCCACTAGCATAATCATTCCAACGGTTAGATCTGTAGTCGTCAAACTACGACCCGCGGCCGGTCTTTGTGCGGCCCGCGACATACCAAACAATTTTAGTAGACAGTTACTTTCAAAACTGATTTTGCATTTATAGTTAGTTAAATGGAAGTACGCGGGATGGGAAAACGACATAAATCGAATCATGTTTAGCTCGATAGTTAAACATATAACTCGAACAATATGCCAATTGATTCGTGTTGTGGACTACCAAATTCGTGACTGTACGGCACGCAGATATACCTCTTATAGTTCTATAGGTTATATAGTTCTGCAATATGTAATGATAGGGATGTGTCTTATTGTGTCGTTAATTGGTATCACATTTCGTTCCACCCGTTCAGCTTGTAAATTTACATTACTATTGTAAACTATACCATCTAGCAGTACCGAACACTGGACACCATTAGATATTCGAACAAGTAATGAACATACAATTGCATGGGGTTTCCAGGTTCTCAGGATTCACCTTCTCGAATTGGAGAAGGTGCAAGAGTTATGTCGTGACTTCTGCGGACGGTACATAGCATGTCTCAAAACGAAGATGCAGAGCGAGAATCTATTACGCACAGATTATTCCGCGGGTAAGTTTTGGAACTATCTTCTCGGTATCTTCTTTCAGGTGCTCGATTGAGATGTAATAGTTTTTGCAATATATTACACTAGTTTTTTATTTGACCAATCCTTCGGGAACAGTATTTTTTTTAGACAATTGTACTCTATTTCTCTTATATGCAAAATCTCACGAAAAGTGAATGTGTTCTGTGAGGTTCTTATAATGTAAGGTTGGGGTAAATATGTTTGTCCGTCGTTTCCAGGCGGCGTCGAGAGCAATAATAACCTGTCAGGTTCCCTGGACGACCATTCCAGTACATCCAATTCGCCGCAATATCAGGTATGAAATGTATGTTAACATTTTATTATGGTCAATTTTGTAGTGGTAGAAAAAAAGATCGAGTGTGTTCAGATATCTCCGTCAGGAACGAAGCTTCCTTGACTAAAACAAAGTATCATATTAAAAAGTTGAGGGTTCGTCTGCTCAAATTTCTCTCGAATGTGAGTGAGGGAGATAGAAGAGGGTACGTGTGAGAATGAACGAGAGAGATAGATAAAACTAAAGACGATTACAGTGTTAGAAAAGATATGAGCTAAAAATAAAACTGACTTAAAAGAATTCAACCTAAAAAAAATGCACCAGAACATCTTTGACCATATTTGGATATCGACCTAGTCTTGGATTGTCATAAACCACCTACCTATATTTAAATTACTATACATCTTCTATTCGATTTTGGAGAATTTCTTGCTATATCTTCGAAATCCAAAGTACAATGTTGATGAAATTAAAATGGTTTGGGGTAAAAATGGGGGTAAATTACCCCCTTAGAAATATCTCCTTTCCAATAAAGAAAGAATCTTCCAAAAATCTATTTACAAATGAGAACGTTCTTAGTTAAGAAACATAAGACAACAATTAAGGCGTTTTGAGGAACTTCTCCTTTTTGAAATCGGTTAATACATTAATTTTGATCTGGTGAGTTACGCGCGCTGTTCTCTTTTTTAAATTGTGATAATATCTTTTGCAGTCTCCCCCCGCGCCGCTGCCCGCTCCCCCCTACCCGTCTATGTTCCCCCCGCACACTGAGATACCGTTTGTAAATACAACACACCGTGAACCACGTGAGTAACTAATTTTACCTCCCAACTCCTTATTTTCACCGTATAAATCATTGTTCTAGTTATCAACGAGAATTTCACTGGCATGTTTTATTTGTAACTGTTGCCCTCGTTATTTTTTTGCATGTAAGATATATAAGAAACACTGTATAATGTATTCTATCTTATTCCCTCGCACGTTAAGTCTTATAGTATGTAAATTTTTGTCTCTTTTTAATATCATGTTTTTGTTTCATCGAGTTTCAAATCGGAACTTTAATAGTTTCATACTGTTACTGTCCCTAACATAATATATACATATGAATATAATTGAAGTATATTGTTTGTCTGAGTTAATCTCTGAAATGGCATGACTGTTTTTAAATAGACTTTTACTGGGAGATAAGGGATTTTTCAGAGTATTGACTGGGATGTAACTCAGTATTGTTACGACTTTTTTTATTTTGACATAGCAGTACTGACAAACAACTCAGGAACTCTCAAGAATCTCAAATCAAAGTAAATACGTAGTGGACATTAAAAACAAAAATCGTGTGAACGGACGAAGTCGGGGTCTACGGCTAGTGATTAATATATTATAATGAATTGTTAATTAAATATACTTTAATTTCCAATTCGTGTCTATGGAATAGTCAAAATTAGATTGATTGAAAAATGTTGTTGTCTATTCTGTTTCCAGAACCACCCTTAGTAGTCCAAGGTTCGACTCCGATCGGCCAAATCGGTAGTAGTTTGCTCACAACAGACACCTTCACCGGTGAGTACAAATAGCGATAACTAATATAATATGTTAAAATATATATTATAAGTAAATATCTATTGCTGTATATATATATGTGTGAGTATCACAAAAGAGTGTTTTACCCTTGTTTAGAGATAGATACTATTTAAATTTAAATACTAATCTAAGTAGACAGTTCTTGATTTATTATTGTGATTTATTGTATTTGTCTTTGCCGGTGGAGGGTCTGATGGGACCGTGTAAATAGGTCCCACCAGGAGGGATGCGGTGAAAAAATAGCGTGGAAATAATCCTAGGCTCGTAAGAACCAATGAATATGTGTGAACGATAGGGGGTGTAAGAAGCACTTATTTCACTTACCGAATCGCCCCCTGGTGCCTCGAAGTCGATGGCCACTGGATCGTCCACGTACAGATTGTCATGCGGCGATAGATGCGATGATGGGTTCACAATAAAACAAAGCGTGTTATTTATATGTTAACTAGCTGATCCGGCAAACGTTGTTCTGCCATATAAATTATAACATGGTGCCATCTATTGATTACTTACTCAATCCAGTCGAAAAGTATCGACATCTGTTAGAATCTTTTGGATTTAAGAGATAATTGTGACTGTCAATTAATTATAGACAAATAATTTGCAATAAAATAAAATTGCGACTATAATTAAAGATCTAAGCTATCCTATCTCTCAAGTTGGACCAGACTGCTCACGGTGTGCCAATTTAATTTAAAATCGGTTAAGTAGTTTAGGAATCCATCGCGGACAAACATCGTGACAGGAGATTTATATATATTAAGATTATGGCGGAGATGTATTCGTTATTGTGAAAAAAGTGCGCATCGGTCAAAAGTGACAAACGTCACCCCCGTATCGAAATATGAATTTTAATAAAAACTTCATAGTGGAGCATCCGACTTACCAGCCGGCAAAAGACGTTTCGTAATAATTTATGAATTTCCTGGGTATAATTAATTTGGAAGATGTCGATACGTTGAACAATTTTAGAGATTCACAAGTTAATCACAACTACCCACTATATGACATATTGTTATTTGAAGATGAATTTATTTTGCGATATATTGTTGTTTCATTTTACGCACTGTAACGTAAGATATTAAACTGATATATTATTTATTTTAATATTTAGTTTAATCATAATAATAATTTACAATAATAATAATAATTAATTTTACTTCAATAATTAAAAATGAAATGTATGAAGATCTGAACAAAAGTATTATTAATAAATTAAAATTGTTTGTCAGATATCTGTATGTAACGGAACGTTTTTAATGATGCGATTGAATTGAATGAAAACTATTCAGAGCTGCTTGCATAAAAACTTAAACCAGATGTTTTACTAGAGACCGCTTGGACACGCTTTTGTAATAAAGTATTTTAAACATGTGTTCAACGTTACAATCTTAGACACTGTTTAGTAAAACTCGTGTTAAACGCGTGTTCACTTTTGTTTTTGTAATTAGATCGTATATTTTTAGCGTCATATATGTACGTTAGTTTCGTTGATAGAGTCGATCACGAAGATAGTGTTTCTAGGTGCAAACTCGACGAACTCGGGATCCTCGGTCTCGGGTTCGCCACCGCCTGAAGAGGATTGCGGTGATGATGCAGCCGGCAAGCGAGGAGTGCTGCCGAGACACGCGACGCAGGTGATGAGGGCCTGGCTCTTCCAGCATTTGGTAGTGAGTATGTTAAATCGTGGAAAATAGTTTGATCAGCAGATGATCGCGGTAACATTATTATCATTTAATTTTAGATGTGATTATGATGAACTATTACAAAAGTATCCATTGATGATCTATTCCTCAATGAAATTCTTATAATAGCTGACATACACGATGGAACTTAATTTAGTTGCTCTAGTGACATGAAGCTCTTTATATAAGGAAAGTAAACGTAGAGAAAGAATGGTTTTATTTACAATATATTGGATACGCAAAAAAAACTTTTTTTTTCATTACTCTATCTTATTAACTCTCTCACAATTAACACGAATCGAATGACATATGAACGATAGATAGATTAAAGTCCGTCGGATTGTTTAGTCTGTAGAACGTGTCAAAGAAATAATATATACATATACTGCAAAAGGATGATGCTGTTTTTGCGCAGACCCGTAAGATATTACACTTGCTCTGCGCAGTGGGGTAAAAGCATTATCCTTTTTTACGTATTGGAGTAAAAACATTATCCTCTTTCTGTGGCGCAGTCGGGTAAAAGCATTATCCTTCTTCTGTGGCGCAAGTCGGGTAAAAGAATTATCCTCCTTCTGTGGCGCAGTCGGGTAAAATCATTATCCTCTTTCTGTAACGCAGTCGAGTAAAAGCATTATGCTCTTTCTGTGAGTCAGTCGGGTAAAAGTATTATCTCCCTTGGCGCAGTCGGGTAAAAGTCTTATCCTCTTTCTGTGACGCAGTCGGGTTATAGCATTATCCTCCTTCTGTGGCGCAGTCGGGTAAAAACATTATTCTCCTTCTGTGGCGCAATCAGGTAAAAGCATTATCCTCCTTCTGTGGCGCAGTCGGGTAAAAGCATTATCCTCCTTTTGTGACGCAGTCGGGTAAAATCTTTATCCTGTTTCTGTAACGCAGTCGAGTAAAAGCATTATCCTCTTTCTGTGACGCAGTCGGGTAAAAGCATTGACCTCCTTCTTTGGCGCAGTCGGGTAAAATCTTTATCCTGTTTCTGTAACGCAGTCGAGTAAAAGCATTATCCTCTTTCTGTGACGCAGTCGGGTAAAAGCATTATCCTCCTTTTGTGGCGCAGTCGGGTAAAATCTTTATCCTGTTTCTGTAACGCAGTCGAGTAAAAGCATTATCCTCTTTCTGTGACGCAGTCGGGTAAAAGCATTATCCTCTTTCTGTGACGCAGTCGGGTAAAAGCATTATCCTCTTTCTGTGACGCAGTCGGGTAAAAGCACTATCCTCCTTCTGTGGCGCAGTCAGGTAAAATCATTATCCTTTTTCTATGGCGTAGTCGGACAAAATCATTATCCTCTTTCTGTGGCGTAATCGGGTAAAATCATTATCCTCTTTTTTTGGGCACAGTCGGGTAAAATCATTATCCTCCTTCTGCGTAGTCCCGTCGTTTATACAGTCAGGTAAGAATCATTTAATTGTTATAATAGTAAATTGCTCTGTCATTCAGCATCCATATCCTACGGAGGAGGAGAAGCGGACGCTGGCCGCGCAGACCCGGCTGACCCTCCTTCAGGTCAATAACTGGTTCATCAACGCTCGGCGCAGGATCCTGCAGCCGATGTTGGACTGCGCAGAGAAACCAGGTCAGTACTAATCCTAACACGGCATGATGGATATAATCATATTATTGATGTTTTCGATGGACGCAAACAGTGTGACGATTATATAATAGGGTGTTTTATTTGAAACGACAATTTTTTTTTTCACTAACAGCCTGTACTATCGTTCTAGATGCTGAGAGAAAAAAAACCCCTTTTACATTCCTATAGTAATACATACAAAAATAGTAATAAGTACGGTTATTTGTAGTATATATAACACTCTTCAAAAGATCCTATAACAGTTTCCCTCTAAATCAACTCGTGTTCGTATCAACTCTAAAAGAATTTTTGTTCTACTTTTATCCCATATGTTTGAAAATATTAAGAGAATGGCTCCTTCTATCAAAACACCCTAATATAGTATATATATATATATATATGTAATGACATATGATATAAAATTAATAATGATGGCGTATTAATTCATTAATCTCAATTCAGTAGTTAGTTAATTAAAAAGGTGGTTTTTGATGAAACTGGTAAAGGGTACGAATTTCTTCAATCTGCTACTTATCACTTTCAACCGTTCCCAAATGCAATGAGAATATATTTTCTTACGTATTTACTATTCTATTTCAGGTGGTAAGAAAAGTAAAAACGGTTCGTCTATAAGCAAGAGATATTGGCCTGATGCGCTCTCGAACCCTCAGTTCACTGCCGGTAAGTGAAGTATTGTAACGCCTACGAATGATTAAAAAGACCAACGTAATAGACACTCGACAATTATTAACACATTTTCATTTTAATATAGCTCAAAGATCCCACGATACCGCAGTCGTAAAACTCTTCAGACGATATATTTCTTTTAATACTTTGTAAGTTTGCATTTGAGCATAGTGTCATTTGATTATAAATAATGATGTGGTCTAAGATGGTAAACGCGCTAATTCTAGACGAGTTGGCTGTCAAGCTGCCGGAATAGACCAATAGGTGCTTGGTGACCGATTTTTAACTTGAGGGTGGTAGCTAGCGGGCGGCGGACTTAGGAAAAGCCCTACCACCGTGCTATGGTTTCATCATGATGTGTTCCTTCAACGAAAGCTCCGACTACGTTACAAGGATTCGAACTGACGTCTTTCGACGTAGTGTCAACTCGCTATCTAACATCAACATCGCTTCATTAATTTCGGCTGTCGCTTTATATTACCAGTTACCACTAATTACAACTGTGTTATATGTGGTCTGTTTGTATACATGCTAAATACCAGTTTCGGTCAACTGTTGAACCAATGACTTCGCATGAACTTCCCAGGTCTCCTGTCTTCATCAGACGACGAAGACCAAGACGGCGAACAATCAGCCGACGAGCAGGAACATCACAACGAAGACCATTCGAACGAATCAACAGCGTACGCTCCTTTACAGCAGAGCATGCATTAAGGGGGTAAGAACGTTATATGACGTGTAAGGGCGGTTGTGTCAAGTATTACGCAATTTCGGAACCTATTTTAGACGTTTGGTGTTGGATACTACGAATAAAAGTCCATATTTTAGGGAAATCAATTGTTTTTACCATAGCTTTTTAAAGTCTATTTCAAATAAATGAACATACCCATACTACGTGACCCTTTTAAGGGGGGTAGATCTTGAAAGTACCACGCTTGGTCGCAGAAAGGAGGGTAAACCGTATTTATGAATTATTACATGTAATTAAAGGGCGGTCTTCTCATATATTACGGATGGTCACCAAGGGGTAGGAGAGGTCTAAAAATTGTCATACATGGATCGAGTAGTATGGGTACGTTCTCTAAAGTGACCACTACAGCTTTATTTCTAACCCTACATACATACGGAGTTACTAAACCGTACCGTAAAATTGTGATGTTCGTGTGTTTGAGCGTGTTTCCATCTATGCACGTCAGACTAGAAAAGGTTGTGCTTCTGTAGTGTTAAATCTTGCACTGGTTTTTCTATTTACCACATAGCTGTTAAATGATCAGATCGTTCAATCGACTTTCCAAAGAGCAACTCTTGATATTTTGTAATCAAAAAGCTTACAATTATAGTATTGGTTCATAATAATCTGAAATCACACTGTTGAACACGTTTTTAGTTGAATGTCCACCACTTTCGTGATGTTGGACGCCGGGTGAAGACGTTCGTATACGTATTTCAATATGTCACAAATGTCAATTTCGTCTCAGTGACGCTATCACGTCACTTTGACAGCTGTCAAAAAATTTGGCATATGTCAGATTGACGTTTGACAAATCGCGTATCCGTTCAGGGTTAGTGGGTAACGCTGTCGCGTTCGGATATAAAGATTAAAAATTCTATTCCATACACACTTTACACTTTGTATATATATATATATATAAAAAAACTGTATACGTATTATTTTAATAATAAAAATAATCATGACAAGAACGCATGTCACAATTATTAATTAGGTTTATTTGAGGAAAGACATTAAATTATTGAAACAACTGATTTGTATACCATATAGTGTGTAATGTTTAGACTAAAAATAATGTAATCGACAATAACTATGTTGCGGCGACACGTTGAAAAACATTATTTCATGAACTATGTGATATTTTAAAGTAATATCGTTGTTGTTTTTTTTTTATTCCGTTGCGTTTTGTCGAATTTGCTCACAAAAAAGTTTTTAATAACTGTTTGCTATACATCTGAAATCAACTGCACCGCAAATTGACGACAAGTTGCTGTCGCAAATGTATGTCAAATTGCTATCAAAATTAGCAACCAATTTGTAATCAAATTCTAGGCAGCGATCGCAACGTAAATAGATGCGTGTGTTATTGAATGATTAAATTGTAAAATTTTACAATCTGTTAATTATTTATGCTAGGTAGTTCTTTCGTGATCATGAAATAATAAACAACACAATTAATGATTAAAGTTTGCTGCAACTTTTGCTGTCAATTTGCTTTTGCTGTGTAGTTTGACGTTCAATTGTAAGTTTTGAAGTTTCTGTAAAGTTTAAACCGGCGTCTAACTGAGAAATATTTGGACAGCAAATACTGCACAGCAAATTGTGGTCAATAGAGAATGTATGTCTATATGTTTCTGTCTCAACAAATCATAGACATTTTTCAGCATCGAGTTTGTGTAAACGGTCACCGTCGGGCATAGTTATCGTTAAATGCATAAAAATGTATACGTAATTCATACCTCAGTATTTAAAAAATTATATATGTATACACATTATATCGCAGTAAATTACTTAACATATGAGTTGGGGTTTTGAAGTCGAAAGTTTTTATGACGTCTATGTTAGACTAGACCAGCGGTTCTCAACCATCGAGTCGCGACACATCGATGTGTCGCAAGCACTTGTCAAATGTGTCGTGATATTTACAACTCTTATTTTCGTTCACTTTGTAACATCGAAAATGTTGCATGTAAGTTTCTAAGGGCGTCTCGAATTTGTAAAGAGTATTTTAGTGCTTCGCTGATATTAAAAATTGAGAACCTCTGGACTACAGGCCTGTTATTTGATATATCTATCTCGGTTACTCACTTGGAGAATTGTATTGTTGCGAGCAGTGCCACTATTTATCCAATTTTTTTAATTTCCCTCTGGGACTTATATTTCTACATTTCGAAGTTACGACCACAGTTTTAACTTTGAAATCCTTGTCTAGTTTAATATAGAAGTCATTGCTTCATTGCAATATTTTTTCAAATCGGTTTCTTTATTGTATTCGGTTTGATAATAACGCTATAGTTCGTTTTAAATTTCTAAAAATTTTGAAATATATGGGACACTGGAGTCGTTGACAGGGCCGGATTTAAGGGTTTCAAGTGGGAGATCTCGATTTTTTTTTGGATTAGGCAAGTTGACTGGTATCACGTTTTCATAACGCGTTAATAATTAACAGTGGCAAAATGAACTTCTTTATGTCACGAACAATGTCTATGTAATATGTGGATTGTGCAGTAACTGATTTGCTTCTGCAGCCAATTATAGTATTTCTTGATAATAAAGGAGTATTATATTTCTGTATTTAAGAACGCTACTTATCGTCTAGTGGCCGAAAATAGACTAGGTTTCAATGTAAAGGAAAAAAAAAACAACATGCGTGAGTGTCGTGGAACACTCGGTTGGAACGAAGTTCTTTTCTTGGTATATTATTAAATTATTGGTAAACGTATTATAATTATTGATTAACAAATACAAATAAATGAATTACTAGCGGCTGAAAGCAATTCAATGAAACGCAGAATTAACGAAAGAATTCAAGGAATGATGGGGAATTTTTAATTGATATATTTTTTTGAATTATAAAGATAAACATTTTATTGTATGTACATCATTCAATGTATCTAATTAATTATAAATTTCATCAGATAACACAATACGCTACGAAACGTCTGACGCGTATGCAGTGTACAATATATAATTGCGCAGGCGCGAGCCCGTGAGAACTTATTGTCTGTTTTTGAACCAATAAGCTCGCAGAAATGGTCGTGACGGAAAAATCTTACACATTTGTTCGGCTAGCCCGCATCCATCTGTGCGATAAGGAACTTCGTAAAAACAAACCTTTTCCAAGGATTTTTTTTATTGATGACACTAACTCCCGTCAATATGTACCAAATAAAAAATAATTAAAGAGAGTCGTTTGAGAAACAAAGGATCAATATGTTTCGAGATATACGTTTAACTGTACGAGACATGTTGGTCAACCACTCAGCGCACTTACTTATTCGGAAATATGCCGTAAATAAAGTTTTAATAAAATATTATAGACGTTGGAAAAGTTAATTGGCTAACGCGTAAAAACTGTGGAATACACGATAATCGATTAAAACTTTTACATTGATATGCTTTGAAATCTTAAAGAAAACGCTTCCTGGTTCTGGCAGTTTTTTTTTCTGTGTCATTTCTTACAATTTTTTATTGTTAAAAAGGGGAAAACGTCAACATTGTGGCCATTGATTGTCCCATTTGGATTTGTAGTTACTAAATCCGGCTCTGGTCATTGTACTCTTATTCTGTAAGATAACCAATAGCGGACTATAGTGACACAAAAACACTGATGCCTATGCAGAAGTTGCAGTTAGTTTGTCATAATTTGTGCCTCATCGGATGGCCCTGTAGCTTACCACTGTCCTATATTTAAATAGTCTGGTCTTGTTAAAAACATGAACGATATAGCTCTCTCTCTCTCTCTCTCTTTTTTCTTTAAAAGTATTCTTTAGCATTTTTGAAATATTACAAATGCATATTTGTCTACACTTATAATAATAATACAATAATACCAATTATTTAGATAACAATAACATGTTTATTCCTATTGACTTTATAGAGATGTATTGAAATAAAATAAAATTGAAAAATGAAGACATCCTAGTATATCTATCTCGCTTACTCCTCACTAGAATTATATGGTGTGGCTATTACAGTCGAAATTGTACATTATGACGTCATAGTCATTACAATACAATGCTTTAATTTTCGAGAATTTTCCTTCCGGATTGTAAGGCCTAATATATATAAGCCACTGTTTTAATAACATATATTTTAAAAGTATTTTACTTCGATATTTATTGGATGGATGTAATAGATGGTGTTAATTTTTTTTTCTTGTGGTTGCGTATTTCTTTTGTTACAAAAGCGTTCGTCAATTTTCATACCGGTTGTGAATAAATAAATAGTTTAATTTAATTTCACAGCGTTTTTACCGACTGAAACCAATCAAAATAAATAGTACTGTAAGGTATTTTTTTTACGACAGACAAAAAAAAAACGACTATAGACAATACCGTCCATAGACAAGAATTGTATTTATTTTTAACGTGTAAAGAAATAAGTTTTTTATATACTCAATGTTGTAATTATTTCGATTGTTTTTTAACTCAGCCATATTAGATGTTAAGTTCTTAATCTTTAGTCTTATTTCATTAAAAGAAATGCTTCATAATCGACTTTTCTTCTTTGTGAAGTCAAATAAGCAAAAAAAAAAATTATTAGGGAAATCGCTTATGATGTTTAAAAATTTAACAGTATTAGAAAGTGCCACAGCGTTTAGTCGATTTTGGGTATCGAATGGTCGATTATGAACTATTTCTTTTAAGTCTATGACTTCAGGTGCGAGACTGCCATAGATTATATAGTATTATAGGGCGACTCTCATACTGAAGTTAGAGTATAAAAAAACTAACGTATTTCCATACGTTTATACGATGTAATTATACGATTTGAAATAAAAATAGTATACCTTATCAATTGATGATAAAACTTTCGATTCAAATATATGTATACGCAGATAATAAATTAAATAAACAAAATGGCGGAACTTTTAAAATTTAGATGTTATATCTACCGATATTTTTCGATTGCGGCTTCTGAGGTGATGAGTGATGTAGTGTTTTAGAAAAATAATGGCAGAAAAAAAGATTCGCTTTTTATTTTGTCTATAAGGAAAGTATTGAATTTGACCAGTATTTGAAAATGACGTTTTGTTATCTGTTCAAGTATTTTTACAGTGTCACTCTTAAAAAAAAGTTTGAAAACGGTCTGCGTTATTTTTTTAATTCACGTAGATTGTAAGGCAAAGGTTGTAAATATATATCCATATATTAATATCGCCATATACATTTCTGTCATTTTAAGCACGATGTGATGTTTAGACGATTCTTGTTATATAAACTTCCTGGTGTTACCAACGCAATAAAACGTATTATGTTTCCGCCGAAATATTTTTGAGAACGATTTTTTTTATTTCAAAATTCGAACAATTCTAACTAAAGCATGTTTTCGAAGTATTAAATTAATTTTGATCGTAACTCGCTGAATTTAACGTTTATTTTCCATTGGTAATGAAACGTTATTTGGTGTACTGCGAACTCTTAAATTTATTTGGATGAAAAAATAGCAATTTTAGTTTAGTTTTCTAGTTTCGGGAATAATATATTGAATTTAATTAAAAGCTCACAGGCTTAGCGTACATTTTTGCATTAAACTGTGGTCAAATGTTAAAACTACTCGTCCAGAGTAGTCACTGTTTACATAAGTTATTGATATTTTTTTCCTATATATTAACATCTACGCATAATATCGTTATTGCATTTGACAAAGTTGCTATTTTTTTACCCAGCGACCTCTTCGATGTGGAATTTAGTGAACAATTTTTGTTCGGTATGAACGTGCGTGGTATTAAGCACTATTATTTTGCTCGGATCCCAGTTTTGTTTTGGAAATTTATAATGCAAGCTAAGCTACCTGTTATCTATCTATCATTAGCTATTTGCCAGTGAAAGTCCCGTCAAAATCGGTGTAATCGTTTTGGAGATTAGTTATTTATTATTTTTAATTCCCATTATAATTTTATATCTATTTAGTAAAACAAACTGTTATTTTGTCATTACAAACAGACACTGCTATTTTATTTATTTGTACAATTTATATAGTAATATTGAAATGATATTGTATTATTTTTTACTTTTTTATCTTTAAATGTTTTTATGATGGTCAAAAATTCATATAAGAATTTTAATTTATCTGTGAATACATTTTGTTAAATCAGTTACCGTGTTATTATACGTAGGATATCATGATCAAAGAGTATAAATGAAACAGATGAGTCGACCGACACCTTTTTCTTTTGCTACTATACTGTATAGCATTGAGTTCGCAGTATACAGTCATAAAATAAATAAGTACAGAAAGTTGACTCCGGCCAACGTTTATTATGAAAAGTATCGTGTAGGAATTTTAATGTAAAACATATTTTTTCTGATAAGTGAACTGGTTATAGGAAAATGTTGGTTAAATGTCGATAAAATCGTTTAATATCATGTCCAAGGCAGTGTTGTTGTACGTACTACGGTTATAACATATTTTTGAAGTGAAACTTCTTATAGGAGGTTTTTGACATTCTGATCAGCAGCGTTTTTGTGTGATAAGAATTGGTGGGGGTAAACACTGTGTCAGGTAGAGTATTGAAAATACCAGTTCTTCGTCCGATAATCGAAGTCAAGCAACGTCGGGTACGGCCAGTACTTGAATGGGTGTCGCCTGGAAATATCGCGTGACGTTGCCTTTTTTTTAATTATTTGTATTTTCTTTTAATAAAAATGTTTCCTTGTGATACAAAAGTTATACTTCTGTCGTGTCTTTATTTTTGACTTTATAGGTTTTAGCATTTGATCACATTGTTATTTGATGTTACTTAGAAGCGAACTTAGAATAAGCCCTACCACCTACTGATATTGAGCGGAGGTATTCGCGACTAGACGGGAAATTATATAAATTCAACAAATATTTTTTTTTATGTCAAAGTATAGCAAACACGCAGACGGCCCACCTCATGGTAAATAATTATCGTCGCCTTTAGACAACTGTAATATCACTGGTCTTACTTTTGTGATGCCAACCTTGAAAAACCTTTTTCACAACGCTATAATACCATTATATATTACAAAATGTTAAGCTACTAGTAGGTTATCATCCATTGGCAACAATACAACTATTACTAAAAATTTGCGGGATGGCGCTGTTTGACTTAGGCGGTAATCATTACATATAACATTTTTTTAAAACTCATTTTTTTCAGGGAAATAATTTATATATATAAACGTAAAATGCAAAACTCTATCTAAATACAAAATTTGATCCAAATTGTTAGAGCCGTTTCTGAGATACGCGAAATAAATTTATGTATATGTAACAAATTGCCGTTTAAAGTTATGCGGCATTACACTGATACTCGGGACTCGTGTCGGCCACAGACGCTATTGTTTGGCGTTTGACGTTTAGAAGTTGACTTTCTGTACTCATATATGCTGTGTTAGAACACTGATTGGTAAACATTATTATTAGAAATAATATTAATATGTGGAATCGAGTAATTATATTATACGGTGTAACGGATATACGTAATTTCGAAATGTGAATTATCTAAAAGAATATGTTTTTTTATATAATAATTAGGTATAAATGTAAGTATACATACATACGTATATAGTAGCGTTATGAACTGTATTTTTAAAGTATGTTAAACTCGACGAAGGAATGCCAATCTTTGCATAGAGTAGGCGGTATTATTTTTTTGCTTATTTTATATATTTAAAAAATATTACAATGTATATTGTAAAAGGGAACGGAAATTCGGATAATCTCAAAAATCAGGTTTCTTATTTTTTTCGCAGTACAATTGATTACGTTCTGGTGAACGATTGCAATAATGTATTGTCTCTTGGTTTTGTGAGCATTTTAAATATTGCATAAAAATGTAAATTTTATTAACATTCTCTTTACTATGAAACTACCGTTCAACTGAAATATAATATACAGAGATTAATCTAGAAAAAAGAAGACACTTTAATGTTAATTATATATATTTCAACGTAGTTTTTGCTACTTAAATTAATTGTCAAAATCATTGCCATCAAATTTAATCATTCCTGATGATTTACAAAAACTTTTTTTTTATGAAAATGCAGGTTCTGTTACGATTTTACTTATTTTAAATGCATAACCTCGTGCTCAATACAACTTGATTATTGTGCAATAGTGAAGTCGATTAGACACAATTACATAAAATACGAGAATTTTGTGATGCCACAAGAACCGTCTGGAAAGTTCTGTTGGACCGTGGGAGGTTGGTCTCCCTTTTGTTATACAACAGAAGATACTGGCTACCGGTATCATTTTTTTTTAAACGAGTATTATGTTATGTAAAATATACAATAAAATATGTCTCTAGCTTCTTCGTATTTAATGACTTACAACTAGTAAGTGGTGCTGTTAATAGTAATAACTCCTCATTGGCTCGTTAGCCCGTTTGACCACACCCTATTTGGTTACAGTCGTCAGTGTGCTGCAAGCGCGCACTGTCGTTTATGTTATACGTTAAAATTGATTTTTGAGATTATTCGTAATTCTACGGTTATACGTACTATAATTATAGTGAAAAAATGTCCACTTTATAGTATACCATAGCTATAAACAGTGCTTCACTAGTCTATAAGTACATTACGAGATCATATTATACATACAGCATAATTTTTGCTAGTCAAATAAAATAATTTTTAGGCTCTTTACTATGTATTTTTATTTGTCCTTGATATATCCTTATCCTATTTAAGTAAATGTGAAACTGAGTTGGTTTGCTTGGTACGCTAGTAGGAGGGGGGAGCTTTGTTGCGTCACTATTTTAACGCGACATGGCAGCGTGACTACCACGTTGTTATTATCAGAAGGTTGGAGATAAATAAAATTTCTTACTTCGTTGTGCAGACTTGTAAATGCTTCGGCAGCAGGTTCACGAATCCCTGGTCTACTGAGCTGAGTGCATATTTATAGGAAACTTATCTTGGAGTTGTAAAATAAAAGTATAATTTAGGACTAAAAAATAACACCTCGACAGTAAAATAATTTGAAAATAAGCTCCGATAATAACTACTTTGTAAACAAAAATGAGTCTCGGTTCGTAGAATTGTCTGACGGTATGACGCTATGTTCTTTGCACGTCTCCCGTATGCTCCGTAGGTTACTAGCATGAATAAGCTTAAGCTATAGAAACTGGTATGCCAGTTTACCAGCAGCTGGTACGCTATTTACAGGCATGTCTGTTCTGGGTTATAGATGCAGTGTATGTTGTATGTTACGGATTTGTACTCGACTGGATTGTTATAGACTTTTTAGTTTATTACTTTTCTTGAATAGCCAGTAGGCAAGTCAACTCAACAGTCGCGATTAGTGAATTAATTGTAAATAACTAAGGTTTCGTTGATCGATCGTTATAATACAACTGATTAATTTTAAACCATTTTTGCCCAAAATTAATGATATTGATCATTAACTTCTTATACATATAAAAATCATTTGTAGAGTAACACTTCAGAACGGCACTGCACCTAATTGGCTAATTCTTTTTCGTGTTTCTAATTGTCAGAGCAAGATTTGTATTAAAGAAATTGTTTAAAAAATCGTATGGAAAAGTGAAAAAATTTGGGTTCAAAATCTCAATATAAAAATGAGTAAGACAGAAGACCGTAGGGAGTTCTTAAAAAATATTGGAAGAATTGACGTCCATTAGTTCAGATGCCATCTTGTTTTATTGTATGGTCTTACTGTAACCAGAAGATTTGGTCTCACTATTTTACAGAAGCCTATAAAACTAAGGTACAATACAGTCACTTGCCGTGCTTCGTAAAAAAAGCGAGAAAAATTTAAAGTCGAGAATTAACCTCTTTGTACTTGTGAACTTCAACGTCTAATATAACTTGAAGTCGGGGGCTATCTCTATAGTATTTATGGCAATCAATTTTGCTAGTAGATTATTACTGCCATTGTCGGATAGGTAATGATATTACAAGTTTCTTACGATCACTTCAATGAACCGAACAAGATGGCGGCCGTCTTGTTAGAACTTTCTAGTGAGTTTTTGTGGCATATCAGAATGTAGGCTCCGTAGCATTATTTCATATCCACTTCACGTGCACACAATAACCAAGCTATATTACGTAAAACGCCATCAATATTACAAAAGTATAGAGCCAAATAACACAAGATTATGAATAAAATATAGAATCCACTACATAACATTCCAAGAATCCCGCCAAAAACTCGTATAATTTATTTATTTAACCCTTAAATGCATAGTGTTGCCAATTGTCCTACATTCCACTTACCACTTGAATGTGTGCATCTCCGAAAGCATGTTAAAACTAAACTAAAACAGTGTGAATAATATGGTGGGTGATAACTTTCTCTCTCTCACACTCTTGTAAATTAACACGGCCCTAGCCTAAGTGGTCTGGAGTGTGCGTTGATATGTCAAACACTGAATTAGAAATCGAAACGCAGAACTACTTATATTCAGACACGGCATTATACAATATTAATTGAATATTTCACTTGGATATAATAATGAAGTAAATAAAAGAAACACAAAATATACGAATAATTTTTATTACAAACAATAATTATAAAAATTCTCCTAGATTTAAGATATGTACAAGTTCATAAGCATATAATCTTATAGTAATCCTTGATCACCCATGTTTTAACTTAAATAATAATGGAATGTCCAGTATGTTAACTACACTATATAAATTTCGTCTGACGCAAAAAACAATACACGCGATGTATACATATATAGTTTAATAGTACATGTATAATACAGAGAAAAGTCGACGTATTCTAATCAAGTCATCAAGAGGGAGTCTTCGGGCACGTATATTGCTGACGCTGGCTAAAACCCTGAGAGATACATCAAACTAATGTACTACGGCATTGTACGTCTTAAAAATGTCTACAGAAAAGTCATTAATGGTACATGTCTATCTCCTAAGGATAACTTACGGTAATAATTTTTTTCTTTATTGAAGTGAAATTGAATAAGAATGGCAGGACTTTGAAATTCTGATCAGCAACTTTTTTACGTCATGAAAACGCTGGAGGCAAACACTGTCGGGTAGAGTGTTGGAAACACTGGTTCTCATCCGATCACCGAAGTTAAGCAACACCGGGCGCGGTTAGTACTTGGATGGGTGATCGCCTGGGAACACCGAAGTTTGCTTGTCGTTGTACTTTTTATAAAGAAGTTTTCATTTCCTTCGTATGGTTAAGCAGGCATACACTTGTTCTTATTAATTAATTAAATGTGGTGCTATTTAATCTGTACACTGTTAATCCTTATCCGAATGATTATTAACTTCGGCCATTTAAAATAGATTAAAGATATCACAGATTCCAAATTCCGTATAAAAAAAAAGACTAATGTAAAGAAAAAAAATGGTTTGTGTGAAGATTCTTACGAAACGTGTATGACTTTAATAAACTCTAATTGCCAAAACTGCTAAAAATTAATTTCCTAAAAATTTCCTTTAGCCTGACTGCACTGTTAGCCACCAGGCCGTTACAGGTTCATCGAATTGCTAAGGGGAGCACTTAAGACACATCGCCCGATTTTATATAGGCAACCAGCAAAGGGCGCACGGTGCGCCTCGGCTTGTGCTGTCGCCGAATATACCCGAATGTATGATGTTAAATTAGAAAGTTTATACTAAAGAACATCTGACAAGGTCAAAAGTACCTTGGCAAATTGGTAAAGTTATATTTTATTTCAGTCAGAAGCACGTAAGATATATAAGAGTCATTAAATAAATAACTATCGTTTAAAACAAACAGTTATCAAAAGTAAGTATAAGAAAAGGACGACACCATGTTAAGTTATTATTAAAAAAATATATGTATACAATTCACTCATCGTCGATCTTTTTAGCCGCTCTGAATTGTAGAAAACAGAGTTAAAGCATTATTATAAGAATAGGATGTTGGATCTTAAGTTGTCTCGGTGTTATTTATGTCTAAATCCGCGTTCTGCGCAACAATATTCAGAGCGGTCAAAAACATTGGCGAGGATTGTACAAAAATTATACATAATTGTTCTGCATCAGACAATTAAAGAAAAGTCTTCAACTATTAAAGCTTTTCATGAGCTATTTTGTTGACTTAAAATTATATTATTTTCTTTGTTTCATAACGCGTCACAATATAATTTATATCCCGACCTTTGTCCACACACCAAAAAGTTTTTAGTTTATTTACTAAAGCAAATATGTTTGTTAACTGATGATTTGGTATATTTAATTCACATATTATCATATTAATTGGTTAAAAACATCACTTTACATTTAACTTGCATTTCAATTCTAAAAAAAATTAGGATCCTGAAAGTTTGAATAAATATTTAAGCGACAACGTGTCGAATATATTTAAATTTCCGCGTACAATTATTCGTGACATTATACAAAATATTGCCAGTATTGTTACATAATGAGTTGAATAATTGAGTTTTTTTTTTCTAGGAACGTTATATTTTGTGATCACGTGTAGGTATATGATATGCTAACACGTGTGCTGTGTATAATAGTATGGAATAAAAAAATAAATAATAGTCATACGAGTAATCTGAGTGGTATATAGTCATTTATAGAAAAAATGTCTCTGTTTACGGCACGATTCATAGGTATTTCTATTACCCAATAGATATAAAACATAATTGGAAATGTGGATACTCGAATTTTTAAATGAATAATTTATTAAGTGGTGTATAATATTACGGAAAGAATTGCTTTTAATTTAAGCTAAATAATTTTGATGTAAAATTTAGTTGTGAATATTATACAGTAAACAAGCAAATACTTACAAGTCGATGAATAAAATATCTAGAAGCTTCTATTCGGTAGTTTTAAAATTTAGTACGTATTCCCTACGATTTTTTTCTATACCGCTATAATACGTTACTCCTGAACGTAAATAGATATCCTATAAATAAACCAAAATTTACAAAAGGAACTCCCAAAGACGTTAACAATATTTACATATAAAAACCGACGCGAACCAAACATAAAAATAAAAAACAAAACCCGATTATATTTTGATTTCATTCATTTAAATAAATTATACTATTAAAAAAACGTAGCTGATGCCCCTTTTACCATGCATAACTGAATTTAACACTTATATTATATTGTGTCAAGTCTACATACACGTTTCAAAACTATTATTTCCATCTTATGCAGAGTTCAATGAACTCGTCGGCCATATTTATTACGTCAAACTCGAACAAAGCACAAAATTACCTTAGTATACAGTGAGCAAATTTGTTATAAAAACTATATAGGCCCTATAAAAATAGGAATCACGTTCAGTCAACACCCTGTACGAACAGTTTATTATGCCTAAACTTATTATCGTCTTACGATTTACCGGCGATTGATTGCGAATCATTTACGAGTCCACAAAATGGCGTCCTCATTCATGTTATGTCATTTTAACATAGCAAAATAATAAATCCGGCTAAGGTCTTAAGAGTGATATATACTTTACATATAATTGTGGCGTCGTAAATCAAGTCAAGTCAGTACACGATTGTCTCTAAACAATTGTTCTTTTTATAATTCAAAAAGGCACTAAATTGAGCAATTCACTAATATTAATATTTATACAGACAGTTCTTAAGTATTATTATCGTATTTTGATTTATACTTTTGTTGTATATTTCTCGTTTTTATACAATATAATAGTATTCTATCAAAATTATTATACATTTTTATGTAAATATTTCCTATCTTAGGAAACTCGTTCTTAAAATAAGTACGTATTCCAATAATGACTCCATAAATGTCCCGAAGTGCTGTAGAATTTCCAATAACCTAGTAATCAATATGTTCCTTATTCCTTCGTAATATATCCCCATTTTTTAAATATCTGTTCGAAATATCCATTAAACTGTTATTATCATATGGGAATTATTAAGGTAATTACTGGGAATGAGATAATTTTAGACAGCTTTTAAGTCAGGAACAACACGAATGTATGTATCTCAATTCGCGCTAATTGCGCTATGGGATCTTATTAAAGGAGTTAATATCAAAACTCTGTTAAATGTCACATAATATTCGTCCATTCGTGACCACATTCTACGTAAACTATAAGAGTTTATAATAGCAATAATATTGGCTTTGGAATTGTTTTTTAATCGATTTCAAAAAGGAGGCTTACATTTCTGTTGTTTTTTTTAATGTTTGTTACATCAGATCTTCGACGTTTATAAACAGATTTGCAAAATTATTTTTCTATTAGAAAGGGGATATTTTCAAGGCGGGTCCCAGTTTCATTTGATTAGCATTGATTGTTGGATTTCGAAGGTAGACGAGGGAACTCCCCAAAAAGAAGAGCTTATTGTATATGACATTTCAAGACTAAGTAGATCAAAGATGTTCTGGTGCATTTTTGGAGTCGATTTTTTTAGGTATGTTTTACTTTTTATTAAAAATAGTCTTCATCTGTATCCCTCTGCTGCTTCATAACATCGAAGCTGTCAAATAAACTGTCACCTAAAAGAGAGAAATTTGAAGATACTGTTCCAATAGACATGTATTTAATATCTTGACTTTAGTACTGTCTGTTTGTTTAGCTATCTGAAAACCTACTTCTATGTTCGGACACTATGAAAGTGTTATCTGAATTAATTAGACTTTCCCGTTCGATATCGCTAAAAGTGGACCTAACGAAATCCGGCCTTAAAACGTTTTTGAACTCTTCAAAACTCTGACTTAGTTCAGGGCTTGAAACAAACACCAGCTCCTGTGATTTGTTGGTGTCAACCCTGTTTAAAGGTTGGTAGGAAGTCGGTAAGAGTCTTGAACTGTTCATGATCAAAGTCGACCCCCGTCTGAGGGTCTCTCTGCCTATTTCGACGATTTCCAGTGAGTTTTGTCCGATGACGAAGCGTTTGTATGCTCTTATGAAGATTATAACCAAGGTGAGAAGACCGCCGATGATTAACGAGGATGTGACCACAGGGCCGAGTATAGGAGCTACGGTTGTCGCTAGAAAGATCCATCTCCATATCGATGTTGTGATTTCTGGGATGCCCTGTGGATATGAAAATAATTTACCTTGTAAATTAAATACTTCAGTATAAAAGTTTCGTCTACCTTCAAAAATTATTCGTGTATACCATCAAACATATTATTGAAAAAACGTATTATACAAAAACATATTATAGAAAAAAAATGTAAAAAAGATGGAAGTACAGATATATTTCTTTAGTTTTTTTTGTATTGCCTATAAAAAAAAATTAGTTTCTTAAAGTGTCTAAGAAATAAAAATTAATTGTATGGTTTTATGAAACCTCGATGTAAGTGAAACTTTTTTACGAGCCATGGGCGCCGCCTTATTGGCTTTGGCTGCTCTGCCGAGCGCCTTTCACTTTACCTCTACTCTGCGACATGCAATAGATGAACAAAAAAATTTGAAGCGATGCAAAAAAACGTTTCAATTTAAAACAAAAAAAATAAATTGATTGTAATCTATATATTAGTCTTTGCGTGATATGCACACAACGACATACCTCTACAATTTTATTCATATAAATGTATTACTTGGTCCAAGCATTGCTCCTTGCAGAACACCACGTTTGTGATTTTTGATATAACGCACATTTTCAATTGATTCAAATTTCTCAACTTACTTCTTCAATCCACATCACTGGGAACATCATATCAGGGAACTTGTGTATATTATTCACCATTATATTCGGAGCACGGTTAACTTTCATGTTTAGTTGGACTCGGACGAAGCCTTCTATAGGGACGCCAACTTTCTGTAATACAATAACAATCAAAACGTATAAAAGATTATAGTATTATGGCTATTTACAGAGGTCATCATCACAACGCCCTAAGGGCATACGTCGTCCTTAATTATTTTGGATCTATTATTTACTAGCTTCCCGCCCCGGCTTCGCATTCAGACATCTATCTCACTCGTGTTTTATTTGATACTTCAGAAAAAGTGTAATAGCAATTAATTCCTAATGTATTATTTAAAATTCTCAAAGATCGCGTGCCCTATTAAGTTTACAGATTTTTTTATGCTTTGTAGGTAAGCGTTTGACCACAATCTCATCTGATGTTAAATGATGATGTGGTCTAAGAGTCACGCTTAACCTATAGGGGGAGACTGGCTCTCAAGTGCAGCTGCCGGAACACACCAACAGGTGCTTGGCGACAGATTTTCAACTAGAGGGTGGTAGCTAGCCAGACGGACTTAGAAAAAGTCCTACCACCATGCTATGCCTTCATCACGATGTTTTCCTTCACCGAAAGCTCCGACTCAGTTGCTTGGATTCGAACTTACGTCCTTCGACGCTGTGTCCGAACTCGCTACCAACTGAGCCATTATTGATAAATATGAATACAAAATGAATTGAAAGTAAATGCCGAACTAAATGCAATTGCCGGTAACAACATTATTGGAAATGAAGAGAAAAGGGGACGTAACTAATTGCATCTCATAAAAGATTTAAGGCTTCTTTATTATAAGGTTTTGAAAATAAACCATGAAACTTCACAATATTCTGCAAATACCAATTGATATACCACAGTCTCTGGTAATTATACGCTCCTTGTCCTAGTATTAAAAAAATTGTAAGCAAATTTTAGTAACCTAATTGAGATTCGTGATGACAAATAACAGTTTTGATAGTTTTTTTTTAAGAAAACTTTATCGGTTTTTTAACGTTTGGTCACAATCTCACCAGATGTAAAATAACGATGTAGTCTAAGACGGGAAATACGTTAAACCTGGGTGGACTGGCTTTCAAGTGCAGTTGCCAGAAAACGCTTAGAGCTTGGCGAGAGATTTTCAACTTGAACCCGGTAGTAGCTATCCAAGCAGACTTAGATAAAGCCCTACCACCAAGTTTCTTCATAACGATGTTTTCCTTTGCTGACAGCTCCGACACAGTTGCAAGGGCCCGAACCTAAGTCCATGTAGGTGGTATTGACCACGCTATCAATTAAACCGTCGTCGCTTCACAAGGTATTCATTAATAATTATCTGGATGTAGGCATGGACTTAAACGCCAGACTTCAGTTAGATTTCAAATATAACTTGATTTGTTAGAATAATGAAACTGTAAATCGTGATAATTCGTGGTGATCGAGTGGTTTAACCGGTGGAATGTTAATTCGATAGCTGCAGATTCGAATCTCGGAACCAAAGAATTTTTCGGAATCCACTTATACTTACTAATTAAAATTGGTAACACTATAGGGAGATGCTAAAGGAAAACATCGTAAGGAAACTGAATATGAGGAATGTTCTTACAGTACCACCGTATGTGGGAAAATATAGAACTGTGGATTTCTCAGAGTTTAAAACCGCGAACACGTCATGGGCTTTCGCGGTCATTATGCCCATACCTTCCTTTGGGTTGAGACCTATGATCCCGCAGTAGGTTTCTTACAGTCTAATGCGGTGTTGAAATTGTAAATCGAATACGTACCGGTTGTATCATAAAATATGTTTCGTGTTTCTTCCTGTCTGGTTTGAGTCCGTCGACTTTGGTGAGGAGTGATGGGTCCGCGTCCAAAAAATGAGGATACGAGAGGTAAACGGGAGCATCTGAAATTATAGAATCCTTTTAACGTATAAACGTCCGTTTCGTTGGGCATTAAAAAAAATGACAAAGGGACAATCGTTGACAAATAACTATAAAAAGTTCCACATCGGATGATCATGGATGGAGATACGATGAGTAGTTTTCGCGTGATTCAGCTTCAAAGAAGCAACTGTATTTTCATTGAGTAGATTAAATTGGTGTTTAAATGGAAATCATTTGACCATAGATTGCATGTAATTCCTGCTTAGCTATTTTAACATTGCATATCTGAACTACATGAGTATTTCTTGAACTGGTTTGTAATCTACGCGATTTCTCTAACGTATATCCGATACTGGTTTATAAATCTTTGATTTGATAACATCAGTTTAATATTCCATTACTTTTAGTGGTGGTGTTATCAATTATGAGTAAGGTTGCCAAAATCATTATTTTTGCCTGGAGCAAATAACACCAAATTTCAACATCAATTTCAAAATAAACTCAAATACTATAAGAATCCTTATAGCTGGAATCTGCGAAGTGATTAATTCGCTACATTTTTCAAATCATAAACTTATACTTAAGGAGCGTATTTAATAAAGATGGATGCCTTAGTTCTAACTGAACTAAACTGACTGATTAGCCGAGCATTTCCGAGCGCTGGCGATGTTCCCCGAGTGCGTCGGAGCAAACCGTCACAAACTTTTTTGAACTGGTAAACTCAATATCAATAAAAATGCAGTTAGTGATTTTCAGAACTAAAGCATCGAGATATAAACGGACATGTTACTTAAAACTCCAAACTTTAGGCAAAAATACGGCGTCGTTCATTGATATAAAATGTTACAATTAAGTTTTTTTTTTTAATTTGATAAAACTAATTATGTTAAAACCACATATAATATGAAATAATTAACTTCAATTATAAGAATTATGTTGCGCAAATATTAAAAATGGTACAGGTTTATATTCTTTACAGAATATGCCATATCTTTTTACTTCTGTGTTATTAATTTTTGTATTACGAATTTAATACTTTTTTATATGGAAAAAGCTTAAAAAAAATGAGTCACTTTTGTCTTAAATTTATGTTATCATGACATAGAAAGTTATTATGTAATTTTTGTGTTAAAAGTGGAAATTTTGGCGCCTTTACCCTCATATAGATCTCCTATTTTCTCTTATGTATTCATTGTATTCACTCAATATATTATTATGTTATACGACATCAGTTAATTAATTCACACTTTCTAACACAAGATTATTTGAATTTACATTATCCCTACTGCATATACCAACAAATACCACGACGGTAACTGAACGGAGCAATTCTGTTTATGTGCTAAGACAAATGAATGTCAATCTGTTAATTCAGTCAATACTTTCGAAAATATCCCTTCTGTCATCTGTCTTTTTCACTGTTTTTATAGAGATTTTTTAACCCATATTTTTCGTTTTTTTTTTCCTACGATTTTTCAAACACTTCCTTCATACAAACAATGTCCCAACAATTGCAAACACAACAAAGAATTAGACAAATAATGCAACCGTTCTAAATGAATGCGAGTTATATAAAGATTAGCACTTTCTAAATTCCTACTAGTATACAATATAGATCTTTCTTTGTGCATCTCAAATTTCCGTTACATCACAATGCACTACCGCCGTTTCCTCTGGAACACTAAGAACTTCAAATATTTGAACTGCTAAATGATTCTGTACGATCTATTATCCACCAGTTGTAGGGATTATGACCTATTCAAAGTTCATAACTCCTGATCAGCCGTTAATTTAGCATTTTTTCTTTGCATAAATTTATTCTGAATTAACAATACACTGGGATAGTGAGGTGGCCTAAATTTAGTACGAGTCAATTCCGTTCCCGTTGACGCACTGTATTAGAATTTTATGATAAAGTCACAAAGATTAGTCAAGTTAAAGAGTCACTCACAATCACTTCAAAATACGTTGAATACCTTTAGATTCATTATTACATGTTTTACAAAATCATCAAATAATTAAATGGCAGACGACTCCTAAACGTTAAGCCCAAAACATAGAAGCGAGATATATTAAGGTTTTTTCAAAGTAAGTGCTCTAATTTCTTCGAGTCAAATTTGGTGCATTCTTAAATTAATTTTTTTTTTATTCTGTAGTGGGCAAACAAGCAGGTGGGTCACCGAATGGTAAGTGATCACCGCCGTCCATAGACACTAGTGACACCAGGGGAGTCGCAAGTGCGTTGCCGGCCTTTTAAATATGACGTGGGCCTCCGGCGCTCTCAGTGACCGAACGAAACGCAACAGTGCGGGCGCACTGTTACTTCACGTCGGGTTTCTGTGTGTCGGGTGGTACTACACCGCGCGTCGGGCGAGCCGACCCATTCATGCTGAAACCAGTAATAGCTTCAGCACATGTTCAAGGGTTTGCATAAATGTGTTAATACTCACTATATTGACACGGGCTTATATTTTGCAGTCCTTTTGGAGGACATTCCTCTCCTTCGCAATAGCATTTGTTATCGGGGTTTTCGCTGGCGCACTCGAACGTGGTGTTCGGTGGAGTGTAAAGTCCAGCTTGGAGACCTGAAAAATGATTAAAACCTCGTTATTTCTTATAAATTGAGACATGCGAATTCGTTTCGATTGATTGATTATCTTAACAATATATATTATGTAGAGAAGAAAAAAAATACGGAAAATTATTGCAAACAAATAACTCATAAAATTTATTTATAAAGAATGTTAACCATTTACTTCATCTCTCCTGCGCATGTGCACCATTTTAAACCACATCGTCATTTAACATCAGATGAGATTGTTGTCAAACGACCACCTCGAACACTTGCTTAAAAAAAGTTGCCAACAAAAGAGTGTCTTACCCGTGCTTAGAGATAGACACTATTTAAATTTAAACACTGTTTAACACTTGTCTAATTTGACAGTTCTTATTTTATTGTTGTGATTTATTGTATTTATATTCGCCGGTAAAATATGTTTCGTTGTAAATTATGAATTTCGTGGATATAATTAATTTGGAAGATTTATTATAACATTTTTTGAGATTCACAAGTAAATCACAACTACTACTATATGATATTATTGACATTTTACAATGTATTTATTCTGAGATTACACTGTTGTTCCATTTTACGTACTTTGGCGTAATATGTGAAGTTTATATATTGGTTATTTTATTTTTAATAATTACATAATTTTCTTTAAGCAAAATGCCACAATAAAAATACCTGATTTTACTTAAAATAAATAAATATTTTTAATGAAGAATTGAACAAAAATATTATTTATAAATTCAAATTGTTTGCAAAAACTCTGCATGTAATGGAACGTTTTTGAATGATAAGATTTGAAGAAATTCTATTCAGAGTTGCTTGCTTAAAAAACTTAAAGCAGATGTTTAGCTGGAGATAGCTTAAACACTCTTTTGTAATAAAGCATTTTAAAGATGTGTTCGAAATGGTTTAAAATTTTAGACACTTAAGAAAAACTCGTGTTAAACGCGTGATCGTTTTTGTTTTTGTAATAAAACAGGTAAACTAAAAAAAAAAGGCACTGTGCGCTTGGTTAGTATATAAAACTTACCGTCCTTATATATATCTTTTCTGTATTGCAAAGGCAATATCCTACATAAGTCCTTGTCATAGATGTTAACGAAGTCTGATTTGGTAACCGATCGTGGCGGGAAGAAGGATCCTTCAGAAGCCCTGAAATTGAAATGAATAGTCCATAAAATCAATTTCTCAAATACAATTACAATTAGTTTCCTGGTCCCGGTTGTAGGTAACGGATAGTAGTTTAAAAAAAAACACGCATTTACAAGTAACCGAACTGCAAAGTAGAAAATAATTTTCAAATATGGATTGTTCAAGTTATACAGATTATAAAAATATATATCTTATCAAGAAAATAATTGATTTCATTATAAAAAAAAAATCGAGACAATCATAAAGACTCCCGACAGAAGTAAAAACTCATAAAAATAACGCACGGAGATATATCTGTGTACATATACATACACAGTATACATATAGCTCATGGAAAGCATGTGGTGACGATGATGCGTGAGCTTCACGCGTTTTATTCACCCAAAAAAATGCTCAACGCGCCTAAAGAAGTTTTCATTTAAAAAAAAATTAGTAAAAGTACAATTTTACAATGACACTGTAAATTTTATTAATCTAATTGAATAATTATTTATGTAATTATTTAAATTAATAGGACGAAATTTACTAAAATATTGCAATGTCATCATCGGTCTTTGGTAAAAAAGTCTTTGCCAAGCTATTTGACCGCTCTGAATATAATTCCGCAGTACACAAATTTAGGTGTAAACACGTATTATTTTATATTGGAACACGCCGAATTGGACGGTTTGATGTTTTTATTCCTCAATTTTGTGATATGTTTCATTACCTCTTAATAGCCATCAATTTATAAAAGCCACCGATTAAAGATTAATTTCATTCATGTTTACACAGAAAAGGAGTGAGGGAAAGGAGAAAATACCTTTTTTATCAAGATTTACTTTTAATAGAAACGAGAAATTATACGATTATTCGAGATATTACGAAAATATATTGTTAGTAAATTGTATATCTTGTTCGGAATGTTAATAGATGAACATATTTTAATTATAAATAAAAATGATTTAAAGCTTGTATACAACCTACGCAGTATCCCTATATACGCATACATATATATACGTCTATAGCGCGCAGGTTAGTTAGCAAAGGAAGAATCATTAGAAAATCCAACATCTAACCTTAAGTTAGTGCAAGGTTTATTTTTCCAGTGCGGTATGTGATCCAATCCATTCACTTTGTCCAGGTAACCGAATCTTTCCATGCTTTTATGTCCAGTATATATAGTAGACACCTCGTCTAGCGTTCCGTTTCTCTGTAACAGAACATGACATACAACTGTGAATGCCCGAATATCGTAATAATATTCGTTTCAAAATAGCAAATTTAGGTTATTCTTTACAATTTTACAGCATTTTGTACATATTATTAGACCAGAACTTCGAGTAATAAAAGTAAGGTAAAAAACTGTTACAGACCTACAGAACCATTTGTACATATTATTAGACCAGAATTTCGAGTAATGAAAGTAAGCGTAAATACATTACAGGCCTACAGAATCATATAATATTTGGTAATTATTTAATGTGTAAATATTAAAAAATCTCTTTTCATGTCTGCATGTCCCCTTAGTTCTAAACTACTCAACATACTTTGATACGGTCTCGCATCATTTTTGAGAAAATTTGTTCCGGAATGTTTATGTGTATTGGATGTGTTTGTCCAGTAGTCGAAATTCGATCATAAAAAAGAGTTTTCTATAGGTATTTTTAGTATGTACGAGTATAATTCTGTAGTACATTATCTATTTGTATCTGCTAAGATATAGCCAGAGTTTTCAGTGTAAGGGCCTAAGAACTCGTTTTTACTAGTTAGTTAGAATTCATCGACTTTTCGCTACTTTATATAAATATGATTTAGGTAACGGACAAACAGACGTGAAAAGCGACTTTTTTTATAATATTTTTATTGATATAGAATTTGTCTCAAAGAGCACACCTTACCGCTAATAAAAGTCCCATTTGACTGTTCGGTCTCTTCCCTTTAGGGTAGAAAATGTGAGCGAGCGTCACCAGCGGGTCATCGTAACTGAAAATAAAAAACAATCTTTTATTTATACTTCATAGGTTTTAGCATTTGACCACTATCTCACATGATGTTAGGAAACCTGAAGCTGAGAAATGTCCTTGTAGTACCACCATATGTGGGAAAAATATAGAACTGTGGATTTCTCGAGGTTTGAAATCGCCAATACGTCGTGGGCGGGCGTGGTAAATATATCCCTACCTTCCTTCGGGATGAGGCCTAGGGCCATGCAGTAGGTCTCTATTTTTTTATGTTATAGTGGGCAAACGAACAGGTGGGTCACCTGATGGTAAGTGATCACCGTCGTTCCATAGACACTAGCAACACCAGGGGAGTCGCAAGTGCGTTGCCGGCCTTTTAAATATGTGGACCTCGGGCGCTCTCACTGACCGAACGAAACGCAACAGTGCAACCACTGTTACTTCACGTCGGTTTTCTGCGAGAGGGTGGTACTACCCCGCGCGTCGGGCGAGCCGACCCATTCATGCTGAAACCAGCAATAGCTTCAGCTACCACCTACTAACGGGTATAAATAAAATCCATCATAATAAAGTTGACCAACTAACCCAAATACCAGTTGCTCAGCTGTGACGTCCACGAAGGCTTTCGCTCGTTCCTTGTATGTTAAAGCCAACCCAGACACGAAAAGATTGAATAACCAGCCGGCCATATTATGAGAGAATGACGTTACTGTCTGAAATAGGACAAAATATGGAGAATGTATGTTTATATTTAAATATATATATATATAAATCAGATCGAAGTTATGATTTGTTATTTAATAAAGGAAGACTTTTTTTCACATGCAATACATTAGAATAGATTAGATATTTTTTTAAAATTCTTAGACACATGTCATTATCGAAAACATCACGATACCTCCATTTAATATAGGTTACTAAAATTCTGCGGAGTTCTTTTTTGTTGTCATTAACTATTCGGCTGATTTTTTAAGACCCAAAGCTCAAAGTGGAGGATTATGTTTTTAAATATTTTTTTGTCAAATTTCGTTATATCTTGTAAACTACATTGTAAAAGCTAATAATTTAAAAATACATTTTACATGAAAGTTATATATTCAAAATACATAATTTCTTATTTTTCAATATTTTCTAATAAATAAGGTATTTTTTAAGCTTATGCTGCCAACAGTCTATTGACCTTTACCTGGTGAGGTCTACATTCATTAGTATGAAACTTAAACCTTTATGGCTACGGACAGTCCAGGGGTTAAGAAGTGTGGCAAGCGGTGTGTTGCTTATGCCCCCCCCCCCCCGTACATGAAATATGTTGTTAAGATATTCAATGATGTCGCGGGTATCGGCTAGTCATCAATAAACTTATAACTCTCTGCTTATAAAACTCTGTCGCTTCAAGGGTCTCTTATTGTGACGAAGAAATATACTTCCCCTCACTTTAAATGTCTGTCTTTTTCATGTTACTTTAGAAAGGATATCACAGGATTTTGATACATTAACACATAAGTTTATCATAAAAAATCACATGGCTGCAAAATTAAAACACGTGCCTCACTAGGCACTAGGCACGTCGTTCTAGAAAAAATTACGACCATTAACCTTCTCCCGAATGTCTTAAATATGTTTTTACATCGTTAATCACTCATAATTGCCAAAGTCATTGCCATCAGCACGATTCCATATTTAAAACAACGTAATATATGATTTATATATACATTTATTAGCAGTATTTTTTTTCTTTTTATTAACGTGGGGAAATCCATTATGGATATCCATCCTCCCGGGGGAGAGAATGGGTTATGTCCGACTAGAAAACCCCACGGTGTACCGGCCACCGCTTTAAGTTGGGGCGGCATGGGACCGTGCTGAGCTATCACCATGCCGCCCCCAGCGGTCAGCCCGGTGAAAGATGGCCGCCAGGCTCCGTTCTTATAGGGAGGTACACTGGGTACACGACCAGTTATCTCCCCTCATCCGCCGAACCTGTGCAATGATGTAGCAGTACTACTCTGATTCAGCCTAACTTGATCCAATTGCTAGTCCAAGCAAGAACCAAATACATTGTTTTTAGTCTAAATTATTAGAAAATCTAGATGCATATGTTTAATTAATATGAAGACGAAGTCGCGGGTATCAGCTAGTATGTAAATAAAACGTACGTAAAAACGTTGGCTTGCTAAAATAAGTCTAATAGTATAGGTTAGAATTTTTTTGGCAAGTTACCTATTAGTAGAAGACACGCTATGATGTACAACTCTCGCCAAACTTTTTGACCGCTCTGAATGTAGTTGTGCGGTACATGAATTTAGGTATAAAACTTATTATCACTACAATTATAAAACAAAGTCGTCTGCCATGTCTGTCTGTCTGTCTGTATGTATGTTCGCGATAAACTCAAAAACTACTGAACGGATTATAATGCGGTCTTCACCTGTAGATAGAATAATTCACGGAGGAGGTTTAGGTATATAATTTGTGAAAGGTTTTTTTTGAAAAATTCATTGAAATATAATGATAATTGTTAAAAGAATCGGAAAAAGTCAAGCCGCCTGGGAGCTTTTGTCGAAAACGCTGCATAATCCCTTTGAGATATAACAAAACAATGCATACCGAGCTATTCTTCTTTGAGAGATCTACAAAAAGTTTACGATGGCTAATATCTATATTTTTAGGAAAGCTTACTATACCCATACATCTTCTAAAAATGGTCACATACGAGGTGTGTTCAAAAAGTAAGGTGACTTTTCAAATTTCGCGGGCAACGTACTTCCGATTATCGATTTTTTTTGTTTTGTTATGTTGGCACACTCTTTCCGAACATCTGTACCAAGTTTCAAGTGTATAACATAAATATCAATAAATAAATAAATATTTTTTCTTAAAAATACAAAGTCACCTTATTTTTTGTACACATCTCGTATAATGACGTAATTGGAAGGCTATTTAGACGAATACATTATTAATCCTTATCGAATAAAATACATTAGTTTAAGCATTTCATGCACATAAGTATATATTTTTTATTATCAGGGCAGGATAACGTCCGCCGAGCCTGCTAATATTATATGTATAACATCGAGACAACTTAGCGTATTAATTTATAAATGTCACGTATAGATTCCTATAATAATATTTTAACTTTGTTTTGTATTCAACTCTTTGAGTATATTTCACGCAAGCACGAACTTACGGTCATATTCAGAGCGGTAAAAAATATTCACGAGACCTGAATTTGAAAACGAAATGAGAACAATTATACATTTATGTACATGATATTTCTATTTCTTATCATGACATGAACGTACTGTGAAGAGGACGTTTTTTCACATTTTCTTCATTGGTTCACTCATGCGAAGCCGAGGCGGGCAGCTAGCATATTTTAGCAATATTTTATACTATATTCTAAACTCTTTAATGTTAGTTGTCATATTTCCTCGTGAGAAGCTAGTTTTAACAGTTTTCTTTATGGTCAATTATAGTACCTCCGTACGCTCGTTAGAGGCACTAGCAGTATAAATACAAAATGGTTTCCGAATATGACAGCTGTCAAACAATAGATAAATAGTCAAAAACCGGTACGTCACTCTTAACCTCCCGGCTGATTTTTTAAAGACCCAGTTATCAAAATGGCGGAATATAATTTTAATCTTTTTTTTTAAATTCACAACATCATACTTCGTGAATATCATGCTTTAGTAAAAAAAAAACGTTCATAGAAATGAAAAAAATATTTAAAATTACATTTTTCATAAAAATTATAACTTTACAATATAATTTGTTATTTTTCAAAGTTTTGTAATACCATCAGGTGTTTTTTAAGCGGATACTGCGAACGATCTGTTGACTTCTTGTAGATTCGTTTGTATGGAACTTAAACCTTTATGGTTTTGCACAGTTCAGGGGTTAACAATACTCACCAAGGAGTTTTTGGCGGGATCTTAGTCTGTCATGTAGTGGTTTTTATATTTTATTCATAATCTTGTGTTATTAGACTCTATATTTTGTAATATTGGTGGTGTTTTACGTAATATAGTTCGGTTATTATGCACAAGTGAAGTGGATGGGAAATAATACCACGGAGCATGCATTCTGAGATGCCACCAAAACTCCATGGAAAGTTCTAACAAGGAAACCACCATCTTGTTAGAACATTATAATTATCGCAAGACACTTGGCAAAATCTTGTTACTTGACGCTGGCTAGTGCACAAACCGTGACGGAGCCAAAAAAATAAAGAAAAAGAATACTCACCAAGAGCGGTATGTTCGGGACGACGAATTTCAGATTCTTATCCACAGACATCTCAGGTACGAATTTCAATATCTTATTATGTTGGTATGTCACGGTGTCGTTGTCATGGAATTTTATGTTCACTTTCTCCATATCTTCTCTGAAAACAAAATGTATTTAGTAAAAAATAGAAAACAATAAGTTTGTGAAGATGAATGGATGTTGGTTATTCTCTCATGAAAAAACTATTGATCCTATTTTGATAATACATAGGCTATAATTAATATTGCTTAAATTGGCCAAAATACAACGATAAACGTCAAGTAAATTTGAAGAAATCCTGCCATCTTTAGAGCTGTCTCGGTATGCGTTGCATACTCTGTTAAGCGTAGACAACGCAGATAAAGTTCAGGACGAAGTAACTGTTAGCGTCTATGTATGTATAAAAATGGACGTTGACATATCTAAGATTGTTAATCAATATGAAAGTTAGTGGTGGTGGTTAGTTTTTAATAGAGAAAGTTTTAATTCTATCTGCTGTCTTAAGGTCACTCATAATAGTGTTAAATCTATACGCGTACTCTATACAAATAAAGAAAGAATGTCTCATCAACTGTGAGACCCGAGACAGTGGGTTTTAACAATTGCTCCTCTTGAACTTTGTCGATTCGTTCTAGTAATGACTTCAGCCTTTCCAGAGTTTTCTACCCTCCTTTATTAAAAGGCATATAATTGCGCCGCGGTGCGTTCGAATGGAGTTTTATTCTAGACATCGGAGTGAAAACGAAGAAATCTTCTAGTAGACTGCGACTACAGCATTATAAGGTGTCAGTGTGACTGTAGCGTAAGTTTGTTTCTAAGTAAAAAAGCATATGAAAAGTAAATATTATTGACGTAATCATTTATCAGGTCTCACGTCTCCTATGCCATCGAAAATAAATAATGAATACACCCTCCACCCGGGTTATACTATACGGGTTATACGGGACATTTTTTGTTGATTTGTATTTCTATAATTTAACTGTTGTACTAGTATTTATTTCTGTATGCCACATCAAATGCTGGGTATTGTACCTTATATCTTTACTGTAACTTGTATATATATATATATAACAATTCATGCGCTACGTTGCGGAGGATTTTACATAACATAAAATTAACAAAGCGCTAGCTGTATGAGTAACGTATACTCTGCAGAAATAATTGTCATCTGTGGAATTCCAATCTGTTACAATTATCGCGGTTGCGCAGGTTAGTTGACCACGTAGGTGTGCGTTAACTATTCCATAAATGAATATGAGAAATTTCTCATTTCATAATGTTATAATGAGATCTGATTCAAAAAGTAACTTAAAATAAAGTAATGTTTAAAAATATTTTTAAAACAAGCTTGCGCTAATATGCTTAATCGGATTTCTTTTTCAATGTGTACGGGCGGCCTTTGTAAAATTCGCCATTTTGTTTTTTATTTCATTTTTGCGTACCTATCGTCATTAAGACTGGACAAACATGGAATATTGCAAAGTCGTGAGTCTAAAGGAACTAGTTTTTTTTCAGCTTGCAAGATTTGACCTTAATAAAGTAATACACATTACAAGTTAAATAAAACCTTGTATTATTAAAAAAATATGTCTGTATTTCAATTTTTTAATATTCCAGTCTTATAGGACGACACATAATCTGTTCTTTTTATCTTTAATATTCTTATATAATATTTTGTGTATATCTTTAGTCCATTCGTACCTATAAGTTTTAATTTTCTTCCTGCTTTAGCAGTCTATTTTTTTATTTAGGAATATTGAAAAAGAGACATTTGTTTATAAAATGTCTTTTACGATGACTTGTTGTCTCAACAAGATGGCGGCCATATTAGAAATTTACAAGAAGTTTTTGTGACATCACAGAATTGATACTCCAATTTATTATTGCCCATTCACTTCAATTGTAGACAATAACTACGTTAGGCTAAGCTTAATATTTAAGACCTCCGGCCGCCGTAGTGAGGGCTTACGGGTGATGGACACGGGCACGTTCGTCGCCCTGGCAACTCTTACCGAGGCTCATGTGGTTAAGGCGTAATAATGTTCATTGCGTCTCCCACCAGTTCGTCGGGGAGGGCCTAATACCAGGTTTTCCCTCTTAGACTACAACACCTGCCGGGTTGGGTAAAAGTTTTGCAAGGCAGTTCCTTCTTACCCGGCCAAATGCTGCGAGAAGAACATCGTGGGGGCTTAGTCAGTACAAATCTGATACTGCCACCTATGTTGCCCGACGAGGTGAGAAATCTAAGATGATTCCCTCGCGAAAAACAAAAAGGCTTAACACAAGATGCCAACAATATTACTCAATATATATCAAAATAAAGCAAGATCATTGATTCTAACATTCTAATTAAATTAAGTTTGTTTCTCGGCTTGACTATACAACTCATCGTTATGTAATTTTGCATACACATTGTCAGTTAAGGTGATTGAAACCGCGGGCAAAAGTTAGTAGAAAATAAAAGACACAATGTAATAGATTAAAATCCCAGCAACAAGTCGTATCCATAAGTCGAGTATAAGATTATATACATAATTATAGTGCAGTGATCTTTTTTTAAATCGATCTCGAATATTTTGAAGCGATGATAGCTCAGTTGGTAGTGTGTTCGGACATAGAGTCGAAGAACGTAGGTTCGAATCCTGGCAACCGAGTCGGAGTTTTCTGTGAAGGAAAAGTTCGTGATAAAACCATAGCATGGTGGTAGGGCATTTTCTTAGTCCGGCTGGCTAGCTACCACCCTCAAGCTGAAAATCTGTCGCCAAGCACCTGTTAGTGTGTTCCGGCAGCTGCACTTGAGAGCCAGTCTCCCTCAAGGCTTAGCGTGACTACCATCTTAGATCACATCATCATTTAACATCAGATGAGATTGTGGTGAAACGCTAACCTATAAAGTATATAAAAAAAGTCTATATCTCGCACCCCAACGACCGTGTGCTGTGATATTTAGCAACAATATTACCTTTCCCCTATAACGGCTTGCGTTAGCGATTATGATTTATGTTACTTGGCGTTCACTTTTTGTTGGAATGCAAACAGGAAAAAAAATGACGTACGATATATTTATAATTGTTATTTTTTTATTTTTCAGCGTGTATTACAAAACAGAGAGAGTGCAACATCGGTGCTAAGCTTATTTGTATCGCAAAATAACTTTGTAGTATCTAAGCATGCGATATGTTACGTGTCACTGCTTAGAATAACATGTGATAAAAGAAATCACGTGTCACGTCAGTTACGTGCATCGAAATTGCACGTTACATGCAGAGTGAGTGTAATGTCACGGAAGCCAAGGTACTTTAAATTTGAGAATTCTGTCGTATGATGATCAAACTACGCGTGTCCAAGAGATATCATAATAACATTACAATGATACGTATTAAAGTGATAGAATGTTTTTGTTCTAGCGATAACGGATGAGTGATCTTCGAGATATCTATGATTCATAGACAGTCGCCGCTATCATACCTACCTGCAAACCTCTTGCCAGTTGGATATTAATTGACTGATTTTGAAACGCGACCAACTTCAAGACAAACTCAAAGAGAGGCACTATGACGAGTTTACACCATATGTGTGGTGATCGCCAATGACTCGGACAAAAGAACGATGCCCGTTTTGTTATAACTACACGTTTACTTGATTTTTTTGCCGATTATCAGCTGTGTACGTGACTGTACAAACCACATGCCATACACAAATTTTGCAATAAAGTAAATTAGCTACGAATTACGACACGAACTACTAACACATTACACTGTCTGCTTGATAGTTTGTAATCTAATAACTATGTTGTACGCATGTCCAGGGGCGTATCTACCGATGTACCAATGATACGGGCCCCCGAGTTACAGGGTTACCCCGACGCGACGTGTATAAGAAGCAAAGATTTGTAAAATGTTACCCATAACCTCAAATTGTTATTGTAAATAATAATGGCGGTGATGAATAAATAAAGGAAATGTTAAAATAATGCATATTAATAAAAATCAATTGCCGTATGTATGTATGTATGTAAAGGCATCACTTCAGAATGCTTGTAAATGTCAGGATAAGGTCTGTGTGAGAGAAAATGTTTAAAAAACTTAGATCAAATAATTGATAGACAAAATAAAAAGAATGACACAGAATATAGTAGAAAGATCGTCAAAAAATTGACAGAAGTGATAGACTAATGTTCGGTTATTCGATTGCAATTCTATTTAATTACATGGTCGTGCTGTAGACGGAAGGCTTGGGCCCCTTTTTCATCGTTAGTGTAGCCGTATATAAATTGATCACTCATCGGACAAATCAACTCCGGCGGTAGCGGGTCATTCAAGCATTACGCAAGTGCTAAATGGGGGGTCTTTTTTTGTTTCCCCTAGTATGGCATCTGCCTATGTAGGCAATATCGCCAGTGTCAAGTGTGGCAAATACATGTTTTTAGCTTAATTGCCAAATATTCAGTATATTGTAGAATAATCTAAAATGGCACGACACAGAACAATCACAGAAAAGTATTCTTGTGATATGGCGTACCACAGAGATAATATATAATTATATGTCGGAAATATAGATACACAATACATAGCATAGGTTTATAGGTACAAACATAGATGGCATTGCAGTTTTATGTTATTACGATACATGAAAGCAGTGAATGTTTTAATGAAAGCAGATTAAATATATGTATTAATATTAGTAGGACGGAGGATATTAGCAAGAAGGATATCATATAAGGAAGATGATAGTTTGTTAAATATTATTATTATGTAGGTGGTAGAGTTACGCTGAAGCTATTACTGGTTTCAGCATGAATGGGTCGGCTCGCCCGGGGTAGTACCACCCTCTCACAGAAAACCGACGTGAAGTAACAGTGCTTGCACTGTTGCGTTTCGTTCGGCCAGTGAGAGCGCCGGAGGCCCACATATTTAAAAGGCCGGTAACGCACTTGCGACTCCCCTGGTGTTGCTAGTGTCTATGGACGGCGGTGATCACTTACCATCAGGTGACCCACCTGTTCGTTTGCCCCCTATAATATATTAAAAAAAAATTACGATACGATAGTTTTTATAAAGGAGTTTTCATTTCTTTTGTGTGGTCATAAGCACACATTCATTGTTACAAATATGAAAATTATAAACGTATAACAAATAGAGACTTATTCCAAAATGTGTTAACACTAAAGGTAGTCAATAGCTACTAAAAAAAAAATCAGTAGACATGCGGACAAGTCGTGTTTGTCGAGCGGTTTGACTGGTAGAATATCAATCAGATCTCCGCAGGTTGGAACCCGAGCATGTATCAACGAATTTTTCAGAATTCGCGTACATTTACTAATTTAAATTGGTAGCACTATCGGCTGAAGATTAAGGAACACATCGTGAAGAAACTTAAACCTGAGAAATGTTCTTGTAGTTCCATCATATGTGGAAACAATATAGAACTGTGGATTTCTCAGAGTTTGTAATCGGCGATACACCAATACACCGTGGGTTGACGTGGTGATTATACCCATACCTTCGTTCGGGAAGAGGCCTATGGCCCTGCGGTGGGTCTCTTATAGGCTGTTGATGATGATGAAAAGTAGATATACCCAGGAGTAAAATCAACTGAACAGTTTTATCTCCACCTATATACTCATAGACTAGGTAATTCACTAAATAAGTAGCCTAGAATCATCTACGAAGAGTTTTGCGTCGAATAGTTATAGTCCTGTACCGATACTTTTAATATTTTTGATGTTATTGGGAATCAAAGGAACGGTATTTATTTGGCGCATATTCGGCTCTGTATTTCCATTACTTAATGTACACATACTGACGTAGCAAATTAACTAAAACAAGGTTGATTCAAGTTAGTCTTAAGCTTGAAGCGGTAGTGTATCCATGACTACCAATAACCTTCATTTACGCCACTGTATTCTATACAAATTTTAAAGATGAAGAAATTCTACAGAAACTTGTCGATAATAGGACCTCTATCGATTTACAACCCTCTGACTATCACTTGTTTTTTCTTTAGAACATTTTATGAAAGGAAAAAATGAAGATGATATCAAACAAGCACTGTTTAATGTTTCGCATTAGAAGATGACACAGGATAACAAATTGCCCCAATTGAATTGAAGTTATTAATAATAACGGCAAATACATTATTTCATCAAGTTTATTGATTGTACAAAAAAAAAAAATTATACTAAAAACGGACCGAACTTTCCGGTAAACCTGTTATATATAGATTATTCAAAACATTGAAAAATACCGTAGTCCGGTGGAACTGTAAAGGCCTTATTGGCTAGCAGTGTAGGTCAGTTCGAAAAAAAAAAGAAATTGAATAATACCTATACACGAATGGTCCGACTTCCACCAGTTTCGGCTTCTCGCCATTCTCGAGGAAAGCCTGTTGGTTCGTCATGTTGAATATGTAGACTTTGGTCAATCTCGTGACACCCGGTTTCTGCCAGTAACTGTAACTGATCGATCCGTTCCATAGTTTCAAGTCCTAGAAGAAATTAAATAATAAATATAACTAGAAGATTTTAACAAACAAAAAACTCCTCTCAAAATCCAACAGAATGTCTTTGGCCATCGTTTAGTACCAACTTAGTGATGGTAAGCCTATGCCTATGCAAAACCCGATGTCCAAAGCTAATGAAATTAAATTGGGGATCGCTTAAAAATATCTAATTTCCAATGAAAAACGAACTTTCCAAGTCGGTTTATAAATGATTAAGTTTTGATAAACATAAAAAAAGAAAATACTACCAAATTAAGAACCTCTTCTTCAGTTATAGAAGGACCTATGAGAATTTCTAAATTATTTTGTGATTTTTCACTTGCGCCCGGCTAACGGA
Source organism: Antheraea assamensis (assembly GCA_035772565.1). Lineage (NCBI taxonomy): Eukaryota > Metazoa > Arthropoda > Insecta > Lepidoptera > Saturniidae > Antheraea > Antheraea assamensis. Next base: position 583,606 of record JAQQSE010000107.1, read on the forward strand.
AAAGTAACAAGAGTGATAAACATACATCAATCTTCACAAACATTCATGATTATATTTCTAATAGGACGTGATTCATATATGGAAAGTGTCTTAGTTTTTATTGCAAAAGGTCAAAGGCGAACTATATTTGCGTGGATTCATTAGTTTGTGTAATAATTCGCTTGACGCATGTGGCAGGTATTATTTATATATATACGATATTAAATTAAGGTACGTACATAAAATGACGAAAGAAATTGATCTCGATTTGGAAGATCAGGTAAGTGTATTATCAAATTACTTTCTTTACCTATCCGTAATTAACGGACCCTCTTAATAGAGGTATATATTGACATTGTCAGTAAATCGTTTATTTTCTTAGAATAAATACGTCCGAAGATGTCGCATTAAAGTCACCAAGAGGAACATTTTGATGGCAATCGTAAAAGCAGAATTTACTGTGATATAATTATTTTAAGACTAGCTGATATACCCGTGAGTTTGTCTGTATTTTTTATTACCTTAACAATATATTTTATGTACAAAGGAAACAATATAAAACAATTGAAAGTAAAGATATAATTCGCTTAAAAAATTTCTTTGTAAACAATGTTATCCATTTACTTTCCCTCTCCTGTGAATGTGCATCGTACCTCTTGGCTCACACATCGCTCTAAACGCTCATTACTTATGTATAAGTCATTTTGTCTTAAAACTTTAATAATTTTGTATCAAATGAATCTATTTTTATTTGTTATTAGATAGACCAAGTGTCTGAGAAGTAAAAGTGATAAAAAATTGATCGACATGTTCGAGTGATGCGCGCACAAAGGTACAAATTTTAACGTAATTGTTATTTAGCCTGAGATTTCGGCGAAGGAAACAATCCTGACGGAACCATAGCACAGTAACCACGTATAGTCTATGAGTAATAGTAATACTATTGGTCCAATAGGACAGGCAAAGGTATTAATCCATACTGCCAATTCTGGAGTAAGTGTATTACGATAATTTTAATGTTCTAACAAGATGGTGGCTCCGTTGTTAGAACTTTCCATGGAGTTTTTTTTTTAATAGCAGAATTCATACTCCGTGGTATTATTTCCCATCCACTTCACTAATATACACTAACCGAACTATATTACGTAAAACGTCAGCAAAATATTACATAATATAGATGCAAATAATACAAGATTATGAATAAAATATAAAATTCCACTATATGACGGACTAAGATCCCGCCCAAAACTCTGTATAGCCTATGGTTAAGCCAAATTGAATAGGTTGATTATTGACCTCTCTTGGCTAATTTTTTAAGACCCAGATCTCAGAATGGCGGATTATCATTTATTTATTTTTTGAATTTACGATAATCATTGTACATTTCAAAGTTTGTTAAAAAAAGTTCATAAAAATGAAAAAATCATTTAAAAATACATTTTAATAAAAAGAGTTTAATTTTACAATACACAATTTACTATTTTTCAAAGTTTTGTAATAAATCACGTATTTTTGAAAGCTTATGCTGCCAACAGTCTGTTGACATGTGCCTTATGAGGTCTATATTCGTTTGTTTAGAACTTAAATCTTCATGGCTTTGGGCAGTCCAGAGGTTAAAGAAACGTACCAATTACAAAGTGGTGTCAACAACGTTTTCCCAACAGGCATTATCTTTTCTATAAATAAAAATCTATTGCAGAATGTGTGTAAGTGAATCAATTCAGAACGGACCCGTACCTATTTGGCTAGTTCTTATTTCGTTGTGTTTGTAATAGTCAGAACAAGGTGTATGAAACATAATGTTTGGAAAAACATGGGAAAAGAAAAAAAATTGCGGGTAAAAAAAATATCCATATAAAAAAGGCGGATGAGTACTGGAAAGGGAAGACTTGGTTTTTTTTGTCATTTATATATCTGTGCGAAGCCGATACTGGTAGCTAGTTACAAATATTTTAATTGTGTCATTATTTTGTGATATAAATAACTAACTATTCAAAATTTTACGCCTTTACCTAGAGCGATAGAGAAATTTGACTAAACAATAATAATTGTCATATTCAATGTAATTACTAAAATTTAAATCATACTCACTCTAAATATGATGTAATCCAACCAGGGCACGAATGATAGTATGATTCCAAGTACCACTGTACATATGCTGACCATGATCACAGCAAGGCGTCCTGAAACAAATTAAATCATTATTTATAATAATTCCAAGGCGAAAGTACTCAAAATATACATGTACACTGGAGCATATATAACATGAGCCTCTTGCTAAAGTTTCGGACCTCGCTTCAATAAAGACCTCCTCATATTATCTCTCTTCCATTAGCGAACCAGGAGATAGATCTGCAAAACTATACGGCAGCTTTGATCTCGTTACGAACAAAAAAGTTCCCGAAACCCTTTAGGTAGCGCCTTGTATATAAATTTAATGACTCTTTACTGCGATTGACGAGATATGTGTTACTCGTTTGCATTCCATGCGCTAAATGGCGTCTTGGAATAATCAGGTGCAACAGATATATTTTCAAGAAACTGTTTCGGCTGCATTTTTTTATATATAAAAAAGTTAGGTTCTCCGATCTTCGATATAAATAATTCTGTCGCGCGTCATTAGAAATAAATGCAGATGCCTTGGACGAATCGAATTGTATACTAATTATATTGTAAAGTGAACAGGTTCGTTTTGTTTATCTGTAATGGATAAACAAAAAAAAACTTAAGTGAATTTTTGTTAGTGGAATGCTTTTTTTTTTTTTTATTAACGTGGGGGGTATTAACTCTCCCTCCCGGGGGAGAGAATGGGTTATGTCCGACTCGCACGGACTAAAACCCCACGGTGTACCAGCCACCGGTTTAAGTTGGGGCGGCATGGGATCAGCGAGTAACATGAGTTCTATTTTATTTTCAAAATCTAAAATGACACGAGCGGTGCCGCGAGAAAACTAATATATATAATAAAGCATTATTACGAAACCATTAGAAAACATGTTCGGAAATCAACATGAGATATGTTGATATTTAATGTATGCCCGCAAAAGCTTAGAAAATCTAGATTTAGTAAAAGACCGGTATGATTTCGATTCTAGAAACAGTGAATAGTTGGTCATCCCATGTTTCAGGCTCAGTAAGACCGGTAATAGCTTTTTAGGTAATAGTGTTAGGTTTTACAACAAAGTCTCAAAGCACATTACCGATTTACCGGATAGTAAATTCAAGCATGTCAAGCGGGCTTTGTTGTCAAAGGGTGGACCAATAGGTGAACGATGGTGACATCTGGAAATAACCCTCTCTGTGCATCCGCCAAAAATGATTGTAATTATAATGTATTATTATAACAATCATCACCATCATCATCTTACCCTTATCCCACCTAAGTAGGGTCGCCACAACATGTTCGCCTCTTCCACTCCCCCCTGTCAGATGTCACCTCCGTAGTCCACATTTTTTATTTTTCACACAATGCATCCGTACCTTTTTCAGTCTTCCTCTACTCCTCCTATACCCATCCACTTTCCAACTCAAAACTTTTCATGTTACATAACTTTCATCTCTTGTCATAATATGCCCGTACCATGCTAACCTATTACTCCTCAACTTCTCTGTCACTGGTGTTATTTTCGAAATTTCCTCTGATATACTCATTCTTAATCTTATCCATTCTGGTTACACCACGCATCCTCCATCTTAAGATTCTGCCATATCTGCCACAAGTAATCTATTCCCATCCGTCTCTTTTCATAACAATATGTACGTTAAAAAGATAAACCAGATCGAGTTTGTTGCCGGTTTTATTTTCGATAACTGACTTGCTTGTCTGGGTTGGTGGTAGTTTTGACGATCATAAGCGCCTTCTCAGGGCCTAAATTGTGTAAAGGATTTTTGTTTTTATTCGTAAATTTATAGAAGTTATTGTGTCTGCTGTTTCTTCACTAAATAAAAATCACATCAGCTACTGCTAATCAAAAATACTTTACCTAATTTAGGCCCTGAGAAGGCACTTTAGAACGTCAAGGCTACAAGGATAGTAATATAAGATACTGGTGCTGGGTTAGAGAATGGTGTACGTATTATTACTTGGGTCTTTGTTAGTAGGTTGTCTACTCCTTCACTCTGCTTTTTTTTTTTAATTGAGTAATCGCTGTTAGCTTTACCTGCCTTCACAGCTTGACTGAACTTTCAAGGTGAGCGCTCAGGGCACTCGGCTGAATGGCAACAAGTTCAAGGATGCCAAAGTCGTCGAACTTCGCCTGGAGCTTTAACTTTCAATACAACAACGTGAATGGAACTAACCCTTTACTCTGATTCTATCTTTTGCTTTTATAAATCTCCATTTCTACTACGATCCATTTACATGATCCCATCATCCACTTTTCCTTTTTCATACTATGGGAAATATATAATAAATTCCCTCACAGCGTATACTACCCTCATTTCTATTTTTTTTAATTTTTAATTATTTTTGGAGATTTTTTTGATATCGTATCGCGACAAATAGACAAGACTCTGCCTAAGAGTAATAAGCATTGTTGCAATCCAAAAACAATTTCCGAGCGATCTTTTTGGCCGTTTTCAATATAGAGGTAAGTACAAGCTTTTCTTGATAGTGAAGTTTAAATAATGTTGTAGTAATTTGTTTATCCTTAAGTTGTCTATGTTTTCTATGTTATAGATGCGATATAATACGTATTTGTATAGATATTCGTATTATTATAATAAATCGAAAATGAATGCATAATGACGTACTTGTGTACGTTCGCAGCTGACGTAATAGAGCGAAACTACAAAAAAAAAAATGCAACGACTATGTAAAATTATCTCGCCCAACTAGAGTTAATAGTCTAAGAATCGGCTGCATAATAAGTAGACTCATCATTTATATGCTAACAATCTATTTTTTATATAAATCAATGAATAGAAGAATAGAATCCAACTACACCCATATTTATTTGACAAACAGGAGACAGAGTGTTCTTGATTTTATCATGACTACATATTATAAAACAAAGTCGTCCGCCGTGTCTGTCTATCTGCCTGTATGTTCGCGATAAACTCAAACACTACTGAATGGATTGAATACGCTCTTCGCCAATAGATAGAGTAATTCATGAGGAAGTTTTAAATATATCATTTGTCACAGTTTTGTGTAAATTGGTTGAAATATAATGATAATTGTTGAAAGGATCGAAAAAAGTCAAACCGCCTGGGAGCTTTCATCGAAAACGCTGCCTAATTCTTTTGAGATATAGCAATCTATATATAGCATATAAACAATGCATAGTGAGATATTCCTTTTTTATATACCCATCTTTTAAAGATTACTGTACCCACCTATCTACCAAAAATGGTTACATATAATTAGGTAGTTGGAAGGCTATTTAGACGGATATAGTATTAATCCTTATCAAATAAAATACATTAGTACCTTAAGCATTTCATGCACATAAATATATATATTCTTATTATCAGGGCAGGACAACGTCCGCCGGGCCTGCCAGTTTGTATATGTAATTAACTCCTGGTGTGTTTATATATACTAGAAATAAAATTATATATTTCATTTTGTTGTATCAGTGTAATTTGACGTATTCCCGTTAGTAGGTGATAGGTAATTTGTGATAATTTTAACCCCCATATACATCCTTTTTTTATTTCTTTCTTTTCATTCCATATATTTCTTTCCATAGCCGTTCTTTAAAATATATATAAAATTAATAAAAAACAATAGCCACTGTAAATAATACAAAAAAATAACAAATTTAAAATAAAATTTAGAGCTTTTAACAGATTGGTAGTAATAGCAATTAATTATTAATAAGTAATAATTAAGACATTTTTTTAATTTAGCATAATTAAAGTTCTTGCTCGAAGTGACTTAAGTACCGAAGTAGTCAAATAATTCTGCATCGCATTTGATGCGTTTATAATACTTGTTTGGAGTTCTTTCGCGGATGACACACGCGAGACGTCATAAACTAAGGATTTTGTATATTATCATTATTTACATGGTACAGCAACGTTTGTAGTTTTCCTATTCTTAGTCCTGCCTACTTAGATTGGGTTGTGCAGGTATGCTCCAGTCCTGACCGCTGAGGCGACATGGTGATAGCTTTGCACGGTCCACAGCGGCGGTCGGTACACCGTGGGGTTTTAGTGAGTAGGACTCTCTACCCCGAGAGGGTGGTGTCTCCATGATGGATTTCTCCAGGTTAATAAAAAAAAAATGGTATGCTCCAGTCTCGCAGTAGGAGAGTACCTACGTTTCAGTCACATAGTTTTCTATTGATCTTATATAATTGGACAAAACTTTGCGATTTTTTTTTAAGTTTAATTGTTAGTGATTGACCACAGTCTCATCTGATGTTAAATGATGATGTGGTCTAAGATGGTGATCACGCTAAACCTAGAGGGAGACTGGCTCTCAAGTACAGCTGCCAGAACACACCGATAGATGCTTGGCGACAGATTTTCCCCTCGAGGGTGGTAGCTAGCTAGCCAGACTTAGAAAAAGCGCCACCACCATGCTATTACGATGTTTTTCTTCACCGAGAGCCCCGCTTCGACTCAGTTGCTAGGATTCGAACCTATGTGCTGTGTCCGAACATACTACCAACTAACCCATCATCGCTTAAATATATATGGTACAGTATGCCCGTTATTATATACCCAAAAAAGAAGCTGTTTAGTCGGTATTAATGTTTATTTGACCTATCTGAGAGGAGGTTGGGGAGGAGGGGGGGGGGGGGGCACGTGCTCCTGTGCTCCCTGTCTAGATCCGCCCTTTTTTAACTGTGAAATATTATGGAGTATTTATTGTATTGCGATATGTAAATTCAAGATGGAGGTTTTACGAATACAGATAATATTACGAAACAACTAAAATATATGTATACGTCCTAGATACATAATTTGTACTAGAAATACTTTATTATCAGGTTAATTATAAATGTTAAAAACATATGTTTATTTATTATATTAAAATTGATAATAATATCATTTTACTAGCTGTATCCTGCCATAAGGCATATAAGTTTATTTCAATAAAACGCGAATCGAAGAAATGTCCAAAAGTCTGCATTTTGTTCCTTCACCGAAATATCTACGTTTAGATAGTTTTTTTTTTTTTGTAACTGCAAATTAATTATTCATTTCATTTTACATAATTGCTTTGTCTTGGTTACATTTTCAAAATTCAAACAATACCTATTATATACTATATTGGAGCTAATTCCTTAAGAATCGTTTTTTTACATATGGCACCGCTATGATAAAAATATTAAGAGTAAAATTGAATGAGCGAATCAATTTTCTGTACGCAACCTATTGTGCGCGCGCACCTTTCACAAGATGGCGGATTGAGATTAATACAATTATTAAAATCCGAACTTAATTTAGATATCGTTTCTAATAGAACACTGGGGACGACGAGGTATGCTAATACTCATGTAAAATGTTTCATGTATAATCATATTTTGCCGAATAATATTAAAACATGCGAATATAATAAAAATATATACATTCTTTAAGTAGATTCATGGATGCGTTTATTTACCCTTTGATATGATATCGGTGTTTTTTTTAAGTCTAGTCTTTTGTCCCTGTTCAAAAACAATCGTTCTTAAGGAGTACACCCCAGTCGTGCGTCGGAACTGACACACACAATTTGTTTATATCTTTAGATTACTAACTTATACTCACGGTTTCTCTCGCGTTAATGATTTTTTGATATACCCCTCAGGAACAGTACATTTTTTTCTGGATGAAGAGTACAGTTTCACCTTTTTTTGACAACGTTTATGACAAAGTCTCGTGACAAGCGTAGACAAACTCATATTTGTATTTAAATTATTAGTTAAGGTATATCGGTGATTAAACTTGTTAAGTGGTCACAGGGTAATCCCAAAATTAATTATCACATCTTATATATTGGTTATTTTTGGTCAAGTTTTACGGCCCTTGGTCGTTATGTACGAGGAAAACTGTTGCCGTTTGGATACAGAAAAAAAATTTATGAACAATTTTTTTCCCGCCTTTCGTGTAATTTTCATTATATCCGTAGCAAAGTGTTAGTCACGCGGTGTTGAGCTGGTTTGAATATATTTCGGACAATGGAATATAACCATTACTTTAGGCTTGGGTTAACTTGACGTCAATAGTCGGAAAGGATCAATGTATTACCGAGGTAATCTGATGAATGACCTTGGGAATAACGAATCAGGTTAGTGAAACCGACGCCTAAACGTGTTTAGTTGAAAATTTGAGTCCAATCTTAGTAATAATATAATAAGGAGAATGTTTTTTACGGTATTTTTTCGGGATTCGCGTACATTTACTAATTTAAATTGGTAACACTGTCGGCTGATGATGAAGGAAAACATCGTGAGGAAACCTGAACCTATGTGGTATGTGTAAGTATGTAGGACAATATCATCATAAGCCTGTAAGAGATCCACTGCAGGGCCATAGGGTATAGGTATAATCAACATGCTAACCCACGACGTATTGGCGATTTCAGATTCCGAGAAATCCACTGTCCTATATTTTCCCACGTATGGGGGTACTACAAGAACATTTCTCAGCTTTAGATTTCCTGTCACGATGTTTCCTTTTTTTATTTTTTCGAACTGAGGTACCCTGTTGGCATTTTGGCCTCTACAGATTCAACGGACTACAAACTTCACTGTCACCCTATACTGTTACCTATTTAAATTAGTAAATGTCCGTGAATTCCGAAAAATTGCGAATCCGCGGACATCGAAATGATATTCCAACATTCAAACCACTAAAACACCACGACTCATATAGAACTGTGGATGTCTCAGAGTTTGTAATCACCAATACGTCGTGAGGCTGGCGTAAGGTAATTACGCCCAAATCTTTCTTTGGGGAAGAGGCGTACTGGCCCTGCAGTATGTCTCTTACGGGCTGGTATAATGTAATTTACAGAATTTGGCCAAAATAACATGCGCTTTCAAATGTCAATTACCTAATTCGGGAGACAGTCCTGAAATATGAGAGCTACTTTGTGCGCTTGATAAAGCGTTAGAAGTTACACGAAGGTATGTTGTCATTAAATAAACACATGAAGGCAGACGAAATCGCCGGCGGCTGCTAATAACTTTCTATAATGCTTTAAACACGATTTCAATAAGAATTGGTTATTAATGAATCACTTATTTACTTCGATCTGACCATAAAGAGAGCAGGAGGAAATCATGAATTGAAATATACAGCAAACCAACTTATACAGAGACATCGAATATTGACGACCTCATGTCATCCTCGGACACGTAAACTAGCTGCTTTTCGGAGCTATGTACCTAGATTAATGACAATTCCAATCGAAGAGGCTAATTACATATATTATGTCAAATGGCTATCACTAATGGACATAACAATGCGATTATTGACAATTTAATAAAGTAAAAGTCCATAAAGATCTAGCAAAATCTTCTATAAGCCACGGTCCCAGCGAATAAATAAATATACAGGAAGTATAAACTACATGGTATTCATATCTGAACGTATAGCCAAGACACCGAACAAGAATAAAATCAATGTGGCATTTAAAATAAAATAAAAAACAGCCTACAAAGACTATGTAATCAAACAGATAAAATACACCAGTCAGAAAAATCGGATAGGTATATACAAACTTAAATGTGACGAGTGTAAAGCCGTGTATATCGGTCAAACGGGCCGTAATTTTCGATGTGAACACCCAGAGAGGGCATATACTTTTATTCAATCACACATATGAAATCCTACACATACATAAAAAGGGTCTCCGACTAGACATTTCGGAACAAATAGGGAGATTTTCGAAAGTGAAACTTCTTATGGTAGGCCATTTGAATTTTTGTGCCAGGAGAAGTAATGTAGGTAAACACTGTGTTGGGTAGAGCGAGAGCAATGTCTCGATTGTCTTCGGGTATTGGAGGATAGTGAGACATAATCTGACAAGAGAAGGGTTGAGGACATAATAAAAGTTCCTAGATATAACACTTCGTTTGCTTGTCGTTTTGAAGGCTACCTGGGAGGATTGCTCTATAATAAATCAAATAAGATATTGGGGATCAATCAATACAACAGTAATACGATTAAAACTCTCATTTTCAAATGGTTACATTCACAAAGTTACTTAAATATAGAAATGTTATTAAAACCACAATTTAAAATATGATTAAATTTTAGGTAGTTCAAAACATATACATTTTACTTAAAACAGAATCCAATCATTATTATCACAAAACACACACACTTGTCTTACATATTCACACACTTGCAATTTAACCACCTATTAATTTCTATTTATTAAATATGTTTAAATCACTGTTGTTATAGAACTAATTATATGAAATTATGATATCTGCGATACGGTTTTTAACTAGTGCAGATACCAATATTACTGTAAATTATGTACACCTTGACTTGGAACAATAAAATATTATTATTATTATTAAAAGCTCGTCTCGTTTTCTTTAATTCTCGTGGCTGTGGTTGCGTGGACTGCATTCAGGTGGCGTGGCGATCACTGAACACAATCTATGCTATTCAAAAGTGATTGATGAATATTTAAAATCATCATCATCATTCCCAGACTGCAAGAGTCCCACTGCACTGATGGAAGGTATAGGGTATAGCGCATAATCACCATGCCAGCCCACGATGTATTGGCAATTTCAAACTCTGAGAAATCCACAATTCTATTTTTTCCTACATACATTGGTACTACAATAACATTTCTCAGGTTCAGGTTTTCTCTCACGATGTTTTCCTTCATCGTCAGCCCATAGTGCTACCAATTGAAATTAGTAAATGTACGCGAATTCCGAAAAATTCTTGGGTACATGCCGGGGTTCGAACCTGCGGACATCAGATTGATATTACACCGGTCAAACCACAAGATCACCACGACTTTTAAAGGTTTCCCTGTAATAAAAAAGTTTCACTCCTATCGTGTGTCTTTACGACACACCCTGTTTCTTTTAATTCACAAGCAATACTCACGTGTGTTCTATAAATATTGCGCAAAGTTGCGAGTCCAAAATGTGTACCATCTGTATATATGAGAAATAATGTTTGTTATGCACAAATGTAAGATAACCTTGTTAAGTCGTCGCTACGTGAAAGTGACAGAAATACATTAAAATATTAAAACCAGTTGATTGCGTTCACTTTTTGTTTTATTTGTAATTCACATTAATTCTGTACCACAAACGCAATTCACTTAAAAGAAAAGATAAAAAAGTTCACGGATTTTTTTTATAATGCCTTTAAAATAATAATGCGGCGTGCGGCGCTTATTTATCCCAAAACTAACTGCCCGGAACATCGGATTCGCAATGAAATAAAATGGCAACAGAAAATCTGAACGCAACTTTATTAATTCTGACTAAACTTTTGAATGTCACACTGCTGTGTACTATCTCACAATTTTTTTTTGTATGTATAATTTTTGATCCAAATATATTACTTGTCCTCCATACGGTCTTTCCAATACTAACATTGTTTCGATAATTACAAGCACAACAAAAAATATTTAGCAACATATAGGTACAGCCGTTCTGAAGTTATACGCTTACATACATGGATTAGAGACCTTTTTTTTTGTTTACGCGGGGAAATCCATCATTTATACGCTACCCTCTCGGGGGAGAGAGTGGGTAGTGTGAGACTCTTATTCACTAAAACCCCACGGTGTACCGGCCGCCGCTTTGGTTGGGGCGACATGGGACCGTACAGTACAGTACAGTATAGAAGTTAAATCTGTATGGTTTTGGACAGTCCAAGTGTTCATATTGTTTTTACAGTTGTTAAATTAGAATATTAGTGTTATGTTACTCCTATATCTGCGTGTATAGTCACGGAGTTTTGTCCATGTTCGCAATAAATTTAGATGATGCGCAGTGTATCTTATGGCCTCGGCTATCTGCAGGTGTAGTCAGTGCACCAGTCTGAGTTTTGTTCCATGGGCGGACGGCGTCGATAGTATATATACCGCAGGTCCTGCCGCCACCTCTCCATCATGCCCCTCCGGACCCTTTCCCTCATTTTCTCAATTTCCCTGGGAGCTGGAGGCTCCCCCCGGCGTTTCTTAGCCGCCGTATAAAATTATACGGCGGAAAGAATCTCCGTCTCCAGCTCCAAAAGGCGTTATTCCAGATACTCGTATTATTCTTTCAAGCGTCTTCCCAGTGTCGTCGAGCAACACTAGGGGCCGATACTAGCTCCTGACTATGTAACTAACGCAATACGATGCTTGGTGGCAGATGTTCAAGTTGAAGGTTGTAACTAAGAATTGTGTTATGTAGAAGGAATATCTATTGTATAGATATGTTGTAGAAGGCAAACAGAGGTTGAATTTTCTTGTAAATATGTTGAGTTCAATATTTCCATAAATATGATTTTTATATAAATATATAGCCCTAATTTCGAGTTATTATTGAAGTGATAAAGGTGTACGACCATTATTAGTTTTTAGCCTGACACATTACATTACAAATATACAAGATATACAGATATAAATTCAGATTGTTTCCTTAATCACTGTGTTTTGTATTCCGTTCCACGCGGACGAAGTCGCGGGCCCATCTAGTTATATAATAAAAACTAAGCAATAGAAAAAAAAATCAGCTGTTTATTTGTCATTTTTGATGCCCTCGTTAACGATTCATATTGGACGGAGTTGACTGTTCAATCAAACTATACGTTTTGTCCATGTTCGCAATAAATTTAGATGTGGGCACACATTACCATCGTGTGCTACGAACTATCTGACTGTATGACGATAGATGCAGCAATATAGCTAGGCTTACGATTTTTACACAAATCAAAGGAACTTGGAAGCCCTAATTTCGAGTTATTATTGAAGTGATAAAGGTGTACGACCATTATTAGTTTTTAGCCTGACACATTACATTACAAATATACAAGATATACAGATATAAATTCAGATTGTTTCCTTAATCACTGTGTTTTGTATTCCGTTCCACGCGGACGAAGTCGCGGGCCCATCTAGTTATATAAATAAAAACTAAGCAATAGAAAAAAAAATCAGCTGTTTATTTGTCATTTTTGATGCCCTCGTTAACGATTCATATTGGACGGAGTTGACTGTTCAATCAAACTATACGTTTTGTAGGACAAATATTTCTTCGAGTAATTGATTATCCGAAGATATAACGAAAACAAGCCAGTTAGTAATACATTTTTGAGAATCATCAAATTGACATATTTTATCCCCGCTACCACAGCTTACTAAAACTACCATAGCTTAGCTACCACAATCGTAAATATTTGTGAAATAAAAAGTCGAGCGTCCAATAAAAATGAAGTTATTCTCGGAAAATGAGCTTGGTGGATGATTACTGATCACTAGCAAAAATGGACCGTGAATCCCGGACTAACCTTAACAGTCTCAGCATATATAAAGAGATATACTCGAATAAATTAAGATAAAAAAGGAAAATAGAATCGTACATGTTGTTAATTTGCTTTAAATCTATTAATTAAGTTATTTAATCTACAGCATGCAATAGGTAGTAAACATCTATAATTCCGGTTGCACTTGTATGAAGTTATTCTTTCAAAATGTATATATAGGATTGTCTTGGTGTAAATTTTGTTGGTGTTTCGAATAAATACATGAGAATAAAATATTCGAAATCAAAATCAAAAATACTTTATTCAGTTTAGGCCCTGAGAAGGCGCTTATGAACGTCAAAGTTACCACCGGTTCGGAAAACAGCCCAGTCATCGAGAAGAACCGGCAAGAAACTCGATCTGGTTTATCTTTTCATTAACATATTATAACTCACATTTTTAAAACATAGTTATAAATAATTACATTCGGTTTTAGTGGATGCACAGAGAGGGCGTCATTTCCAGACGTCACCGTCGTTCACATATTGATCCACCCTGTAATAGCCTTTAGATATTAAAACCTGCTTGACATGGCGCTTGAAATTAGTATCCAACAAATCAGTAACGTGTTTTGGAATTTTATTATAAAACCTAACACTATTACCTAAACAACTGTTACCGGTCCTAGTGAGCCTAAAACATGGAATGACCAATTTGTTATTATTTCTTGTATTTAGTATTCTTGTATTAACTATCAGTTTCCATTGTGATTAAATTCAAAGAATATTCGGACCGTGACAAAACCTTAACCACGAACAAAGACTGATTTTAGATGGAGTTTGCCAAATATTCAATGTTTTTTTTAAATTCCTTCCTACAATTTATTTACTACTAATTGATTCATATTTGCTTTGAAAAATAGCGCTGACAAAATTGTACTGCTGATGTAAACTTTTCAATAATGATTTTCGTGATATAGCGGGTTAATCAAAGCGGTTTAGAATCACGACCCAGAGTCACTAACAGATGCTACTTTGAACGATATGTGTGGATTGAAGTAACAGAAATTCCCGCGCGGTATGCGTGCCGCGCGCTCCCGCACATTTTTCAGTACGTGGCGCCGGCGTCTACGTACATTTAAACTACACGCTATCGCCTACGCTTTGTCACAGAGCATAGGGTAGCAGTTGTCCTGAACAAACTGGACTGTTCTTTCACTGACTGACTTATCCCACCTTTTTTTTTATTTTGTACACACTACCGGGGGAGAGCGTGAAGGTTATGTCAGACTCCTACTCACTAAAAACTCCTGTGCCGTTTTAACGCGTATGTGGACCAGGGTTGCAGGCTCACGACGAGCATACTTCACTAATCCTCACCACGCGCTTGAGTCGCCCACAAGATGGTGAGTGGAGACCCTCCTCACGGATCCTTATCCCAACTAAGTAGGGTCGGCGCAACATATTTTCCTTTTCCACTATCCCCTGTCAGATGTCATCTCAATATTAACACCTTTTATCATTTTTCACACAATCCATCCACACCTTTTTCGGTCTTCCGCTACCCCTATATCCGTCCACTATCAAACTGAAGACTTTTCTTGTTACATGACTTTCATCTCTACTCATAACATGCTCGTACTATGCTAACCTATTACTCCTCAACTTCTTTTTCACTGGTGCTATTTTCAAACTATTTTATATTACATTTGCGTAATAACGGATCACATTTGCATTACTAAATTATAATAAGCCCCGCAGACGATGTCGCGGGTGGCGGCTATTAATAAATACAAGTGGCGATCTATCGTCGATTGCAAAGCCGCAGGTTACTGGAACGGACCGGTTGAGTGTAATAACGCATACGTCGCTGTTGTACTGCGTTGCGGTGTATGAAATTTTTGTCTGTTACGAAACATTTCCTTCACCGTTCGTAACTTTGGGTGCTTGGTCCAAGTTGTAAGCGTTGGCGCGTAGCTATTAAACCGAACGATTTTTCGTGAAAGATGGGGTACTAGTTTTAGTATATGGAAAAGGGTCTCAATTCGGTTGTATTCTTTTTAATACTTGTTACATCAGAACTTGGGCATTTATAAACCGATTAGAATTTATTTTTTCTATGTTCAAGGGGCTCTCATTCTAAGGCCATAAGCTTCCTTCCTTGGACTTCGGAGATGCATTAGGAAAACGTATTGTTGTTAAGATATTTGTAGATTTATGACAATTCAAGACTATTTCAGTACCGTACTATGGTCAAGAACGTTCTGGTGAATTTCGTTTTAAGTAAATTTGCTTGCGTCCGTTTTAATTTATAGTGTACTAAGATAATTATTTATACTTTACAAACGACCCGGCTTCACTTGGGTATAATGTTCTAAATTGACGCCATAAGTGTCGAAATGAGTTAAATCCATTTTTTGTCCCTTTGATATCTAGAATCCACCATAGTCATAGAATAGAAGCCACATCTCAGTCATCTGCACAAAACAAACTAATGTTTTTATTGCGTGCAATTTTTTATCTGTTATTTCTTCTGAGATATGCTTTGAAGTAATGACAACCCTATAAAACGAATTCCACATGTATTAAATACCACCTCCATAAACGGGGTGAAGACTTACTTACTTGTAATTTTCACCGCCACCATTGTAAATGTTCACGAAGTACCGACTTCCGAATAAAGAACATCACGAAGTATCAAATCTGAGGTTTCGAGAGAGTACCAATAGCCGTGCCGCGCCAGTATCCGGATATTGTTTCATTATATAATGGTTACAAAAATAATGTTGTCTACCTTCCAACTAATTTGTGCCCGAACACCTTTACCCGAACATATTTTTATTACCTTATATAGATATAACATAAGTACATTATATTGGCATATACATTTTTTGGAAGAAATTCACTAGACGCTAATGAAACTTGTATCAGAATACGTTACATAGTTTAGAAGCACTAAGCGAACATACAGACTGACGCGAAAAGTGACTTTGTTTATAGAAATATCACAGCTTTTAACACTCAGTCTCATCCGATACTAAATAACAACGCGGCTTGTAATTAGTAACACTGAACTAAACTCCTTGGTTTTGAGATGCTTGACGCTTGCAGGATGCAAAATTACGTCAACAGACACGGTATCCGAACACACTGACCACTGACGTATCAGCACTTAATAGTAATAGCGAATTATAAATAATAAATTAAGAGAGGGATATATATTATAGTTATAATATATATATATATTATAGTTGATTAATGCATTATTGATTGTTCTGGAAAACGCCCGAAGCTCATCGCTTAATTTATTATGTGAAGTTGTTATAATATACATTAAAAAAAAGTATGTAAAGCCACGTCTCCGCATCGTGCGATTATAAGAAAATATAGCTTATGTGTTCTAACACGACTTATTATTTCGGTTGAACCTATTTGTTATTCTGATGTATAAGCAATATTACTGTAATATAAAAAAGAAATATTCAATAGTTTTTGCTTGAAAAAGTAACAAAATTCCATACATTCTCAAACAGTTTTGTCGTTTTATTATTTTTGAAGTGAAAAAACTGCTTTAGCCGCGTTGAACGATTTTTGGCCGAGGAAACTTATGGGTTCGCGTCACCGACGACCTCGACATGTTCGTGACGTATTGCGCTTGCGCCAGACTACCGACGCCCAGTATAGTGGCCAGTGTACATGTAATATTGGTATTTAATATTTAGCTTGTGCAGCTCATCGTATATATGACTGATTTATAAATTGTATATAATTATTGCTTCGAGTGACAATAGACGTAACAACCAGAGTAATGTTAATAATTTCAATTTACACATTATTAAATTTAAATAATTCGAACCATAATTCATTTAAAAATTAAAAAAAGAATACAGTTATTCCATTGTTTTCGGTTTTCACTTCTATCGGCAGTCCTTGTGATTGCATGACTTGGCTGTCAATATAGCAAATAACAATAGCACTGGTTTGAAATTTTGGCCAAGTGGATTTAAAAATATATATAAGATCGAAAAGATAGATAGCTCGAAATTATTTTTAGTTATTTTGATATATTGCTTTATATTTCGTGGGACTTTTATGAAGGTGTCTAGATTTTGGATTTGACGTAGAAATGTGATAAATGGAGAATAAATTATATAAAAATTTAAGCACACAAAGTCGCAGGAACACCTAGTTGTATAATATAGGTAGAAATTTTTAGTCTCGTAACTTGAAACGAACAATTATTACAATTTTATCAAATATAAATTTATTCCGTGTATATCGGAAACGGCTCTAATGATTTGCATCAAATTTTATATTGATATAAGTATATATTTT
This sequence comes from Antheraea assamensis, assembly GCA_035772565.1. Taxonomy (NCBI): domain Eukaryota; kingdom Metazoa; phylum Arthropoda; class Insecta; order Lepidoptera; family Saturniidae; genus Antheraea; species Antheraea assamensis. The sequence continues at coordinate 601,290 of JAQQSE010000107.1, forward strand.
CTAAGTTTATGTATATAGATGTCTTCCCTGAATAAATAAGATTTTCCAAAGAAAAAACTTTTCATAATTATTTTTAGAGCTTAAGTCATATAGCGTCATTACGCAATTTTATGTGGTACTTGCATTATTAACGCAATGGATAATAATACCTTATTGGTACCCCCAAATTTTGTGAGATGGCGCTACACGCCATCCGAACACGAATATGTTCGTCTCAAATCTAATAGTAACAATACAAGTATTGTGTAAACCAACCACCAAGTGAAGATCCGTTGCCCAGAATCTGAAAATGAATATAGAAAAAGACGACTTCGAGTAATGTAATAAAATTATGTAATTTGTAAATTAAATATGTTTTTAGACAGTTAATGTTTTTAATAGTTTGTAAATGACTTTCGGGGCACGAGTGTACAATTTGAATTTTAAATAATACTTAGACATCAATAATGGCGTAGAAGATATTTTTATTTAATACAATGGTGTCTGTACGAGTATATTTTACGTGAACTCTAGGTCACTTCGTATATTTCTACGTTTATGACCTCCGGGGCATTTGTTTGTATAATTTTAATTTTTGAATAACAAGCATCTTTGATTATCTACGAAATTACCAATTTTGTAAATGCTATATTTTATTAACATATTCTCTTATATGTGGACTTTGAATTAAACAAGTCGTTAAATTAACACATGTGTTGGTTTAGAAATAAACTATTACGATTTATTCGAAGACTGAAGATATCTCTGAACAATTTTAGAATCCTCCCCAGATATCCTGACAAACTCATTGGTAGCAATATAAAATAGATGAGTCGTCGAGGCGTGGGAAAAAGAAAGGTAAACTATTGCACTGAACAGTCCGACTGTTGTGAACAAGGAATATGGATCTAAAAATAGTACATCTCAAATCTCTCCGACTATGACAACTTTCCGAAGATTTCAACCTTCAGTTTTGCTAGGTATATTCGCTGTTACCTGCGACTGCTTCTATGTAGAGTTTAGCGAAAAAAAAAATGTTCAGCTTAAACGTGCACCTCGGGGGCACGCGAGACATGATACTTTTCCCTTAGTTTATTGTATGTGTATGGAACTCTTTTCTAAAATAAAAATAAGACTAAGTTACTCATTATAAAATCGGCTATTTGTCAGTGAAAGTCCAGTCAAAATCGGTAAAACCGTTTCGGAGATTATCCGAAACAAACAGACATAAATATGAAAAAATATTTTTTGTTATAAATACCCTAGTATACTTTCATATTCTGTTATTTTGACATTACAAACAGACACTTCTATTTCTTTTATTTAGATAGCGAATCGCGCCCCACGGTGTCTGAGGACAAGTATGTCTTTAACAGATGAGCGGCGAGATGTAATTCGGAGAGTGATTATATGCATTTGTTTGATATAAGGTGATTATTATTTATATTATTGTTGCTGATTAGCTCAATATGAAAAGATATATGTTTCGCTGTTGTTTATGAATTCGCTATAATTAGCAGTTAAATTAAAATATGCAAAGTCGCTTTGTTGTCTTTGTTCACTCGAAAAATATAAAATAAATTTTTATATTTTTTTTACAATTAATGAGCTGTAGCATAATTAAGGTCACCTCTCCCAGTATGAAGTTATGTAGGAAGATCTCTAAAGTCGAGTATTTCAAACTAACAAAATAATTATTAGTTTTACTCAAAAAAATATATTGTAAAAATATTTCCATGCTATATTATTTAAACTTTGACTATAAATATAATTAGATAAAAGAATAACAGATGGCTGTGTTCCACAACTTAAAAAAAAAAATTACATTATTCTATAATTATAAAATCAAGACTATGAAATGGTTTTTTTTTTAATATAAATGGTTTAAAATGTAAATAATTGCTACTTGTTATAATTCAAGACACGTTTCACTCGTTCTAATAAATAAATAATCTATATTTTATGTATAATTTTAATAATCGCTTTTTGTGTCTGTTAGTGCGTTACCTTATTTCTTCTAAACTACGCAATGGATTTCGATATGGCTTTCTCTGTCCATTAGAGTTTTTCTACCGGACGTATTATAAGTGGAGTTTGTGAGGATGTAATGATGTTTGTTACTCTTTCACGAAAAAGTAGCAAAAAAAAACGCGAAAGTTTAAATGAAGGGACCGTCATTTTGTTAGGAAACTGAAGGAATACCGGACGTCTTGTAATTTAATCGATTTCACAATTGTCCCGTAACAATTGTCAACTATGATAATTGGCGGCCAAACTAAATTTTGGTACAGAAGAAAATAAACATAGCGTTAGGATAAAGTTTATTTGAAGTGAGTTCTTGTCACTAATCAGATTGGTAGTTTTTAAGGTGTCCACTTTTAAATGACATGCATCACGTCTCACGGCCGTCTGACAAGGAGATTAAAATATAAATTTTACCAGTTTCATTAGTGTTAGCGGCCGATGGATATGTGTCAAGGCGTAACCCTCGCCGCTTCCGTGTTCATGACAAATATTTATGGTTATAAGATTCGTCATAAACTTGTTTCATTAAAGGCTGCGGTGTAGTTGTACGGTTCGGCGGTCGAAATAAATATGTCTAAACGATACATTGATAGGAGAAATGGTTACATGTTTTTGAAGTTATACTTCTTCTTTTGGCGCGTTAGGGAAAAATGATGAGAGTAAATTTTTACGATGCGCGCGCACACACCGTCACGAAAAACCGACACCCTGAAGTTAGCTATAGTCAACGTTTTATTCAAAAAAAGTATGTATGTATTAAATACCTTTTTTTCTATTGTTTATGTCGTTTTTTCTACAAACGTAGAATAACATTTTTGAAATGATTTTTATTTTGTTACACCAAAGAAGTGTAACTTCTAACGCGTGTACATAAGTACACACTACTTTTTTTTTAAAATATTTTATGGGGTTTTAACGTGGGACTACGATCTTATCTGATGTTAAATTATGGTATGATCTAAGAGGGTAAATATGCTAAACCTAGATGGGTACTGGATCTCAAGTGCAGCGCCTGTATACACCTATAGGTGCTTGGCGACAGATTCCCAACTTGAGAGTGGTAAATAGCCAGGAGGTCTTAGAAAAAGTCCTACCAGCACGCTATAGTTTCATCACCATGTTATCTTGCACCGGAAGCTCCGGCTCAGTTGTTAAGTGTTCGAATACGTTAATCACTGAGGCATCATTATCGTCATTGTCAGCCTGTAATACACCCACTGCAGGGCTATAGGCCTTTTTCTAAGGGAAGTTATGGGCATAATCACCACGCCAGTCCACGATGTATTGGCGATTTCAAATTCTGACAAGTTTACTACACGATCGTTTACTCCATCGCCATGACAGCCGATAGATCCAAGTGTTTTTCACGGAGAAGGTTAGTTTTACTTTACATGCCAATTTAGTCAAGTCGAGAACGGTCGTTAGCTTAATAGAAAAAAGTACAGCGATAAAACACGACAAAGCAAAGTTCGTTGTGTCGATATCAGAAACATTAAAGGATGCTGGTATCATGAAAAAATATAAATATTACTACAATATTCCGGAAATTGATTGATAAATATTGTCAATGAACTTGTGGTAATATTGATACCGGTTCAATATCAATTCTCTGCGATAGAAATGCATATTACATTAGTGAGTACACGTGACTTCGTATGAATTATTACGAGTATATGACAAAAAAAAAATTGACCCTAAAAATTCAACAGAAAGTCTTTGACCACAGTTAGGTACCTAGGAGGTAGGACGTACTTTTTTTTTTATGTTATAGGGGGCAACCGAACAGGTGGGTCACCTGATGGTAAGCGATCACCTCCGTCCATAGACACTAGCAACACCAGGGGAGTCGCAAGTGCGTTGCCGGCCTTTTAAATAAGTGGGCCTCCGGCGCTCTCACTGACCGAACGAAACGTAACAGTGCAAGCACTGTTACTTCACGTCGGTTTTCTGTGAGAGGGTGGTACTACCCCGGACGAGCCGACCCATTCATGCTGAAACCAGTAATAGCTTCAGCGTAGCTCTACAACCTACAACCTTGAATTATCATAAACCTACCAATATAATATATCAATTACTATGGATTTCCTATTCAATCTTGTAGAGTACCCTGATACAAGGTCCAACGCTAATCAAGTTAAAAATTAGGAAACCTTGAAACCTGATATAAAAAACCATTTTCCATATCAATCTATAAATGACCAAGTTCTGCGGAACATTAAAAAAACATGTGTGCGCTCATGACCACACGAAAGAAGAGAAAACTTCTCTATAAAAAGTACAACAAAACAAAAATCACGCGGTGTTCCCAGACGGTCGCCCATCTAAGTACGTACTGACCGCACCCGATATTTAACTTCAGTGATCGGAAGAGAACCGGTGTTTTCAACACTCAACCCGACACAGTGTTTACTCCCAACACTTTTTCCAGACAAAAAGGTTGCGGATCAGTATTCAGAATCCCTAAAAAGTTTCACTTCAATAATGAACAACCGAAACGAGAAGCTTCTCCTTAAAATTATATGCATATACGATCATCTACGTGACACGAAAATCCATTGACATAAAAAAAAAATTACATAATGACATTTTTAAGTTTAACATTTATAATATAATGTATTTATCGATATACATATTTAAATAATGACCTGCTCTAGATTCAATTAACCTTTGGACTGTCCAAAACCATAAAGGTTCAATACAAACGAATGTAGAACGCATGAGGCACAGGTCAACAGACTGTTGGCAGCATAAGCTTAAATAACACCTGATTTATTATAAAACTTTGAAAATAACAAATGATGTATTGTAAAATTGTAATTCTTATATAAAATGTATTTTTAAATTATTCTTTCATTTGTACGAATTTCTTTTATTAAACGATGATTTTTACAAATGTACGATGTCGTGAAATTAAAAACATAACCCGCCATTTTGAGATCTGGGTCTTAAAAAGTCACCTGAGGGGTTAAATTCTTATCATTTTCCGATATATTGATCTTTTTCAGAGTTATTCGACGTCTAAGTTTGATTTCCATCGAATTTTCATTTTAACACATGTCATCAGTACTTACCAGCAGAAGGAAGACAGAATAGTCAATCAATCAAAAATTTTTGCAGTATTTAGTGAGAGGTACGTCACCTTCCCGGGTCAGGGAGGGAGGATAAGTCGGCGAGACGTGGTATCCGGTGTTCCGCAGGGGTCTGTCCTGGGCCCCCTCTTGTGGAACATCGGATACAATTGGGTGTTGCGCGGTGCGCTCCTCCGGGGCGTCAGCATTGTCTGTTATGCTGACGACACTTTGGTGTTATCCCGGGGGAAGACGCACCGCGCGGCCGCGATCCTGGCAACTGCAGGAGTCGCTCAAGTCGTCGGTAGGATCCGGCGTCTGGGACTAGAGGTGGCGCTCAGTAAAACCGAGGCCCTGTTTTTCCACGGGCCTCGGAATGCGCCACCCGCAGGGTCCCAGATCGTCGTGGGAGGCGAGTCCATCGGTGTCGGGTCGAGTATGAGGTATCTCGGCCTCCTCCTCGACAGCCGATGGACGTTCAAGGAACACTTCCGGCAGCTGGCCCCCCGTTTAATGGGAGTAGCGGGCGCATTAGCCCGTTTGCTTCCCAACTTGGGGGGGCCCAACTCCGTCTGCCGGAAGTTGTACCTCGGGGTCGTGCGGTCGGTGGCCCTTTACGGGGCCCCCGTATGGGCGTATGGCCTGACGGCCATCAGCAACGCTCAGCTGCGTAAAACACAGAGAGTGATGGCCGTCAGAGCCATCCGCGGATACCGCACGATCTCCTTCGAGGCGGCCTCCCTTCTAGCCGGATCCCCACCCTGGGACCTGGAAGCGAGAGCCCACGCGTCCCTGTACCAACGACGCGTGGAGGCGTTGGAGCAGGGCCGGAGACTCGCACCTCAGGAAATCGAGGTGCTCCGGTCCCAGCCCCACCAGGTCCTAGTCATTGAAGAATGGGAACGACGACTTGAGCGACCGAGCTGGGGCGTGGCTACCATAGAAGCCGTTCGGCCGGTCATGGCCGAATGGCTCACCAGGCGGCATGGCACCCTGAGCTTCCGGCTGACACAGGTGCTCTCGGGGCATGATTGCTTCGGGAGTTACCTGTGTCGCATTGGCCGGGAGCCAACGCCAGGGTGCCACCACTGTGGCTGCGCAGCCGATAATGCGCAGCACACACTGGAGGAGTGTCCCGCCTGGGACGAGCCACGCCGCGAGCTCGTCGCGGCCATAGGCCCGGATCTCTCGCTCTCGACCGTCATCGTCAAGATGGTCGAGAGCGAGACCGGGTGGATCTCCGTCGCCTCATACTGCGAGGCAGTCATGCTCGCGAAGGAGGCGGCGGAGAGGGAGAGGGAGCAGACCACCAGGCTCCCCTCCCGCGGTCGACGAACACGGCGGCGACGGGTCGGCGACGACCTCATGCCGCCGTAAAAAGGGCCTGTGGGCGACGGGACGGGCGGGCACGTCCGTCACCCTGAGCAGCGTCAAACTGCACAGGCCCGCGTGGTGGAGGCGCTTGTGCCGAGCGACTCCCACAGTTCGTCGGGGGGGGTTTAACACCCGCCCCCTCCTGAGGGGTCTACCATCTTGTCCCCTCAGACCGCAGACGGGGCCCCTGATGAGGGGCCGACACCTGCCGGGGAGCTGAAGTAATGCCATTGGCAGTTCCTGCTCCCCGGCCAAATAGGTGTGAGAGGCACCGTGGGGTTTTTAGTCCGTGGGACTCGGACATAACCCACCCCCCGCTGCCCGACGGGGTGGGTATCCGTTACGGATTTTCCCCACGTAAAAAAAAAAAAAAAAAAAAAGTATTACTACATATGTATAACATCGAGACAATTAAAGGGTACATAAATGGCAATTTTAGATTCGTGTAGTAACATTTGAACTTTGTTTTGTATGAGAGTTTCAACTGTATTGTGGGAGACACCAGCTGAGGTAGACAACATATTCTTACTACGAAAACGGGCACTTAAGCAATTTATGACATGGGGGCCTCGCGAATCATTAAAAGCTAAGTTCCAGGAATTCGGTATCTTAACTCTACCCTACCGATACATTCTTGAAAATCTAATGTACATCTGCAAATTTAAATAAGCTAGATTTAGTAAAAGACCGACATAATCTAAATACAAGAAACAATAACAAATTGGTCACTCCATGTTTTATCCTCACTGAGACCGGTAACAGTTTTTAGGGAATAGTGTTAGGTTTTATAACAAAATTCCAAAGCACATTACCGATTTGCCGGATACTAAGTTCAAGTACCATGTCAAGAAGGTTTTAATCTCTAAAGGCTATTATTATAGGGTGGATTAATATGTGAACGATGTTGACGTCTGGAAATGACGGCCCTCTCTGTGCATCGACTAAAAACTAATCAATGTCTATAACTAAATATGTACTTAAAAAAGTGTTATGTTTGAAAAAAATAATTTACTCGATCGAGTTTCTTGCCGGTTTGTCGCAATGACTGGGTTGTTTGTCCGAAGCGGTGATAGCTTTGACATTCACAAGCCCCTTCTCAGGGCCTAAACTGAATAAAGTATTTTTGATTTCGATTTTTAACTATATTATGCGCAAACTCAGACTTCGGGAACGGGTGATAAGTTTGACGGGGACTCTAGAAACCGTTGTTTTTTTTTTCGAACTAGCATACCCTGTTGGCACTATGGCCTCTACAAATTCACCGGACACTATGGCACTCACCCGATTTGTTTAAGCGATCATTAGCGCAAGGGCACACGGTGCGGCTCGGCTTTAATTGTCGCCGAGTTTTCTGATCTGACTAACCTAATATATCTATCTCAAACATATATGAATTTGTGAAAAATACATGTATAACCACGTATGATTCACGAATGCATTCGTGTATTTTGTATGCGTCTAGAAACCGTATTAAAATGAGTTTCGTAGTTTAGAAGAATGAGGGGAAATACACAGAGAGACTCGTAACTGTTCTATATATACCTATATATTTATACTTTATAGGTTAGCGTTTGACCACAATCTGATCTAATGTTAAATGATGATGTGGTCTAAGTTAGTAATCACGCTAAACCTGAAGGGAGACTGGCTCTCAAGTATAGCTCCCGGAACACACCGACAAATGCTTGACGATAGATTTTCAACTTGAGGGTGGTAGATAGCTAGGCGGACTTAGAGAAAGCCTTATCACCATGCTATGGTTTTACCACGATGTTTTCCTGCACCGAAAACTCCGACTCAGTTGCTAGGATTCGAACCTATGTCCTTCGACTCTGTTGTGCCCGAACACACTATCGACTATTATTTCTATATTGTTATAGAAGACTTATGATAAAGACAAAGGTCAATGTTAATGCGTACTCCTATATATATAGTGTTTCATTGTCTGTCATTTTAATGGCACATTTCCAACAATGAGGTAGTAATGTTTGGTTAAACCATTGTATTTTTTGTGCCTTTGTGTTCGTTCAATGCGAGGTCGATGATGTGCCGGTAACGGTCTTCCGTGGTTTAAAGTTATTGCTAATCAAGTTCTAAATGGTAATTAAAATGTATCTGATTATTATAATTCTAAGTATTGTAAATAGAATTTTATAGAGGTCTGTCGTTGTGTGCGAACCACGCATTAACTACTGGATAGATTTTGATCAAATGTTTTCGATTTTTACTTCTCAGACACTTGCCGTGTTATTAGAAAAAAAGTTAAATACGCGTCGAACGGTTGTTTAAAAAAAGTTTGATCACAAAAGAGTGTCTTACCCTTGTTTAGCCCTCTCAATACATACTTGAAAATCTAATTTACGTCCGCAAAAACTTAGATAAGCTAGATTTCGTAAAGGACCGACATAATCTAAATACAAGAAATAATAACAAATTGGTCATTCCATATTTTAGGTTCACTAGGACCGGTAACAGTTTTTTAGGTAATAGTGTTAGGTTTTATAATAAAATTCCAAAACACGTTACCGATTTACCGGATACTAATTTCAAGCACCATGTCAAGCAGGTTTTAATGTCTAAAGGCTATTACAGGGTGGATCAATATGTGAACGACGGTGACGTCTGGAAATGACGCCCTCTCTGTGCATCCACCAAAACCGAATGTAATTATTTATAACTATGTTTTCAAAACATGAGTTATAATATGTTAATGAAAAGATAAACCAGATCGAGTTTCTTGCCGGTTCTTCTCGATGACTGGGTTGTTTTCCGAACCGGTGGTAACTTTGATGTTCATAAGCGCCTTCTCAGGGCCTAAACTGAATAAAGTATTTTTGATTTGATTTAGAAATAGACACTATTTAAATTTAAACATTGTGAAACACTTGTCTAAGTTGACAGTTCTTATCTTATTGTTGTGATTTGTTGTATTCCTATTTGCCGGCAAAAGACGTTTCGTAGTGATGAACTATGGATTTTGTGGGTGCAATTAATTTAGAAGATGGAGATAAATTAAGCAATATTGGACATTCATAAGTAAACCACAACAACTATCTGGCGTAATATTTTAAACTAATATGTTGCTTATTTTAATAATTACATCATTTTCTTTAAACCAAATGTCACAATAATAACAATAATAACCACTAATTTTACTTAAAAGAAATAAATATTGTTAAGGAAGATCTGAACCAAACATATTATTCGTAAATTGGAACGTTTTTGAATGTTGAGATTGAATTCAATGAATGCTATTTAGAGTTACTTGCATAAAAAAACATAAACCAGATGTTTACGTAGAGACCGCTTGAACACTCTTTTGTAATGAAGTATCTTAAGCACGTGTTTAACAAGGTTTAAAATTTTAAACACTGTTTAGTAAAACTCGTGTTAAACGCGTGTTCATTTTTACTTTTGCAATAAGAACGCTCGTAATTATCTAAAGTAAACATTACGATATCTTGATTTCATAATAACTTTTAAGAAACTGACGATCGTTAGAAGACTAAGGAAATGTTGTAGGCAAAGTATATATTTGGTTTCAATATTTTTTTTCTAAACTTATTCCTCTCTTCGTAAAATATATATTAAAGATAACAAACAACGCAGACGAAATCGCGGGTATCAATTAGTTATAAATGCGAGTGTAAGTCAGTGTGTCTGTTATGTTTTCACGCCTTACGCATACGCAGGGGTACAGAGAAGGGCATAAGGTACGAACAGAGTAATTACAATACAAAGCCAACAGTTCAAGCCGAGGCGCACCGAGTGCCCTTGCGCTGTTCGCCTAAACAAATCGGGTGAGTGCCTTAAGCGCTCCCCTTAGTAGTCCAGTGGAACTGTATAGGCCTTGTCAGGCTAGCAGTGTAGGTCAGTTCGAAAAAAAAAAAATACAAAGTCTCTGTCAGAAATTACGATAAACTAGAAGAATGTTGTTATTTCGGCGGAGGGTGTCTGCACCGCGCGCTGTCGGTTATTGGAAACTGAGGCGGGAGGAGAAACGAAACGTATGTGAAGCCGGAGGGTGAAACTAATCTATATAAGTAACTAGCAGCCCGCTCTGGCTTCGCACGGGTATAAAATATATAGCCTATGGCATTCACTGAAAAAGTGATTAAAATCGATATAGTAGTTTTGACTTATTCATTACTGCCCGTCGCCCGCACGCGTTCAATTTGGAGTAACTTCAAAAATAACAGTATTTCTCCACTATCTAAATTATGTTATGATACATATAAACCTTCCTCTTCAATCACTGTATCTATTAAAAAAACCGCATCTAAATCCGTTGCGTAGTTTTAAAGATTTAAGCATTAATAGGGATATAGAGACAGAGAAAGCGACTTTGTTTTATACTATGTAGTGATGAACAATTGCCGTATGTATGTAAGCGCATCACTTCACTTTCTTTTTTTTATTATGTTTGTAATTATTGTCAGGGCAAGGTTTGTGTGAATGAAAATCTATAATATAAAAATGAATCGCTAAATGTGTTGCTAAGCGCAAAACTCGAGAACAGCTGAACCGATTTCGCTAATTCTTTTTTTAGAATATTCCTTGAAGTACGAGGATGGATCTTACGGAGAGAAAAATTAAAAAAATTGCCTGAAGAAGTCTAAAAACAACACTCTTCTATACTCCCATACAAACGATTCGTAATAATACTTGTTTAAGTGCTAATGGAGAGGTTCCGGTAAGGAAAACAATTATTGAGTGACGTTAGTATCGTATAAATAGTAATGTCAATATATTTATACAATGGTCCCGAAAGCAGAAAAAATATTTAAAGAATCGATTGTTAGGCGGTACGAAGTTCGCCGGGGTCAGCTAGTGTTTGAATAAACGTACGGAAAAGTGAAAATTTCAGGTTAATGAATCTCCATATAAAAAGTGTGTGAGTGAGCCGGAAGGCACTGGGGACATCTTTCAAAATATAGAGATAATTTTCAGATTGACGTCCACTTGTTAAATTGCTGTTATTACGTTACATGGTCGTACTGTCAAGGTAAGAAATGATCTTATTTTTTTTACGTTTGTATACGCGAGCGAAACCGGGGCGGGAAACTAGTGATGAATGAATTCACTCTTGTCAAAGTGTCTAGCGTTGACTACGAATTACAATTATTATAACGGTATTTACGTTAGTTTTACTGACTCTTATTACGTCATTTTACCTTATTTTCGGATATAAAATGTTGCCAACCGTAGTATTGTGATAAAATGATTCCAATAAAAACAGTTATAGCCTCGTAAACTGTACAAAAAGTTACAACCAACGACTCGTAGATCGGGGCCGAACGCTAAGTGTGAAATAACAAAGCTAGCGTCTCACGCTCCAACGCGTTGGACGATTTGTTGCCTGATAAAAGTGGGTGAAGGAGTGATTTATTATTTTAAATTATTTCCTTGTAACCGACAGTGATTTATTGCGTAATAAATTACAACATTTAATATGATAATTTAGTAATTAATAGCTTACTGAAATAACCGCTTGAGCACAATTCTATCTGATCTTGAATAACGACGTGCGAACATGCAAAACTTAGCTGGAGTGGGCTTCCAAGTATAGCTGCCGAAATACATCTATTGCTGCTCGCAATAACTATGCGAATCAAATACGTTATGTTTTCCACAACAGAATATGGTGAATTCTTACCGGGTTTGTGAAATCTCCGACAGCAGAGTTAAATCCTGAACCGCGACAAACTAGGCGTGCATAACTTAAGATGGATGGCTCGAAAAAATTACCACATGGTACAAATTTAAATAGCCTCCAAGGTCTAGCATTCACTGAACTGGTGATTCAACTTGCAGCTTTCACAATAAAGGTAAAATAAAAAGGAAGCGCCACGATTCCGTCTTGGATTTCATACCATTTCTCAAAAGGGTCCTCTGCCCCCGAAGTTCCATTCGAGGGAATAGAGTCGAGTCGACTATCATCGTATCGCATAGTAAATTTAAAATATTATTATTCGATTTTGCTTATTCGATTTAATTCATATTTTGGTGTTATTAAACTATAATGAAAAGTTTGGTTAAAGTATAATTATCATAACTAATTGCACACATAGACTACGCTGGTCACAGATAACGACAAGAATGATTAAAGGAAGACGTTTAATAGACGTATGGGTAAATGAACATATCAAAGGAGGGCTTTTCGAATGCACAATTAGTTGGATGACTTGCGGATTCTAGAACGTAACAAGGATCAAGAATATGAAGTATATATAATTAAAAAAAATCCTCTGATAAAGGGTATGCAATATTTTAGGATGCTCGGTTGTTTGTTTAGTTGAGGCGAGAAAACGTAACACGAACAAACTCACATTCACATTTATAATATTAGCAAGGATTTAAGCATAATATTTTCTATCCGAACACGCCATTGTCGTACCTATTATGAATCCGAGCATGTCATCGAACACGTTCGCCTGTGAATGGCGTCCTTTTATACTAAAGAATTGACAAATATTATAAGCATTAGTCTAGGTCAAGGAGATATAAACCCCGTGTTATTTGTTACGAAATATTTACGCTCTTGGACATATATCGTCTCTGTTACTAGAACTTAATCATATCATAGTATGTTTATGTAACTAAAGACATAGCTCAGTTGGTATTGAAGCTTAAAATACGTAACAGGTTTCTTGTAGCAAGTCGTATTTCTAACATTTTGTATGGCGCTCGAAATTTTCCATATATAGAAGGTTTTTAATTGGTGAAATCAAAAAGAAATATTTATATAGGCGACGTGCAATAATCCTGAAGATAATCGAGTTCGAGGCCGACGGATCTAACAGTTTGCGGTTAGAAATCTGATAAACATAATAAATGCGTTGGAAAAACCCCACTTGTGTTTCTCGGGACATATTCGTATTAGCATATAACGAGATTACACAAAATAGACTGATAAAGAAGGTACGGTCCGTGCAAAAAGTCATTTCTGTGCTAGCAGTTCTGTGTTGCTACAGTAAAAGCGATGTCTTGTACTTAACACGGCGGTTAAGTAAAACTAACGCAATTACTAATTTGAAGCGATGATGCGATGATAACTCAATTGTTAGCGTTTACGGGCATCGTGTGGATCGACGTAGGTTCGAATTTTTACACATAAGCCGGAGCTTTCGTTGAAGGAAAACATCGTGATGAAACCATAGCGTGGTGGTAGCCCTTTTCTAAGTCCGCCTGAGTACTTACAATGCTGAAGTTGAAAATCTATCACCAAGCACCTGCAGATTTGTTCCAGCAGCTTCACTTGAGAAGCAGACCCTATACGTTTAGCGTGTTTACCATTTAGGACCGTATGGCCATTTAACATCAAGTGAAATTGTCGTCAAACACTAAAATTTATAAAGTTAATAGAAATGGTATTCAACTACATCTGGTATTGATTTGTTTCATTTTTTTTTAACTGCTGTTAGCCTAACTCGCGTTTACAGCTTCACCGGACTGTTTCGGACGACGGCTTATGGCACTCAGCCGTATGGCAATAAGCTGAAGCGTACCAAATTAGCCAAACTTTGGCTTAGGCTGTTTGCCTTGATTGTAAATCGCGAATCTACCTAAGACAACTAATCTGAGGTATATTAGGTAGTTAAATACAAAAATAGTTGGACTGAACCTTCTGTATATATCTACGCTGTGGCAGAGATCATGTAAATCTGACCTCAGTCCTTAACTATACTGTATCTGAAGGCTTAACAAGGCTCTCACTTTTAACTTAAAACGTTCACTCTCATTATTTTATTCTAGATTCGTAAAATGACATCACTAAGTTATATCACAATAACCTCGCCAGTTAAATTATTGTTCCTGAGGTAATATTTTCTTAATAAATCTACAACTTTTAAAACTTGCTCAATGATACCAAGTCTAAATTATCGTACACCGTGCATAGGAAATACAAATAATAATATAATGTTTTAAATTACTAATCGACAGATAACAAATTATAGAAGTTATCGTTATTTTGCTGTTGATTATCAGTCGTTCGTTATTATAATTGGCAATGACAATAACCGGCCATTGTTATCGCAATGTAGGAACAAAAGAACATTATGCAACAGCCAATAGTTAGATTCGAAGTCACGACACGAACAACGAGTATCCATTTTATTGCTAAATATGCTATAAACAGACCATAACTCAATAGCAGAATAATTGACAACTGTTAAAAATAACAGTTGTTGTAAATTAACACAGCAGTTGACTGTTTTAATTTTTACAATTTATACTAGTGACGTCACGAAGCTTATGACTCGTCTCCCCTCTTATCACACAAGATCATACTTTATTGACCCGGTCTTCATCCTTTAACGAGTTACGTAATCTATGGCTGGGCAAAACTGTATTTTTCACATTTTTTATAATCCTCGATTCAACCCAAGAAACCCATGTCTATGGGATCTATAATGAAGTTTAAATTAATGTAAATCCATCTAATATTATTAATATGAGTTTATTTGTTTGTTCCTCTTTCACGACTTAACTACTCAACTGGTCGTCATGATATTTGGCATACACGTTGCCAGGAGTACAAAAAAGGACATAGAGTACGTTTTATTCTGAAAAAGTGTACTCTTCTCAAGGAATATCTTAAATCTTAATTAACGTGAGTGAACCATCGAGCAAAAGCTAGTTTCTGTGTTAATAAAACTAGCTGATTGATATCCGCCCATTTCGCTATCTGCGCGTTTTGTTTCTATTTGCATTAAAAATATATAAAAAAGTAAATAAAAAAAGTAGCAAAAGGTCAATGGAATCCAAAATTAATTTACCTTGAACAATTTACGAAATATTCTTCTTCTAATATCTAATGTTTTTAATTGTTTATTGTGGTGAATGATAATTTATTGTAAGTGTTTGTGATAAAAGTAGTTTTTTATATTATATTTGATAATCGACCTCAAAAAAGAAGGTTCTGTATTCGACCCGTATGTATATATGTTTGTATGTCCGCGATTTTCTCAAAAACTACTGGTCCAATTTCGATGGAATTTTCGTTGTTGGGTGCTTATTTTTTACATTATAAATTTTTATTACTACATTATTATTTTGACAAATACTTTGTTCTACTTCTATTTGATATCCTACTTAACTCTGTATACAGGTATATAGAAAATTAATATTAAAGCCTTTTAAAGTTACTTGTAAGTTTTAATAAAAACATTATCGATTGCTTTTAATTGCTTGCATAATGCGTTTGTTTTAGTTTGTTCATTTTCTTCGCTTCTTTTATATTTGCACCACCTACAGTAACTGTTCTTCTTGATATAAAAATTGCTGGCATTAAGTTCGCTAGTGTCCAAATAAAAAATGCAATAAAGTATACATTTAAAGTGTTACTATTTTTAATAATTTTATCGCATGTTATCAATTGCAATTATATTCAAATCAATATTTTCAATCCCATTAGCCACTATTATGTTAAACGGAGGGACAGTATAGTGATCAGGGCCAAGGGAAACGCGGAAAAAAACTGAAGCGGCCTTACCGAAAACCTGATGCCGTTTCTGAGAATTACCCAAACCATACGCGGCGATATATGCATTAATATACTTGGACTTTTAATAGTTCTAGATTTGGTAACGTTTGCGGAAAAGATTACGGTTTCGAAAGCAAGTATTTTAATGGGAAAAAAGGGAAAGGGAGGAAAGGAATGGTAGTAGGAATGGTGCGTCGTAAAAAATAAAAACAAAGTGGAGTTCTATGCTTAAGACTACACAACAGAAATCAAATCAAATGAATATATGAATTTCACATAGATTTATCAATGTAATAAACATCCCTTATCCCTTATCCCACCTAAGTAGGGTCGTCACAAAATGTCTCCTTTTCCACTATCCCCTGTTAGATGTCATCTCAGTATTCAAACCTTTTACACAATTCATTCAATATCAATTTTCACACAATCTACCCATACATTTTTCCTCATGACGTACCCATACTAGGGTAAAGTAAACTATAACTTGTCATCTTCTTTGCCATGTGGTGTTATTTTTAAACTTCCTCTAATATAGTCATTCTTAATATTATCCATTCTAGTTATATTACACATCCATTTAACATTCCTATCTCTGCAACATCTGATTTTCTCTCATCCGACAGACTGATTATATACTAACACATACATTGTATTATTTTATTATTATAATCTGTAATAAAGCACTCCTTGTCGGACAGTAAACGTGCTTTGATGACGATTGGAGCCGTGTGTACACGATTCAGCGTCACCGAGCCGTGCGTGACGGTTTATTTTCGATCATCGGTCATTACACCTTAAGAAGTTATCATTCCAAAACAAAGAATCTACTGCTAAGCGTGTGTCTTTTAATAGTGCTTAACCCTAATTTACGATTTGTTGCCAACTTGTCTAATTCCACTTTCACTTAATTTTATTCAAAAACCTAAGAAACTACCTAACGTGGACAGAAAAAGTTGACGTCACTTTTGGCGGGTAAGTTACACTTTTTGTTATTGTTTTAAAATTAGTTTTAAAATTCAAAACAAAAATCATTTATTTAAGGGTTAAAATGCCATAAATTTTTAATGTTATCTTTCCCTTTAAATGGGTATAGTTTTCGAACAGATAATACCGCCTGTCTTGTACAATAATAAATAAACGATGGATTTTCCCTATAGTAATGTTAAACGTGTGTTGCAATTATTTCACGAAATCCGCATAATGAAACCGCTAACAAGCAATTATATGGAGCCAAGAGTTACTCAACGCGTGTATGTTTGTAAGACAATATCTTTGATAACTATAATATTTTTTTGGAAGAACGGTAACGCGGCTTGCGGTTGGAGTTGATTAGTAGAAATCGTCAGGTAAGGAAAAAACGTTATATCCCTTCTATGCAAACTTCTCTTTCTCTCTGTCATTTATCACTGTGTAAATTAAATATTGAATGCGTGGAAATTCCACAAAAACTTATTTATTTCTATATTTCATTAAATCTTATCAGCTTTGAAGTGACACTTGTTACGGAAGGGCTGTGAAATTCTGACCCACAACCTTTTTGTATGACGAAGAGTGGTAGGGGCATAGGGTGTTGATAATACCAGTTCTCGTCCGACCACTGAAGTTAAACGACGTCGGGTGCGATCAGTAATTGGATGGGTGATCGCCTGGAAACACCGCGTGACGTTGTCTTTTCGTTATACTTTTTACAAACAAGTTGTCACTTCTTTCGTGTGGTTATAAGCACACATACACTTTTTATTTATTTAGCATTATTTAACTTCTTCTTTATATGAATAGGTGAAGATAAAAAATATAATATAAATGCTGAAGCAATTTTAATGAAATTTTGCAGTAATATATCTAATACACAAGAGTAAGATTCTGGTTTAATTAGTCAAAATATTACGTTAAGTATCAAGTAAGTTGGAAATCCTGCCATCTGAGAGTTATTTCGGCGTGCACTGCACGAACTTTTATGAGTTACACGGAGATAATATATGGTGGCAAGTCGAGCTGCCGCTAATGTTTTCCTACATTTTTCCGCGTAACCGTCAAGTTAATTGGCATAATGTCAGCGGCCCTGTTCATATTTATTTATTACCTGCTAATAAATTCAATGACGTGCGTAGTTTACCACGAATGACTATATCTCACGTTTTACAAAAAAAAATTTTTTTTCAAATGATTAATACACGTAGAATCGACACTGTACTTGCAAGTATGGAACTTTGATAGGTTTCTGTTGACTAAAGACTTGAAAATCGAGGAGTTTCTGAATACGATTGTGTTTTGTTATAAGAAAAATAAAGTTTTGTATTGTTAGAACATGTTAAAGTTACAAGATAAATAAAAAATAAAATAAAAACAAGTATTGCTAACGACGTAGAAAATTTATTGACGACGCATGACGCAACAGTCCGACGTCACGCATGCGTTGTGAGGACTAACCGAATAATGCAATATTTTAATTTTGATATTTTTTTTTAGTTTCCTTGCGTATTTTGTGAATAATTGTAATACCAATCTAAAACTGGTAATATAGAACTAAAACTCTAAAGAAAAATAAAATATTGTATAATTAAGGAATGGGAATGTAAATCCTTTGAAAAATGTTTTTTTTTTGTTATAACTTTATTATTAATTGTATGTTTATTACTCGCTTTCCTAATAAGTATGCTTAATTAAACATGCTCAATAACAACACCCCTATTCAACTGCAGGCTACGGTACGACTGAGTGATACTACAGCACTGATTTTCAACGGGGGACCCATAACAATGTTCGGACGTCTAGTCGGTCGCTTAACAGAAATATTACATAAATGTAAACAATAATAATAAAAAACATTAAATAAAATATACTACAATACAGTAACATAATCTATAATATAAAAATGAATCACTGAATGTGTTGCTAAGCGCAAATCTCGAGAACAGCTGAACCGATTTCGCTAACTTTTTTTTTTTAGAATATTCCTTAAAGTACGAGGATGGATCTTACAGAGAGAAAAATAAAAAAAAATGCCTGAAAAAGCCTAAAAACAACACTTTTCTATACTCCCATACAAACGATTCGTAATAATACTTAAAAGTCAATTTGAACTTTAATATTATAGGGTAAAGCTTAAGTGCTAGTATATAATAAAACAAAAGAAATAGAAATCTACAAGGCAGGATGATGTAAAAATTAGAGAGTAAGTTTACAAATGTGCCTGTAAAAATGTCAGCTCACTATCCTGGTTGTACAGTGCCAGCCAAAAACCTGAGAATACATATCAGTGAGTAACTATCGAACGCGGGAATGATACGTATCCATCATTAAACAGGTTGGACGTTACTTCGCACTGCCGCTTGGAATTGTTTGACCGCTGTCATGTCTTACCGCAACAAAATACGGTTGTGAAACAACACGGACCCGTTACGCAGCCGTAAGACGTGACAGCGACCAAACAATTCCAAGCGGAAGTGCGAAGTAACGTCCACCCTAATTCTTAATGATAGATTTCCGCAAAGTAACGCCTTCATCGATTAAATGTACATGAATTTTAATTAATTGTCTAATGTTTACTTCAGAAAGAGCGACGGCTTACTTTCGTTGACTGTTGAATGCGTTTTAAGAAATGTCCACTTCAAAAAACATGTTGTTATAAAAAAAAAAAAAAACTCACCGCGATTTACTTTGCCCTGTTGCGATATCATCATGCTCAGTGGAACTTGTTTGTCTCCAGGCATCCGTGGCGCTAAACCGAATAATCGATTCCTGGCCGACTGGCCAACGGCCAGGTAAGGCTTATGACCCATTCTTCTTTATTTGCCAATGTCGAACGTGGTCACATTCGGAATGAACTGTAAAGAAAAAATAAATTAGTATTCATACTTACCAGGAGACATAACGTTAATTAATCCGGTCGAGATTTTATTGGCACTTTTTATTTGCATGTGTGTTTTCTGAACCGGTAACAAAGGTTCGACATTCACTAATCCTTCGTCAGGGCCAGCATTTAATAAACTTTTTTATATCTACTATATTATCTTATATAAATAAAAATAAATTTCCGCATGTATGTAAGCGTATCACTTCAGAACGGTTTCATCTATTTGGCTAATGGTTTTTATTATTATTATTTTTATATATTATAGGGGTCAAACGAACAGGTGGCACACCTGATGATAAGTGATCACCGCCGTCCATAGACACTAGCAACACCAGCGGAGTCGCAAGTGCGGTGCCGGCCTTTTAATATATGTGGGCCTCCGGCGCTCTCACTGACCGAACTAAACGCAACAGTGCAAGCACTGTTACTTCACGTCGGTTTTCTGTGAGAGGGTGGTACTACCCCGGGCGAGCCGACCCATTCATGCTGAAACCAGTGATAGCTTCAGCGTAGCTCTACCACCTATAGATATAGATATATACCACCTCTATTTTATCTTGAATTCGTAATTATCAGGATAAGATTTGGATTAATGAAAATATTTGAAAAATCGTATGGAAAAGTGAAAAATTGCCAAACAAAATGAGGGGTCTCTGGACCTCCGGTAAGCACGAATTTGCTTTCGCTTTTATGATAGACGTTTGGTATAAAGTAATTACAATCAATACATATTATAAAACAAAGTCGACCGCCGCGTCTATCTGTCTGTCTGGATGTTCGAGATAAACTCAAAAACTACTGAACGGATTGTAATGCGGTCTTCACCCGCCTAAACAAATCGGGTGAGTGCCTTAAGCGCTCCCCTTAGCAGTCCGGTGAAACTGTAGAGGCCCTGCCAGGCCAACAGTGCAGGTAAGTTGGAAAAAAAAACGCGGTCTTCACCAATAGATAGAGTATTTCACGGGGAAGGTTTCGGTATATAATTTGTCAAGGTTTGGTTGAAATATAATGATAATTGTTGAAAGAATCGGAAAAAGTCAAGCCGCCTTAAGCGTTTCATGCACATAAGTATATATTTTTTTATTATCAGGGCAGGACAACGTCCGCCGGGCCTGCTAGTTTACATTATAAAATATCAAGTTAA
This sequence comes from Antheraea assamensis, assembly GCA_035772565.1. NCBI lineage: Eukaryota > Metazoa > Arthropoda > Insecta > Lepidoptera > Saturniidae > Antheraea > Antheraea assamensis. Next base: position 622,223 of record JAQQSE010000107.1, read on the forward strand.
TTGTGTTAAATTGAAAAATGTACGATAATATGTATAAAATAAATAATGATAAATTAAACACTGCATGATCTGGAATAATTTAGTTAATAACAAATAATAAAACTGTATAAATCTTATTTTATTACTCATAGTTTTTTTTTTTATTTTAGAAATAAATATTAATCATTTACTATAAAAGTTAGAATAGATGTAATCAATATTTTCAATCACAGTTATTATTGGTTTCTGGTAAGAATTTAAAAAAAATGACACATATGTATAGTTCGTACACGGCTGTAATTATAGCAAGAAGTGTCGAAAAAAGTCCTATTACACTTTTTTCGGTCTCGCGCCCAACCGCTCAGAGCGTGTAACGCGCGATAACGAACTTCGTTCGAAAAATCTACATATAAAAAAAACTAGAGTGAGGCTGAATTGGCAGTTTGAGGGTCACTTGCCAATTTATTGTTTTACATGGTCGTACTATAAAGGATTAATTTAATCGTACTTTCTTCGTCAGTCGACTCATACAAACCAGGAACGGGCAGCTAGTTGCAAATAAAAATGGAGTGTCTCGTTGCTTGTCTAAGTAAACCTCCGAAACGGCTAAATCGATTTTTGACGAGACAAACGCCAGTAGATAGAGAACTTTTCAGTATATCAATTGTGTAAAATTTAATATAATTATACTTGTTCGTGGGTATACATAATAACAATTATGGTTCTAAATAAATTAACAATTCAGTAATATTAAAAAAAAGCTATTACATAAATGCCCTGAAAAGCGTAATCGGATTTTTATTTCAGTTTTTACGGCGGCCATTTTGAAACTCGCCATTTTCTGTTTATTATATCTTCATGTATTGTCATCAGGTCTGAACAAAAATTGCAAGCTAAATAAATGCTTGTTAAAAAGAGATTTTAGAAACGAATAAAAATTGTCACGGTTAATGAAAAAATGTTCCACAAATAATATTTTTAAAATATGGGAATATTAAACGCAGTTTCTTTTTTTCTACTGAAATAATAAAATCTGAAAACCGGTTATTTATTTGCATTACCACGTAGAATTATTTCTATTAATATCAATCTGGCATTTGTTTTTAAATTAATAATATGAATTATATATTTATGTTTATCATATTATAATTAACTAGCTGTTATCCGTGACTTCGTCCGCAGGGTATTCAGTAAAAAAAAAATTGTTAAGCGTAAACGTGAGGTTTGCGCGGTTCTGAACACACCTCCCATACTTTATTTTTGTGCGGAACCTTATTTTTTTTAATAAAAGTACCCTACACTCCTTGTAACATCAAATATCTGCCAGCGAATGTCCCGTCAAAATCGGTCCAACCGTTTCCAAGATTTCCCGGAAGAAACAGACAGAGAGCCAAAAATTAAGAAATAGACTTTTTGTTGTTCTTTAAGTCGCGTATATACTTTCATATTCATTTATTAAAAACAGATGTAAGTTTGATATTACAAGCAGACACTTCAATTTTATTTATTTGTATAGGTATATATCATTATAGGTGGTAGAGCTACGCTGAAGCTATTACTGGTTTCAGCATGAATAGGTCGGCACGCCCGGGGTAGTACCACCCTCTCACAGAAAACCGACGTGAAGTAACAGTGGTTGCACTGTTGCGTTTCGTTCGGTCAGTGAGAGCGCCGGAGGCCCACATAATTAAAAGGCCGGCAACGCACTTGCGACTCCCCTGGTGTTGCTAGTGTCTATGGACGGCGGTGATCACTTACCATTAGGTGACCCACCTATTCGTTTGCCCCCTATAATATAAAAAAAAACATTAACAAATAACGAGTAATGGATAACCGACAGCAGAATAATTATGTTGTCAATATTATTTAATCCATAGCGCATCCGTTACATTATTAATTTTAATATTGACCACTACTAATAGCTTATGTTCCTTATTAAGTTTCTTTGGAAAAAAAAACCATCATTTAATACCGAGTAAAGATGACAATACGAGAAATAAGTAAAATCTCATTTTATAAACGTTCATTTATAGCAGTAAATATTCCAAAGTAAAAACCGGTGGTTGGAAACTATACAATGAACATTTTAATAAGGAGTATTATGACAATATTTAAGAGGTGATTTCGCTAATATATGCTAACATCTTCAAGTCAATAAGCTACTGACAAATGTATACATATATGAGGGGTTTGTACCTCATAGTATGGAAATGAGACATTTATTCATGGCTAACAGTTTATTCTAATTTGAGTACAGCGGTGTCTAGATTTAATAACACAAAAACACGGTAAACAAAGAAAGGAGTGCGTGCGTCGGCGGCGCGTGTCGGTTAATAAAACGAACGTGGAGTCATCGCGGGCTGTTTAGGCGGACGTTACATATGATTATTATAGAATATTATATTGCCCTTTATATCTTTTACTACGCTATTCAACCGCGTTGGCTTCACACGGGTGCTATATACTTCTTAATGTCGCGTCATAAGTGTCCGATCTTGTCGCATGTCCTATCTGAATCAATTTGCAATTAATAATTGAATGTATGTTCGCAAAAACTTTGTAAAACTGGATTTACAAAGAAAAAAAAACCAGTAACAGTTTTTTAGGTAATAATAGTGTTAGGTTTTATAAAAAAAAAAAAACCCAAAGCATATTATCGATTTGCCGGACTGTACGTTCAAGCGCCATTATTCTTAAGAGATAGACATATATCATCGCAAATTCTTCTATATACATTTTTAAGACGTACAAATCTCTAGTACATTATATTGATGTAGGTATATCATATAATTTAGATAGAGTTAACAATGTAAACGGCTTATAAATATTTTTATGAGTAGATTAGAACATATTGACATTTCTCTTGATTCTATTTATAGAAGAAGAAATATAATACATTTATTATACATGTAAATCGTATCTTAAGAAATTCTCTATATCCTAGTGAAAACTGTATCAAAATATCCGTATGCAGTTTGGAAGGACTAAGAGAACAGACAGTCGTAAAAGACGGTTTTTGTCTTATAACATTTAGTTACACATGTATACACATGAGAAGTTAAAAACATGTAATAAACATCTTGATTTTAAATTAATTACCTGTTTAAATGGCGAATGAGAAAATCATAAAGATACGGATCAAGTGATTTACGAGTTTTTACTTAATTAATGAAAAAAAAGAAGTTTTTGCCTTTGTATTATTATATTAAAAGAAAAAAAAATGGACGGCTTAGTTTTTAATTTATGAGTTGACGATGATGTCAGTGGTTAGTGTGCTCAGACACCGCTTCGATCAAGGTAAGTTCGGATTTTCAGTGTATAGTGATAGGGTAGCTTCTACCTTTATGCTGAAATTCTATCATCAAGCATGTATTGGCGTGTCCCAACATTTTTAGGTATAGTGAGACGGTAAAACCTTTAAAGAAGAAAATTTACCAAGACTCAACTATCTAGCTGATGGTCGACCTCATGGTGAATGGCTATCTCGAGATATACATACTTGGTACAATTATTTATAAAATACATTTTCTAATATTTCCCCAGGTCAGCTACCACCGTCAAGTTGAAAATGTGTCGCCAAACATATATGTCTGTGTTTCGGAAGCTGCACGTGGAGTCCGATTCGAGCCGCGGTCGGGGACGCACGTGCGCTCTCTCGCAGCTCTGACGGTCCGTTCGGTTCGCCGCGCTCGGCTTTCTTCGGTCATTTCCGGCTCGCCGCGCTCGCCTACCTGCGCTACCTGCGCACCAGGTGTTGGCATTTCTACGAATTCGTCGCTGCCCGACCCGCATTGTTGCCGAGTGAATCATCGTCCGGTACTATTGTGTTCGAGCCTGAGAATTTCGAAGAGAGAAAACATCTGCTGCGAAGCCGCACTTTTAGTGCAAATATAAAACCGCACTTTTCGGTGCGACATCCCGCGCTGTCAATCGAAGACCACGCTTAGTGGCTACTCACGGGAATACGTGTCACGGTGCCAACGAGTGAGTAGAGCGCCCTGTCCGCTCGCCGGTTGCCCCGAGGCAAACGGTAAAGGCAGTTGGGCCTGGGTTGTCTGGCCTTGGCGAGTGCGCCTAGTCAGGTCCAGGTATCGCCCTCCCACCCTCCTATTCCCTCATTCCATCCCCGGGTGTCTGTTTGGGCGTAGCCCGGTTTACCGGTCTGCGTTCTCTGCCCTGGGCTTGATAGGGCCTCCCCCTAGGCTTTGTAGGTTCTTCTCTGTGTGGCATTGCACTTCGCCCACAGCTCTTTTGGTCCGGACTCGGGATAGTCCCGTAAATTTAATTTTGGCGTGCCCCCCTGCCCTTCAGGCAGGGAGGTTTAATTATGTCCTCCCCCGCCCCCCTCGCAGGCCCCGGGATGGCCAATATAGAAGACAGAGTTTATTGGTTAGAAGCAATAATCAGGCGCGTCCAACGTAGTGCCCCGCAGCTATTAGTTGAGCCGGTTAGTATAGACGAATTATCGCCCCGCGTAGCGACCGCGAACTCTTTCGCCGCGCTAGACTCGCCTAGTTCGCCGGAAAACCCACTAGATAGAATTAGTTTAGTAGCACCTATTCCATGCTCGGAGGCCGGCTCTGACATGGAACTAGATAATATTAGTTCCGCGCCAGCTAACGACGGCTTCACCGTCGTAAATAGAAAACGCGTTCGCACGCCACCCATTGCCGCCGCGTCGCGCGCCTCCGATTCTGAGTCAGGCTCCGTACGCCCGGCTCAGAAAACATTAAAAGTAGATGGCGCCCGGGTGCCCGCGAAATCGGCCGCGGTCGCAGCCAATCGAACGCCTCGCTCGGGCAACGCTAGCCCCGCCCCCTCCCAAGCCGACGCTACGGGTCCCATAGCCGAGGCTAAGAAGCCCCGCCCCCCGCCCCCCGTTACCATTCAGGACAAGGCCTCCTGGCTCGCGATTTCGACCTATATGAATGGGTCGGGTATCCGTTACACCTCAGCCCTGAATACCGCTCAAGGTATTCAGGTCAAAGTCCCCACCTCCATCGACCACCGCAAGCTGACCTCTCACCTCCGAGAGAGGAAGCTTAATTATTTCACTTACGCGCTCGAAGAAGAGCGCCTTCTCCGAGCCGTACTCAGGCGCGTCCCGGTGGAGTTGTCCACCGAGGAAATCTCAGACTCCCTTAAGGAGCAAAATTTCCCAGTGCGGGAGGTACACCGGATGTACCACCCCCGCACCAAAGCTCCCTACCCTATGGCTCTGGTCATCCTTGACCGTTCCGTAGAAGGCAAGGCCATTTTCGGCCTCACCACGGTCTGCGGCCTCACCGGTATCACCGCCGAACCGCCGCGCAAGACTCATACCCCGTCTCAGTGTCATAACTGTCAGAGTTATGGCCACACAGCCAGAGGCTGTCATCTCCGTCCCAGGTGCGTCAAGTGCCTCGGTGACCATCCCACGAAGGAGTGCGCTCGCACTCCCGACACTCCCGAGCCTCCCAGCTGCGTTCTGTGCGGTAACGCGGGCCACCCTGCGAGTTATCGCGGGTGTCCCCGCGCGCCCCGCCCGCAACGCCCACGCCAGGCGAGACAAGCCCGTAGGGCTCCTGCTGTCTCTGCCCGCCCTCCGCCTCCACCTCTTATGTCCGTTGAGACCTTCCCGGGCCTCCCGGGCTCCTCCCGTACCCCGGTAACTCCGGCCCCGATGCCGTGCGTGGCACCTTCTGTGCCGCAAGCCCCCCAGTCCTGGCGGGCCCCTGTCGCCCCCTGGGCTCCTAGGCCTCAACCTCAGGCTTCCAAGCCTCAGGCGCAGCCCCAGCCTCAGCCTCAAAGAGCGTTGCCCGCTCAGCCCTCTCAGCCCTCTCATGCTTTTTCATTCTCTCTCTCGGGCATCGATTGGCTGTCTCAAGTCTTACTCGAGCACGACATTAGCGAAATAGTCGCATTCAATAAAATTTTAAATAGTAATAGGGACATCGGTCTTTTGAATGCGGTCTCTGCATTCCCAAACGTTGCCGCGACGATACAACGCCTCGCCCGCGCCGCAGTAAATAACAATAAATAGTATTCACACCGCCGAGTAAAATTAAACCGCGCGCTCTTTGTCTTTCGTTTTTTAACGCGAGAAATCTCCGTACGCAACGCGACTTAGTAGCCGACTACTTACACGATAGGCAGATAGATATATTGTTAGTACAGGAAACGCTCCTTAAGCCGAAAATGAATAATCCGCGTATCGCGAATTATGATATTATCAGAAACGACCGTGTCGCCCGCGGGGGCGGCACTTTGATTTATTTTAAACGTTCGTTATATTGTATGTCAGTAGAGCCACCCGTTCTTACAAATATGGAAGTGTCAGTGTGCAGGTTAGGAATGACCGGTCATGCGAACATAACGATAGTTTCTGCTTATCTTAAACCGAGTAAAGAGCTTCTCAAGTCTGACTTGGAGGCGCTGTTCGCGTTAAGTAACAGTGTTATCATAGCAGGGGACCTCAACAGTGGGAGCGTCATTTGGAATAGTTCGAGTACTTCCCGCAACGGGGTGACACTCGACAAACTAAGTGGCGATCTCGCTTTTGACGTCATAGCCCCCCCGGAACCCACTCACTATCAGGATCGCTGTCGCCCGACAGTGTTAGACGTAGCTCTTTTAAAAAACGTCCAGCTTTCTGTGCGACTCATACAAGTCGTACACGAACTAGACTCAGATCACCGCCCCGTTATCTTGCAACTAGGTTCAGATTTCGATATCGACTGTCAGTCCGTGCGCGCAGCTGACTACGCGAAACTCCGCAGTCACTTGAAAGACAATCCGTCCTCGGAGAGTCTAAATAGAATTCCGGACGTGTTGGTGTCTAAAGCCGACGCGGATCTGGCTATCGATTCCCTGGTCGACCACCTCCAGACCGCCGTCAGGGTGACCTCGAGAGAGGTACAAGCGGTGAACGATCGCCGCTTTATACTCCCTGACGACGTTAAGGCGTTGATCACGGAAAAGAACGCCGCGACCCGAGCCTACGACACTTACCCGACCGAAGACAATCGCGTTCGATTACGTTCATTACAAAAGTTAGTTAAAACTAGTATCGCAGAAATCCGAGCCGCCAGGTGGGACAAACTCCTGGAGGATATCCAGCCGTCCCACGTGGCGTTTTGGACGTTCACGCGTAAGTTCAAATCAGAGCAGAGTGCATCGATGCCCCCGTTAGACAGAGGTCATGGGTTGCCTCCCGCGTTCGAAAGTATAGACAAAGCGGAGTGTCTCGCCGCGAGTTTAGAGGAGCAATGTTCTCCAAACACTGCTAACACTGACCCTGTCCATATCGAATCGATAAAATCCTCGGTAGATAGCTTTCTCGCGTCTCCTCGCGCGGATACCCTAACCCCGGTTACTTTTGACGGAGTGACGGCCGCTATCAAGCGTCTGAAGCTTAGGAAGTCCCCAGGTCCCGATGGAATCAGGAACGAGGTACTGAAGCTCCTTCCTGACTTCATCATTGCTCTGCTGGTATGCATCTTCAATGCTGCCATGTCCCAGGGTCACTTTCCAGCCGTCTGGAAAAAGGCCATAGTGATAGGCATACACAAACCCGGCAAAAAAGCTACGCTTCCCGCTAGCTATCGCCCTATTAGTTTATTAGATACACTAGGCAAGCTATACGAGCGGCTCCTTTTGAACCGCCTACAGACCACGATAACAAGGTTGAATCTGCTGCCGCCTGAGCAGTTCGGTTTCCGTGCACAACACTCGTGCACGAACCAAGTACACCGCCTCACGGAGTACATATTCTCGAAATTTAATGAAGACCCCCAGCCCCAGGTCAGTCCGGCCAAGCCTAAACCGAAACGTACAATAGCGGTCTTCTTTGACGTCGCCAAGGCCTTCGACAAGGTCTGGCACGACGGGCTAGTCTATAAACTGTTTAAGTCTAGTATTCCGGATAGTTTAGTACACATCATCCGCGAATTTCTCACAGATAGGACCTTCCGCTATAGAGTGGAAGGTGAGTTATCCCAGCCCCACCCGATACGTTCAGGAGTGCCCCAGGGGTCCATCCTCGCGCCCTCCCTCTTCAACCTGTTCATCAGTGACCTACCTCGGTCCCCGGGGTTCGAGGTAGGTTGTTACGCTGACGATACAGTAATCTACGCTTCCGATTGGCGGCCGTCGCATTTAGCTATCCGTATGAATAGGGCCATCGAGGAACTCGGCGAATGGTTTCTTCGATGGCGTATAGAGGTTAATCCCGAGAAAAGCGCTGCGATCTTTTTCGATCCGGTTCAGCGTCCGCGTCCGAGCAATATAGAGTCCCTTAAATTGTATGACACCGAGATTCCTTGGGCCCTTACGGTCAAATATCTCGGTGTCACGTTAGATAGACGCCTCACGTTTAAGCAGCATGCAGTGAGAGTACGAAACAAAGCCGCTATGGTTTTGGGTCGTCTGCATCCGTTATTATGTGCTAAGAGCAAAATGTCCGTCAGACATAAGCTCACACTTTACAAAATGTGTATTCGTCCGATTTTGACGTATAGCTGTCCCGTTTTCGCGCATATGTCAAAAGCGAACTTCAAGATTTTACAAAAAATACAGAACCGTTTTCTACGAAAGGCGATCGGTGCCCCGTGGTACATCCGGAGAGTCGACCTCCATAGGGACCTGGAGATGCCGTCTATCTGGGAGTACGTAAAAACTCTCACGACTAGTTATTTCGACAGAGCCATGAATCATCCCAATCCGTTAGTGGTATCCGCCGCGACTTACGATACCGTGCCAGGCGCGCCGCGTTACAAAAGACGTCCGCGTTACATTTTCACCGACCCTCCCGAAGAAATTTCGCTAGGTAATCAAGACTACCCTTCCGTCCCTCGAAACACAGCGTGTGCGCGCCCACGCCCGCGTAATCACAGATCACGCCGCCGCGGTTTGGCTGTGAATTTTGCCCCAGCACACATTCTTAGGCCTCCCTCGGCAACTGCTCTAGCCGAGGTCCGATCCCCCGGAATGGAGCCCTCGAGCAGCTTGCATGCGCGAACAGAGTACCACTGATTCGATCAAACACTCGTCTACAACACAACACCGATCACCCCACACACGTGCACACACACTCACTCGTAGGTACACATAGTGGTGGGCTGTTTTTGTTTGTTTTTTTGCCCTTCGAACTGTAATAGTTTAGAACACAGATAGATAGATACAAAATACATGTACGGGATCGTAAAACATACATGCTTGGTAACCATGTATATTTCACGAACCCATACAGGTATGATACGGATAGGCTTAGCTTAGTTTAGCTTAGCTAGTCAGATTCGGGTTTTCGACGACAGCCCAAGCCGAGGCGTGCCGTGCGCCCTTGTGCTAGTCGTCCATATAAAATCGGGTGAGTGCCTTAAGCGCTCCCCTTAGTAGTCCGGTGGAACTGTAGAGCCTTGCCAGGCTAACAGTGTAGGTCAGTTCGAAAAAAAAAAAAAAAAAAAAAAGAAGCTGCACGTAGCAGTCAGTCTCACCTTCTCGTCTCACCTAGCATGGTGGTAGGGCTTTTGCTAAGTCCGCCGCCCGCTAGCTACCACTCTTAAGTTAAAAATCGGTCACCAAGCACCTATTGGTGTATTCCGGCAGCTTGACATCCAACTCCCTCTAGATTTTGCGTGTTTATTATCTTAGACCTCATCGTTATTTAATATCAAATGAGATTGTGTGTGTGTCTATGCATATGGTGATATATCTTTCACAGGGTGTCTTTTTTAGTTTGTTGTATTTCGAGTCAACGAGTGATTTTCAAGTCGGCGATTACCAATAGGTTTTAGACATTAAAGGATCGCCGTTATTTTTAGATTGCACTGTACGTATTATTTCACAATGCTACACAAATTATAGACAATATCATTCGTATAATTCAGACGACTCTAACGACATGTTATTTGTTACAATCCTTCAAACCGTTGAAAGAAAAATGTCGAGCCGAAGAAATCTATGTACTTGGAAATACAGGTTCTTTGAGAATCCATTATATCAAAGCTACTTTTTTTATTTTATAGGGGGCAAACGAACAGGTGGGACACCTGATGGTAAGTGATCACCGCCGTCCATAGACACTAGCAACACCAGGGGAGTCGCAAATGCGTTGCCGGTCTTTTAAATATGTGTGCCTCCGGCGCTCTCACTGGCCGAACGAAACGCAACAGTGCGAGCACTGTTACTTCACGTCGGTTTTCTGTGAGAGGGTGGTACTACTCCGGGCGAGCCGACCCATTCGTGCTGAAACCAGTAATAGCTTCAGCGTAGCTCTACCACCTACGATATCCAGAACGTATCTGGATAGGACTATAACCATTCGATGTGGAATTTTTCATAGATAGTTTAAGGATACTTTGTATTTAGATTCCATCCATTTTTTTAATGCCCAACGAAGAGGCAGGGAATCTGCTAGTAGACATATATATTTTATACACACACTGCCTCTGCACGGTCGCTGCATATAGTCTGTCATATTTGATAGATTATTCTATGAGAGTTAAGAAATATGCGCCCTCTGTCGTATAGCCCCTGTTTGTAATAAACGTTGTAATAATTTTATTACGAATAATCCACAAAATGAACACCTACAATTATTATGAATTATGAATTTTGTTTTTTTCGTCAATTATTTTTTTGCCTATCGGTCACATGTTCCGTTGTTTTAACTTTTAACTACATTATAATAGCAAGTTTTTGGTATTTTTTTATCTTTTATATTAATTTAATAGTTGACGGCATTAGTCGTTAGTGTTTCTCAAAGTTTTTGGTTAGTTGTTCGATGCCCCTTTTATGTAATCATAAAAGTCAATCCGTATATTGGATTGTTTTCTGATTTTTTTTGTTTTCTTTAAATTTGAACTGTATTATAAATCTATAAATATAGTTTCTACATATCTTTAACTAATTTTAAGTTATCTATGTTAAATTTTAACTTTACAGCTGAGCCTCTGTCATCGTCTTTTTACCCTATACATATAGAGGTTAAGTTATAATGACAAAATAATATTAAAACGTATAAAAGACTGCCTACAAAGGATTCACTTTCAAAACGTTACCTTGAAATAACCACTTTCTAGTAAGCAAAGTCGCTGCTACATGCTCGTTTAATCTATTTCGTAAGTATGAAATTACTTTCGTTTGAATATCTGTCGATCATTCACACTCAAAGTGATGAACGGATTGTGATTAAATTTGATATAGAAGTCGGTTGCGTCGTGGAATAGGGAATAAACTGTTTTTCTCTTAAAAACATCGAATCGGTTACTCAATAGATAGCAGATTAAAAATCCAATAATTTAAGTAACGTGTCTTACGATTTCAAGGTTGGTATGTTTTGAAGCAACTCTATATACAAGCGTAGGGGCACGTTTAAACGTTGAGAACCGTTGGTATGAACTATAATCACTGTGAATTATAGACATAATTCTCGCTTCTATTTTTTCATTCGTGAAACGGCGCGTTTAATTTGTTTTTTCCTTGTGTATTATAAAAACACCATACATTATTTTTTTTATTACAATAATTAATAGCGCTATCATAGCCACTTTGTGAATCCTGTTGATTCTAAAGAATTTTTTTTTGTTGATTCATTTTTCAAGTGAATCTTCTTATGGGAGGGCTTTGAAATTCGGATCGGCAACCTTTTTATGTGTCGAAAAGTGCATCTGTGTCGGGTAGAGTGTTGAAAACACCGGTTCTTGTCCCATCACCGAAGCGGGCGTCGGGCGTCATCATGTCGGGCGCAGTCAATACTTGGATGGGTGATCACGTATTATACTATAACCGGTTAATATTATACTGTATTCGAATATGAGTTTGTTTGTTACTTTTTCAGGCCTTAATTACTCAACCTATCATTATGAAAATTAGCACATATGTTACTAGAGTTACATGAAATGGTATAGGATAACTACCATTCTGAAAAAGAACAAGGTTCCCGAAGGAAAAGTCATATGTACATTGACGGGCGAAACCGCGAGCAAAAGCTAATGAAATAAGTATATTAGCATAAATAGAAAATTCAGTAGTAATTTATTAATAAAATTTGGAATTAACATAAAACCATATGAGCCGTTTTTGGCTTATCCGTGCGAATTAGCATTTCACGGCTCGGGCCCTTTTATGTTTACCCATTAATTAACATGTCATAATGACGTAAAATACTTACCGGTAGTTATTTAATTATTGACAAATATGTAAATCGGTTTATGAAATTGGATATTATCGACCTTCGTTATTGTAGCATGACGGCCTTAGAACGTCGTATAGTTATGTACGCTCGCATTGAGTAAGCGATGGCCGCGTAGAAAGCATTCGAAACGAACGCGTGCCACAACATAAAACTAACTACGACGCTGAAAAATGGCTGATATAATGTTTATATTCAAATTATTACACGGTTACATAGATTCTCCAGACTTTCTACTAAAAATACCTTTTAGTGTCCCACGCATAGGTAGCCGCTTAATTAATAGACAAACTTTTAATTTACCACTAGCAATAACTAACATAGGCTAACATTGCCCTTTATACCGCATGCTTTCTTTTTGTAATAGCTTACGTTTTAAATTCGATATTTTCTTTTGTGTCTCTTTGGCCTCAACTAGAAAAAGAATTGATTTACATGTTTAATTTATTTTTATATTCCTTTTTCTTAGTTTTAATACTGTGAAACGCCTTCTTATTTTATGGATGTTGTGTTTACATTTAGCAGAGTTCATGTCAATTTCTGATCATCGAACTTGATTATGTGGACCTTAAAGAAATAAATAAAATTAAATACCAACACCCCGCATTTCCAATAATTTAAACTACACACAATGTATTTGCTCCCTTCTTGGACTAGCACTTGTATCAGGTAAGGCTGACTATGCTAATAAGTTAAAATATAATTTACGCTCATTTTAGTAGGTTTATATTATACATTACTTTAAAGGTGGAATCGTGCTGATGGTCGTGAGCTTTGTGGTAACGAGTGATTAATGACTTAAAAACAAAAACATATCCAACACACATTCGGGAGAAGGTTAATGGTTGTGATTTTTTCTAGAATGACGTCATTAGACACGTGATTTAACTCTCAACCAAGTGGTTTTGTATGGTTTAGTGAACTTGTGTGTCATTGTGTCAAAATACTGTGATATCATTTCTAAACTCCACAATTAACCTTATATTTATGCGTAAATAAAAATGTATTAATGCAATCATAGAATAATGGAACCTTCTGTTCATCACTAACTTAACATATTTGTTTTTAGATATACTTTTATGTGTTACTAACTTTGTTTACAGCCATCACATAATAAGAGGAGCCTGTGGTAATGCGAAATAAAAAAAATACGTAGATACACATGTATATTTAGCGAAAATTTAATATCGAGACTAATATGAGAAAGAGGGAGAATGAAAAGGAAGTACGTTTTTTCATCACAACGAAAGATTCTTGAAGCAACAGAGCCAATAATTATAAGTTTATTAATGACCAGCTCATTGATTTTGTCTTCGTCATGTATCCCTAAATATACATTTAACATACAGAGGAAAAACAAAAGCACTACACCGCTTGCCCCATTTTTCCAGAAAGAAAAATATCGAAATGTATCTAGAATTTTTAAGTGATACTCGCACAACAGTAGTTCCCATATTTTCATCAATCTGTAAGGCCACAGCAGGCCTCTTCCCGGAGGAAGGTATGGCCGTAATGACCACGCAAGCGTATGACGTGATGGTGATTTCAAACTCCGAGGAATCTACAGTTCTATGTTATCCCATACAAAGTGATACCACAAGAACATTGCTCAGGTTTAGGTTTCCTCACGATGTTTTCCTTCACCGTTACTAACTTTAATCAGTAAATGTACGCGAATTCCGAAAACTTCATTGATATTTCACCGGTTAAACGACCTGACCACCACAATTTTTGAAGTTATACTTCTTTTGGCGCCTTAGGGAAAAATGATGAGAGTAAATTTTTACGATGCGCGCGCACACGGTCACGAAAAACCGACACCCTGAAAATAGCCATAGTTAGAAATTAGTCATAGTTCAAAAAAAAGTCTGTATGTATTAAATACCTTTTTTCTATTGTTAGTGTCGTTTTTTCTACAAACGAGATAGAATAAGGCGAAAGATAAAATTTTTGAAAAGATTTTTATCTTGTTACGCCAAAGAAGTATAACCTCTAACGCGTGCACATAAGTACACAGGCACTTTTTTTTATATGTGACTTGGTAAGTGATCTCATAGCAGCTAATAGTAATAATTATAATGAACCCATAACAGCAAGTAACACGTTATAAGTTTTTGAATAATTTGATCCACATTAAATGGTATTGAAACGGAGTGCGCGTAAACAATGCACAAAATGCGTTAAAAATATATATATCCATTACGCCTACAATAATATCTCGCTAGGATTTATATAACAGACTTTCAGTGTTTTACGTAACACAGTTTAAATACGAGAGACATCGCCGATCCGGTTTGCGCAATCGCAAATTCTTGGTTATTGGACCGAAAATGTTTATTTCTTTACCAAATTAGCTTCTAACTATAATTTTGTCCACATGTACATTTTGTTATTAACGATATTACATGAGATTTGTTACTACAAAATTTTACTTATTTGTTTGTTTTATGTAACTGATTTCTAATTAGTTTATCCGTAACTAACTGCCCGCCCCGGCTTCACGTGGTTTCAGGACACTACGTATAATTTATTTAGTGATAATGTCACCTCAGAGTGACTGTTTGGCCACAGACAAATATGAGTTTGACATTCTGTATGAACGTGAAAAATTATGTTTTTTTTAATGTATTTATAACACGTATTATACATATATATATATTTTTTTTTACACTCCTTTATATAACTTATAACAATGGTAAATGTCAAACAGATTCGTGCGCGCAATTTGCTAAAAAAAAACATGTACAAAGTTTTTTCTTAACGTTTATTAAAACTATAGATTCTGTGTAAAAATATAAGCATGGTTTTTAGTATTCACTAACTTGTGCCCGCTACTTCGTTTACATAAAAACCCTTTCGGTGCTCCACGGAAATTAAATGTCGTATACTAGTGTTCATTGTCATTGATTTTTTTTTATTATTACTGCTGAAAACCCACAGATAAGCGCGCGTAAATTATTCTTCGTGTTTTATCCTATACTAGTTGTCTGGCCCGGCTTCGCACGGACGTTTTATTAACAAAGAAAATTACACTAAATCGTTCCTTTTTTTTTTTTTTTCGAACTGACCTACACTGTTGACCCGGAGGCCGCTACAGATTTACCGGACTACTAAGGGGAGCGCTTAAGGCACTCACCCGATTTGTATAGACGACTAGCACAAGGGCGCACGGCACACCTCGGCTTGGGCTGTCGTCGAATACCCGAATCTGACTAGCTAAGCTAAACTAAGCTAAACCTATCCGTATCATACCTGTATGAGTTCGTGAAATATACATGGTTACCAAGCATGTATGTTTCACGATCCCGTACATGTATTTTGTATCTGACTATCTGTGTTCTAAACTATTTCAGTTCGAAAGGGCAAAAAAACAAACAAAAATAGCCCACCACTATGTGTACCTACGAGTGTGTGTGTGCACGTGTGTGGGGTGATCGGTGTTGTGTTGTAAAGTCGAGTGTTTGATTAACAGTGTCACTGTGTCCGCGCGAGCAGCATGCTCGAGGGCTCCTTTCCGGAGGATCGTACCTCGGCTTGAGCAGCTGCCGAGGGGGGCCTAGGTATGTGTGCTGGAGCAAAATTCACAGCCAAACCGCGGCGGCGTGATCTGTGATTACGCGGGCGTGGGCGCGCACACGCTTTACTTCGAGGAACGGAAGGGTAATCTGCGTTATCTACCGTTATTTTATCGGGAGGATCGGAAAAAATATGTCGCGGACGTCTTTTATAACGCGGCGCGTTCGGTACGGCATCGTAAGTTACCGCGGATACCACTAACGGACTGGGATGATTCTTTGCATTCTCAAAATAATTGCTAGTGAGGGTCTTAACGTACGCCCAGACAGACGGCATTTCCAGGTCCTTGTGGAGGTCGACTCCCCGGACGTACCAAGGGGCACCGACCGCCCTACGAAGAAATCGGTTCTGCAGTATTTGCAATCTCTTGAAGAGATTTTCTGACATGTGTGCGAAAACAGGACAGCTATATGTCAGAATGGGTCGGATACACATTTTGTACAGCGTGAGCTTGTGTCTGAGGGACATCTTGCTCTTGGAACAAACTAAGGGATGTAAGCGGCCCAAGACCATGGCGGCCTTGTTTCGCACTCTCTTAACGTGGGATCTAAAAGTGAGACGCCTATCAAGGGAGACTCCGAGATACTTGACCTCGGAGGCCCAGGGGATCGCTACCTTATAGAGTTTAAGGGGCTTGAGTTTACACGGCCGCTGGATGGGATCGAAAAAGACAGCGGCACTCTTATCGGGATTGACTTCTATTCGCCATTGACGGTACCATTCGCCGAGACCGCGAACGGCCCGTTTCATGCGATTCCTAAGTACAGTCGGCCGCCAGCCGGAAGCGTAGATCACTGTGTCATCAGCATAACAACCTAGCTCGATCCCCGGGGACCGAGGTAGGTCACTGATGAACAGGTTGAAGAGTGAGGGCGCAAGTATGGACCCCTGGGGTACACCTGAGCGTATCGGGTGGGGTGGGGACAGTTCACCTTCCACTCTAAAGCGGAAAGTCCTATCTGATAGAAAATCGCGAATTATATGAGCTAAAATATCGGGAACGCGAGACTGAATGAGTTTATGAACGAGCCCGGCGTGCCAGACCTTGTCGAAGGCCTTGGCGACGTCGAAGAAGACTGCTATTGTGCGTTTCGGTTTAGGCTTCTTCGGATTTACATCCGGAGAAATCGTTCCTTTACACTACGACTATTTAATAAAATAAAATGGCAACTAAACAACTAAACGTCAAACGGCTGTCAAATCTGTCAAAATATTTCAAGATCTTCTGTCTCACTCACTCACTTTCATATATAGCGATTCTTTCCCTCGATTTCTTAAGCGCTCCCCTTAGTAGTCCGGTGAAACTGTGAAAGCAATATTGCTGGCAGTGTAGGTCAGTTCGAAAAAAAAAAAAAATCGATTTTTCAATCATTCTCTTTCATACAAACATTGTCTTGACGATCACAAACAAAACTAAAAAAATAATTATTGAAATAAGTGCAGACGTCCTGAAGTGTTGGGCTTACATACTCGTATATCCTACATTTGATTTTTTATTGTATTGGTCATTTGATTGTAAATTTGTCTATCATTTTTTGATCACATTTTTTAATTACCCAACAAAGAAAATTGTCATCCGCATTTGATAGTGCATTTGTAATACGTTTTTCGTCTCCAATTACATTTCTCTTTTAATTGTAAGAATTAGGAAAACAAAAAGAAAATGGTTGTCGTCTATCTTTTTACTTCCTAACGTTTATTTGCTTACCGCCGGTCTAGCTTATTTAATATTACGTCAAAATACCAATATCGAAGACGAACCAAGTAGTACGTACGTACGCAACTTGAGGCCGTTGCGTGAAAATTGCATATTCAAATCTCGGTCAAGGCGTCATACTCGTTGCCCATTGGCTAGGCACGATCGTTCCATATACCGACGCACCTTTAATTTCCCGGCGTTTCATTGCTTTTATGTATCATGCGTAATCATTTACCAGTTGTTTAAGTACGTATTATATTAGTATCACTTCAGAATGGCCGCATTTATTTGGCTAATTCTATTTTTTGTTGTGTTTGTAACCGTCAGGAGAAGGTTTGTGTGAAAAGAAATATTTGGAAAATCTTTTAGAAAAGAAAAAAATTGGGCTTCAAAAAATCTCCATATAAAGAAGTGAGTGAGTGAGACAGAAGACACTATAGATAACTTCAAAAATATTGACAGTACAGTTCGGTTGCCATTTTATTTCATTACATCATCGTACTGTAAAGAGAAAATTTGTTCTCATTTGACTTCGTTAGCTTGTTAGCCCCCGTGCGATGCCGAGCGGCGCATCTAACGATATATACATTTCTAGAATTACTGTTTAAGGCAGCGTTATCTAGCGTAATGGAATTATTAATTTCTAACAAAATAAGCCCCAATTATACAAGTATTTTAAGGACAGGTAATGATTAACCTTAAATTTTACTGTATGGTTACAACTGGAGTATTAGTGTGTTTTTACGCAATCGCTACCATTATACACATGGTGGGAAATCCATCCTAATAGCGCTGTTACTTAATCACTTCTCGCGTTCTAGCACTGTATATACAGCAGCAGAGAGGCATTATGCGTTGCTAACTTTTAAAAAAGCAGAGTCAATCACGATGACTGCTGACAGAAATTAAAACTCAAATCAATATAGTACCTGTGTTCTTTTTTGAATCCTTAAATCAATTACAGTCTGAATTACTTGAAGTTCATAATTTGCAAATTGAAATTATTAACATTAGTCTGGTTTTCACAACTCTCGGCACTCCGAGTAATAATTATATACAGTTTTCTACTCAATAAAACATATGAGGGGCTTGTGCAGCCCAATACAAGATATCAATATTACGTGTACACAGGCTGCAGTACTACGCGTCGCTTGTCGCAGGCATGTCGAGGTTAACGGTGATGCGAACCCATTTTGCTCCTGACATAAATCACTCAACGAGGTTAAAGAAGTCTTCATTTCAAAAAGTTGCAAGTTTGCGATTTTCCTTGTGCACGGTGAATGCAATTAATTTTAATGAATATACCA
Source organism: Antheraea assamensis (assembly GCA_035772565.1). Lineage (NCBI taxonomy): Eukaryota > Metazoa > Arthropoda > Insecta > Lepidoptera > Saturniidae > Antheraea > Antheraea assamensis. The sequence goes on from JAQQSE010000107.1 coordinate 640,956, forward strand.
AATAAAGTAATCGTAAGTAAAATAAATCCACGAAACGTATAATTTTTATTATATAGATCTTATCAAACAGACCTGGATAATGAAAACATGATTCTACATAAGGAACTATTCGAAATCTGTTTGCATAAATTATTCTATAAATGAATGGTAAATATTTAGATTTTAGTATTTGTACCACAACATCTAGGAAGTGTATTTTTTTTATTCGTAGTCGTGTATTTGTTGTGTATTCTGAAGTAAATTTTACGACGATTATAATAGCGGTACGCTATGATGGCCGTTTTGTCACATTACAGTCGAGTTGTGTTGTAAATAAGTACACTAATAATTATAAGCCATTAAAGATTCTGTCAAACGGTGCTTTTTTTTTTAGTTAAAACGTGAAAAGATTTATTCGTGGGACCATAGTATGTAGTTAGATATAGTAATAGTTACATAAATATATAGCCCATAGTTTTTGGCTACCAATCTTCTAGATTACTACTGCCATTGTGAGTAGTGTCTTGCGCGAATTGCAATGTTCTGACAAGATGGTGGGCTTCCTTGTTAGAACTTGCCGGGGAGTTTTTGTGGCATCTCAAAATTCATATGCTCCGTGGTGTTTTTCCCATCCACTTCACTCGTCCATAATAATAGAACTATATTACGTAAAACACCACCAATATTACAAAATGTAGAGGCAAATAACGCAGGATTATGAACAAAATATAAAATCTACTTTATACATATATGTATAATTTCGAAATAAGTGTACTAACTTAATTTTGTATCGCAAAAGTCGATATTTAAAATTCGACAAACTTTAGAAGGAATTGCATGTCACTATTGACAATAAAGTACAGCGATTTGCTCCTTCAAACGTAGTTATTAATTAATACGAAACTTCATGAGCGGACAAACTTCAAAACGGCCATCATAACGTGCCGCTATCATAATAACGTGATGCGTTATATTTCTGCAAAGGATAACAAACTACTAAAGGTAACTTACTAGTAGTAAACAGTTTTATTAGCTACATAAATGGCAAATATAATTATACAATTATTATTTAATTGTACGTTAACTTGTTTAATGTCGTAAACGGATTGTAATGGTAGACATAATCTCTTATAATTGTGAGTACATTATTATATAGAATCGTTTATAGGGGAATTATATAGAAATCATTAGAACAGAACGAGTTTATTATTTATATATGTATAAAAAATAATAAAAATGATATAAATAAAGGTTACAACCTACTAAATGTCCATAAAAAAGTTGTGTGTACTTATGTACACGCGTTAGAAGTTATACTTCTTTGGCGTAACAAAATAAAATTTTTATCTTTCACCTTATTCTACGTTTGTACAAAAAACACACTAACAATAGAAAAAAGGTATTTAATACATACATACATACATACTAATTCAGGGAGTCGGTTTTAATTTACTTTCATCATTTTTCCCTAACGCGCCAAAAGAAGTATAACTTCAAAAAATAGATAATGGATGAAATTGCAATAGGTATCTGCGGTGTTATGACCCACGAATACCCTTGAAACTCGAAGGGAAGTTGTATAAAACTGTTGTAAGATAAAATAAAACAAAGAGTGAGTTACATTGAGGGCCATTTACTTGTATAAGTTTTCTTTTCAGTCCCTCAACTGATTCTCTATATTTTTATTTTTGTGTAATAGCTATTCTTCACCTTTATTATAGTTATGAATAAAACAATTGGAACGAGGTCCTTTGTATCATAGTTTACCTAACAATACACCCCGTCCAGGTGATTTTAAATATTTGCTCTTGTATGTGTTTTCTCCTTTTGTCAATACTCTGGCTAGTTTTATATATCTCAACAAAATTAAGCTTCAGCATCTCACAATAACTAATAGTAACCAATATTTATAAATATTTATTTATTTATGACATGGTGTCTGTAACTGTTGTGCGTGTCTTTTTATGTTATAGTGACCTGATCTGGAAGAACTAAATTGTATTACAAAAAAATTGAATACTACTTATAAAGTGGTTCTCCCATGACTGCCTTGATAATGTCAGAATTCGTATTTACGAGATGCCATTATTAAAAAGTTGAAGCTGAGGTCGTCGTTTTGTATTGCAAAAATACTATTGATGAGTCGAAGCCTTTATTTATAAGTCTCTATTCGACATAGTACATTCACGATCCTTACATTTACTGATCATCAATGGGAATACAATGGTAGAGGTCAGCAGTTGAGTGTGCATCACTCAAAAAACATTACACAGATTTCAGTCAATTTATTTAGTACTAGCTGACCCCGGCGAACTTCGTAACGCCTAACAGTCGATTTTTTAATACTTATTCTGCTATTCGGGACCATCGTATAAATATTGACATTCATATTTTTTCGACACTAACGTCACTCAATTGTTTCACCTTCCCGGAACCTCTCCACTAACACTTAAACTTTATGTTATGGTATTAAAGTTCAAATTGACTTTTAAGTATTATTACGAATCCTTTGTATGGGAGTGTAGAAAAGTGTTGTTCTTAGACATTTTCAAGCAATTTTTAAAATTTTTCTCTCCGTAAGATCCATCCTCGTACTTCAAGGAATATTCTAAAAAAAGAATTAGCGAAATCGGTTCTGCCGTTCTCGAGATTTGCGCTTAGCAACACATTTAGCGATTCATTTTTATATTATAGATAGATTAATTTTTGGTTCTCATTTTACCTGATTCTTATTTAATATATAAATTGTTACGATGACTTCATTTAATATACAGTTATTACTTGTCGTTGAGAAGTGGTGTAAGCGGTGTGGTGTTTGTTTTTTTCCCCTCTGTACATCAAATATATTAACGACGCAGATAAAGTTACGGGTGTCAGCTATTCTGTAATATTTGTACGCTCTTTGGCAAAATCGAAATCACATTTCAAGCACTCTATGTCCTTTGGTAACGCTAACTGTGCTCGCGTTTGTGTACTCATTTTTGACTATCTATACTCAGTTTTCAACCATCAATAGATACTTATTTCCGTGGTGATTAACTGAATTGTATAAAAATTAACATACTACAACGACATCTAGTGGTTAGTTATAGCAAAATTGATTCGATGAATACCTTCTCTACGGTAAAACACTACGGTGTCCCAATTCAAGGGTGTTCTCCTCCAATTTATGGGATAATTAGCGGGATGGGACTTTTTTAAGGGTTTTACATGTTTCAGAGCGTTTTTAGAGACTATTTACTTATAAGTACATTCTTTGACATAACCCAGCCCAGACAATTTTTAAAGTGAAACTTTTTACATCGCATCAATTTTTTTTTTGGTTCATTCATTGCATGTCGCATTACAGCTGGCCACGGAGTAGGGGTAAAGTGAAAGGCGTTCGGCAGAGCAACCAAGTCCAATATGGCGGCGTCCATGGATCAATTCAAATAAATTAATACAATTGAATTATGCTCAGTTTTTAAAATGAATTTTCCGAAAATTTTCAGTTAAATGCCTACAATTCGAAAATAAGTTTCACTTGCATCAACGTTTCATAAAATCACACAATTTTTTGTAATAATTTTGAATTAAAAAAAAGTATGATGATAAGTATTTAAAAATTCCACATGTAGAAACTGAAAAGTAATAAGTGCATATTTAATTACAAATTTTTTAAATAGTTTTAGTAGTTATTTATAAAAAAAAGTAAAAACCTATCTAGTATTAAAAAAATGAATCTAAGACGACATAATAATTTAATTCTCTATATCTTCTTTTATTTACATATAATTATATAATTATAATTAAAAAAATATTATATAATTAAAATGGTAGAGGTTAGCTGTTACTGGGTAAATTTTAGACAATTTCTTTTTTACTTCTTAGACACATGGTCCTTATCAAAACTTATCGCGTTATCTTCAATTAACATAAAGTTAGTCGTGGAGAAGTAGGACAAGCAGTGTCGTATACATGCGTAGGACAAGGAGAACGAATTCACGGGTATTAGCTACCTAGAAATACGAATATGAGTTAATTTGTTTGTTTGTTACATATTCACGCACTAACTACTCAATAGAGTATGTTGAAATTTGGAAACACATTGTCAGGGGATACAAAAAAGGTTATGAAGGTACCAATCATCCAGAAAAGGAAAGATTTTAAGACTAAGAATATAAGTAACACTGTATAATATGTTCTATCTCGTTCTCTCGCATACTAAATTCTATTGATATATACTACATTGGAGGGATTGGTTAAATTTACATTGATATGAGCGAAGCCGCGAGCAAAAGGTATGAAAACTATGTATTTACCAAATAAAATATGTTTTTTTCCACTCAGTTACGCACGTTGACTGGTTTTATTAGGTGTTATTATATTTTAGACTTTGGAGTATAAACACACTCTGTTTGATGTTGATTTTATATTGCAAGTTTTATGACAGAGCGAATGAACAATTACGATAGAAAAAACACTTGTATTAGGTATCCCTTCTAGGTTTCACGTGTTTACCATATAAGACTACATCGTCATTTAACTACAAAAACGGGCAGTTCGAGCAATTTATGATATGGGACCGTTTCATTAAAAGAGAAGTTCCAGGAGTTCGTTATCCTAACTCTGCCCTCCCAATACATACTTGAAAGTCTAATGTACGTCCGCAAAAACTTAGACAAGCTAGGTTTCGTAAAGGACCGACATAATCTAAATACAAGAAATAATAACAAATTGGTCATTCCATGTTTTAGGCTCACTAGGAACGGTAACAGTTTTTTAGGTAATAGTGTTAGGTTTTATAATGAAATTCCAAAACACGTTACCGATTTGCCGGATACTAATTTCAAGCGCCATGTCAAGCAGGTTTTAATATCTAAAGGCTATTACAGGGTGGATCAATATGTGAACGACGGTGACGTCTGGAAATGACGCCCTCTCTGTGCATCCACCAAAACCGAATGTAATTATTTATAACTATGTTTTAAAAATATGAGTTATAATATGATAATGAAAAGATAAACCAAATCGAGTTTCTTGCAGGTTCTTCTCGATGACTGGATTGTTTTCCGAATCGACGGTAACTTTGACGTTCATAAGCGCCTTCTCAGGGCCTAAACTGAATAAAGTTATTTTTGATTTGATTTGATAACTACATTTTAAAAACTGAGCACAATATTTATTGAAATCATTTTGAATTAGCCTTCGCTGCTCTGCCGAGCGCCTTTCACTTTATCCCTACTCCGCGGCCGGCCATAATATGTCATGCTATAGATGGCTGAAAAAATATGAGGCGAAATAAAAGAAATTTCACTTTAATAATTCATACAGAACGATTTATTCTGGTTACTAGGCGGTTAAATTGACACTCCAAAAAGGAACCCATGTTGAACGAAGTTGATGCATCTACGGGCGGCGACATAAAGCCAGATGTCTGTGAATTAAAAGCTGTATACTAAGGAGTACATAAACATAACAAGTATATTATACGCTGTTAATAATGGTTATAAACAATAAGACTGACGTTAATTGTATAAATAGGGAAAAATATGACATAAAATGTCGTCGTAAAATCATTGATTAGTTCCGTCTTTGTTGATAATTGTCTTCAAACAGTATTGAGTTCAGTATAATTTTATATTTATATAGAGAAAACTTTTTTAGCCTCATCATGATTTGAAATTCGAAGGAAAGTAAGAGTGACATTAATAAGCGACAAGCATTATATATGATTACTCGGCAGCGTCTCAAGCCGAGGTCCGATCCCCCGGAGTGGAGCCCTCGAGCACGTTGTTTTGCGCGGATACAGTGACACTGATACTTCATTCACTATTCTGACAACACAACACAGATCACCCCCACACACGTGCACATACACACAAGTAGGTACACATAGTGGTTATGTTTTGTTTTTTTTTACCCTTTTCGAACTGAGTTAGTTTAGATTAACTTAGTTGTCAGTCTGGCTGTGGCGGTAGAAGGAGATCTTTCGCAGCCGAGCGTGGTTACGGCCATGCTCGGCAGCGAAAACGCATGGACGGCGATGGCCTCCTTCTGCGAGGAAGTCATCTCGCAGAAGGAGGAGGCGGAGAGGGCCCGAGAGGCGGATCCTCTCAGCGGCCGTGTCCGCCAAAGGAGGGTCGGTGGAAGGAGGCGGCGATTTGCCCACCTCCTTCCACCTCCGTAGCCGAACCTGAGGGGATGGGCCGGGGGCCCATCTCCTCTTTGCACAGGTAGGTTCGGCTGACGAGGGGAGGTAGCTGATCGTGTACACAGCTACCTCCCTATAAGGATGGAGTCCGGCAGCCACCTGCCGCCGGGCTGACCGCTGGGGGCGGCATGGTGTTAGCCTAGCACGGTCCCATGCCGCTCCAACTTGAAGCGGTGGCCGGTACACCGTGGGGTTTTAGTCCGTGCGAGTCGGACATAACCCATTCTCTCCCCCGGGAGGATGGGTATCCATAAGGGATTTCCCCACGTTAATAAAAAAAAAAAAAAAAGTTGTCAGATCTAATATACATATTTATTTTCTTGAAACATACATGCTTGGTACACATAGAATGTAACGTGCGAGAGAAAGAGATAGAATGCGTTTTACAGTATTGTTTATATTTGTGGTATTATTATAATAAACCATTTACAGTATGACCATGTAATGGAATAAAATGGCAATTGGACAACTCATCGTTAGTGTGTCAATTCTGTCAATATTTTTGAAGATACATAAACTGTCTTCTCTCTCAGTCACTTTTTTATGTAGGGGAATTTTTTAACATTTTCTGTCATACAAAACATTTCTTCTTCTTTTAATGAATAAAGTCAAATTAGAGTAATGAAATAGATTGATACTACTTCATACATATATATATGTATATATAAATAAGCCGTTTATATTTTTGAATTGTAACTTCTTCTGCAGGGATATGAAATTCTGATCAACAGTATTTTTGTGCGACAAAAAGGGGTCGGAGTAAACACTGTTCGGATAGAGTAAAAATCGGTTGTCATCCTATCACCGAAGTTACGCAATGTCGGGCACGGTCAGTACTAGTTTGGGTGAACGCCTAGGAACACCGCGTGACATTGCCTTTTTGTTGTACTTTTTATAAATAAATTTTTACTTCTTTCGTGTGGTCATAAGCACACTCACAGTGTTTTTATTATAAATAGAGCAGTTATGATATAAATAAAATACTTTTCAATTTATGTTTTCGTTGCTGCCCGTACAATGTTGGCAAGTACTCAGTGAAATTCGCTTCGACTCGATTATCTTCTCATTTGAAATGCATTTTATCCAGTCTTCTTCTATTTAAGTCTCTTTATCAATACTCCGTTATGATAATATGCAAATCAAATATATGCGGATCCCTAAATAATTTATACAAAATACATACGACAATGTCTTTTATACAATAATAAAAGTATTTAATATGGCGGAATTGACAGTCTGCAATCGAATTGCGTAGATAGACTCGATAAAACGTATTTAAAACTACGTGTATAATAAATGTAAACATATTATCATCAAGCCATATTATTCATGGGGTAAGTGAAAACATTCGTCTGAACTGCTTAGATAACTTTCATAATGAATATTTCTCGAATCTGTTTAATCTGTACCCAAGATGTCACTTACATATCACATTAAGATACTGTATATTATTTCGATTATTTCTTCGGATTATTTTTTTGAAACAGCTGAAACGCTTTTGGTGGAACCTTTACCAGTCGATGGAGCACTTTTCGGAGTATTATCTAAGCATATCATTATAACGCTTTTTCATAAGGGCCTAACAATATTATAAAGTTTAATAATATAAATGATTTTGATTCGGTCGTAGATTATAGAGATAGATGTATTATTTACTATGATTGTAGTCCGATGAAACTGTAGCGGCCTTTGCCAGGTCAACAGTGTAGACAGTTACGAAAAAAAATGTACTATGATATTCAAAAATGGAATACAGAGTTAATTTATGTGAGACTCGAGAGGTTTTATAAAAATATTTGTCTACGTCCATTTTGGAAATTAGAGCATGCGATGGTTATAATCTGTTATTATGGTAACTGGATAACTAAAGCAAACTAGCGGCCGCTCGCGACTACGTCTGCGTTTGTGACTTTATAAAAGGCGACACTAACAAATTGTGTTTGTTTTAATTCCAACGGTTTATCTGACACGCGCCGAGACAACTCTCAGGCGGCAGGAATTTTTCCAACTTACTTGATACTATATTTTGGTAAATTTAAACGATGTCTGTATAAAAAATAATCAATATGTTGTTCTAGTGTATAAGCTACAACATTACTGTAAATTCTCAATAAAATCTATTGCGTCGTTTTTGAGTCAAAAAGTAATAAACATCCATCTATCTTCACAAACTTTCTCTTCTATAATATCAATTTAAATATATGTATTAAGGAGCAGCGATTTGTTGTATTGTCCGGTGTGACGTAATCGCCAGAGCGGGCGCTGTCGTAAACAGGATTTCGCGAAATTCGTATTCGATATCCACTTGCCAATTGTCAACTGTTCGTACGACTTACCGACACGGTATAGACCGTCAACAAAAGCTTATTTTTCTATTAATTAAAACAGTTAAGGCATGATTATTACAAACGATTGAGACTGTATCTCGGGTTTTTTTCCACTTACTTATTTAGTTTTAAAATTACACGCTGCAATAAACAAGTTCGAAATTGGAAATTTTAATAGAAGCGATTGTATGCACACTTAACCTAATTGAGATATTTTGAACTTGTAAGGGTTATAATTAGAGACTTAGTTTCAATAGAAAAGATGACTGATGACACGTACCGTTGGTTCGAATCAATACTTTGAACTCAGCGGTACTTCCAGACGTACAAAAAGATTCGGTACTTATGTCAAAGAGTACTGTCACAGACCGATGAACTCAGATGGTACAGTCAATATAAAAAAAAATACCATTTTTTTTTTCCGATTACGTTTTGTTATCACGAGTGCAGTCGTTGTGTTCGTGTAGTTTCAACGGTGTAATGTCAATTCGATTGATTAAATTTAAATTCATTGAAACTGGTAACACTATCAGCTGGCGGTGAAGGAAAACATCGTGAGGAAACCTGAACCCGAGAAATATTCTTTTAGTACGGTGGTATGTGGGGAAATATAGAACTGTGGGTTTCTTCGTATTTGGAGTCGTCAATAAATCGTGGGTGGGTGTGGTGATTATGTTCATGCCTTACTTCGAGAAGATGCTTATGGTCCTGCAGTGTGTTTTTTACAGGCTGATGATGGTGATGATGATTATAGGAAATCGCACGATATTTAAGTTGAAGATTTGTTATTAGTAATGTTGGGTTTCTCTTATTATTATTTTTTCAATAAACAGCTTTATTACCCCATTCGTCATATCAATTAAAGGTTACAATTTTTACTAATTTCACTTATTGCAGTTATACTTCTTTTGGCGCGTTAGGGAAAAATGATGAGAGTAAATTTTTACGATGCGCGCTCACACCGCCGTCACGAAAACCAACACCCTGAAGATAGCTATAGTCAACATTTTATTCAACAAAAGTATGTATGTATTAATACCTTTTTTCTACAGTTAGTGTCGTTTTTTCTACAAACGTAGAATAAAGCGAAAGATAAATTTTTGAAAAGATTTTTACCTTGTTACGCCAAAGAAGTATAACTTCTAACGCGTGTACATAAGTACACACTACTTTTTTTTCTATTATATTCATATTTCGTACGGATATATTCATTCGTAATATATGTTTAACTAGCAGTCCGCCCCGGCTTCACATGGGTGTGCTAACGAAAAATTAACCTTTACAGTACGACCATGATATTAAATAAAATTACGACTGAACGACAAAACGTGAATCGATCAATATTTTTGAATTACTGTCTTCTGTCTCACTCACTCATTATACGAAGATTTTTTAAACCAATTCTTTTACACCTCTGTGCGATTTTTCATACATGTTCTTTCATGCAAACCATGTCCCGATAAATATAAACAAAACCAAACCAAAGAATTAGCCAAATAGGTGATGTGCTTATATACATTGATATTTGTTTAGATAAACTGAACAAGCTGTTTCCTCTAAGCTGTGGTATCAAGTAACTGTTCACAGATTAGATAGTACGGTAAATAGTTTTGCGTCAAAACTCTGTGCAGGTTAAAATAATGAAGAGATTTTCGTGAACAGTTATTTTTACGGGAGGCGTTTTTTATACTTTTTTTTTTAAGTAATAGGATTTGGAAGTAGGGCATAGGTAATTCACTTGATGAGTAATCAACGTAATTTACGGTAATTTGAAACTACATTCCATAATGCATTTCAATTCAAAATCAAAATTAAAAATATTTTATTCCGTTTAGACCTTGAGAAGGCGTTTGTGAACGTCAAAGTTACCACCGCATCGGACAAACAACTCAGTCATCGAAAAGAACCGACAACAAACTCGATATGGTTTATCTTTTCATCAAACATAATATAACATATATTTTTAAGAACATATATATTCACTTGGTCTTTAACTAAGCAAGAAATCGTCACGATTTCGTCATTTAATACAATTGTATTAAAGTTTTAAGATACTACGGTTTTTATTAGCACTAACGGTTCAGCGATGATTACTTTGTCACCGTGAAAGAATGGGCAAGCGGTGTGATGCACATACACTGGAAAGAGAAAGTAAATAGATGCAATCTTTATAAAGAGATTCTGTAAAGAAAGTATAGTTTTGTTTGAAAGTAAAGTACATTTTTGTCAATATTTTTTCCCGTGTACATAAAATACGTCAGTTAATAAATGAACAATGCAGAGGAAGTCGCATGAATCAACTAGTATATAGATGGGTAAAAATAACTAACAGAGCCGCGGCTACATCTAAGCACACTATAAACATTATTCAAATAGATCTTGTGTCATCATAAAAAAAAATAATTAAATGAGTTCTAGATATTGCCACATAATAAAAACATATATAAAACCCAATATCATATCCGGTAACTAATTGTTCATAGATTTTTTTATTTACTGATTTATTGACCGGCTCCGATTCACATATATACGCATACAAATTTTCGTACGATTTATGTTTATTATTACGACGTTGTTTTGTTAGCGAATTCGCCTTTTTTAATTCAAATCCTCTAAAAAATCACTATTATCATGAAAATTAAATATGATACAGTTATTAAATAATAAAACGGTCAAGTCAGTTTGTTTGTCTGTTATTTTTTAACGTTTACTTTATAGGTTTTAGCTTTTGACCACAATCTCATCTGATGTTAAATGACAAATACAAAATTGTAAACACGTTAAACCTGAAGGGAAACTGACTTCAAGTGTCAGGCTGCTGGAAACATTAACAGGTTCTTGGCAACAGATTTTCAACTTGAGGGTGGTAGATTTCCAGAAGGGCTTAGGGAAAGCCCCACTACAATGTACACTCAATTACAATACACAAATAACGAATATTAATTTGCACTATAATTGAAAATAACAAATTATTTTTGGTATTAGCTGTTATTCGCTACTTCATAGCAAAAATAGCATAGCCGTTGGTCACTGTAAGAATTAATATAAATGAAATTCATAATATATTTGTTAATATGTATGTCATTTCAATTATACTGTCTTCTTGGTCAATTTGACGGCCATTTTGTTTTATTTACCGCGCTCGCGTCTACATCACTCAGTAACCATAGCAACGTATAACAATATTACGTCGAGTTCAATAAGCACTATTTTAATTGTTAAATATTAGAAACTGCTTACAGATACATATAGAGCTTTATATCTTGATTTATAATAATACAAAGTTTGAAGACTTCAACTCTTTCTGTATTTGTAATTAGAAAAATAATTATCAACTCATTGTTTACAGTTCGATATTATAAGTAATAGTGATTTCAAGATAGAATAGTATTTTTAATAAGATATTAGACTAGAAATGTATTACATTAAGAGTTCCATAATACAACTTCTTGCGTGTTAGTATAAGAAGACAAATAAAAATTCTACAACTACATATAACAACGCTGTTGAAAGACGATAAATTAGTTGCTTGAATTAAACATGTAAATTTTAACGACGACTCGTGTATTTATGTGATCACTCGTATTTTTGTTTTATGTCCATGTTTTATATCATTTTAATGAAATACATCATGATGTTTTCGTTATTTCTACTTTATTTTTTGTCTTTTTTATATGTTTACTAGATCTTGCTCGAGGCTACACTCGCATTAACCCCTCGGCTGATTCTTTAGGACTCTCAAAACGGCGGTTTATGTTTTCAATTTTTTTTTAACTACACAACATCGTATATTGTAAATTTCATGCCTTAGTAAAAAAAAGTTTGTATAAATGAAACAAAATAATTTAAAAATACATTTTACATAGAAATTATAATTTAACAATACATTATTTGTTATTTTCCAATGTCTTGTAATAAATTAGGTTTTTTGTGGCTCATGAGGTATAAATATGATTGTATGGAACTCAAATCTTTATGGTTTTGGACAGTCCTAGGAGGGTTACGAATCAATATTAAGCGCCCGGTGTAAAAAAAAATGAAGAGTAAAATTTTGTGATCGAATGACAGCGTTACGTTTTTTGTGCGCAAGCTATTGTGCGCGCCTTTCACATGATGACGGATTGAGATTAATACAATTGTTAAAATCCGAACTTAATTTAGATATTGTTTCTGATAGAACACTGGGGACGACGAGGTATGGTTTTCTACTTGTGTAAGATGTTTGATGTATAATATATTGCCGAATAGTCCTAGAAAATGTAAATAGAATTAAAATGTATACATTCTCTATGTATTTTCATGGATGCGTTTATTTACCTTTCGATATTATGTGGGTGCTTTTTAGTCGAGTAAGCCTTTTTTAGTGCCTTTTCAAAGACAATCGTTCTTAAGGAGTATAAACTCTAGTCCGTGCGTCGAAGTTGACAGACACGATTTTTATTATTTTTATTTAATGATTTGTCTATAGTGTGATTGTTAATAGCATTCCAAGACGTTATTTTATTTCTTCATGCTACATTTTCCTATTAATCTGCCAACTCCGCTTCGGTTTTGCACGGGTGTAATGTTCTAGTGAGACGTCACAAGTGCCTGATGTGTATACATCTAAACACCTATGTGGTTAGGTGTTCGTACTATCCGGTCAATTTTTTGTCGATTTAACATTCACAGTTCATTGAGAGATGAGAGAAAAATATCCTCATCAGACAAACAACTCGTTTTTTTGCTGAGCGTAATTTGATACACTGTGTTATTTTCAAAGTCATTAAATAATATTATTTATATAAGAGACAATCTTGTGCAATATTAAATCTACAAATATTAGAGGATCAATACTACATTGATCAAAATAGCTTCGCAAATAAACCATTTCAGCAGGTTTTTTAATTAATTAATTGAAGCATTGTGCCACGGTCGCCGCCATATTGGCCATGACTGCTCAGTCGAGCGCTTTTCACTTTACCCGTACTCCGCGGCCAGCTGTAATGCGACATGCGATAGATGGACGAAAAAAATTGACGCGATGTAAAAAGTTTAAATATCACGTTATCAATTTCAGTAATAAATAGCTTTCGACGATCACCGAAATTAAGCAACGTTGGGCGAGGTTTGTACTTGGACGGGTGACCACCTGGAAACACCACGCGACGTAGGCTATTCGTTGTATTTTTTATAAAGAAGTTTTCACTTCTTTCGTGTGGTTATAAGCATACACACATATACAACATTTCAAAATCCACTGCGTAGCATAGAAGGACGAAATTGTGACAATGAAAGTTGCTCCAATAATATTGATTTTACACTATATTTAAAATTAACTATTGCTCGCGGCTTTGCATGTGTTAATTGAAAATAAAATATAGTGCATGTTACTCGCTAATAATATAGTTTTCTGTAGATGAAAGAATTTTAAAAATCGGTTAAGAATTTTTTGAGTTAATCACTTACAAAGAAGAAATCAAATATTTTTTCCATATTAGTGTAGAAGTATAGATAAAGCAAGCATTAAGTTAATATACACGTAAACTTGAACACGTTTATATAAATAACTTCCGCTGAGATTCGAACGTATCTCGACCTAGATGTTGCCTCTTTTCCCCTTAATTTTTTTAGCTAGTTTCATACACTTCAGCGAGTAGAAAGTCTAAACGCAAAGTTACTTTTACTTAAACTGTGAACTTAACTCTTTTCATACTGAGACCATTTCAACTTTTAGATAAAAAGAGAGATATGTTTCATCAAGAACTTCGTACAAATTAATATACTGTAAGTATATAATAACACCTATTCATTAACCTCTCGGATGATTTTTAAGACCCAGGTCTCAAAAGCGCAGATTAGGTTTTTAATTTTTTTTACATAACAACATAACAAATATGTTGTGCCGACTCTACTTAGTTGAGATAAGGGTAAGAAAATGAGAATAATGATAACTATTCTGTAATAATTGTGAGACACTACCTAAATATCGAATTGATATATCGAACTATAAATATAATTGACATGTTACAGAACAAGACTAAATAATTAAAATACGGATTTTCCAGAAAAGAAAAAAACTTCATTTATAATTGGATACTATATTTTTAATCTCTTGTTTATTAAGATATAAACATAAAGAACAAAAAAGAAGACAAACACATTTGTATAGGCGAACTCGTTCTGTGAACTTTTGGTAAGCTCCTGATTTATGACTCTGATGATCTGATGACATATCTACACACGTTAATATTTTAGTGTCAAATATCTTATTACTAATCTCATAAATTTGTTAAACAAAAAAAAACACATGTACGAGTCGAAACAACTCACTTATTATTCATAGTTGACAGCTTTGGGACAAGTGATTTACTCGCTTACAATTGAATATTCAAGATCACCCATTAAAATATACAGGTGGCAATATGTTTCTCATGGATAAACTTTTTTTTATTAATATTATAGCGGGCGTTACTTTGGGCTTCCGGCTGCAATTGATCGACCCCTGTTACGTCTAGCTGCAACTGAAAACAATTGATTCTGTTTCCTCGACGTGCACTTGGTAAAAAGTTAAACCTGAAGCTATTAGTAATCGATAAATCGAATTATTAGTAATTGAAACAATACAATTAAGTGTATTTGGTTGACAGTTGAACTGTTACTTTTTCAGGTACGCGTCGCGCAAATAAAATCAAACATTTTTTGCTGCAGCTAGACGTGACAGGGGTCAATCAATTCCATTCGGAAATGCAAAGTAATGTTCATATTTCATTAAGGACATCCACAAAGTAACGCTTTCACTAATCAAGTTATATTCTTGTATTGTGATCGGGTAATAGATATTATAATACAGTTTTGTTTTAGAATATTTTTAATGCTCTCCCTAGTACCTAACATCGTCAAGTGGAAAAGCTATCGTCAATAACTTATAGGTTATTCCGGTAGTTGCTCTTGAGAGCCAGATTTTCTAAGCTTAACGTGTCCCCATGTTATATCAGGTGAGTTTGATGTCAAATTTTAATGAAAGAACCATTTGCTCGTGTTAAAACTTTATAAGGTTGTAGTAGGTAATCGCGTGAAAGTTTCCGATATAGTACCGTCAACATACATCAGTAGCATGGGAGGCGTAGCACGTAAGTTTAGTTTGTAGGTATTTTCATAAAGTTTATCGCTGGGAAATTTGATGTTACCAAATGTCGAAGATTTGCATGTCATCCATTTCACTGTAACACGTCATTACATGATGCTACAACTACTTTACTGTATTGTTATACATTTTATATTGCGATTTATTATAGATCAAGTCACGGATGATTATTAATTTTTATAAATAAAAATCAATTGCCGTCTGTATGTATGCGCATTATTTCAGAATGGCTGCACTAATTTGGCATTTTTTAAATTGTTCGGTCAAGGTATGTATGAAAGAAGTTGTTTGAAAAATTGTACGGAAAAACTTTGGGTTACAAGAAAATCGCTACATAGAAAAGTGAGTCAGTGACAGTCGTTTGACGTTTAGTTATGATTTTATTTTATTAAATGTTGTTTGTAACTGTAAAGGAACGATATGGTCCCATTTTCTTAGTTAGTAAATCCAAGACAAAGCCGGGCCAGACAGCTTGTATAACATAAAATATGAAGAAGGGTGTTGGCTACGTTTTATCACGCTTTCCCGTGGGTTTTGAACAGTAATAAAAAATACAATGACAATAAACATTAGTAACATGACATTCATTTTCCGCGGAGCTACTGAAAACATTTTTATGTAAACGAAATAGCGGGCACAAGTTAGTGAAGACTAATAACCATGTTTTACATTTTCACTCTGAATCTATAGATTAATACATAAAGATATAATTTTGTAACCTTCCTTAATATGAGCCGCACGAATTTGCCATTAGTCAAAAGTAATTTAAAGAAGTGTAGAAAGACAAACTTGATGTATAATAAGTATTAGAAATACAGTGAATTAAATGAAACATTCATTGTTCACGTTTATAAAGAATGTCAAACACATATTTGTCTGTGGCCAAACAGTCGCTCCGAGTAGAGATTATCATTAAAGAAATTATATAATATGTAGTCATGCGGTCACCAGGACAGGTGATTACGACACGATCCCTCGAAAACGCTGTGTAAGCGGCATAATTCTTGCCAGCGTGCGTATAACTCATGAGAACGATAAACGTATATTGTTTTAGTTTAAGCAAATGTAAAAGCAGTCGTTCTGGACAGGACACCCGTTTAACTATTAATGAAATAAAACTATCTTTTCAATACATACAAAAAAAAAAAAACTAAATTCGAACCCGTCCATTTTATTAT
Organism: Antheraea assamensis; assembly: GCA_035772565.1. Classification (NCBI taxonomy): domain Eukaryota; kingdom Metazoa; phylum Arthropoda; class Insecta; order Lepidoptera; family Saturniidae; genus Antheraea; species Antheraea assamensis. Next base: position 657,759 of record JAQQSE010000107.1, read on the forward strand.
GTATTTGTATTTTAAAAATATTCATATAATCTAAATAAATACATAATTATGTAATGCATAATGAAGTATTAGTACACGCAAGAAAAGAAGTAATTAAAAAGAAGTAGGAATTTAAAAGAAATGTTTGCAACAATGATAAAGGAAGAAATTAAACATTTTTTGGAAAAATTCACCTCAACACTTTTAAACTTAAAGAAATAATTAATTATGTCCATCGTACTAAAGTTATTTTTTCAAAGGTGTCTAACTCCACAGTATTGATGTACAAACTCTGCTTAGAACAGTGTTACAATTCTTCACACTTATAAAAAAAATCAACAGTTATACATAATTATTAGATAAGATTTATTTAAGTAATTTAAAAAAAATATTTTTATTAAATAAACAACAGTTACTTACACATTTCATTACACTTATAGTGCAAATAAGAATTTTATTAAAAATGTGATTGCTTAGCGGGACGCCATTATATCGAGTGTTGACGTCACAACAGGTAACAAGACGTATATACTAAGATATCTGTGTATGAATCTTATTTTGTAAGAAATGAGATAAACTAGTAACGATGTATTTAAAGTATAACTATAATGACACTGATGCCTATCAGAGAATTATTGTCATTGCCACCAAGCACTTGTGTTCGGGCAGCTATATTTTTTTTGGGTTTAGCGTGTTTGGTACAGTAAAAACAATTACACCAAATATTTTACCGTAAAAAAGAAAATTACATTAAACGGAATTTTGATTAAACGCTAGACATTACGAAAAACTGGGGTACAAAAAAATACCGTTGTTTTGTCCAAATGCACTAGATTTGAAGTATAAAGTCTGTATATAAATATTAATAGAAATCGAAAAAAAAAAAAAACCGTAACAGGTTCGTGTTAATTGTTAATGATTAAAATACCCGAAAGAGAACTTTTTACAGCACCATTTTATTTTAGAAGTCAACATAGAACTAATTAATTAAGGTAATTCATTAAAATATTAGTTTCCATTGGCCGCACATTAAGATTTCTTTACGGTAATTCAAGACACATTAAAAAAAAAATATATATATTCGAGTGTTTCTCATTGCTAATATTAATATTGTCGTAATATAGTCCTTGTCAGTCTCTTTGTTTGCTCTGAATAGACTCGTAATGTAGTCGAAGAGCTTAATACAAGACAAAGTTAAAATATTATTATAGAAATTTAAATAATTGTCAGTTATTTATCGTTAAGTTGTCTCGATGTTATACATATGATATAATAGGTATTTATACCTAAATCTGTCTTCTGTACATCTATATTTATAGTGGTTGAAAAGTTTGGCACGGACTGTTGACTTCTTTTAAACTAATTATACGCTATTGGCTTGATGGGTCTACACAGCTTGGACTAATAAGGCGAGCGCTTATGGCAAGCTCAAGGGTGCCAAAGTGGCCGAATCTCGGCTTGGGCTGTTGCCTTGGATGCAACAACGCGAATTTATCTGAGTTAAGTTAATGATACATATACGAATTAGTGAAGCACACATGTGTGACTCACGAACTCAAACATGTATTTTTTATTTCGTCTCGGCTAAACTAAACTAACCAAGTCCGGAAAACAAGGGGAAAAAATCTTTTATACAATTTGTGTACCTACCTGTGTGTGTGTGTGTGTACGTATGTGTTGTATTAAGTGTCACTGTATCGCGCTAGCAGCGTGCTCGAGGGCTCCATTCAGGGGGATTAAAGCTAGGCTTGCGTCGCTGCCGACGGAGGCCGCGACAAGTAGGACTGTGACAAACTACGCGTGTTTTTATATAACTAGCTTTTTTTTACATTGTGACATGAGACAGTGACATCATTGTCTGGTGTAGTAAGGAGAGCGACACAATGCGAGACTCAATTCTACCATCCAAGGAAAGTGATGCATATGCCATTTTTTGGTATTAAGTTTTATATATACGGAATCAGGAAAAAAAGGTGCTTCTATTTGTATGTATGATCATTTATAAATTTCTGCCCTCAAACTACGCTTCATCAAAAAACGATTTAGACGTTGTTCACGAAGTGTGCAAGACACTGACTTTACGTCTATTCATTATGATGGCAGAATTGTTGTCACCTGGTCTTTTACCGTTTATGGAAGTACAATTCTAACAGCGTTAAAAAGGGGTCTTATTCATTGTCAGTTTTTATCGTTGAAAACAAAAACGAACCGTCGCGCTCGGATCGATGACGCTGAATCGCACTTACTCGGCTAGAGTCGCCATCAAGCACGTTCACTGTCTGACAAGGAGTGCATCGTTCCAATAAATACGTTTATATTATGAAGTATTATAATAATATAATATTATGTGTGTGTTTGTATATAATCATTATAGTATTTCAAGTGTATATATTGTCCGTATTTAGATGTGACTATTATTTATTTATGTGTTAACATTGAACCCTGTGAAGTCGAATGTGCATGTACTGAATTATTACTTTTCACTTCTATCGTATGGTCACAAGTATATATCACACTTTTTTAACTTAAGCTTTTGTGTATTAAATTCATTCATGGCGCCAAGTCAACGATAGAAATTAATCTGTTTATTGTTTGTATGCCGGTAGCATCTCGCGTATAGCTAAGGCGTGTCTGTTTTTTTTCCCCGAACCTGATTAGTATGAGATAACCTTCGAAAAAATCACTGTAATTAGAAATCGTTACGCATATCTGATAAATAATAATAACTAGTTATATAGACATATCTGCGCCATTATTTTTTTATTCTACGTTTTTTGCTTTCGTAATGCCCGTACGTACGCACGTGCGTTGTTTCGATGGGCATAATTAGATGTTCAAATACCTAAGTGAATTTTAAAATTATAATTAATTTAAAAAATACAGTAATAGTAAAAGTAAACATATGCAAGAATATAGGTACCCATTTATATGTGTATCAGAAGGCCCGGCAGACGTTGTCCTGCCCTGATAATAAAAAATATTTACTTATGTGCATGAAATGCTTAAGTTAACTAATGTATTTAATTTGTAAGGATTAATACTGTATCCGTCTAAATAGTTTTCCAAGTACCTCATTATATGTGATTATTTTTAGAAGATAAATGGATATAGTAAGCTATCCTTAAAAGACAGGTATATGCTATCACAGACGGTTTTGTAGATCTGTAAAAGAGAAATATGTAACTATGCATTATTGTTTTGTTATATCTCAAAAGAATTGGGCAGCGTTTTCGATGACTTTTTCCAACACATCCAACATTTCTCGATGTAGTTCAGATAATTTACATAAAACCTTGACAAATTATATACCTTAAACCTTCCTCGTGTATTAATCGATCTATTAGTGAAGACCGCATTACAATACGTTCATTAGTTTTAGAGTTTATCACGAACATACAGACAGGCAGATAGTCAGACGCGACGTACATCTTTGTTTTATAATATATCAATACTATTATATAGTAGTAGTTATGATTAACTTTGGAATCTCTAAAATTGACAAATTTATCTACATCTTCCAAATCATTTACACACACGAAATCCATAAATTACTACCTTAAGCATTTCATGCACATAAGTATATATTTTTATTATCAGGGCAGCGACAACGTCCGCCGGGCCTGCTAGTTAAGCTTATATGTTGTTTATTTTATAAATTGCATCATTTTCTTTAAACCAAAATGTAATAATAATAATAACCAATTTTACTTAAAACAAATAAATGTTCTTAATGAAGATCTGAACAAAAATATTATTTATAAAGTCAAATTATTTGCAAAATACCTGTATGTAATTTTGTTATAAAGAAATTTTAAACATGTGTTCAACAAAGTTTCGAATTTTAGACACTTCAAGAGAAAATGCTCGTGATACAAGGTTTGTAACGTGTGATAAAAGAGACACAGGTGAGATTGTGGTCAAAGGCTAAATAAAAAACATATAAACAATTGAAAAAAAAACCTCTTCGTCATATTTCACAATTTTTACATCTATTTAAAAATGACTTTAATTTGCAATTGTAATTACAAAACATCCATATTGTTTTTGTTTGTAGATTCGCAAACGTTTCAACTGTAATCGTAATAACTTGTTGGGAAAAAACTAGAATACAAAAAGTTTATAAGCCAACAGTTCATAATAACAGACACCGTAAACTCAAAATACCTTTGTAATATATTATACAACTTAAAACTTAGTCATGGCGGCCGAATTGCTTAAGGTAAAAAATATTCTACATATCTGTACATATCATAAAAATGAATTGTCTCTATGTATTATCACAATAACAGTTTCTTTACTGTATGAATATGAAAGTATATACGTTATTTATAACAAAAAAGATGATGCTTAATACCACACGATAAAAGTGATAACTTTTGTATATATATATAATGTATACCTAATAACGCACGGAGGTATATCTATGTATATATATACACAGTACACATATAGCTCATGTGAAACGGTCGGTGACGATGACGCGAGTTCCATGATTTTTGTTCATCCAAAAAAGTGGTCAACAGTCCTAAAACTAGTTTTCACTTAAAAAAAAAAACAACTTTTAAAATGTAATTTTGTCCGAGTATGCTGCGTGGGAGGATCAACGCCGCTTCCTAGCTGCAGTGGTAGGTGATGATCTGTATGGAATGTTGTAGCCTCCTTCTAAGGCGTGGTTGTCTCCTGTTTGTGGTGGGAGACTGGTGGAGGGAAGGAGCGCTTTGCTCGCCTCCTTCCACCGTCATAGTCGAACCTGGGCTGATGGGTCGTGGGGCCCATCTTCCCATTACACAGATCCAGCGGACGAGGAGACGCCCGGTGTGTAACCGGTCGTTTATTTGCTAGGTCGAAGCCCGGCGGTGCTTAGCGTCGGGCCGAACACTGGGGCGATACGATGAATACTCAAGATATTTCATAACCGCCCCATTAAAGGGTGGTATGTTCATGCAGGATTTCTCCACGTAAAAAAAGGCGGTGTACATACATGTCATACTTACAAATGTTTTTGAAAGGGCATTTCTCTAATTTCAATCTTATCACAAATTTTATATTTCTTTGATACGATTTAAATAACGCGTGCGGAGTCGCGGCCAAGAGCAAGTATACCTATATAAATCAGATACAATTGTCGAATGCAAGTAAGCGTATCACTTCAGAATGGCTGCATCTATTTGGTTAAAGCGAGACCGAAAAAAGTGTAATAGGACTTTTTCCGACATCACTTGTTATAGTTACAGACGCGTATGAACTATATACATCGTACATGTATATTATTTAGTTTTTCTTTGTTATTAACTTAATTTATGCTTAATATTGTACGTAATAAATATATTTTATCGTACATTTTTCAACTTAACTCTATCAACTTGATATTTTATTATATATATATTTTATATTATAGGGGCAAATGAACAGGTGGGTCACCTGATGGTAAGTGATCACCGCCGTCCATAGACACTAGCAACACCAGGGGAGTCGCAAATGCGTTGCCGGCCTTTTAAATATGTGGGCCTCCGACGCTCTAACTGGCCGAACGGAACGCAACAGTGCAAGCACTGTTACTTCACGTCGGTTTTTTGTGAGAGGGTGGTACTACCCCGCGCGTCGGACGAGCCGACCCATTCATGCTGAAACCAGCAATAGCTTCAGCGTAACTCTACCACCTACAAAAATCATATAAAATACATATAAATCATAATGACTGTGTAGCAAACGTCTACCAAAAAGCGTAAGAAATTTCGTTCCGACCGGGGCGCTATAGACTTCTCGTTTTATTAGGTTCGTAATTTTCAGGACAAGGACTGAAAGAATTTTTTTTTTAACAATCGTACGGACAGTGAAAAATTTTACTTGAATTTCTATACAAAAACTGAACGAGACAGATGACAGCAGGGACAGTAGGGACAATCTTCGGAATTCACAAAACTGACATTCGGTTGCGATTTTATTCCTTACTTAGACGCACTGTTAATACCTTGTCTCATTTTCTTTGTCAGTACACCCGTTCTGAGGCGGAGCGTGCTATTAGTACATGTTAGATATACTAAGAATAAGTCAAGACATTCATTATTACCGTTTATATATAAAAAATAACCTTTGGTTATTTGGGACCCTATTTTGACAAATACGATATCAAAAATTATTAAATAAAATTACGCTCTGGATAAGCTTCAGCGCAATGACTCGAACCAGTATCGCAGCTAGTATTTAACTGGGGGCCCAGAATGAAAATTTGCTGGGAGGGGTGTTTCTTACTGCTGATTATATCGTATTTTCCACGATGCCTGACCTTTGAACAATTAGGAACTGGAAACTTCAGCGAAGTCAGACTAATTTGTTTTTAGTTTGAGTATATTTCGTGAATTTTTTATTAGATACTATGCCCTTTGTTTCTCCTTCTGATTACATATTGTATAAATTTACTTGCCTAGGGGGTAGATATGAAAACAACTTTAAGAACACGTATTATTTATTACCTAACAAACACTTGTCAACACGGATACGTCATATTTCGAATGCGACTCTTGACACCGTGATACAGAAAATGTACAACTACAATAGTGCGCCATCTATTGGCATATATTTTAAACATTCCGCCCACCATGGAGCTATTTTACATAGTCCATAAACCAAATGTTTGGTCGCCGACATGGCGACGTACATAAATATAACCGAACTTAACTCTATAACGACAAAATAAATTAAAATTATTGAGTGACTGGTAAAATGCACAGCTTTGAAGTAGGTCTCTTTATCAAAGAGTTTCGAGTGCGTAACGTAACTACTCTTGTAATTTTGTCTGCTCCAGGGTGTTTTTCCACAATTTTCGCGAGAAGCCATTTACTAGGTGGTAAATCGTCCTCTTTCACTACCACTACATCTCCAACGTTCGGTTCCTTGTTTGTCCCAGACCATTTGTAACGGTGCAAAAACTTTGTAAGGTACTCGTGAGACCAACGACGCCAGAAATTCTGCATCATTTTTTGCGTTAATTGCCACCTTCTTAAATTGGATACAGTAGATGTTTCAAAGCTGTGGTCGGGAACAGTGAGTAACGGTTCCCCAATAAGGAAATGTCCAGGCGTTAACACATCGAATGCGTCTGTCTCTGAGTTTATTGCCGAAAGTGGTCTAGAATTGAGACAGGCCTCGATTTGTACCAGGACCGTAGATAATTCCTCATAAGTCAATATAGAGTCACCAATGATACGTTTTAAATGAAATTTTATTGACCTAACGCCAGCTTCCCACAATCCACCAAAATTTGGTGCCCGGGGTGGTATAAAATGCCATTTTGTGCCAGTTGTGGCAAGCTCTTCTAACAGGTTTCTCATAAATATCGATTTTTCTGTCGTAAATAAATTTTGGAGTTCCCTCGATGCTCCAACAAAATTTGTAGCGTTATCACTCCAAATATCAGTACACAAACCGCGACGAGCTACGAATCTTTTAAATGCGGCCAAAAATCCTTGGGTAGTTAAATCATTGACCACCTCAATATGTATTGCGCGGGTCGCCATACAAACAAATAAACAAATATATCCTTTATGAGAGCGATGACCACGTCCTTTAGTGGTCCTGATATTAAAGGGACCTGCATAATCTACCCCACTACACTTAAAGGGTCTAGACGGATTCGCTCTAGATTCTGGTAGTTCACCCATCATAGGCTGTAATCTTTTTAGCGAATTTCTTACGCAGGGAATACACCTTTTCACATGCATTTTGACTAACGATTTTACTCCAATTATAAAATATCCTGTGCTTAAATACGTTAACATTAACTGTGGTCCTCCGTGAAACGTTTTAATGTGTGCGTCAGCTACCAGCAGATCTGTTAAATTTGAATGCTTAGGTATCAAGATTGGATGCTTTATATTTACAGGAAGCTGAGATTTCTCCAATCGCCCTCCTACTCTTAAAATATCCTCACTATCTAAAAAAGGGTTCAAAGATTTAAAAGGCCTTTTTAATTTATTAAAGCAATCCTGTTTTCTAATCATTTCTATTTCATTACGAAAACCTTCCTTCTGACATATTTTTATAACGCATTTCAATGCATCATTCAATTCTTCGGGGGCTAAAAAGCCACTATATTGTCGATTATTTCTATGTAATTTCAGAAAACGTCTACAATATGCCACTACACGTATCAGTTTTGTTATAGAAGAGTATTTGTTCCAAAATAAGTCTTCAGTCACAGTGACATGTACCCGTGTTTCTTCCAAATCAGTCTCCAGTTTATAAGGTTTACGGTACTGAATTATTGAGTTCGAGAGAAAACTTGGACCATTAAACCATAACCCACAGTTTGCCAATTCAGAAGGGTTAATACCACGTGACCCTATGTCCGCCGGATTTTGACTTGTAGGTACATGTGACCACTGCGCTGAATCAAGAGTAGTCACTATCTCGGACACACGGTTGGCGACAAAAGTCTTCCAGCGGCTGGGGTGACTACTGAGCCATGCTAAAACTACCGTGGAGTCAGTCCAGGCTCTAATATTGGCAATATCTATTCCCATTACTGAAGATACTTCTACAAGAAGTTTGGTAAGCATCACAGCTGCACATAGCTCTAAGCGGGGAATGGATACTTGTTTAATGGGGGCCACCTTTGTCTTGGCCGTTACTAAAGTAACACGTATATTCCCATAAACATCAATGACTCGGATATAAACGACTGCTGCATACGCTGTTTTAGAAGCGTCGGAAAAACCATGTAGTTCAACGAGTATGTCATCGAACTTTGTGCCATGCCAACGAGGTATTTTGACTTGTAATAATGATACTAATTCCTTAAGGTAAGTATCCCATTCCCTTAAAATTTTACTTGATACTTCTTCATCCCATTCCAACCCAGCTATCCATAATTTTTGAATAAGTATTTTAGCTGTTATCACACAGGGAGCAACCCACCCTAGTGGATCATATAACTTTGCAATCTGAGAAATAATTTTTCTCTTAGTGACAGGTCCAGGTTCCCGTGAGATAGTAACAGCATATTGGAATTCATCAGTACATCTATTCCAGTTCAGACCCAACAATTTAACAATTTCATCCTCCTTAAATTGCAATCCTTCTGCTATTTCTCTTTGATCATTATTTATTTCTTTTATTTTACTTAGTAAGTTGTCATTATTACACATCCATTTTTGCAATTCAAAACCGGCCTTATGTAGTAATGAATTCATTTCATTGTAAATTTTTATTCCCTCTTCGATAGTACTACACCCAGTTAACAGATCATCGATGTAAAAATCGTTTATTACTCTTTCTGCAGCTAATGGATAATCTACTCCATCGTCGTACGCAACTTGTTGGAGAGCTTTCACTGCCAAATACGGCGCACATGCAGTACCGAAAGTTACCCTTAATAAACGGTAAGCGACCACTTCGTCTTCTGGCTCGTCCTTCCACAGAATTCTCTGATAATCAATATCATCATTTGCTACCTTTACCTGTCGGTACATTTTAATAATGTCAGCTGCTAAGCATATGGGATGTTTTCTCCAGCGCATTAGTAAATGTCGAAGTTCAGGTTGCAATCTTGGTCCAATCATTAACTTATCATTTAACGAGTAACCGTTTTTTCCTGTACAAGATGCATCGAACACCACCCGTACCTTTGTGGTCTCTTTATCGTACCTAACAACTGCATGGTGAGGTAAGTATATGGATTCTTGTTTCTTCCTTTCATTTTGTGGAATCTTTTCCATATGACCAAGTTGTAAGTATTCATTTATAACACTTTTATAATTTTCTTTCAGCTCCAACCTTTTTTTCAGTTTCGTGTGTAAAGAATTCAATCGTCTTTCAGCAATCTCTTCGAAACCACCCAATCGATAAGTAGAATGATGTTCGCGGAACGGAAGTCGGACAATATACCTTCCATCTGAATCCCTTTTGGTTGTTTTCGAAAATAAATCTTCACACCGTTTTTCGTCTTCTGACAATAATATTTTCTGATTAGTGGGCTCAGATTCTAACTCCCAAAACCTCTTTAGCGCTTCGTTGTTATCAATATTTATATGCATTACAGTTATGTTTGAAGAAGTTGGCCTTATTGTCTTAACTATTCCAGATAAAATCCATCCAAATTTAGAACACTGGGCTACCACGGAGCCATCCCTACTCCTTTTTAATCCTTCTTCTATAATATCTTTGTACACATCAGCACCTAATAAGATATTTATTTTGTTAGGGGTATGATATTGTGGATCTGCTAAATTATTTTTATGAAGATCTGTCAATTCTATTTCCGATATCTCTGTAACTGGCAGAAGCGTTGTTATGGACTTTAATACATAAGCTGTTACTTGTATATTAAAGTCTGGATGTATTCTTGATTTAACATTTATGACGACAATTGATTTCGACGTTATTGCGTTATCTCCTCCTATTCCTTTTATAATCTGAACGGACGGATTTTTTTTTAAGCCCAAATATTGCACTGTAGCTTCTGTAACCAAAGAAACTTGTGACCCTTGGTCAATCAATGCCCTAACAACTTGATAAGTACCGACTTTCGACTGCGCTGTAATAAGAGCAGTGGGTAATAAAATCGTTTTATTTGATTTACCTGTTGAAAAACACGTTACGAATGGCTGATCTATATCTTGGGATTGGGCGATAGGATTTTCAATGGAAGTATTTTCGATAGGAACGTTACTTATCTCAATTGGCGTATTTTGGTTATCTGTCAAGGGTGGAGACTTCGTCTGAGTATTTCTCTCTGAAGAAAAGGTACCACCTTGAGGATGTAGCAGATAATGATGACGACGTTTACAAATTCGGCATTTTACAGGATCTCTACAAGCCTTTGCGGAATGATTGTTACCTAAACAATTGAAGCAAATTCCCTTTTGGAAGACAAAATTACGACGAGTATCACAATCGGTCTTGGCAAATTGTGAACATGAATTTAGTTTATGTAGCTCGCTACAAAATGGACATTGAATATTAGTAACGTGTAAGCTGCTTAGTTTAGTTACGCCTGCATAGCCTTGACTTTTGGATCCGGAATGTGTTTTATTATCTAAAAATTCTAGTGCTCTATAACGGTTGGTTAAGAATTCCGTAAACTGCACAAACGTAGGTAGGTCTTCTAAGGAGTTATTTGAGGTGACATTAAATTCCCATTGCTTTCGAGATTCCGGATCCAACTTTAAGGTTATTATATGAATAATAATTATATCCCATGAATCAATGCTAATTCCCAGGTTAGACAGAGAGCTAAGGCAATCATTTGTATTATCAATTAGTTCTTTAATCCCAGAAGAACTTTCGCTAGTAAGATTTTTTTGACTAAGCAATCTTTTTATCAGGTAATGAGATAAATATCGTTTATTATTATATCGCGAATTTAATAAATCCCAACAACGCTTGTAATTTGAATCTGAAATAGGAATTTGTCGAACTAGTTGTTCTGCCTCAGCCGTTAAATACCCTTTTAAATATTGCATACGCTGTACATTGTCTAAAGATTCATTGTTATGAATTAGCGATAAAAATAAGTCTCGAAAAGTTATCCACTCGATGTATTTACCTGAAAACATCGGAATCACTACCTTTGGCAATTTTACTTGACACTGTTTTGAATTTATTGTTGTCGATTTGTTACCGTCATCCTTTAACTCGAATGATTCTAAAACAGTGTCGAGCTCAACTTTATACGCAAAATATGTTTCTTCCGCTAATTCATAAATATCTTTTTTTACGTATTGACTTTTGTTTAATTTGTCCGGTTCATATTCTTCATACAATCTATTGTGATCGTCTGTTAACTGAACCCATAATTTATTTAAATTATCTTGTCTAACTATTACATATTGGCGGGTAATTCTCTCTTTGGGAGATTTTTTGAAATTACCGTACGCTTTACTTATCCTGTTAAAGGTATCTTCTAATTTATTAATTAAAATTTCCATATTGACAAACTAAAAACTTTAAAGTAAGTATTTTCTAAAATATTCAAATATTTCTTGTTTCTACTAAATTTACAAAATTATCCTAAGTTTCTACCAACTTTACGAAATTACTGTAAGTTTCTACCAAATTTACGAAATGACTAAATTTCTACCAAATTTACGAAATTATTCCAAGTTTCTAAATACAATAAATTATTCTACTAAATTTACAAGTTATTCAAAATTTCTAAAGACTTTAGTTATTCTACCAAATTTTTTCAAAGTTTCTAAACAGTGTTCTTAAACAATACTTCTAAGTATGATTTTGTACATACTTTTCCGCTTTCCTTCCCCAGGCAACTCCTCCCGAGAACTTATATGCTTCTCGGGTGCTTCCTTGTTTGCCGCAACTCTCCTCCAGTGTAGACTTCTCTCGCAGTTCTAAACTCCCGGCTCCTCGCACAGCTGCACTTTCCAGTTTCTTCACAAATTCAACCTGCAGAACTGCTTACCGGTCTAATTCTTCTCGAAGCTCCATTCACCTGGCTCCTTACAGCTTCCAGCACCTCCAGGCTCCTCGTTGCTCCGACGTCCTGGCTCCTCACGACTCCAACCTCCGGGCTCCTTGCTGCTCCGACGTCCTGGCTCTTCACGACTCCAACCTCCGCGCAGTTCCCACCTCCAGGCTCCTCGCTGCTCCGACGTCCTGGCTCTTCACGACTCCAACCTCCGCGCAGTTCCCACCTCCAGGCTCCTTGCTGCTCCGACGTCCTGGCTCTTCACAGTTCCTGCCTCCAGGCTGCTCCGACGTCCTGGCTCTTCACAGTTCCCGCCTCCAGGCTGCTCCGACGTCCTGGCTCCTCACACCTCTAACCTTCACGCAGTTCCCACCTCCAGACTCCTTGCAGCTCCGACGTCCCGGCTCCTCACAACTCCAATCTGCTCGCAGTTCCCACGTTCATGCTCCTTGCAGGTACGACGAGAAGTTGGTCTAGGACAGCGATCCACTGGTAGGGTGCGACTACTAAAACTATCCGACTCGAAAGGACCATGTATAAATTTACTTGCCTAGGGGGTAGATATGAAAACAACTTTAAGAACACGTATTATTTATTACCTAACAAACACTTGTCAACACGGATACGTCATATTTCGAATGCGACTCTTGACACCGTGATACAGAAAATGTACAACTACAATAGTGCGCCATCTATTGGCATATATTTTAAACACATATAACACAAAATATCGCAAAAAAATCAGCAGATGTATTGCTCTTTGTTTTGGACAACAATACTGCAACCTCATTATTATTTCATTAGCAAACTCTTGATATTGAAAATCTGAGGGTACGTGTAATATTTTTCTAATTTGTAAAATGTAATTAAAAAATGAGTAGGTTTTCAAATGTGTTGTATTTAAAAAAAAATGTTTTTTATCTCAAAACATCGTCATTTATAAACCGATTTTTTATTGGAAAGGCGGTATTTTCAAGGGTGCCCCATTTTAAATTCATTCGCATCGTACCTTCGATTTCGAAGATATACCAGAGAATTCGAAGGTCTGAAGGTCTGAGGTAACGAATATTTTTTAAAAAGACTAGAGGTGTCTATGGACCCCTGGTCGGAACAAAGTTCCTTTGGCTTTTTTTTTGTAGACGTTTGCTATACGGTAATTATAATTTGTAATTAAGTTGTATATATTAAGTTGATAGAGTAAAATTGATATATATATAGTTCACACGAGGCCGCAACTATGGCAAGAAGTGTCAGAAAAAAAAACTTTATTACACTTTTTTCGATCACGCTGCAATCCGCTGAGAACGTGTGACGCGCGATAAGGATCTTCGTTCCAATAATTATTTCGAACACACGTCTCATTCAGGCCCGTTTAGTTCGGGGACCCCGTATCATTGTAACGTCTCAGATACGTCCCTTACGCGAACGTACGTCAATCGCTGCGGTGCTTGAACACGCTACCACAGAATATTATTTATTTAATTTAATTAATCTTTGCAAGTTAATTTACATGATTTCGGTTTTTCTTTTAATGATTGTTGTTAATTAATACTCCAAATTAAATCTACAGAATATGTTTAAACCCTTAATTATAATAATTAGTTGAAATGTAAGTATGAATACTTACAAGTTAAAATCGTTAAGGTGGTTTTTAATAAAGGTATATATTAATATATAAATAATACATCTAACGGAAAGTTCTGTTCGTTTTTGGTATTAAACGAAATAACTTTTTTGTTATCGTTTAGTAAATTAAAAATAAAATATAATTGCCATTATTATTAGTGACTTCTTGCCAGCGTGAAGGCAATATGGATATCGCATTCTTGAGAAATGTTTCATCTTTCGATGCGAATAATCGAATCAGTGCTTGTTTGTTATCTCATCCATTTTAAATTACCCCCCCGTCACCCCCCCCCCCCCCCCCCCCCCCCCCCCCCCGTCCCCTTCAAAAAAAGTTATAACGACAAAACCAAGTGATAGATAGAGGGTTCCAAGTCCGGGGAATATGGTCCTATCATGAACATACTTATGTAGCGTTTTTTCCTCATTGAAATTCGTACAGTAGTGGCGTAAATGAACGTTATCAGTTGTCATGGATACACTATCACTTCACACTGAAGACTAAAATTTCAAACAACTTTGTTTTAGTTAATTTATACATGTATATTATGTAATGGAAATAGAGAGCCGAATAAACGTATAATGCTTACGTGTCGAAAATTGACGTCATAAAAACGGACAGAACTCAACACAATCACCTTTATTAATTACATAAATGAGATGGCGTTAAGGTCTATATTCGTATATAATTATAATCACGAAGTTAAGTAATGAACATTTGTAATTTGCTATATCACATAAGGGAACGTACCCATACTACATGACCCGTCCAGGGGAGGGAGACTGGTCTTCAAAATATCATGCTTGGTTACGGGGAGGAGGGCAGGGAATCTTAGGTTTTCGTCACGAACTCAATATCCTCCAAAGAAAGACGTCATGCATTTAAAAAATGAACTGACAACATAATGAAGGCGAAAATGAATTACAGTCCGCGCCAAACTTTTTGACCGCTCTGAGTAGTTGCGCGGAACAAAAATATAGGTATAAATACGAATTATATCATATGTATAAATCGAGACAGCTTTAGAGACGGATGAGAATAGATTAGGCTTTGGCAGAGATGCGAATGTTAAGATTGATGTGTGGTGAAACAAGAATGGATAAGATTAAGAATGAGTATATCAGAGGAAGTTTGAAAATAGCACCACTGACAGAGAAGTTGAGGAGTAATTGGTTAGCATGGTACGGGCGTATTATGAGAAGATATGAAAGTCGGGTAACAAGAAAAGTTTCGAGTTTTAAAGTGGTCGGATATAGGGGTAGAGGAAGACCGAAAAAGGTGTGGATGGATTGGGTGAAAAATTATATGTGCATAAAAGAAGTGAATACTGAGATGACATCTGACAGGGGAGAGTGGAAAAGCAAAACATGTTGTATCGACCCTACTTACGTGGGATAAGGGTAAGATGATGATGACAGCTTAAGAATAAATAAATGTCTCTTTTAGATTCCATTTTTTAATGCGACTTGAGGCAAACGGACATAGGGCTTACCTGATGGTAAGTGATAACCGTCGTCCATGGACACCTGTGATACGGAGGGAACCACAGATGCGTTGTCGGTCCTTGAGAATAGTGTAGGCTCGTTTCTTGAACGTATGTAAGTGATTTTGGTTTGGAAATGCCGGCGCTGACAATGTCGAAACTTACGGCTACGTTCAGAGCGGACAGAAAGGTGACGAAGATTGTACGTTCATTTATTTAAAAACAGTATAAGTAATTATAACGCATAATGAAGCAGTTAGAATGACCTAGATGCTATTTAAATTGAACGTGTCCTTTCTGTGCTTCGAGTGCTTCGATTTCTAAATATGGTAAAAACAGTTTAAAACGACTATTTTGTCTCGGATCCGGTTGTTAAAACCTAACTAGTTATAAGTAAATAAGGGCTTGAGTATTGCAATTTTTATGCCTATTTATAGGTACTAATGGGTAGGATATAATATGGTCAGAGAATACTGTTTTCCGTCGCATCTGACTTTTCGGTAAAAATAATCTGTAATACCAGAGGTGTGTCTAGACTGTTTTTATCATAGACCACTTTCAAAATTTGGCTGGTTCCGGTGGACCCCCGTGCAGCTACATTTCTACCATATTCTCAAAACTCGACAAAAAATGTAAAGCTTAGATCTAACTATGGATGTTAGCGCTTTGCAAGTTTTGTCATATTATATGGAATATGCAAAGTTTCTGAAGTAACAGTCGCTGAGCTTATTAAAATAGTATCTGCCTACACTTGATAGGTGAAGTCAAGCCAACATTTTACTTATGAATTGTGAACCTCTATTTTTTTGTCACGCCAACGTAGATCCCCGTCGAGTCTCCCGTGGACCCCCTGACCAGTTTGGGAACTAAGGCGTTATACGATGCCGCCAGTGGATCATGATTACTTGGCATCAACCTGCTAGGCAGTAACATCGCTTCAAATTTTCTAATAGGATCTAAATTTATTCCAGGTATAAAGTATGATTAGCTATGACTATAGACAGGATGTTGGTCATGAGAGTCAAGCACCTCATTCCAGTAACTACTCGTATTAAATCTACCAAAGTCAGTTGTTTTAAGTAATATACATGTATCTCACCATTTCACTTTATGTTAAACTAACCGACGCCGGCAGACTTCGTCTGTGTTGTTTATTATCGTATATATATACCTGTTATGTATTATCGTATATATCATATATATACGTGCAGAGGAAAAAAGATATACAAATTGAAAGCAAAAGCGTACTTTTGCTCAATCATGCGTAACCACACCGCTCGCCCCCCTTCTCTACTTCATGAAAATACATTAATAAACGCGAAGTGCTTAAAAAAGTAGTTTTTTCCTTAAAAGTTAGTTTTTTAAAAAACTCAGTCGATATCTATCCAACAGCTTTTGAGTGATGCGCCCATATTTTCTCCAGAGTCAACCTATTTTAATAAAATGAAGATTAAATGTTATTCGAGGATATGCTTTGATTTTGTTGGTGACCGAAATACAGAACAGCGATGATGGCTTAGTTGATAACGTGATCGGACACAGCATCGAAGGACGTTGCTTTGAATCTTAGCAACTGAGTCGGAGCTTTCGGTGAAGGAAAATATCGTGATGAAACCATAGCATGAGTTTTAGGGCATAGCATAGCTTTTAGTATAGGGCTTTTTCTAAGTCCGCCTGTATTTTTGTTCTGGCTAATCTCCGAAACTGTTGGACCGCTATTGACGAGACTTATAATAACTAATAAATCGGGTTCCGCACAAATATAATAAACTAAACAAGCAATGTCCAGAACAGAGCGCGCTCTACGCGCTCGCTTACACTGAACATTAATTTTATGTAAAACTCCAACTGGACCAAATCGCAGGGAAAAGCCTCTTTTAAAATAGTATGTACATGTGAAATAAAACTATGAGTACAAACATGCGCATAAACTTCACCAATGGAACAATATAATTGGGTGGGCCTCTTGCTGTCCATTTTTGTACACCTCTCCTGGTAGTAGCATTTGTAGTACTTTCCAAGTGTCCTGTACTTACCCGTATCAAACTGGTAAGTGAGACGAGTAAGGTTATCTAACAGTACCAATGTCAAAAAGTTAGCTTATATCCAATTTACCAAGGCTTTGTTTAATTTACAGTTGTTAACTTGCGGGATGCTTTCAAATTACGGACATGACACGTAACTATTTCATAGTAAACGCTATGACTTCGGAAATTTCCAATAACTGTAAATAAATGCATCGCTTAACTGACTTTGTTAAACAAGACATTCTGTTTGAGGTCGCACGACGATGTCGTGGATTTTCCATGTTATAAGAAAAAAACCATTTGCGATCTTTGTTTCCACATAGAACATCATCCACAGCATCCGTCATTTACGTGTCAATATTTATGTTACTTGAGTATGTACATAAGCCTGTCATATATATGTACAAGTCCTTGAGAGTAAAATAACTGCATATTAAAGTACGCTTGTAACAGTTCTATGTAGATTTCCTTACAGTTATGGTGCTTTTGAATAAGGTATCCTAAAACGTTATAAGTACGTAATGTGATTGGCCGAAAACTACGTCATTGATTCTAATTGGTCGGCAGGCTGTTGTTTGACATTTGTCAGTTTGGATTGTTGCCATACGCGTAAAATAATTACCTAACCAAATTATATTTTTGTAACTTATATACGTTTAGAGGGTGAATCTATCAGTTATTTGTCCGATAGCTGATTGAGTTCTGCTCTAGCCGCTAGTGCCATATTCCTTTACTTTCCGTGACAGTAGTAGTATCCTTATCCCTTTTCTTAACCCTTGCCTTCTTGGGTTTATAGGAGAAACGTCGTCGTTGCCTGTTCGTCGACTTGCTCCATGATGGCAGCAGTCAGCTATTAAAATCGCTGTTATCCAGAGTTATCAGAAATCAACATCTAGTCTCTGAATAGAATGAAAGCTGCTAATAAACTCAGTATGGTGTCTCCGCTTAGGCATGAGGTAGGTAACTGCGACCAAGCGAAGACCACATGTATTGAACAGTCTCTCCTGTGGGTTCTGCTAGGGAAGAGAGCGTGGTACGGGTTCTAAGTTAGCCCGTGTTGCCATAAAGTTGTCTGTTCCAGGCGCAGTAGCATCTGCGAAGACCTGTTTTGCAAGTGATATTAGATATTATAAAAATAACGTCTGTTTGTGCATTAATGTGTTTATAATATACCAAACAGTGAACCGATAGACATGTTTGTTAAAAAAAGATTGCTAGTTTAAATAAATAAAACTTTTTCAAACTAAAACCGGCTTAAGAGGTTTTTTTGGGACTTTATCATTTAAGCTGACGCTACTACTTAAAAAAATCGTTATTGGTTTTACTGAGTCTGAAACGTAGGATGACTAATTTGTGATAATATCTATTATTAAAAGCATGTCATTTTTTTTTATAAATCTAGCTTACTTAATCTTTTTGCCAACATACATTAAGTTATTAAAGACTTATGTAATATATTGTTTGTGCTAAGGAAAAAACTTAAGCAGCACACTGCTTGCTCCCCTTCTCTACAGCAAGACAATACATTGAACGCGTAGTGCTTATAAAATTCTTGCTTTAACAACTCTGTATTCAATGAAGATAGATTTTTTTTTTATAAGGACCTTGGGTCTAAAATGTAACGGTAAAAAACGGATAACATTGTTTAAAAAGAAATGTTATAAGCAAAGTACATTGTTGCTTTTAATGTTTTTTTTTTATGTTTTCTTCTGTTCCTAAAATATAGTGTTAAGATAATTAACCACGCAGAGAAAGTCGAAACTGTCGGCTAGTAGATAATATTTGTCAAAAACTTATTGCGTGTGATATAGTAAGTGTAAAAGAATATATATAAAATAAAATTATTGAATTTAATTAATTTGCAACTTTTTAGTCTGTATGTCTGTATGTTTGTACACGCTAATCTTCAAAAATAATTTGCGAATCTTAACGAGGTGTCCATAGGCGACTAGAGAGTAGCTTGGTGCATCATATAAGCTATATATCAAAATCGTCTACCGAATAAAAAAGTGATTTTCATTGAAATGTACATTAAGGCGCAAGTTCGTCCACACAAGGAATACTGTTCTGATCTCTGGGCTGGAATGTCTCAATGCCATCCACTTCCTTTTTAATCGAACGTAGAGGGGCTCGCATTTTGGATGACCGGGTGCTTTCCTTAGGGCTCGAAACTTTGGAGCTTCGTAGGGACGTTGCGTCACTTTGCATCTTTTACAAGATCTACCACGGATAGTGTTCTGAAGAGCTGTTCGGTTTGATACCTGCCGCTGAGTTCCACTTCCGAACGACTCTCCACAACTTGAAATTCCATCTGTGTCATCCTGATGGTTGGAAGTCGTCAACTGTGCGGTTTTCGCGCGCGTTGTTCTTACGTACGTCGGTCCTGTGGAATGAACTCCCAGCGACAGCGTTTCCGGACAAACAAAACCTATAAACCTTCAAGAAACGAGCCTACTCCTTCCTCAAAGATCGGCAACGCATCTGTGATGCCTCCTATAATACATGTGTTCATGGCTAGCGTTGATTACTTACCATCAGGTGACCCGTGTCTATTCGTTTGCTTCCAATTGCATAAAAAAAACCTATATTCTACTAAAACTATATTAAACGCTTCAGTGAGATAGATATACAGATATATAGACAGAGATAATAGTTAAATACATCTTCCTTCTCTGTTTCTCAACCGATTGTCTTTCGTTTGTTTCCCTTTGTTCTTTTAAAATGGCGACATGTCTGTGCATAACATTTCGCCACTGTCACGTGGATAATGTTTTTTTTTTTTGTTTAGTAATAGTATTGACTAGGTTAAGTGTTAAAATAAAAAAAATTGAAATTAAAGAAAGTTCGCTATTTCCTTAATATTCTAACTTGAAAAATTAGTCAATTATGGGTTGAAACGGATACACAAAAACACGTATTTCATTTTACCTTCTCTCACAAATGTTATTTATGTTTTATAAACAGTTTTGAAGAGAAAACAGCGACAGTTTTTTTTTTTGTTTTGGCGATTTATTATATCTCCTTTCACAATCTCATCTGAGTTAAATAATTATGTGGGTAAAAGTCGACACAAAATCCTAACACTTACTTTCAAGTGTCTACTGCTTTGCTGCTGTGTTGCAGTGTCTGCTGGGACATGAATATCTTGACGGGTCATTTTTCTTACATGTTAATGTAACCGCTTGTGATTAATTACTGTATATATTTTTAAATAATTTTCTAAGTTTCATATCAGTTTTAAATTGTGAAAGGAGATTTAGTGTTCCAACAAACCAATAATCAATGTTGTATTCTAATGTTATTATAGCTTGTTATACTGAGCTATAACCCGTATAACTTAAGGGATGATATGGTCTTTTAATATACAGTGTATTAGTTGATTCCCGCTCGCTTCGTTGGACATTGAAAAATGGCAAAGTATCAATCAAATCAAGCCTAGAAACATATTATACGAATCATCGAACGGTCATATTCCTATGGCAATACGTTCAGTCTTTTAGAGGTTATGGAGCCTCAAACATATTGTATTTATTGGAGCTTACTCCTTAAGAATCGATTTTTATATAAGGTGCCCAGAATGACCAAAATATGAAGAGTACAATTTATTATATTTAATTTAATTTATTTTGATGTCACGTTCCGCCCGAGCCGAGTGTGCAAGCGAGAGCGCGGAACAAGCGATAGAGAGTCGTAATCAGTCCTAAACGTTTGGCCTGTGATTCATCTATTTCTCTTCCACTCCATCAGTAATTCAATTCAATTCATAAAAGTATGCAATTATTTATCAATGTTTTCTTACGACGTTATCGACAATTTCCATAGTTGATCGATCATTGCTTGTACATATTGTAAATAATTATAATTGCAACTACATATTTTAAAACTATAGTCTTTAATATATGACGGATTTGAACAACTCGTGTTTTGAAATAAACGCTCGACGGTTAATTTGGCTCGCAAGAAAATAAATGAATACTGCAAAGTCATTATTGTACTGAAACAAAAAAACGTTTAAGTGGTTACAAAGGCTCAACCTTTTTATGTAATTTACCTTAGATTTATGAACGTTCAGGTTCCGTCTCATGGTGTATTAATTTTATAATCGCTGGTTCAAAATCTTGATATGTGTTAATTATTATGAAGTGTGAATTTTATGGACGCGATAAAAGTACATTTTCAATATTGAATTCCAGGGTACCTGTTCAACGTTTTTTTACCACAACGTTCTGGCATAGAAAGGATGGAACATAGGAATTTGATGAAAGAGAGGAAAGGACAGGAGTATAGTATAAACTGAGAGAGAAATATATGAGAGTGATTGAAGTGTAAGCTTGCACGAATATAATTAAATCAAATTAAAGTTTTGTAAATTGTTGGTAAAGACAAGGTGCGTTAATGATTAGATTCTAATTTCTGACGCGGATGTTAAATATTTCAAATAAAATGATAACTGGCAGATCGTTATCTAGCTTCACATTTCGCTTACAACTTCAGGAAAAACATGCTGAGTCATTACTGTTGGCGCAAAGGTCCTATTTAACGCCAAAAGGTATTCTGTAATGGCAGAAATATTAAGCCCTACCGCTTAATACGAAGTAAGTCTATAAGAGGCGCAGTGCAAAAGGAGCGAGGATCGACGCCGTGACCCCCCTCAGCCACGGCTTAAGCGTACGTTCGATCCCCCAGAGTGGAGTTCTCGAGCACGTTGCTAGCGCGATACAGTGACAATGAAAATTTTCACTTACTATCTCAACAACACAACACAGATCTCTCCCCCACACACGAGCACACACACAGGTACGTACACATATGGTGGAAGGGTTTTACTTTTATATCGTCTTTTTTCAACTTCGTTAGTTTAGTTTAGCTGAGTTGTCGTCAGATACAAAACATATGTTTCAATTCGTTAAGTACACTTGCTGATGCACATATTGTGTGTCTCAACAATTGCATGAATATTTGCATGAATGCATGCATGAATATATGCATGAATAGTTTCATTAGTTTAATTCAGAAAGATTTGCGATAATGCATCCAAGGCAATGGCCCAAGTTGAGGCTTGGGTACCCTTATTCAATTTTACGCACTTCAGTTTTAGGCATCGAGTCCTACTATTTCTACACGTAGATGGCTCACGCCATGTTATAGGGGGAACCGAACAGGTGGGTCACCTGATGGTAAGTGATCACCGCCGTCCATAGACACTAGCAACACCAGGGGAGTCGCAAGTGCGTTGCCGGCCTTTTAAATATGTGGGCCTCCGGCGCTCTCACTGACCGAACGAAACGCAACAGTGCAATCACTGTTACTTCACGTCGGTTTTCTGTGAGAGGGTGGTACTACCCCGGACGAGCCCACCCATTCATGCTGAAACCAGTAATAGCTTCAGCGTAGCTCTACCACCTACAAAATTGCAAAGCATTCGCTTGAAACGAACGGCTTTTATTGGAAAAATATAACAATATTTTTTTATTATTAACATTCTATGTTTTATTATGTTTAGTCTCATAGTGCCGGATCAAAGTACGATTTCTCAAGGTCCTGGTGCGGACGTCATAGTCTCGTCGTAACTGAATTTAGGTACAAGTAATATATAGAAACCTCGAATTTGTGTTCTGATGCTTAGTGCCGGATCAAGGCATCGCTTCTCAACATTCTGATGAAGAGCAATATTGTGGCAAGTGGAGTGTTTAGTCTCATAGTGTCAAATCAACATTTAATTTACCACGGATTTGGTGAAGACAACATTTATCGTAACTAATTCTTAATATAGATAACGGTTAGAAACGTGGTAATTGCGCTTAAAGGTTTATTCTAATAGTGTAAAAAGATCAAGATTTAGATTTCTCATAGGCTACGTGAGTAACTGTTTGTTTGTGCACGCATCACAGCTAAGTTATAACGCATATGATAAAACGTCACCAAGAAAGCCATAAAGCATATCCTCGAGTAACATTTAGTTTTTGTTTCATCGAAATCGATTCACTGTCTAAAAAGATATTGTAATTGGAATGACGACACGAGCTAAGTACGTGAGAAAAGTAGGCAAGCAAACCTATGAATTTCTGTCTCGTACAAAAACCTAGGTATTTTGTAATATATCTCATATCTGCTTCTATACTATACATATTTTTTCTAGTATTACACTATAATGACTTCCTCTTGTCTATTACTGTGTTCACATATTACTGTGAACATAAACGGTTCTTTGTCATCTTTGTCTAAAGTAAACTAATTGTAAAGATTTTAAACATACATATATTGTAGTAATTTAAATTGGTAATGATATAATGATGGATGTCTGAAAAACTATTAATGAAAAGAATTCGATCAATTTTACTTCTTAAAATTTTTTTTCTTATCTATATTAAATCACGATATTTACATTTAAGATAAGATAATGATTACAGTTTAAAAGCCTATGATTTTTATAGTACTACGCGTTCAGTGATTTATGTTTTCTTGTCGTCCGAGAAGCGACTAAGCGGTGTGATAGGCATGCGCAGGAGAGCGGAAGTAAACGGATAACACAAGTTTACGAAGAATGTTATATATTTTTTATGCGATTGGTGGCAAACGTATAGAACGGGTCACCTGATGGTAAGTAATCATCGCCGCCCATAGACACCTGCGATACGAGAAGCATCACATATGTGTTGCCGACTTTTGAAGAAGGCACTAGGCTCGTTTCTTTAACGTTTGTAAGTTATATTGGTCCGGTAACGCCGCCGCTAGGAGTTCATTTCAGAAAACCGCACAGTAAACGACTTCCATCCTTCGTGATGCCACGGACGGAATTTCAGATCTTCAGCTATTTATGTTTAACATATAGATTGTTAACATAACAGTCAATGTAGACGAAGAAGTCACAGCCATCAGCTAGTTTTTAATACATTAATCTTTTAATGTAATACTAAATGTTACTTTTGAATTTGGCTTCGTATTTTACAATATGGGACTGACCGTGACGGTGACATACGTTTGTTTTTTGTTTTCTTTGGGACAGATTTTTGTTAAACCGTTGAACTATGACAAGATATTATTATACTTTGACCTCTAAAATATCATGTTGTATGTTCAAGGATCTATGTCGTATATTGGTATGCGGCAGAGGTTAAATAATAATCTTGAATCGGAATATGTCGCGATTAAAAGTAATTAAGTATTCGCTTAAGGACTACGACCAACATCATAATTAACACCCATTAATATAAATATATCGTCTTGTTTTCCTGCTGTTTTTCTTATTTCTATTCTAATTACATTAATTTAGCTTAATTTATTGTAATCTGTATCATTTAGTTATATCCTATATAATTTGAATTTTAATATTCTCCTATCCTTTTAGTTACAACTAATTACGACCCGGGGTTTGAGTCGTGCTTATTTAAGGTATATAATTATTGTGACCACAGAATTCAAATCAAAAATACTTTAATCAGTTTAGGCATTGAGAAGGCGCTTATGAACGTCGAAGCTACCACCGGTTCGGACAAACAACCAAGTCATCGAGAAGAACCAGCAAGAAACTCGATCTGGTTTGTCTTTACAACAAACATAAGATAACACATATTTCTTAGTACATATATAGTTATATACATAGATAATTATATTCGTTTTTGGTGAATGTACAGAAAGGTGCGTCATTTCCGGACGTCACCATCGTTCACATATTGATTCACCCTATAATAGCCTAATAGCCTTTAGACATTAAAACCCGCTGGACATGGTGCTTGAACTGAGTATCCGCCAAATCGGTAATGTGCTTTGGAATTTTATTATAAAAACCTAACACTATTACCTAAAAAACTGTTACCGGTCTTCGTAAGCCTAAAACATGGACTGACCAATTTGTTATTGTTTCTTGTATTTACATTATGTCAATTTTTTTTCTAAATCTGGCTTTTCTACCGTTTTTGCTATTTAAACCGCACAGAATGTTGCCTCACTGATGTAAGTATTCACAGTTCGGTCCTTCTTCACAGTGCTTGTTTCTCGTCGAATGGACAATCCGCCCTCGATCCCCCATTCCCCGCGCCGCTGTTACACAGTCCGCTTGTACTATTACAACTTTGTTTTCGCTGAGCGTTCTTTATAACATGTATTTTATGTGGTAATCGCTTTGCTCGCGAGCGGATGCTAGTACCGGTAATATATGACAAATAGTCTATCTTACCTGTTATTGTGATTGAAATATGAGATATAATTGCAATACGCCATTACTGCCGCATTATCTATTCAATTACTGACTGCATGGTTTGTTGTGAGCAGTCAAGTATTTGAAAGAATATACTTGTTAGAATTATGCACATTTTGTATCTAACATTTACGTCATGCATTTAAAAGACTGGTAGATAATATTTTTTTGCTTTCCTCTGTTAATAGGCTGTAACACAATGTAAAAATAATCTTTCATATTCGAATTTCGATTAGCCGTACAGGATATATGTAAATAAGGAAACGACATTTGCGGTCTTATTACAAAAACAAAAATGAACACACGTTTAACGCGAGTTTTACTAAACAGTGTCTACAATTTTAAACACACGTTTAAATACGTTATTACAAAAGAGCGTCTAAGCGGTCTCGAGCTAAATATCTGGTTTTTGGTTTTTATGCAAGCGACTCTGAATAGCAATCATTCAATTCAATTATATCATTCAAACACGTTCCAATTTACGAATAATATTTTTGTTTAGATCTTCATTAAAAATATTTATTTATTTTAAGTGAAATTAATTATAGTTATTGGGACATTTGGTTTAAAGAAAATGATGTCACTATTATAATAAACAATATATAAGTTTAAAATAATACGCCAAATTGCGTAAAGTGGAACAACAATATAATTTCAGAATAAACACATTGTGAAATGTCAATAATATCATATTGTAGCAGTTATCATGTACTTGTGAATCTGTCTAATTTATCTACATCTTCCAAATTAATTATACACACGAAATCCATAATTGACTACGAAACGTTTTTGGCCGGCAAATAGAAATTAAATAAATCACAAACAATAAAATGAGAACTGTGAACTTAGACAAGTGTTATACAATGTTTAAATGTAAATAGTGACTATTTCTAAATAAAGGCTCTCTGTTTTGTGATCAAACTTTTTTGAAACAAGTGTTCGACGCGTATTTAACTTTTTTTTGTAATAATATGACAAGACTTGAATTGTATTATATTACTATACCTACTTTAAAATTGTATACGGAGTTCGAAACGTTAATGTTATTGATGAGTACCTGTTACGTTTAATTGGCTGTGGGATATAAGAATATTAAATTACCTCGTTTTTCTTATTACTAAAATATATTCTAATCATACGTTGGTTTTCCCGTAATAAATACATAAATGTATCTAATAAGTATGCGTTTGATCGCCGCGATTTGTCACCGGGGGGTCTATGACTGGATATTTAATTGTTTTTTTTAATCATTCAAATTTAGAATAACGATAACTCGTTTATTTGAAATAAAAACTTCTTTACGCACATGGAATTACTGATTGGAAGTAAACCGTCATCACGCTCGGATCGGCGAAACGTAATCGGCTTTATTCGACTCTGCTCGGGTTGGTGACGCACTGAATCGTATATACTCGGTTCCAATCGTCATCAACTACGTGTACTGTCTGATAAGGAGTGCACCGTTCCGATAATTACCGTTTGTATTATACCGTATTGTAATTTAAAAAATGGTCCTCACGGGACGCCCTAGCGAAAATTTCAAATTATAGTCTGGTAGAAATACTACCCTGCTCACACAGAGAGGCAACGAAATGGAAATGTGTAGTGTACGTGCACGCACATACACAAAGGAGGCGAGAGCGGTGGCTTACAGGAGGCATAAACGGCATAAGAAAACGTCATGCCGTTTACCGTGACGGCATACAGTTCAATTTTACATTCACATCAATAAAGTAATATTATGTATGCTTTAAAATATGTTAATGAGTGTATTATTTCAAGCGCATGCATTGTGAGCATTTAAATATTATTTATTTACATATGAAATATTGATAAATGTATATGAATCTTTATGTATGGTCGTTACGTGTGTTCATAAGTATACAACATTTTTTTTAAGATACCTCTATCATAACGAATCCCCTTGTGTCGCGGTGGACTTTGAATGCAATTAATGGAGACAAAGTAGCTGGTGCTAGATGGTAGGATATGTCTACTGTATTCGACTAGCCCGCGACTACCATACACCGTGTGTAATATCTGCCATTACGATCCACTCAGAGGTGTCGTGTACTGAAATAAACTGATGTATATCTAGTACCCAAATGAAGTGACAGAGAAAAACCGAGCTTTTTTTTCTCACTCTGACTAATGCTAATGCTGTGACGAGGCTTTACAGTTTTACCAAACATATTGAGCGAGAGATCCATGCACTCAACTGTATGGTAACAAGAACAAGGGCGCTTAAGTAGCCGAAGGTAGGCTCGGGCTATTATTGCATTGATTAATATTATTATTTATATTATTGACTGTTGAATATGATAAAGCAAATTTAAACTAGTTATAAATATATCGGCACGATTTGTGCCCAAGAGACTTCGTGCCGTCCCAACAAAAAGGCCAAAAACAAAAAATCAATCAGATGATAGACGCATTTAAAAAGTGAGCACGATATTTGTTCAAATTATTTTGAATTGAGCCATGAAAGCCGCCATATTGGCCTTGGCTGCTCTGTCGAGCGCCTTTCACTTTACCCCTACTCCGTAGCCGGATGTAACGCAAAATGCGAAAGATGGCCGAAAAAAGTTGAGGCTACATAAAAAAAAGTTCCACTTTAAATAAACTTTATTAAATAAAAGAGACAGTAGGTATATACAGGAGTAACCTGATCAAGGCGACGTGTAGGTCAGTTCATGAAACTGATAACCCAAATTTGGGAGTGACGTGTAATAATAAATATTGCCTTGAACTGTTCGTTAGATACGTACATCGATGTAGGAAGCGTAGTACGCCCAGTATTCATTATTATTGGATACGGTTATGCCTATGTTTCTGCACTTCAAATATCAAAGATCATAGTAATCAAGTAAATAATTATTTACTAGTGACACGCTCAGTATTTAAACATGGGGGGAGGGTATATTAAAAAAAATATATTCACTTGTGACACTCCCGAGTATAAATCATAGTTGTGTAAAAGATTGACATCCATCAAAATCAATATCATCGAAGCTACATAAGAATTTCCACACAAATAACTTTTTTTGTTGCACCCAATTACAATTTTGTGATATTTTCTAATATATGTACGTATTGAAATGATATGTTGTGAAGAGAATTCTCTATGTTAAAGTATTGAACTAAATAAGGACTATATTTGTTACAACAAGCTCGGAAATAAATATATTTTTTAAGTTATACTTCTTTTGACGCGTTTGGAAAAAACGTTGAGGGCGAGTTTTTACGATGCGCGCGCTCATCCGACACCTAAAAGCGACACCATGAAGTTAGTTGGTAATGGTCTGTGAAGTTTTCGTGAGAACTGATGTCTATATTCAAGGTAGTTATTCAAATTATATAGATATACAACACGTGTTTAATATCAGTGGAGATAAAAAAAGTATGCATACATAAATATACATGTTTATTTGTTTATAATTGTAAATTACATATGGCGATGAATAATAATTTATTGTGAGTATTCGTGATAGAAGTAGTTTTTTATATTATATTTATTTTTGTTTTTATTAATATTATTATTAAGTTTTTTTATAGATTTAAGGTTAACTGACGATATTTAATCTTTTTATTTGTTTACATCATAAATTATTATTATTATTATATTATTTGATAAGTAATTTATTCTACTTCTTTTAGGTATTTCACTTGATTCTATGTACAGATATATAGAAAATGAATTTTAAAATAATTGAAAGGTAATTATCATTTTCAACTTAAACATTATCATTTGGATTTAATTTCTCTTTTTAAGCTGCAGAAGTATAACTTATTACGCGTGTACATTAGTGAACACATACATTTTAGAAAATAAAATAGAAATGAACCTGGCACGAACAAGACGAACTTACAATTTTACAAACTCATCATATTAACCTTTTATTTATTTAATTCGAGCGATGATGGCTCGGTTGGCGGTGTGTTCGGACATAGCGTCGAAGTACGTAGGTTCGAATCCTAGCAACTGAGTGGGAGCTTTCGGTGAACGAAAACATCGTGATGGAACCATAGCTTGGTGGTAGGGGTTTTTTCTAATTCCGCCTGGCTAGTTACCACACTCAAGTTGAAAATCTGTCGCCAAGCACCTG
Source organism: Antheraea assamensis (assembly GCA_035772565.1). Classification (NCBI taxonomy): domain Eukaryota; kingdom Metazoa; phylum Arthropoda; class Insecta; order Lepidoptera; family Saturniidae; genus Antheraea; species Antheraea assamensis. Next base: position 687,599 of record JAQQSE010000107.1, read on the forward strand.
TTGGTGTGTTTCGGCAGCTACACTTGAAAGCCAATCTCCCTCTAGGTTTAGCGTGACTACCAACTTAGACCACATCAACATTTAACATCAGATGAGATTGTAGAAAAACGCCAACCTATAAAGTTTTAAAAAAATAATTGCTGTAAAGTATTTTCTACTAGTCTTATAGGGGTGCACGAGAAAGATTTATGAAAAATAATTTATAGTTACACGATTATAGTTTGTCAAATATTTGACTGTTTCGCTTATAATAATCGATTGCTTCAGGTACAAACTACACAGCGATACTTTGAAAGAGTTTATTCGTTAAGCGAGCTAAGCCAGATGCATAATTTCACCACAGTAATGGCAGTATTTTAATTATTTCTCATATATAAATGTTAACAACATGGAATACAGACTATTTGTCACATATTATCTTTATAAATTATAGTTTTTATCATTCTGATGTTTTAAGATATATTAGTGTAAACTTTCATTAAAATTCGTTCGCTTGTTACTGAGTAAAAGTGTGACAAACATCTATTTATCTTCACAAACTTTTTCGTTTATAATAGTATTAGGATTATATGAAATGTATTCGCTTTCTGGTAATGCATAGATACGTCTACTTTTACAGTAGAACTAATTATATTGATTTCGAGCATACTGGTAGATTTTCACACGAACGTAGAAAAAAATAGAACTATAAAATAAAAAATTGGTTGTCTGTAAATTCGGTTTACGGACGATAATTTTACGTGATAACGTCATAAGAAAACATTGATTGCACATTTCTATGAATTGAATTGAATTATTATTACTGAATTACCGATGGAGTAGAAGAGAGATAGATGCGTCACAAGCCGAACGTTTAGACCAATTGCGCCTTTCTATCACTTGTTCTGCACTCTTGCTTGTACACTCGGCTGAGGCGGAACGTGACAATGGGTTATGCTTTTTCGTGCGTGCAGCCGGCGTTCATCGATTTATAGGACGTTAACACGTCTAAATAAAAATCCCAACGAAATGACCTTTGCGGTTGAATATTGGTAAGTAAAAAAACTCTATATAATATTCATACTTTAATAGTTTTTTTGGCTGGATCTTATTATGTCATATAGTGACTTTTATATTTTATTCATAATCTTGTGTTATTGGACTCTTTATTATGTAATACTGTTATGATGTAATAATGATATTTTTAGTAATACAGTTGAGATGGATGGATGAGAATTATACTACGGAGAATGAATTCTGAGTTGCTACAAAAACTCCCTAGAAAGTTCTAACAAGAGAGCCAACATCTTGTCGAAATATTATAATGATTCACAAGACACTTGTAATAATATTATCTAACCGACAATGGCAGTAATTATCTAGAAGTGTGGTTGTCAATTGAGTGTACTTGAATATGAATAGCTAATGTGGTTCTCACAATTAAAAACTGTCTAAGGCTATTTGATATCTTAAGATACATTAAATCTCTACGTGTCATATAATAGAATAATAATACTGACATCAAAATTACCAAGACCGAATGCTAATAACATTAAAACAGAATTTTTATAAAGTAATATTTATTTATTTTAATTTAATATACCACATCCGAAACAATGGACAATTATAATTCGTAGACACAAACGAACTGTAGATTAGAGAAGTACAGATTGTTCGCTTCGCACATGATTCGGCCAGACATTTAACTATATTGTTCTGTCATTTCCGGACGTCAATATCGTTGGTGAAGTGATCTAACCTTATGATAACCTGCTTGACATGGTACTTGAACTTATTGTCTGGTAAATTGGCTATCTGTTTTGGGATCTTATTGTAGAACCTAGCATATTATTTTAAAATATTTTTATTGGTACCTTACTGAATCTAAAACAAAGATGGATGATTTATGGTTAACACTGGTCGTCCATTAGTCGAAATTGGTTTGAATTTGGATTTGAAATTGGAAAATGGTCTAAATTAAGGGGTACAAAGATTTTCTTCACGTGTTAATCCTTACTAATATTATAAATTAGATTTTGTTTGCTTGTTACGCTTTCACGCCTCAACTACACAATCGAGCATCATGAAATTTTGCATGCACATTTGCAGGGGTACAAAAAAGGATATAGGGTACATTCATTCACAAAAAAATACTTTCTCTGCGGAGCAGGTCAAATCTACATTACTGCGAGCGAGTGTGAGTATTGTACAAATAATATTTTTGGATTGTACACGTAGAGACTTCGACGATGGTATGGAAAAAAGTATTGTCATTTTTTTCCACTGATAACATTACAATTCGTTAAAAGCTATTTACCAAAAAAAAAAAATGTAACCAAACGGGCTGACAATCAGAGGAGAATAAATTGTTATTTTAAAGACAGCACGTTTTATACAAATGCGCTTGTACGCCTAATCGAATATTTTTTCAATGTCTATAGCGACCTTTTTGAAATCTGCCATTTTGCTTTTATTTAATTTTCGTGTGTGGTCTTTCGAATATAAAAACCACACAGTCGTAGGTCTAAAGCGACGGGTTCTAATACATCTTGCAAGATTTGACATAAACAAAACGACAAAGATTGCAAGCTAAATAAAAGCTCGTACAAAAAGGTGCCTTTTTTTTTTTTTTTTTTTTTTTTTTTTTTTTTTTTTTTTTTTTTTTTTTTTTTTTTTACGTGGGGAAAATCCGTAACGGATACCCACCCCGTCGGGCAGCGGGGGGTGGGTTATGTCCGAGTCCCACGGACTAAAAACCCCACGGTGCCTCTCACACCTATTTGGCCGGGGAGCAGGAACTGCCAATGGCATTACTTCTGCTCCCCGGCAGGTGTCGGCCCCTCATCAGGGGCCCCGTCTGCGGTCTGAGGGGTCAAGATGGTAGACCCCTCAGGAGGGGGCGGGTGTTAAACCCCCCCGACGAACTGTGGGAGTCGCTCGGCACAAGCGACTCCACCACGCGGGCCTGTGCAGTTTGACGCTGCTCAGGGCGACGGACGTGCCCGCCCGTCCCGTCGCCCACAGGCCCTTTTTACGGCGGCATGAGGTCGTCGCCGACCCGTCGCCGCCGTGTTCGTCGACCGCGGGAGGGGAGCCTGGTGGTCTGCTCCCTCTCCCTCTCCGCCGCCTCCTTCGCGAGCATGACTCGCTCGCAGTACGAGGCGACGGAGATCCACCCGGCCTCGCTCTCGACCATCTTGACGATGACGGTCGAGAGCGAGAGATCCGGGCCTATGGCCGCGACGAGCTCGCGGCGTGGCTCGTCCCAGGCGGGACACTCCTCCAGAGTGTGCTGCGCCCGATCTTCGGCGCAGCCACAATGATGGCACCCTGGCGTTGGCTCCCGGCCGATGCGACACAGGTAACTGCCGAAGCAACCGTGCCCCGACAGCACCTGTGTCAGCCGGAAGCTCAGGGTGCCATGCCGCCTGGTGAGCCATTCGACCATGACCGGTCGAACGGCTCCTATAATAGCCACGCCCGAGCTCGGTCGCTCAAGTCGTCGTCGCCATTCTTCTATCACCAGGACCTGGTGGAGCTGGGACCGGAGCACCTCGATTTGCCGAGGTGCAAGTCTCCGGCCCTGCTCCAGCGCCTCCACGCGTCGTTCGTACAGTGACGCGTGGGCTCTCGCTTCCAGGTCCCAAGGTGGGGATCCGGCCAAAAGGGAGGCCGCCTCGAAGGAGGTCGTGCGGTATCCGCGGATGGCTCTGACGGCCATCGCGCGCTGCGGTCTCCGCAGCAGGGCGCTGCCAACGGCCGTCAGGCCACACGCCCATACGGGGGCCCCGTAAAGGGCCACCGACCGCACGACCCCGAGGTACAACTTCCGGCAGATGGAGTTGGGCCCCCCCAAGTTGGGAAGCAAACGGGCTAATGCGCCCGCTACTCCCATTAAACGGGGGGCCAGCTGCCGGAAGTGTTCCTTGAACGTCCATCGGCTGTCGAGGAGGAGGCCGAGATACCTCATACTCGACCCGACACCGATGGACTCGCCTCCCACGACGATCCGGGACCCTGCGGGTGGCGCACTCCGAGGCCCGTGGAAAAACAGGGCCTCGGTTTTACTGAGCGCCACCTCTAGTCCCAGACGCCGGATCCTACCGACGACTTGAGCGACTCCTGCAGTTGCCAGGATCGCGGCCGCGCGGTGCGTCTTCCCCCGGGATAACACCAAAGTGTCGTCAGCATAACAGACAATGCTGACGCCCCGGAGGAGCGCACCGCGCAACACCCAATTGTATCCGATGTTCCACAAGAGGGGGCCCAGGACAGACCCCTGCGGAACACCGGATACCACGTCTCGCCGACTTATCCTCCCTCCCTGACCCGGGAAGGTGACGTACCTCTCGCAGAGGTACGCCCCGACTACACGGCGGAGGTAGCGAGGCACTCCATGATACCGGAGTGCCTCTTCAATACAGGCCCAGGGCAAGGTGTTAAAAGCGTTGACGATGTCAAGGGACACCGCCAAAATCACCTCGCCCCGGGCAAATGCTGCCTCCGCCTGGATCTTAACTGACATCACCGCATCAACGGTGGAGCGCCCCTGGCGGAAACCGAACTGGTTTTCCGCCAGGTCCGGCCCTACTCCTGTTAAGTGCCGGACGAGGCGGCCTGCGATTATTCGCTCGCAGAGCTTTGCCGCCTCGTCCAACAGCACTATGGGCCGGTAGGCAGACGGACTGTCCGCCGGGCGCCCCTCCTTCTTCAGCAGGACCAAACGGCCGGTTTTCCAGATGGTCGGAAACCGGCCCTGCTGAAGCGATGCGGTGACGATCCGCAGTAGTCGGGGCTCGAGGGCCTCGTAAGCCAGGACCCAGATACGGCCAGGTATGCCGTCGGGTCCTGGGGCGGTGTTTTTCGCCTGGAGGCGTTTCACCGCCGCCCTCGACTCTTCCCGGGTCACCTCGGGGACCACGTCGTCCTCGCCGCAGCCAGCCGCGTTGGGCGTGGGCGGAGCCATCGTGGGAGGCGTATGCTCTGTCCTGGAAGGGAACAGAGCAGCCAGAATCTCGTGGAGGAGATCTGGCTCGAGACTCTGGGTTACCGGGGGGCCGCCCTGACGTAGTTTCCCGCGTACTACGCGGTACGGGCGCCCCCACGGATCCCGGCTGAGGGTCTCGAGCATCTCCTCCCGAGCAAGGGCCTTCCCCTGCTCGATAGCTCTACGGAGCGCCAATCTGGCTGCTCTGTACCCTTCGTAAAGCTCTGCCTCCCTTGCGGACGCGACCTGCGAGCGGCCCCGCCTGCGTCGCTGACGGGTGTACTGGCGACGGACCGCCGTGCACGCTACGCGCAACTGCGCGATTTCGGCGGTCCACCAGTACACCTGACGCTTGGCGGGGATCGGCCCCCTAATCCGGGGCATCGCCGCATCGCAGATTTTCGTCACGTCCGCTCGGAGTGACTCCGCCTCCAGGTCGACGTCGGGAGGCCTGTCCAGTAACTCTTCTGTCACCCAGGCCTGCACGACGACGGCCTCCTGAAGCGCCTCGATGTTTAGGCGCTTCAGTGCCCAACGCGGTCCTTCCGCCACGGGGGTCCTACGGGCTGGTCCGTCCGAGGTCTGGGTGGAGACGTCGAACCGTATGTAACGATGGTCCGACAACGTCTCCACCCCCTCAAGGACTCTCCAGCCCCGAACACGGCGTGCTAGAGCAGGGCTAGCGAACGTTAGGTCCACTATCGACCCGCCCTGCTGTCGCACGCACGTGTTAACGGACCCCCTGTTCAGGAGGAGTAGGCCCGATGTTATGGCCCACTCCTCCAGCACCCTACCCCTGACGTTCGTGGCCCGGGAACCCCAAGCCGTAGACTTGGCATTGAAGTCCCCGAGCACTAGGACGGGGCGAGGGTGGCTGCGGCCTACGACGCTTTGTAGGTCCCCGAGGAATCCCTCGAAGTCGGCGAGACTCATGCTTGGGGGTGCGTACACCCCCACTACCACTACGCCGCTGTGATGCGCCGCTACGTATCCCCGGCCCCTCAAGATGTTAGAGAGGGGGGGGGAGCCGGCGGCGGCTTGGGAAACTAAGGCCACCGAGCCGTCGAGATCACCCGCCCAGTTATCATCGGGCGGGATGAAATACGGCTCGGCCATCACAGCGACGTGGGTCAACCACTGTGCCATGCTCTGGAATAGAAGATCCTGGGCCCTGGCGCAGTGGTTGAGGTTCCCTTGGAGGAAGTGGAGTGCCGCCATTAGGGACACTCCACTTCCTCAAGCTGACCCGTCCTGGCCCCAGCGGCCCCTGACGGCAGCGGGGTATCCTGGGGCTTTCTCCCCCTCCCCCCCCTCCTTCGTTTTGCCTGCCTCGCAGGCGGCGCAGGCCTCCCGCAGGCCCTGCTTCCCATTCTATGGCCGGCGGATTTCCCAGCCGCTGCGCACACCGCACAGTGTGGCTGGGACGTGCATCCGCTGGCCTTGTGCCCCGGCTGACTGCACCGGAAACAAAGGTCGGTGCAGTCAACCGCCGAGGAACACGACCCCCCCAGGTGACCTTCCCTCAGGCACCTGAAGCACCTGAGGGGACGAGGCGGCAGGACCTGCACCTGCGCCGACACCCAACCTACCAGGATGCGGCGGCCATCGCCCAGCCGCTTAGCCACCGCCACCGGACACGTCACTACGGACGCCCAGAGCCCCCTAAGGCCGGGGCGGACGCCGTTCGTTTTTATGTGGTCCGGTGGACAGTCTCCGGCTCTGGCGACTGCGGCGATGACCTCCGCATCCGTCACTGATTCATCCAGGCCCGATACCCGCACATTGGCGCAGCGTATGGGCCTGGACACAGCCACCCCCTCGGGGACCGCCTCGCGGACCTTGGCGGCGAGGGCATCCGCCTTGGCGCCGCTGGTGGCGCCAGGCACCTCAAATAGGTAGCCGCCGTTGGCGGCCTTGCGCCACCTGATGCCCTCGATGCCAAGGTCCGTGACCTTGACATGCGCCTTCACACGCTGCAGGACCTCCAGATAGGATAGTCCCGCCTCCCGCGCCCCGGACTTAAGCGTTATCGTCACTGCTGACGTCTTCGGGGCGCGGAGGTTCGGGAACTTATCCCCTCCGGAGGCCTGCTCCTTTGGCTTGGGTTTGGCGGGTTTTGCCGGCTTCCCCCTCTTGCCAACCTGCACCCAACCCTGATCTGCCGGTCTGGGTGCAGGGGCTTGCCCGCCGCCGGTGGTGGGCTTGGGCTTGGCCTTCCTCTTCTGGGGCCTTTTCCTGGCCCCCCTTCGCTTCTTCTTCGGCAGCTGCGATGTGGCGGGCTCCCGCGGGCTTCCCGCGGGTGTCGCCGCTGATGACTCGGCCACCATCGCAGCCGCCCTGTCGGGGGCCAGGACTGCCCTGTCGGAGGCCAGGGGTGGCCGCAAGCGCCTCTCCGGGAGGAGTCTGTCCTCCAACGCTTCGAGGCGTGCGCTCACCATGACGCCCACCTGCGTCATTATGGTGCGCGCCATCACCTCAAATTTCGCCTCGGCGTTGGAAGGAGGAGGCCCCTCAGCTCGCGGTCTGCGTTGCGGGAGAGGAGGGAGGTCTTCCAGCCTCACTGGGGACGGGGTCAGCGGCGGCTCCGGAGGAGCAGCGCGTGCGGCCCCATTCCGCTCGCGGACCTTGGCGAGCTCCACCTCCATCAGCGCGAGCTTCCTCCGGAACTCATCCAGCTCGCGCTCCTGGCTCGCGTTTCTCTCCTCGAGCTTGAGGTTACGGGCACACATCTCATTGACTGCATCCGTAATGGATGCAGCCGCTTCGTTTAGTGCCCGTATGAACGGGCCCTGGAGGTGCCCCGACTTCTTGCCGACGTTGACCACTACGTCAACGTCGGCCAGTATCCTCTGTTGGAGGTCCACCAACGGTTGGTCCCCGGTGTTGTCTGGGACCACAATAGGTTTTTTGGTGGACCTCTCCTTCCTCTCCTTCCGGGCGCGGGACGCCTGCGCCTCCAGCTCCGCTTCCGCCTGTTTTCGGAGGTCCTCCTTCTTGAGGCGCTCCTCCAGCTGCTTAGCCGCGGCGAAGCCGACAAACTCCCCCGTCGTTGCCAGCCTGCCTCGCCCCTTCTTCTTCTTCGCGACAGGAGTGCAGTGCCCGGTCGCCTCCTTCTCCGCCTCCGAGCCCGAAGATTGCGACCTCTGTCGCGGGGACGGGTTTGGCGCTCGAGGTGTGGGGTCTGGCACAGCATCAGCCACGGCGTCGGCGTTGGCGGGGGTCGCCTCGCCTTCGCTCGCCGTGTGCATGCGTGCCGGACTCTCCTCGCTGCCCTCGGAGAGGGTCTCCAGTGCTGGCTTGCTGCTCACTGCCTGCTCTGCGGGCAAATCGGTTGTCCGTGAAAGCGTGGCCTTGGTCGTCGTGTTATTTGCGGAATCAGTGGTCCTTGAGCTTGCTGTGGTCAACGTGTTATCTGAAGATTCCGTGGTCCTTGAGCTTGCTCTGGTCCGAGTTGTTCTTACAGAACGCAGGGTTTTGCCCCCCCCAGAAAACGAGGGGCTGCCCAGGCCAGAAGGCCTGGGGAGGGATTCTCCCCCCGCGGAGCGGGAGGTACCCTCCTGGGGTAATAACTTTTTTAACCTTGCCTTCATCCTTGACACCTATCTAACGTCAAGTTTGCAGTACGCCCGCCGGGACCAGTGTTAAAACACCAGCCCCGCCGGCCGCTGTCCGGTACTGGGCCGTTGGGGCTCAAAACTGAGCCCTCATCCGCCCCAGCCCGGTACTGGATGCGCTGCGCACGTACCACATCCAGGTCAGGAGTCAGCCGCCGGTCAACATGACCGACGTTGCCCGGGGTGCACCACGAGGAGGTCCCTGACATCGCACCCCCAAAAAGGTGCCTACTGAACTGTGTTATCTATTGGTTGAAATTCGATCCATAATTAATTATTTTCCATGCTTCAACAGTAAGGAAATAAACGAACTGTATTCGATGTTTTTATTGATACCACTAAAGCCCGTCAGTAGCTTACTGCACGGGGGGAAAAAATCGGTTGGGTCTCTGCTTATTTATAAATATAAGTATTGGAATCATATTTATCGTCTACAGGATCTAGATAATATATCTACAGATACTAATATTACGACCGTACATTAAATTAAGATATTATGTTCAAGTTTTTTTGAGTTTCGGTGAGTCCTCATTCATAGAAATAAAAGTATTATTAAAATTAATCAGCTGTTTTACATATATTGTGGTGTAATGACCGTTTCATTTGGGTCATTGACGAACCGTTTGATCTGAGATATCCGTTCATATTTATTTGGAATCGAAATAATGAAGGTATGAGACCTTATGAGATCTGTTTCCTTTGATTATTAAATGCCATTCTTTATACATATGTTATATTGGCATCAACCATGATTCAGCTTCTAATACGAGTTGTTTATAACTCCTGAAGCGTTAAATATAACCTTGGAGCGATGGTACAGCGGTAACTGTTACATTACTTTTTTTGACGCGATAACGTCTTAAAAATCGATGAACGCAGGCTGCACGTACGATTCTCACGTTCCGTCTGAACCGAGCGTACAAACGAGAGCGTGGAACAAGCGATACAGAGGCGCAATCGGCCTAAGCGTTCGGCTTGTAACGCATAATTTCTCATCAATATTTTCTTATTACGGTATCACGTGAAATTATCGTCGGTAAACCGACTTTACAGACAACCAATTTTTTTAATGTATTCTATTTATAAAATATATTTGCCATTCAAAAAAGTATGCTTGCTGGTTATACGATTGTAATAATAAGACAAACTAAAATAATATTAAAAAAACAAATAGAAACAAGCCTTTAAAACAACCCCTCGGCTGGTTTTTAAAGACCCAGATCTAAAAATGGCGGATTATATTTTAAATTATTCTTTTAATTTCACAACGTCGTACATTATAAATTTCATGGTTTAGTATAACAAACATTTGAAAAATGATTTTATTAATGATTTATTTGTTTTAATTTTTGACCACAATCTCATCTACTGTTAAATGGCGATGTGGTCCATCATGGTAAACATGTTAAGCCTAGAGGGGGCTGGCTCTCAAATGTAGCTGTTGGAACACACCTATAGGTTTTTGGTAATAGATTAAAAACTTGAGGTTCTTAGTTAGCCACACTAGCATCAGAAGAAGGGTAAGGAAAGTACCGATTCGAGCTTTGGTTATTGTGTTCGAAAACGCTAACACTAAATTCCACCATGATATATACTATGTGAGGAAAAGCTTTCAGAAATGTTATTTGATGTCGGATAACCTTCATCCTACTTCTAAGCCAGTTCTCTTCTAGGTTATGACGTGAGCTTAAAGTGAAAACTCAAAACAAAGGAATGAGACTATTCTTTTTTGAAATTTAAATCAATTACTTTCTGAATTATTTAAATTTCATAATTTGTAAATTAAAATTAGCCTTGTTTTCACATTTATTTGCACTTCGAGCAATAATTATATACATTTTTATACAGTTTACTGATTAATCAAACATATAGCACAAGTTCAATACAAAATATCAGTATTGTATGTGCACAGGCCACTATACTACGCGTCGTTAGTCTGGCGCAAGCACAATACATCACGAGCATGTCGAAGTCATCGGTGACGGGAACGCATAACCCTATCAAAAATCACTCGATGCTGCTAAAGGAGTTTTCACTTCAAAAATGATCAGAACAGAATATCGTTGTTGAGTAGTTCAAGAACGAAGGTCACGCGGCCATTTTTGTATTAATTTTAACGAGCCATCGTTTAACGGTGAAGTAGAAACATCGTGAGAAAATCAGACCGTTTGAAAAAATGTTCACCGACGGACGAAATTGTATTTTTTTTTTTAATTCTCACCTTGGTTACACGAGTTATTTAGGTCAATGCTATATCTGTTTATTTATTAATTAATACGACATTATCTATTTTAATAATTTAAATATTTATCTAAAGGCATTGACCTTTTGTTTAAAACGAAAATACTGGAATTGGCCGTGCCGTTTCCGATAATAAACAATAAATAGATTTGTTACATTTTATCATACAGTGGTTTTTTGTATAAACAGACAGAGAAAAACAGTTAAGAACGTCTTCCTTTTCTGTTCCTAAAGCGACTTTTTTTTTCGATATCTGATTGATGAAGGTGTTACTTAGCGGAAATTCATAGTTAAATATTAGAGTGGACGTTACTTCGTGCTTCTGCTTATTATTGGCCGCTGTTACGAGAGTTTATCCTTTTTTAAATATCACAACATACTTTAATTTAATCTGTATACAGGAGAGTAGGTATGTAGTTAGAACCAGTTTGGTAAAATTGTAACTATAACTATATAGACTACAATTTATAAATATAATGTTTAATTTGGTAATAATGATAACTATAACTGTCTCATGTAAGTTGTCAAAAATCTTGCTATTCGAGAGTTTTCTCAGCGTGCGCTACGTAAACCGTTGATTAGAAGAAAATAATGTATGATGTTATCATTGTATATGTAGACGGAGTCGCGGGTGATCGCTGGTATTTTAATATTTGCTGTCATTCAGGTCCCAAATCCACGATACAAGCAAGTCTATTGATATTTTTGTAAGTATACATTTCTTGGCAGACATGGAAGTAATTATATATGGCCGCATCCAAAATCGAATCCTCGGTACCCGATATTCTGGTTCACCTTGACATAATCATGTATGTAATGCATATTGGAAACAGAAGCAATATATTAAAAAGTGTGTGTGTCTTTATGACAACACGAAAGAAGTGAGAACTTCTTTATAAAAACTACAACAAAAAGCCAACGTCACACGACGTTCCCAGGCATCCACTCATCCAAATAATTACTGCGTCCGACGTTACCTAACTTCGGTGATCGGACGAAAACCAGTGTTTTCAACCCTCTACCCGACACACTGTTTACCCCATCCACTTTTCATCACATAAAAATGTTGGCAATCCGAATTCCATAAGAAGTTTCTGTTCAAAAAACCTCGTTTCGTCGTAAATTAAAGCTTTGTCTCAAGGGAACGCTTACCACCACTTTAAAGCGAAAGGCATGTTTCTTCTGACGACGAAAAATATATTGCTATTAATATTATACATACGAAAGTTAGTTTGTTTGTAACACTCTTACTTCTAAGCTACTATACCGTTCATAATGAAGTTTTGCATAAACGGACATAAGGTAATTGTCATCCAATAAAATACTATTCCTGAGGGATAAATGAAGTCTACATCACCGCAAGCGAAGTCCCGTGCAAAAGCTAGTCTTTCTATATATATCCAACATAGTAGTACCAGGAAAACATATATGATAAGATTATTCCGGTCTTATAAAATTGTTTAACTTATCTACATCTTTCAAATTAATTATACCCACGAAATCCATAATTTACTACGAAACGTCTTTTGCTGGCAAATAGAAATACAATAAATCACTAGAATAAAATAAAAACTCTGAACGTAGACAAGTGTTATACAAATTTGAAATTTAAATAATGTCTACTTCTAAACAAGGCTAAGACACTCTTTTATGATTAAACTTTTTATAAACAAGGGTTCAACGCGTATTTAACTTTTTTGTAATAACACACACGGTCGTGTTTTATATTTATTTATTGTTTTTAAATGTATGCTTTGTCGTATTGCAATAATGACTCTCAGTAAAGTCATCGACAAACATATGAAATTAATTTTCAAATATCAAAAGTCGTACTTGAAAGCGAATCGATATGACCGGTAGAATAATTAATCGATGTCTGCAGGTTTCGAACCTCGAGATATACCATCAACGTATTTCTCGGAATTCACGTACATTTACTTATTTAAAGTGGTAACACTATCGACTGACGGTGAAGGAAAACATCCGTGAGGATACCTGAACCTGAGAAATGTTCTTGCTTGTACCACCACCGTATATGGGAACAATATAGAACTGTGGATTTTTTTTTATTCATGGTGATTACATCCATATCTGCTCTTGGGAAGAGGCTTTTGGCTCTGCAGTGGGACTCTTATAATTGGCATTATTATTATATTAATATTCTTACCCGATGTATTAAGTTTTCGGTCTTGAGGTACTTCGGGGTTGAACCGGTTAAAACTGCAAAAGAAAAATTATTATTAAAAATATAGTCGAGTCGAAGACATTAGAGAATATTTCATTGTTATTAGTGAATCTTAAGTTACTTTTTTACTAACAATTATCTAAAGCAAATTTCGTAACTTTGAAAGAGCATTTCTTGTATATGTAAATTTATTTCGGGTATCTCGAAAACGGCTCTAACGATTTGGATGAAATTTTGCATTTAGATATGGTTTTGCTATCTATGTATATCTATATAAATTAAACATTTTATATTATAAATTCGAAAGTGTGTGAGATCCTTATCTTAAGTTATTTTTGAGATATGGATAGATAGCTTTCATATCATTTTATTGCTAAATTACTGTAACAATTTTCTAAAGGTAATCTTATAATTTTGAAAGAGCATTTCTTGTATGTATGTATAAATTTATTTTGTGTATGTCGAAAACGGCTCTAATGATTTGAATAAAATTTTGTATTTGGATAAGGTTTGGTATCTATGTTTATTTGTATGCGTTGTATTCCTGAAAAAAACGCGATTAAACAAATACATTCTATAATATGTGTATATATATAATATGTTATAAAAACAAAAGTGAGTTGGTTTTTTACGCTTTGATGTGACAGTTGCTCAACGGATAATCATAAAAATTTGCATACACTTTGTCTATCTGTGTACATCTTTTATCTAGGAAAAATGTACTTTTCCCGAGGGATACATTAACACAGGATACAGAAACTGCAAACAAAAGGTACTTTTTGTAACTAATAACTCAATGTCATACACCGCCATCTTGTAAATTTTTGTGATATTTGTATTTTTGCCAATCCTAATATTATGATTGCGAAAGTTTGTTTGTTTGTCACGTTTTTACATCTTAAGTACTTAACGGATAAAATTTGTAATTTGGCATACGCGTGTTAGGCTTATAGAAAAGGACATAAGGTATTATTCTTTCTAGAATAAAAGGTATAGTTCCCGAGCGATAAATCAAATTTATAATAGACACGAGCGAAGCGAAGAAGTTTGTACACGATCAATTAGACTGATCATTTTGCGATGTAATAAGCGATGATGGCTTAATTGATAGCGTGTTCGAACACAGTGTCGAAGTACGTAGGTTCTAATTTTATCAACGGAGTCGGAGCTTTCGGTGAAAGAAAATGTCGTATTGAAACCATAGCATGGTGGTAAAGCTTTTTCTAACTCCGCCTGGCTAGCTACCACCCTCAAGATGAAAATCTATCGCCAAGCACTTCCGCTGCATCCCATAGTCTCCCTTTAGGCTTTACGTGTTTACCATCTTAGACCACATCATCATTTAACATCAGATTAGATTTTGGTCAAACACTAACTTACAAAGCATGAAAAAAAGACATCAGAAAATGTTGTAAGGTGACGCTACATGAGATGATCCAAATACAAACATGGCTTTTATCCAATGTCAATAATGTAATTATTGTATTGTGCTAAGTAACCCAACACAGGTAGGTACTTCACTTTTAATTGACACTAAACAAGCGGTCTCCACACCACGATCCGTGAAACTTACTGACGTATTACAGAAATTCCGAACGTACATTTTTCAGAAAGAAAATCATAATCTACGTAAGCACCACACGCGTCATTTTGTAGTCGGAATTGTTGATTCCGTTTGTGGTAAAGTTGCAAACATCCTAAATGGTATATTTGCTCGCCGATCAAATATTTGACCGGTGAAACAAAGGTAACGAGGTAAAGCACTTCGCAGTATTTTCACTTACGTGTCAAAGAAAAATATAAGCAGAACTTACAGGAGATATTTCTACACAGTTATAAAGAGATATGAATCGAATGACACCTAAATATACTACGCCTATGGAAATACAATGAGAGATCTGCCTTGTGCGCACATCATGAAGGAACTAGTGGGTACATTTTTATTATGCTTACTATTTAGATACTTGGTTCTTATTTAAAAAAAGAATTATCACTATAGCACTATGTATGGGAAAGCGGTATGGTGCGCATGCGCGGAAAGCAGCCACACGGATAACATTGTTGACAAAGAGAATATATATTCGTTTTAATTTTTCTTTAATTTTTACTGCGTGCTTACAATATATTGTAAAGATAATGTTGTCTACGCTGTATAGCAGAGAAATTCGCGGGTAATCAGCTAGTCTATAAATAAGTTTGCAGTGTCCGTTTTATCATCATCATATCCGTAGGTTCGAACCCCGGCATGTCCCAATGAATTTTTGCAGAATTCGTGTACATTTAGTAATTTAAATTAGTAACACTGTCGGCTGACGGTGAAGGAAACAATCGTGAGGAAATCTGAACCTGAGAAATGTTCTTATAGTACCGCCGTATGTGGGAACAATATGGAACTGTAGATTTCTTAGAGTTTGAAATCGCCAATACGTCGTGGATTGGCGTAGTGATTATGCCCATACCTTCCTTTGGGCAAAGGTCTATGGTCTTGCAGTGATGATGATTATTAAGAGAATGGAGCCGCAAGCGTCAGCTAGTGTAGAAGATTTTAAAATTACATCTACACTACACTATTCATTGTCACACAGCACTGTCCACTTTTTGCTAAGACTCGATTATGAGACATAATTTTGAATATTCAAGCAATTATTTAGCCATTTCTGTTGTCGCCTTGCGGCTACGAAATACGTAATTACGAGGACCGTTTTCGGCGTCGTTACGTTCAGATGTCGGTCTTAGGTATGCAGTTCCAAATATGTATATTATAGAACAAAGTCGTCCGCCGCGTCTGTTTGTATGTTCGCGATAAACTCGATAACTACTAAACGGATTGTAATGCAGTCTTCACTAATAGATAGAGTAACTCACGAGAAAGATTTATGTATATAATTTTTCAAAGTTTTGTGTAAATTTATTGAAATATAACGATTATTGTTGGAATTGTTGTAAAAAGTCAAGTCGCTTGGGAGCTTTCATTGAAAACGCTGCCTAATTATTTTGAGATATAACAAAACAATGCATACTGAGATATTTCTCTTTTATAGATCTACAAAAAAGTCTGCGATCGTATATACCTATCTTTTAAAGATAGCTTACTATATCCATCTATCTACTAGAAATTGTCACGTATAATTAGGTAATCGGAAGGCTATTTAGACGGATACAGTGTTAATCCTTATTAAATTGAATACATTAGTTACTGTAAGCATTTCATGCACATAAGTAAAGGTGGTAGAGCTACGCTGAAGCTATTACTGGTTTCAGCATAAATGGGTTGGTTCGCCCGGGGTAGTACCACCCTCTCACAGAAAACCGACGTGAAGTAAAAGTGCTTGCACTGTTGCGTTTCGTTCGGTCAGTGAGAGCGCCGGAGGCCCACATATTTAAAAGGCCGGCAACGCACTTGCAACTCCCCTGGTGTTGCTAGTGTCTATGGATGGCGGTGATCACTTACCATCAGGTAAGTATATTTTTTTTTATTATCAAGGCTGGACAACGTCTGCTAGAATATGTATATAAAAATTTACTCACTGACATATCAACGCATATCCCAAAGTGCTGGGGGCTAGGGCCGTGAGAATTTGTAAGCCGATTCCCTTTACACTGTACATAAACATTAAAGAATGATTTTTGGAAATTCAACCAGTACGCACTTTATATTATAAATACTTTTATTATAATTATCGTGTAATTTTGAATTCGCTGTAATCGGACTCTATAGTTTACAATTTTTTAACTGAATAATATTACGGTCATAGTTTGAAATACTTTCTCTCCAAGGTATTTTCAAGTGAAAGTATGTCATTTCGCGTTGAAAAATATTTACTTATATCCTTATAGACAAAAATATCTTTTGTCGGTGGTTATGCTAGTGATAATGTAAATTTGACCTATCCGTTGGGAAGAGTACTTTTTTTTACGAAAAGTACCCTATGGCCTTTCTTTTACCAGGAGTAAACAACGTGTACGAAAAATTTCATAACGACCACTTCATACATGCAGGCATGAAACCGTAACAAGCAAAGAAATTAACATTTGCGTTTGTAATGTATTGAAGATTCCGGCGTGTGCGTCCGTGATTCTTCTTTTAGTAAAAAGTAAAAACGTCTTGATGATATTTATATGTCTAAAATTATCTGAATGGTGCTCAGTTACACTTGAGTTCGATAGATGGCGTTATTATTGAGGAATAAAATATGATCTTAATCAATTTTTTTTTTATTTTGAATTTATAAAGAATAACTCGTACCTAATTTTGAGCCTTCCAATACATTTATTTTATACTAGCCCCCCGGGTTGCACACGGATGTACAAACGAAGAAAACGAGACCCGTATGTTCCCTTTACATTCACCATCATCATCACTAGCCTGTAAGATACCCACTGCAGGGCCATGTGCCTCTTCCCGAAGGAAGGTATGGGTATAATCACCGCCTCAGCCCACGACGTATTGGCGATTTCCAACTCTGAGAAATTCACAGTTCTATATTTTTCCGGTACGGTGGCACTACAAGAACATTCATCAGCTTCAGGTATCCTTACAATGTTTTATTTCACCGTCAGCCGGTAGTGTTACCAATTTTCTATTAGTAAAATATACACGAATTCCGAAAAAAATATTCTCTATATTTAAATGGGTCCATGGATGGTTTCGATTTATAATTGGATCCGCTGGGTGGCCTCGTTATTTGATTTCAGATTGTTTTTCTATTATCATGGCAGGACAATGTGTGCTGGGTTCTCTAGTTACAATATAAAATCTCTCTCTCTCTTCCTGCTTCCGTACATTCTTTCTCCACTTCGCTCTGTCCTCGACATCGCCTTCGGATACTTTACACTCTTTTACAATATAAAATGTAATAAATATACAATATAGCTTAGTGGCAAAAAGTGACGTAAAATTACAGTGTAAAAATCTAAATGAGAAAAACACTTTTATATTCTATCTTCAATACGAGTTAACGAATAGACGACAATATAGTATTGTATTAAGCGGTTTTATAATTAACAATGATTATTTATCAATCGATAACATTATTATCTGTAATTATGTACATTTATTTGTTATAATTATGTAAGCAGCATAAACAGTGGAAAAGTTCATTTTTAATTAATACTCTTTATCAAGTTGTCAAATGCCATACCTGCGCGTTTTTATTTTAATATTTCATAGCAGTGTTTCTCAATGTGCGGGTCGCGACACCCTGGGGAGTCACAAAGACTAAACGGGAGGGTTATGGCGGTAGTAAGTATACCGTGGAATTTTAGCCGGGAAAAGTCCGACACTACCCACTCTCTCTACCCCGGGGGGAAGGTGTGTCCATGCAGGATTTCTCAACTAAAAAAAAGAAAAAAGAGTCGCGGGATATATGTTCGGGATACACAGGTGTTTGGCTACAAATTTTCACCTTGAGCTAGCTAGGCGGGCTTAGAAAAAGCTCTCCCAGAGTTTTCCGTGAAGGACAACATCGTGATAAAACCATAGCATGTGGGTAGGGCTTTTTTCAACACACATGGCTAACCAACACACTCAAGTTGAAGATTTGTCGCCAAACACCTGTTGGTGTGTTCCAGCAGCTACACTTGAGAGCCAGTCCCCCTCTAGGTTTCTTCTCAGCATAAGAATAAAATTGCTGATGAGAAAACTAATGTCACTATTCAAAAAGCGTGAGGTGCTTTGTATGACATTTTTAATTAACTACAAGATCTATTGGTTACGAAGTGCATAGTTAGATTAAAATGTCACACAAAGTATCCCACTCTTTTTGAATAGTACAATTAATTTTCTCGTCAGTAATTTTATTGTTATGCTAAGAATTACTTTTTACTTTGATTATCGTTAAAAGCGGGTTTTTCCTTTTTTTAAACTATAATATTTTTTCGTTGTTTCATTCGATTTACTTTAAAACAACTATCTTTAATATGTACAGATGCATCTTGATTTCGAAAACTTATTCAAAGATTTCTATCGCATGCGTAGTTCACGCACTAGATCTATCTCTCTTACTTTTAAGTTAAACTTATGAATCCTGGCGAATCTAATCAGGACAATCGGATATTTTGATCGAATTATTGTATTGTCATGGGTCTCTTCGACGAGTGTGCAAAGTTTGATTCGAATCTGATCATTCAAAGTGGAGCAAAAGTCACGTTCAGACATTCCGATACGTTCATACATACAGGTGAAACTAATATAATCGTGTTAAACGAAATACGTTGGAAAAGCATGAACATAAAGCATGTGTAATGACGTCACACGCTTGCAATTGACGTAACAAAACAAAATTATATGCAATTACTATTTAAGTATACTCTGTAACAAAAAAAAAACACAGGCAGAAGAATTCGCGGAACGCTATTAGTATTTAATAGTACAATTAGTATATAACAGAATACAAAGATCATTAATTTGCATTTACTTTACTCGTATCACTGCTTAAACAAGTGACCTCTGTCGTCGAATTAATCGTCAGATATAATCCGATATAGCCTTTGATTTGGCACGTTCGAGGAGAAGACCGAGATAGTCGGCTGAATTCGGTTTCGTATAGCGTTATCTTTGTCTATCGCGTTTATTAGTGTTGTGCGAATGAGAGAACGCTTTACAAAATTGAAGCATGCCGATCTTAGCCGCACGTGTCACTCTCCTCCCCGACTTATGAAATCAAATGCCGGGTACTGTATGCATATTTTAGTATAGGACAAAATTTGCGAACAAAATGTAATGTTTAGGTAAAAATAAATGTGATTCATAAAATCCCATTACAAATATCACGCATTTGTATGCAAACAGAGTCTGTCTAATATTTATATATTGTATTTATTTTGTCGGAGACAAGGATTCCCCGATTTAAACTAAATAGTAGAGATGGATCGATATATTTTTGTTGTCGATATATTATTTTTTTAAATTTAAAATTATGTTTTTTTTATTAAGTAAGACAAAATTACTGTAGTATTAAGAAAGCACAGTGTGATCCAAAAACAATTGGCACCACTAAGTAAGAGATTACTTCTACCGTGTATGAATTGCACGTATGTTGTTTTTGCCATAGCGTGTGTAGCAATCGTTGCTTGTAGGGTAGATCAATATGTGAACGATGGTGACGTCTGGCAATGACGTCTCTCTCTGAGCATCCACCAAAAACGAATGAACTTATCTATTTATATAACTATAAAAATGTTCATAAAACTATGTTCGTAATGACTTTAAAACTATGGTTGATGAAAATATAAACCAGATCGAGTTTTGCCGGTTGTTCTCGATGTCTGGGTTGTTTTCCGAACCAGTGGTAGCTTTGACATTCATAATCGTCTGCTCAAGGCCTAAATTGAATAAAGTATTTTTAAATTTTCATTCTTTGTTGCTAAAGTAAGAGACGACATTCATAATTTACTGTTTAATTTAGAGTACAACCTGATCGCACACGTTAAAGATATACAAAAGAATCTGTAGTATTGCTAGTTTAACAAATAAGGTTACAAGTAGTAATTATTTGTGTTGGTGTTGCCATATAAGATGTTACAACCATGAAGTATGACGTATAGGATTGGTAAATGCTTTGACTCACAGTAGTGAATGAAAATATTGTTTTCTTTTTACTGGTAAGACTAAAGCTTATCGAAAGCTACCAAACAAAAGAAAAGTAAATAAAATCGGTTGACAAATGGAGGAGAAAAAGGTACTGAACTGTTCTACGCTTGATCTACGCCTATCTACATATATGAATTTTTTTATGAAAGTCTTAGTTCGGCTTTTATTCTTTATTTATAAATTTGAATTACATAAAATCAAAATTCAATTTAGGCCCTAAGAAGGCGTATGAACGTCAAAACTACCACCGACTCCGAAAACAACCCTGTCACTGAGAAGAACCGACAAGAAACTTAATCGAGTTTATCTTTTTAACATATACTTGTATATTTAAAATACATTCTACGTTATAATCGAATTTAGTGGATGCACAGAGAGGAGTCAATTTCAGACACCATCATAGTTCATATATTGATCTACTCTATTAATAGTTCTTTGACACCGAAACCCTTGACATGGCGTAGTCCGGTGAATCTGTCAAGGCCCCAGAGCCAACAGAGTATGTCATTTCGAAAAAAAAAAACAAAATAACTTGACATGGTCCTTAAACTTACAGTCCAGCAAATCGGTAATATGCTTTGGGACTTTGTTATAAAACTTAACACTATTACCTAAAAAAGTGTTACTGGTTTTACTGAGTCTAAAACATGGGATGATTACATGAACCTATATGGTGTAATTTTGGTGGTATTTTGTGAAATATTATTCGGTTATTACGCAAAAATGAAGCTAGTTAGACGTGAATTCCGAGATGACATATTAACTCACGGGGCTGTTCTAACCCGGAGGGAGTTTTTTACACTTTATAAGTTTAAGCGTTTGGATATAATCTCATCTGATGTTAAATGATGATGTGGTCTAAGATGATAAACACGCTAAGCCTACAAGGGGACTGGCTTTCAAGTGCAGCTGCCGGAACATGCGAAGAGGTGCTAGGCGATACATTTCCAACTTTAGGATGGTAACCAAGTGGACTTAGGAAAAACCCTACCACCATAGTTGCTCCTGTAACCCCGTCAGGATATTTTTTTTCACCAAAATCTTCGAATAAGTCGCTAATATTTGAACTTACGTCGAGCGACACGGTGTCCGAACACGCTATCAAGTTTATAACAGTTAGCAACATGATAATGACAATTATACTTTTTATTAGCGAATGAATTAATAATTAGATATATCAATTCAGAAAAGTTAATATTTTAATATTGGATATCGATATTTAAAAGAAATCGATTCGCATTACATACCGTCACTATATCGTTGCGGTAAGTTTTAAATACGTCAGAGTACATTAATACGTTTGTATATATATCAACTGTATTTTTGAATATATCTCACTATGACACGAATCTAATATGCATCACACGTACTGATGTCTGAATGACATACATTTATATGTCCAGTGGCCAAATTTAGGTAATAATAAGGGGTACAAAGTTTTTCTTGACATGTGTATTTCTTTTTGTAAATGATAAAAATTATTGATTATTCTATAAATATGGTACAGTTCGCCTCACTCTTATTGGCTTCTTTCAATATAGCAATAAAGTTCGGGCTTGCGCGTAATACAGTCAAGAGTTTTATACAAAACCAAGTTATAACATTATTATAGGAATCTAG
Source organism: Antheraea assamensis (assembly GCA_035772565.1). Classification (NCBI taxonomy): domain Eukaryota; kingdom Metazoa; phylum Arthropoda; class Insecta; order Lepidoptera; family Saturniidae; genus Antheraea; species Antheraea assamensis. The sequence continues at coordinate 709,816 of JAQQSE010000107.1, forward strand.
AATTGGTATTTATTTATCGTTAAGTTATCTCGATGTTATACATTTAATATAATATGTATTTATACTTACATTTGTGTTGTACGGAATTATATTAAAAGCGGACAAAACATTAAGCGAGGACTGTACACTGTAGACGTAAGGAGTATGAAGTATGAGAGATTTAAATAAAGGTAACGAGTCGTCAATAGTATGAAAAAAATACCTTTCTAAAGCGCTGATCAATCACTTGATAACGTTCAGTTTTTATATTTGTAATTTATACATTTCATCTTGATCTTTTTAGGAGTAATTTTAATATTATTTTATTGACCTAGCATATTTAACAGTAAATATTGTCAACCTAGATGAGGTATCTGTCTGTTCTCAGAGGTTTTATTTATCTATATCTATGCATCTATACAACATATAAATAAAATTGGAGTGTCTGTTTGTAACATCAAAATAACGACTTTTTACTGATTGGATATAACGTATGCACGATACCGATAACAAAAATACAATTTTTTAAATTTTTGTCTGTCTGTCTGTCTATCTGTATGCTCCGGGTTAGCTCCGAAACGACGGGACCGATTTTGACAAAAAATTCTCTGACGGATAGTTAAAATTAGAGCGGGTGACATAGGCTACTTTATTTTAGACTAGCTGTCATCCGTGGTTTCGTCTGTAGTACTATCTCCAAAACGATTGGACCTATTTTCATGGGACTTTCACTAACAGATAGCTGATCTTATAAGAAGTAATTCACAATTATAAAAAAAAACAGCATGCGGAGCTGCGGGCGACAGCCAGTTCCTTAATAAAAAAGGGCGTTTTTGGCGGTAACTTGGATTGCATGATGGGTGGATTTTATATTTTATTCATAATCTTGTGTTATTTGCCTTCAATATTTTGTATCATTAGTGGCGTTTTACGTAATATAGCTTGGTTATTGTGCACAAGTGAAGTGGATGGGAAATAATGCCACGGAACATGAATTCTGACTTGCCACAAAAACTCCCTTGAAAGTTCTAACACGACGGCCATCCATCTTGTCAGTTCATTGAAATGATCGCAAGAAACTTATAAAATCATTAAGTACTCGACAGTGGCAGTAATAATCTATACTGGAAGATTGGTTGCCAAAGATAAAGTATAAAAAAAAACGGACACGGCGTTGATCGACCTGTGTAGTATCGAACCCTTGCGACCGAGTCGGAGTTGTCGGTTAAGAAAGACATCGCGATTAAACTATGACGCATATTCTAAGCCCAGTCTGTTTAGCTACCACTCTTAAGTTGAAAATATATAGCCAAACACCTGTTGGTGTGTTCCAGTCAGCTGCACTTGAGAGCCAGTCTCCTCTAGGTTTAGCGTGTTTACCATCTTAGACCACATGGTCATTTAACATCAGATGAGATTGTAGTTCAAAATCAAAAATACTTTATTCAGTTTAGGCCCTGAGAAGGCGCTTATGAACGTCAAAGTTACCACCGGTTCGGAAAACAACCCAGTCATCGAGAAGAACCGGTAAGAAATTCGATCTGGTTTATCTTTTCATTAACATATTATAACTCACATTTTGAAAACATAGTTATAAATAATTACATTCGGTTTTGGTGGATGCACAGAAAGGGCGTCATTTCCAGACGTCACCATCGTTCACATATTGATCCACCCTGTAATAGCCTTTCGATATTAAAACCTGCTTGACATGGTGCTTGAAATTAGTATCCGGCAAATCGGTAACGTGTTTTGGAATTTTGTTATAAAACCTAATACTATTACGTAAAAAACTGTTACCGGTCCTAGTGAGCCTAAAACATGGAATGACCAATTTGTTATTATTTCTCGTATTTAGATTATGTCGGTCCTTTACGAAATCTAGCTTATCGTAAGTTTTTGTGGACGTACATTAGATTTTCAAGTATGTATTGGGAGGGCAGAGTTACGATACCGAACTCCTGGCACTTATCCTTTAATGATTCGCGAGGCCCCATATCATAAACTGCTCGAACTGCCCGTTTTTGTAGTAACAATATGGTGTCTACCTCAGCTGCTGTCCCCCATAGCAAAATACCATAAGACATTAGGCTATGAGTTCACCGCTACACCCTATAAAGCGTATTTTTTTTAATTATTTACATTGCTAGTATCGGATGATCCAATACTCGTGAGACCGGGTAACATACTTGGGTAACATAGTTTCCAAGTTACTTACTTACGTATGACATAACATCAACTTCAAGTATGAAACAGGTTCGACGGACGTTGCAAATATATACGTAATTATGTAAACACTCATATAATATACATGTGCATTTTATTATACCTTAAATGTTGCCTGCTTTTTTTTGTAAAGGGGATATAAAGGGCTCCGGTGTCTTAATTTCATTAGCATTGTACTATTGGATTTCGAAGATTGATTTATTTATTTAGATAGTTTAACAGGTACACCTATAGCTATGTATATCACATGTTTTAAACATTGGCTAAAAATAATAATAATACAAAATAATACTAAACAATCATACTCTACAGTCATTCCAGCTTCTCACCTAATATTCTAAAAGTAGCACATAATTTGGTGAGGCGGATGCTCCATCGTGAAGTTTTTATCAAAATTCATATTTCGATACGGAGGTTACATTTGTCACTTTTGGCCAATGCGCACTATTTTCGCGATAACGAATACATCTCCGTTATATATATCATATAAATAATCCGCATTGTTTTATTGTGAAACCATAACCACATCTCTCGCCGCAAGACAATCTGTACGTGAACGATCCAGTGGCCACCAACTTCGTGGCACCAGGGACGATTCGGTAAGCTAATTAAGTGCTTCTTACACCCCCTATCGTTCACAAAATTTATTGGTCCTTACGAGCCTAGGATACATTCCAGCTTTATACCAAATTTGTTGGGCACCATATTAGACACAGTTAAGCTGACACATATCCACGTGTTCAGCCATAATACGTTTTCAAGCCGCTTAGTGAGCACGACTATTAATACGCCTGCCTTACCACAATTCTTTATAATTGTCGGCATACAAGTCGACTACCGGGAACTGCAGCGAGATATCGTAAAGTTGTCGAAGTAAACGAATGAGTTGAGATGTGCTACTGTCCGATATGTCGGTATACTAAGTAATTCATGCCGACGTGCAGCTACATAATTATTTGGTAAATAAAGTCGAACTAATCTGGATACAAGTTCTATGCAATCAGAGTTACCTCTTATAATCATAACACCTTCTGATTATACTTTCATAATTACGCCTGCAAGCGAGAGAGTTAAATTCTAACATACCTAGCAAAAACTTTGTTGGGTATAAGAACGGGTAGTACCGGTATTTTTTCTTATAAAAAAATTGTTAGAAGGCCTTTTATATTTTTCCCAATAGAAGGCAGTACAGATTCTCGTGCGGATTCCAAATAATTGACGATGTTTCTAATTTACTACGAACGAGAGCTGTATATAATAACTGCAAAGTTTTTGCTTCATGAAAATCCTTTGCATTCCGAAATACGAAATCAAGCCTGCGATAGCATTCCACTACAAGGGTCTTAATGTGTTTGTTAAAAGTAAGTCTGGCATCAAAAACCACTCCCAGGTCTTTCATCTTAATAACTCGTGCTATAGTATCTGGCCCCAATGAATACGCATAGTAAGGAGCGTGAATAAGCCATAATCGAACATTTATTGATATTAAGTGCGAGCTTGTTTTTGGTAGCCCATTCATATATTGCATTAATATCCCTTTGCAGTAAATGGCAATCGCTTGCTTTATGTATCACGTGACAAATTTTTAGATCATCGGGATATAAAAGGCATGTATAGTGATTTATAACCTTGTCCAAATCATTAATCATAATTAAAAATAATAATGGACCCAGCACCGAACCCTGACTAACTCCAGAACGAACTTGGTACTGTTTTGACATAAACGAGCCGTGTCTCATATACAGACGTCTGCCACAGAATGAATATGGAAAAAATGCTACTAGGCTTGGTAAAAAACCGAAAGCAAGCAATTTTGATATTAATATGCCATTATCCACGGTATCAAAAGCCTTCTGAAAATCGAAATATATGACATCTATTTCTAACCCCTGTCCATATTCGAAGACACGATGTCTACGTGAGGAAATGTATCCGAAATGTATCGAACAATTAGTATATACGTAATAAATGGTGAAGAAAGTTCTGGTAACATTTTTAGAGTAAATGTGCTTGGAGTCGGTTTACGCTGAAAATTTCTCTATCCGCCAGTAAAGTTTTCATCGAAATCGGTTAAGCCTTTCCGGAAAGTAACCACGATAAACAACAAGTATTTTAAATCTATATATATATATATTTTTTTTTTATATTATAGGGGGCAAACGAACAGATGGGTGACCTGATGGTAAGTGATCACCACCGTCCATAGACACTAGCAACACCAGGGGAGTCGCAAGTGCGTTGCCGGCCTTTTAATATATGTGGGCCTCCGGCGCTCTCACTGACCGAACGAAACGCAACAGTGCAACCACTGTTACTTCACGTCGGTTTTCTGTGAGAGGGTGGTACTACCCCGGGCGAGCCGACCCATTCATGCTGAAACCAGTGATAGCTTCAGCGTAGCTCTACCACCTTATATGTATGGAAAACACTAACGATCACATGCGACTTTGCCTACGCGAAAACATGAAAATGATGTATTATGCAAGAAGCAATGTGATTGCAGAAATATATTGTAAAAAAGGTTCACACACGATAGAAGTGAAATAGTGAAATCGACAAAAGAATGAGATGAATATATATAACAAGAGTAGGATAATTACAAAGTTTATTTGTTTAAAAATGAAACTATTTTGATTAATTTTAAAAGATATTTTATATTTTATTTAACATATGTTACATAATTTATTGCTCAAGTTTTGTCATATTTTCAGTTTCAACAAACAAGATATAAAAATACTCACAAACACTGTTAAATGATAACACACCACGCTGACTTCTTACTAAAAAGCTGTAATACGCAGCCGCAACAGTGTACAGTAGTACACGTACTTTTCACATATACTAACACACGTTAAATGCTCAAATACAAACAAGTGTTAAACCGTGTGCAAACTAAGCAAGTTTGAAAGTAAAAGGTACAAAAATAAAACCTTTCCACCATACTATAACCTTTCCGCCTACCTTTGTGTGTGTGTGTGTGTTTTGTATGTGAGAATGATCAGTGTTGTATATGTTGAGCTAGTGGAGTGAAATTTTTCAATGTCGCTATATCGCGCTAGCAGTGTGCTCGAGGGTTCCACTCTGGGGGATCGAACCTCAATATGTGCGACAGTGAAAATAGCTTTACAAAAGCCAATGCAAGCTGATCTTAACCGGACGGCTTACTGTTTGGTTTGCTCTTGTGAAATACGTTGGTCGCGTGAGGTCGGGTATATCTTTAAGTTGTCTTATATAATTATATTGTTAGCTTCCGTCAATGCATTGCATTAAATAATATAGTACAATACTACTATGTAACCTTTATGTATCCAGTTGTCTAGAAGCGATTAAAATGTATAAGGTGTTAACTAAATGTTTTATAATCCTAAGCATTATGTTCAATTTATTGGTTTTATAGATTTCATTCTTGTATTTCTTCTCTTGTAGTTAACTTTGTCCTGTTCACTAGTGATGATTAGTGTTAGTTAGGGATGGCGATCTGAAATCGATTAATCGAAAAATAGATTTTTAGACGTAGGTAATCGATTTTTTTAATCGATACTAAACACAACGAATTGATACAGTGGATCGATCTCTGGCACTAAAAAATGGTCATTCCATTTTTTCTAATTAGAATTAAAAAAAATAGTTGAATGTACTAAAACCCATCAAAACAACACCCGATCACCGAATTACAACGTCGTGCGCGGTCGGTACTTGAATGGGTGACCGTCAGAGAACACCAACGCCGCGGACGTTGGCCATTTTTTTAATGACCTTATTAAAATTACAGGTCACCGGTCGAACCACTAGATCGCGATGTACAATCATATTTATACACCCCACACCATAACGTATAAGGGCACTATTTAATTTAGTCAAAACTAGCAGGCCGGCGGACATTTTCCTGCCCTGATAATAAAAAATATATACTTAATGTGCATGAAATGCTTAAGGTAACGAAATGTATTCAATTTGATGAGGATTAATACTGTATCCGTCGAAATAGCCTTCCAATTACTTCATTGTATGTGACCATGTTTTTAGAAGATAGAAGATGGGTATAGTCTGTGAGCTATCTCGGCTTACATATTCATAAGCTGTTACACTTACACGGAGATAATATATAGAGTCACATTTATAGCGAAACAAATGCAGACGACATCGCGTGCGGCCACAAGTATGAATGTATATTTGTTTTGGTTGTTATGTTTAACTATATCTATATAGAAAGTAGGTCGATGTAGTGAATTACAGAAATGCCAATATGGCGATATAAACATGTCTTCATATTTCAAGTAATCTAACTGAAACTGAATAATAATCAATTATCATTAATTAGAAAGGTAGGTAACTATAATTAATTTATCTTGACAAATTAATTATCTAAAGTCTAGGATTAGCTTTTTGAAGAGATGATGGCTCAGTTGGTAGTGTGTTTGGACACAGCGTCGAAGCACGTAGGTTCGAATCCTAGCAACTGAGTCGGAGCTGAAGCGATGATGGCTCAGTTGGTAGTGTGTTTGGACACAGCGTCGAAGTAGGTACGTAGGTTCGAATCCTACCAACTGAGTCGGAGCTTTCGGTGAAGGAAAATATCGTGATGAAACCATAGCATGGGGATAGGGCTTTTTCTAAATCCGTCTGGCTACCTACCACCCTCCAGTTGAAAAGCTAGTTTCCCTCTAAGCTTAGCGTGACTACCATCTTAGATCACATCAACATTTAACATCAGATGAGATTGTGGTCAAGCGCTAACCTACGATACAACAAATGTACTGTGCCACGCCAGAGCTAAAACTGCTCTAGTGGCTTTTTTCTTTTTTTTGGGACTCAATACTGTTGCTCGACTATTGGCTAAAACAAAACAACGGCTATGATATGCGGCACACATAACACTAGTATCTACCGGCAGTTTGACGAACTTCGGTGAAAATAGGTATTGTGAACAAAAAACACTCCTATCTTGTGCGATTCTATGTGAACAAACAACCACCCGGTACGAGGATACGGATCGCCACCGCCGTCAACGGTCAATGGTGCCCTGACCGGAGCAGAGACGAGAACTAACCGTGTAGGCTGGTACGTCACCACATATTGCTACGATATAGATACAAATCTGTTAATAGTTACATTAGTATGACACGTCCATGAGAAGCCGATGTGGGCCGCTAATTACTTATATTTATAAGTGGAAAAAAATTTGGAAGGCCACGTGGTAATTAAAATAGTAATTATTAGAAGAAATATCATAATACTTATGCAAATATAAATGTATATAAAATAAAATGATAGTGTGTTGTCGTTGTGCGCATATCATTTTTTTTTCGAACTGCCTACACTGCCTACACACCAGGCCTCTACAGTTTCACCGGACTACTAAGGGGGGCGCGTAAGCACTCACCCGATTTTATAAAGGCAACCAGCACAAGGGCGTACGGTGCGTCTCGATTTGGACTGTGGCCTAACATCCCGAACCTAACTAAGCTAAGTTAAATTAAGCTAACTATTATTTCCTACATATATGAATTCGTGATATATACATGTGTACCAAGCATGTATGTTTCACGAACTTTACATGTATCTTGAATCTAACTACTAAGATAGTCTGAACTAACTCAGTTCGATAAAGGAAAAAATAAACCCAACCAACTACATGTGTGTATGTGCACGTGTGTGGGATGATCGGTGTTGTGTTGTAAAAACTAGTGTTTGAAAGTTTTTCAGTATCACTGTATTCGCGCAAGCAATGAACTCGAAAACTCTATTCGGAGGATCAGACCTTCGCTCTAGCGGTAATCTCCACAGTAGTATTCTCTGCCTAATCCCTAGCGGGCCGGCAAGGTAGCTGTTTCAGGACTCAGTGTCCTCTTACAGCGACTTTCTTCGTTGTTCATTGATATGAACAGGTCCTTGGGTGTGTGCCATTTCCTGGCTAGTCTAGTCATGTTGGATGGGTTATCTATTATTTCAATTCTTCATCATTAGTCGCACTTTCAATGGGGCCGGCCAGGTTGCGAGATGACGGCTTGGTCGGCTTATCCTGCGGTCTGCCATGGAGCGGAGCTATCCCCTTGAATATGGGCAAGCTCGACGCATCTGCTCGTGCAAATAAAGCGGTGGCGAGCTTAGTGACGAAGGCGTCTAGCCCTTCGCAAAGTAGGTCTCGGGCTATTGTGGCGTTTCTCACAAATCTGGGGTCTCTAGCTGCAGTCGAGTCGCTCCGCTCCTTTTATAGTGAAACGACCAGTAGTAGAGAGAGCGGGGGTAATCGGATGTCGGGCTCTGTCAAGTGGGATGTGTGTGAGCTGTTTGCAGATTAATTGCTAGATGCGTACGGCTGCGAAGGCCGAATAAATATATACCGTGTGGGAGTTAATTATTGAATGGAAGCGATATCGAAAGATTTATTGATAGAAATATAAATAGCTAATTAAGCCTATACATTCATTGATCCTAGATAATTTGAAGCAATCTTACTATTTTTTATTTGGCACGAATTCAATTAATTCATAATTTATTTTGATTACGTTATATGTGATTTATAACGATTATGAATTTAATGATACTAAATGACGCGTTATGTTATTCCTCAAGGAAGTGGAAAACTACGATACATTATCGCCAATAGTCAGAACAGATATCCAACACGGTCCATCTATCAGATGATCGCAATATTTAGCGCCAAATAGTTCAAAAGTCACGATGGTCCATTGGTTTGACCGGTGGAATGTCAATCCGATGTCCGTAGGTTGTTCGAACACCGAACAAAATTTTTGAAAATACATTTACTACCTAATTTAAATTGGTAACAGAATCGGCCGACGGTGAAGGAAACCATCGTGAGGAAAACTAAACCTTAGAAATATTCTTATAGTATCATCGTATGTGGGAAAAATATAGAACTGTGGATTTCTCAAAGTTTGAAATCGCCAATACGTTGTAGGCTGGAGCGGTGATTATGTCCCTACAATCCTTCGGGAAGAGGCCTATGGCCTTGCAGTGGGTCTTACAGGCTGTTGATGGGTTTAGCCGGCAAGGCAACCCATATGTCTGGAGGGTTATGATCTTCACAAACAGAGTAACGGACAACAACAGTGACAATATTAAAGTTATATCCTGTAAGCGAAGTCGATATACATAAATAAAGAATTAATTGTCAAATCCAATTAATGTCAAAGAATTGTCAAAACGTTCGCATAATGATGTCAGCCTTCCAGAGTTGTCCACCCTCCTTTATTGAAAGGTATATAAAGCGCGTCGCGGCGCGTCCAATCACAGTTCTATTCAGGACATCGGAGCGAATACGAAGAGAAACAAGGAAGCGATCTTGAAGAGAATAAGCGACTATAGTATTAAACGATCTAACTGTATTAAATAAAAAAAAGGTAGCTATATTCTGGCTGATGATTATAGTTATTATTAAGTTCTGTATTGTAACTTATGTGAATAAAATCACGGGCACTTACTAGGGGTTCATAAAAATAATTCATGATTTTATCACTTATCGCAGTTATACATACACAGTAACAGATAGGCATGGAAGTTAGATCTATTTTAATATAATTATGTAGCAGTGAAATTATGTTTTTATTACTGCTATTTCACAGGTGACAAAAAACCTGCTATTTTTTTAAGAAAAGGAATTATGTAAGCGTCACTTATGTAAACGAAACTTTTTTGGCTTCTCTGTTATCTCTGCATACACAAGAAACAAACAAGGGTCTGCCGAGAGTTAATGGTTTACTATCTATTTCGTCTATATTTTAATGGAAAAAAGTAAAAAAAAAACACCGATACTATGTGGCGAAGTAACATTTTTTTTTTCGTCTCTTCAACCTACTACTATTATATATACGTAGGATATAAAAATGGTGAATTAATTTATATCATGTGAAAAATAACAGCGATCATAATAATTATTATAACAAGTTATATTTCACCTCATACTAAAAATAGCAGTAACTTACGTTACTTTCGTTTCTTCACCGCCAATGACCACTGCTGTTATATTTATTTTGTTCATCGCCAGTTGCAAAATATTTACCAAGTAAGTATAAAAAAGACCCACGATTTTTTTCTCGTGACATTAACGTTTGTAATTTATCACCGAAATTCCACGATGTCCAATAATTTAATTTGTATCTTCAATTATATTCATATTCAAGTCGCGTCGTGTAGTTAGTTTGAATCGGTAATGTCGGTTGGAAAGAAAAAAAATCTAGCTACATATACAGATTTATTAATAAATGTTGCGTTTTCTGACACATTAACGAACGTGTTCTAAAATATAAGATGAATGATTAAATAATAACTATTTGTTGAAAAGCTTGAATGAGTAAAAGACCGGCATGATTTTAATACCAGATACAACCATAATAGTGGTTTAGAGCTAATAATACTGTTATGTGCCACGATGAAGTCCCAAAGCACGGAACTATTTTGCCGGATAATAAGTTCAAGTATCAAGGCAAGAGTGTTTTAATGTCAAAAGGTTACAGATTGGTACAATATGTGAACAATGGTGTGGTCTGGAAATAACATGCCTCTCTGTGCACCCATTAAAAAAAAACATTGATCATTAAGAAAAAAAAAACATTGTTCCCGAGGCATAGATCACATCTACATTAACGCCTCGGGTGATTTTTTATCATCTTTTTGATGTCAAAAAAAAATGTCAAAATGGCGGATTATGTTTTTAATTTCACAACGTCGTATATTGTAAATTGATGGTTTAGGAATGAAAAAGTTCGTACAAATGAAAAAATACTTTAATAATATATTTTACATAAAAATTATTATTTTACAATACATCATTTATTATTTTTCCAAGTTTTGTAATAAATCAGATATTTTTTAAGCGTATACTGCCAACAGTCTGTTGATCTGTGCCTACATTCATTTGTATGGGACTTAAACCTTTATGGTTTTGGACAGTCAACGGGTTAATGGGAGCGAAACCGAAAGCAAGCATTAGTGTAAACTAATTTTATAAAGTTCGTTGTTTGAAATCGCTTATCTCTATAACTGTAAGTAACATAAGAAATCCACTGCAGGATCATAAGCCTCTTCCCATATATAGGTATTACCTATTACCTACCCTTAAAGGGTGTGACCAGGTTAGCTCACGACGTATTGCCCATTTCATTACACATGTGTGGCTTTTTTTTTTTTTTCGAACTGACCTACACTGCCGGCATAATGCCTTCACAGTTTCACCGGACTACTAAGGGGAGCGCTTAGGGCACTCACCCGATTTTTTGGCAACCAGCACAAGGGCACACGGTGTGCCTCGGCTCGAGCTGTCGCCGAGTTTTCCCGATCTGACTAAGCTAGCTAAACTAACTATTCATTTCATACACATATAAGTTCATGAAAAATACATGTGAATCCATGTATGTTTCATGAATACCTATATGTGTATTTTGTATCTGTCTACTATGTTGTGTGACCTAATTCAGTCCGAAAAGGGCAAAAAAACAGCCCACCACCATGTGTACCTATGTGTGCACGTGTGTGAGGTGATCTGTGTAAGTGTGAACTAAAGTGAGTACTGTATCACGCAAATAACAACCTCGATGGCTCCACTCCGAGGGACGACCTAGGCTCGAGATGCTATGAGAGAGACGCGACGTGTGTGCGGGATCGTATCCTCAACCCCTGCCTACGTCGGCGCAAGCAGAGAGAGTCGCGAGCGTGGGCGCTAGCACGCATTTTTATGAGTTGAACGGAGCTACAAGTAAGACGGCGGCGGCGCCGTTATTTAACTATGCAATCTACCGGATTGCGTATACAACCTAAACGATTCGAACTATTAGGGAAAGATAGACATAAATACGCGGATCTATTCCATCTGTATCTAGAGTAAAATTATTTAACTGAATCGCGCGCGAGGCGCTGAAGAGTGGCCGCGATGCCAGGGAAGCTCGAAATGGCGTTAAGCAGACCGAGGTTCTGACTACTATTGATCATCGCATTAAAGGCGACGATTTCCTGAATCTCATGGAAGATGAGGAGCTGAGTTAACCAGTCTATACCGGCTAGGGAGAAGGTGAAAGGGTTACCCTGAACGGGCTTGACCTTTGGCGGCTGGGAATGGGATTGGGACGTAGGTTTGGATGCCCACGGGGCCTGAGGGGCCCGCGAGGGCCGGGGCGGCGCATAGGGCGCAGGAGCGGGCGGTGTCTGGATCTGGGACCTAGGTTTAGGAGCCCAGGGGGTCTGAGGGGGCCGAGCAGGCCGGGGGGGCGCGTAAGGTGCAGGTGCGGACGCTGCCGGTGCACGAGAAGTGCCCGGCAGACTCGGGAAAGCCACTGCTGATGTCAGCGGGGGAGGTGACGGGCTGGAGGAGACTGCGGGCGCCCTGGAAGGAGAGACCTGCCTAGGACGTCGGGGGCGCTTTGTGCGCGGCGCTCGGGGACAGCCGCGATAACTCGCGGGATGACCCGAGGCGCCACACAACACACAGCTGGGAGGCTCGGGAGTGGACGGAGTGCGAGAACACTCCCTAGTGGAGTGATCGCCGAGGCACTTTACACACCTGGGACGCAGGTGGCAATTTCGTGCGGAGTGACCGTACACCTGACAGTTGTGACACTGTGAGGGAGCGAACTGTTTGCGCGGGGGCTCGGCTTTGACGCCGGTGAGGCCGCACACGGATTTCAAGGTATAGATGGCTTTACCTTCCCTGGAGCGGTCCAAAACGACCAACACCAGGTTGTAGGGGGCCTTCGTGCGAGGATGGTACATACGATGCACCTCTCTGACAGGATAGTTTAGCGACTTAAGGTCGTTAGAGATATCTTCGGTCGAAAGTTCGACCGGGATCCTACGGAGAACGACTCGAAGGAGACGCTCGTCCTCAAGAGCATGGGTGAAGTACCCGTACTTCGCTTCCCTAAGGAAGGAAGTTAGACGACGGTGATCGTCGACGGTCGGCACCTTAACCTGGATTCCAGTGGGAGTGTTAAGGGCGGAGGTGTACGATATCTTCTTCGAGTTGAGGCTCGAGGAGATAGCGATCCAAGACGACTTGTCTTGAATCGTAACAGGTGGCGGTGGGCGGGGCTTCTTCGCTGAAGCTGCGGAACCCGCAGCTTGTGCGAGAGAGAGGTCGGAGGGGGCGTGGCTTAAGGCCGGCGCCTTGTTGGCGCATCGTGCGGGTTCCGTGTGAACGGGACCGCTGGGTGAGACGGGACGGGACAGGTCGGCTTTCCGACGGTGCGAGACGGTTATGAAACCGTCTTTAACTGACTCGACGACGGGTACAGACGGATCTACGTCCATATCCGAGTCTGGAAGAGGGCTTGCTACTAGCGATTCGACATTGCAGTCCGGAGAAAGCGGCGAAAATGAATTCGTCACTGTGATGTCGGTGCTGGGAGATGGAGCGGTTAGAGACTTCTCCTTCCGCGACTTGGTTTTGGACTTAGCCTTTTTAGCAGAGACCGGGGACCGCGAACGGCCGGCTCCGCTATCGGGCAGTGCCGAGGAGGGAACTACGGCAAACGGAGGTAGAGGGCCTAGACCCTCGAGGATTTCGGGACATTCAGCTAGAGCCTTGTGGTAGAGTCTTTCCTCCCAAGCCGCGCGCACGGCAGCCTCTTCTGGGGTGGTGGGATTGGGGTATGGTCCATATTTGAAGTATGACATGACTAAACCTCCCTGCCGGAGGGGCAGGGGGGTGCGCCTGTTTGAATTTAACGGACAACCGTGTCCGGACCAAGGGAGCTGTGGGCGATGTGCAATGCCTCACAGGGGACCTACGAAGCCTGGGGGGAGTTCCCTAACACTTCTTTCTTCGAACTTGTTTCTTCTATCTTCAGGTACGACGCTCAGCACACGGCGCAACACGACGAACGACGAACTGCACGACGACACGACGCGCTGCTCGACGACTCGATGTACTGCACTCTGTGTGCTCGGCTCGCACCGAAAAGTGCGGTTTAATTGGTACACTAACGGAGGTGCACCGGCGCTCTGAAAAGAGCGTAACGATTGACAATAGCCGATCGAACACACAATACTACCGAGTATCACGAACTAATTCAATAACTACGTAAAAGTTATCGAACGATCTGACCGTTAGGAGCTGCGAGAGAGCGCACGTGCGTCCCCAACCGCGGCTCAAATCGGACCACATGTGTGGCTAACTAACGTGCATATATATTTAAATTCTGGCAAATGACTAAATTAACTAATCAAGTTAGAAAAATAAGGGGAGAAAAATAAAACCCTTCCACTGCATGTGTACCTACCGTGTGCACCGTATGTGCGTGCAACTTTCGCGGTTGAATACTTTAATATTGTAGAAACTTCCGCTTTTCGGTTTTAGTTGAATGTCTGGCAACCCTAGTTCTACAGAAATCGTTATATGATTATAGTGTTTGAAACATTAACCATTTCTATACTAATAACACCATAATTTACAAGGTCTTTGATAACATATTCTGAACGACAATCGCCTCAAAAAAATATACATTCGACTTTGATAATGTTTTTTTCTTGCTTATTACATAATCATTTAATTTTATATAAGGTTTAAAATGTACTCTTGTTAAGTTATAAATTTTTTGTATAATACAATTATGTTCTTTTATATAATCAATTATAATATATTTTAAATATTTTAGCATATTCTGTTTTATTGATTACTTATTACACCTTTTTTTTATAGAATATTTAATTGCCCATCCCTACTTCGCACTATTTTTTCGTACACCAAAAAACTTTTTGGTTTGCGTACCCGATGACCTCGACATGCTCGTGACGTGTCGCGCTTGCGCCAGACTAGCGACGCGTAGTATAGCGGCCTTTACATATGTAACATTGATATTTTGTATTGACCTTGTGCAGACCATCATATGTTTGATTAATTAATAAATTGTATAAAAATGTATATCACTATTGACCGGAATATCGATAGATGTAAAAACCAGACTAATGTTAATCATTTCAATTTACAAATTATGAATCACTAGATAGTATAAAACAAAGTCGCTTTCTCTGTCCCTATATCCCTATGTATACTTAAATCTTTAAAACTACGCAACGGATTTTGATGCGGTTTTTTTTAATAGATAGAGTGATTGAAGAGGAATGTTTATATGTATAATAACATCCACTAAATTGTGGAGAAGTACTGTTATTTTTGAGGTTTCTAATGTGATGTCGTAAATAATTACATTTTTTCCGCTTACATTGCAACAAACGCAGGCTGAACCGTAACAATGTAGTGTATGAATTTAGATATTCCAAAGATAGCAGGAAATCTTAATGGTATAGGGAAAGAGGAATTGTTTTACTCCAAATTTAACGCGTGCGGGCCACGGGCAGTAACGAATAAATCAAAACTACTGGATCGGTTTTAATCATTTTTTCAATGAATGACATAGGCTATATATTTTATACCCGTGCGAAGCCGGAGCGGGCCGCTAGTTTTAAATAATTTATACTCCAATAATTTAAAAATTTACACAGTTATTCCATTGTCTTGAGTTTGCACTTATGTCGGTGGTTGTTACGACTGCTTCAAACTTATTTTCATAAAAAAACTAGCTTTCCACCTCGACTTGGCACAGGTGATTGGTGAAACGGGGTAAAGAAGGAAATGCGATATAATCTGGACTTTACATAAAGTTCCTCGCAACCAAAAATAAAGATGTCAGTTTGAAGGTTCTTACATAACTTCTACGGTTTTAATGAATTGTAAAAATTAAAGCGATAATATATAGATATTGTTACGTATCCGCCGTAATAACTGTAGATATTTTTGGAACGAACTTCCTTGTCGCGCGTTACACGCTTCGAGCAAGTGGGAGCGAGACACAAAAAAGTGTATTAAGACTTTTTTCCGACACTTCTTGTTATATTTACCGCCGTTTATCAACTGTATACATCTCCGCACAATGTATTTGTATATATATTTATATATGTGTGTATGTGCATACATAAAAACATTATTTAAATAGCAAAACAAATTAAAATAACATAATATAAGATAACTGAGAAAATAAGTTTTATTTACTTCATAAGTTTTGATTTTTTATTAACTGAATTATCTCAGATCATTCAATTTATAATTTATCACTATTTATTTTATAGATAATAAATATATTTTATTGTAAATTTCTCAATGTAACTCTATCTACTTGATTTTTTTTTTTTTTTCGAACTGACCTACACTGCCGGCTTATTATGCCTTCACAGTTCCACCGGACTACTAAGGGGAGCGCTTAGGGCACTCACCCGATTGTTTTTTAGGCGAAACATCTCAAGGGCACTCGGTGCACCTCGGCTTGAGCTGTCGCCGGATTCCCGACCTAACTAAGCTAGCTAAGCTATCTATCCATACAATACTCATATATGAATTCGTGAAAAATGCATGTGTGACCATGCATGTTTCACGAATGTATATGTGTATTTGGTATCTGACTACTGTGTTATGTGACCTATTTCAGTCCGAAAAGGGCAAAAAAACAGCCCACCACTGAGTGCCTAGGTATCTACTTGATATTTTACAGTATTATTTATAATGACCGTATAGCGGGGCTTGCTATACGATTATTGGCTCCCACGCACGAGCCTCCGCCGCTTCGCTCGGCTATTGGCGAAAACAAAATAACGGCTATGATACGCGTCACACATAACACTAGTATCTACCGGCAGTTTGACGGACTTCGGTGAAAATAGCCTACTATGAACAAAAAACACTCCTATCTTGTGCGATTCTGTGTGAACAAACAACCACCCGGTACGAGGACACGGATCGCCACCGCCGCCAGCGGTCAATGGTGCCCTGACCGGACCCAGAGACAAGAACTAACCGTGTAGGCTGGTACGTCACCACATATTCGTACGATATAGATACAAATCGGTTAATAGTTACATTAGTGTATTACGTCCATGAGAGGCCGAGGCGGGCCGCTAATTACTTATAAATCGGCGGAAAAAAAATTTGGAAGGCCACATGGTAATTAAAATAGTAATTACTAGAAGAAATATCATAATACCTATGCAAATATAAATGTATATAAAATAAAATGATAGTGTGATGTCGTTATGCGCACATAATTTTTTTTTTCGAACAAACTACTCTGGTAGTCTCACCAGGCCCCTATAGTTCCACCGGACTACTAAGGGGAGCGCTTAGGGCACTAACCCGATTTATTTAGGCGATCACCACAAAGGCGCACGGTGCGCCTCGGCTTGAACTGTCGCCGTTATGCGCATATCTCACAAAAACTACTATATAGATTTGAAAAGCACAGTGTGCGCCGTCTCGGGATTTCTGGTGGATGTGAAACATCGACATTATTTTGTATATGCATAAATGAACAGATTATGAGATTAAATAAATATGGCATAATTTAAAAATGAAATATTACGAATTCTTACCAGAAAATGATTACTGTTTATTTAATAAACATTTATTTTCATTAAATACAAGACTACAAAACATTTTTTTCAAATTGTGGCAACTCAATTCTTGTCGCCACATCGTACATACTACTACATATAGACTGTATGTATGGCGACGCGTCGCCACGGCATGCGTCGCCACGCCAGCAAAGGTTTTACGTCCGGCTATAGATGTTTCACATCAACAAACTTATTAATGTTATTTTGTACTCACTCGGCACATATCTAAAGAAATTACGATATTTTCGTTTACTAGGAACTATATAAGCACTGCGCGTTCATCTACGTGTGTTTCCTTGTCGTGGAGAAATGGGACAAGTGGTATGGTGCGCATTAGCAGAACAACACCGACGACGTCGCGGGCTTCAGCTTGTTAACAAAGCTTGCCAAATTGATAACTAGGAACGAGGTCGTTATGATTTTATGGATTTACTTCCATCCGCAAATAATTATATAAAACATTAGGCAATGTCGAATGTTAATTGACAATTTTTGCTCATGTTTTTTCATATAAAATTGTGTTACGGACGGACAATTTTATAATACTAGCCTTTGCTTATTCGCCTCGCTGAGTTTAGACAGAACTTTGGCCGTTATAATATAATAACTTAAGTAATCAATGTCAGAAATACTTTATTCAATTTATAGGCTCTAAGAAAGCGCCTATGTACGTCTAAAACCATCACCGGTTCGGAAAAGTAACTCGGTCATCGAGAAGAACCGGTATGAAACTTGATCGGGTTTATCTGTTTAACATATATAGCTGTATATTTAAAATATATTTCACGTTCCAATCGATTTTAGTGAATGCACAGGGAGCAGTCAATTCCAGAAATCACCATTGTTCACATACTGATCCCCACTATAATAGTCAAATAATATAAGGTTAAGAATAAAATATAATAAACTAGCTGACCCCGGCGAACTTCGTACCGCCTAACAGTCGATTCTTAAATATTTTTTTTAATACTTATTCTGCTATTCGGGACCATCGTATAAATATTAACATTAATATTTATACGATACTAACGTCACTCACTTGTTATGCCTTCCCGGAATCTCTCCACTAACACTTAAACTTTATGCTATAGTATTAAAGTTCAAATTGAGTTTTAAGTGTTATTACGAATCGTTTGTATGGAAGTATAGAAAAGTGTTGTTTTTAGACTTTTCCAGGCAATTTTTTTAATTTTTCTCTCCGTAAGGTCCATCCTCGTACTTCATGGAATATTCTAAAAAAAGAATTAGCTAAATCGGTTCAGCTGTTCTCGAGATTTGCGCTTAGCAACACATTTAGCGATTCAGTTTTATATTATAGATAACCACTACATGATAGACTAAGATCCCGCCAAAAATTCACAAAGTTTGTTGTTTCTAAATCCATCAGTGTTTTTTTTTTTTATTATAGGGGGCAAACGAACAGGTGGGTCACCTGATGGTAAGTGATCACCGTCGTCCATAGACACTAGCAACACCAGGGGAGTCGCAAGTGCGTTGCCGGCCTTTTAAATATGTGGGCCTCCGGCGCTCTCAAGTATGGGTTGTCCATCAATAAGAAGCCTTAAGAATTTTATTAATTAGATTCAATCGAGACTACACTTATAATTTGTCATTATTTTTTATCGCTATAGTAACATCGCCTCGCGATTTCGCACGTGCTTATATTTTCACGCCCTCTATTAATTTGAGCTAATGCCCGCACACATCACAAGAAGAATTTACTTATATCTAAAAATGCACAAATTAATTATGTAATGTATCGAAATGATACAATTTAATTAAAAACTTAATTGTATAGTAATTTTTATATTCAGTTACTCAACTAATCACATCGAAGACATACAAAAAGACAATACAATTAATAATTTTCACGTGTGATAAATAATAGTAAAGATTCCATGGAAGATGCCACGATATATTACGTTAAGCTTCACCTGATTTCCTTTATTCCTAGTTACAGCTCCATTCTTAACATTCTCCTTAGGAGTAAACTTTTCAATAAATCTTAACTTATATGATAAATGCAAATGTTTTTTATAACGCTTTCGCGCAGTAACTACTCAATCGATCAGAACATAGGATATTTTTCAGTCAGAAAAAAGAACTGCTCCCGAGGGAAAGGCAAAATTTATATTAAAGCGAACCACGACGCAAGCAAAAGCTAGTAAATTATAGAATGAAGACAATATTTTCAAGTTTAATTCTTTTGGCGCGCTTGGGAAAAATATTGAGGGTGATGTTTTAAAACACCAACACCTAAAAGCGACACCATGAAATTGGTTGATAACTGTCTGTCAAGCTTTCGTTAGAACTGATAACTATATTCAACGTAATTATTCATTATCATTATGAATCTACAACTCGCGTTTTATAACAGTCAAGATAAACAAATATATATTCATACATAAATATACAAGTGTATTTGTGTGTGAATTTAAATTATTTATGGTGGTAAATAATAATTTATTGTGTGTTCGTGATATAAGTGTTTTTTTATACTATAAACTTTTTAAAGTGGGTTTGTATTATTATAGAATTGAGGTTAACTGTCGGTATGTATTCTTTGAATTTGTTTACATTATTATTATTTATTAAATCGTTTATTCTACTTCTTTTTGGTAACTTCCTTGATTTTGTATACTGATATACATATAAAAGAATAATTTTAAAGCCTTTTGAAGTTCATTATCATTTTTATTTCTATTCAAAACGTTATCAATTGCATGTCATTTTTAAGCTAAAAAAGTATAACTTCTTACGTACGTACATAAGTACACACATATGTTTAAACTAGTAATTCAAGAGATTATTGTATTCAAATAAACAAAAACACATTATCTTGAGTTTTATAATATTGGCTCTATATGTCTTACATAAATCAGGTATATGAATGTGTATAAAATTGTTATTGGATATTTTATTGATAGGTTATATAATTAATGTGTTTAAAGAATTGATTTAAAAAAGATCAGATTGTAAAACCAATTAAAATAATAGTCGAACTAAAAGCATATTATATTTATGATTTATGACGCTAGAGTCTCTTCCAGCCATTGATTTGATATTTGTAAAACAAAAGATGCGACAGTAAAACACATTTGATTTATCCACTGTCTGAAACTATAGCTACAATAACGGCTACATAATGTGTAATGTTATTACGTTATAATAATATGCATTAACTTTTGTCGGTTATTCTGCTGTTCGTTATCGTGCTGTTTTGTATCATATTGTAATTTGTAACAATTATACTGTAATGAAATTTATATTCGTTGTTAGTATTGTAGTGTATACATATACGTGACGTGCTCTTCCCTTCACATCTACTAATTGTTGCTTGTCCTGTACGCTAGCACTATGTGTTCAGTGATGTATGAATTGGGGTAGGCAGGTGTGGTGCGTCTACACAGGACAGAAAAAGTCAACGGATAACATCGCTTTTAAAAAATTTGTAAGCAAAATATATTTTTGCTATTAATGTCTTTTTTCCGCTGTTTGTGAAATTTGTTTTTAAAATAAAAAGTAACGTAGTTAGTTACACTGAACATTTATTGTAGATCAGAATTCCCATTTACAGTATGTCGTTTTAATCAATACATTAGGAAGATATAAAAGATTTAAAATTAGGCGTACTAAAAAAATACACATGTAAGTTTCTTTGATGAATTGTGAATGTCAAAGTACAATAAAATAGATCGGATAGTTCACAGTGTTAAAAAGTACATTGCACCCGTGTGAAACAGGGGCGAAAGCTATAGATATCTAATAATATCGTCTGAAATGAAAATCTATCTGAACCCTTAATTCATGGAGAGCGAGTCTCTTTAGTGTCTTAAAATTATCTAAAACATTGTCACCTTAATACCACATGTTTGTTATAAAACTTCTAGGGTGCACGATAAAATATACCCATCTCTTTTCGTCTCGTTAGAAAGTGAATAGATATGCTTTTAATTATCGAACGATTCGTGCAGTAGGTTACGAGTTTTATAGGGTGTTGCAATAACCGGTTATTAGTAATGTTTGTGCGGTCAAAAGCGAACGTGCTGTATTTACATTATAGAATGTTTATAAACCACTTCTTAAATTCTGTTTTTTTTTTTATTGTCGAATATGTTTATATATGTGACTCACTTTTACTCGCGGCTTCGCTCGCTATAATGTAATTTTGATTTATATCTATGGTACAGCGAATGTAATCGTATGTCCTTTTCTGGAAACCATGTTCAAAAGTTGCAGAGGGGAGGCTGAGAGTGGAGCAGACGGAGGCTGAGGGAGAAAACCTTGTTAAAACGTTGCCGTAGGAGGAAACCACGTTAAAAATTGAAGGAGTCTTTCGGTCGGAGAATGGCGGGTGGAGGAGGCATCTCTGATACCGGCGAGGCCGGACAAGGGCGGAACGAGCTGGGGACTTGACCTTCCATTACACTAATTCGGTGGACGGGGACGCAGTCTAAGTGGGCTGTCTCGCTCAGTGGCTCAATAGCGCGGAAGATGTTGTTACATTGTGAGTTTTTTTAGTCAGTAATAGTCTGACTCTCTACCGCAGCCCAGAGTGAATGGGTGTCCAATATAGGAATTCTCACACGTAAAAAAATGGTGTATAAGCGAGTAGTTATCGAACAACAGTTCTGTGAACATAAATTAGTGATGAAGCTCGTACAAACACCGGTGTCATAGGTTTTGTATCGTCATAATATATATATATATGTAATTTTCCAGACATCGCTAGACATTAATCAAACGGTAAACGACAGTGCGCGTGAGTTAGATACACCTTGAAATATAAATGCACGCAAATATATACATGTATATCTTTATATATTGTACTCATGGGATCATTCTATTCAGTTATTAACAGGCATGATAGATGGCACCGGTGTCGAGGCCCCGCCTGACGGTAAAGCGATCACCGTAGCCTATGGATGTTTGCAACACCGGAGGTATTACATGCGCGTTGTCGACCCTTTAATATCTTGTTCACTACCATCTTGAAAAACCTCATACTGTAATCCCCTAGAAAGACCTCAGCAGGAATCTCGTCCCACAAGCCGAGAGTTCGTGGGATGAAATTCCTTCTGGAACCGAACCAACCGAAAGTTTGAGGGTGTATTCCCTGCCGATGACGAAGCGATACGACTGTGGAAGCCACCACCCCTTATTTCTTTTGTGTATACTTTTTTTATTTCTCACATTACAAAAGAAAATAATAATACCAAATATTCAGTTTCCTAGAACGTAATTTTAGATAGAAATCCATTAACAAGCACTTTCAAGTGTAAATTGTAGGTGGATGGATATGATACAGGTCTCTGAGTGTTCGATATCTGAGGGTCTTAGCATGATATCGGGTAGTTTAATACAACCTTAATACATTTTCGGGTATAAATCGGTTGGAAGGTTGGCATAATTATACTTGACTTGGATATTTTTTGGTGCGAAGTATTTGGAAGTTAGTGATTTAGCTTTAGTTAGTTGCGGTGGCGAAGAGTAAAGGTAATTGATTCTCCATCACAATTGTAGAGGAACAAATTTGGTTTTCATTTTATGGTGTAATAACTTTCAATCAATTTAAAAAATACAATCCATTGCATAAATATAATACCTCGGCACAATAACCACAATAAATATACTCTAAAATGCAAAGAAAAACAATTCCAACCTGACTTATGACCTGACTTGTGGTTCCAGAAGTTAGCAGGTATGAACAAACGATCTGTCAATAAAGAGTAACCATGTAATTTAGCAGTAAAGCAAGCAATATCGCTCGCGGCGCTGTGTTCCGGTCGGAAGGGCGCAGTTGCCAACACGTACTTGCAGGCGAGTCGTTCTAACTTATTATTCAGTATTAACCCATCTAAATGACCTCGGATTTGTATGCTACAGTGGTTACTTGACTTTAAGTAATTGGCATATCCGTTGCCCACGTTATTTCCATAATACTTATATTAATTTACTTCGACTTATTTCAATCTATACAATTTAATTTAACCTTATGTCAATCTAAGTTTGATATTAACAATGTATATCTTCTTATATGGAATGTATTTTATATTAAGAACTAACTATCTTATATAATATATTTAACATATAGAGGAAAAAACTTAAAAAGAAGTTGAAAGCAGGCATATACTCGTACTTTGCTTACAAAATTTATTTGTGAACAAAATTACTCGTATAGTTCCCCTCTCCTGCGCATGCGTGTCACACCACTTGCCCCAGTTTACACATCCCTCAATATTATTGGTCGCTAAGACATAATAATTTACACTGTAACTATAGCTTTTGCTCTCAATTTCACTCACGTTCATGAAATTTTTATATGTCCCACGTGGACAGTAATGTTTTTTTTACTGTTCCTTCGATAAAGAGTTTAATATAATTTTTTTTTTTTTATTTATATTTATTTTCATTAATAACTTCATGACGATCGCTCGAGTTACAACCAAACATACTTAGATTCGTATTAATATTATTAGTAAAATTAAGGCATACAATATAGCAAGCAGTTGTTAATAAGCATATAAGTAAACGTATAAGTATAAGTAAGCAACGTAAAAATCTACGAAGTAGTTCAAATAACAGAAAACGTTTTCAAGTGAATGGACGGATTGTAGTATGTTCGATTGAGTAAAGTATTCTTTTAAATCAAAGTGCACGTTTGCATCTATCTAGATAGTAAATAAAGCGTAGAGCGTGACGTAAATTATTCCTTCCATTAGCTTATTTTATGCATTGTTTGTACACTTTGAATTAATGTATTTGTTATTTATGAGTCTATATAGATGTTTGTTTATGTACTTATGTATATATAGATGTGTATATTTTATTCTTTTTTTTTATATTTCGTATTTCTGTTAGTGACAGTACAAAATTAATGAAAAATTGAAAAAAAAAAACTTATATTATTAATCTTTATAAAATATATTATATATTTATAATGGCATCTACACGTAATTAGGAAGTTGAAGTTTTAGTGGTGTTACAAAATAATCCTAAGGAGGGTTGACGTGAGGCGCGCGCGGCCGATCGTAAAAATTAAGCCAAACCATACGTCACAATATGGTAAAAATGTCTCGCCGACCCTACTTAGGTGGGATAAGGGTAAGAAGATGATGTCGTTATTTAGTATATATATATATATAACGATAGTTTGTTTGTTACTACTCTGTACAATCTATCCATGCGTAGTCCGGATTTGTAGGTTAAGGTTTTTGGAGCTGTGAAATATTTTGAACAGCTGTCTCTCTATTGTTGTACTATGGAAGTGCTATATTTAGTTTTAGATTATAGTATGTTTCTGTGACCGTCGGGATAATAATATTGAAGAAAAATATATATTTATTGATAAAGATACACTATAATAATAACAATAAATTTTAATTTACTAAACAAAAATAATGTATTACCATATAAAAATATACCGATATAAGCTTTTGGCCTCTCTGAATACAATCGTAAGCTAGACCGGTGAAACTGTAGAGGCCTTGCCAGGTCGACAGTGTGGACAGTTCGAAAAAAAACAAAAAACAATCGTGAGTTCTTGCCTGCACATATCGTCAAGAGTTTAATACAAAACAAAGTCAAATACTTATCATAGTAATCTATAATTGGCAATTGTTTATCTTTTAACTTGTACTTGTGTAAATTTATGTTCTGCTCCAGAGAAACGGCAGTGAATATTTCTGAGCTTTATATCGCTAATACTTCACCGATTAGAGTGCTGTTAATGACTGTACCTTCTCTTAGGAACAGGATTTTGGCCCCCCATAGTGGGACAACTCAGGGTAGTTTTATATTATTATTTGGAATAAACTATTAAATAAATTGTATTTCTAGGGTTGTTGTGTATATATATATATATAAATATCTGTTTATCTTTATATATTGTGTGAGGATATAACGCGGGATGTTTTATTATTTGTAATTTTATAGCGTTCTAAGGAATTAGCGTGCTGTAGAAATCAATACATATCCCTCTAGGAAAGTAAAGACAAAAGTCGAAATGGTCGATTGATGTGACCGATGGAATATCAGTTTGATGTCCGTAGTTTCGAAGCCCCGGAATGGACCAACGAATTTTTCAGAATTCCCGTACATTTACTAATTTCATTTGGTTAAAATATCGGCTGACGGTGAAGGAATACATCGTGAGGAAACCTGAACCTGAGAAATGTTCTAGTAGTATCACTATACGTGACAATTGTGATTTTTCGCTAAGTCGATTCATTTAAAAATTATTAAAGATTAAAAGTTCAATCACAGACGATATTTGGACGTCCAACATGTTTTCTCAATACAGTACAAGTAGTTCCATTGACAAAACAAAGTTAACAATTAAAAAAAAAATAAGGAAAACCCTACGATAAAATCGGAGAGACTAAATAAACAGACACTGAGATTTGACAAACAGTTTTAAATTTTTATGTGTTTGAACAGCTCCTTATTTAAAGGGGCTTTGTTTTTCTGATGGTTTTTTGTTTTGGAATTTTCTACCATTTTAAAAAACCTTCCGAGACAAAAGACAATAAACAACAATAAAAAACAAAGAAGTGCCTTATATTCTTTGGATATAACAAAATAGATTTTAGGCGATATGGTCTAAAATCTAACACGTTAAAACAAGAGGAGCTAACGTTTAAGAAGCTTTCTGAAAAAACACCTTAATAATTATTATTCGGCTTATGCGAACGAAGCCACAAGCATAGGTAATTTATTAATGGTTTATTGGAAGAATTGGCGTGCTTACCCTATCTCGAGTAGGCCGTTGAGTAATAAAGTATGTAAAATATTTTTCTACTAGCCCCGTTCATTCATTCAGTCTTCGACAATCGATCCGAGTTGATTGACCTCTAATTTTATCGTCTGTTGTTATGTTGTTGTCATTATGTCAATTTTCGTTTTTTCATGCATTTCCTATTCTTTCTCGACATTCCTGATTCTTAATGTTTACAATGTTACGAAAGTTATATTAACAAATTTTTATTCAACTAAAAAAGAAATCTCCTATATGTAATGTAAAATGTAGCAGAAACTAAAATTCAAAATCAATTACTAAATCGTAACGTTTTTTGGTACAACAAAATAATGTAAAAACACTATTTAAGTACATACAACATTTAACTATTTTAAAGTCTACTATGTAAAATTTATAGATCGGTGTATTATAATAATTCCAAATATGCGACCCGCGACGCGACGTCTCGTATAGAATATACAATTCGCCTTGTTTATTAAAGCAAATTATTCCTCTATGTTTCATTACTTAATATACTACATATGTGATGTATTATTACTGGTAGTTGTCGAATGATCGAAATTTCATATATTTTTTAAAACTTATTTCTAAAAAAAAAATGTTTCCTATTTAATAGCCACCAAAAAAATCGGTTAACAAATATAAAAGAAAAATATACTGAACTATTTTATCTTTGTCCATTTATACATAGATTTTTAGTAACACGTTAATAAATTTATACATGCATGCTTCGCTTTATTTTTTTATAAATATATTGGCGGAGACAAAACGATTAAGTACCGTTTCTGTTTAGTGGCTATTGACAAGCTTTAGTGTTATAATAAAAAATGGGATTAGTTTGTCTTTTCCCTTAATACTGAAACTTATGCATTATAGTTCGATTTCAACAACTAGACTATCACTAGTCATAATGAAATACTGCCAAACAGTATAAGTAGTAGAAATTCGAAGTCTTGGTGGAATCAAAGTTAGATTAATTTACATTTGTTACATCTGAAAATATATCCTAATTGAATTTTTATCTGTATAATATCTACATTTAATTGTGACTCGTAGACTGTTGCCAGAACCGACAAAATCGAATCTTAAAATAAATATATATGTATACTCGTATATATGGGTATCACGTTCTCTTTAATTTATGCTTCAAACTAAGTAAATTAGTCTCTTTGTTACAAAAAAAGAGATATGTAAATATTATATTATTTTAACAATCAACTCTTAAAAAATATGTAAGATAAGATACCATGCGCCTCGAAGTTGAATAAAAAATTGAATTATATAAAGCCGTCGCTATGAATCACTGTCTTTAACATATTCTATTAAGTTACTAAGCCTTTGCTTGCGGTTTCAATAATCAAAATAAAAAATAATTTATTCGA
Source organism: Antheraea assamensis (assembly GCA_035772565.1). Classification (NCBI taxonomy): domain Eukaryota; kingdom Metazoa; phylum Arthropoda; class Insecta; order Lepidoptera; family Saturniidae; genus Antheraea; species Antheraea assamensis. The sequence continues at coordinate 737,560 of JAQQSE010000107.1, forward strand.
TTTAAGCCTTGAGAAGAAGACGTTCATGAACGTCAAAACTAATACCGATTCGGTAAATAACCGAGTCATCGAGAAAAACTGGCAAGAAACTCGATTTGGTTTATCTTTTCGTTATTCAAAACATAACACATTTTTACGAACTCACATAGTTACTAAAAGATATCGACAATTACATTCGTTTTCGGTGGATGCGCAGAGAGGGGCGTCATTTCCGAACGTCACCGTCGTTCACAAATTGATCCACCTTATAAAATAGCCTTTAGATATTAAAATCCGCTTGGCATGGTGCTTGAATCCATCCATTTAGTATAGATTTGAATGATCTATTGGGAATTGTACATTTTATTGTAATCGAGAGCTAATCTTTACTCTTTTTTATACCCTCGAGAAGGTTAATGTAAAATGTAGGTTTTTGTAGGTGGTAGAGCTACGCTGAAGCTATTACTGGTTTCAGCATGAATGGGTCGGCTCGCCCAGGGTAGTACCACCCTCTCACAGAAAACCGACGTGAAGTAACAGTGCTTGCACTGTTGCGTTTCGTTCGATCAGTGAGAGTGCCGGTGGCCCACATATTTATAAGGCCGGCAACGCACTTGCAACTCCCCCGGTGTTGCTAGTATCTATGGACGGCGGTGATCACTTATCATCAGGTGACCCACCTGTTCGTTTGCCCCCTATAATATAAAAAAAGTAATGCTGATCGATTAGGCAATTAAGACGTGAAACCGTAATATATAAAGTCATTTTCACTTTTATAATAGTGGTTTGGATAAATATAATTTTAATGAGTAGATAGGAATCAAACAGTTTCCTAATATTAAAACTTTTAATTAGCTTGTCATTGACAAATTATTATCAAATATCACACCAAAATGTGAATGTGTCAAATTGTTGGCTAAATTATAAGTGAAAGTTTATTGGTACATCGCGTTATTTTCTAATAAACACTTGGAAAAGGTGTTTCGAGAGTTCTCACCGTTCATAGGTGTTAGACGTGAAAAGATCTGTCCTTAATTATGACAGCAATATTAGACTTTTTTTAAAATAACTGTTAGTTAATAAAATATAAACTGGGACGATGAGCACCATTAGCTTAGTAACCTAAAAATCTATCACTCGAATATTCTGATTATATAGTGGTCATTTGATTAATGAAGGGATTGTTTTGTAGAAAGCCATCTTTAAATATTATAGTGTACATTATTTTGAATATCCCCTGGAATTCACTGACCATTGCTACGTCAAGTACAATCGATTACACTCGTTTCGCTCCGTCACGGAGCATCTTCAGATAGATGTTAATTTTTTCGATCGCCCTCTCGTATCGTTTGTGTGAGACGTGCTAGCGGCCAAGCAATTTCAGGCGGAAGTGCAAATTAACGTGCACTCTAATATTAACATATCGGTTGATACTCAAGTTTGATTACACTCGATAGAACGTTAACGTCGGTTTTATTTTATTATAATATATTTACAAACAACAGCACGCAACTTTGTCTACTTAATAACAATATAAATGTTAATAAAAATAAAATAAAGACCAGCACAAGCTAATCTAGCATCACAATAAAAAAATTGGGTATAACAACTTTCACGGTGTTTATCTATCTCAGATATATCGTCATACATTATCTTTGTGTAGCTCTGACGGTTTATACTGATATTGAAATAGCTAGCACATAGCAACAATTTATTTTATACTTATTTGAAACTGTTACATTTTGGCCAATTTTAACAATGGGTGATGTATATATTTTTTAAACCCATAGAGTAATTTTTGTATGATACACTTATGAAGCATCTATCTATCCTCACAAACTTTCACGTTACTTTCACTGAATTAAATATTGTTTCGAGAAGGACGAATTATTTTCTGTAACGGAGAACAGACGAGTAAGTATTCGGCTTGAAGTAATTTGATATATTTGAGTTGATCACAACCTTCTTTACTTTTTTTCGTACGTTACAGGTTTAAGCGTTTGACCATAACTTCATTTGATGTTAAATGATCATGTGGTCTAAGATGGTAGTCACGCTGAACCTAGAGGGTTACTGGCTCTCAAATGCTGATATATTTGAGTTGATCACAACCTTCTATACTTTTTTTCGTACGTTACAGGTTTAAGCGTTTGACCATAACCTCATTTGATGTTAAATGATCATGTGGTCTAAGATGGTAGTCACGCTGAACCTAGAGGGTTACTGGCTCTCAAATGCTGATATATTTGAATTGATCACAACCTTCTTTACTTTTTTTCGTACGTTACAGGTTTAAGCGTTTGACCATAACCTCATTTGATGTTAAATGATTATGTGGTCTAAAATGGTAGTCACGCTGAACCTAGAGGGATACTGGCTCTCAAATGCTGATATATTTGAGTTGATCACAACCTTCTATACTTTTTTTCGTACGTTACAGGTTTAAGCGTTTGACCATAACCTCATTTGATGTTAAATGATTATGTGGTCTAAAATGGTAGTCACGCTGAACCTAGAGGGATACTGGCTCTCAAATGCTGATATATTTGAGTTGATCACAACCTTCTATACTTTTTTTCGTACGTTACAGGTTTAAGCGTTTGACCATAACCTCATTTGATGTTAAATGATCATGTGGTCTAAGATGGTAGTCACGCTGAACCTAGAGGGATACTGGCTCTCAAATGCTGATATATTTGAATTGATCACAACCTTCTATACTTTTTTTCGTACGTTACAGGTTTAAGCGTTTGACCATAACCTCATTTGATGTTAAATGATTATGTGGTCTAAAATGGTAGTCACGCTGAACCTAGAGGGATACTGGCTCTCAAATGCTGATATATTTGAGTTGATCACAACCTTCTATACTTTTTTTCGTACGTTACAGGTTTAAGCGTTTGACCATAACCTCATTTGATGTTAAATGATTATGTGGTCTAAAATGGTAGTCACGCTGAACCTAGAGGGATACTGGCTCTCAAATGCTGATATATTTGAGTTGATCACAACCTTCTATACTTTTTTTCGTACGTTACAGGTTTAAGCGTTTGACCATAACCTCATTTGATGTTAAATGATCATGTGGTCTAAGATGGTAGTCACGCTGAACCTAGAGGGTTACTGGCTCTCAAATGCTGATATATTTGAATTGATCACAACCTTCTTTACTTTTTTCGTACGTTACAGGTTTAAGCGTTTGACCATAACCTCATTTGATGTTAAATGATCATGTGGTCTAAGATGGTAGTCACGCTGAACCTAGAGGGTTACTGGCTCTCAAATGCTGATATATTTGAGTTGATCACAACCTTCTATACTTTTTTTCGTACGTTACAGGTTTAAGCGTTTGACCATAACCTCATTTGATGTTAAATGATCATGTGGTCTAAGATGGTAGTCACGCTGAACCTAGAGGGTTACTGGCTCTCAAATGCTGATATATTTGAGTTGATCACAACCTTCTATACTTTTTTTCGTACGTTACAGGTTTAAGCGTTTGACCATAACCTCATTTGATGTTAAATGATTATGTGGTCTAAAATGGTAGTCACGCTGAACCTAGAGGGATACTGGCTCTCAAATGCTGATATATTTGAGTTGATCACAACCTTCTATACTTTTTTTCGTACGTTACAGGTTTAAGCGTTTGACCATAACCTCATTTGATGTTAAATGATTATGTGGTCTAAAATGGTAGTCACGCTGAACCTAGAGGGATACTGGCTCTCAAATGCTGATATATTTGAGTTGATCACAACCTTCTATACTTTTTTTCGTACGTTACAGGTTTAAGCGTTTGACCATAACCTCATTTGATGTTAAATGATTATGTGGTCTAAAATGGTAGTCACGCTGAACCTAGAGGGATACTGGCTCTCAAATGCTGATATATTTGAGTTGATCACAACCTTCTATACTTTTTTTCGTACGTTACAGGTTTAAGCGTTTGACCATAACCTCATTTGATGTTAAATGATCATGTGGTCTAAGATGGTAGTCACGCTGAACCTAGAGGGTTACTGGCTCTCAAATGCTGATATATTTGAGTTGATCACAACCTTCTATACTTTTTTTCGTACGTTACAGGTTTAAGCGTTTGACCATAACCTCATTTGATGTTAAATGATTATGTGGTCTAAAATGGTAGTCACGCTGAACCTAGAGGGATACTGGCTCTCAAATGCTGATATATTTGAGTTGATCACAACCTTCTATACTTTTTTTCGTACGTTACAGGTTTAAGCGTTTGACCATAACCTCATTTGATGTTAAATGATTATGTGGTCTAAAATGGTAGTCACGCTGAACCTAGAGGGATACTGGCTCTCAAATGCTGATATATTTGAGTTGATCACAACCTTCTATACTTTTTTTCGTACGTTACAGGTTTAAGCGTTTGACCATAACCTCATTTGATGTTAAATGATTATGTGGTCTAAAATGGTAGTCACGCTGAACCTAGAGGGATACTGGCTCTCAAATGCTGATATATTTGAGTTGATCACAACCTTCTATACTTTTTTTCGTACGTTACAGGTTTAAGCGTTTGACCATAACCTCATTTGATGTTAAATGATCATGTGGTCTAAGATGGTAGTCACGCTGAACCTAGAGGGTTACTGGCTCTCAAATGCTGATATATTTGAGTTGATCACAACCTTCTATACTTTTTTTCGTACGTTACAGGTTTAAGCGTTTGACCATAACCTCATTTGATGTTAAATGATTATGTGGTCTAAAATGGTAGTCACGCTGAACCTAGAGGGATACTGGCTCTCAAATGCTGATATATTTGAGTTGATCACAACCTTCTATACTTTTTTTCGTACGTTACAGGTTTAAGCGTTTGACCATAACCTCATTTGATGTTAAATGATTATGTGGTCTAAAATGGTAGTCACGCTGAACCTAGAGGGATACTGGCTCTCAAATGCTGATATATTTGAGTTGATCACAACCTTCTATACTTTTTTTCGTACGTTACAGGTTTAAGCGTTTGACCATAACCTCATTTGATGTTAAATGATTATGTGGTCTAAAATGGTAGTCACGCTGAACCTAGAGGGATACTGGCTCTCAAATGCTGATATATTTGAGTTGATCACAACCTTCTATACTTTTTTTCGTACGTTACAGGTTTAAGCGTTTGACCATAACCTCATTTGATGTTAAATGATCATGTGGTCTAAGATGGTAGTCACGCTGAACCTAGAGGGTTACTGGCTCTCAAATGCTGATATATTTGAATTGATCACAACCTTCTTTACTTTTTTTCGTACGTTACAGGTTTAAGCGTTTGACCATAACCTCATTTGATGTTAAATGATCATGTGGTCTAAGATGGTAGTCACGCTGAACCTAGAGGGTTACTGGCTCTCAAATGCTGATATATTTGAGTTGATCACAACCTTCTATACTTTTTTTCGTACGTTACAGGTTTAAGCGTTTGACCATAACCTCATTTGATGTTAAATGATTATGTGGTCTAAAATGGTAGTCACGCTGAACCTAGAGGGATACTGGCTCTCAAATGCTGATATATTTGAGTTGATCACAACCTTCTATACTTTTTTTCGTACGTTACAGGTTTAAGCGTTTGACCATAACCTCATTTGATGTTAAATGATTATGTGGTCTAAAATGGTAGTCACGCTGAACCTAGAGGGATACTGGCTCTCAAATGCTGATATATTTGAGTTGATCACAACCTTCTATACTTTTTTTCGTACGTTACAGGTTTAAGCGTTTGACCATAACCTCATTTGATGTTAAATGATCATGTGGTCTAAGATGGTAGTCACGCTGAACCTAGAGGGTTACTGGCTCTCAAATGCTGATATATTTGAATTGATCACAACCTTCTTTACTTTTTTTCGTACGTTACAGGTTTAAGCGTTTGACCATAACCTCATTTGATGTTAAATGATCATGTGGTCTAAGATGGTAGTCACGCTGAACCTAGAGGGTTACTGGCTCTCAAATGCTGATATATTTGAATTGATCACAACCTTCTATACTTTTTTTCGTACGTTACAGGTTTAAGCGTTTGACCATAACCTCATTTGATGTTAAATGATCATGTGGTCTAAGATGGTAGTCACGCTGAACCTAGAGGGTTACTGGCTCTCAAGTGCAGCTGCAAGAACATACCTATTGGTGCCTGGCGATTGATTTTCAACATGCGTATTGTAGCTAGCCAGACAAGTTTAGAAAAAGCCCTACCACCATGCTATGGTATCATCACGATGTTTTCTTCCACCGAGAGCTCCAGCCCATACGCAAGGATTAAAACCTGCATTCATACTGATATGGTGTTCGAACTCGCTATCAACTGAGACATCGACGCCTCATTAATTTAGACCAATAAGAAAAAAAAATTGATACCAAATAAAAATTATAAGTTTCATTCAAAATCAACCAGAGAAACTATTTTGCGAAAGCTGGAACATTTGGAAGCCTGTTCAGACTGTGTAGTAAAATTCAGCTTCATAATTTTTTTGACTGTTTAGAAATTGAGGAAATAATCGAGAATGACCGATTTTTACAATATCCGTAACATATGAAATACGACGCGTGCTCATTTTGTTTCGGTTTGATTCAACTATATATAATGATCGGAGTACACGCCTATCTTTATACATATAAAATTCTATTGTACGTGTGCTTGTCACTGAACTCCTCCTAAACGGCTAGACCGATTTTGATGAAATTTTATATCTTTTTAATACGAGCACAAAAAGAGAATTATCCAAATAGGTGCAGCCGTTCTGAAGTGATGATTTTTTTTTTGTTATACGATTAGAGGCAAACGAACAGATTGGTTACCGGATGATAAGTAATCACCGCCCCCCATAGACACCTGCGACACGAGGGCCTTTACAGACGCGTTGCTGGCCTTTGCGAAGGGAGTAGATTCGTTTCTTGAGCCGATAGTGCTACCAATATATATTAGTAAATGTACGCGGAACTCCGAAAAATTCGTTGGTACACGGCTCGATCCTCCGGACATCAATCTGATATTCTAACGGTCAAACCAATCGCTAATCAAAAACTGTTTTACGTACTCTGGCGATGTCCGTAATATTGCGTGATGCAGAATCCAGTTAATAGCTTCTGTCAAGGACATGTTACTTCACTTTTATACCCGAGTGATTTTAATATTTTGTGTGTATAATCGACTCATTAGACTGGCGGAATGTTGATCCGTTGGACCAGGTTTCAACAGATCTCATAGCGCAGCTTACGACCGCCGACTTTTGTGTATATTATGGTTTTGTGTTTTTTATCTATTTTGTTCTGTTCAGTCCCGACCTGATATCTGTTGGATATGTCGAAAAAAAAGTTGCAGCCTTTAATATCAATTTTAAGTACTTTTCTCCTTTTTTCATCTAGAATACACGTAAACTAACAATTTTTTTTCTTTCAAAACTCTATAATACAGTTATATTGTAAGGTAGAGCTACGCTGAAGCTATTGCTGGTTTCAGAATGAATGAGTCGGCTCGCCCGGGGTAGTACCACCCGTCTCACAGAAAACCGACGTGAAGTAACAGTGCTTGCACTGTTGCGTTTCGTTTGGCCAGTAAGAGCGCCGGAGGCCCACATATTTAAAAGGCCGGCAACGCACTTGCGACTCCCCTGTTGTTACTAGTGTCTATGGACGGCGGTGATCACTTACCATCAGGTGACCCACCTGTTCGTTTGCCTCCTATAAAAAAAAAAAAGAGAAAAAGAAAAAAAGTCATAAATATTCTCCCTACCAAAAAATTGCACAACGCGCCTAAAGAATTTTCACTTAATAAAAAAAAGAAGTACAGATAATAAATAATATCTAAATATTAACACGAGAAGTTTTAGAGAACACACTTTGTAATACCTATTACGGTCAAATTTTAACAACTAAGCACAACCATGTATTAATACTTAAAGGTAAACATTTTACCCCATTTCAATAGCGCACGCGTAGGTGTGAGAGATTTGACATGGTTGTATATCATACAGATAGGAGTGTAGAGAATTAAAATGTATATATAACTAACGACGAGCCCCGGCTTTCCATGGGTGCAGTGTATTATTTCGGCGTTATAAGTGCCTTAACGATTTAAATCTCTTTTGCCGCTGTAACTATTTACAGTTCATTAAAGTTATAAAATCTACGTACGTGATTTCACACAAACATTTTTTGTTTTTTTTTTTTTGCTCGTAGTTATATATTTGTGATATCTTTCATATTATATACAACTAGCGGCCCGCTCCGGCTTCGCACGGGTATAAAATATATAGCCTATGTCATTCACTGAAAAAATGATTAAAATCGATCCAATAGTTTTGATTTATTCATTACTGCCCGTGGCACGCACGCATTAAAATTGGAGTAACCTCAAAAATAACAGTATTTCTCCACTATTTAATTTATGCTATTATACATATAAACATTCCTCTTCAATCACTCTATCTATTAAAAAAACCGCACCAAAATCCGTTTCGTAGTTTTAAAGATTTGAGCATACATAAGGATATAGGGACAGAGAGAAGCGACTTTGTTTTATACTATGCAGTGATGATTATTCTTAGTAGCTGCATAAATATTAGTCATTGTCAATATTTCTAATGTAATACACATAACAAATTAAAATTGCGTTACAGTGTAGACGATCTTACTAAAGTTCTCTATAAGGATTTTGTAGCAACACGAAATCTTGTTTTGAAATGACAGACTACACTATTACATTATAATAAAAGTGAATACACCGAAAGGCTATATGACAAAACTACGTGGAATGTACGTCTGTATAGATATCTGACTGTGTAAAAGTATTGAATGAGCCTATAATAGAGTGGATCAATATGTGAACGATGGTGATGTCTGGAATAGACACTACTTACTATGCATCCTCTAAAAACGATTGTAACGTGTAATGTATTTTAAATATACATCTATATATTATGTTAAAAAGATAAACCCGATCCTAGTTTGTTGCCGGTTCGTCTTGATGACTGGGTAGTTTGTCTGAACCAGTAGGTAGCTATTACGTTCATAATTCATATGCACCTTCTCAGGGCCTAAATTCAATAAAGTATTTATGATTATGAATGCAAATCACTCAGTTACGTCGTAATTAGTCCAGCTCAAATTGGCTAAAGACATATATAGAGTTATGAGAGTCGTAATCTATATATAAATAAATAGGATTTAAGTGTCTTTTTGTGATATCAGAATAACAGCTTTTTACTAAATGGATATGAAAGTATATACGGCGTATATAACATAAAACTAATTTTTTAATTTTTTATCCGTCTGTCTGATTATGTCGGCTAATCTCCGAAGCGGCTGGACCGAGTTTAACGAAGTTTACACTGAACAAAATATTTTCGCCTAATTTCATGTGAACGAATTCGCGGATCTCAGCTAACTTTTAACTAATATTATAGATGCCAATCTCAATTTGTTTGTTTGTTACGTTTTCATGGTTTAAATCATCACAAAATTTTGCGTACATGTTATCAGATGTCGAAAAATTGATATTCGATCTTTCAACCAAAATAGAGAGCCATTCCCGTGGGATAGCAAAATATATTTTACTACAAAAATGCGAGAGAAGCAGCGGGCAAAAGAATAATGTTATAAGAATGAACGGAAATTTTCTCGTTCACCCGAAAAAAACTGAACGAATTTTGATCAATCTCTACTACCGTAACCTTATATAAAATACTAGCTGTTGTCCGCAGCTCCGTATGCGTTTTTTTTTTTATAATTGTGAATTACTTCTTATAAGATCGGCTAACTATCAGTGAAAGTCCCATGAAAATAGGTCCAATCGTTTTAGAGATAATACTACAGACGAAGTCACGGATGACAGCTAGTCTAAAATAAAGTAGTCAATATCACCCGCTGTAATTTTAACTATCCGTCAATGAAATTTCTGTCAATATCGGTACAGCCGTTTCGGAGATTACCCGGAACATACAGACCGACAGACAGACAAAAATTTTAAAAATTGTATTTTTGTTATCAGTATCGTGTATACGTTCATATCCAATCAGTTATAAACGTTATTTTGATATTACAAACAGACACTCCAATTTTATTTATATATATAGATCAGAATAAAACATAGGCTATAATTTATAAAGATGACTTTTAATTTGCCTGAAATATAATGATATTTATGACGTTGAAATGAAAAAAAAAACGATGTCATCGGTTTTTTTTTCCCACGTCATTTGAGAGCTATATCGGTGTACGCTTCATAAACCGTTATAAGTTATCTTCAATTATTAATGATGATTTATGAAGAGACAGCCATAGTTCAGGGTTGGTGAACACCAACGCCACCTGAGGATGTCGACGCGTCTGCTGCCAGTTTCTCTGTAGCGCTCACGGAGATAGGCGATGCTTCGATGCCACGAAGCAGTAACCGACCACATACACTGGTGGTATTTTGTTGGTCGTCGGGTTTGTACTTGGTAAGAGTCCAACACTACCCTTCGGGAGAGTGGGTGTCCTATACAAGATAGCACGTAAAATAAAAAAGAAATAAAATGTTGTCATAATTTACAAAGATCCAAAGGCAGACGAAGTCGCGGGCCGCTGTTTGTTAATCGTATTTTTGGAAGATATTATCGTACGCTACACGGTTGTGTATCGATTGTGCGCTGCGTTTTTTACTATTTTATATACTGCCCCCTGTGACACATTCGCTAGAATATATTGTCTCTCGTTTCAAAATACTTCCGACCGAGCAAGATTTCTGTCGTCGTGACCTTTATTTTAATTTTGTTCTTCGAATCAGTGGTTGTGAAATGTGTGAACGGTATTTCTTTACACACTTTCGAAGTATTTATGTGCTTATGATTGCATATACTTATACAATACTAGCTGACACCCGCTTGATTTGTTATGCGCGTCTCTTGTATTTCTCGGTAGTAAAAATGTATGTAAAATTAAACGGAAATGACAAAGAAAATCAATGGAATCTAAGAACTAACTAAGAACTAAGGTCATGGTCTCATGCGGATACGTTCTTAACATCTCTGTTATACCAATGCCCGTAAATTTATCCTGTAGGCAGACGTTGTCTTGCTGTAGATTTTAATGAATTATGCTTATAAGCAGATAAAATGAACTAGCTTCATTCGTGTCGTGTAGATTTGATTTACACCTCAGGAAATAGTAAATTTGTCTGAGTAGTAAGGAACAAACTTATCCAAATTATTCTAATTAATTTTTTAAAATAATTATTTTCAGGGATCGACTTTTATTTTTATTTCCTTATTTTCATTTGTATTTAATAATTATGAACGATTACATAGTCGAAGAATATATATTAATAAAGGATTAATAAATTTTATACCTTCTAGAAGGTACTCGACGTCCCTGTATGTACCCTTGACAAAGTTTATGTAAAACTTTCACGATGACCGGTTGAATGGATAAGGCGTGAGAGCAAAATAAAGAAACGTAAGGATACATTTTGATAAAATATGATAGCTCTTATTCCCTTTCCCAGTATAAACCATACCAACGGCAATTACGACTCTCGATTGTTTCTATCTCTCTCAATGGACAGTTATGTTGTTTTGCTTTTTAGTTAGCACATTGCATTTTCAGATGCAAATGTTTTCTCAAGCTCTGATAAAAATAACAATATAAATGAGAAAAATAAATACACTTATACAAACTATAAGTTTAAGTAGGACGTAAAATGCATGCGGGTTCCTATTATACTATATACTAGGCATTAAGGATTTTTGGAAATTCAACCCCAAATGTGCATCGCATTTACCTATTACATCTAATAGGGGGTGAAAGTTTGTATAAAAATCCGTCATTCTACGTCATATAAAATAAATAACTGGAAATAATCACTACATAGTAAAATGTATGCGAAGCCACTGGAATCGCCAGTATAGAAAAAACAGTGAACGAAGCAATATAATCAATCGTTTACACAAACAACCGTATCGATTGCGAAACCATTTGACGTAATTGGAAAGCGCTGAAGCGGCTGAAATTATTCCATTAACAATGCATATTTATTAAGTTCACCGACAAATGATTGCTTCTTCTTTTTTATAGTAAAAAATCTGATACTCGTGAATTCGTGGGCGCTGTTTATTATCTTAACAATAAATTTTATCTACAAGAGAATAACATTAGCACCACACAATTTGACCTACTTACCTATGGTAAGAAAACATACGACGTTGCTTGCATAGTTACAAATCCAAGTTTCTTAATATTGTAAGAACTTTATATATGAAAAAAAGCTATCGAGATGTATTTTTAAGGAACAAAAAAGCCGTGGGAGTCGAGTATTTGACCGGTGGAATAATAATTCGATATGCGCAGATTTGAAACCTGACATGTACCAAAGAATTTTTTCGGAATCCGCTTACATTTGCTAATTTAAATTGGTAACACTATCTGCTGACGATGAAGGATAACATCGTGAGGAAACCTGAACCTGAGAAATGTTCTTGTAGTATCACCACCGTATGTGGGAAAAATATAGAACTGTAGATTTTTCCGATTTTGATATCGTCAAAACGTCGCTGGCTGGTGTGGTGACTATGCCCATTGCCTTTCTTTGGAAAGATGCCTATGGCCCTACAGTGGGTCTCTTACAGGCTGGTGATGATGATAATAGAAGAGATACACTAAAAGAAACAGTACGCGCACAACATTAGTGTTCTATCATTTTATTTATATAGAAGAAGATAGTAGCGAATAAACATGGAATAGACCTTATAATAAGTGATTGGAAACTTTAGCTCGGTACAAAGTCCCATAAAAGGTCTGCAGTTGAGAGGACACTAATTAATACGTAAATTGTTACAACTGAAATCAATTAAACAGCAATGTAACTAAATTCATGAATTACCAAAAATAAACACAAATTTGCCACCACATATTTTAGACTCAGTAGGACCGACAATTCTATTCTTAGATATATAGAGCTACGCTGAAGCTATTACTGGTTTCAGCATGAATGGGTCGGCTCGCCCGGGGTAGTACCACCCTCTCACAGAAAACCGACGTGAAGTAACAGTGCTTGCACTGTTGCGTTTCGTTCGGTCAGTGAGAGCGCCGGAGGCCCACATATTTAAAAGGTCGGCAACGTACTTGCGACTCCCCTGGTGTTGCTAGTGTCTATGGACGGCGGTGAACACTTACAATCAGGTGACCCACCTGTTCGTTTGCCCCCTATAATATAAAAAAAAAGAGTTCCCAAATTTGTCGCATAATAATTTCAAACATCATGTCAAGCGGGTTTTACAGTCAGAAGGCATTATATACTGGATTATTATTTAACAGATAGCACGGTCTTAAAACTACCGCCTCCCTGTACACACGCAAAAAATAATAAATGAGAATAATAAGGAATTATATTGTTTTTATATTAAAACAAAAACTATGTATAAAAAAAAATAAACAACGTCAACTTTGTTGCCGATTCTTCCTGATGACATGAATCTCGAACTGGTTGTAGCGTTTTAACGTTCATAAAGTACCGTACAAGGTTTTTGCGGCCTAAATTGTGTTTTTTTTTGTTTTAATTGTCCGCGCAATTTCAGTAATCAAGTAAGAAAAGGAAACTTCTTCTGCAACCTATAAAAATAGACTTGAACGACATAAGAATCATTTGGCTACAAGACTTATGAATACAAATGACCCTTTATCGTCGTCTCTTAGCAAACGACACTGCGCAAGTCAATTTCGTTGATATTACAGGGGAGTGATAAATCTGTTTTTTTTTTCTTTATTGCATTATCTTGATTTTATTTTCATGCAGTATTTAGTGACGTGAAGAATGCTCTCTTATTGGTTGAATCGTTCAAAATGTGATAGATAATTTAACACAACGTGAGAATATTTATCCAATTAAATTTTAAATTAAGAACCGCCAAGCGGGTTTCGATATCTCGACTGAAAAGGATGCGGCTAACTTCAATCTAACCATTCTATGTAGTGAAGAAAATGCATAACGACACATCGTAGGATGAGCACTCACAAAATATTTAAATGTCGAGAACAAATGTTATTAAAACCTTGGTGCTGATTGCTGATTATAAAACAAAAAAAAAAAAATCACCCGCGTACAAACTAAAATAAAGCAACCAAGTTATAATTGTAAAACAACTAGCAGGACCGGCGGACATTGTCGCTGCCCTGATAATAAAAATATATACTTAAGTGCATCAAATGCTTAAGATAACTAATGTGTTTAATTTGATAAGGATTAATACTGTATCAGTCTAAATAGTCTTCCAATTACCGCATTGTATGTGACCATTTTTTAGAAGATAGATGAGTATAATAAACTATCCATAAAAGATAGGTATATGCCATCGTAGACTTTTTCGTAGATTTATTAAAGAGGAATATCTCAGTATGCATTGTTTTGTTATATCTCAAAAGAATTAGGCAGCGTTTTCGATTAACGCTCCCAGGCGGCTTGATTTTTTTAACACTTCCAACAATTATCATTATATTTCAACCAATTTACATAAAACCTTGACAAATTATATACCTACATTAACAAATTATATAGTTTCAGAAAATATTATATCTTATCGGTACAATATCTAACTAAATTATTGGTTTACACAGTTTGCGTAGAATTTTATATAAAATTTTTGTTCAGCGTTCAACGTACACTTAAGGCTCACATTGCAGTGGACATTGCTTCTTTAGTTAATTACATTTGCATTGTAAACGTGTTACAGTGAACAATTTTTTTGTTTTACTAAATTCCATGCTTTCTAAAGTCGTGTGGTGTTCTAGTGGTTTGACCGGTGGAATATCAATCCGATGACCACACATTCAAACCCCGACATGTACCAACGATTATTAGGAATTCGCGTACATTTACTAATTTAAATTGGTAACAACATTGGCTGACGGTGAAGGAAAATATCGGGAGGTAACCCGAACCCGATAAATGTTTTTGTAGTACCATCTCCTATGGGAAATATATAGAACTGTGGATTTTTCAGAGTTTGAAATCGCCAATACGTCGTGGGTTCGCGTGGTTATTATGCGAAGAAGCCTATGGCCCTGCTGTGAGTCTCTTACAGGCTGATGATGATAATCATGCTGAATATGACATGGATAACAACTCTATTAATTATAGCTGTACCCGCGACTACTAACGCGTGTAATTTCAAGTTTAAACCAGTCATTAATTAAAATTTAATATTGACGATTAAACGGGTCTCACTCTTTGTGAATGATTCTCTTCTCCGACACGGAGCGTGCCACAAACCCATTCGGTCGTTACTCACTCTTTGACTTGAGAGTCTTGAGTCTCAGGGTATGTCATGGTGCTCAAAACAACAGTCGACCGTGCCTCATACACGTGCTTATTTTTATTTCATCATGGGAAAACGAGAACCGTTTCAGTAACTGTCCATCAGAAATTGAATAATCATTCGCTAATTTATTTACTTTTAAGCAGCATACAGCCACGCGATCTCAGCCGCGCTGATTAAAAAAGAAAAAAATGTTTTTGTCCTTTGTTTATAGCTCGATAATTACCAAGGACAAACAAACAACTATTCTGAATAATAAGCGAAAAGGTATTAATACAAAAATAAAATGAATAACGCGAACAAATTAAAAATTCGTTTATACAGAAAAAAAACACACTGATCAAATTAAATTAATGATTCAAAAAGGTTTTGTAAGCAAAAATTATGGAATACAAAATGACACATGTAAAGTAGTGAATAGAATACAACTTATGTGAATATTTAAAAACTAAATTAATATGTTATCCCTGTTACTATATTTTTTTTATTTATTTACACAAATTTAAAACAATAAAATACTATAATATATTCGTATTACAAGTTATAAAATAAAAAATAGTAAATAATCGAAAAATTATTAGCATAAAAAATACAACTATATATAACTATGACTGTATATATATATATACAAAAAAAGGATGGTTTTGGTTTTTATTTCAATAACGTTTACGTTAAATATATAATTAGTGAACTCTAGTGACTGCTTTAGTTAACCGCTGTGTTGCAATCACTATCGCTCACCGCGGGAAATATTTAAAAATATATGTCCTGTTAACAAGGAAACGTGACAAACAAAAGGAAACTATAATCCTTTTATAAAATATAAATCAAGATAGTACAAAACTAAATGCTGCTGAGCTAGCGCGAATGTATGTATTTGTTATGTGTTATAAGTGTGGAAAAAAAATTAACTACACCATGTAAAAAATAGCAGTTCTTCGGTTTCTTCATAAGTTAAGTAAGAAAGCCAATTTAAAATTAATTACTTAACATTTGATTTTGATAAATAGATAAATATTAAGAGTTTTGTTGATTTTTTTATACAGCATAATACTTAAATAATAATAATGGCGTACTAGAAAAATCGTTATAAAATATGTTTTATGCAATCGAAGATATTTCATAAGCACCGATTTATTCTCTTTACTTGCATTAATATGATCAAAGATAAAAATTACAAAGTTAGAACTACACAAATGAGCATAAATCAAACGTTTTAGAGCCGCAGCCTCCCGTGATCTCTCGGAGAACACTTTCCATCGGCCCACTAACCCGAATCCCCACCTGTCAAACGGGTGAAAGCGAAAATTAGCGAAAAATGACATAATAATGCATAACCGACCTCAATGATAAAATCCAGAATGCTGTTTTGTTCTTTTTTACTTCTTTTTTAATCACAACACTCACACGGCAAACGAGAACGCACTTTTTAATTCACAAATGTCACTGTTAAAATTGGCGCGCAAAAGTTTTTCGTGTACGATGGGAATGCGTTTGAAAAAACGGTACACTGTTCGGCCAACGCGTCTCGACAATTCGGGCTTCGAAGCCCGACTGCAATTACAGACGACTGTTCGCTTACCGCTCACTGATTCACGAAACTATTCACTTGCCGAGTTAAAAACATCTCTTTAAGATACGACTGTGACGTTACTTGTAAACCTGTATACATAAACACGAATGTTTGTTTGTTCCGTATGATTTTATGCAAATTTAATGCACGTTTGGAACTTTATTGTCAAAATAATGCAAATGCGGTACAAAACCTAATCTACTTTTTTTTCAGTGTGTATGGCGGCCACTTTGAAATTTCTCATTTTGTTTTCATTTAATTTTCCTGTGTTGTCATCAGGACTGCACTAACATTAAAAAAATAATTTTCGAACTGATTACGCTATTGGCCTGACGGTCCTTCACAGCTTCAGCGAAGTACTAAAGCGAACTCTTAAGGCAATTCGCCGCTTAGAAACATGCTTAAGGGTGACAAAGTAGCCGATCTTCGACTTGGCTTGTTGATTTGAATTTTGATGCACTAGCGCGGATCTGTCTACGCTAAGCTTAGCTAGGTATTCGTACGTATAAGAGTTCGTGAGACACACATGTGCACCTGCATCTTTGCCTAATGAATTTAAACATGCATATAATATCTGACAACTAGGCTAATCTAGACTAACCAAGTTGGAAAATAAGGGAAAAAATAAAACCCTTCCACCATATGTGTGATCTGTGTTATGTTACTTGACTAGTCATTTAAAATGTTTAGTGTCACTGTATCACGAGTGCAGCGGGCTCGAGAGCTTCACACCGAGGGAAGGAATCAAGGATTGAGCCGCTGCCTAGGTGGGTAGCGGCGAGTGTGCACAGGAGCGAAATTCCCAGCCAGGACCACACAAAATTGCAAAGTCGTAGGTAGGTAGGTCTACAGAGACTGTTTATATTTCAGCTCGCAAGATTTGACCTAAACAAACTAAAAAACATTACAAGCTAAATAAAAAACTTGTTGTAATAATAAAATGATAGAGTTCTATAGTTGTGCGCGGATCTCGTATAAAGTATTGGATAGATTTCGATTTTAGTTTAATTTCACTTCTTAGGCACCTGGTCCTTATTTAAGTCGTATGGTGGTAGGACTTTTTCTAAGTCCGTCTGGCTAGCTACCACCTTCAAGTTGAAAATCTGTCGCCAAGCACCTGTTGGTGTATTCCAGCATCTGCACTTGAGTGCTAGTATCCCTCTAGATTATGCGTGACTTACCATCTTAGACCACATTATCATTTAATATCAAATGAGATTATAGTCAAAACGTTTACCTATAAAGTATAAAAAAAGTCAGTTTGTCTATTTGTAACGCTTTCAAGCCTTAAATTAATGAATTTAGCTACAGAAAAGGACATAGGGTTCTATAGATTCTTATCCAAAAAACATGTACTGTTCCCGAAGGGTAGTTCAAAACAAAATTAACACGAGTGAAGCCGTGAGTAAAAGCTAGTTTAATACAAAGTTATAAACGTTATAAGATACTAGGGCTTTTGTAAGCGCTTTGCGCACACCGATGTGTGTTGTCTTGCCGTGGCGAAGAGGAGCGAGCGGTGTGTTGTGCATGCGTAGGACAATGCAGACAAAGTCGCGGGTATGAACTAGTTAATGATTAACAATGACGTCTGGAAGTGACATCCTGTCTGTATATTCATTACCACATGCAAGAGTGGCTCTCTTAGGGTTTTGATTGAGTTTATTTTCCGGCTCCTTTTCTGGTGACCGAAATCTTTTACAAACTGGTGGTAAAGTTTTTACGTTCTTAAGTGTCTACTTAGATTTTTGGATATAAAACACTTCTTTAGTCGTACTGAACAGTGAACGAGAGTGGACCATCACGCTCGGGTCTGTGACTCTGAATCGGGTTTACTCGGCTCCACTCGACATCAACCACGTTCACTGCCTGAAAAGGAATGCATAAGACACTCACTTTTATATTTTGATTTTATATGTTTCTCTGTTAGTTAATTCTCAAACTTTTCCAAATCATAAACTGTACTTACTTAACAATTTTATTGAATAAAAATATAAACTGAAATATTACCACCTTAGGATTCCCTAGTTTAGGCAAAAGTACAGCGTCCGGTCATTGATATAAAATGTTATAATTACGATATATATATTTTTTAATTTGATAAATCTATCGTTTCAACCACATTCAATATACAATATATAACTCCTATTATAAGTAATTATGTTGCAAGAAAATATTATATATCACAGGTTTTATGTCCTATACAGAATATACCATAATTTTGTGGTTTTGTGTTATGAATTTCATACATTATGATATGGAGCAAGATTTACAAAAAAAAAAAATTGAGTTACTTTTGTGTCAAATTGTTGTTATCGTGACGTAAAAATTTACATGTAATTTTTGTGTTCAAAATGTAAATTTTGACGGCCTTATCCAGTGATGAAATTTCTGTAAGTTTTTATAGGCATATATGCCTCTAGGATTTAAATTTAGCGCGACCGTTTTTTTTTTTTTGTAAATTAAATATAATACTCGTCGAAGGTAACGCGTGTAAAGTATTGAAATAGAAAAAATACGTCAACACCTTTTCATAAAGTTTCTGTTTTTTAACACGTTACTTATGTCTAAGCAAAATTCCGATTCTACGCACTATGCGGTACAAACTTTTTTTTCTTCGAACTGTCTATACCAGTGTTTCCCAACCTTTTTTAGGCCATGCCCCACCTTAACATTTCTAAAATTTTTATGCTCCCATACATAATTTTTACCCTTTAAACATTGTTTTGTTCCCTTAATAAATATAAATGATAAGTTTTAGGAAGAAATCACTAAGAAAATGTTATCCAAACTAAATTTAAAATTTCAAAACCTAATGGAAAACTGAAATTCAAAATAATTTTAATATTGATTGAATGATCGATCTTTGCGCTTAATTCTTGCTGCACAGAGAATGATGTATAAGACTACAGAACTTGAGTTGGTCCAATTACGTGCGAACAACGGCGTTGTTTAGCGAGTTTTAAAACGTTCAGGGTTCCCCGCGACAGGCAGCATACTCCACGGTAAATCCCTGATGAAGTTTACTTGACGACTCTAATTACCAATTTGATATTTTGGTAACATCAAACGAAATTATACCTAATAATTATTTACAGCATTTTTTAAGAATTTCCCTTTTTTGTTAAATTTGTCAGCAATATCTAGCATTGCATTGAAAGAACCCAAAGTGAAAAGATTAAAGTCGTGCCGAGTCCATTTTTAAATTGTCCCCCTTAACTATCAAATTGCCCCCTGTGGGTCGTGGACCTCACGTTGGGAAACACTGCTACACTGTTGACTTGGCAAGGCCTCTACAGTTTCACCCAACTACTAAGGGAAACGCTTAAGGCACTCACCCGGCTGTATATAGGCAACCAGCACAAGGGCGCACGGTGCGCCTCGGCTTGGACTGTCACCGAATATCGTCGAGTCTAGCTAAGCTTCACCAAGCTAACTATTATTTCATACATATACGAATTTGTGAAACATACACTTGTACGTAGCATGTATGTTTCAAGAACTTATACATGTATCTTGAATCTGATTACTAAGTTAATCTCAGCTAACTCCGTTCGAAAAAGGGATTAAGAAACAAACCCAACCACTATGTGTACCCACATGTGCGTATGTGCACATGTATTGTAAAAACGGTGTTGTATTGTAAAAACTAATGCTTGAAAATTTGTTCAGTGTCACTGTAGTCGCGCAAGCAACGTACTCGAGAGTTCCATTCCTGAGGATCGGACCTCGGCTTGAGTAGCTGCCGAGGGGGGCCTAGACGAGTGTACTGGAGCAAAATTCACAAATTCACAATCAAGCCGCGCCGGCGCGATCTGTGAGTGCGGTACAGACATAAATACGCTATTAATAATGAGATTCTCACGCCGATTATAACAGAGGCTTAGTTTCTCTCGCTTGAACACTATATACCTAAAATTACAGTATTTATTGTAGGTCTTCAACATAACAGCCTGTCTGTTTACTGTGTTGTAACGATAATGATTTTATAATAGACTAGCGGTCTAATCCGGCTTCACATAGCGCGTTATAATTAGTCAAACCGATTTAAAAACATTTTTTTAAACTTTAATATGCATAAAGTTCATCAAAGTCATTGTAGCGTTTTGCGCGTTATTTTTTCATGCAACTCGGGGCAAACGAATATGCATGTCACCTGACTCTAAGTGTTCACCGCCGCCTATGAACTTCTGCGTCGCGAAGGGCAACATAGATGCGTTGCCGGCCCTTGAGAAGGGAGTAGGCTCGTTTCTTGAAGGTTTGTCAGTTATATTGGTCCGGCAACGCTGCCGCTGCGATTTCATTCCGAAGTACCGATGTAAGTGGAAAAAAACGCAAGCGAAAACCATAGAGTAGACGACTTCCAACCATCACAATGTAGATGTAATTTCAATTTGTGGTGAGTCGTACGAATAGCTCCTCAGAACACTCTCCGTGGTACATCTTGTTAAAGACGCAAAATGACGCACCGTCCCTACGAAGGTACAAAGCGTCGTGCCCAAAGGAAAGCGCCCGGTCGTCGACGATACGAGCCGTCCTACGTTGGATTCGGTCAAAAGGAAATAGATAGCATTGAGGCGCTCCGGCCTAGAGATAAGAACAATATTCCATTTGTGGACGGACTTGCGCCGTTATATACAGTTAAACTCAAATCAAAAAGGGGACCGTTCAGACCCCAACAACTATCGCCCAATCGCCGTAACCTCAGTGTTATGCAAAGTCATGGAACGGATAATAAATATACAACTTATTCGATACCTAGAAGAGCACTCCTTAATTAATGATCGACAATATGGATTTCGTCCGAAACGATCAACGGGTGATCTTCTAGCGTACGTACTGCATCGCTGGGGGGAACGATTGATAAACATGGCGAAGCCGTGGCAATTAGCCTCGATATAGCAAAGGCTTTTGATAGGGTTTGGCATCGAGGTCTTCTATCCAAACTGGAGGCATACGGTCTCCATGACAACCTGTGTAGATGGATCTCCAGCTTTCTGCATGAACGCAGAATACGTGTTCTTGTCGATGGACACAGTTCGCAGTTCATGTCAGTTAATGCAGGAGTTCCACAGGGATCTGTGCTTTCACCAACCCTGTTTCTAATGCATATTAACGATATGTTAGCCTCCGGTTGCATTCATTGTTATGCTGATGACAGCACAATTCATGGTGGGTATAGCAGTAAGCCCTCGAGTGGTCGTGGCGAGACTGAGAAAATGCGGGCTGATCTTGTCACTGAACTCAATCAGTCCTTGGAACTCCTATCTCTATGGGGAGCAAGCAACTTGGTTGAGTTCAATGCCAAGAAAACACAGGTCTGCGTGTTCTCATGCAAAAAATCCCCTTTTTCTCCTCCCCTCACTCTTCAGAATGACTCGCTTGCAAAGAATGACAGCTTAAGTATCTTAGGGATCGATATCTGCTGTGACCTTAACCTCAGGGACCATGTTGTGAGTGTTATCTCCGCAACATCTAAGAGATTGGGCATCCTGAACAGAGTGCGACGGTTTTTCACGCCCGGCCAGCTAAACCTTCTTTACAAGGCACAAGTTAGGCCGTGTATGGAATACTGTTCGCATCTCTGGGATGGTTCCGCCCAATACCTCCTCGATGCCCTAGATAGGTTACAGCGGCGGGCTGTCCGCATTGTGAATGATACAGACATCACTAACAACCTTGAACCGCTACAGTTACGAAGAGACATCGCCTCATTGAGCGTGTTTTATCGGCTGTATCATGGCGAGTGTTCTGAAGAATTATTCAACCTCATCTCATCTTCTCCTTTCCACTTCAGAACCACACGGGCGGGTACGCGGCTCCACAGATTCACAGTAGAAACCTTCTCGGCAAGAACGAAGAAGTTCGAAAATTCTTATCTTTGTTGTGCTGTGAAGATGTGGAATCGCCTCCCGACTAGTGTGTTCCCTCCCTCTTATGATATGGGGTCCTTCAAACGAGGCGTGAAGAGGCACTTTTGCAGGTCGGCATGATGACGACGACTGCCGTTGGTATTTAACACCGACAGTCGCCGTTGTTTTTGGACTGTACCGTACTTACCATCAGGTATCGTACAGTCATTTTGCCGAACTTATATAAAAAAAAAAAAAAAAAAAAAAAAAAAATCTGTAAACCCAATTGAATATTTATAATATAAAAAAAAAAACACTTTTACGAATATTCACAATAAATTATCATTCACCACCATATATAATTGAAAATCACACACAAATACAAATGTATACTTTTATGCATGAATATATTTTTTTATCTCCACTGTTATACGTATTGCTGATTCATTTTTTTTTTTTATGTCATATGAGGCAAACGAACATGTGGGTCACCTGATGGTAAGTGATCACCGCCGTCCATAGACACTAGCAACACCACGAGAGTCGCAAGTGCGTTGCCGGCCTTTTAATATATGTGGGCCTCCGGCGCTCTCACTTTTTTTTTTTTTTTTTTTTTATTAACATCCTCCCGATATGTCCGACTCGCACGGACTAAAACCCCACGGTGTACCGGCCACCGCTTTAAGTTGGGGCGGCATGGGACCGTGCTGAGCTATCACCATGCCGCCCCCAGCGGTCAGCCCAGCGAAATATGGCCGCCGGTCTCCGTCCTTATAGAGAGGTACACTAGGTACACGACCAGCTACCTCCCATCGTCCGCCGAACCTGTTGTTGTACTCTGCTAGTAGCTTATCCTAGACTCTAGATAATTAGGTTATCACAATAAATTAATTACAGTTACCTGCTGTTCTAAATAGAAGGGAATTAATGATAATTGATTACTATTATGTTTTGGTTAGATTACTTAAAATATAAAGATCAGTTACATTGTCATATTGGTACTACTTTAATTCACTATATCGAGCCCGCTTCCTACATATCACTACATATTATAAAACAAAATTGTCCTCCACGTCAGTCTGTCTGTCTGGGTGTTCGCGATAAATTCAAAAACTACTGAATGGATTGCATATACGGATTGTATAGGTAGAGTAACTTACGGGTAAGGTATAGGTATATAATTTGTCAAGGTTTTTTTTTTATAAATTGTTTAAAATACAACGATAATTGTCGAAAGAATTGGAAAAAGTAGAGCCGCCTGGGAGCTTTCATCGAAAACGCTGCTTTAATCCCTATGGGATATAACAAAACAATGCATACTGAGATATTCCGCTTTTATAGATCTACAAAAAGGTCTACGATGGCATATATCTATCTTTTTAGGATAGCTTACTATAACCATTTATCTTTTAAAAATGGTCACATACAATGAGGTAATCGGAAGGCTATTTAAACGGATACAGTATTAATCCTTATCAAATTGAATACATTAGTTACCTTAAGCATTTCATGCACATAAGTATATACTTTTTATTATCAGGGCAGGACAACGTCCGCCGGGACTGCTAGTATATAAATAAAATGATAGACCTCTTCTGTTGTGCGCGCATGACGCAAAAACTACTGAATACCTTTTCATATTTATTGTTTTTTGCTTTACTTTTTATATACTTGGTAGTCCTTATCTAAAATTATAACAATATCTTCATATAATATAATGATGAAGAAATTTTCTAAGAAAAGTGTATTTTTGAACTTTAATTTTTTTATGTTTTCTGTACATAAAATATATTATTAAGGTAATAAACAATGTAGACGAAGTTGCGGGTGTTAGTTAGTTAATAATAACTATGTAACGAAATAACAAGGACCTTCTCTAATACCGATCTGACAAATTATCATAGTCAAATTAATTCAATCGTATATCGGTGTCCGGTGACTATGCTTAAGGCATATAGAAGACATAGACATTTTAACTACATTGTCGTATCTATTGGATGATATAGTATTGTACCCTTTATCTATACTGATTACTACAAACAGTTAGTTTGTTTGGTTTTGTAGGAGATAATCTCCGGAATTTGCGATCGGATTCTGCAAATTCCTATTAATATTACAAACGAAAAAGTAACCTTTGATGAAACTTTTAGTAATCGAAAGGAAAAAAAAAAGATATTGTCACATAAAAGTGTACAAAAAAAATTATAAACTTAAAAAGTTAAGAGACCTGGCGTCAACGTACAGCCGCCTGTAAAAACGGCGCTTCTTTTAAGCCAAACCTCAAATTTTCCCAACAAAATGCAAGTGTGCATCATTCATTTCACACTCAAGAGTCATAACCATAAAAAAAACTATAAATACATGTATCTATAGTTAAGTACGTTATTTGATTTATTAGCAAGTAAACGAAAACTGTTTAAACCGACCCATATATAGCGACAAGTATCAAATAACTGTGAAAAAATCTTTCCATTTGAGAGTTATTTCTGTATACGCTGATAGCCGTTAGAGTTACCGAAAGATAATATACGGTGTCATTGTTCATAGAGATGCAGACGAAGTCGCGTGTTGCTGTTAGTAATTTATGTTATGAAGTGTTACCTAATAATTAACATGTGTCAAAAAATATCATATGATACGATGCCAGAGAAGACAAACAATTCTATTATGTTACTAATTATATTCTAAGGCATGTCAACGTGACATTACAATTGTGTAGAGATCTTGGTATGTACCATAAGTAACTAGTTGTTTCTAGTTTTTTTTTCTTTCATACATTATAGGTAAACGTTTTGACCACAATTTCATCTGATATTAAATGATGATATGGTCTAAGATGGTAAGTCACGCTTAACCTAGAGGGAGACTGGCTCTCAAGTGCAGCTGCCGGAACACACCAACAGGTGCTTGGTGATAGATTTTCAACTTGAGGGTGGTAGCTAGCCAGACGGATTTAGAAAAAAGCCCTACCACCATGCTATGGTTTCATCACCATCTTTTCCTACACCGAAAGCTCCGACTCAGTTGCTGGGATTCGAACCTACGTCCTTCGACGCTGTGTCCGAACATACTACCAACTGAGCCATCATCGCTTCAAGTTTTCTATTAAGTCTACGGACGAAATCACGGGCAATATTTAGTCAATATTATTTATATATAAAGGGATAATTGAGTGCCTGTGTCAACGCACAGTCCAAACTATTGGTGGAAGATCGGTGGAAAATTAATCCGTTGCCCACAGGTTGGAACGCCGGCGTGTACCAAAGTATTTTTAGGAATTCGCGTACATTTACTAATTTAAATTGGTAATATTATCGGCTGACGGTGAAGGAAAACATCGTGAGTAAACCTGACCCTGGGCAATGTCTTGTAGTACTATCGTGTGTGGAAAAATATACAACTGTGAATTTCTTGTTGCTTAAAATTGCCGATATGTCGTGGGCGATTGTGGTGATTACGCCCATACCTTCCTTCGAGAAGAGAGCTATGGCCCTGCAGTTGGTCTCTTACAGGCTGATGATGAAAGAGTACATGTAATACGTAAACTATGTAATGCATGAGATAAAAGGTTTTTCATTTATTCACTTGTTTTATTACTGTACTAGCTGTTGCCCGCAGCTCCGCATGAGTTTTTTTTATAATTGTGAATTACTTCTTATAAGATCAGCTATCTGTTAGTGAAAGTTCCGTGAAAAATGATTCAAACGTTTTGGAGATAGTACTGCAAACAAAGCCATGGCTAAAAGCTAGTCCAAAATAAAAAAGCTTTAATTACTTTTTATAACGTTAACTATCTGTCAGTGAAAGTCCCATGAAAATAGGTCCAATCGTTTTGGAGATACTACTACAGACAAAGTCATGGATGACAGCTAGTCTAAAATAAATTAGCTTATGTCACCCGCTATAATTTTAACTATCCGTCAGTAAAATTTCTGTCAAAATCGGTCCAGCCGTTTCGGAGATTACCCGGAACATACAGACAGACAGCCAGACAGACAAAAATTTTAAAAATTGTATTTGTGTTATCATTATCGTGTATACGTTCATATCCAATCAGTAAAAAGTCGTTATTTTGATATTACATACAGACACTTCATATTTATTATATGTATGTATAAAAGACAAATTATAACGCGTGTGAATATCCCGAAGGCAAAAAACAATTCCTAGTTCAATTAATTGCTTGGATTAATTGTGACGCTAGATTATATTTATCAAGTGGTTCGCTTATTGCATTCGGCTGCGAGATCTGTTACATGCTCATACATTAATTCAGACTTTATTATCATGTGTTAACCTTCGCATTTAGTATATGTATTGTGCAAATTTTCCATAATAATACCGGAGCCTCTTAGAAAATAAAATCTTTATTGCTAAATTTACTCCGTCAAGTCTGCCTTTTATGTGACTGTGTCTTTTGTACAATTATTAATCGCCGGTAAAAACTTTCACTATGTATTTCTTCGTCACTCGCCATCCGCCATCTTGGTTACGTCGGGGTCAACTATCAACTAAGTACACATTTAAAATTACTTTTTCTTGTTTCAGTCACTAATATTTCGCTCTTTATTACAAGTTTCAGATTTAACTTTTCCAGGTACACGTCCAAATAATTCCAGGCGGAAGTGCAAAGTGACGTCCACTAAAATATGTAATGATGGATTTCTGCAAAGTAACGCCTTTATCAATCAATACATTCACAGTTTTACTCGGGTTTTATTTTTAATAACTCTGAATCATTGTCATCGCAGTCACAAAAGGGGAATAAAGAAATTAAATGTTTTCTCCACAATTAGGAGGGGCTTTTGTTAAGCTAATGAAATAAATGACGATAATGTCAAGTGGACTGACGCAAGTTCGAATCCATCGGAATGAAACGCAGCTTTTGGTGAAGGAAAACATCGTGATGGAACCAATAGTATGGCTGTTTTAAGCTACTGACCTCAAGGAGAAAATGTGTCACCTAACATAACTATAGGAGTGTTCCAGCAGCTGCACTTAAGAGCCAGTCTCCCTCTAGGTTTTTCGTGTTTACCATCTTAGACTACATCTTCATTTAGCATCAGTTGAGATTTTGGTCAAACGCTATAACCTATAAGGTATCAGTATAACCTATAATAATATAGTTCTTGAAGCGATGATGGCTCAGTTGGTAGTGCGTTCGGGCAAAGCGTCGAAGGACGTAGGTTCGAATCCAAGCAACTGAGTCGGAGCTTTCGGTGAAGGAAAACATAGAGATGAAACCATAGCATGATGGTAGGGTTTTTTCTAAGTCCGTCTATCTAGCTACCATCCTCAAGTTGAAAATCTTTCGCCAAGCACCTGTTGGTGTGTTCCGGCAACTGCACTCGAGAACCAGTCTCCCTCTTTTTTTTTTTTTTTTTTTAATGTGGGAAGAAATACTTCATTGGACACCCACAGCCCTGGGGAGCTGTGGGGTGTCAGACTCTTACTGACTAAAAAAACCCACAAGATACCGTCTGCCGCGCTATGGAGTGGCACGGGATCGAACAAGCAAGCACCATGCCACCCCGGCGACAAGGCTCAGCGCGAACGCCCTGACCGCGACGACAGCCCGGTCAAGCTGCCTACCCGTCTACCGAACCAATGTGCAATGGAAAGTCAGGTCCCCAGCCCCTTCCCTCCTTGGTCCGGTTTGGCAGTCAAGGGGTCACCCCCTCCAACCACCACCACCTGTAACTTTTTTACGTGGTTTTCTACCACGGTGACTTTTTAACGAGGTTTTCTCCCTCTCCCTCCGCCCGAAGGCCACCCCTCTGTCACTTTTCAATGTGGTTTCCTCCCACAGGAACTTTTTAATGAGGTTTTTCTCCCTCTTCCTCCGCCCGAAGGCCTCCCCTCTGTCCCTTTTTAACGTGGTTTCCTCCCACGGTAACTTTTTCTTGAGGTTTTTTCCCTCTCCCTCCGCCCAAAGGCCGTCCCTCTGTCACTTTTTAGCGTGGTTTCCTCCCACGGTAACTTTTTAACGAGGTTTTCTACCTTCCTCCGCCCGAAGGCCTCCCGTCTGTCCCTTTTTAACGTGGTTTCCTCCCACGGTAACTTTTTCTTGAGGTTTTTTCCCTCTCCCTCCGCCCAAAGGCCGTCCCTCTGTCACTTTTTAGCGTGGTTTCCTCCCACGGTAACTTTTTAACGAGGTTTTCTACCTCCCTCCGCCCGAAGGCCTCCCGTCTGTTTTTTAACGAGGTTGTCTTCTCAACACCCGTAACTTTTTAACGTGGTTTTCTCCCACGGTGACTTTTTACCGAAGTTTCCTCCCTCCACCCTCTGACGGGCGAACCGAAGCAGGCCCGTCCTTACCCCATCCCCTGTCCCCTCTGATAAGCAGAGGGGTACTGCGAGGGGCGCCGTCTGCCGGGGTATATGCCCCGATCCGGTTCTGAAACCGAGCCCCAGGAGTGTTTATCGGCTCTCTAGCCTAGATCCGTAGTGTTCTGCTAGACAGGGTCACCTCGTGTAGGATGTGGCTCTTCACCACGCACTGACGGTCTTGGGAGGCAGGCTAAGGCTCCACGAGGGAACTGTATTCGCCTGTGGGTCCACCCCCTGCGGTTCCGAGGTACGAGTATCTCATCCCCACTTGACCCCAAACCAGTCTCCCTCTAGGTTAAGCGTGACTTACCATCTTAGACCACATCATCATTTAATATCAGATGAGATTGTGGTCAAAACGTTTACCTGTAAAGTATAATATATATATATATATATATAGTATCAGAAACTATTATAATTTGTAACTGGTTATTTTAATTCATGTTATTCAAGTACGAATACATTTTATGTTTTTGTTTTTAATACGATTAGTGTAAATTTGTAAAGATTATAATTTTGCAATAAATTATTTCTATTTACAAGGTATAATTAAACTCTGTTGAAATTGGTTTTTGTTTTTATTTGTGTATGTTTTTTTATTCATTTTACTCATTGTATATCAATTTCCCAAAAACTTATACTTCCCGTATACAATACATCATTAAAATTATTTACATCAAAATCGTTCCATGAGAAGCACTGTATGTATGTGTATGTGTCTTGATTACTTTTTTGCAGGATTATATTTGTGTGAGTGGTCCAGGAAATTACACTACCAGACATCAGACGATAAACAAAAGTCGAAGACGTCGGTGATTAAATCACTAAATTCTAGTATAAATAATCAAGACATAATAGAACATCCTGGTTACTTTTTTCCAGGATTATGGTTGTGTGAGTAGTGCAGGAAATCACATTACCAGACATAAATAATCAAGACATGGTAGAGGATAGAGAAGGGATATTTCCTACCTCAGAACTTCGCCATTTAAAAGCCGGCTTGGATTTTTTTTGTGTAGAGAAAATTTTCAAGCGGTTCTCATCATAATTTAATTAGCTTTAAATTTTTGATTTTGAACAGGGAACTGCTCAA
The DNA here is from genome assembly GCA_035772565.1 of Antheraea assamensis. Taxonomy (NCBI): domain Eukaryota; kingdom Metazoa; phylum Arthropoda; class Insecta; order Lepidoptera; family Saturniidae; genus Antheraea; species Antheraea assamensis. The sequence goes on from JAQQSE010000107.1 coordinate 767,701, forward strand.
AATCCAATAGCAAATTTCTAGCAAGCAATTCAGATAGTTGTAGGTTTATGACAATCCAAGGCTATGTTAAGTCCTTAAATATGGTCAAAGACGTTCTGATGCATTTATTGTAGTTGATTTTTTTTTATTATTATTTTTTATACTTTATAGGTCTTACACGTTTGACCATAATATCATCTGATTTTAAATGACGATGTGGTCTGAAATGGTAAACATATTACGCCAAAATGGCGAACTAGCTCTAAAATGCAGCTAATGGAACACACCACTAGGGCCTTAGTGTCAGATTTTTAACTTGAGGGATAACTTTTTAACTTGACACCTTGTCAGGGATTTTCTTTATGTGAAAAGACAGCAAATAGGCAGACGGCTGATGATAAATGGGTACCATCACTTATGGACAACTGCAACATCAAGATCATCGGTGTAGTTTTGTCGGTCTAAATCGCATAAAGTATTTTTGATTTCGATTTGGTGTATTACAAAAATGTGTTAACTTCATGGTGTGTTACATCGACAGTTACTTCTGTTTCAAGCTAAAACATATAAAAGTAATATGACCTTAAAAAAAATAAGAAATAATATACTGACATTGAGTTAATATTTCAAAGTCGCTGAAGATAATAATATGGCAATTAATGTTTAAAATAATGCAGTCGACAGCCTTGTCTTTCTCGTTACACATAAAATTATTATTTTTTTTTATTGGAAAATATCTGTTTTGAACAAAGTGAATGTAGTAGAACGTGTGCGCGGTTCCAAATTCCATTGCCGCGTATAAGCAACCACAAACAGAACTATATAGTCTTACAGAAGGTCAACCACAATGTTACCGAAAGGGTTGAGAACAAACATGAGAACTACTACATATAAATATGTCCATTTATAAAAAAGAAATCGGACCTCTTTACAATCCTTGTCAAACTCTTCTAACGCTATGAATATAGTTGCGCAGGACACAAATTGAGGTCTAAATATATTTTATGTTTATAACATCGAGACATCTTAAGGTTAAATGAATGATAATTTTGGATTCCTATAGTAATGTTTTAACTTTGTTTTGTAATAAGCTCTTGACGATATTACGAGCAAAGCCCAAACTTACGGCTATGCTCAGAGCGGACATAAAGACTGATGAGGCTTGCAGGTTAGATTAGATTCCTACCAGCTACCGGATGGAATTCCGTCGCCTCGTACTGCGAGGAGGTCGTACTCACAAAGGGGGTGGCGGTGAGGGAGAGAGAGCAGACCACCTAGCTCCTCTCCCTCTGTCGATGGACATGGCGGCGACGGGTCAGAAATAACCTAAGGCCACCGTAAAAAGGGCCTGCGGGCGATGGACATGTAATATTAGTTTACTCCAATCATAAGTAATTATGTCACGAAAATGCAGGTACAATATTAAAGGTTTTATGTTCTTTACAGTATATGCCATAGCTTTTTGCTCTTGCGTTATTAATTGTTGTTACGAATTTCATACATTTTTAAATGGAGCAAGCTTTACAAACAAATTGGGTTACTTCTGCGTTTACATTTGGGTTGCATTGATAACTGTAACATAAAAGTTGCTGTGTACTTTTTGTATTAGAAGTGTACATTTTCACGGCCTTACCCAGCTAGACAGATACATGAGAAGATAATGAAGAGCATGTTAGAAATGAAGATCTGTTTCGCACTGTAAATAATGTATTATTCTAGAGTTCGGTAACAACATCTAACTATAATGATGTCAATGAAAATGACACCATTACGCATAAAGCACGATTATGACGTTCATATCGGTTATCCTAGTGACTGAGTAACCGCAATATTTTACGTTTTAATCTAAACATATAAATTCTAAACGGAATAATCGATTGTGCAAATATAACATATAGGAGCTAATAATGGAGTGTGCAAATAAAACTATATTAGAAATATAGTTGGCTGGTTCATAATAAAACGGCTATAAAAATGATGTGACAAATATAATGACACTATATTGTTGCAATTTGCTAATTAAATTCGACTTCCTTGTTCGTAATCCTGCATTCAGTAGTAAATATATTTATATCTCTTAGCTATGCCCATGACTACGTCTGTTTGAATTATCATGTATAAAAACAGTAATTGAACATAACAGTAAAAAAAGTATATAAGAGTGTCTTGAAACATTCGGTTTGACCGAAGTTCCTTTCGATGAATGTTATTATTGATAAACGTCTTATATTTATTGATTAACAAATATAATACAAAATGAATTAATAGCGTCTGAGAGTAATTAAATAAACGCAGAAATAACTAATGAATTGAAAGAATGGTAGGCAATTTCGTAATTCACATATATTTTGACTTGTTATATGGATCCGAGTGCTGGGCTACGAAAGAGACGGATGAGAAAAGATTACAATATGGCAGAAATGCGAATCTTAAGATGGATGTGTGGTGTAACAAGAATGGATAAGATTAAGAATGAGTATGTCAGAGGAAGTTTGAAAATAGCACCAGTGACAGAGAAGTTGAGGAGTAATAGGTTAGCATGGTACGGGCATATTATGAGAAGAGATGAAAGTCATATAACAAGAAAAGTTTTGAGTTTGAAAGTAGACGTATATAGGAGTAGAGGAAGACCGAAAAAGAATGGATGTGGATGGATTGTGTGAAAAATGATAAGTGTATAAAAAGTGTCATGACATGTGAGAGACATTTGATAGGGGAGAGTGGATAAGGAAAACATGTTGTGCCGACCCTACTTAGGTGGGATAAGGGTAAGATGATGATGATGAGGTTTGACCACAGTCTCACCTGATGTTAAATGACGATGCGGCCTAAGGTGGTGAACACGTAAACCTACAAGGGAACTGGCTCTGAAGTACAACTGCCGGAATATTTTTTTTCTTTTATTAAGAGCAACAAACAATTGAACTCGGATATAGATATAACAAATATTACAAATAAAATAAAAAACATAGTTCTTAGAGAACAACCCGCTCCGTCGCCCACAGAATAAGTATACAAATATTTTGATGGGCAGTTATTACCATACAATAGATAGATGAAACTTAACTAGCTAGGTTAAACAAAAATACAATATAAAGCTAAAGAAATGGTATAAATTTAAATTTAAAATAAAAAAATAAAATAAAATAAAATAAATAAAAAAGGAACAGACAAACTAAAACATTCCAAACAACAAAATAAGATATAACTTCCAAGATACAATACTCAGTTTTATGTATTTTTTAAACAAGGCCGGCGAGCTAGCAAAAATACCAATTTCTATGAAATGATTATTATATAATTTAGTGATTCTATATAATGGTGCTCGCTCACCGGCATTTGTCCTACAAGGAGTAGAGGCAAAGAGGTAACGTACAGAGCCTTCTCTTATACAATGTGAAAGTAATAATGAATATACTTCTAAATGCTTGGCAATAGATTTTCACCGAAGGTGGTTGTTAGCCAGGTGGACATTAAAATAATCCTACCATTGCGCTATGATTTCATCACAATGCTTTCCTTCACCAAACGTTTTGGTTCACTCGATATTCTAACCTAAATAGATAAGCAACATATCCCTTATAACTAAGCCGTGATCGCTTCAAACATATGGAAAGTTCGACTGCAGAGACATCGGCACCATATTTATTTTTGCCCCAAAGGAGTAATGCGTTTGCTGCCAGGACTCCGGTTTGTGTGAGATTAATTATAAATAGTTCCAATGCTCACTTAACATCAGACAAATTAACTGTATGTTTGTCACTTTATTTTATAAAACTAATAAGCAAATATTGAACATCAGACGAATTAACTGTATGCTTGTCACTTTATTTTACAAAACGAATCACCAATTATAATCAAATACAGTCACAGGTTAAGTACCAAGCAAACCGTAACCGAGTCGTAGTTACTTATAAAGTTGTTAACTGTTTAACCTTGCGCAGTATTATTCCATTGTCCTCTCGTTTATCCCTAACCTTTTAACTTGTCTATTCTTTTGTTATCACCATGTAAAAACTAGTGTTAATATGTGCAATTTAATGTATTCTATAACCTAGAGGCCGGGTTAAGGTATAAGATCCGTGAGTTGAATTGGTTCGTAATGACACGACGATTATGCTTTACGGCGTTTGGAATAAAACCAGCATACGTTCGTCAGTTGTTTCGCTCATATCAGAGAATTTTAATTATATATTTTTTTCTTTCAGTTACTAATATTTTCGTTCTATCTGTTACTGTATTCAGATTTAACTTTTTAATGTATACGTCGCGCAAATGTACCCAAATGTTTTTTGTTGCAATCAAACATCTTAATGGTAATATGTAAATGTTCTGTGGTGATAAATAAAAATGATGTGTAAAATCTTTTTTCAAAGAAATTAAAACCGTCGCCAAAAAAATATCATACTCCAAAAGTCATCATCATCTTACCCTTATCCCACCTAAGTAGGGTCGGCACAACATGTTTTCCTTTTCCACTCTCCCCTGTGAGATGTCATCTCAGTATTCACACTTTTTGTACACATATCATTTTTCACACAATCCATCCACACCTTTTTCGGTCTTCCTCTACTCCTTTATCCGTCCACTTCCAAACTCAAAACTTTTCTTGTTACATGACTTTCATCATCTCTTCTCATAATATGCCCGTACCATGCTAACTCCTCAACTTCTATGTCACTGGTGCTATTTTCAAACTTCCTCTGATATACACAGTCTTAATCTTATCCATCCTTGTTACACCACACATCCATCTTAACATTCACATATCCGCCACATGTAATCTTTTCTCATCCGTCTCTTTCGTAGCCCAGCACTCGGATCCATATAACACGGCTGGTCTTACTCAAAAGTGTAAAATAATATTTTATTCACTTTATTTTTCATAACACCTTTTTTATTTAATTTTTTAATATTGGGATCAAATTACAAAAGTCAAATAATAACTATTACTTTTTTTTCACGTCGGTGCCACTTAATTTTTTGCCAGCCAAAAAGTCAGCTCTATGCCCAGCAATATTTATAATTCGTTCTATTATACAACAGTGTTTTATAAAGTACAATTTATTGTTGTGACTCGATGACTCGTCGCTCATACAGTGGTTGCCGGTCGATGTTGCTTGTAGCTTGTTGTATACTAATCGCTGCTTATCTTGTATCGCGAACCGCCCTCTCGAACTGCATGGCGATCGCTATAATGTGACTGTTCTAATCGGACTCTATTGTGTCTCTGTTTTACAAGATTCGGTTCGTGCTTTTTATTAACACGCCTTGTCTCTGCGATCTGCCAATGAACGCACTCCACGTGTGTGTTTCCAAGTTCCACATCCGTATCAGCCAGCCGAGACCACCTAATACGCACCTGTCAGAATACGCTTAAACAAACGATCCAAATGCTCACATGTGTCCACATTTCTTCGTGTAGGCACCACCGCCTGTGGCGCGCACTGTATTTTTATTAACAAACCTGTTACGGCGACAACATACAAACTTATCTCTAATATATCTATAACTATCAAATTACACTAAATGATTCGCAAATTGCTCGCTGTCTGGAACAATGTTTATAAAATTATTTGCGATAAGTGTAAAGACCTAGTACACAAGAGTGTGTACATAGTGTCCACCAAAAAAAAGATAATGAGAACCATGCCTATACAAGACGATGTTCTACGAGCTTTAAGTATTGGATCTACAAGCAGTCGAGCAGACTGTTTAATAGGGGTTGCGAGTGCAAACACGACATGAATTAAGTGTTGGTTATGTAATTATCGCTAATATCAATAGACGATTACTTTGGTCGATAATACAAATATATATTCTATGAGTGTAGGCGAAATAATTTTACCTGAGAACAACAGTGAAAAACTTAAAACCTTTGTCAATTCCACGGGATGATTTTAGTGTGTTCGCGTGAACTCGAAGTCTATATTATTTTGGTACCAGCGAAATGGTCTTAAAATGAAATCGAAGGGTTTTCTCCTGACACAATTCAAACGATCGATACATTACGATGCCGAAAAAAATAGTTATAGTTACCCCAACAGCTTCATTTATTATAGAAATATTAGAATTATAAGAAACTATGGTTTTTATAAGCACTGCGCGATGTGACTCTTTTGTTTTTTTTTTTCGTTATAAATATATTATTAAAATAATAAACAACGCAGACAAAGTTGCCGGTATCAGTTAGTAATAATATATAAATTACATTGAACAACATGTACATAGAAAATTTTAAATATTATGTACCTTTGTCATATACGTCTGATAATGTAAGCTTAGTTTATTTTTCTTCTAGTTTATGCGTCACGAATGTTACAAGGTTTGTTTTCATCTATTGTTAATTGTTTCCGTAATAGCGACAAAATAACAAAGTGGCTATTTTTTTTTCACATTAAAAACACCTCCAAAGAGAGGTTGTCTTTGAAAGGTTAACAAGGGACAATTTATTTCACTTACCGACTTATTGAGATACCTACTGTTGTAGCAACTATGTTATAAAGCGGTCAAAATTATATATATATGGGTAACGCGGCCAAAATTATCATATTTGCCTGGAGCAAATAATATAAAAATGTCAACATCAATTACAAGTAAAACTAAAACATTAGGTATAACCCTCCTGATGGCTGGAATCTGCGAAGTGATTAATTCGCTAGCTTCTCCAAATCATAAACTGTAATTAACATGTTTACGGCATAAAAATATATATACTGGAATGCTACTTAGGACTCCCAAATTTAGGCAAAACGCGTCTTCACATATATAATGGCGCATGCCGTGGCGACGCGTCGCCACACATATACAGTCTATATTTATGTAGTAGTATGTACGGTGTGGTGTAAGGAATTGAGTTGTCACAATTAATCGAAATTTTTCTACTTTTAATTTTTGTATTTAATGCTATTAAATATTTATTAAATAGACAGTCATCATTTTCTGGTAAAAATTCGTAATATTTTATTTTTACATTATGCCGTATTTAGTTCCTCTCATAATCTGTTCATTTATGCATATTGCCTGTACAAAATTATTTCGATGTTTCACATCTGCCAGGCGTACCCACGACGGCTCACAGTGTTCTTATGAATAATTTTTTGGAATCGTTTTTATTTTTAACTCTCTTGTTAGCATTATTTCAATGGTTAGCACCGCAGTTAAACCTTGTACCGATTGTTGTAAAATAACAGCAGCCCTACGTAATAGCCGTTTATTTCACCAAACAAACTATCGGTCGAGCGACAATCGTTTAACCGTACCTATCCTACATTAAAGTAATGACAGTAATCATAAATTGAAAACCGCATTGCAGTTATGGTTAATGATCTAAGTGCTATCTATCTAATAATGAGATAACAAAGCACACGTGCGAAGTGGAAAATTTTATAATTGTCTAAAATAAATACTCGCCATATTGTTTTATATATCAATTAGCAGTGCCCGCGACTTCGTTCGCATGAAACTAAATGTAAGAACATAGTGGTTAGTAAAACAATTTGAATGTATACAAGTATATTAGTAATCTGGACTCTCGGGATACATAGAGGTATTCAAAAGTACAGTTAGCCGTACTTCAATCGCCTGCTTATTTTTATATGATCGACATGCATGTCCTTAAAACAATGATTTTAAAGTGATAAATAAGCCGTTTGCTATCGATTTAACATGTTTCTTGATGGTATCATTCATTAGCAAGTCTCAACGAACTATTTTACTGTTACTTAATCTCATCTCAGAAATACTCCTTTTATACCAGACCATTACTCAAAACCATATATCAATGCAATAATACTGTCCAAGTGTTAAACTTATCAGGTAATTTTAGATTTTTTTTTGTCGTTACACAATCAGTCAAAAGAATAACATAGTAAACTATTATATATGTACATTAACTGATATTTTTTAGAAATGTAAATACCCTCCCTATAAGAGTCTAGTTGTTCAATTGCGAATATCAAGCTTCATCCAAAAGACCGTATCGAAAACCCATTGAGTGTTGTGAGCAGTCATGTTTATTGTAGACTAGCTGTGCCCCCGACTTCGTCCGCACAAAACACAAAAACACATTGATTAATGAAACAATCTGAATTTATATCTGTATATCTTGTATATTTGTAATCTGACTCTCGGGATACGGGGTGGTGCTCAAAACAACAGTTAGCCGTGCTTCAAACACCTGTTTATTTTTATGTGATCGACATGTAGGTCTTCGAAAGTATGAATTTAAGGTAATAAATAATCCGTTTGGTCTCATTTAGTAGCAAGTGTCACCGAACCGTTTTACAGTCACCTAATCTCATCTCATAAATACTCGTTCATTACTCAAAACCAAATATTAATTCGATATTGTCTGAATGTGAAACTTATCAGTAAAATTGAAGGAAAACTGATTCGTGATACAAATCACACGAAAGAATAACAAAATACAATAATTACAGAATTAGCCGATATTTTTTCAGAAATCTTAGTACCAAATAAGAGCGTAGTTGTTCAACTGCGAATTTCTAATTTCATCCAACAGACCGAATCAAAAACCCATTGAAAGCAGCCATGTTTATTGGAGATAATAATTTGATGCCTAATATCAGATACATTCATCATAATTCAACAACTACGAAAACAATAATAGACACCGCATAATAAATACTCCTATTACCGTAATTGTCTTTTATAACGCTAACAGAAAAAAGTTTCGTGGTCAGATTCGTGAAAGTTTTAAATCGAAATAAATAAGACAAACACCGTCTGTTAATAATAGAGAATATGTGAAACTATTAAAATAATGGATTTAACGGCACCTACAAATTATAAAACTATTATTTAAGACCACGCATTCTAATACTAGTCCCATACCGCGTGACGAAGCTTCGGCTACTTATCACGCTAAAAATTAATAATGTTCACACCCCTGTGTCACTTCAATAATCATTTAAAATTAGTTTTTCCAAGTTCCTCTGATGTGTGTAACAACCGTGGGCTCAGCCATCGTACTGTGTCTATCGTCATACAGTCCGATAGTTCGTAACGCACGACGGTAATGTTTGCCCACACCTAAATTTATTGCGTACATACACAACACTTCGTGGCGATACACGCGGGTATGGGAGTAATATATAATTAATATTCTAATTTAATAACTGTAAAAACAATATTACAATTCACATTTCATTTTATTTACTAATTTGCGTTTTAGCTATACCCACTAATATCCGTATATATTTAATTCTTATACATTTCGTATAGCTCATTCTCATTATTATTATAATGTTATTAGTGCAATGACATAACATAGTTCAACCACATCACAATAGGTGGCGTGGGATTCATAACGGTTAATAACGAAGATTTAAAATTAAAACTGAGACGTTTTTTTTTACAAATACGTCAATCCTCGCAATTGCTAATTGCTTTATTTTACCTACAAAAAGTTTAAACGTCGTTTGAATTTTTTTTTAACTTTTTATTATCAGATTTATTAATTGTTATTAATTTATTGTTGGAATTACTTTTGTGTTATTAAATTATGTTTAGTCGAAAGGGTGACCTTTGATTTATGTTTTTTTTTAAATCAAATAATTGGTTGTTTGGTTTATGGTTTTGTTTTATAGTTTGATCTTTATCCTCAATAAAATATCTAATTGAAAAAAAAATTGTATTCATATTTATAATTTTTATTATTGATTGAAATTTCTAAGCTCTCGTATATTGTGCTTGTTAGTTTCGTCAAGTGGGTTCGCTATAACTTCGGTATTTCAATGTCAACAGAACCTAACGTCTATTGTAACTAGTTTCGTGAAATAAATTATATATATATATATATATATATATTATATTATATAAAATTAAGATGGATGTGTGGTGTAACAAGGATGGATAAGATTAAGAATGAATATATCAGAGGAAGTTTGAACATAGCACCAGTGACAGAGAAGTTGAGGAGTAGTAGGTTAGGATGGTACGGGCTTATTATGAGAAGATTATGATATTATGAGAAGAGATGAAAGTCATGTAACAAGAAAAGTTTTGAGTTTGAAAGTGGACGGATATAGGAGTAGAGGAAGACCGAAAAAGGTGTGGATGGATTGTGTGAAAAACGATATGTGTATAAAAAGTGTGAATACTGAGAAGACATCTGACAGAGGAGAGTGGAAAAAGAAAACATGTTGTGCCGACCCTACTTAGGTGGGATAAGGGTAAGATGATGATGATAAAACTTATATAATTTTGTTGCAAATTTGATGTGTCAATAAATTTTCATCAACTTTTCTGTTTAATTATCGATAGTTCAGTTCGTAAAAGCAAAAAATTGAAAAAATAATTATTCATTAGCCTGTAACTTTGTTGTTATTGATGATATAAAAAAGTTGATAGGAAACTTTTTTATAGGAATTTAAACGTACTACAAATTTGTGATTTAACATTTTTTGTCTAACTCTTACAATTTAAGTTAAAAATACAAACAACCGTAAATTTGAACTTCGAAGCTATATGACAAATCGAGTATGGAAATTGGAAATTCGACTCGATAGAACTTTTTGTACTATTAATACTAAAAAAGGTTCATTCATTCATTCATTTTCTTGAAAAATATTTTTTTCATAGTTTGCAGGAAAAAAAAGTATTAAAAACCATGTTTTCCATATTATTTAAATGAGAAAACTTAAAGTTCGATGGAGAACCTCTTAAAATTGAAATTAAGGAGCTGACCTTGGGACAGAATTTTTGTTTGGACATATCATATGATATTTTGGAGTGAGAGTGAAAAAAAATATCGTCTTATTTTGGCACACCCTAATATATATATCTACAAAAACATTGTAATAACGTAACATAGTAATACCTGTACAAATTTTTTTTTTATTTAACTGACTATATATACATTGTTGGCCCGATGGGCCGTCACAGCTTCAACGGACTAATGGGTAAGCGCTTATGGCGCTCGGCCGCTTTGCAACAAGCTCAAAGGTACCAAAGTGGCCGAACCCCAACTTGTGCTGTTGCCTTGGACACAATAACGCGAATCGTACCAAGCTAAACTAGTCATGCTAAGCATATATTTACGAATTAGTGAAACAAACATGTATACCAGCACGTGTGCCTCTCAAACTCAAACATTGTATTTGTCACCTCGGCTCGACTAAACTCATAAAGTTCGAAAACAAGGGAAATAATAAAACCCTTCTTTGTATACCTATCCGTGTGTATGTGCATGAATGTGGAGGTGATCTGTGTCGTGTCTGTTAAGCCAGTGAGTGAAAATAATCAGTGTCACTGTATCGCGCTAGCAGCGTGCTCGAGGGCTCCACTCCCTGTGATCGAACCTAGGCTTGAGCCGCTACCGAGAAGGGTTGTGGTGAATATTCGGGTGCAAAATTGACCGCTAGACCACGGCGGCATGATCTGTGGTTATGAGGGGCGTGGGCGCGCACACGCTCTGTTTGAAGAGTCGAAATAGTACTGATCGTACGCTGCGGTTATTTTATCGGGAGGAATGAATTATTAATATACAAGTAGGCGAAGAATAAACAATTAAGTACCATTTCTCTTTCTGTTTGTCAACAAAAAACAGGGTGTGTCGTAAAGACACATAACAGGAATTAAATTTACAGGGAAACATTTTAATTATAAAAGCCAACATCACGCGGTTTCTCAGACGTTACTTAACTTCGATAATCAGAGGAGAATCGGTGTTTTCAACATTCTACCCGACGACCACATAAAATATTGTCGATTAGTATTTCGCAGCCCCACCAATAGAAGTTTTACTTCAAAAATGTGGAAACGGTTCGTTTTCCCAGTAAGTCTCTATTCGTCTTCTTCACGACCCTTATGTCTACAATCCGAACTAATATTGTGAACACGAATGTTTTTTTGAAGTTATACTTCTTTTGGCGCGTTAGGGAAAAATGATGAGAGCAAATTTTTACGATGCGCGCGCGTCACGAAAAACCAACACGCTGAAGTTAGGTATAGGTAGTCAGTATTTTAGTTTGTTCACAACAGATGTCGCTAAATTTATTCAAAAATTTACCAACAAAGTAAACGTAAAGGCATCCACGTATTGCGTGAGAACTGACAACCGTATTCACGATATTTATTTATTTATATTGTTAGTGTCGTCTTTTCTACAAACGTAAAATAGGGAGAAAGATAAAAAAAATTAAAAAGATTTTTATCTTGTTACGCCAAAGAAGTATATCTTTACATAAGTATACACACAATATTTTTTTTCTTGTAGCACGACAAGGGGCAAAGCAACTGCACTATGCCTGATGTTAAGCACATTACAATTTGTTACACTTTCACGCTTTAACTAAACAACCGGCCATCATTAAATATAGCACAGATATTGTCGAGAGTCCAGAAAAGGAGATAGGTTACGTTTCATCCATGAAGAAATACTGTTCCCAAGGGACAGGTCAAATCTACGTTACCAAGAGCGAACCCGCGGGCAAAAGCTAGTCAGCACTATCTGTACAATACTAAGTCAAATTATTGAAAAAAAAAATTCTTAATTCGAAGCGAGTGATGGGGTAGAGTATTTGTACATACACTGTGTCAAATGATGTAGCTTCAAATTATGAGCCTGAGCTAAGAGCTTCCAGTGAAAGAAAACAACATGGTAGAACCATATTACCATAGTAGTAGCATATTAGTAGGTCATCTCTACTATTCTCGGTGGTTACCTTTAAGCTTATTCTGCCAACAGTCTGTCGACTTGTGCCTCGTGACGTCTACACTCGTTTGTATGGAACTTGAACCTTTATGATTTTGGGCAGTCAAGGGGTTAATTATCAACTCATGTTTATTTTTATCGTTAAGAGATGGAGCCACAGTCGAAATAGCTCGCGCTTTCTTTTGATTATTTTCATTGAGTCCGATCTGATAGTCGCGACGGTCTGTTTGTAGTTCGTTAAAGCTGTCAAAACCCTAGGACTAACAGTGTAAGTCAGTTAAAAAAAATTGCCGGTCGACTTTGTATAAGTTGGCCATATATCTCATATCACTAATTCAATGTTTTGTAGTTGTTTTGTCGTCTTGGTCGTGTTGATTAGAAGCAAAGTGTCATGTCGGGTTGATAAAATATCCGTAAACACTCCGGAATGTTCGGGTACATTCTGAAAATAATGTTACCTACGGTCTTGGAATAGTATGTTTCTCAAGTCACTTTATAAATATATTTTTTACGTTTTTTTTATACTTTATAGGTAAGCCTTTGACCACAATCTCATCTGATGTTAAATGGTGATGTGGTCTAAGATGGTAAGTCACGCTTAACTTAGAGAGAGACTGGCTCTCAAGTGCAGCTGCCGAAACACACCGACAGGTGCTTGGTGACAGATTTTCTACTTGAGTACCAGACTAACTTAGAAAAAGCCCTACCACCATGCAATGCTTTCATCATGATGTTTTCCTTCACTGAAAGCTCCGACCGACTCAGTTGCTTGGATTCGAACCTACGTCCTTCGACGCTGTGTCCGAACACATTACCAACTGAGCCGTCAACGCTTCTGATACGTATAGTATACGGAGATATGATGGATACAGGGTTTCATAATTTGCGAGACAAATCTCATAGATAAATATTAATCTAGAACTAACTGAACTAATAAAGCCCATGACCGATTTGCCGAATACTAAGTTCAAGCACGATGTCAAGCAGGTTTTAATGTTTAAAGGCTATTACATCGTGGATCAATGTGTGAACGATGGTGATGTCTGGAAATGACGCCTATCTCTGTGCATCCACCAAAACCGAATGTAATTATCTTGGTTTATAACTATGTCTTAAAAATATGAGTTATCTTATGTTTGACGAACATATATTTGTATGGTTGTTTGTCCGAAGAACACTTAGCAGGACTTTTTAAAGTAAGTCCAAAACATAACTACGCACATGCTTATAGAACACCAGCAGGTCCGGCGGACGTTGCCCTGCCTTGATAACAAAAATTAATATATAACTTATGTGCATGAAACGCTTAAGGCGGCTTGACTTTTTCCGATTCTTTCAACAATTATCATTATATTTCAACCAATTCACAAAAGAACCTTGACAAATTATATACCTTCCCCGTGAATTACTCTATCTATTGGTGAAGACCGCATTACAATCCGTTCAGTAGTTTTTGACTTTATCGCGAACAGCCAGACAGACGCGGCGGACGACTTTGTTTTATAATATGTAGTGATAGTACAAAACGTCTTAAATTTTAAAGTATTAATACCACAATTACTGTGAAGAAAAAAACAATTCTTAATGAATTCAGGTAAATCCGTTAACGTGAGATACAAATAAAAAACATGAGAACAAAGTCGCATGCGTTACCGGTACAGAATAAAACTGTACAATTGTTATATAAAAAACGGAAGTTATTCCGCATTCCGACGTTAATTATTGCATAAATATTTTATAGCATCAACCTTTTGAAACTGGTTGATAAAATAATAAGAAACGAAATAAAATTATTATTTTGTATTGAGGAGATCTTTGGAAATGTTCAAGTCGTTATATCTTCAAGGCTTTTTTCAAATTTAAGTTCAAAGATAGTTTCACACTGCATACATATACGTTTTTTTTAACGTGGGGAAATCGATCATAGATATGCTACCCTCCCGGGGGAGAGGGTGGGTAGTGTGACGCTCCTACTCACTAAAACCCCATGGTGGCTCAAGATCCCTATACCATTAATCGTGGCGCCGCAAAGGTTGACCCGTCGTGAACTTATTCGTCACCGGGCCCCGACCTTGGCAGAAGATGAACGTGTACACACCATCCGTCTCCTCCGTCCGTTGGACCTGTACAATGGGAAGATGAGCTCTTATTCCGTCAATCCTCCGTTGGCCGCCTCTTTCTGCTAGACGACTTTCTCGCAGAAGGAGGCAACAACATTTAACGTGTTATGTAAATCTAATTACAACTTTTGACAAGCAATGCTTTGTATATATTTTTTTTACTTACAAAATATGTAACAAGTGTCATCTATGAAATATTTATACAACTATTTGTGGCTACAACATGCATTAGTCTTAGTTAGTTATTGTTACTCTATTTACACTAGATGGCAGTAATTGCTAGTTTGATAAAACTTTGAATTGGTATACTAGAAAAAAAAAACAATTGCAATTAGTATTGTTAAAGTAAACTATGGTTATGTATATCTGTAAATTAATTTATATTATAAATAATAGTTTATAGTGAAGAAAGAATAAGAATTTTCGTATTGGTTGCATATTCAAACTTGTTACAATTTAATACCAATGTAATAAAGATTACCAATTACTTGGTAAAATTGCAATGCTTTGTACATATATTGTCTACGATATGGTGCCTACGCAGTATACTATTAGAAATAAAAAATGTATTTCATATTGAAACATAAAATCGTGTGATAGTTTCGTTTAAAATCTTTATTATTACAGAATGATATATAAAAATGATAACATGCAAATGATTTATTTTATACAGTAAATAATTGTATAATCATGAATGATTTTATTTCAACTAACAACTATTCAATTAAAAATATTATTTATGCACATGAATTCTAAAGAAATAAATACTAAGCACTAATGTAAATTATAGCTGCACTAATGAAACTTAATACATTACCCTAGTATTTTTATATGTAGTCTATAACCAATGTATAATCTAGTAGTGATGACGATTGAAACTAATACCCCAAAAGACATTACGGCGTCTCGTCGTTGGCTTATAGAAACTCAGTTACTCATTCGGGTTATTTACTATAGTAATATGGCAACACTCAGAATTGCCATTCCGATTAGTCGTAAACGGACGAACAACTGTTTGTGTAAACTTTCTGACAAGTGAATAGTGTTTCAAAATACTTTGGCGTCGCGTATCTCATAACAATCCACGCAACAATTTCGCAACAGTATTTATCGAATATTAAAACCGTTTTACATGTTTCACGAACATTACGCACTATAAAAAAACGAAAACAGGTGCAGCTGTTTTGTTCTGTGTTGATACAGTGAGATAGTGTAACAAAAAAAAAAAACAAGTTTTACATGTGAGAAAAATTATGGTGTTGTTTTAATTATCTTTATAGATGTTTTTAGAAAATGTGTCACAAACGATAAAATCCTCTTTTTATTATACACTTTAAACCGTAATAAGTGATTTTTAAAATGTCGTTATTACATTCGAAATAATGATATCGCAGTCAAAAAACAGAGTACAGGCGATAAAGAGTAAATTCGAGAATTTAAATAGCGAGAGCGTATCAATAGTTATAAAGAAAAATACACAAAACGTGCAACTGTGTACACAGAAAAATGAATTTAAAACAGGGTCATCATCAAGGTAAATATGTTGAAATTGAAACGAAAAATAATGAGATAACTCCCGAATCGGACTCTTCAAACGAGGATTGGTCCCTGAAACCGAATTCAAGTTATTTATACAGTAAAAATGATTAAAACTTACCAAAGTGAAGCAAAAACTTCACTATCGCGTCAAACGAGTGATCCAGGTAAGAAGTTGCACAGGAGTCACGCTTTTAGGTGCGATCGGAGCCAACTGGGCCCCAAAAGACACGGCAGTTGCAACGGAAGATCCGAGACTAGTGATTTCTCATTGAAAATGGATAAAAAACTGAGTAAGGAACGGTTAAAAATGCTAGGGAATTTTTTAGAAGAACAGATGAAGAAGGAGAATTTTATGGTGCCTAAAATCGACGTCGCGGATGATAGTGTTCATCTGAATTCAATACCAGATAATGAAGTACCACAGAATATATTAGATCAGTATGCTAAGGTGAATAAGGCCAAGAAAAAAGATGAAAAACAAGACACAATGACCGATAGTGGTGTTAGTTCAGAAACGGAGAACCTTGATGATGAAAAATCAGGAAAGATCAAGAAACTAGTATCACAGTTTGAAAAGACAGATTCCACAGATAAAAATTATAAAGTTGAATTAGTAACAAACTTAGAATTGATGGATGATTTAGCAGCTTCAAGTGAGACAATGAAATTAGAACGTAAAAATCCACATCTGACATTAACTGACACATTGAAGAAGGCTCTAAAACAACCTTTACCAACAGGACCACCTCCGAAGAAGCCTCCTCGGACATTTACAGTTACTCCAATACCAGAAAATCCAGAGAAACGAAAAAAAGACCCCAAAAAGATGTTAGAGAAACTTGAACAGGTTCTAGAGAGGCGAAAAGCGCAAACTCCATGTAACACATTACCGGAAGTCACTGATAACCACTTAAATAAAAGCAAACCTAAAGAAATCCATTACTTGTGTACAGAAATTTTAGATATCACCCAAAGGACATTATTGACTAATAATAACCCGTCAGATCCTATTTCAAGGTGTTTTAATTCTTTAAACTGTGCCATAGGAACTTCCATGTCTAGCTTACCCTATACAAGGTTAAGCACGCATATTGAAAACCAGGAAACTTTGAGCCTCAATCAGAACATTTGTTCATGTAGTCAGGAAAATTTAAAGGAACAAAGGGGCAATATCAGTACGTTTTTAGGCTGAAAAAAAATGTGTCAAGTGTCAAATGAATAATGATAAAAATGATAGATTTAAATGCCATTTAAATTGCAAATGCAAAGTTGAAAATTCAGAGTTCTTTATTGAGAAGGAACATATTTACGATGAGCCCTTTGTGGGTGACGTTGACTATGTGAAAAGGAATAACTATGGGACTTTAAATCACTGGAAGGTTAAGAGTCAAAGTAAAAGTTTGGAGGATTTGAGGCTCAAGGCGTCTGCTGAGGTGAGTTAAGTTATTGTATTGATATATTAAGTACCTTTTTTTTTTCGAATCTGACATACCCTGTTGACCCTGGGGCCTCTACAGATACACCAGACTATGATAATAAGTACCATTAAGTTTCTGGTAGAACTTTAGATAGGTAGGAAGTCAGAACTTTAGATTGGAAGGAGACAGAACTTTATATTGGTAGGAGTCAGGTATGAGGTGGTTAAGTCATTCTTATCCTTACTAATATTATTTATATGTATGGTGGTGCATCCATGGCAGTAGCCCAAGCCAAGTTTCGGCCACTTTGGCATCATTGAGCTTGTTCCCAACTGGCAAATTGTCTTAATTGCTTATATAATAGTAGTCTGGTGAATCTGTGAAAGCCCCTGTCAGGACAATAGTTTAACCAGATTAAAAAAAAACTAATATTATAAATGCAAATATGAATTTCTTTGTTACACTTTTGTACCTTAAGCATTCAACCTATCATCACGACATTTTACATCCAGCTTGTAAGGATTACAACAAAAGGATATTGGATACCTACAATTCAGAAAAAAGTAGTGCTTGCAAGAATTAATTTTCTTCCTCTAAGATCACCTGTGATCACTTCAATTCATGTTTTCAGGAGACTTTTGTCATTCCTTTTTGCCTGTATGTATATTTTGAATTTTTAGGGACAATTTATTATTTACATAAAGGTCCCGAGGGAGGTGGGAGAGGGGTAAACCAACTCTTAGGTAATATTTTGTAAGCTGAAATTTAATATTAAAAATCTAGTTTCACTTCGGATGCCGAATGGTTTTCTTCATTCTATAATCCACATTTGTATGTAGATCTTATTTTACAAACATGTATTGTTTATGAAAATGTTAAATTTTTAACCAGTTTAAATGTTATATATGTATAATAAATATAGTACGTACTTCCCGCGTATTAGTCATATTTTAATTATTTGGAAAATAAAATAAAGATGATTCTTTTATTTTCAAGCAACAATGGCATTGAATTATATATGTATGTTTTATTCGATATGATAATTCCAGGTCACAATAGTAACTAAAAACTAGAATATTTTACAATTTTGTAATGTAACACAATTGTACAAAATAAATATCTTTGATTTACGTCAAACTGTGACATTTTAGTGTACCTCATTCATTTTCCAACAACATTTTATTATTTCGAAAAACGACATAAAATCTTACGTAAAATGAGAGGAATGTGGGGTCGAGCTATCTTATGTACCCTCCTCGCAGTTAGCGAGGAGGCGAGAGATAGGTGTTCAAAATCGCTAAAATAACCCTTTTTTTGATAGTTTATTTATTTTTCTGGCAAACTTTTCTTTTCTGATTTTTTAAAATTGTATATCATTTTAAATCTAGCTTGAGTACATAATTATAGTGAGCAAGACAAGATATAATTTTTATACTTGACTAGTTACAGCTATTTTTTTGTATGTATGTTAGTAACTCTGGATTTGTTGTTAAGATTATATAGCCTTTATGGCGGTTTCATAAAAAAAAAATTATCATTTTCGTCACCCTTACTTAATTAATGAATGGTCCCTTATCATGGGTGGGCCCTCATATCACCAGCAATTATTCTGTAAATTCTCATGCATTTAAACCCATTGGTGTAAACGATACCTCGTCCTTTATTAAATCGTAAATATTTGGTAAACGAAATCGGAGTTGTTAAAGCGATAACGTTATCATTTATATCTAGAATACAGATACTTCGATTTGTATATGATATCAAAAGATCAGGGTTGCAGTAAGTTGGTATGCACAAACATATGTTATCTAAAACTGATGCGGTCCCTACAAGTGCCACTGTTCAGGGTGCATTGACCGTTATGACTCAGAGTACAATGTTGCTATGAATACTTATAACGTTATATCTAATAGCAGCTATAACGTTATACCGGGTAAAAGCGGGACTACATTTGTTAAGGCGAAAAATATAACCCTACATTTTAATAAAGACATTTATTATGGAAGTGAAACTTCTTACGGAAGGGCTTTGAAATTCTAATCGGCAACCTTTTTGTGTGACGGGAAGTGGTGCGGGTAAACACTGTGGTCGGGTAAAGTGTTAAATCTTCGGTTCCCGTCTGATCACCGATGTTAAGCAACGTCGGGCGGCGGTCAACGCTTGGATGGGTGACCGCCTGGGGACAACGCGTGACGTTGGCCTTTTGTTGTTTTATTTCTCTATCGTGTATCTTTACGATACAACTTGTTTTTTATTATTTATTGATTCGTCGCATTCATAGTAGGAACCCTCATGTGTTGAATTTTCAACACAAAATAATATTTATTAGGGAAAAGCTGTTAAGAAATTTGAAGCTGTGTAAACAAGCGCATTGTTATAACAAGTTTATAGATGTTAAATGTAAGTTTAAGCGCCATCTCAAGTGGGTTTTTGTGTAAAAAGGCTATTAAGGCGGTTTACGGACAATAATTTTACGTGATAAAGTCATAAGAAAACATTGATGAAAAATTATGCGTTACAAGCTGAACGCTTAAGCCGATCGCGCCTCTCTATCGTTTGTTCCGCGCTCTCGCTTGCACGCTCGGCTCAAGCGGAACGTGACAATGAGTCATGCTTTTTCGTACATGCAGCCGGCGTTCATCGATTTATAAGACGTTATCACCTCAAAATGATTCTAACTTTAATGTACTTTAAATATATATATATATATATTAAGAAGGCGAAACCTGATCGAGTTTTTGTCGGTACTTCTTGATGTTGTTTGTTCGTAGCGGTGGTAGCTTTGAGTTTCACAAACGCCTTCTTAGGGCTTGAATTAAGTAAAGTGTTTTTGATTTTGATTTCGAAAATTCGAGGATAAATTTATACTAATGCGAGCGAAGCCGCGAGCAAAATCTAGTACGTATAAACAAAAATGTTATTATACGTTATGGTGAAATCACTGATGTGAATCCATTTGGGAATGATATTGGATCCTAGGTCATGCCTCGGTGCTTGTGAACCGATCCCGCGTCTATGTAGTTGCTTTTTTTTTAATTAGTTGTACAGGGAAACAATGTAAGAGACACCTCTATCTCCATCTCTGCAAGCGTGAACAACACATATATTGTTTATCTGTAGAAATAAACTTGAGTTAAATGGATTTTTTTAACACGTTCCGTGCCAAGTCAATTTTGCTTGACAGGCAAATGGTTCAGGCCATTTAATATTTTAACTAAAAAATAATATAGTGTCATACAATGTTAAATTACAATATTGATATTTAAGTAATTCTTTCGTTGTCAGTAGTTATCACATCGTGTAAATGCAAGTAAGTAAGTAGGTAGTGTAAGTACCATATCACAAGTGTGTAGTATAACAAGTGACCGAAAGATCAAGTTGAACGTGTACCACTGATGGTACATTTGGGAGGGAACGTATTTATTAATAGGAGTTAGTGTTAAAGACGTAGAACAAAACAGATTTAATCAAAACCTTTCTAGTAGCATTTGAATGATGCGCTCATACCTGCGGACATTTATCGTTAAGACGTTAAACTAAACAAATTTTATCAAAACCTATCTAGTAGCCTTTGAGTGATGGGCTCATACCGGCAGACATTTATCGTTAAGACGTAAAACTAAACAAATTTTATCAAAACCTATGTAGTAGCCTTTGAGTGATGCGCTCATACCGGCAGACATTTATCGTTAAGACGTAAAACTAAACAAATTTGATCAAAACCTATCTACTAGCCTTAAAGTGCTGCGTTCATACCGGCAGACATTTATCGTTTTAATTAGTTTTGATTACAATCTTACCTCTGATGTTAAATGACAATGTGGTCTGAGATGGTAGTCACGCTAATAAACCTAGAGGTGGGCTGGCTCTCAAGTTCAACTGCCGGAAGATACCAACAGGTGCTTGGCGAAAGATTTTCTACTTGAGGGCCGTAGTTTGAAGCGATGATGGCTCAGTTGGTAGTGTGTTCGGACACAGCGTCGAAGGACGTAGGTTCGAATCCAAGCAACTGAGTCGGAGCTTTCGGTGAAGGAAAACATCGTGATGAAACCATAGCATGGTGGTAGGGCTTTTTCTAAGTCCGTCTGGCTAGCTACCACCCTCAAGTTGAAAATCTGCCGCACACCTGTTGGTGTGTTCCGGCAGCTGCACTTGAGAGCCAGTCTTCTCTAGGTTTAGCGTGACTACCATTTTAGACCACATCGTCATTTAACATCTGATGAGATTTTGGTCAAACGCTTACCTATAAAGCATAAAAAAAAAGTGGGCTTCAGCAACCATACTATAGCTGCATCTGGATATTTTCCTTCACCGAAGAGTATTCATTGCCGAGAGAACACGCTGACATTGAGTGATTGTCATTTGGAAACTTTTTTCTCGTAATCAGTTATTTTGGTTTATTTTCTCTAACTTCAAGAACGAGGAGGTTCTCGATTCGGTTGTATTTTTTTTTTAAATATGTGCCACCTCTCAACTATGCCATTTATACACCGATTTGGAAAATGAATATATATTCAAGAGGGTTCCATTTTAATTTTATTGGCGTTGGTCTTTATATTCCGAAGATACACTAGAGAACTCTTCAAACTCGAACAGGAAATATCGTAGTATTTGTGATATATTGGTAGGTTTATGTTAATCCAAGACTAGATATCCAATTATAGTCGAATACTGTTCTAGTGCCTTTAGATTAGATTTCTTTGATGTCGGTTTTATTGGAACGGAGTTCCTTATCGCGCGTTACACCATGTGAGCGGATGGGAGCGAGATCGAAAGAAGTGTGATAAGACTTTATTCCGATACTGCTTGTTGTACAAACCAATTTTTACTGTGAGTGAAAATATTTATTAAATCTATTTTAACTTTTATTTATATAGTGAATAATTAATGTTCATTTCTAAAATAAAAATAAAAAACTATTATTAATAAAATAACATTTATACAGTAGTTAAATTTTTATTTCTTATTAACTTACCTATTTCTATTTTAAGTACTAATTTTCGGTACCTCGGTTAATTGTTTCAAAACGACGGTGGCATAGACAATGACGCGAGGAATAAGATAAATGTAGGGTGAATGAATTGGCGAAAGGTGTCTAGGGTAGTTTGTGACCCATGAATGCCGTTGAAACTCGAAGGGAAGTGTATAAAAATCTATAATAAGACCAGTCGTGATATATGGATCTGAGGGCTGAGCTACAAAAGAGACGGATGTGAAAAGATTACATGTGGCAGAAATGCGAATGTTAAGATGGATGTGTGGTGTAATAAGGATGGATAAGATTAAGAATGAGTATATCAGAGGAAGTTTGAAAAATAGCACCAGTAACAGAGAAGTTGCAGGAGAGTAATAGGTTAGCATTGTACGGGCATATAATGAGAAGAGATGAAAGTTATGTAACAAGAAAAGTTTTGAGTTTGAAAGTGGACGGATATAGGAGTAGAGGAAGACCGAAAAAGGTGTTGATGGATTGTGTGAATAATGATAAGTGTATAAAAGGTGTGAATATTGAGATGACATCTGACAGGAGAGAGTGGAGAAGGAAAATATGTTGTACCGACCCTACTTAGATGTGATAAGGGTAAGATGATAATGATGATGCTTATAACTTAATTATTCCAGATCATTCAGTATTTAATTTATCATTATTTATTCTATACATAGTAAATTTCATCGTAAATTTTTCACTTTAACTCTATGAACTTAACATTTTATAATTGGAATTATAATAATGTGTACCATAAAGCGAAAGGATCTTCGTTCCGATCGGTGATTCAGAGACCCCCCATTATTTTTTAATTATAATTTTCTACTTTAATGTGTTATATACCTCGATAAGTCTACGTAAACTCAAGCTTAGTTGAGAGAAGTTTAAGAAAATTACAAATACGCATCCATCGTAACTTTATATAGGTATACAATAGACATTATTGTTCTATACATAACGGGTTAGGCAATGTATTGCAAGAGAATGCGTTGGCGGTGATTTCTTGTCTGACTAGATTTAACATTACAGTCCTCTTCGTCAGTCTTTTTGACCGCTCTGAATGTAATCGGAGGAAAAGAAACTAACCAGGATTTCCTCAGTAGCGGCGAGCGAACAGGAATATAGCCCAGCACTGAATCCCGCCGTTTCTATTGCGGCGGGAGATGTGGTGTTCGGGAGGTTCCGCTTTCTCGTGGTCGCGTCTCCTGTCCAAGTTCGTCTTGAACGGGGCCGTTTTCCCGTAGAGGGTGCCAGGCCCGTAGCGACGGAGGCAGGCCGCGAGAGGGACTCCTCAGAGTCGGGTTGCTTGAGAGTGCAGCCCTAAGTGGGTGGTAAACTCCGCTCTGAATGTAATCGTAATAGGTCTATTACACGTAACGAGTACAGTGGCGAGACAGTGCCCTCGGCCGAGTACTTTTGACGAGTGCTAGGCCGAACAGAGTGCCGAGAGAGTCACTATAATCTCGATTTATTTCCTAGGCCGAGTAATCACCACCTCCCGCTTCATTTCATTTAAGTGGTATGAGCTGGTGCAAAATTATCTTAATTTCTTTTGCGATCCATTTTAGATAGTCGGTTGCTGCTTCGAAATTAAACTGACTCGCCGAACGAGTAAAATACGTATAAACACCTACTCGTCCATCCGACTCTCTGGGCCTAGTATCGTTTTATTATCTCGCCAATGTACTCGTTACGTTTAATAGACTCCTTAGTTCGGCGACGCTTTTTTTTTCGAACTGACCTACACTGTTGCCTTCGTTAGGCCTCTACAGTTCCACCGGACCACAGGACTACCAGTTCGGCGACGCGCGTAACATTGCCAAGTATTTAATACAAAACAAAGTTACAAATATGATTATAAGAAACTAAAATTAGGATTTATTTATCGTTAAGTTGTCTCGATGTTGTACATATAGTGTAATGCGTATTTATTACTTAAATTTGTGTTCTGTTCAACTATATTGGGAGCGATCAAAAAGTTTAATGGCGGCGCGACTGTACAATACGACTGTTGCCTTGCTGAGATTACTGGTTCGTTTGAGATACTCATTTGTATGATACCATTGTATTGTTATAGAGTTGTGGTAGTCGAACCTTAACCCTTAGTAGCCTGATTTACGAAAGTGATTTATTTTTAATATTACTGTGTTTGCTTGAGAGTATAGATGAAGGGAAAAATAGCTTTATAAATATAGCTATATAAATATAATATATCTATATAAATATAATATATCTATATAAATATAGCTATATAGCTATATAATTTATATATAGCTTATAAAAAAACTAATAGTAATGTGAACATTCGGTTTAAAAGATTGGTATCAAAATTGAAACTCTAGGTTATTAAGGGCTAATACAACTGAATGATAAACATTTATATTTCATTAATAATATTTTAACTTATTTCTATATTAAACTCTTGACTATATTACGCGCAAGCCCGAACTTCAGCTATTTTCAGAGCGGCCAAAAAGAATGACGAGGGTCTTACGTACAGATTGCTTAGCAAATAACCGAGCAATTATACCTCAATGCGTATCTCAACGTCCGTGTAATTAGAAATCGGGTAAAAGTGCAGTGAAAGCGCTGCATTGACACGTCGCGACACAGTGTAACACCGATCTATGGCGGGCAGGTTGAAATGTCACTCGGAAGTGTGTCGGCCTAGTTTAGTGTCGTGCCCGAAGTGATTGATAAATTGAGTCTGCAATTATTTTGAATACTAATGGAATATATAAATAGATTATAGTTAGAATATCTTCCTCGTCTGTTTCTCAACCGATTCTCTTTATTTTTATTATGATTGGTATAAATTGACGAGCCTTTGTTGTTTTCAATATAAATAATTTTGGAAGCGGTTAATTTTTGTCCCTTACCGTGGACGAGTCGGAGTCTGTTTATAAGTGTCTATTCGTCATACTTCAGGTGTCCTTAACCCTTCAATGCATGACTTTTGTTTTGAATTTTGAAATTAAATTTTAAAACGACAACAAAAAAATCTATAACTGTATAACCCTAAAGTGATGCCAACTTTTTCTTACACACGTAAGGTATTTTCTAAGGTTTTAACATGTTTTCGGAAACGCATACACTCAGGTTTTTGAATAAAATTAAGTGGAAGTGAAATGTAGACAATTCCGAACACACTACCAAGTGAGCCATTATCGCTCCAAACAGACAATTGGCAACAATATGCATTTAAGGGTTAAACCTACTAATTTATGTACTCTATGTTAAAAAATGCGCAATAATATTTAAACAAAAATTAGTGAATCGTGGTCCTTTGTATATGTGATGTTAGAAATATATTGAATTTAATAAAGAAATAATTGTTTACGATGTTACTGAATGGCTAACACATATATGAATTCTAATTTGTATTAGTCTGTTGTCTAATAGTCACTCTAAAATGAGATTATCACAA
Organism: Antheraea assamensis; assembly: GCA_035772565.1. Lineage (NCBI taxonomy): Eukaryota > Metazoa > Arthropoda > Insecta > Lepidoptera > Saturniidae > Antheraea > Antheraea assamensis. The sequence goes on from JAQQSE010000107.1 coordinate 793,850, forward strand.
AGAAGTTTTAGTTTTTTTTTTCATATTTCAATTATTGTTAATTTGTAAATTAATTGACAAATAATGTATAATGAAGTATTTGTATATCTACGCTCGCGGCCGACGTAATAGATAGGAATTAAAAAAATATGCATCGCGAACAGAAAGACAAGAGCGTCAACTACAATAATGATCAAAGATAAAAAAAAGTGGAGGCAGTCATAAGGACTGCCGGACAGAAAAGAAAACTCAAAACAATCGAATAACTGTTCCTTTTTTTTAATGAATAAATCAATTATAATCCAAATTATTTCAATTTCATAATTTGTAAATTAAAATGATTAATATTAATTTGGTTCTCACATCTATTTTTATATAGATTATTAATTATTCAAACATATGATGGGTTGCACGAGCTCAATACAAAATATCAATATTACCTGTACACGGGGCCGCTATTCTGACACAAACGCAATACGTTACGAGCATGTCGCCGTCATCGGTGACGCGAACCCATAAGTTTTCCCCCTAGCAAATAAATTTTACCTACAAAATCGCTCCATGCGGTTAAAAAAAGTTTTAACTTGAAAATAATTAATTATGGTCGATTTTAGACCCCTGGACAATACCTAGAATTGTAAAAAAATTGAACTGGCTTGTCTGAAGACTTTTGCTGGCAGATATAGACGACATTCCACAATACTATAGGTTGGTTAACTAAAGGTGACACAATTACACATAACGCTATAGCGTCTATGAATGAACGCACGACATGACGTCGTACTACCGGTGCTACATAGGCAACATAAAAAATCCCTCTGTCTCTTTCCCACACTATCAGCATTATGAGCGTAACAAAGACTAATATTGTTTTGTGTTTATATACCAAAAAATAAATCCCACTTTTAAAAATGCACCAGAACGCTTTTGAGCACTGGTAGGTAAGATACCTATCTAGTCTAGTATTTAGACCCCCTTTGAAAATACCCTCTTTATTATAATAAAAAGTATTGTCCAAATCATCCTTTTGTAAGTGATCAAATTCTTAGGTAACGAATATTTTATAAAAATACAACCAAATTGAGAACCTCCTCCTCCTTTTCGAAGTCTGTTAAAAATGACAGAAATACAGCGTGTCCTTTGCCTTAGTTAAAACTGCTCGATTTAGGCAATCCAGTGAATTGATAAGTGTATTGTTTATAACAATACATAGTATAAAACAAAGTCGCTTTCTCTGTCCCTATATCTCTATGTATGCTTAAATCTTTAAAACTACGCAACGTATTTTGATGCGGTTTTTTTTAATAGATAGAGTGATTGAAGAGGAAGGTTTATATGTATAATAACATAAATTAAATAGTGGAGAAATACTGTTATTTTTGAGGTTACTCCAAATTTAACGCGTGCGGGCCACGGGCAGTAAGTGAATAAATTAAAACTACTGAATCGATTATAATCATTTTTTCAGTGAATGAATAGGCTATATTTTTATACCCGTGCGAAGCCGGAGCGGGCCGCTAGTAACAATATGAAACCAAAAATGTTTTTAATAAACACGCTGTATTATAACAAAATGCATGGGTATTGTGAACATCCTAGGTTTCGGTAATCGACCTGTTTCTAAGAGATGTATATTTACTATTACATGGAGGCTGATCAGTAATGACTTAATTAATAGATCTGTTAAGAAATGAAGCAAGTTAACAGTTGTTAACCCTCTGGGTCTAATGTGCTTACCATATTGGACCACACAGTCATTTAACATCAGATTGAATTGTTATCAAACGCTAAAACCTATAAAGTGATTACGTTGTGAAAATAATAAATATTACCGGTTTTATGTTCGTTACAGAATGTATCATATTTTTTTTACTTTTGTGTTATTATATTTTGTGTTTGATTGATGAAGGCGTTACTTTGCGGAAATCCATCATTAAAAATTAGTGTGGACGTTACTTCGCACTTCCGCTAAGAATTGTTTGGTCGCTGTCACGTCTTACTGCAACAAAAAACAGTTGTGAAAGAACCAAAAAATAAATAGGCGTGGTTGGTCGGCAGTTAAACTCGATCTGATATCGGAACTGCCGACCAACCACGCGTATTTATTTTTTAGTTCTACCACAACCGTTTTTTGTTGCAGTAAGACGTGACAGCGACCAAACAATTCTTAGCGGAAGTGCGAAGTAACTTCCACTGTAATTTTTTATTATATTTTGTGTTACGAATTTCATACATTTTTATATGGAGCAAGCTTTACAAAAAAAAATTGGGTTACTTTTGCGTTACATTGATGTAAACGTAACATAAAAAGTTACCATGTAATTTTTGTGTTAAAAGTGGGAATCTTGACGGCCTTACTCATTTATAGAAAAGATTATAGACCCACCACCATTCATCCAGGAAAAAAGTACTTTTCCTGAGAGATAGAAAGATAACTTTTGCTACATTCATGCGCACATACGGGTTAAAGCTGGTATTTTATAATGGCACGTACAGTAGCTATAGACTACGGCATTGATGTGGCATTTGATAAGTAGAAACGGCTATTGCCCGATAGCCACGTTGTCCAGTGTAATGAAATACAGCTTAGAGAATTGGTTGCCTCCCAAATAGAGTACAACTCTCGGCAAACTCCGATAATGGCTTTAGCGACACCATTTCTACTGTGATTGTGCTCAAAAAATTGTCGTTGTGTCGGAATAATCTACGACTAAACAATTTCCTAGCTCCTACCTTTTTTTTATATTATAAGGGGCAAACGAACAGCTGGATCACCTGATGGTAAGTGATCACCGCCGTCCATAGACACTAGCAACACCTGGGGAGTCGCAAGTGCGTTGCCGGCCTTTTAATATATGTGGGCCTCCAGCGCTCTCACTGGCCGAACGAAACGCAACAGTGCAAGCACTGTTACTTCACGTCGGCTTTCTGTGAGAAGGTGGTACTACCCCGGGCGAGCCGACCCATTCATGCATGAAACCAGTAATAGCTTCAGCGTAGCTCTACCACCTACAAAATCTAATTTGAGAACATAATTTGAGTGTGGTCCTTTGGCTTTATATTATACGACCCGGCTGCTTGCCTTACGTTAACTGAATGATTCGAATTAACTGTAAATAGCCAGTATCAAATACAGTTAGGCTTTTAAGGCCTTTCATTCTTGATTTGTAAGTATACAAATTTTAGGCTACCACAAAACAATGTTCTTCCTTATTTCGTGTCTCTCATTCGTCCATAATCCACGTAATGTTTTCAACAGAATATTTTATCTCACGGCCTTCTTACATAATGATACGTAGTAGAGGTACATATGAATAAATACCGTTGGAAATAAATATAACATTCGCGTGCAATTGAGAACATTAATAACCGTTAAGTGATTTTGAATCGTTATTTCGAAGAAATAAGAGCTATATTCACTATAATTCCGTTTAAACTGACAATAGACAATAATGAAACAATATAAAGGTGTTAACAACTAAGAATACATTTTCGAACCCGTTATATTGTATTGGTTTGCACTACACATGAGAACCTTGTTCGGTTTATGTTAATGTCGCTTCCATGATTCGTTGCAAACAACGAGTTAGTATATTGGATTATTCCCTATATATGGGCTAGTTGTGGTGCAGGTAGGCATGAGCCACACTACCATTATTGTTTCTTCTTTCGCTTTAAAGTTTTCTGAAGAAATATATTTACAGTCGGAATTTCTTTGAATTATAATATGGGAGATGCTATTTTTTTGATCACACAATGCCGGATTTTTCTTAGAATGTTCTAGGTTATTTATGTTTAGGATTGACCATTTGCAATTAACTTAATGCCTAACGTCGCGGGCGGGAATCACCTAATTACTTGGTGCGGAGGTAAGGTAAAGTACGCTTTTCGACATAGCCCAGTGAATTGTTTGTTATAATGAAAGTGGGCTGATAACATTGACCCATGCATCGGTAAGCGATGGACTCGATGAATTTAAAGATTATTCGGTCTAAGACTGTAAAATCGTTGAATCTTAGAATGAATTATAAAATGTCGGAGTATTTTACATTCTTATTTATTTGTTACTTTGCTGAAAGCGATCGGTGTAAAAGAGAAACCACTATCAGTGTATTGATTTAAAGTAGTTGGAAGAATGGAACAAACAGATGCAATAATCGAGATTAGGGTTTCAATTGAAATATCACATAAAGTTTAGATCATTTTTGAACCTACATTTATATGTAACTTTGCTAAACTTGATCGGTGTATGAAAGAAGTTACTATCATTAAAGATAGATGCAAGAATGAGATTAAGAAAGATTACAGATTTGAATCCTAATTGAAATGCTATATAAATCTTCTTTGCTTTTAAAATTAAGGGATTTGAAGTCACATCAAGTGAAACTTCTTATGGTAGGGTTTTGGAATTCGGATTGGCTACCTTTTTGTGTGTCGATATGTGATGGGGATAAACATAGTGTTGGGTAGAGTGTTGGAAACACCGGTTTTCGTCCGATCACAGAAGTTTTAAGCAATTAAGCAATGTCGGGCGCGCTAAATGTTTCTCTGTTATTACAAAAGTTTCACTTCTATCGTGTGTCTTTAAGAAACCCTGTTTCTTTGATAGATTTTCAAACCAGTTATTCTTGGAAATATTCATTTGGGCAATAAATTTTTAAGTGGACTTTAATATTTTGATAAGCATAACGTAATAAGTGATGCTAGATAAAGCTATGGGTTTTGGCAGTAATTTAGTGCGAAGGTCTACATATTTCCTTCCATGTTGGTGCTTAAAAGACTCGGATGTCATAAGAAAGGGGCATACCGGTCAAGAGACTGTTTCAAGGCTTTTTAAAAAACTTTTTGTTCTTGCTCTAATAATATTTATAAATGTTCTCTGAGTCACAAGCTCAGCACGTGTGGTTCGGTTATAACATGAGGGAATTAAGTAAAACATGTCTTTAGAACACTCGCCATGATATAGGCATTTTTTAATATAAATTTTTCATTCGAACTACATTTAATGCGTTATGGTACGTGGATATAATAGTCGCGATTCCAGTGTTTCACCTTGGAGCGACCGGTTTCACATCCTGCCTCGTATCGTTCAACGTTGCGAATTATCCTTAATGTAAATAGATAATCCATTAATACAGAATATGTATCTTTACTGTTTAACTTCTATCAAGAACATTTGCATATAAATTGTTGATAGTCCAATGAGCCATTTTAAACATCGCGTTTCTGGAATGTTCTTTACGTATGAGATCACAAAAGAACCTGTTGTTCAAATTTAACATGTGTCGTTTATTTTGAATTAATATGTTATTAGAGATACCACCTTTTCTATTATACTATATTAAATTAGCTATGCCCGCGGCTTCGTACTAGTTAATTGTATTTTTAGTCTTCAAACGTCATACGTCATGTGGTGTAGCGCCATCTAGTGGCGTGTTATTTTAAACCGAAAAGCGTAAAAATGTTTTGTATGACAAAATTAAAGATGTGTGATTAACATTCCTTGTGAACCATTTAACGGTGACGTATATATATATACATTAATTTTAGTATATTTATACTGAAACTCAATTCATTGTCATATTAAGAAATTTCCGATCGATATGTCTTTGTCTTCGTTTCACACGTCGGTGTTGACACATTTCCGATCTTGTTATATCAAACTAGCTGTTGTTGCTACTTCGCTAGCGTCTTTTGATTAATCTTGTCTTAAACCTCATCCGATTCAATATTTATCTATGTTAGGAATCTAGTGTACATTAAATGTCGGAAATTGCACTAATGTGATATGTAATAATGAATGCGAAATAATATAATACGGGTTTATTATGATACAAGTAGTATAAGGAAGGAAGTGATATAAACACGAGCCCTGTCAGAAAAGAAACGGAACTAAAAATGGCTGCGTTCCATTTTCAGTAACAGATAACACAGATTAAAAACTACGCGCAACAATAATAAATTAGTTTGTGTGAAGATTCTTACACTCTCTTTTATGGCTTTGATGAACCGTGCTATAGTTATGGCGCTTTAGTAAATTGCACCTGTACGAAGCTGAGGCGGGTCGCTAGTATCTTTAGAAATTATAGTCTGTATGTTATTCTTACATATAATTTATATTACTTTAAAGTTTCATTAAATCTATTCAGTACTTTTTGCGTGAAAGTGTGCCAAACATCCATCCATCCAAACAGACTTTGGTTTAAACTTCGATTAGGGAGTTTTTGGCGGGACCTTTGTCCTCTATCAGAGTGCAGGCGAGTGCAGGTGCTTGTGTGGGTGCGTGTAGTTCAAATATACGTAGACGCCAGTAGCATACACAGGTGACCTACACGAACCCGCGCATTGTGAATATTAGCGGCGTCTACGTACGTTTGAACTATACGCACCTGCGCATTGTGAATACTAGCGGCGTCTACGTATATATGAACTATACGCAGCCGCGTATTGTGAATACTAGCGACGTCTACGTACATCACGCACCCACGCATTCTGAAAACTAGCGGCGTCTACATACATTTTAACTACGCGAAACCGCGCATTGTAAATACTAGCGGCGTATACGTACATTTGAACTAGACGCATCCGGGCATTGTGAATACTAGCGGCGTCTACGTATATTTGAACTACACGCACCCGAGCATTGTGAATACTAGCAGCGTTTAAAAATTTTATGAATTTTGCTCTACAAGCAATGACTAATTCTAATGTGATGATGGTTCAAGGTGTTCTGAGGTTATTTCAAGATAAACATTAATTCAAATGCACATTGTGATGATATATAGCATGATGGTTTCCTAACCCTGCTTGGGTAGTTACCACTCTCAAGTATTGAAATTCTTCAAGCACGCATTAATGTACCCGCTCGTATAACACCATCTTAAGCCACGTGGTCACATAACACCACATGTTTAGATCTATTACTTTGATGTTTCATGTTAGTAGTCGTGTAACAGGAATGATTGTTTTCCGGCCCCTCCGTTGTATCCACTTTCCCTGTCTGTTCTCACGCGATTGCATATAAATTGATGTATACTTTCGTTCGTATACTTATATCAGTTACATGATTTTTTTTTATAGTTCGAAGGTTTAGCGTTTTGTCATCCTAGTTCATGTTACTATGTGGTCAAATACTTTTTTCTATTTTCTTTTACATTGGGGCTTCGACAATAAACATGTCAGCTCCATCTCTTTCATTAATTTAATATAATGTTTATGTATTATCACTACATATTATAAAACAAAGTCGTCCGCCGCGTGTCTGTCTGTCTGTCTGTCTGTTCGTTCGAGCTAAACTCAAAAACTACTGAATGGATTGTAATACGGTCTTCAACAATAGCTACGTGAGGAAGGTGTAGGTATATAATTTTTAAAGGTTTTGTGTATATTGGTTGAAATATAACGATAAATGTTGGAAGTGTTGGAAAAAGTCAAGCCGCTTAAGAGCTTTCATCAAAAACGCTACCAATTCTTTTGAGAATTAACAAAACAATGCATTGATCACCTATCTGTTTTGTTCAAGGCTAGTCCCAAAATCATTCGTATGAAATTTTCTCAAATAGCCAGGGCCGATCTTCCAAAATATCAATGTTACTGATGAGTTAATATTGTAATAGGGCAGTGATAAAAAGATTCTATAAAAATATGTTGGAATTTTAAAAACTTGACTTTGAAAATGTTCAACGTTTGATTTTGAATTTAATGCATATTAAGGATATGAAATAAAACTGTCATTACACGACAGCTGTTCTTAATAACGAAAATAAACACGACCGCAATGTTGAGGAAGCTGAATGTCTATATTTAGATGCCGTGGCTTATTTATACGGTTTTACCACTTAAATACGGCCATATGGTATGGCTTATGATATTAGCTTTGTTATTATGCCACGGTGGTCCGCCTTCGTGGCTCAGCTGTCGAGATCACGAAGTAATGACTCAGTGACGGCGTGCTTGGTCTCCGTGTCTAACTGTTTGTCGATCGTCGTGGGATGGAATGTTGCAATAAGTCTGGGTCTGCATTTCTAGAGCTCGCTTTAGACTATTTTCGTTTTGAAGATCTAAATTTCTATTGGTGTCTGCTTTGATTACATCGCCTTTTTATGGGTTTTTGACGTTTGACCACAATCTCGTCGGAACATAAAAGGCGATGTGGCTGACTACAGGCTGACCCCATAGAACCCAAAACGGAACCGCAAAGTGACGTGGATAAATTCGTCTATATGAATCATTCGCTGATTAATTCGTTTCAGCGACAGTGTTGCCACTTATATTTTTTTAAGTTTTCCGATTTTCTGGCTACTGTGACACAAATTCTTACATATCTGAAAAATTACGATCGCTCGGTGTTCAGAAGGCTATGGAATATTATTGGCATTTTTGGGGTTGACTCTTAAAATATTTCCTAGATGCCATTGACACATTGATAATGTGGGCTGTTCGCATTGTTCATGATGCAGACGTCATTACAATTGTTGTCAATCTTTTTCGCTGGTCTAAATATAGCTGTAAATATTGGCTTGCGTATAATAAGTATAGTCAAGAGTTTAATTCAAAACAAAGTTCAGGTAGTATTTATTATAGGAATCTATAATTGGCATTTATTAATCCAATAACATTTTCTCAATGTTATAAGTATAGTATACTATGTATGTGTATTTATACTTTTTATTTTATGCGCAACCATATTCAGAATGGTCAAAAAGTTTGAAGAGGACTATAAGTGCATCTGGACGCTTCAGCTACGCGGGGACATTACCTTCCGAACCGTGGCCTCTCGTCTCTACACTGACGAGTGGTGTTCTGGAGAGCAATTCAATCCAATACCTCCCTCTTGAACAGAACCACACGCACTGGGCACACTTCCGAGCCGCAATTGTACTACTTCGGCAGTAGCTAAATATCTCGTATTGTCTTTGCTATATCGTGACGCTTTGGAAGCCTCTCCCGGTTACTGTGTTTTCCTCCTTATGATATCAGGTCTTTCAAGCATAATGTGTAGTGAGATTACTGAGATTATTCCCAGTTGTAAAAGATACTCACGTTACGGTTGAAACTCAGTAAAGAGTATTTGACGTCGCAAAAAATAAACAACTAGGTATTGTCTTAATACAATATCATGATCTTTATAACCAACAAACGATATTTTCAATTGTAAATTGGATAAATTGCCTTTAATGATTCGCCGAAAAGTTATGATCGACGTTGGGGTTATAATCGGCACGTTACAAGTACGCGAACACATTTTATTTCAGACAGATTTTTTGTACAGTCCATTTTATATAATCGAATATTTTGTGTATGTGTATAAAAATTGCATATAAAAATGAAATAAATGCAATTTCAACGAAGAGTCTGGTGAAGAATATGGATAATAAATCAAAATACAATAAGAACAAAACATAGTTTTTGTCCTTTGCCCATGATATTTACGACTTTGCTTTTATTGTTTAAAACTAGCTAATACCCGCGACTTCATCCGCATTATCTTAGTATCTTAACAATATATTTTATTTACAGATGAAAAAAACATAAACTTCATTTTTACATTATTTTTGTAATAAAGGCTAAGCTTTTAAGAAGTAAAATTAAATAAAAATTGGTCAAAATCTATGCAGTAGTTTTTGCGTGATTTGTGTACAACGGCAGACACTCCCATGGTGGGTGGGGCTTTTTTTAAGTCCGCCTGGGTAGATACCGCCGTCAAGTTAGAAATCTGTCGTCGAGAGCCTGTCGGTGTGTTCCGGCAGCTGCACTTGAGAGCAAGGCCCACTCTAAGCTTAGCGTGTTTACCGTCAGATGAGATTTTGGGCAAAGGCTGAAACTTGTAAAGTATTAAAAAAAAACCGGCTCAATTCAAAATGATTCACCGATTTCAATAAATATTGTACTCAGTTTTTAAAATAAATCTACCGATATATTTCAGTTAAATGGCCTACAATCCCAAAGAAAAGTTTCACTTGCGTCGTGGTTTCATTAAACCACCAATTTTTATTTATCTAATATGGCAATCCCAGTTGACGTACGTTTACGTTGAATAGGTAAAAGATACCAAAATAATGTGCTGGGTGTCATTTTGGTTGACTTATTGAGTCATTTATACCTCACAACTGGTTCTGTACATTGGCTAGTCTAACAAAACATTTAATAGAAGCTTGAGGATTAAGCTCTGATGATATAAAAAAGACCATGTAAATCCGTGTATCACTTTTAGGGTTATGCTACTCCCATACCATTACATACATAGCATACATATACATTATCGTCATGCAATTCGAGCTATCGGACTTCAGTATGATAAACGAGCTCTCAGTTTTTAGACACGTCAAATGAGCTCGGAAACGCAAATTTCAAGTTACTATTAAAATAAGAAATTTATGCGGACGTTAATTTACCCCTTTATCTGAATTAAATTTGAGGTTAGTTTTTAGGGCGTAGGTGGTACAACTACGCTGAAGCTATTACTGGCTTCAGCATGAATGGGTCGGCTCGCCCGGGGTAGTACCACCCTCTCACAGAAAACCGACGTGAAGTAACAGTGGCTGCACTGTTGCGTTTCGTTCGGCCAGTGAGAGCGCCGAAGGCCCACATATTTAAAAGGCCGGCAACGCACTTGTGACTCCCCTGGTGTTGCTAGTGTCTATGGATGGCGGTGATCATTTACCATCAGGTGACCCACCTGTTCGTTCGCCCCCTATAATATAAAAAAAAAAAAAAAAGAAAAGTAGGCGACGCTTCGTCACGCAGGTATGGGACTAGCGTTATATCTAAATATACAAACGGACAGGGAGGCGTTTCCGTACAAAATATGTAAGTGTGATATAAGGCGTACAACAATTTTATGCTTTTGATTACCGGGACGTAGGTATTACTCATGCTTCGTTTACCACATAAGGTACTGTTATCATTACGAAATTAAACATACGGCTCACGTGTGGCTGTAATATTTCTCGTGTTGCATAGCTTAATAAGAGTCTGTTTACTTACCAGCGTATTGAAAACTAACCGGCACCAGCGATTTCGTTTGTTTTTAAAAAAAATCTTAATAATGAATTTTATATACAAAAGAAAATTTATAAAAAAAATATGTAAGAAAAATATACTTAGTGTACAAAATTACTATTTAAAGAATGTTATCCGTTTACTTCTCCTCTGCGGCGCATGCACACTACACCGCCGCTCGTCCTTGTTTCATAAAATTTTAATATATTTATAGTCAAGGAAGATATTGTGACATTCCTTTTAAATGATGATGAAAATGTAATAAAATCTAAAACTAAAAAAAATGAACTAACTATATCCAGGTGCTTTTGTGTGATGCGCACACAACGGCATATCTCTATAATATATATATCTCTTGGATAAGCTGAAGATAATCTAAGAATAATGGCGACCAGTGGAATTGAAAGATTTACTTTCCGTCGGCAGTCATCGCTGTCATACCGGCCTGCAAGCCTATCGGTAGTTGGATGTATACTTTCCGATTCCAAAACACGAGGAACTAATATACTGAGTCAACGTGACTGGTGTAAACTGTAGTAACTACCTACCATGAGCATGGTGTTTGCTATCCGGTCTGGTACTATACTAGATTTTGCTGACGGCTTCACTCGCGTGTATGTAGTTTCTGAAAATGAAATACAGTCCATGCTACTCGCTGATAATTCAGCTTTCGATTAGTGAAAGATTTTTTTAATCGGTTAAGTATTTTTTTAGTTTATTCATTACAAACAAAACTATTATTTTACCCTTTACTAATATCATAAATGTGAATCTCAGTTTGTTTGTTATACTTTCGCGCGTAAACTGCTCAATAGATTATCATGAATTCTCTACACACATTAGAGGTACAGAAAAGGAAAACAAAATTGAAATGTTCGCGATTATGCTATATTCGTTCAGTCTCAACAGATTAATATTCTCGCCGCGTTCTAGTTTAAATGGTGGCGCTGGCAACACCGTGCAGAGAGTAGTAACCTGTCATTGTCTGACCTGAATTCGAATTATGGTCCTGTTTGGATACAACTTCGTTCTTATTTTTAAATGTATGTTCGGTTTATTACATAACATAGATAATATCGAATTACGATGGTTGATGTATCGTTATCTTCATGCTTTTTAAAGTAAATATCGATACTTTTTTAACGTACAACTTTAATCACTATATCACCTAAAGTTTAGATGTAAAGCGGGACATCGTTTGTTCCATACAAACGTATTCCTCTGTTATTTCCCTTGATAGTGGAAATACAGCAAATATTTGAAGTGAAACCTTTACTTTAAGGCGCGTTGAGCGATTTAAAAAAAATCGGGTACCGGAAAAACGTATGGGTTCACGTTACCGATGACCTCGACATGCTCGTGACGTATTGCGCTATCGTCAGACGTTGTATATACTCGACCGTATCATATGCGTTTTTGACTTTTGGGATGGGTAAAATCTTGCGATATCGCGTCATCGACCGTCACCGATAATATCAACATACTCGTGACGTATTATTATGCTTGCGCCAGATTACCGACGCGCAGTATAGTAGCCCGTGTATATGTTATATTGACGTTTTGTATTGAGTTTGTGCAGCTCACCATATGTTTGGTTACTCAATTAACTGTATATAATTATTGCTCCCAGTGCGAATAGACAGGAAAACCAGACTAATATTAATAATTATAGGTTACAAGTTATGACATTTAAATAGGTAATTCAGACTAATTGATGTATAAATTCAAAGAAGAACACAGTTATTCCATTGTTTTGAGTTTTCACTTCTGTCGACAGTCCTTATGAGACTGCCTCGACTTTTTTTATACCATACTAGTTATATATATCATTGTCATATTCATGTGTTTTGGGTTTTTCAAGAAATTAAATATAATGAGGCCTAGGAGCCTTTTAAAACTTCTGAAATTATCCAAATATATAGCCGTTTTCAGAGATTCAACAAACAAGTAGGTATGCTGAATATAATAAACTAAAGAAAGACATAACACAACCAAAGTTCATCTCGAAATAATTTTGAAAAAAATAATTAAAATAGGCCCATTTTTGGAACAGGAAACCGGGGAATACAAAATCATAAGTTCCTATATTTTATATAGGTATAAGTAGTCCGAACTGTGGTTGTCTCTATATCTGATAGTTCGGTCCGAATGTGACAGCAATAGACGCCGATTTGAAACTCTGTTTTAAATATATTGCATACCGCATTTTCTCTTAAGTGACAGTGTAGTAAAAGTTCGTAATTCTTTAAGCATAGAAGGCTTGGCTCTCAAGTGCATCTGCCGGGAGACGCATATAATATATTTGGCGACCGAGTTTCTATCTGAAGGTGGTAAAAAAATATGTTCCCATATACAAAATGGCCACTTTTTGTCCGCAAAAATATTAAATGAGTATATAGAACGGTTTATTTCACTGGATTAGTTGGGTACAAGGGTGTTAATTTAGTAATTAGGAATATTTGAAACTAGTACATACCCGCCCGCTTCGTTAAACGCATCTTTCATTTTTATTAGCACTAACAAGTGTGTACCAAAGTAGTAGAAAAATGTGTGGGAATGCTTATTTATGAGCACAGGAAATAAATGAAAACTTTTTTATAAAATGTACAATAAAAAGCCGACGGTGTTCCCAGGCGGTCACTCCTCCAAGTACTAACCGCATCCGACGTTGCTTAAAAATCAAAACGACAATCGGTGGTTTCAACACTCTACCCGACAATGTGTTTACCCCAACCACTTTTCGGCATACAAAAAGGTTGTAGATCAGAATTTCGAAGCCCTCATATAAAATACCGGCTTCAAAAAATTGCCGAAAGTTTAATGGAATCCAATGGTTCCAGGTGGTGGAATCCAGTAGTTTTGGAATGGAACTGTGTTTTTATGACCTTTATATAAATACATATTTATGTATATAATTCTTTTGTGCTTGTTTAGAGACCTGTACTACGCCACCGGTATGAGTTGCAGTTAAGCCGAAATAGGCACTATTGCAAAGCGCTCAATCCTGAGTAATTTCTGAGTTCGACCAATATGATAGCATATAGTGTCACGGCCTCCAAGTAAAAAAAAAAGTAATAATCAAAGTTTACGTGTATTTTATATGGAAAATCTTTTCCCACAAAGAGAATACTTACAGTTAATGTTAAGAACTCATAATTTTAGGCACTTTTTATATGTCTTTTAAAATATCACCCTAATATATATAAATAGATATTCAAGGTATGACGTCACTCAAGTTAATCTAAATCTTCGTCCCCAGAATTAAGTCAAGGCGGTCTGTTTGTATATGAGAGAAGATTTTATTATTTATTGTTTACGAACAGCGTCCTTAGCGTTATGTTAATCAGGGATTCACTTTTTAACCCTTCACCTTATTATCTATGGCACTGAATATACCTAGAGTTTTGTATGATAAATAAACTGGTATGAGATTGATTTTTATTTTTTAACTAGTTACACCACCTAGTTAGTGTATATGATATTTTTTTTAAAACCACTCTGGCATAATAATTTACGTAATCCAAAAAAAAAAAAAATCAAAATATTTTTAATAACAACATAGGCACTAAAAATTTAATCTATGCTTAGGTCGGCTATTTTGAAATTCGCCACTTTCGACAATCTGTCGCCAAGTAGCTGAAGAAGTGCTACCTATAGCTGCACTTGAGAACCAGTTTCCCTCTAGGTTTAGCATGTTTAGACCGCATCGTCATTTAACATCAGGTGTGAGGATAGTGGTCAAAACGCTCTAATAACCAACCACTATCTATTTATTTAACCCCTCGGCTGATTTTGTAAGACACAGATCTCAATATGCCGGATTATGTTTTTATTATATTTTTTTATTTCGCATCATCGTACATTGTTATTGTACATTGTTAATTTCATGGTTTGGTAAAAAAAAGTTCGTACAAATGTAAAAGTACATTTTACATAAAAATCTAATTATACATTACATAATTTGTTATTTTTCAAAGTTTAGGACAAAAAAATTAAGCTTACGCTACCAACAGTCTGTTGACCTTTGCCTCATGAGGTCTAGATTTGTTTGTATAGAACTTATACCTTTATGGTTTTGGATAGTCCAGGAGTTAACATGAGTGATCAACCTGACAATACATTTGTAAATATATTAATTAGTAACAATTTTGTAATTAAATTCTAAATGTAATCGTATATATAGACAACCTACGGCATGCTTAAACTGAAAGAGAAGGAAAATACTAAAACCACTTAATACTCTAAAACTTTATTCTATGAATAGACTGCTATGCCTCTACCGCTGTTTTGAATTCATTTCGTTTATTTGAGCAATAATGTCCCATGTTTTATGTAATGTATCATATGACCTAGATATTCTGTTGACTGGAGAGTATAAGCCTAAATTAGTATAGGAATGTGAAATGTAAAATGGGACGTTTTTATTAGATCTACAATCAAAGGTTTCAGAAAAGTTAAACGATTAATAAATAGATCTCTAAGTAAAGGTTTATATTACCAAACTTTGAGATATTAATTTAATTCAGAGCGAAAAGTAGGTCATCTTTGTTAGCATTAAGTATTTTATGACTTCTATTGTTTTTAGAAAGAGACGGGTAATTCTGTTTCATGGGAGATAGAAAAGGAGGCGATAAATTCACAACGAATAAAATATATTGTTTTAAATATTACTCTCTGTCGACAGAAAAGTAGATTTCAAGTTACGTTATCGTATTAAAGTCCGCAATATGTTTTGCAGATAACGAGGTATGACTGTACGTACACGGACCGATCGATCAACGCGTCTGAATTTATGTTTGAAATTTCCATAACAATTACTCATAATAGATTACACTGCCAACTGTGGCTTCAGTGATGATGACAAGTATTAATTTTTTTCCTAAAATAAATGTACCTAGTAAATGTAGTTAAAAATTATTGCGTGGTTGCTATATGGTTATCGTCCAAAGTCCAAATACATATAAATCTATGTAATTAAAATGATAGAGATCTGTGGCCGTGTGCGCATCACGCGAAAACTACTGTAAACATTTTTTTTTTTTCGTTTTACATCTTACACTTCTGATCCTTATTTTTTTTAAAAAGTCATTGCATGTATCAGTGTGTACATGCGGAGGAAGTGAGATTTAGTTGATTTATATGTACTAAATTATATATATATGAGAATGCGCATAAACTATATACTATACGAAGTCCCGTAGTGTAAATACTTAATTATCGATTTACTTATTTTTGTATACTACTAGACCCAGACAGACATTTATTCATACTTACGCATAAAGACAAATATGTACTTTTCATTTAACGCGTAATGAAAATTTTCCGGTATCGTGCAATAAGAATTTTCATTTAAAAAATGTCACGATATCGTCCTTTATTATAAAGTTACTAAATTAATAAGAAACTACGATTTTTGTTCATACAAAGCTTATACTGACAATTACATATACAACAACAAACAAATAGCTCAATACGTGCAGCTTTTCTGAAGCGTTGCGCAACAACAAACAAATAGCTCAATACGTGCAGCTTTTCTGAAGCGTTGCGCTTATATACAAGTGGTAATTGAATTTTGAAAGAAATTTCCTTGTCGCACGGTACGGATGGGGGCTAGCTGAATAATAGTGTAAGATTGTCGGCCATGACATTTTCTGTGCGCTTATTGGTTCAAAGGCAGCCAATAATTTCGCACCGGCTCACGCCTGCGCAGGTTTAGTTTAGACATACGCGTCAGCTGTTGCGTAGCGTATTGTGCGTAGTCGTGTACTTATACTTATGTTTATCTGATGAAATTTTCCTACAATTCTTTCAATTCATTAGTTATTTCTAGGTTTCATTTAATTACTCTCAGATGCTAGTAATTCGTTTATTTGTATTTCTTAATCAATATTATAATACGTTTATAAATAATAATATACTACGAAAGGAATTTCGTTCCAACAGAGTGTTCCACGAACGCATTTAATTTTTTTGTTGATATACATATATGAACAGATTTTCTTCACATTTAATTTTACACCGTCTAAATTAAGTTCTAAACCGTTTGTTACGTCGACAACGCGGATGTCAAGAATTTAGCAGATACGTCGGTCGCATGCAAGCTACTGCCTATTGTTTATGTCAACATGCAGATTTGTATCTATGTAGGTTACTCGGTAAAGTGGCCCGAGCATGCCGTAACCATTGTGTATAAAAAACTTCACGGACAGTAAGCTTAACGGGTGGGTAGTGACTTGGGATTTTAGCTTTTTTAACCGACTTCAAAAAGGAGTCCCCAATTCGATTTTACTTTTTTTTTTTTTTTTAATAATAACTTCGACATTTTTAAATCGAATTAATGAATTTTTTTTTTTATTGGATACATGATACTCTAAAATAGGTCTCATTTTCAATTCGTTAGCATCGGAGATACATTCCTGATATTCCTTAAAATCGAATAGAAATTGTATATCAATTGAGATATTGCTAGGTTTATAACATTTCAAGACAAGAGCTGAGTTGCACCAGTCAATGTTGAAGTCAAAAGTACGGTTAAAGTAATTGTTAGACGACAAATTAGTTACACCAGTTGACAATGGTTAAAAATGACGATACGATTTAACGTTAACATTTACCGCTCGATGTTGGCCGGTTAACGTTATTGTTATTGTCGACTTTTGAACTTGTTCTCAGTAAAGTAGTGTAACTTTAAAATATCATGTCGTTACTGCAAGAAAACCTGCGACATACTCAAAATAGTTCTTCCGACGAACAGAAATAATACATATGAAAGTATTTTCGTCTTAGAAAGAGGAAAGTTTATCTTTCTAAAGTTGATCGGTTCGCTAAATGCGACAGAGAAATATTTTCGGACAGATTCCTGGTATCTAAAAAAATTTGCAGGTGCGTTGGCTTTGCACATAGGCCGCCAATAAACACCTGGCGAGTAACACAACAAAAAACTTACCAAGTAAAAAATTTTATCTTTTTCGATTTTAGGGTCTAATTGCTTTATTTAATTTGTAACCCTAATAACTTTAACTATTGCAATAAGTTTTACGGTACAGCTAGTTCTGGTAAAAGTAGCTGTTATTGGCTCTTGTCATTGTTATAGTTAACTTTAACCATAACAATAACCGAAATTTTGGTGCAACACAGCCTAGGTAGTTACCTAACGGAATATGCGCAAGGATATCGTTGTGTTTTTATAGAGTATTTTTTTTAAGGTGCCTTTTTTTAATTTTCTTGTTTTAGTATATCTACCTTTTCTTTTTGCGTTACTATTTTTTTTATAATAAAGGAGGCAAACGAACAGGTGGGTCACTTGATGTTAAGTGATCACCGCCATCCATAGACACTAGCAACACCAGGGGAGTCGAAGGTGCGTTGCCGGCCTTTTATATATGTGGGCCTGCGGCGCTCTCACTAACCGAACGAAACGCAACAGTGCAACCACTGTTACTTCACGTCGGTTTTCTGTGAGAGGGTGGTACTACCCCGGGCGAGCCAACCCATTCATGCTGAAACCAGTAATAGCTTCAGCGTAGCTCTACCACCTAGGATATTTCCTGTGATTTTATGATTATAAGTTTGGGAAAAAAAACCATAGTTCTAATGATGCCAATCAATAGTAGGTAGGTGGACTACGATTGACGGCTTAAGATGGAAAGTCTCCGGTGTCGGCGTGTGAACGTGTCAATCATGTTGTACGGACCGGTTCCCTGATAACGTGTTTTGCAATGGCTAAGCAATAGCAGACACGTTTTAACATCAGCTCGTAACTACGAAACTCGAATTAACTCATGACGTTAAGTTAAATGCTTTATGTTAGTATGCTTTGAATACAGCTAGTGATCATCTCCTTATTAGTCGACGTCGTGATATTCGAGCAACTTTCAATGTTTAGGAAAAAAAGGACCTTTTCTAATTGTTTTTAATTGATAACACTAAAACTCTTTAATAGCTTTTAAACAAAAAAAAAAAGAAATGCGGTTGAGAAACAAAGACGGGAGATAATACACTTAATGGTTTTTCTCTGTCTATGTATGCTTATGCAGAAGATGAATAGCATAAAAACTGCTACAGGAATTCAATAAGATTTCGGTGTAGAAAATTCCATAAAAATCGGTTAATACGTTTTTGAAATCAATATAAATAAGACACACAGGCATGCGGTCGGACAGATGAATTCAGCGATTCCCTGTCGATAATATCTTGGCCGCTACGAACAAAGCTGTTTACCCAAATGCTGTAACAGACACCTATATTTTGACAGCTTAACTTAAACGACTCCTTTACTGTCTTGCTCTTATCACAATCCATCAGTGAATTGGATCTATACATTTTATATGAGTTTAATTTAGCTATTCTTGTTCTAATAATTACTTGTGATATAATAATTAGTATTTTTATATATATCTTATAAGTTTTAACGTTTGCCCCCAATCTCACCTGATGTGAAATGACGATGTGGTATAAGATGCTAACTGCATTCAATCTTCTACTGACGTCATTATTCGAATTTTCTTGACAGTTGGCATTACAAAATGCGTGTACATTAATCAAACTGCGCTATGCAATATGCTAACAATATTACACATTATAGGGTCAAATAACCCAAGTTTATTAATAAACTGATACAATGTTGCTAGATGCTTTCTCGCTCTAACGCTGTGCCCTTCAAAATCATATATAGCTTTATTCATTTGACTGGGGTCATTGATGATTTCGTATTAATCTCAATGGTGCCAAAGTGATGCAACACTCTCCAACCAACGAGGTTACGACGTCCGGTTTTGCTATCGCTCTGATAATGTTTCCATTCGTCTAGTCAAACTGGTTTTGGCTGTACGTACGTACTAGTTGTGAGTCGTAAAATTTTCGAACATATACACTGTATTTTTTTTTTGTTTCTTTTTAATCAGTCTCTATCGAATGTTGTTGTACTACAGTGTTTTAATTAGCGAACCGGATGCTTGACCGGTTTTCGGAAGCAAGTTCTTTGAATGATATTATCCAGTTCATCGCTCTTGAAGGATCAGGTGTATTTATTTCACGAACGGTGATTGGTTAAAAATCGTCGGTTATTTTTATTTGATTTGAATGTGTTCTTAATTCGTTTTTCTCTCTTTTACAGTAGGTACGACCATGTAATGAAATGAAACGGCAACTGACAATACACTTGATTGATTCGCTCGGTCTTTATATTTAAAATTCATCCAGTCATCGACACGAGAAGTCCGTCTGATTTGAAATTTATGATAGATTCTAAGATATTAATTAAAATAATATGTTATTACATAGGGCAGTTTTAATTTATGTTAAACGCTCCAGCTAACTAATATATTTTTTGCATTACATTGGATTATTCAACTTCTAATGTCACTGGTGCTATTTCCAAACTTTCTTCGATATAATCATTCTTAATCTTATCCATTCCGTTTACACCTCACATCCATCTTAACGTTCGCATCTCTGCGACATGTAATCTTTCCTCGTCCGTCTCTTTCGTAGCCCAGCACTCGGAAGTCGTTAAACCGACTTCAAACTGAAGGATCTCTTTTCGGCTGTATTTTTTTGTTATGCTTATTACCGCAAAACTTGGCCATGTATAATATAAGCCTATTTGGAAAATTGTTTTTTTTTTTTTTTTTTGTCAATGGGATATTTTAAATTATAAATATAATAAATTATAATATAATAAACCTTAGATTTTGAAGACACTGAAAGGGAATTCCTCAATATCGAATAGGAAATATGCAGTGACTGAGATATATATTTTTTTTCTGGAATTGGCAAGGCTTTATTAACGCATCTGTGAGGGTCTTGTTTAATAAGTACATAGTGGGTTTTTTTTTCGCACTGACTACGCTGTTGGCCTGATGGGCTTTTACAGTTTCACCGGACGCTCTGTTATAGATTTGCTTAATTTACTTTGCGGAACATTAATTCGCGTATAACGCTTTTTTTCTATTATAAATAACCGTTATAGTAACTTGGTTGACTTATTACGCAGTTAAGTTCCAGTAAAGCGGAGTTATTCGACGGATGCGGGAAGCGAATTCCGTACGGCACTCGATTCTGAGGAACTAGTATGGCGTAGAAAGTGAACGCGGTAGCTTAGATCTGTGAATGCTCTGTATATTATGAAATCCAACGAAAGTGTCGATGCTGAAAATGAAAGAACAATACAACCAGTTAAGAGGAAACGTACTTTTAATATGGAAATTTATTTGCGACGAAAAACAAACTGAAAAGAGATAACACTAAATCAATGTTTATTTAAATGACAGAGGTCTATCGGTTGTACGCCGATCATGCAAGAAGTACTGAAATAAGATTATTTTTAAAGTGAAACTTTTTTTACATCGCTTGGTTGAAATTCTACCATAAGGAAAAAGAAAGGAACTTTCTCAATCTTTAATAAAAAATAATAATAAAGTAAATCGGTTGAGAAACAGAGGAGTCAGATGTTCCTAAGTGTGTTGTCTTTACTTATTTATATATAGACGAGAAAGATGTTCTTAACTGTGTTGTCTCTGCATATTTATAAATAGAGGAGAAACATGTTCTTAACTATGTTGTCTCTGCATATTTATATATAAAGGAGAAACATGTTCTTAACTGTGTTGTCTCTGCATATTTGTATATAAAGGAGAAACATGTTCTTAACTGTTTTGTCTCTGCCTCTTTATATATAGATGAGGAAGATAATTTAAACTGTGTTGTTTATGCATATTTATATATAGAGGAGTAAGATGTTCTTAACTGTGTTGTCTTTACTTATTTATATATAGAGGAGGAAGATGTTCTTAACTGTGTTGTTTATGCCTATTTATATATAGACGAGGAAGATGATTTTAACTGTGTTGTCTCTGCATATTTATATATAACCGAGGAAGATGATTTTAACTGTGTTGTGTCTGCCTATTTATATATAGACGAGGAAGACGATTTTAACTGTTTTGTCTCTGCCTATTTATATATAGAAGAGTAAGATGTTATTAACTGTTTTGTCTCTGCCTATTTATATATAGACCAGGAAGATGATGTTAACTGTGTTGTTTCTGCCTATTTATATATAGAGAAAGAATATGTTCTTAACTGTGCTGTTTATGCATATTTATATATGGAGGAAGTAGATGTTCTGAACTGCGTTCCCTTTGCCTAACTGTAGATAGATAGATATATTAAGGTCAACAGTCAATCAAATTTTTTTACTGCGATAACGCCATTTGAAAATCGTTAAATTTCAAAAATGTCATCGACCGATAAGTGATAATGGTTATCAGAAATTGTGCTTTGATAACCTAATTGCACAGCTAAGTTATTAAGGGCGTGCTTACAATTAAGCGTACGTACAAGTGGTATACGTGTGTCTCGTCGTGTACTGATTTATAATTATTTACTACTGGGCCATATTATTCAGTATTAGCATTGACATAATTATTTGAAAATTGTAATATCAAGTAAATTTGTGTGAATAAATTTAATGTAATAACTTCTTAAAATTAATGTAATGAACGGTAAGAGTTTCCCTGCTCCAATGTAGTGCGAGACTGCCTCGAGTCGAATCACGCACGGCTTTTTATGGCGGACTATCTCTGTAACACGTACACTGTAAGATGTGGCCAGATAGCTGTACCGGCGGCTGCAGAGTTGCATGACTTGGCTTGGTTATGGCGGTGTTTCTGGTGGGCAGCACTGTGGCGCGATACAATGGTACGATGCTTCCGGTGTCGTTACAAAATGACTGAGGCATTTTTAGTATTGAAACTGTAAGATGTACTTAAGATTAAGATATTACACACTTTTATATTACATAGTAATATGCTTAAATAGTGTTTCGTATGTCGCTTGTGAACCACGAATACTCTTGAAACTCAAGGGTAAAGAGTAACGTATATGGTTATATCTTTAGCAATTCTTATAGTATACATTTGTTTCGTGTGTCTCGGAAACGGGTCCAACTATTTACTTTTAAGTGTATTTATTGCCTACGTTTACAATACGTTATACAATAGATCAACGTTAACGAAGTGGCGAACCGTCGCTAGTTTCTGAATTACACATCGTCAAATCAGGTTTCACTTCTGTCACGTATAGTGAGTTAAACGCGCTGGTTTCTCCCGAGTCAGATACGAAATACACGTTTGAATTCGTGAGGCACACATGTCCGGGATTAATTGCTAGCTTAGACAGGTTCGCGATGTTTCAGCAAAGGCAACAGCCTAAGCCAAGGTTCGGCAACTTTGGCACCCTTGAGCTTGTTGCCAAGTGGCGAAGTGCGCTGTGAAAGCCCATCAGTTAGGAGTAGTTAGTTCGACAAAAAGAAAATCTGTTATTAATAATTTACATAACTTTTTTTATTCCCCACACTGAGAAACTTATAGATCCATATCTCAGGTTCGAATATCAACTTTATTAAGAACAAGCTGATATCCGCGACTTTGTCTGCTTCGTTCTTTAACTTAGTACCTACTGAAGAAAGAGCAAAGCACCACACCGCTTGCCTCCTTTTCTCCGCGGCAAGAAAACACATATCGCGGAACGCGGAGTACCTACTTATAACAGTCATGTTTTTTTTAACTTTAATGACTATTATCCAGGATCCCCGGTCCATTTTTTTCATCGATTACTGTCAAGCTATTTTTTGTAAGTATGTTTCATTTTGGTGGCACGGACAACTTATTCTATGACAAACATTGTCGATTGTGGTAGATAACAAGGATAGGTGGGATAAAATATGTTGAATTGATGATTCTCAAAAAAGTACTACTAACTGTTTTTTTATTTTTGTTAAATCTCAAGTTATCCGAATTATCCGAAAAAAAAATGATGATTGTCCTACAAAATGCATAGTTTTACCAATGAGTCCCCTTAGATAAGAACGTAATTTCTGGAAAGTAGAACAGAAATTGATAGAAATTCCCGTAGTTTATGAGTGATGCGTGAACAATGAGAAATATCAATCATTTTACTTGTATAGGTATAAAGACTATGTTATACGATATGAGACCGCAAAACCACAGGTTCATAAATCCCGACTAGGGTCAGTAACTTATCTTGCGTAATATCTGTACACCGTGATATAATATCATTAGTCGATTGCTTAATTACAAAGCGAAAAATCTGGGAAGATGTATGTGTCGATTGCTTAATTGCAAAGCGAAAAACCTGGGAAGATGTATGTATGCTTGTAACTCTTTGACGCAAAAATTACTGTATTGATTTTGATGAAATTTTAATAGTAATCTAGCTTATACGTCAGAATGACACATAGCGTGTAATTTATAAATAACAGTGGTCGTAATATAATCGTAATAAGGGGTATAAATTTTTTCTTCGCGTTTTCTTATTTATTATCTGTATTGTGAAGTATGCGGTATAGAGAAATAAAGAGAAAAAAGAAGCTTACAATTTTTTTTATTTGTTTTGTTTTATCATATTTTTAGATATAGATGTGGTTAAGGATTCTTTACCCTCTGGTATACGTACATATTTAGAACGATTCTATTGCGTATCCTCCTACTATGCCGTTTGAGAGATGATCTGAAAATTTGCTTTGCTAATAAAACACCTAATTAAGGAGCCGCTCTATACTCTGAGAGGTCATGTTTTAGATTAACAGTATCGTATTTACGAAGAAACAATACCGTGTTGATTTTTCCTTGTAAATTGGTACACTTAAATAGCTTTCGATAACATTATGTTGGTTAATATATAATAGTAAAATATAGAAACAAAATTTACTGTAAGTTATATTTACTTAATTGCTTATAACTTCATAACTTATTCCCCATATATATTAATGTAAAGCATACATGCTAATATTATAAATATGGGTGTATTTATTTGTTACGCTTTCACACTTTAACTATTCATGTGGTCTTTATCAAATTTTGCATACTCGTTGTCATGGGTACAGAAATGAACATAGGGGTGAACATGTACCTGTCTTTTATCCAGAAAAGAAGTTCTGTTCCAACCATCAATATTATTACATTTACACCAAGCCGCTAAACTACGCGTCGCTAGTCTGATGCAAGCGTAATACGTCACGAGCATGTCGACGGCATCGGTGACGCGAACCCATGTCTATCCCCTACTAAAGATCGCTCAACGCGGCTAAAGAAGTTTTCGCTTTTAAAAAAAGCCCCAGTAGCGAACGTAGTTATCTCAAATAATCAGTACTATAGCCATTATTTAGGGATATTATGCTTTTCTTAGTAATTCCAGAGATATACTGATTGTCCATGTCGGCTTCATTCGAAATATAAAAATCACAAAACGCTATTCTTGACATTGTTGCAAAAAGTCACAATGTTTTGCCGCTGTTTGTGCTTTTTCTAAGAATAAACTGTCCTACTATTGTTTACAGTTATCTTAATATATATAAATCTCCTGTCACGATGTTTGTCCGCGATGGATTCCTAAACTACTTAACCGATTTAAAATTACATTGGCACACCGTATGCAGTTTCATCCAACTTGAAAGATAGGATAGTTTATATCGCAATTTTTGATCACAATATTATTTTATTGCGAATTATTTGTTTATTAACAAAGAGTCACGATTATCTCTGTTAGTTCGATAAGATTCTAATAGATGGCGGTATAAGGTAATTCGTTGACTGGTTTGACGTCCGTGCAAAGCCGGACGGGGCAGCTGGTATACTATAGATATATACATACAGATTCTGAAAATTTAGTTTCGTAGTTTAAAGTCTTCAAATTCTGTATCATCTAAGCCCGAATTAAATACACCGGCTTCATACATTTCAATATCATTAATATTATTAAACAAATCCATTGCTTTTTATTAAAGTATATTATTTAAGAGTTCTTCAACAACAGATTATCCTCCAAAATTGGGCGATAGACGAAAATGAAACAAAAGATAGTTTGAACAAAAGAACGAAATACAGTGTAAGAATGTTATTGAAATGCTTTGCTTTTATTTCTATGAACTTATGTAACTAGGGTAAGCGACTCGACTTTGAAGTCCCGCTTCAAAGAAATGTATTTTAAAGAGGCATCAAAACGTCCTTGGCCATTCGAAAAGCCTTAGATTGTCATAAACTTGTCACTATCTTAATCACTATACATTATCGATTCGATTTTCTGGATTTCTCTGGTGTCAAATCCTTCAAAATCCAAGGTCCCATGTTAAAATGTCCTCTTTCCGTTAAGAAAGAGTTACAATCCTTTTAATATGGTACTCCTGGAGTATAATATTAAGAGAAAAATACTACTGACCTGAGAATCTCCTCCATTTTGATTTTTTTTTTTTAGTTATAGGAACAAATGAACAGTCGCGTTCGTGATGGTAGTGATCACCGCCGTCCATAGACATACAACAAGGGGCAGTCGCAATTGCGTCCGGCCTTTTAAATTACGGGGCCTCCGGGCTCTCACTGACCGAAATAAAAAACGCAACATGCAAACACGGTTATTCACGTGGCTTCTGTGAGAGGGTGTATAACCGGCGAGCGGACCATTCATCTGAAACAAGAATTTCGCGTAGCTCTACCACCTTTGACAAATGTCTGTTAAAAGTATAGTTTTGTTGGGATAAGTTGAAACTGCAAACTCCAAAGTTATCGATGTTAAGTATGTCTGTAACGGTGCGAGCTAGCTTTCTACTACCATTTTTTTTTTGGTCGTTATTGTCATTGTAAGCGCGGAGTGTTGCTCAACTAACCAGCCACTTATTGATCGTCGTGAAGAATAGAAAGTTTTGTACACACACTGCTATAGAATATTATGTTTTATCCGCTATTATGTTCATCTTAGGACATAGTAGAAACTAACTTTTTCTTGTATACTATAGTTCTTTTAATAATTTATATTTTGTGTGGTCACAAACACACCTGATGTTAACCTCTCGGCTAACTTTTAAGGCCCAGATATCAAAATGGCGGATTATGTTTTTATTTTTTTATTTCAAGACATCGTACATTGTGTCATGGTTTACTTAAAATAAGTTTGTGCAAATGAAAAAAATAATTAAAAATACATTTTACATTAAAATTATAATTTTACAATATATAATCAATTTTTTGAAATGTTTTGTAATAAATCAGGTATTTTTTTTAAGCTTATGCTGCTACCAACAGTCTGTTGACCTGTGCCTCATGAGGTCTACATTCGTTTGTATGGAACATAAACCTATATGGATTTGAGCAGTCCAGGGGTTAAATACTATAATAAACTTAAGGGAGACTGGCTACACACCACCTATAGGTGGTTTGGCGACAGATTTTCAACTTGAGAATGGCTTAAAAAAAACCCTACCACCGTGCTATAGTTTCATCACGATGTTTTCCTTCACCGAAAGCTGCGACACAGTCGCAACGATTCGAACCTACGTCGTTCGATGTTGTGTCCGAACACCCTATGAAGTAACTAATCATTACTTTATTTCTGCTTTCGCTAAAAAGATTAATCGAATTTTGTTACAACATGTATGGCGGCCATTTTGAAATACGCTATTTTATTTTTATTTCATGTATTGCCATCAGGACTGTATAGAAATGTATTATTTATTTCTCTCTCCATTTTGTTTCAGGATTCAAAAATTTACGACATACCATTCGACTCGGCAAGATCTCAGTCACCGACAGCGCGGCAAAAACAACCGAAGACCGATTTCGAAAAACTACGACAAAGCTTTGAAAGTAACGGCTTACTGAAATTAAAGAACAACGAGAAACCGGCACCGGCGAAAACTAAACCTGCCCTGTTGAGGATGAAGGTATCGAAATCGACTGAGGATATCGTCGAAGGTTCGAGATTCGTGAAGCAGAGCGCGGAGAAGAAATTCCTCACGGACGCGAAGCGACACCGGAGCCGGTGTGAATTACTTCCCGCGGGGAATCTCAACACGGCGAGGAAACAACACACCACCAAGCAGTTGGACGTCGATAGAGAGAATGTAAGTCGTAAGAATAAGTCTAAGTATAATATAATATAAGTCTAAGTATAATATAATATAATAAGTAAGTCTAAGTCGTAAGAATGTAATGTCGAAAGTCGCACTTTGACCATAATAAGGGGTACAAACTTTTTCCTCATGTCTTAATAATTATTTGTTATGTACAACAAATATTGTAGATTGTGAAATATGAGAGATAGAGAAATGAAGTACAAAAAAACTAGTTCTAATTTTTTTGATAACACTAAAGCTCATCCATATGTACTGTACAAAAGAAAAGTCGAGGCAGTCATAAGGACTACCGACTGAAGTGAAAACTGAAAACAATGGAGTAACTGTGTTCTTTTTTGAATCTTTATTATTTGAATTTCATAATTTGTATATTAAAATTTAACAATTAAATTAGTTTGATTTTCACATCTATTGACACTGAATACAATATAAAATGTATATCTCGTACATAATATGCTCAGTACAAAACATCAGTATTACCATGTACACGGCTGCTATACTACGCGTTGCTGGTACTGGCAATACGTCACGAGCATGTCGGTAGTCATCGGTGACGCGAACGAAAAAGGTTTTCTTCTACCAAAAACCGGTCAAAGAAGTTTTCGCTTTAATAAATAAAGAAAATCGGTTGAGAAACTAAGGAGGAAGACGTATATAATGTGTTGTCTCAATGTATAATGTATAGAAGGTTTCCTAATTTTTTTTTGACGTAATAACGTCTTATAAATCGATGAACGCCGGTTGCACGCACGAAAAAGCATGATTCATTGTCACGTTCCGCCTGAGCCTAGCGTGCAAGCCAGAATACGGAACAAGCGATAGAGAGGCGCGATCGGCCTAAGCGTTCGGCTTGTAACGCATCTATCTCTCTTCCACTCCATCAGCCGATGCGTCCGAGTAGAAGAGAGACAGCGGCAGCACACACTCTACACGTGAACTGTTTTGTCAACTGTTTATAAAGTGAAGTGAAAAGTTGATGTGGTTTCCATCGTTTATTAGAACAACAATTGCGGCAAAAAGTATGCAATTTTTCATGAATGTTTTCTTATGACGTTATCACGTATAATTATCATGCTTCAGCCGACTTTACAGACAACTATTTTTTTTTTACTGTTTTACTTAGTTCCTCTCGGCACCGCTAGACGTATTTGTGGGATGTATCACAATAGGATTTTTAATAATCACATATCTATATAAATAAAAATCAATTGCAAAATGTATGTAATTGCATAACTTAAGAACGGCTGCACCCATTTGGTGTTTTTTTGTGTTGTGCTTGTGGTTGTCTGGATACGGTTTTTATGAAAGAAAATGTTTGAAAAATCGTACGAAAAAGGAAAAAAATTGCGTTGAAAATCTCCAAATTAAAAAATGAATGAGAGAGCGAGACAAAAGGCAGTAAGATGAGATAGATTCTCAAACGCCGAAACACGCCTAGACGTGCTATGTTACACATTTTCAACACCGAAGGGCATTTACTTATATTACCAAATACGGCTCACTTATGTACATATAATTTGTTTTACGACGATGTGCTGCTTCGTTTGACAAAAGTCAAAAAGTATGATCATTGTAATATCTGCACAGTGGCATAGATGGCGTTAGTGTTAATTAACTTCGATCTCGAGACCCGACCTGTGTTGTTTTTTCGATTTATATGAAAATATCGCTTAATGGACGTTTAGATAATATCTTCTTTTTAATATTAACTCCAGAAAGATCGATTTAAACCATAAGTAAATAAATAATATGTCTTCACCCGTACAGTAAGATATCAAAACTTTGTACAAGTATTTAGTTATGTTACGCAAGTATAGATGGCGCTTTTATTAAAAATATTAATGTACGTACAATTTGCTTGTTATTATCATTAAAAAAATGATAGTAATTGCTTATTATATTGAAAACCGTGCTAGTTTTTAGTCATATACGAGTATGTTTCGACATAAATTATTATATTTATAGTTAATAATAAAGTTTCGTTATATAAGCGCAAAGTAATATCATTTGTGTTATTGTGATGTTTGATGAGTACAACAGATGGCGGTAGGCATTTGAACATCGAGTTCCAACTAACATAATTATTTATATATATCTAAGCTTTTTATAAATTACTCCAACTTATCATTTCATATTTATCAGGGTATTATATTTCAACATTTGGATTTGTTATTTAGAAGGATTAAATTTTTTTTTTTTTCACAATGGAACACGAAAAACACGCATTTAACTAAAACACAATAAAATACACGTCATAGAAATTTCGTAAAGTCTGTCTGTAGCCAGCATCTTTAGCGGAGTACGTCTAAATTGTTTTTTTTTTATTAAGTGTGATTAAAAAACAGAAGTTCAAACGTAAGTAAAATAAAAGTTTAACGTACGGAATCCGCTTCCCGTCTTCGTGGAATAACATCGAACTTATCCGCCTATTCAGTTACTGGAGTTACAACAAGAGTTTATTAAAAACGTGATGCGTTTCCCTCGCGAATCATTTTTTGCAAGTTTGCAATTTTGCAAATCTATAATGAATACCATAAAACAATACAAATCGCTTTTCGAGTTTGCCTGTGTGTGCCTTCTTCTAAAGTACGGAGTATATGTAAGAAAATTAAAAATAGTAATCCGGTGGAACTGTAGGGCCTAACGAAGCCAACAGTGTAGGTCAGTTCAAAAAAAAAAAAAAATTAAAAATAAAAACGACTTAAAGAAAATTCACCAGAACGTCCTTGAGCATAGTTACGGTCGAAATCAAAAATACTTTATTCAGTTTAGGCCCTGAGAAGGCGCTTATGAACGTCAAAGCTACCACCGGTTCGGAAAACAACCCACTCATCGAGAAGAACCGACAAGAAACTCGATCGCGTTTATCTTTTCATTATTTAACATATATTTTTAAGAACATATTTAGTTATAGAGATAGATAGTTACGTTCGTTTTTGGTGGATGTACAGAGACGGGCGTCATCTCCAGACGTCACCATTTTTCACATATTATTTTCATCCGTCCTATAATTTAGGCGTTGAAAGAACTTGACATGGTGCCCGAACATACTATCCGGCAAATCGATAATGTGCTTTGAAATTTGGTAAAAAACCTAACACTGTTACCGAAAAAACGTTTAAAAATATACAATCGAATAGAGAACCTCGTGCGCTTTTGTAGTCTGTTAAAAATGCTATTGAATGAAGAAGGCTTCTTCCCTTAATTCGGTTGTTTTTTGCTTTATTGGGAATTTTATTTGGTATATTTTCAACTAATCTTATTTAAATTTCGATAGCAGTGTACCTTGGATTTCAAAGATGCATCAGACTTTTCTAGACTAAATTTTTCTTTATGTCCGCATTTTATTTTATCTTGATGTTATCATAGTCATTGGTAGCTAACGTCAATAGTTATTTCAGTTCTTCTTTTGTCCTACAATGATACACTTTTAGTCGGTTATGGGTGAACGGGAATGTACTGGCTCTTACTCATTTTGACTCTGTCCATTATTATGCACACAGACGTATACTCTAAACGGATAGTGTTATAAGCTCTAAATTGCCTGACAACTGTATGTAACTCGTTAATTGATATCTTTGTTCTGTGCACACTGAAGTATGCTCTAAGTTGTATGCATTAAGGTTCTTTATACGAACGTCTAATTGTGTACTAATTATAGTAACATAACTCGGCGTGTGAAAGGGACGGGTGTATTTTGACTCGCCCTAGAAAAGGATGCGTTATTAAAATCAATCATCTGGTACAGTCGTGATGAGAAATCGTTAAGTTTGTGTCTGTTACTCTTTCGAAAATTGATGATTATTCCAACGATAGTGAAATATTTTTGGTGCTGGTCGATAACAAAGGCAGAGGGAGGGGTTTGTTGTGTCACATTAAAAATATATCTCTAATTCATTTACTATGAGATCTAATGATTATTATTAATTCTGCTTTCAATCGTCTTGGGGGCCATGCAAGTATTACGTAAGCACGAAAGGGAGGCGGGGTTTCTTTGATTTGGTTTTTTTTTTATATGGCATGAGAGATGGGGGATCCTGATGTGTAGGTCTGATATATGAAGGCGCGCGGTCTTATCCACAGGGCTACCATCACCCTAGTAGCGTAACCACTGTTTAGTTAATTCCTCTATATACTATAAATTTCTTATTTCTAGACTTGTTAATTGCTGCCCATGAACCAATAAGGAAACTAAAACAGATTACAAATTATATATATGTTTACGTAAGCATGGTGGTGGTAAGAGCACTGTGTACTTTTGCTGACCAAGGGAAGAAGGCGGTCAGAAATTGTAAAAATTGTCACTTAGAATGCACAAATAGAAAAATTGTCTCTAAGCGGTTACCCATTTTATGCTTAGCGTGTATACATAGACTTAATAAAAGTTGATATCAACCAAACTTATAAACTTAACTATTTACATAGATAAATATCAATTGCCGTTTGTATGTAAACGCATCACTTAGAACGGCTGCACATATTTGGTTAATTGTCGGGACAACAAGAAAATTTTTGAAAAATCTGCATATAGAACGTGAGCGAGTGGATGAGACAGAAGACAGAGACCTACATAAATGTTCTCAGAATTGGATACATTCACGTTTAGTGGTAGAGTAACCATTTTATTTCGCACGGGTGTATTAAAATGGAAATGAAACAAACAGTTTTGTATACGAATGTACCACAGCTGTGTAACGTGTCTGTGTTGTATGTAGTTGTATTGTTAGTGAGAGTACAACCGACAACGAAGTCTTTATCTAGTGACTCACGTGGTAACGGAATCACGGAATCATAAGGGCAT
Source organism: Antheraea assamensis (assembly GCA_035772565.1). NCBI lineage: Eukaryota > Metazoa > Arthropoda > Insecta > Lepidoptera > Saturniidae > Antheraea > Antheraea assamensis. The sequence goes on from JAQQSE010000107.1 coordinate 826,558, forward strand.
GTTTACATGCTACCTACGTGTGTTGCATCGTGAATTTGAATGAGAGAAGCGAAGCGGTATTAGAATTTTAACGCCCTAATCACGTATTTAGCGAGAGCTAGCGATAATATAAAACATATTTATATTTGTAAAGTGAAACTTTTTTTACATCGGCCTCAAATTTTTTCTTCCATCTATCGCATGGCGCATTACAGCCGGTCGCGGAGTAGGGGTAAAGTGAAAGGCGCTCGACTGAGCAGCCAAGGGCAATGTGCGCCGCCATGGCTCAATTCAAAATGATTTAAATAAATATTGTGCTCAGTATTTATAAACATTAAAACAGGTGATTTTATTACCCTAAATCGAATATTTTCCGAAAATTATCAGTTTAAATGCCAACGAACGATCCGAAAAACAGTTTCACTATAATTCTGAAGTAAAAGAAACGCTTGTTGATTTTTACTATGCTGTTGTTGAAGTTACATCTTTCACTTGTGCTAATGATGACGACATGATACAATGAACCTAGCGCATCAGTTTTATAATTGAATGCACTGTTTAACGTCACGGAGAACTGATCACATAGGCACCGTTTACATGACGGTTATTATTTTATTTGAACAAGTCGAAATTTACCGTAATAAGGAGTACAAACTATTTTCTTCACGCTTTATTATATTATTTATTATATATGGCAGGTTAACGTTCACGGGGCAGTTATAAAAGTAACCGATCCTTTTTTTTTGATCTGACTACGCTTTTGGCTTTACAGGCCTCTACAGCTTCATCGGATCAGTCGTAGTCCGGTGAAACTGTAGTGGCCTTAACAAACCAATAGTGTAGTCAGTTCGAAACAAAAGGTTCATCGGACTCCCTAAGGGGAGTGCTTAAGATACTTTCTCGATTTTATATTGGCAACCAGCTCAAGGGCGCACGATGCGTCTCGGCTTGGACTGTTGCTCAGTATCCTTAATCTAACTAAGCTATCCCCGCACCTTTTTTAGGCTTCCTTGGGTACTGAATTGTTTATAGGCTTCGTCTGTTTATTGTTATGGGCTTTAATCGCTTTATTAGCAGACGTTCTATAGTGGTCAAATGATGTTATGGCTTAAAGTGAACAATAATAGCCATAGATTTTTTTGTTTGTGACATGTAGACAGATTCGCAACCCACCCGATGTTAAAAAAAAGTGTGCGTATGCTTATAATCACACGAAAGAATGAATACGTCTAGTATAAAAAGTACAACAAAACAAAAATGCAATATGACACGATGTTCCCAGGTGGTCATCTATCCAAGTATTGACTGCACCCGATGTTGCTTAACCTCGGTTATCGGACGAGAACTTTTTTTTTAACACTCACACAGTGTTTCCATCCCACTGTATATCACACAAAATGGTTGCGGATCAGTATTTAAAAATCCTATCATAAGAAGTTTAAATTTAAAAGTCTCAAAAGTAATTACCCATCAGATTGAGGATTGACAAGTTCAGGATATATAGAAAACACCAGATTCACAAGTTCGATTTTGTTATGAATTCTTGTTGACAACAGTAATCCTGTAGGTGCGCACGCGACATTCTTGGTTAATTTCAATGGGAAACGGCCACTAAAATGCTAGCAACACCGCCATTACTCTATGAAAGCGGCCCATTTTGAAATACACGCTCTTACATTACTTTTTACGCATATTTTTACAAAACAACCCTAACTGGGATAATAAATTGACAGGTTGAGGTCTTCATATTTCGATTGATGATTGCTCCAGAGAACTGCTGCATTGAAAAGTCTTGTTTGATTTCGTAGCGGAATTGCTGGATTGTGTTAATGCCCAATGATGCGGGCGGGAATCAGCTCGTATTTGATTGAAATCTAAAGCGCTGTACGTAATTTATTACTTTAGTGAATTTTGAAATCGGAGCCATGTAAACCAACCGTTACCGCAAACCTTGAGTTTTGACGCACTAGGCGCCTCAGTTGCGAACTGACCGTCGCCGCGCTCCGGTTAACCGCTTGATTGTTTTAACTAAAATTCATCGAAATGCGGGGTGGTCCTCCTGCGAACAGTCGCCCGCTTATCAAAATGGTGCTACGTCGTGATTTGTATAAGAAATAATTTAACATAATTATCATATACAGTGTGATGTTAATTTAGTGATAAGTGTCGATCATAAGTATGCATTGTTTTTGTTTAGTTAAGGTTTTGTGGGAGGCTAATAGTTAGGCTGTGAACTTCATCCGCCTGTATCGTATAAGGTGATTATAGTCGAAAGTAGTTCGTGTTGAAATATAGGAAATATTTTCTCAGTCTAAGTGGATTTACCAGTGGAAAAATTTACGGGTAGATGCGTCAAAGTTACCGGAGTTTTGCGCTATGACGTGAAGTCTATGATGGAGCAGAGGTTAGTATTGTTACTGTATAAAAAGGTTTGTCAGTGTCCGATTGACTGCAATATCCGGACTACCATACACGCGGTAAAAACTTCCTCATTCTAAGCCGCTTCGGTATAGATCGCTCTAGGATTAAAATAGGCATGTTTATACTTATTTAAAGAATTATTAGTGTGGTATATAGCAGCATTTGTTCATATGATCTCGTCTTAAGTTACGACGGTTTCAACCGACTTCAAGAACAAGGAGGTTCTCGATTTGATTGGATTTTTATCAATATTTGTTACCTTGTTACATACGCTGATTTAGATTTTTTTTATTCTAAACGACCTTGAATAATGAAATTACACCAGAAACACTTTAAAATCGAGTAGGAAAGGTGTACTGATATTGATAGGATATGGAGATATTGGTAGGTTTGTGACGATCTAAGATTGGGTTGATAAGTAATTATGGTGAAAGAAGTTCTGTTGCATTTATTTAGAGTAGTCTTTTTACGTCAGATTTATATAATTTTTTTTTTACCTATACTCGGCAGATTAACTGGTTTTTTTCGTGACGGTAAGTTTAGACCGCGAGCAGTATCGTCTGATATCTACCCCCATGCGTGGATGTTATGCCGGTATTTAAAGCTACCAAAAAATTCACCAGGCTGGTGAATACAGATTATATATGACCCGGATACTACTACCAACGCAAACATTCCTATTATAATCAAGGGTAAATTTATTCCTCTCTATTCTGGCACATAACATGGTCTACACGGGCATATAATCGTGGGGGGTAAACCATTCAAATCACCTGCGCCATTGTTTCCAAACATTATGAACACTAATTCTGTCTATCATAAAACTGTAATGCGTGAAGACAATATAACGGCGAAGGCAGGCATTCGTTTTGTGAACAACGAAAATTGTGCAACAAGGTCATTTGGACTATTGTTCAGTTTTTATCTCACATTAGTTTGTTGAATTGTGAATAAATAGAAAAATATATTTAATATTATTTTATACTAGCTATGCGCGCGTATTCGCACGCATTTCTATTTTATAATATCTCAAAGTCGACCAACCGTAGCTTTTCATGGATGCAATGGCGTTTTATCTATTTATTTATTTAATCTTTATTGTATACCATTACAAATAAACACTATAAAACATTACAAGTATGTGATTAGTACAAAGGGCGGACTTATTGCTAATAGCAATCCTCTTCCAGGCTACCTTTGGACTGGATATGTTCCATGGAGTGGAAAAAAAAACTACAAAACTAGTAAATACCACATAATTAGCAGCACGTACACTGTAACATACATATATAAACGTTGTCCTGCCCGTGATAATAAAAAATATACATATACTTATGTGCATGAAACGCTTAAGGCGGCTTGACTTTTCCCGATTCTTTCACGATTATCATTATATTTGTATCGATTTACAAAAAAAAAAAAAAATACCTTGACAAATTATATACTTAAACCTTTCCCGTGAATTACTCTATCTATTGGCGAAGACCGTATTACAATCCGTTCAGTAGTTTTTGAGTTTATTGCGAATATCCAGACAGGACAGACAGACGCGGCGGACGATTTTTTTTTAATAATATTTAGTAATAATAATGCAATAATATATAATATCTTTAGACTACATAACATTAATAATACATATATTAAAACATTACAAAGTATAGTAATACATATATACACAAAAGCGAAATGTTAAATTCATATTATAAGTATCTCCTTGAGATACATCTACTGCTACTCTGATATTATTTCTAATCTTTACAATTTAAGTGATATTTTTAATCTGTGGTAGGTATCTTGCAAAGATATTTTTTTAATGATATGCCGTAAAGCGCAGTTTTGACCTATATTCAATGCGTAAAATGACCGAAGTATTTAATTCGATAAAGATTGATACTATATTTGTCAAAATAGCGTCGCAATAAAACAAATTATCTTTTAATAATATGTTTTAAAAATATAAATGATTACTGTGGGTTATCCTTACGAGATAGATATATATACCATATTGGACTTTTTTTCTAGCATTTGTAAGATGTACAATTTTGTAGTAGGTACCTACCTACACATTTTCTTTAACAGTTTCGTGAGATTTAGTTACCGTTATTAATGGAGCTTTCAGTGAAGGAAAACATCGTAATCAAACCATAGCATGGTGGTAGGGCGTTTTTCTAAGTCCGTCTGGCTAGCTACCACCCTCAAGTTGAAAATCTGTCGCCAAGCTCCTGTTGTTGTGTTCTGGCAGCTACACTTGAGAGCCAGTCTCCCTCTAGGTTTAGCGTGACTACCATCTTAGTCCACATTTAACATTAGATGAGAATGTGATCAAACGCTAACCTATAAAGTATTAAAATAAAAAAAGGAGTTAATCTGCGAGTAAATGAGATAGAATATCTGATCGTTTATGTGAATATTTTGTCATTTTTCTAAAAGATTCACTTCTACCGTGTGGGAACTGCTCACGTATTTTTTATGCTTTTAACTTTTAAATAAGTACTTGTGTAGTTGTGTAATGTTAAACTCTTAACGGGTTAAAATTATTCCCCCATGAAATCGTACTGCCACAGGCGGACGTGGGTGCATCCGTTTGATGGCCCCGCGCTGAATATTTTTATATCCCTTGAAAGTTTTACGTTTTACACAGCTCTTTAATATTGTAGATGTGGTTTCAACAGCTTTGTTTTAAATATAGGAAAATGTAACTTGAATACTGGATTCAGCTCCCTTGGTTGATTAGTTTGTGTTATGGACACAAGCAGCTGCGTCGCGTCGCGTCAGTGTGGTACAAGCGTAAGAAGTGAAACTTCTTTGAGTCATACATAGAGTAACGGTTTTTTTTTTAATAATAAAGGATCTTACTTTATTCTGGGAATTTACACTCTATACTTTATGTGAACAATAAAGTGTGTGAAAATTCTCTCGTATGTTAGTTTATTTTTTATTTTTAGTACTACATAGGTTTTATTTAGCTGTATAGTTTGACGACTATTTCACTCGAAGTTGAATGGCAATGTGGTCCAAGACGGTTAACACGCTAAGCCTAGAGGCAGACTGGCACTCGAAGTCCAACTGCCGGAACACAGCAACAGGTGCTTGGCGACAAATTTTCAACTTTCACCGTGGTAGCTAGATCAGGCGGGCTTAGAAAAAGGCCTTCCACCATGTTGCGGTTACATCACGATCTTTTCCTTCACCAAGAGCTCTGGTTTATTCGCAAGGATTCATAACTACGACAATTCGACACGGTGTCCGAACATGTTAACCACTAGATCATCATTGCTTCAATGGATTGTTGATAACCCAGAAAAAAATTTAAGACTACAGACTTTCGCTTTACCATTGTCCTCGCTTCTTACCGTTATACGGGGTCAGTATTCTTATTCAAGAAGTGTCGTTTGCTTCTTTGTCCAAGATTTACATCTGGCATATCGAGACGCTTTATACCTTTGTAGACATTTGTCATCCAGATCATCGATCTATTCCAGATTATTTGTTACTACGCAGTCGATGTGATTTCGCGTCACACGGTGGTAACACTAGTCGTGTAGGGTTGTGTTGTTCATATGCAGTATTTAAAATCGGTAGGGTGAGGTAGATTGCAGTGATATTGACATTATTATTTGTCTACTAAGTGTTGCTCGTGGTTTTGTTCACTTTAGTATAGACTAGATCTATCTTTCGGAAACAATCGTCGATATATGGTTTTTTTTATATCAATGGAAATAATACTATTTTTTTTCGATGTTACGAACAAACGACTCTCTATATGTATATATTATGCAACATTCTATAACGACATATTGTGTATAATAAATTGTAATAATATAAGAATACTTTGTAATATAAATATTGTACCGCATACCCTAAAATGTAAATGTATACGTATAACTCGTATAACTGTTGTCGTATAAAATAAATTTATTATTATTATTATTATCATGAAAATATAGTTCTTTGACGCTGAATTTCATCAATACAACTGAACTTATCTACATGTAAAACTACACAGGACATATAATATATACAAAAAATGTACATAAAACGTCAATATTCTATTAGTTGATTATTATGATGATATGTGATAATAAAAACGTAATTATTAGTAAATATACAGTGCGTTCCTTGTCAGACAGTGAACGTGGTAGATGACGACCAGAGTCGAGTGCGTTATCGACCCGAGCGCGCTTGATGTCGAGTCGACACGAGTAAACCCGATTCAGCGTTACCGTTCCGAACGCGCTTTAGTCGACCCGAGCACGCTTGAGTCGACTCGAGTATACCATTCCGGTTAAGTTACTTTATTTAACATCAGCTATCTTCTAGTGAATGACCCTTTAAAATCGGGGATAACCGTTCAGGAGATTAAATGTAACAGACACACAGACAGACAAAATATTTTAATATTTGTCTATCGTATACTTCATAACCATCACCTTCGTAGCCTTATCCGAGCTAAATAGGGCCGGCACAATATGTTTTCCTTTTATACACATGTAATATTTTATACTACCCATTCATAACTTTTACGGTCTTTAAAATTAACTTCTACGGTCTTCCTCTACTTCTATATCCGTCTACCTTCATACTTAAAATGTTTTCTAGTTACATGGATTTAATCTCTCTTCATGATACGCCCTACCATGCTAACCTATTACTCCACAACTTCTTAATCTTGTCCATTCTAGTTACATGACACATCCATTTTAACATTCGCATCTTGCCACATGTAGTTCCTCATCTGTCTCTTTCGTAGCCCAGCACTCGGCATACACATATACTGCCATATAACCATTTAGTAAGAAACTGTTGTCTTGAAATTACAAACTGATACTTCAGTTATATTTGTGTATATAAAAAAAAATTGGGGTTCCGCACAAACATAATAAACTAAAGAACCAGTTTCCAAAATTAATAATAACATCGCAAGTGTTTAAATTAAGCTCGTGACGCCATTGTATTAGTCATTAATTAAAGTGTGTAAATGATAAACTGTACTGCTAATCAAAAGTCATGTGTATTGCGCAATCGAAATTGCGTAGGTTTGCTGAGTTTTTGTTTTTTTAATTGTCATCCGATTTTTTTCCTTATCGGCTTTTTATTACACAGCGTCGACGGTTTGTAGTATCCGATAGACAGATAAATATGCTAAATTTACGCGACAATTGTTCATTCATTTTCTCGGTTGTTGCGAATATTAATTATAATTATTATATGTACACTCGTACAATCGTCGAAATTCGACTTTTTTTTTGACGTGATAACGTATTGTATATCGATAAACGCCTACTACGCGCACGAAAAAGCATGATTCATTGTCACGTTCCGCCTGAGACGAGTGTGCAAGCGAGAGTGCGGAAGAAGTGATACAGAGGCGCGATCGGCCTAAGTGTTCGGCTTGTGACGCATCTATCTCTCTTCCACTCCATCGGCCGACGCATCCCAGTAGAAAAGAGACAGCGGCAGCACACAATCTACACGTGAATTGTTTTGTCAACTGTTTATAAAGTGAAGTGAAAAGTTAATGTGGTTTCCATTGTTTATTACAACAACAATTTCGGCAAAAAGTATGCAATTTTTCATGAATGTTTTCTTATGACGTTAGCACGTATAATTATCATCCGTAAACAGACTTTACAGACGACCAATTTTTTTTTTTATTAATTTAAACGTTATTGAGATTTTATTCTCAAAGAGTATATATATCCTCTTAGAGGTAGACCTCTATATTCAATGCATTTTGATTTTCTTCCATTACAGTCTTCGCCAAACTTTTTGACCGCTCTAAATATAGTTGGGCAAAACACAAATCTATTTATAAATACGTATAGTATTATATGTATGACATCGAGACAACTTAACGATATAAACACCTATAGTTTCTTGGTTACAGATATTCAACTTAAGACTCTGTAGTTAGCCAGGCGAATATGTATCGATCACGATGTTTTACTTCACCGAAAGCTCCGGCTTTGCAGTATTACGTGACCGAACACGCTATTGAGCTACTGAGATAATTAAGCTTTAGGTGCGTTTGCGGGCGAACCCTAAATCTACAAAGCGATAAAAAAGAAAATAAAACTTATTTTGATGCTTAAAGTACTGGTAATAAAGTTGGATATCGTCAATATTTACTTACAACACACCCTGTCTAGGTTTTTCTGGCCGTACGTTAAGGTGACGTGTGTCGCCCCGAAGGCCATGCCGGGCCCTGCGTCCCCGGTATGTTATAACCTGTGAGGTGTGGCAGATTTTGCGATATCTACATAATATATTATCTATTAGCTCGGTCTGCGGCTTTTTACGCTTTGTAATCGTGTATACTCGACTCGAGTCCATTCATATGTTTTCACTTCTGCCATGCGTGTTCATAAGCACACTTTTATTTACAAAACGTCTTTGTGTAGAACGTTTAAAATAGTATGATTGGGAACATGAACAAAGAGCTTGTATTCTGCATTAATGTGCTAGAGAGCTACGTATAGGTAGCCATGCGAATTCCAGCTGACTCGAAAGTCCATACCGATATAGTGACACTGAATGTTTTCACTCACTAGTTTCACAGGCACAACACAGATCACCCCCACATACGTGCACACACAGGTAGATACACATATGCTAGAATGATTTATTTTCCCTTGTTGCTGATCTTGGTTAGTTTAGTTTAGACGACTTGGCAAATACAAAATACATGTTTGAGTTCGTGAGTTACACATGTTGGTACACATGAGTGCTTCACTAATTCGTACATTTATAATTAGCTTACATAGATTCGCGTTGTTGCATCCGACGCAACATCCCAGGCCTAGTTTCGGACACTTTGGCACCCTTGAGCTTCTTGCCAGGCGGCCGAGCGCCATAACCGCTCACCCTATTAGTCTGGTGAAACTGTGAAGGCCCATCAGGCCAACAGCGCGTATAGCCAGTTAGAAAAAGAAAAAGCTGAAAGTCCATACACGTACCTAACACATAACGTTTTCCCATTTACTTGACACTTATTGTTGTATTTTGATTAATTTATATGCAATATAATTATATAAGTTATAGTTATTTATTATTCTGATATATAAAATATATTACTGTAAAGTATCGACATCCAAGATCAAAAATACTTCATTCAGTTTCGACCCTAAGCAGGCGCTTACGAACGTCAAAATTACCACCCGGGTTCGGGCAAACAACACGGTCATCGAGAAGAAAGGGCAAGAAACTCGATCGCGTTTATCTTGTTAACGTAAATATTTTTATAATATATTATAGTTTTTAGTGGATGTACAGTGAGGAGTCAAACCTTCCACATTTATAATCTCTACTACAAAGCTTTTGTACCGCTTATAAAAATTACCAAATAAAAAAAAATTTGCAACATGTTTAAGAAATTTTCATAATCCTAAACGCGCAATTTCTGCAACACTCATACACGCTATGTCTGTCTACATACATATTACTAAGTTATTTTCCACATGTATGAAGAAATAAATAAAAAAAAATCATAACAAAAAAAAAATATTTAGTACAAAGTCATAAAATACAATATCAATTGACACTATGTACGGCGTCGGAATGTCTGATGTTTGAGTTAAATTATTATCTCCCGACCAATTAGCAGTTGTTTTAGTGTTGCGATTAGACATGTCGATAATGTGTTGGTATTGTTTTGGTCTATAACTGAATTAATATTGGTACGAGACTTGTAACTCCAACTTCGTGTTTGTAGCTTTATATTTTATTAGCTTTTGCCCGCGGTTTCGCTCGAGTTAATGTACAATTGGCCTATGCCTCCGGAACAGTACATTTGCTCTGGATGACAGGAATGTCTGTTGTTTGAGTTAAATCGTTATCTTCCGACTAATTAGCAGAGGTTTTAGTGTTGGAATTAGACGTGTCGATAAAAATGAATTGTTATATAACAGAATTAATATTGGTATGAGACTAGGAACTTCAACTTCGTCTTCATAGCGTTATATTTTACTAGCTTTTGCCCGCTGTTTCGCTTGCATTAATGTAGTATTGGTCTATGCCTCCGGAACAGTTAAATTTTTTCGTTTCTTCCATTTTTGGTTAGAAAATGTCCACACATCAGATGATGGTATAAATATATTACTAGTTATATACAAATAGGAATGTGAACAAGGAACGTGTGGCATTTATAAAAGTGATTTTTTTTTTACATCGCCACTAATTTTTCCTCCATCTATCGCATACCGTATTATAGCCGGCAGCGGAGTAGGGGTAAAGTGAAAAACGCTCAGCAGATCAGCCAAGATCAATATGGTGGCGCCCATAGATCAATTCAAAAGCGATTAAAACACGATTTTGATATCCTACATCGAATAGTTTTCCTAAAATTATCAGTTAAATGCTTATGATCCGAAAAAAGTTTCACTTGTATCGTGGATTCATAAAACCACACAATTATTTTTTTTTGTTACTAATCCGTTTGTGAGTGAATAACACTTACTACTTTATAAAAAATATTTCGGTACATTCTCTTATCTACATATAACAAGTGGATACAGAGTACTGTACGCCTTTTATGTGTAATTAAATTAAATTGATTAAAAACCATCGATATTGTAAACATGTAGCATCACTAACCATAAATCATTATCGCATATGTCAGTATTTAATACAAGTAATGACCTAGCCTCATTTGTTTATATATCTTGGATGTAATAATGCAACAATAAATAATGAATTGAGACCTCTTGTAAGAGAATAATGTAGAAATTTCTTTTCGAATGCGTCGCGACCTCCATACATCAGGCGTAACACGCGCTATAGTAGGACGCTTAGGTGTGTCGTATTGTTTTTTTTTTTTTCGAACTAACCACCCGCTTTTGTCGTGATGGGTCTTCACAGCTTCACCTGGCTTTTTAAGTGATCGCTTAAGACAACCAGCTTAAGGGTGCGGATTTGTATACAATAACGCAAATAGAGTTCTATGTGGATTAAGTTAACCATACATATATACGTTTGTGAAAAAAATATGTCTACTTCATATGAGACAATTTTCGCTAAGACTGACCAACCAAAAAAAAAAAGAAAAAACAAGTTCCCCTACAGAACGTATGCAACTATTGTGTTTTTGGTCTCATGTGTGGGATGCATTATAGTATGTATTGTTAGCTAGTGAATGTACTGTCACTGTATTGTACTAGCAGCGTGCTCAAGGGCTCCACTCCGAGGGGGCCGTGGCGGATGTGTGGAAGCGAAGTTAACCGCTCATTCACGACGGCATGATTGGTGGTTTCGCGAATGTGGACACAAGCTCGCCTTGCTTAAATAATCGCAGGAATACGAGTCATGTGTGTAGATTTGCGTCATTGTCGTGATTCGATAAATAAGTAATAGGGAGAATTAGAAAAATAGCACCTTCCCCTCAGTTATACTTGGCTACAAACTTTTTTGGCGACGTAAACGTATTTGAAATAAGATAAATATTACTTTTTGTAAAAAAAATTGCTTAGTATATGCACAGTTTACCTTAAAAATCACTCCTAAACTAGATCACATCGTCATTTAACATCGGGTGATGTTGTGGTCAAGCGCTAAATCTTTCTCTTGTATTTTCTAACATAGTTTTAGCTCTTTCTTTATGCCCGAGTATCAATTGTGTGTCATTTTTGTATTGCAAACGCTGCGTTGTCATACTTTTTTTTTTTGACTGTATAGATTGTATCGTTGGACTATAACAATCTCATCTGATGTTTATTTATTTGGAAATCCAACAGCGTTCATGTATGTTTATAAAATAACTTATGATATGTAAAAATTAAAGCCAAAATAGAATTTCACAAGTACAACAATGTTACAGTGAAGTGGTATACATTCTAATAGTTATATAATTAAAAGAAAAACATATATCCTATACTGGCGTTATATGTGAGTGGGTGCGTGTGCGTACTTATGTGGATCTATATGTATGTGTGGGTGTGTAAGTGAGGGAGTGTGTGTGTGTGTGAGTGTGTGTGTGTGTGAGTGAGTGTGTGTGTGAGTGAGTGTGTGTGTGAGTGAGTGTGTAGATGTTCGTTTTTATGTCCTTTTGATATTGTTAGTTACATAATACTGCGATTAAATTTTATGATTTCACTTTTAAATGTATTCCGTGAATATCGAAATGAACATGTATTTTAAGATGGTAAACACGTTCACTTTGCGAACTTTCGATATAAAGAATCCAACTTTGTTATTTTACTTATACTACTCCGAGAGTAGTTGAGGGGGTCCATCCAACGTGCGACGGAAAAAGCACCGCCTCTGCACCTTTGTTTGCCATAAAGCTGCTCGGGTTCGAAGAGTGATCAAAGTGTTCCTTAGCACGGTGCAATCATATTACTACTTGATTGATTTGCGATTCACATTAGATACGGTAGACGATAAAAAATCATTGTAATTGGTTCGCGTAAGACTTTAAGGATATATAATATCCTTCTTGTTCATTGTCGTTTTAATAGACAAAAAAGTCTGAAATGTACAATATGTTATCTGAACAATAGGTGTTCAGATCTCACGGTTGTGCGCGTTTTAAAACCTATTCCTTTTTAGAGTGACGTTCGCGCAGACAACTTCAGTTGACTCGGATTTCTAGCGCACAATACGTCCGTTACTGATTTTTTTACGTGTATATTTTCTAACGAACAAAATCTATTCTTGGACTCGGAGTCACTTGTCGATGCGGTGTCCGAGCACGCCATCACTTACCCATAATCATATATAGAAAAAAAAATGTAAATAAATATAACCCTCTTAATGGACCTGAAGTTAAATATTGTAATTGAGAATACTAAACAAGAATTTATTGTGCCTAGCGATATTATTAACTAATAAAGAAAATTGAATTATCTGTTTGTAATATCTAAGTAACAGCTTTTTATTAAAGGTATGTGAGAGTATATACTGTACCTAGAACAAAAAAAAAAAATTTTGTAAGATTCTTTTGTGTGTGTTTGTTCCATCTAATCTCCGATAAGGTTGGAACGCTTTTGACCTCGTTTTCACTGGCAGATACCTGATGTTATAAGGAGTAACTTAGGATAACTTAGGATTTGTTTGGTAAAAATGTGGTCCGCGCAAATGTAATAAATTAAAGAAGTAGTGTTCCGAAGCGCGCGCATCCCACGTACATGTTTCCACTGGACAACATTTTTTGTTTTGTTAAATTCCACGCGTTCGAAACCGCAGGTAACATCTAGTATTCATATAAAAATAAATATATAAGGGAAAATGAAACGTTTTAAAATACAATGGATTTCCTCTACGTACCTACATATCATTATTGAATAACAGAATATAATAAATGTATATATTTACCGGTTCGCGGTATCGCTGGGGTCGCACCGCCTCGTATACTCTCCATTAGGAATCTCGGATTGTGATACAACGGTGAAGTTTAGTGCGAAAAAAAATAAAGATAAAACTGTGAACGGAGTGTGATTTTAAACTGATCTATTTAAATCTAGCTATTTCTCATTCGGTGTCAGTATCTCGAACAGTCTTTCAGTTATACTTCACGTTCAGAGTTTCTTTTCTCGGTTTTGAAAATACGCTAAATAAAGGGCCGTTAATAAAGTACGTTCAGACTTACGGGGGCAGGGGGTATCGCTTACCATGACAACATTATTTTACTTGGGATTATGTTAGTTTTTGTTTCGATAGGATGTAATCATTTCATGTATTGAAATATATAACTATTTCCACGTATATATTTGTTTATGCACAACAGAGATCTATCATTTGTTGCGCGATATTGAAAAGGGGCAAGGGTGTGGCGTCTTAAAAAATGTGACATAGTGTGACAAAGAGGCGGAGGAAAGGGGGTCTAAAAATGTAAAATTTTGCATGACGTATTTTTTTGCACGGCTCCTAACATTTATTGGTATTTTCAATCTAACGTGTAATCGAAGCAAACTTTAATTCGTACACTCACGTAATGTTAAAGACTTTCGCGTGATACAGTTTGGTTATTGGGCTCCAGTGAAGTGGATTTGAAGTGATTAGGACACATGGATTTTGAAGAGTCATAAAACACTGATCAGTTCTAATAACGGAACCACCATTTTGGCAAAAAGTTTTTAATGTCATTTTGGAAAACGTGATATTTCCAAATGACAGTGGCAGAATTGTGTGAGAATAAAGTTTAATGACAACCATTAAAAAAGAAAAATAAAATAGTCTTATTTCTAGAATGCACGGCGTATTACGTGTATCCAAGTTAACCTACATGTTATATCCGTGCATTATATTGTTTGTCCGTTTCTGCTGATACTAGCTCTGCAGTCAACTTATTTACCTATTCCAAAAGAAATCGTTTAGCGTACGGACTATTGTACCCGGGTACAGCCTGGAACGTCAACGTGTCAATATATACCGTATATTGTGTGCTTAATCTACTTTAAACATTTATAACCAGACAAGTAATCTATTTGTAATGTATTCGAAATAATAAGTACGTGTTTTTTATATGCTAAATTATAGTAAAAAAATGTTACTAAAAACACTGGTAATGGAAGCTTAAATGATAAAATTTCAAACAATATGAAACTAGAAACGACATCATATTCTAAGAGTTCCCTTTGATGTCGTCACTCTTATCTTAACTTCTTTATCCAATGACCTTCATCTGTTTAACAATTACATTTTTTTTTTTACAAACAAACGGCTCATTGTTGCATAACGCCATATTATTGGGGGTCGCTATGTCGTTATCACTTACAAGAAAACTGTATGTTTGAACGATTAAACGAATTAGATCGGTCTCCGTAAACGTACGTCGGCGTGTTTGAAATAAAATAAAAATAAAACGAGTGCTTCGAAATTTGAATTTGACAGTGACAGTTTATGTTTGTTTATGACGTGTATGAGTTTTTAGTTCTGTGCTCGTTGGATATCATTAAAAATGTGTGAAGGTAATTAATTGAGTTTAATATTATTGTTCCATATTTGAAAATCATACGAGATGTACCTATGTCATAATTTGATATCGAGACCGTATTTCCATTTTACTGTCGGCACTATTACGATTCTTATATTTTGCATCAGAGAGTAATTATTTATATTATGAAATTATTGTTTCTCTCACAGATCTGCTTGTCCTTCGCGCAATTAACATATTAAGCCCACGTTCTGTTACAAACAAATAAACGTGTTCCATATTATGTTTACAACATTTCTTAGATAACAATGCTTTAGATAAGTGACGCGTAAGAAACATTTATTATCTGTAAGTGCAGAAGAAAGTACGAAACCAAAATATTATTGCTTTTCTCTCGTATCTCTGTTAAGTAGGGTTCGTCTTACTATGTGTTTCGCCCTTCCACTCTCCTCTATTAGTTTACGTGTCAGTATTAACATTTTTTAGACATATACCATTCTTCACACAATCCATCCATTCCTTCTTGGGTCTTCCGCTACTTCTATATCCGTCCACATTCGTGTTTAACAATTTTAGTCACTTGATAGACGCTCCTTATATATACATACTCATCGTCATCATCATCATCTTATCCTTATTCCACCTAAGTGGGGTCGGCACAACATGTTTTCCTTTTCCATTCTCCCCTGTCAGATATCATCTCAGTATTTACACCTTTTATACATATATCAATTTTTACACAATCTATCCCTTCTACGGTCTTCCTCTAGTCATACATCCACCGTCATACTTAAAACTTTTCTAATTACATGGCTTACATCTCTTCTCATGACGTGCCCGTACCATGCTAACCTATTACTCCTCAATATCTCTGTCACTGATGCTATTTTCATTCCTTCTTTGTCATGTTAATTTGTAATTTTCTACATTAATTGTTTAAAATGTTTTTTTTTGTGACGTTTTAATATATTTATAAGTTTCATCAGCGTTTGACCGCAATGCCATCTGATGTTAAATGATGTGGTCTGCGATAGTGTATCCTTGTAACCTAGAATTGGACTGGAAATATGGAGAAAATATCATAATTGTAATATTAAAATACACAAGTGCTATCTTAATTTTAGGGTTTTACGTCTCTGTATTACAATTAAATTAAAGGAAAATCGGTATAAATTATCTTAAAATATACATATGTTTTTTTTTTTGTGATTGTTTTATATAACTCTGTTGAGTGTATATTTTTTTGTAATCGGGTCTTTCTTTTTGGAATGAGTATACCGTATGAAGAAGTGTGAATGTTTTTTTGGATTTCGGTTATAACGACGTTGGAAGGACCACTTTAATGTCATATACTGTTTGCGCCTAATCACCTAATCGGCATCGCATTTGTGAATCGACGTGTTGATGTCCCATCCCTAATCCACCCCCCGCCCGTTCCAACCACCTACTACACAATGTGTCGGTCCGCGCTCGAGTTCTGTTGTGGCTTTCGGTATCGCACGCTTATATCGCTCGAAGCTGTCGCACGCGCCGTGATTATACACACGCCTACGCACCTGGAAGGAAGTGTGGAAAGGGACCCAACAAGAACGTGGACCACGTGAGTACCTTTTCTATCTATCCTAGACCCATTATCGCGTGGATTCACAAATGCGAGGTCCCACGTATGTAGGTGGGAACTACCCTCAACATCCCTTTCTTTTGTCACATTTTTAGTTTTCAATTTTCAAATACAGTCCACTATTTCGTCGCTCCACCATAAATTTTGGTCCATCTCGAACCGGATTATACTAGATATAAACAGTTAATTAGTCAAATAAATCGCATTTCTAATATCATTTATCGTTCACAATCATTAGTAGGTAGTTACAATAATCGTTTTGTAGTTCTTATACGAATAAACTACATTAAATATCGTTATATAGTCGCATATTCACATATTTATAGAATTACTGTTTATATATGTAGTAAGTACATTGTGTGCTTAATTATTTCGTTTCAAACCGCATCTATAAACTTGTTGTAGTAGTATTTATTCATAGTTACTTATTCACCTTTATATTATCGTTCACCCCGCATTAGGTAAATAAGATAACGATCGCTGTTTTTTCACATTCTTCTAGTTTATTTATTAATTGTAACTTTCGATATCGTCTTACATTACACGTTATACTTAATTTATTTTATACTAGTTCGCTCATTCCGCATAAGAAAATTATTCGTTAGTAAATAAGTTGCAATTAGCAGCCGCGCATTAAATAACATAATTATTATTGTTGCTAAGCGGTCGAAAGCCGCGCCGCGCCGCGCTCTCGAGCATTGCGCGTCGTTCGGGCCTCCGCCTTTGTTTGTCAAATACATAAATACCCTCCAGTATATATATAAAAGTTATCTGGGTATATTATTTGTCGTTTTGTCGATCGTAATAGCAGAGACATACATACGGTACGCAGATATATATATCGAGCCGCTTACTATAGTAGAACCGCCTTTTGATTGTCAGCGGACGTATTCTGTTTTAGTTTCTATATTTTAATCACCATGGCACCTACACAAGACTTGGGTGTACAGTTGAAAGTGTTATATGCAAAAAGAGATAGAATTTTCGCTCGCATGCAAAGCATTTGTAATCGTGTGAAGGATCTTGATTCCATGGCGTCGTCTAGGGAATCATTTTTGTGTGAAATGGAAACCGTAGATTCCTTGTATAGAGACTTCGAAGACGTTTTAGACAAAATAGTCAACCTGGAGTTAAGACTGAATCCCGGATCAGCAATTGATTATCAATCAATGTCATCATTCGAAGATTTGTTGGGTTGCGTTAAGCGAGCCGCCAAAACAATACAGTTGGAAACTCATATCAAGCCAACAACCCAGCATAGGCTACCTCGGCTACCTCCGATCGAGATCCCCGAGTTTAATGGAGATATAAAGAACTGGCCACTTTTCTTCGCTAGTTTCGAAAATACCGTACATAATAATACATCACTCACGGACTCCGAAAAATTGTATTACTTAATAGGCAAGTTGACTGGCAAGGCTCGATCCACCTGCGCCGGTATAACACCGTGCGCGGATAATTATTCCTTGATTTTTAACCTTCTTAAAAATAAATACGAAGACAAACGACTACTGGCCACTTCGTATTTAGATCAATTGTTCGAACTTAAACCTATTTCCTCTGCATCACCTAATAATTTAGAATTATTTTTAGACAAATTCGCATGTTCGGTCGCCGCTTTAAAAAACCTAAAAGTAGATGATCTCTCAGATTTTGTATTTTTATATCTCGCCTTAAAGAAATTAGATTCAGAAACTGTTCGTTTATTTGAAATGGACAGACGTGGACACAAGCAACTACCTCCATTCAATGAGCTAGAAACGTTTGTACGCGATCATATTAAAATCTTGCAAAGCACTTCGGCACCAAAACATGAAACTACAAAGAAAATTAATTACGATCGTCGAATGGATGTGGTATCCAAACCACTCAAGCCCACACAAACATACGTTAATATCACACCGCAGTCTGTTTGTTCGTTGTGTCACGCTCATCATGATCATATTTATAAATGCTCGAGTTTCTTAAAACTTACACCTAGTGAGCGTTATAAATTTGTTCGTGCCAATAATTTGTGTATCAATTGTCTTAGTAATGGACATCGTGTTTCGCTTTGTAATTCTAATTCTAGCTGCCGTAGATGTCAAAACAAGCATCATACATTGCTTCATTTTGATAATAATAATGCCGCATCCAATGTGAGCAGAGTTGGTTTATCGCGCGGTGGTAATAGTTCGTTAGTAACAAACTCGGCGTCCGGCAGCGGCCGGCTCTACACAGTCGCGCAGCCGTCGCCCGCCACTACCCAGCTACCATCAACCCTCGACGCGCAGTTGGATACTGTAAGCGCGCGCGCCGCCGCCGCTCATACAGATCATTCAAATGAAGTTGCCTTATGCTCGTTATCGTTATTGCGGACTCCTACTACTGTGCTTCTCGCGACCGCTCGTGTAATAGTAGTAGACACTTATGGAAAAGAACACAGTGTTCGTGCTCTTTTAGATAGCGCTTCGCAGAGTAATTTTGTTACTCTCGAGTGTTGTCAACGCCTTGGTTTAAATATAGAAAATAATAGCTCCGTATGTTCGGTAGTAAAAGGAATTGGAGGTTCTGTAAAAGCTATTCAGGGCTCTGTAAACATTCAATTTCATTCACGTTTTGACTCAAGAATTAGTTTTAATATGGATTCGCTAGTTGTAGATAAGGTGACTGAACGTTTGCCGACGATCTCAGTCAACACTTCAATGTTATCGAATTTTTGTGACTTACCTTTGGCCGATGATACTTATGCTATTCCAGGAGATATTGAGATATTGGTTGGAGCTTCAATTTTTCCGCACCTCCTGTTATCACGTAAAGTTCACGGTCATCCGTCACAAACCGCACCGCACGCACTGGAAACAGTTCTTGGATTTGTTATTGTTGGTACCGCTCCCGCTCGAGTGGATTCTTACTCTACCATGTCTTACTGCTGCGCCACCGAGCTACTAGAATCCGCGGTTCGTAAATTTTGGGAAATTGAAGAAGTCATTTGCCCTCCTATTCTGAGTTCAGACGACAAAGCTTGTGATGAGTTTTATAACCGCACAACTACTCGTGACGAAGATGGTCGTTATGTTGTCGCGCTCCCCTTTAAGGGTGATATTTGTTCTCTCGGTGATTCTCGTCGATTAGCAGAAAAACGTTGTTATTGTTTAGAAAAAAAAATGTTAGCGTGTCCTAAGTTGAAACAAACTTACGACAACGTTATAAACGAGTACTTAGATAAAGGCTACATCTCGCCTGCGCCTATTGAAACTGTAGAGTCTATGGACATTCCGTCGTATATCATACCACACCATGGAGTTATTAGGGAAGATAAATTCACCACAAAATTGCGTGTAGTTTTAGATGGTAGCGCTAAGACCAGTACGTCAGTTTCCCTGAATGACATATTATATAGAGGACAAAATCTTCAAGGTAACTTGTTCGATATTATAGTTAACTTTCGCTTGTTTTCGATAGCTCTTTCAGCCGACATTCGTCAAATGTTTCTCTGTATCGGTGTAAACGAACGCGACCGCAGATTTCAGCGTATTTTGTATCGATTTAACCCGCAGGAAGATTTGAAAGTTTACGAGTTTAATCGTGTTTGTTTTGGGCTGAAGTCAAGCCCTTTCCATGCTCTGCGAACAATAAAGCAGCTTGCCTCAGATGAGGGATCTGCATATCCAAAGGCTAAGGAAACTATAGAGACTAGCCTGTACATGGATGATTTTGTTTACTCTATAGAGAGTGAGATAGAACCCATTGAAACTGCCGCCGAAGTAATTAATCTCATGAAAGCGGGTCAGTTTGATCTAGTGAAATGGACTAGCAACTCGCGTAGGGTTTTGGATTCAATTCCGCCATCGTATCACTTGTCAACTGTTAAAGAGTTTGATGAGAGTGATTTGCACAAGATTCTCGGCTTGTGCTGGTCACCTACATCAGATTCGTTTAG
Organism: Antheraea assamensis; assembly: GCA_035772565.1. Classification (NCBI taxonomy): domain Eukaryota; kingdom Metazoa; phylum Arthropoda; class Insecta; order Lepidoptera; family Saturniidae; genus Antheraea; species Antheraea assamensis. The sequence continues at coordinate 847,369 of JAQQSE010000107.1, forward strand.
TCTTAAAATTTGTTCGACTCCGCAAACTTGCACCAAACGCATCATATTGTCTTGTGTAGCGAGAATATGGGATATAATGGGGTTTGTAGCGCCTGTAGTTTTGTATGCAAAGCTTCTTATAAAAGAACTTTGGTTATCAGATTGTGACTGGGATGACAAGCCACCAGATAGTATCGCTAAATTGTGGGCTCGTTTTAGGGAAGAGCTGCCTTTGCTCGACCAAATAAGAATTCCACGGCATGTCGGTACCAATAAACACAGTATCATCACCGTTATCGGGTTCGTAGACGCTAGCGAGAAAGCGTATGGAGGCGTTGTTTACTTCCACGTTCAGAATAATGACAGCATCTCAGTGAACCTTATCACTGCCAAGTCTAAGGTCTCACCTCGTAAAGTCGTATCTCTTGCGCGCCTTGAGCTTTGTGGTATACTTGTACTATCAAAACTCATTGGTACTATAGTCAATGCTTGTCACAAGCGCATTCGTATAAATAGAATTTTTGCGTTCTCAGATTCAACCGTAGCTTTGTGTTGGGCTCATTCTTCTCCTCATCGTTGGAACACATTTGTTGGCAATAGAGTCGCTAAAATTCAATCAGAGTTATCTCCGCAAAACCTCTTTCACGTGGCTGGCACAAATAACCCTGCCGATTGCCTATCTCGTGGGCTAACTCCTGCGCAGATTATGGATCATTCGCTATGGTTTCACGGCCCTTCATGGACCCAATCATCACCCGAAGAGTGGCCTGTTAGTCCTTTCAACTCATCAACTGTGTCAGAACCACCCGAACAAAAGAAGCATGCTTTGGTTACAGCTGCAGCACCACGTGAGGAGTCACCAATATTGTTGTTGTCTAATCGCTTATCGTCGTGGTCAAAACTGTTACGTTGCGTAGTTTACATATGTCGTTTTTTGAAATTACTACCTCGTAGGGACTACGTAACTGCATCTGATCTCGATTTCGCTGAGTTGATGATATTGCGTCAACTTCAAACTTTGCACTTCGCCACTGAGATTGAGCACTTACAAGTAGGCAAACCTTGTAGTCGTAAAATCCAGTGTCTCAAACCATTTATGGATAATGGATTACTCAGAGTTGGTGGTCGTCTGTCTAACGCGGAGTTAGATTACGATCACAAACATCCTATCGTTCTGCCACGTGCAGCTCATATATTAAATCTTTTGGTTGACTATCATCATAAAATTAATTGTCACGCTGGTCCAGACTTACTAATGTCAATTTTGCGTCAAAATTATTGGATATTTTCTGCACGCAACCTAATTCGTAGTAGAATACATAAATGTATTCCATGCTTTCGCTTACGACCAAAACCAGTCTACCCAGAGATGGCTGATCATCGTTCGCGTCGCGTAGTACAAGTTGTAAAACTATTCTTTCATACTGGCACCGATTACGCGGGGCCTTTCAAGGTAACACCATTGCGGGGCCGCGGTGTAAGATCTGTGAAGGCATACGTTTGTATCTTCGTTTTTATGACCACTCGGGCCGTACACCTAGGGTTGTGTAGCGATTTAAGGACCTCAAGTTTTATGTCGGACTTTAAACGTATTATATCTCGTCGTGGTCATGTAGGTCGCGTATATTCAGATAAAGGAACCGTGGTGATTATGTCTACTGAAAACGCTCCTCCTCTACATTGGCCACTAGGCATTGTTGAAGAGATCTTTCCGGGCTCAAATGGAATCACTCGTATCGCAAAAATTAGAACGGCTACAGGATCGTATCTGCGGCCCGTTGTACGTCTCTGTCCTTTACCAAACTAATAGCGGTGAGAACAGTTAGTTTTAGGTTAGGCTTATAGTTTAGTAATTATTTCCGTTTTGTAATCAACAAGTTAGTTTAGTTTCGTGTCGTCTCAGTTAATTTCTTTAGAAGGAACGGGTTCCTTCAAGCTGGGGGGAATGTTTGCGCCTAATCACCTAATCGGCATCGCATTTGTGAATCGACGTGTTGATGTCCCATCCCTAATCCACCCCCCGCCCGTTCCAACCACCTACTACACAATGTGTCGGTCCGCGCTCGAGTTCTGTTGTGGCTTTCGGTATCGCACGCTTATATCGCTCGAAGCTGTCGCACGCGCCGTGATTATACACACGCCTACGCACCTGGAAGGAAGTGTGGAAAGGGACCCAACAAGAACGTGGACCACATGAGTACCTTTTCTATCTATCCTAGACCCATTATCGCGTGGATTCACAAATGCGAGGTCCCACGTATGTAGGTGGGAACTACCCTCAACATCCCTTTCTTTTGTCACATTTTTAGTTTTCAATTTTCAAATACAGTCCACTATTTCGTCGCTCCACCATATACATATACTTATATTTATTTATTTATCGAATTCTGTATTATTTTTCATTTAACAGTGACTTTAAATTTGTACAAATTTTATTTCCTTTACGCACTTAAGTTCACGAAGATCGCTCTGTGCCTAGCATGTTTGAATACCGCGTCCGAGCTAATGAGCCGTGACTATCGGTGAAGGCAAATATCGGGATGAAACGATAGCATGTTGGTAGGGCTTTTTTAAAGTCCATCTAACTAGTTACCACCCTAAAGTTGGAAATTTATAGGTGTATTCTGGCAGTTGCGCTTGAGAGCCTGTCCCTTTAGGTTTAGCGTGCTTACCTTCTTAAAGCACATTATCATTTAACACCAGGGATCTTAGTCTGTCATGTAGTAACTTTTATATTTTATTCGTAATCTTGTGTTATTTGACTCTATATTTTGTAATATTGGTAGCATTTTACGTAACGGTTATTGCTCCTAAGTAAAATGATTGGAAAATGATACCACGGAGCATGAATTCTGAGATACAACTAGAACTGTTTGGAAAGTTCTAACAAGGGGGCCACCATTCAGTCTGAACATTGAAATTATCGTAAGACACTTGTAATATTATTTTACCTATTCGGTAATGGAATAATCTAGAGGATAGGTTGCTAAAATAAATACTTGAAGAGGCGGGTAACATTCAGTGGAAGATGGTTTGTTTTATTATATACAGTTTCAACCGATTGATAACAGCTTTTCGTTTGATTGAAAATATTGTTACCACCTTCGTACATAGCATTATTTTATAATGTGGTCAAGACTGTCGTCAAACCCTTTACCGTCCATCTTCATAAGCCAATGTCTATATCGATTGACAGTGATTTAAGAAGAAATGTATTTTTTTTTTTCAGTTGAACCGCCTCATGAACGAGATATACGAGACGGTGACAGCTGTATGCAGTATGGACGAGAATAAACCGGGTAGCTTTCCCACGGAGCACTCGGATGGCAGCACCAGTGAAGGTACGTTCCATGTACATTTTGAGTTTGTACAGAAACACAGTTAACAGGGTGTCATTTTAAATCGAAAATACAATACTCATTTATAAATACCCACATTGACGAGACGGCTCTCTGATTTTTGTGGTTCTCGGGTTCTTTGTGTTGAATGTATGCTAAGTCGAAACATAATCATTAGCTGTCTACAAACCAAAAGCAAAAGTATTTACCACCACCTCGGAAAACATTATTATTGGCAATAGCTTCCAAAAAACTGGATCCTGTTCATTGATTTTTTTTTTTATTCTGGGGGTATTGGTTACAGATACAAGTTACAATTTTTAACGAGTTTTCCAGAGAAATTGTTATTTCTAAACACAGCTATCATTCATGTATTAGGTCTAAAGGATGTCACTATTTTGTGATGATTTCTAGTATTGAAATTGTATGTCCGTTGGCAAGATTCAAATTTAGATTTTCCAAAATTTTCGCCTTTGTTAAGCCAAAAAGAGTGGTTGAATCTCACGAGTTCTATTATCTATTGATTTGAACACTATAAATTCACAAAGTGAAAGCAAAAATTGACTAGCACTATTAAAAGGTTTCATTTTGAGTTCACTCCGACAACCAAGTTTTTGAAGTGAAACTTCTAATGGGAGTACTTTGATATTCTGATCGGCAACCTTTATTGTGTGATGAAAAGTGTGGGAGGTAAACATTGTGTCGGGTAGAGTGTTAATAACACCGGCTCACGTCAGATGACCGAAGCTGAGCAACGTCGGTCTGAGCTTGGATGGGTGACCGCGCTTAGAAACACTGCGTGTCGTTGGCTTTTTGTTGTATTTTTTGTAATTAAAATGTTTCCTTGTAATAGAACAGTTTCACTTATGTCGTGTGTCTTTGCGACACAACCTATTTTTTCCCCATAAATGTATATAGAGCATGAGCCCAGACGAAGTGTATCGTGGGTACAAGCTGGCTAGTCAATGTCACGACGTAAATATTGTAGCGAACCCCTACGATCCATTGGCGAACCACCTACGATCAATGGGCGGACCGTATAAAAACAACTGCCGAACCCCTTACAATCAACTGGCGAACTCACGACATATTTCATTTTTTTTTTCTTCTTTTCAGAATCAATTAAATTATCAAGGAGTTTGACAGAGAAACGTAAAAACTACGTACGGCGTATTTCAAGCCGAGTGGCGTATCTCGAACCGAAGAGCGTAAAGTCGAGATTCAGGCACCAGACCTCGGTGTGTTCCTACCGGGACACCATAGAGAACCCCTATTCCACGTTCCGCTCGTGGAAGAGCTTCAGGACCTCGCAGGGGAACCTTTTCAAGGAGAAAATGGATCGGATATCGACCGATTCGAAGGTCAATCTAACTGACTCCAGTGGGAATATACTGTCGATGAAGGCTGATTTCGATAAAGACAGCGTGGATAACCTCAGCATTGATGAGAAGACCGGCTGCGTGGACATAGAACTGCCCGTTGAAGCGCATGAGAACGGTCTCTTCAGCGTATGTCTATTGGTCGGCCTGAACTATATGACGGGGCAGGCTTACGTGAAGAGTGTGTTTCCAAGTCAGGTACGTTTGAAATCTAAATTTATATATTGTATATATATATATATATATATATAAATAAAATGATAGAGGTCTGTCTGTGTGCACTTATCGATCAAAAACTATTGGATAGATTTCAATTATAATTATTTGTCTTTAGTTTCACTTCTTAGACATTTGGTCTTTATTTAGAAAAAAAAGATTATTACGATAACTTCCTTTAATATAAAGTTTCAGACACTACTATTTTATAAGCACATACGCGCACTACGCATTCTGCAATGTCGGAAGTGGGGCAAGCGGTGTTGTGCTTACGTTTTTCCTTTGTACATAAAAGACACTAGACTAGACTACACACTCAGCCACTCTTGATGTAGTTTTTATTGTTTATATAAAACATCTAACTAATTCCCACCCGTTGGGAATTAAAAAGATGACAAATAGTCAATCTTATCTAAATAATAAGTAGCAGACACGGAATATTATTTATTAATTTGCCTTGTAAATAACTTGCTTGTAACTTGCCATGGTTACGACAGACCTGGAACCAGAGCCTGTGGAGGTGCAATACCTGGACGTATCGTCACAACACAAACGCGTCGTTTCAATCGATACCACCTGTTATCGAAGAGTCATATATCCGCGTCTGGCATTCGTACGAAGTTAGGAAGTTAAAGTTATAGTGGTAGTACAAAATAATCCCTAAGGAGGGTAGATGTGAAGCGCGCCCGGCCGATCGTAAAAATAAGCCAAATTATACATCACAAATGACAAACATGTTGTGCCGACCCTACTTAGGTGGGATAATGGTAAGAAAATGATGAACTTGCGTTGTAAAAGACAAGTTGTTTTTGAAACGCAAGCCTGCAGAAAAGACGCGCGTTTTAAAAAGCACGGTTAATCGCTTTGCAAAAATCTATATACTCAGTCAAGGCAAGCTTAACAGTTTACGCTTAATTCTCTATTGATTTCCATATAAATGTGTCTACTTAAGCAAAGCTTAAGTTTTAAAAAAAGGTTCTTTGATTAAACTTCAATTTTGTATTTTTTATACTGGGCCCTTTTGGGTGACAAGTTTGCCGGCTATTCGTCTAGAACCATCTATTTAGATTTTCGGCATGTTTTAAAGATATATATTTTTTTTCATATTACAGGTCCAAGTACCGCCTCATATAGAGAATCTGATCTTCCCTGAGACCTTAAGCTCCGCTTCGAAAGGCGAGTGGTCGGCGGAGGGCAAAGGCTCCCAGTGTTACTCTTTAGTGTTGACTGATGAGAGAGGGGAACGATCCTATGGGTGAGTGTCATTATAATTATTTTTTTTAAATATACCACTGATTCTGATTTTTTAAGGAAATGCCCTTTGAATACGTCTAGTATTGAGGTAGAAATAGATAAATCAGCGTTGAATTTATTTTATATACATTAAATAATAGTGGCATGTCGTTGTCCGCGCATCACACAACAAAACCTATGGGATAGACTCCTATCAAGAACACCGTAAGGTTGTTAAAGTTTTATGTAGCTATGATTTTTTATAAGAATTACGTTTTCAGCGATGTGTGGGGTGGGACAAGCGGTGTTGTGCGCATGCGCAGGTGATGGGAAGTAAATGGAATAACATTGTTTACGAAGAAATTTTACAAGCATAAATAAATATTTGCTTTCAATTTTTTTTTACATTTATTTTGTATGAACATAAAATATATTGTTAGGATAATAAGCTAACGAAGTCGCGGGTATCAGCTAGTGATAAATAAATGTATTATAGGATGGAAGGTTCGTTCGACTCGAAGGCGGTTTCGGTCGTTCTTTGTTTTTCTAAACAAATTCAGGTATAAAATTCTAGATTCGTATAGAAATTAATAATTACAGATATTGTCGACGCGTACTCCCAGAGGGTGCGACGACGTGTCTGCCCTTGTGTTACTGCATCATAGGACGATATCGTGCACCCGGCTTCTATTATAAGGTAATCGATTATTTTCGAACTACCCTTGTTTTTATAAAACATTAAATCATTTTCGATCTACCCTCCTTTTATAAATTTTAACGGAACATGTACAATTTCTATGTTATAACATATTTAATATATAAATAGGACAAGGTAAATTAGTTCGCTTCTGTTTCTCAACCGATATGTTTTTGTTAAGAACCCTGTTTTTTAGTTTTTGTTATCAATAAAAAAAAGTTATTCAATAAAAAAAGTTAAAGTGGGTCATAAGGACTGACGATAGGAGGGAATATTGAAAACAATGGAAAACCAATGTTCTTTTTTGAATCTTTAAATTAATTATAGTCTGAATTATGCTATGGCTTCATCACGACGTTTTCCTTCACCGGAAGCTTGGACTCAGTTGCCAGCATTCGAACCTACGTCCTTCGACGCTTCGTCCGAATACACTATCGAATAAGCCGTCATCGCTTCATTATTATTATTAATGCGAATGTCAGTTTGTTACGTCTTCAGGCGTTAACTACTCCACCGATCAATACTAAATCCAAACGCAAAAGCTAGTCTATAACATTTGTACAATACTCAATACTAATTAATAAAATCTATGTACTAGTGCATTTACTCGCGGCTTCGTCCGTGTTGATGGCGATTCCATCTATCTAGTCTAGTACTTTTTTTTCTGATAGGAAGGTAGGTAATTACCCCACGTCCTTTCGGCCGATGTTTTAACCAAATTGTATACACCTCCCATACGCTTAGTGAATTATTCTCGGATAAAACAGATACTGCAAGAGATAGAGTCGCATCACGGCAGCTCGGATATCGAAATACATTCGATACTCCAGCAGCTGTACGAGACGGAGTTCCCGAAGCCGGGCGAGGACGTCACGATAGGGTACAGGGTGAAGGCGGAACCGCCCGCACAGGACATGGCGAAGTGTAAAACGATGCCGGATATGAGGAGGAGCGAGGCGATGATGAGGAGGGCGGAAGGAGACCATCAGCGATAGCATCTTGTCAGATTACTACGAATTCGAAAGGAATAATAACGGACCGAAGACCCTTCAATTGAATATCGATGGACGGAGGTATGTTCAGTGTTTATTATTACAAATATTGTAAATGTGAATACGAGTTTGTCTGTCTGTTTGTTTGTCTCTTACGGTTTCAACTTGTTGTCAGCTCTGAATATAGTCGTTTAATACAAAACAAAGTTACAAATATTATTATAGGAATTGAAAATTAGCATTTATTTATCGTTATGTTGTCTCGATGTTCTACTTATAATGTAATACGTATTTATACTTCAATTTGTGTTCTGTGTAGCTATATTCAGAGCAGTCAGAAAGTTTGGCGAGGACTGTTGTAGGTAGTAAGAAAATAGTGTGTGAAAAATGTGTATTTTTCCCCTCAGAATGAAATCTATACGAAGGCCGATAGAACCGAGAGTCGATGAAGACAACCTGTCGGTTCTGCTGGACCTCCTCGGAGCGGGGCTGGTCATAAAGTTGTTCGGTTCGCTGCTGCTGGAGAGGAAGGTCATCATCATCGGTGATAAACTGAGGTAGTTCTCCATACTTAATGAACTATGTAGTTAGTCGGTGCTGAAATAAATCGTAACTAATAATATAAATGCTAATGTGAGTTTCTTTTGTTTTATTGATTGGTTGGTTGCGTTTGTTTATTTATTTGGTTGGTTGTTTGTTTATTTGTAACGCTTTCACACCTTAACTACACAACGAATCACATGAAACTTAGAACCAAAAACTTTGGAACATATACAGTCCAGTTTTATATAAACATACATTAAAGTGGCAACCACCATGCTCACACAGAGCAGTGGATTGTATTTTTAAATTGGCTGGAAGGAGATAGACACCCTATAAATTGAATGCCAAATATAAGGCTCCGATTTTCTGTTTGCTGCCCTTTGGCATAAAAATATACATATATATATGCATCTGAATGTTGGTCTACAAAAAAGACGGATGAGAAATGATTAAATGTGGCACTGATACGAAGTTAAGGTGGACGTGTGGTGTAATCAGAATGGATAAGATTAAGAATCAGAGTATATCAGAGCAAGTTTGAAAATAGCGCCAGTGACAGAGAAGTTTAAGAGTAATATGTTAGCATGGTACGGGCATGTTACGAGGAGAGATGAAAGCTATGTAACTAGACAAGTTTTAAGTATGAAGGCGGCTGGATATAGGAGTTGAGGAAGACCGACGAAGGTGTGGATGGATTGTGTGAAGAATGATATGTGTCTAAAAGGTGTGAATAGTGAGATGACGTCTGACAGGGTAGAGTGGAAGAGTAGAATGTGTTGTGCCGGCTCTACTTAGGTGGGATAAGGGTAAGATGATGATGTGATATCTCTTCAGAGATTTTTCAAAGTCTGTATTGAATGTGGTATTTTTGGTTTTACTCATCGAAACAGTGCGGTGTCTTCGTGTTTGGAGGCGTTGCAGAGTTCGTTGTACCCGTTCGTGTGGCAGCAGCCGTTGATATCCGCCATACCCTCGGAGATACAGAACGACGTTCTAGAAGCTCCGTTGCCGATTTTAGCCGGTATGCTCAATACTGGCGGCGAATTAGACACGGGAATCCTTTTCGAGGAGGTGAAGAAATTTTTATATTGTCGATTTAAATAAAAAAACTTCCTTTGTTTTCTACTAGCTGCGTAATAGATACCAGCGGCTTCGTCTGCGTTGTTCTTTATTTTAAAATTTTATGTACAGAGGAAAATATATTAAAAAGAAAATTCGGTGCAAATATATACACTTCCTTTCTAAACGGCGTTGCGTTGTACTTTGTCAAGAGTACATACAGTAAGGGAGAAAAAAGTATGGTTTCTGAGTGATCGATCAATTATAGATTAAGGTGAGCGAAGCCGCGGGCAATAGTTAGTATTAAATGGATAGATATATGGTGCTTTTTTTGTAAGGACTAAGCACTTAAGAATTAAAACTAAACAAAAATGATCGAAGTCGAAATAGTCGTTTTTGCGTCATACGCCCATAACGACATACGTCATCATCATCGTCAGCCTGTAAGAGACCCACTGCAGGGCCATAGGCCTCTTCCCGAAGGAAGGTATTACCATAATCACCGCGATAGCATACACGTATTGGCGATTTCAAACTGAGAAATTCACAGTTCTATATTGTTCCCACGTACGGTGACACAACAAGAATATTTCTCAGGATCAAGTTTCCTCACAATGTTTTCCTTCACCGTCAGCCGATAGTGTTATCAATTTAAATTACTAAATGTACGCGAATTCCGAAAAATTGTTGAAATTGTTTAAACCTGCGGGCATCGGATCGATATTCCACCGGTAAAACCACTCGAACACCACGACAGCCATGTGTAATTTTTATATATATACATATATATTAATTAGTTCACTCGTAATTAATATCCAGGGCTTGCTGATCGACTTGACGCATCCCACGAAGGTGATCTTCTACCAGGGTGACGAGTCCACGATATTGCCAACGTCCAGCTACAAAACCTTGAAGACGTCCTTGCAGATGGAATCCAGAAAGAATAAGGTGATAAATAATATGAGATAACGAATTCCCATTACCACTCAAGTTGAAAATCTGTTGCCAAGCAACGTTTGTTGTGCTCCGGCAGTTCCGTTTGAGAGCCAGTCTCCCTCTAGGCTTAGCGTGACTACCATCTTAGACCATATCGTCATTTAATTTATGGATGAGATTGCGGTCAAACGCTAATAAAACCTATACCTATTTTATTACAAAAATAAATATGGACTCGCGTATAACACGAGTTTTACTAAACATTGTCTAAAATTTGAAACCTTGTTGATCACATATCTACAACATGTTATTAAAGCGTGTCCAAGTGGTGTCTAGCTAAACATCTATATGTATGTTTTTTTTAATAATTTATTACTCGAGTACAGCTTTGACGTTTGCTCGACAAAACAACAGATATTCCAAAATTATATAACATCGCCATCTAGTGATACATGCCATAACGATTAGTTCTCAATAAATTTTCTTCGAAATTGTCATCAAAGAAGTGAAAACACCTTGATTCGCGATCATTGTATGCACGATGATAAACACGTCCGCCTGATTCTCTTTTAATTGTCGCGTTTTGAAAATCCTGCAGGCTCTCTTGACAGTGACGACCGTTGATGGATCGTAGATCTGTCGTGTTAATGTAAAAAATCCGCGAGAATTAGTTAGTAACAAAAAATCTTCAATACAAACTGCGTCTTCTAATTTCTGTGTTCTTTTATCTTCTAGGACAAACAAGAAGACACCAAGACTAGGAATGTTATGATCTCCGAAGCGTTTATGAGGTTCTTCGTCGATATCCTCGATGGTTACTGGAAGTATTTCCATGCCGGAGTCGTCAGGGACAGCGATTTGGGCAAGGACGGAGTGATTTTTGATGTAAGTCGTGTTTATACATCTTTATATAATATAAATATTGCAAGACTAACGGTTGCCAGCGACTTGGTACGCGCGAAATTTAACCCAAAGAAATTGTTCAGTATAAAGTTTCGCGATACTGGATACTGCTTCTTTACTTTATTACTCTACACATATAAATGAAATGTCTGTTTGTAATGTTAAAACAAGGGCGTTTTTTGTACTAAATATATACGGGACATATAACAAAAAAAAACAATTTTAAAATAGTTTAAATTGGAAAGTAAACATTAAAAAGAGACATCCATATACTTATATAACATTTAACGTCAGTTAGAATGAGATATAATACATTACATAGTGTTTCTTATACTCACCCTCTCCTTGTTATATATTTCCCTAGTTAATACTTGCTCTGGTCCGAATGTTATATGTGTATAAGTTTAAGTTTGTACATGTGTGTGTGCACATATTATGAAGTCTCGGGATCATAATTAACGTGGTTCGTTCAGGTTTATTGTTTATTTGAAGAATTTATCATTTTTTATGGTTTCATTTCTAACCAAAGTACAATTTGTTCACTTCACAGAAAGAGGCGTTCGTAAAGAGTGCTTCGTCGAAACAGAATCAGTATTTCCTCGAATGGTTCTGCGAGACGGCGATGTTCAACCACTTCGCTCAGAACATGTGCTCGCGGCAGAACTCTGGGGGGAGCACACTGGTCGACACACCCCTACCCGCCTTTTACGACCTCTTCGACGAACGCATCAAGAGCATCAGCAAGCAAACGCCTCAGAAGACCGTCGATGCGAAGAATTACAAAAGCGCGGTGAACAGGAAGGTGAAGATGCTGAAAAATAAACTGAGGGATCTCGTCGCTTGATCCGCCGACTACTAAATTTTGACGTCATAGAAAAAGAGTTACGTCAGTTATCGTTGGTTAGTTATTCGATAAAAATTTCAATTATCGTATCGACAATTAATTAACGAATCCTGAATTAATCGGAGTTTTCAGTTAGTTCTTCGTCTTTAGTTTCATCGTGATGATGAAACTATAGCATGGTCGTAGGGCTTTTTCTAAGCCTGACTTGCTAACTACCACTCTCGAGTTGAAAATCCATCGCCAAGCACCTGTTGGTGTGTTCCGGCAGCTGCACTTGAGAGCCAGTTCCCCTCTAGGCTTAGCGTCTTTACCATCCTAGACCACATCGGCATTTAACATCGGACGTGATTGTGGTCAAACGCTAACCTATAAAGTATATGCAGATATTTATAATGTTGAAGAAAGTATTTATATACATACATAAAGTATTTAAAAAACGTGATGATCTTCCATCGTCCAGTAGGATCCAGATAGAAGTAGTTCAATTATGACTTAAGCAATCTGTCATTTGTAATCTTTTGGTATACGAAAAAAGTAAGTCCCCGCATAAACTCGAATACCCCATATCGATAATTTATGTTGACTAACTCTATGACGATGGATATAGTAAACGTACAATGTTATCTAGTATCGATATTGAATACGTTATATCGATAAATGAAATCATTTAGTTACAACAAATTATCGATACACGTATAAAGTCTTGGAAGTACGCTAAGGAAACGGATAGTGTCGATATTCAATACTCGATACCGAGAAATAAAATCAAGTAGTAGCGATCGATTATCGATACAAAAATAAAGATTTTATTGATGAAATAATATCACACGAATGGATGAGAAATTAGTCACAGTGGCTTGGAAACGACGAAGCATATCTACCCGTGTATCAAGTGCTATTCAATAATTTTTAATATATCGTTTATAGACTGAAGACAGCTTACATATCTCCGTAATGTTAAGTGGCCTTATTGTCAAATTTCAGTGTTAATCATAATTATCTATTGTCCAGTTATAATGATTAAGTTAGATAAGTTAACGTCAAGTTATTTGACGGTCTTTATCGGTTATAGCCGAATAGCAATGTGTAAATAATATTTTTAGAAGTGATTCAATAAGTTTGTAATAAGATGGTATATAAATTTGCATGTATAGTTTGTGATAACTTACTAAGTAATCTCACATACGATTCGAGGCTTACTGTTTAAGCCATGTACATAAAGACTGTGTCATACAAGTCGTTACAAAATTGTATATTCCCTAGTTTTCATACGAATGTAATAGTGTCACAGTTGCGCTATATATCTATGTAAAATTATCGATAATTAAAATCGAGTTGAACCTTCGTAAACGCTTAGTATGGTGATGAGACATTTCGTCCATGCGTAACACTACACTGCGATCTATATTTTATGTGACAAAAACTATTAAAAGCAAGTTAAAGTGATTTATATATATATATATATATATACAAGCTGTCCGCCCTAGCTTTACGCAGGTGTACCAAGAAAGAAAATGAGACTCAATTTGCTCTTTACAGTACGGTCATGTAATTTCATTGAATGACAACAGAACATTATGCTGTCAATATTTTTGACTATCTTCCTAATCTCTTCTGTCTCACTCGCTGACTGAATTTTTTTATATGAAGATTTTTTTAATCCAGTTTTTTTATACTTTTCCATATGATTCTTCAACTATTTTCTTTCATACAAAGCTTGTCTGGACAATTACAAACACAACAAAAGAAGAATTACTCGAATAGGTGCTGCCGTTGTGAAGTGATGCACATACATACATTCGCCATTTGATTTTTGTTATATAGATAAAATGTATATTGGTATACACAATGTCTATGAAATTGATAAACTTCAACTACTACTCAATAGACACATAGAATACAATTTATATTTAAATTTACAAGACTTATAATGCTGTATATTGTTGTGATGTGTTTCGATATCGCACAATTTGCCGCGCTCTAATTGGTTGAATTATACCGCGTCGTACTCGAAGACGAGGATTGGTTAAAACCCATCGCAATTTAAATGACGCGACGCAGACACGAGCCATTAGAAGGCGCTATGGCACGTCTTCTTTTGTACCTTTGAATTGATTTTAATGAAGATTCATAGAGAGAATATTCCAACTCGGAGAATATTTTAATAAAATTTAATGTTTTTCTTCATCTTTTTTGTATGCAATTTTGTAAGGATTGTGTATATTTTTTTAAATATTCAAATGAGTATAAACAGGAGGGTATTATATCATATCATGTATGTTTTAATGTTTCCAATTCCTCTTAATATATAGGTGAATGGAACGGAATGAATGAATGAACTGAAAGTCATTGTTCTAGCGCAATTATTTTATCTATACATTAAAAAAAAATATCGCGTATATACACATGTATGTTATATAATAAATCAGTGATGAATCGGTACAAGATTAAAAACCAAGATAAAGTGTCGAAAACGGAGAAAATACATTCGGGGATGCCCTACGATATATATACGTATATAGATTTTGTTAAAAGTGCCAAGTCTCGAGAACTATGAGACATCGTTAACATCTTCCTTGACCTTTGAACATTCGAACTGGGGTCTATGAAAGTCTCTTTTAAGGAAACTCGATTTATGAAGCAACCTGTATATAAAGCCATAGATTTTATTCCGTGTAAATGTAATAATGTAAATAAAAAAGTTTTTATTTCTTTTACAAACATTTAATCGAATATAAATAATATATGGACATACAGAATTCCAGTTTCCTTTTTCATTAAACATAAGTTTTAACAACAGCGCTGTGGAGCTTGGGAGTGCTTCAATGATTTTTAATATGATTTGAAATATCAATAATAGTGATTCGGGAATTAAAAAACAAATCTAGAAGCCTCGGGGCTGAAATCCCCCAGATGTCATCACCTAAGCATTTACACACAGCATTACACTAAAGCGATCTGATGTGAATGTAACTCATATTATTTTATCTGTCTCGTGATTGTACGTCGCTAAAATTGTTACCGATATTTGTATTCGTTTTTAAAATTTTCACTACATTTTCAATGTTCAATGTGATTTTATTTAGAATGAAAGTGCCTTTTTGTAATGTATATTTTACTTGGTAAGTTGTTTTGTATAGAAAAAAAAAACATATAAACTGTATAATAAACAATATGTTTTTCTTTCATTTCTCTTGATATAAAATATAGTGTCTGGGTGATAGAGCTTCGCTGGATATAACCCGAACGTAATTCATATTTGAATATTGTCGTATAGCGCCCCCAGAGTACCTTATATGAATAGAGATATTACTCGCCACTACAGCGCCTCTAGAGGTACAAGTCAGAATTATAACCTACGAGCTATCGATGTAAATATATCTACTAGCAGGCCCGGCGGACGTTGTCTTGTTCTGATATTAAAAAATATATACATACTTGTGTGCATGACATGCTTTAGTTAATCAATGTATTTAATTTGATAAGGATTAATACTGTATCCGTCTAAATAGCCTTCCAATTACCTCATTATATGTGACAATTTTTAAGTAGATAGATGGGTATAGTAAGCTATCCTTAAAAGATAGGTATATGCCATCGTAGACTTTGTTGTAGATCTATAAAAAAGAAATATCTCACTATGCATTATTTTGTTATATATCAAAAGAATTAGGCAGCGTTTTCCATGAGAACTCCAAGAGGCTTGACTTTTATCAACAATTATCGTTATATTTTAACTAATTTACAGAAAATCTTGGCCAATTATATATATTTTATATACCTAAACCTTCCTCATGTATTACTCTATATATTGGTGAAGATCGCTTTTTCGAACTGACCTACACTGTTGGCCTGGCTGGGCCTCTATAGTGCATCGGACTAAGGTGGTGAAGACAGCATTACAATATCCGTCCAATAATTTTTGTCTTTATCGCGAACAGACAGACACAGCGGACGAAATATGCTCATGTAGTTTTAAAATTAACTGTGTTTATCATAGAAATAAATTAAGGTTTACTTAAAGAGTTGTATAAACACAACACGAATAAGACTACAGTACACTTTTTATGTTTAGTTGCCGAAACATTATTCGAGAAGATGTATCCAAAATTTTAAAACAGTGCCATCTAAGAATTTTTGCCGTAACAAAATTCTTTAAAATATATGTTGGAGGCCGTAAATAACACCATGAAAGAAAATTTTAGAGGTTCCAGCAGGTTACCAAGAAATAATACGAGATGTCGCTTTTAACAGAAACTAAAATCGAACCTTATTTTTTTTCGAACTGACTACCCTGTTGACCCGGCAAGGACTCTACCGTTTCACCGGACTACGGCCGATACATCTTTGATCGTTGTTAATACCTACTTAGTCTTGAATTGTCATAAATCCGAGTCACTTTACATTTCCTGTTCGAATTTGAAGAGTTTCCTGGTGTATCTTCAAAATCCATGGTCCAATACCAATAAAAATGGGACCCCTTGAAAATATCCCCTTTTCAATAAGATAAATATTAATTTATCCAATCGGCTTATAAACGACCAAGTACTGAGATTACAAACATTAAAAAAATATACAACCGAATTGAAAATTCCTTTTTGTAATCTATTAAAACTATGTATTTTTTACGTCAAAAGCAAAATACTCAAGGGGATATTAGTCTGTCATATAGGGGCTTTTATATTTAATTCGTGATATTTTGTTATTTGACAATATATTATGTAATATTGGTGGCATTTTACGTAGTTTAGTTCGTTTATTGCGCACAGGTGAAGTGGATGGGAAATAATACTACAACGGTGCATGGATTTTGAGGTGTGCCAAAGAAACATTCTGGAAAGTTCTAACAGGGAGGCCACCATCTTGTTAGCATACTGAAATGATCACAACACACTTGTAATTAGTATGTTAGTAGTACACACGTGCAAAGCCGGGGCGGATAGCTAGTTTGGAATGAAATTAAAAGTATAAGATTTTCACAATAATTCACAGATGGTGCTAAGCCTAGCGTTTTAATTCTAAGGGTAGAAAAAAGTAATGCGACAAAGTTGAAGGAAAGTAGTCTAAATAAAACGCGAGGAAAACCGCCGAGCGTAGTTAGTGTAAAATTGAATTCAGGATCAAGTAAGCTTATTTATTTACATATTTTATTCGGCTCACTACATAAGTATAATACCTACTTTCTGAATAAAAAACAAATTTACTCCGTCGAATTTGATATAGGAAATTATTCGATTTAGAAATCTGTTGTCATGCACTTAGAGGTGTTAATGCGGCAACGCTCGAGAGCTCCTTTCTAGTGTCATGTACTTTCGGTTACCTCATCCGTGGTGTTACGCGAAAATATTGATACGTTACATGGAACTGGTTCTTAAGGACAGTCGCCGCAACACCTATACGTGCTCGACGACAGATTTTCAACTCAAGTTTGATTTTGGGACGGTTGATGCATCGAGCACAGTGACGGGGATGGGAGTTCTCATACGCTTCATTTATTCGAGTTCGTAATTTGCGTGGCACGGAAGCATGACTGCGCTACGGCGTCGGCGGGGAGCCATTTGTTTAAAACTTCGTCTGCGTTATTTATTATTTTAACAATATATTTTAAAGAATTGAAAACAAACAAATCAATTTTTCAATTATTTTCTTCCATGCAAACCTTGTCATGACAATTCAAAAAATAAATCAGCCAAATAGGTGCAGCCGTTCTGAAGTAATGCGCTTACATATATACGGCAATTTAATTTTGTTTATTTATATACGAATGATATTTGGATACGCATTCGTCCTGATTACATGATAACTTTCAATGTCGCAAACGGACGGACAATTATTACTATTTAAATTATAAAAAAAAAACACGTCTTTTGTTTACGCAATTGATATAGAAAAAGTTATTAACATTTATTTAACTCGTTTGTTAAAGAGGTATAACTGAGGAGTCATTATATTCACGAGGTGACCCTGTCTAGCAGAACACTACGGATCTAGGCTAGAGAGCCGATAAACACTCCTGGGGCTCGGTTCCAGAACCGGGTCGGGGCGTATACCCCGGCAGACGGCGCCCCTCGCAGTACCCCTCTGCTTATCAGAGGGGACAGGGGATGGGGTTAGGACGGGCCTGCTTCGGTTCGCCCGTCTGAGGGTGGAGGGAGAAAACCTCCTTAAAAAGTTACCGTGGGAGAAAACCACGTAAAAAAGTTACGGAGGGTAGTGCCTTCGGGCGGCGGGAGGGAGGAAACCTCGGTAAAAAGTCACCGTGGGAGAAAACCACGTTAAAAAGTTACAGACGGGTGTGCCTACGGGCGGTGGGAGGGAGGAAACCTCGGTAAAAAGTCACCGTGGGAGAAAACCACGTTAAAAAGTTACGGGTGTTGAGGAGACAACCTCATTAAAAAACAGACGTGAGGCCTTCGGGCGGAGGGAGGTAGAAAACCTCGTTAAAAAGTTACCGTGGGAGGAAACCACGTTAAAAAGTGACAGAGGGGAGGCCTTCGGGCGGAGGAAGAGGGAGAAAAACCTCATTAAAAAGTTCCTGTGGGAGGGAACCACATTAAAAAGTGACAGAGGGACGGCCTTTGGGCGGAGGGAGAGGGAGAAAACCTCAAGAAAAAGTTACCGTGGGAGGAAACCACGTTAAAAAGTGACAGAGGGGAGGCCTTCGGGCGGAGGAAGAGGGAGAAAAACCTCATTAAAAAGTTCCTGTGGGAGGAAACCACATTAAAAAGTGACAGAGGGGTGGCCTTCGGGCGGAGGGAGAGGGAGAAAACCTCGTTAAAAAGTCACCGTGGTAGAAAACCACGTAAAAAAGTTACAGGTGGTGGTGGTTGGAGGGGGTGACCCCTCGACTGCCAAACCGGACCAAGGAGGGAAGGGGCTGGGGACCTGACTTTCCATTGCACGTTGGTTCGGTAGACGGGTAGGCAGCTTGACCGGGCTGTCGTCGCGGTCAGGGCGTTCGCGCTGGGCCTTGTCGCCGGGGTGGCATGGTGCTTGCTTGTTCGATCCCGTGCCACTCCATAGCGCGGCAGACGGTATCTTGTGGGTTTTTTTAGTCAGTAAGAGTCTGACACCCCACAGCTCCCCAGGGCTGTGGGTGTCCAATAAAGGATTTCTTCCCACATTAAAAAAAAAAAAAAAAAAAAAAAAGGAGTCACTATATTTTTATTTCATTTTATACTTCTTTGTTTATCGTTCAAAACAATTTAGTTTGAAGGTAAAAAATATAATTGTAGATTCATATTTTATGATTCACTTATTAACCTGTAAGTAAGTAACCTGCAGGTTCATAGAGCTCTTCCCGAATTCCCTATTCACCACACCGGCTCACGACGTATTGGCGATTTCATACTCCGAGAAATTCCACACAGCTCTATATTTTCCCACATACGGGGTGGTATTACAAAACATTTCTCAGGTTCAGGTTTCCTCGCGATGATTTTCTTCACCGTCAACCGATAGTGCTTCTAATTTCAATTAGTAAATGTAAGCGACGCGAACTTCGAAAATTTGTTGATAGTGCGGACATCGAATTGACATTCCACCGGTCAAGCCACAACGTCCAGTACGACTTTAACGACTTCGTTGCCAGGTATTATAGAATAGTAGTATTTAGAAAAATGTGTAAAGATGTACGTACGTATACAAGTGGCTATATTGATTCTTATTTCTGAATTAGGAATTGTGTTTCAGAGGTAAAGCAGTTACTGTGTATCTAAATAATATTATTTATAATTACATAAAACGACATAAAATTACTTTAAAAGGAGCGGTTGAATGACAAATCGTGCCAGTTTTAGAATTTTTTAAAGTGAAACTTCTTACTGAAGGGCTTTGTAATTATCATCTGTGGAACCTTTTTGTATGACAAAAGGTAGTGGGGGTAAACACTGTGTCGGGTAGAGTATTGAAAACACCGGTTCTACTCTGATCACCGAGGTTAAGCAACGTCTGGCGCGGTCTGTACTTGGACGGATTTACCGCCTGGGAACACCGCGTGACGTTGAATTTTGTAATATTTTTTTGTTAATGAAAATGTTTCCTTATAATACAAAACTTTAACTTCTGTCGTGTGTCTTTACGACACACTCTGTTTTTTTTCTCATACTATACGTGGGTTCGTATTTTCGGGAGTGAATTCTAGAATGTTCCAGATAATTAATTCTACAAAGTTCGGAAATAGGACATTTTTGTAGCGCTCTTGAGAACGTTTTTAAAGTTATAATTTTGGAGTTATACAAATTTCCCTCTATGCCAACATTAATCCAATAGCGTTGCTGCCATACTTTTAAATCATTATGTAAATTCCAAAATATACAACGAAAATATCGCAGAACGTCTTAAGTATATCATTAATATTAAAATCGAAAGGTACAGTCGTGTAGTCAAAGCTGTATATATTTTTATTATTGTGGCAACCATCGAGGGTCTTCAATACTAATAACGAGTCACTGGGATACTGGTTTTTCATCATGTATATGGTGGTACCAATTCAGATGAGTATAGGTACATATCTACTATAATTCCGATTTTCCATCACGGAGTATTTATCGCTTAAAACCTAGCTATTGAGTACGCTCGATTTTGAATGATGAAGCTTTATGTAACTTAGAAAACTTAATGTACATTTTACTTATCCCATGGGAACAGTACACTTTTGAAGTGAAACTTCACATGCGAGGGCTTTGAAATTCTGATCGGCCACCTTTTCGTGTGCTGAAAAGTGGCGGAGGTAAACACTGTGTCGGATAGAGTGTTGGAAACACCTGTTTCCGTCCGATTACAGAAGTAATACAACGTCAGCTGCGTCCAACACTTAGATGGGTAAACCTGGGAACACCGCTTGACGCGTTGGCTTTTTGTTGTATTTTTTTTATGTAATTTAAAAACTTCACTTCTGTCAAGTACCGTAACGTTGTTTTTTTTTCTGGACGACAGGTAACCTGAACCCTTTTTTATACTCCTGAAAAAGTGTATGTAAAATTTTATGGTACCTTTCACTAAAAAAAGTACTCTTCCGAGGATCAAATATATATTAAATCGAGCGAGCCTACAAGCAAACGCTAGTCAAAAATTAATTAATATAAACTGTGTTTTCTAAAATACTGTTCCCCAAGTCTGGATGAAACTTATAATTAGGCGAACGATGTCGCGAGCAATAGCTTGTTTACAATATTTGTACCAACACAGTTGTTATGATGTTGGAAAAAAAATCGCACCTATCATTATTGTCGAATTTGACTATTGGACGACCACTAGTGCAAATGAAAGAATCTTATGTCATATGTTATGTCCTATAATGACCTTCCAATGCAGGTGTTTCACCAATTAGCCGGTAAACAAGTTCAAGGAGCATGCAACAAGTTTAAGCGGGTTTTTTCTGGTGAAAGGTAGACATATTATATTATTAATAACTGTAAACATCATTTGCAAGGTTAACAAAAAAAAAACAAATTAATAAATCTTTCCGATTATTCTGCCGGTTTTTCTTCACAACTAGGATGTTTTCTGAACCGGTTATTGTTTCCATTTTAGTCTTTTTTGGATATAGAATAAATAAAGTGTTTTTAGTTTTCTTATTTCTATGATTAACTTTACTGTTACATCCGTGAATATTTAATATGCCATTATCTAAAGATAAAAAATACTAAAAGTATAGAAGTATATTTCTATGCAAATGCAACAATAAAACGAACTATTTTTAACGCTTACACTATTACTAGACACTGTAACAAACTGGTCGTCCCATGTTTCAGACTCGTAAAACCAGTAATAGTCATAGGTAAGTCCAGTAACAGGTAATGTGTTAGGTTTTATAACAAAATCCGGACAAAGTTTGCCAGACTGTAATTTCCTTGCTATTGGAAGTCGGAGCAATAAGGTTTTAATTCGTACCTACGTTATATTTTCCCACGCTTCGATGACTCGTCTATTGCTTATTAGTAACAATGAGTTTATCGGGATATCTGGCAAGATTTCTCGAATGTTTCAGAGATACTATCATCAGCCTCCGAATGATCTGTATTTGACACCCTACATACATTTTTATATTGCGTTAATCTTGGAGGAAAAAAAAAATGATGTTGATGAGTGTACATAAATTCTTACATTCGTAATACCAATAAATATTACACGCGTTTAGCACATAAAAAATCGCTAACAATATTTCACGGCGCTTATGGACTCTTTAACAAATATACATATTATTTTACGTCTATTTATATATATATATATATATATATAAATACATATATATTTAAAATTAACTACTCTCATTTTGTTGTTAAGCTATCTATACGTATAAATAAATCCGAATTGTCAGTTGTTTGTCTCGATTTCTATCAGAGACGGTTGAACCGATTTTGATGAAACTTTTACATGTTGATAGTGGACTTTTCTATGTATTATTTGTACTACATATCATTGCGCTTTGTTGAAGAGGTTAAGCAGTAACGATGAGATTTAGCAGTGGTAACTTCAAAACAGTGGAAGAATTTTAGGTGTTAATTAGGAACGATAAAATTGGAATTCATACAAATATTATAAATGAGAAAGGGAGTTTGTTTGTTTGTTACGCTTTCACGCCTTAACCACTCGACCGATCGTCAAGATATTTTGCTTACACGTTCTCAGGGGTATAGAAAAGTTTTAGAAGTAACTTATAATTTTAGATAAAAAAAAATTATGTGTGTCAACTTCGACTGGAGTTTACTCCTTAAGAACGATTATCTTTGAACGGGCACAAAAAAACGCTGATTAGACTAAAAAAAAACCGATATCACATCAAAGAGTAAATAAACGCATCCATGAAAATAGTTAATGAATGTATACATTTTTATTCTATTTACATGTTTTATGACTATTCGGCAAAATATTTTACATCAAACGTTTGACATAAGTAGAACCATTCCTCGTCGTCCCCAGTGTTCTATCAGAAACAATATCTGAATTAAGTTCGGATTTTAAAAATTGTATGAATCTCAATCCGCCATCTTGTGAAAGGATGCGCACAAAAGACGTAACGCTGTCTCATTCGATCATAAAATTTTACTCTTCATATTTTTGTCATACCGGGCGTCTAAAATGAAAATCGATTCTTAAGGAGTAAGCTCCAAAAAAGAACACTTTCTGATGGATAGCTCAATAAGCCATTAACGCTGCCGAAGCCCTAAGCGTAAGCTAGTTCAAAATAAACGCCAAGCCACAACTATATCAGATAATAAAAACGTACAGTCCTGGCTAATGTTTTTGATCGGTCTAAATATATATACGCAGAACACGAAATTTAGTTATACATCTAGAGAACTTAAGGATAAATAAATGCTAATTTTAGTTGCATATAATAAAACTTTAACTATATTGTGTATTGAACTTCCGACTGTATAACGCGCAAGCTTGAACTTGCCACCTTCTGATATAGAGCGGCCATAATGATTGACTAGGGCTATTCCTCCCGTAGATTATAACAATAAGGCCAATTTTACTAGAAATAATTTAAATCTAAACGATTATTTTTATTTTAAACCATTATAAATATGCACTATAGAAAATTTCAAATTATGTGATATGTACAAAGGGTGGCCGCCTTGTTGCTAATAGTTCCAGTCAACCTTTGGATGGATATGTTCCATGGAGTAAAATCGGGGATATTTAGGGTGTAAATGTAAAACAAAACTAGTAAATACCATATAAATTTGCAGCATGTATACTGTAACATACATATAAACATATAATACTTTAATGTATTTACTACAATAAGCAAACCAACCCGAGTCATTATTGCCATATTGCGCTTCTCGTGGCTGTTTGCTCGCGCGCCTGTGCGAATTCGAGGGCAAAACGACACTGCGCATGCGCGTGCGATTGTAGACGCCGCATCCTCGCGCCACCGCCAGTCTGCCTAGAGAGCCCACGACGGTTCCGCGCTCGCTAAGTACTGACCGATACGTGCCGACGACGCGCTCCTTTTGTTTCCAGTGTATATATTTAATTATATTATTATTAATTAACTATGAACACCACTGTAACTTTTGTCTAGAATAAACTGTCAACCCCGAGAAATAGTCTTATTTCAATACTATGAGGACCACACCCCTCATACTACATAAATATTATAAGGTATAATAGTAATACACAGGGTTTTTGGCGGGATCTTGGTCTGTCATGTAGTGGCTTTTATATTTTATTCATAATCTTGTGTTATTAGAGTATATTTTGTAATATTGGTGGTGTTTTACGTAATATAGTTCGGTTATTATGCACAAGTGAAGTGGATGGGAAATAATACCACGGAGCATGCATTCTGAAATGCCACCAAAACTCCATGGAAAGTTCTAACAAGGAAACCACCATCTTGTTAGAACATTATAATTATCACAAGACACTTACTTGAAAAAAAACATTGACACTGGCAAACGCTTCTGCGGTGCCAAAACAAGAAGAAGAAGTAATGCACACAGTACAGTAAAACATATAAGCGAAATATTAAATCGACAAATAGTACTTTTTCACCGAGTTATTAGATTATTACAACACTTTCATTCATACAAATTTTGTCTTGACAATTACAAATACAACAAAAAAAAATACTGGCCATATAGATATAGCCGTTTTGAAGTGATGCGCTTACCACATACAAACGACAATTTATTTATAATTCTGTAAATTACGGGAAAGGACAGCTTGTTAAAAATATATATATATATATATAGAAACGTCGACGCAACCTCATAACTCGTTACTAACCGAGAATCATATATTGACAGGTAATTTATCAAAGATCGACGTCTCGCTTAAGGAATTTATGTTCAAACCAATGGTACAAACAAAGCTTTCGTAATCGTTTGGTAACATGCAATAGAGATCGGATGTGTGACGGCGTGCGACGCTACTTGAAGAGCGAAGATTATTACGAAATTCAATTTTTATTATGCTTCTATCTGTTCGAATCTAATACACGAGTACATATTCATGGATATTGGTATTTATGTAGCATGTACTAAACGATACCAGTGACGTCCTTTGTTTATAATTTTAAAAATATATTTTCAGGTTCAAAAGAAAAAATCATAAGCACCACATCACGCATCGTTGAACGCGTAGTGCTTTTAAAAATTGTAATTTCTGCGTTTCTGAGTAGTTATTGCATGATTCGCGCAGAACGACAGACCTCTAACATTTTATCTATATATTGTATTAATAATAAGAAAAGGATTAATAATATATTTAAAAAAAAATGTTACTACGTTTAACCCATAAAGCAACGGATGGCTCAAAAGACTCATATCTAGTATTAGTTTTATTAAATAATAAAAGGAGAATGGCATTTTGTTTTATGAGTAGATATCGCGAAAACTTAACCCCTGGACTGTCCAAAACCATAAAAGTTCAAATTGCATAGACCCAGGCCAACAGACTGTTGGCAGCATAAACTTAAAAAAATACCTGATTCATTAGGAAATTTTCAAAAACAAATTATGTATCGTAAAATTACAATTTTTATCTGAAATATATTTTTTTCCATTTGTATGAATTGTTTTTTACTAAACCATGAAATGTACAATGTAGTGAAATTAAAAAATTAAATAAATATAAAATCCGCCATTTCGAAATCTGGATATTAAAAAATCAGCCGAAGGGTTATGGAATTTGTGCGTTGCTAAACAGCGAATTAAAAAGCGTTTATACTCTATAGAATTTAGTGTTTGATCACAATGTCACCTGATATTAAATGACGATAGGCTTTAAGATGATAAACACGGTAAATCTACAGTTACTGGCTCTCAAATGCAGCTGCCGGAATAGACACGGGTCTATGGAGGACAGATTTTCAACTTGAATAAAGTATCTAGGTAGGTATTAAACGATGCCGTGACAACATATTACTGTTGGTACATTTAGTGGCTTGAACAATTTCAGTGGGCGTCACCTCTTCACGTATGTCAGTTACCTCTTGATCCAAATCGGAACACTTTCGCCTTCTGTAAAATTTGCATTGTCAAATGACCAAAATCACATTATAGTTTGCGCAATATTTACTTCTAATTTTGTAAGAATATAGAGTCAATATTAGAAATGTTAGGAAGTCGATAAGAAATTCATATCAATTTTGTACTGAACTAATAGTTTCCATATAAAAACTAGAAGAAGAAATCAGGCTGTGTTATGACACAAGAGATGGGATCCATGTAACTAGAAAAGTTTTGAGTATGAAGGTGGACGGATATAGAAGTAGAGGAAGACCGACAAAAGTGTGGAAGGATTGTGTGAAAAATATGTGAATACTGAGATGACATCTGACAGGGGAGAGTAGAAAAAGAAACATGTTGTGCCGACCCTACTCGGGTGGATTAGGGGTAAGGAAAAGATTAATTACATGTTTAAATAGCTGCTTAGTGAATGAGTACCTACGCTACAAAAAAGATCTATTTTCAAAATGTCATGTTTCCAGCTTCAGTAGTTTCCGGTGTGCGTAGATAAGTGAGTCAATTAATTTCTTTATATATATATAGACAAGCTGTCCACCCCGGCTTCGCACGGGCGCAATAAAGTAAAAAATAAGCCCAAATTTTTCCTTTACACCACGACTGTATAACGAAATAATTTCCATACTGTCTTCTGCCTTTCTCATTTTCTTTTATCTATCTAGAATTTTGTTAATTCAGCAATCGATTTATAATATCTATGTAAAATAAATAATGTGACACATTTTGTAAATAATAACATTACGGTGATAAAAAGGTAATTAAACCGTCAACTGATTAATCCGGACCGTCTGTATTTTCCTTTATCATGCAAAAAATCTTTATGATCGGCATTTGAATAACCTATTGTATTCACGACAATGTACCTAAAACAATAAAATTGTAATAAGAGTCTCATAAATTATGTCGTAATTTTAATTTACAAGACGAACCTTGTCAATAACTTAATTACCGTTAGTGTTGCCGGGTTATAGAATTTAAAATAAATATTTGTTTGATCCAATTCCTTTGGAGAAATTCAATAGAGTTTGTTTGGAAAAAAATCTTATTTTACTTGTATTGGCATCGCAGAAGCATCCGCCAGTGTCAGTACTTAAAAAAACGATTTTAAAATATTTCGAATGCTCATGAAAATGGTTTTAGTATTTCGGTGCATATTTTATTTGGATGAAAAGTTATTTTTTTAATTATTTTTTTTAAGTAATTCTGTTATTAATTCGTTGCTCGTCTATAACCCTTTAGAAACATTAGATCACGTCTGTTAAATTTATCATTATTGCTTAAACCCTATGGAAAAGATAATAATTTGTAGTCTAGATTATATTCTAAAAAGCCTTTTCTATCTATCTATAAAATTATCACAATCATCGTCAAATTAAATCACCCGCCATGTAGTATAGTCTGAACAAACGACAGATACTTTCATTTTTATATATATACCAGTGGTCAAAATTCGATCGTAGTTCATTTGTTTTTTTTTTAATTTGAACTTTATTGGAATGATGTCATCAAAGAGTTTATGTAAAACTCTACAAACATTGTATGTTTTTTTTTTGGTATTTTTATATACAGCTGCGATCGTAAATACGATATTATATATTAAATATTGATTTATCGAAATACATCGTTATAAATACAATGATAAAAGTCTTCTGTCGTGCACTCATCACGCTAAAACTATTAGAAAGATTTCATTTTTTTTTTAAACCGTTGTTATATATTTGTACTTATGTAAAAATATACATCACGGTATTTTCATTTAACATAACGCTACTAAAGTTTTAACAAATTACGCAGACGTAACGCAGATGATGGCAGATAAACTATTTATTTATTTGTTAATTACAACAGTATTCATTTTTAATTTTACTTAAAAATACTAGACGCGAGTGGAGCCGCAGTTGTTACATGATTTGCAAAATAAAAAGAAAATTAATCCTTACAAATATCACAAAAAAGAAACTCAATTAAATGTCAGTTTAATTATCATTTATAAATACTAATTAATTCTATAGTATCTACTAACTTAGAATCGCTATGTATACAACATATAATAAAACTGTAAAGTTTACGTGTCTGTACTTTTCAACTGTTTGTGTATAAAATTATCGCAAGCGACTAATAATAATAAGCAATTTTAAATACATTACAGTCATTTTTAGAAATGTCTATCTGGCTGTCTGTTTATTTGTGTACGCATCACTGCTAAAAAACATTACCAAAAAGACCATGGAGCAAGCATATCTTCGAGCAACATTTTGTATGCAAAGCAAAGCGGGCAAATTTTACTTCCAATTTTTTTTTAATGTTTTTCCCTTTGGTCATAAAATATATCGTCGAGATAATAAACAACGCATACGATGTCGCGGGTATCAGCTAGTCATTACATAAAAGTTATAATGCAAAGGAATCTATCAAATAACATTCAAATGCCAATTAGTTAATTAGTCACAGCAGCTAATAGAGCGTGATAATGTTATTTCTTA
This sequence comes from Antheraea assamensis, assembly GCA_035772565.1. NCBI lineage: Eukaryota > Metazoa > Arthropoda > Insecta > Lepidoptera > Saturniidae > Antheraea > Antheraea assamensis. Next base: position 875,956 of record JAQQSE010000107.1, read on the forward strand.
GTTCATAAGTCAATTAATTCGCGAAATGTACGTCTGACCGAGGATGTCGTGAAATATAAATATTATTTATATTTCCTTTTACCTTTTATAAAACCGCAAATAAAAACAAGAAAAAAAAATGTTTGAAATAGTTTAATTCACATCACTAATAATATACTCCATTATCACATCGGCCTGTAAGAGATCCTCTTCCCAAAGGTACAGGGGCATAATCAACAGCACACGACGTACTAGCGATTTGAAACACCGAGAAATCAAAAATTGTATAATTCCCACATACAGTGATGCCGTAAAAATACTTCTCAGGTTCAGGTTTCCTCACGATGATTTCCTTCACCGTCATCTGATAGTGTTACCAAATTAAATTAGTAAATAATATACGCGAATTCCAAAAAAAGTTGTGTGTACTTATGTACACGCGTTAGAAGTTATACTACTTTGGCGTAACAAGGTAAAAATCTTAAAAAAAATAAATATCTTTCGCCTTATTCTACGTTTGTAGAAAAAACGACACTAACAATAGAAAAAAGTTATTTAATACATACATACTTTTTTGAATAAAATGTTGACTATAGCTAACTTCAGGATGTCGGTTTTTCGTGCCGGTGTGCGCGCGCATCGTAAAAATTTACTCTCATCATTATACCCTAACGCGCCGAAAGAAGTATAACTTCAAAAAACTCGTCGCACGGACCTGCGTACATCAAATTGATATTCCGCTGTAAAACCACTCGAGCACCATGACTTGATGATTGATGATTTATTTCACATGTTTAGTTTATATTTTTTTTTTATATGTACATTATAGATTAGCGTTTGACCACAATCTCATCTGATGTTAAATGATGTTGCGGTCTAATGCTAGTCCCATACCTGCGCGACGAAGCTTCGGTCACTTGTGCCGCTAAAAAGTAAAATACTAATACTACTCCCATACCTGCGTGTATCGGCACAAAGTTTTGTCTATGGTCAGACTAAAGGCAGATGTGGGAAGATATTATCGTTATGCGTTACGAACTATCGGGTTGCGTGACGATACACGCAGCACGATAACTGGGCCGGCGGTTTTTGCGCACATCAAAGGAATTTATCGAACGCTAATTTCGAGTTACTATTGAAATGACAATGGTGTGCAAACGTTATTCTACGCCTTTATCAGAATTAATTTTGAGGTTACTTTTTAGCGGTATAAGTGACTGAAGCTTCGTCGCGCAGGTTTAGGACTAGCATTAGATGATAGTCACGCTAAACCTAGAGGGAGACTGGTTCTCAAGTGCAGCTGCCGGAACACACCAACAGGTGCTTAGCGACAGATTTTCAACTTGAGGATGGTAGCTAGCCAGACGGACTTAGAAAAAAAAAACGCTACTACAATGCTATGGTTTCATCACGTTGTTTTCCTTCACCGAAAGCTCCGACTCTATTGCTAGGATTCGAACCTACGTCCTTCGACGCTGTGTCCGAACACGTTATCAACTAAGCCATCATCGCTTCGCTCATTCATTCATTTTTTTTTTAATTTTTTTTTTTTTCAATTTTCTCATAGGATTTCGTTCATTTTCTTTCATACGGACTTTGTCCTGACAATTACGAACGCAACTAGAAAATAATGACCCTAATATGTGCAGCAGTTCTGAAGGGATGCGCTTACATGCATACGTCAATTGCAAAATCAATTAATATAATCTTTAGTACATTCCAACGCAGTATCTCAAAGTACCGGTGTAGGTATATTTTTATCATTTATATAACTCAAACGAACATTTTGTTCAACCGGATCTTATGAATTTTATGAGTAGATAATGTGACGTCACACGGCCATGTTTGGTCAGCAAAATTATTTATGTTTATCGACGGCGTAAAATTCATATTTTCACGCGTATTATTGACCGAGAGTAGGCAGTGAGACGCGCCGCGTGTCCTTGACGAGTCGATAGCTTGATTCATTTTTAATTGATTGTTGTCTGTGCCGTAGGTTCGAAAACTGTGGTCAAGCGCTGCTAAATAATAAATCCTGTATGTTTTGTTATACGTCATGGTAGTCGAGTGGTTTGACAAGTGGAATATTAAATCATATCCGAGGGCCACAGGTTCGAACCCTTGCATGTCATCATCGTGATCATTGGCCAGTAAGAGACCCACTGCAGGGCCATAGGCCTCTTCCCGAAGAAAGGCATGGGCATAATCATCGTGACAGCACACGACGTATTGGAGATTTCTAACTCTGAGAAATTCACAGTTCTATATTGTTTCCACATACAGTGGTACTACAAGAACATTTCTCAGGTTTAGGTTTCCTCACGATGTTTTCCTTCACCGTCAGCCGATAGTGTTACCAATTTAAATTAGTAAATGTACGCAAATTCTGAAAAAAATCTTTTCGTTGCGTTCTTTTGTAAAACATGCATTTTGTATCTGTCGACTTTTTTTTTTTTTTTTTTTAATGTGGGAAGAAATCCTTCATTGGACACCCACAGCCCTGGGGAACTGTGGGGTGTCAGACTCCTACTGACTAAAAAAACCCACAAGATACCGTCTGCCGCGCTATGGAGTGGCACGGGATCGAACAAGCAAGCTCCATGCCACCCCGGCGACAAGGCCCATCGCGAACGCCCTGACCGCGATGACAGCCCGGTCAAGCTGCCTACCCGTCTACCGAACCAATGTGCAATGGAAAGTTAGGTCCCCAGCCCCTTCCCTCCTTGATCCGGTTTGGTAGTCAAGGGGTCACCCCCTCCAACCACCACCACCTGTAACTTTTTTACGTGGTTTTCTACCACGGTGACTTTTTACCGAGGTTTCCTCTCTCCCGCCGCCCAAAGGCACTGCCCTTCGTAACTTTTTTACGTGGTTTTCTCCCACGGTAACTTTTTAAGGAGGTTTTCTCCCTCCACCCTCTGACGGGCGAACCGAAGCAGGCCCGTCCTTACCCCATCCCCTGTCCCCTCTGATAAGCAGAGGGGTACTGCGAGGGGCGCCGTCTGCCGGGGTATATGCCCCGACCCGGTTCTGGAACCGAGCCCCAGGAGTGTTTATCGGCTCTCTAGCCTAGATCCGTAGTGTTCTGCTAGACAGGGTCACCTCGTGTAGGATGTGGCTCTTCACCACGCACTGACGGTCTTGGGAGGCAGGCTAAGGCTCCACGAGGGAACTGTATTCGCCTGTGGGTCCACCCCCTGCGGCTCCGAGGTACAAGTATCTCATCCCCACTTGACCCTCAAAAAGTCTTTCCGTCATATATGACGGTAACAGACATCCAAAAAAAGTTTACTACTATGAGTAGTTTGACCACATTGTATCTGTCGACTCGGCTAACCTAAACTAACCCGGTTCGAAAAATGGGGATACCTGTATGTATGTGTAAACGTATTTAGGGGTAATCTGTGTTTTGTTGTTAGGCTAGTGATTAAAAATTTTCATTGTTATCGTATCGCGTTAGCAGCATTTTCGGGGGCATTGTACACGCGGATCGAACCTAGGCTTGATCCGCTGCCGAGAGGGGTTGCGGCTAGTGTGCGGAAGAGAAACTCACCGCCAGATTTGGGGACAAGGTTTATATGGAAAATACGAGTTAAAAATTACCATATAACAAAAATAAGTCAATAAATGAGATAGAAGATGGTAGAGCTATATTCAAAAAATTGACACATTGACGTTGAATTTTCCAATTTATTACATTGTTTTAGCTTACTCTGTTGTATTGTGAAAAACGTCGTAATAAGCTTTATAGAACTCACAGTGTTATCTACCTTTCCATTGTTACATGGTCTTGGTTTATTTTATTTTTATGAAAATGCCATTAATGTGGCGTTAAAATATCGGATGGCGTGCGCGTCACGCAAGCCGTGATTGTTATCGTCTAGTCAATGAGAGCGAGGAAAAGCGTTGACAGCATTTGGAGGTAAAGATCATGCGAATTCTTCAAGCGCGATCTTTCATGGCTCCGGAAGAACCCTTACAGACGAGGTCAGATGAGAATCGACAAAACAGATAGTTAAAAGTTGTGCATCTGCAAGCACTGTGATAAACTATAATCGAAATTATTTGTCATTTTATTTGATTGCATGGTCGTATTGTAAAAGGAAGATTCGGTACAATTGCGCGAAACCGAAATGGGCATTAGTCACTAAATAAATTTACTAACTAAAAACAAAAAAAAAACGGAACCTCCATTCTAAGCTAATTACAAAAAGGAAAAATATTAAACAAATTCTCCTAGAAACATTTTTAATTGAGGAAAAAAGATAAACTTCGGACAAAAAAAAAACAAATGAAATTCGAAAACAATTTTGCGGTTTCGTCAAAATACTTATTTATAATGTATTCACCATTAGATTATAATATCCGTAGCCGAGAATGTGTTGTTGGTCGGCTCGATGCCTTTAAACAACGTGCACGGATTCAACAATTATGGGCAAAACCGAACTATGTGTCATAGTTTATAATCGATTATCCTTATGCGATAAAACTGGAAGTTATGTACGCTTGTACGTTGTTTTCATTCCTAGAGGTCAAGGTATTTAGAGTACGTGAGGTCGCGGTAATTTTTTTTATCCATTTGCACAAAAGGAGAGGGGAATGTTTTTAAGCGTCTTTCTTTGGTACGCTACCCTTACCAATATTTGTATCTATAATATAAAAATAAATCGCTTAATGTGTTGCTAAGCGCCAATCTCGAGAGTAGCTGAACCGATTTCGCTAATTCTTTTTTTAGAATATTCTTGAACTACGAGGATGGTTCTTACGGAGAGAAAATTTTAAAAAATGCCTGAAATACTCTAAAAACAACACTTTTCTATACTTGGGAGTGCAGTATAGAGTGGGAGTATAGTATACAAACGATTCGTAATAATACTTAAAAATCAATTTGTACTTTAATACCCATAACCATAAAGTTTAAGTGTTAGTGGGGAGGTTCCGGGAAGGCAAAACAATTAAGTGAAGTTAGTATCGTGCAAATATTAGTGTCAATATTTGTCAATATTTATACGATGGTAACATTTAACATTATATAGCGTCCCGAGTAGCAGAATAAGTGTTAAAAAAAACAATCAAGGAATCGACTGTTAGGCGGTACGAAGTTCGTCGGGTCAGCTAGTTATAAATATGAATGTGTTTTTTTGTCACGCTTTCACGTGTTCGACTTGCGACCTTGCTTGCTTTCGGTGAGAGAAAATATGGTGGTAGGGCTTTTTCTAAGCCTGGCTCTCTAGCTACCAAGTCAAGTTGAAATTCTGTCGCAGCGTGAGCGCCTGTTAGTATGTTCTGGAGGCAGTCTCCCTCTAGGTTCGACGTGTATACCATATTAGACCACATCATAAAGTAACGTCAGATTAGATTGTGGTCAAACGCTATAATCTATAAAGCATAAACGAAAAGGGGAACACGACGCCCGTCCATTGTTCCTTTTTCGCCGCCACTGTATATTACATATACCCATCAAAGTACTTTCTTTTAGTTTGTCATGTTCAGGATTGCCCCGTGCTTATGTAATTGCCAAGTGGCTGACAACGGCCAATGTTTATATCGTACTTTGTTAAAAAAAAAAATAGAATGTCAACGTGCCTCAGACTGGGTTTTTAACCCCTCTGCTGGTTTTTGAAGACCCAGATCTCAAAATGGCGGAGCACGTTTTTTTTTTTATTTCACGACATTGTATACTCTAATGTCATGGAATAGTAAAAAAAAGTTCGTTTAAATGTAAAAATATTAAAAAAATACTATTTACACAAAAAAAAAATATATTTACAATACTTAATTTGTTCTTTTTCAAAGTTTTGTAATCAATCGAGTATTTTTTAAGGTTATGCTGCCAACAGTCTGTTGACTTGAGCCTCACGGCGTCTACATTCGTTTGTATAGAACCATTAAACCTCTATGGTTTTAACATTCTAGAGGCTAAATACTCCATATTACGAGTAATTTATAGAGACAAACCAGTTAAGTGTACCTCCGTCCTCTGTTTAACAAATGATTTCCTTTATTTATTACTTATTTGATAGCTTTTGACGAGAGTTATTAATAAGAACATTTTGAAAACAGTTCGCTTTTTCCATACCAATGACGAGTCGAAGCCTTTATTTATGAGTTTCTATTATTTTTATACTCTTTGTCAGAGATTGTCATTATTATATTTATGTAGATATATAAATAAAAACCAATCGCCGTATGTATGTAAGCGAACCACATCAGAACGGTGCAGCTATACAGTATACGTATTTGTTTCCTTTTTTGTATTTACAATTATTAGAACAAAGTTTGTGTGAAAGAGAATGCTTGAAAAATCGCACGGAAGTGTTAGAAAATTAGTTTTAAAATTCCTCATTTTAATGTGAGTGAGTGAGACAGAAGACTGTAGGGTATCTTCAAAAACATTGAAAGATCGACATCCTATTACATTGCATGGTCATAATGTAAGGAAAGCTTTGTTCTCATTTTCTTCTACCTTAGTCAGATTGGGAAACTCGGCGACAGTTCAATCCGAGGCAGGCGACAGTACAAGCCTGTAACGACCCCACCCTCTCTACTACATCATATAATTATGAAATTAGCCGCTACTACACACCTCCTCCCACTATCTGCCATATATTAGCTAACCAGAGATATAATTATCCTCATTAAAGCTTTATATGTATATATTATTTATTACCATGATCATCTAGAAATTATGAAATTAGCCGCTACTACACACCTCCTCCCACTATCTGCCATATATTAGCTAACCAGAGATATAATTATCCTCATTAAAGCTTTATATGTATATATTATTTATTACCATGATCATCTAGAAATTAGGACCCTTCTACGTTGTGAATTAAAACAAAATTATAGTAAACAGATTCTTTTAATCTGGTACTCAGAAAACATTACATAGAATAAATCTAGTATAATTAGAACTTTAGGAAACACATGACAACAAGATTAAAATGTAATAATCCTAAAATCAAATAAAGAATTCAACGTTTATGTCTACATATAAAACTGAATACATAATACATAATATTCATGTTCAATTTCAATTATACATCCTAATTATATTTTTAACAAATATATACATATATAGATAAAAGTGTGATTACATCATGTGCATGTTAGATATGTTTAGTGTACCTAGGTTTCCCCAGAAGGGGGAGAGGCCCCATTTCCGTCCCAAGTCCCGCCTCTTAACAAGCACTATAACTTTAATAGTGAAACCCAACAATCAACTACCACCAGCATCGCTAGGGAGTGTAAGGGTAAAAGGCAGGATAAAGGGATTCTGGACACCAGCTCCTTTACTGAAGAAATGTAATGTTTCAATCTAATGCGTGATTATAGCTAGTCAATTATAAGACGTACTATGTTCCTCACCGAAGTAGCGAACGTTCCAAGGTGACAAAGTCAACCAAGGAGAAAATAAGTAACTTGCTTCAATCCAGACCTCCCCGCACAGGAAGAAACTAAAATTGACACTGGGATATGTAGGAGAGAGACTAAGCTCAATCTCCAATCCACTCGTCTAGCCTCTAACACTGTGTGGATCGACAGACATAGATATAGGGAAGACAAGAAACACCCTAACCAGTATTGAGATAGTTTGGAGGAATCATAGCAGCCTGTATAATGATTTTGCTAACTCACCCATCGGATTAATACTGCCTTTTAAATGGTAGACATAACCAGTAATTGAATATTAAAATCACACCAGTTCCAGAAGGATAATGGATAGGTTTTGGTAGCGTTATGTGCAGAACTAAATCGGCACTAGCATTTATACTACAAAATGATATTGTAGATATTAATTGATATTGGTAGTTGAACATCTGATTGGTTCCAGTCACCATTACTTTATAATGTGCTAACCGACTCCCATACAGACTATTCATATTACCAAGGTTGTTAGTATATAACAAACAATTAATTAAATAATGCAGTGCTGACTCTGTTCAATACACATTTTAGCAAGTATTGATAGTAGTTGATTGTATAGGCATAAGGGCTATATTTGTCCCTTTAGCAAATCAAAAGTGTAATGTGATGTGTAATGTAGTGTGGTGTGGTGTAGTGTATATTCATATGATAAAATAACCTAACCTAAACACTTTTCTAATTCATATATAAAAACCCTAAAGTACTACATAATGGTAAAGAACCTAAACCTACTTATATTCCTCATTGAAATTATAGTAACACTAACCTTCGTAAACACTTCTCTTATTCATATATAAAACCCTAAAGTACTACATAATTGTAAAGAACCTAAACCTACTTATATTCCTCATTGAAATTATAGTATATATAACAATCTGATTCTATAGATTTGTTTGAAATATATGCAACCATTTAATATATACAATATATGACTTGTTGTAATCCTACTACTATCAGATAAATAATTAAACCTAAAAATATTCACATCTTAGAGAAATAGAATTTATATACGTTTTATAGAATTCAAACATTCATAACCAATAGTTTAGGCTTTACACACTTTACAACTAAATAAATTGAGTGATACATGTAATATTTATTGAAAGTAGATGTTATGTCTGTATTAGAGTTAAGTGTGAGGTTGTGACATTTCTAAAGAGGTTCATCATAACTTTCAATGTATTCCAGTACACATTCTTTTGTATTATAAACACAAGAGGATGTCGAATGTGAGTTACGTCAAGGCTAGGGCCGACTAACACCAGGCTAAAGATCCACAAAGGCAGATGATGTCGGATAATGACGGCTACCGGTTCGTACTTTGGTAAAGAAGAGCCATGCTTCTAAGACCAAACCATTCCCCGGGTCAAGGCTAACGTATCACCGACAACTACCCCGTTACTCTCTAGGCATACAGGAATCTCTTCGCTATCCAGCAAAATAGGTTTACTAGACATCGAGAGAGAATTCAAGAACGACTGAGCCGCTATATGCATTAGGTGCCAACTCAATTCAACGCCTACTGGGACTTCCTATAATAAAACACTGATGAGTAAAAGCATGTGTGCTGGAATCACGTCAGTTTAGGGAAATGTGTGGTTCTAAATTTATAAAATTGTCAGAACTACAAACCATTGGCTCATGTAAAGTAGTGTCATGTTCATAAGTCTTTGTTTAAATTCTAAAAATAAATGTCGTTTGAATTCTATAAATAGATGTTGTTTGAATTCTATAAATAGATGTTGTTTGAATTCTATACATAGATGTTGTTTGAATTCTATAAATAGCTTATTGTTTGAATTAGATAAATCGCTTAAAACTTACTACGTATATAATATAAATTACTTACAGTCTTGTAGAGTTCACAATTACACGTTTTAAACACAAATAACGGATTACTATGCTTAACACAACAATACCTGCTTTAATTTTACATTGCCCGCACTTAACAGCTAATAATGCTTGCACTATGAGAACGGAACACTCAGTCACTGTAACGCGGTTCCCTAAACCATACTGCATAATTCGAGACACTTTTCCTAGGGTTTCCCGCACTCTCAACTCGATTCCATGCGGAATTTACGGATACTGTTCGTTAACACTGCGGAATATTTTCAAGAGGACGCCTATCAGGAATTTCACAACCGCGACTGGCCAACCGAACTGGCAGCATTTCGATTCCTTTGTTCTAAAACACTCATTACGACCACGTTACATCGCCTATATACCTATCACGACCGCACTGGAGGATTCGTTTCGACCGCTAAAGCACTCCTAATCCTCCAGATTATCATTACGACCGGTAAAGCACTTACTTTTATTGACTAACATTACGACCGCTAAAGAACTATATAACTTTTTCCCGACTGATCATTACGACCGCTAAAGCACACTTATTCTTCCTGACTCATCATTACGACCGCTAAAGCACTCTTATTCTTCCTGACTAATCCCGACTCCTTTGTTGTAATCCCTTTTATACATTTCCCCAACTCCACCCAGTTACTCGAAAACCACTCGAGCCCCAGTCTTTTCTCCTATTTTCCGGTTTATTCCAGTTTTATGCCACTATTTATATCTCTATCTCCCTCGGTTCTTCCTCTATCTCAACCATCATAATCAAAAATCTCCTGCAATTCCCTCTGGTGTTTAATCAAGGAACTGATTTTCATTCATTATTTCTAAAACGATTTTTGACTTAATTTCTTATTGGCCAATTATTCTATAGTGAACATTCCTTATTGGTCAGTTACTTTAAATGAAATACAGATAAAAGAAAATCTCCACTTTTGTCTATGAGTTTACAAATGTTTAAAATTTACATTAAGATTTTTTCCTTTCTATAATTGTTATTTAATGTACAATTACTGTTAATAACGAGCATAAGATTTATTACACCTAGTATGATACTCATTCACCCTGATTTCTCCTATTTAACAGGTTTTACAAAGATTTTCAAAGTTGGCGCTAACTACGATATCTTACTATTATTACGTCTGTCAAAATTTCGATTCATTCAAAAATTTACCAATAAGCGAGAAATTATGACGGTTCTAACTAGATGGAGCTCATATCAATTTATTTTCTTTTATTTTCGTAATGTACCACCTACTTAGATCCGTTACAAGCCGAGGCGCACCGTGTGCCCTTGCGCTGATCGCCTAAGCAAATCGGGTGAGTGCCTTAAGCGCTCCCCTTAGTAGTCCGGTGAAACTGTAGCGACCTTAACAATCCAACAGTGTAGTCAGTTCGAAAAAAAAAATCCTTCTATAAAAAATCCGTGCGGAGCCGCGTTAGGCAGCTAGTATAATATAAATCGTCAATGTTAATAAACAAAAGAACACTGGATGAGCATTATTTGACTTGACATGTCTTTTTATTTGCATTTATTTTTCTATCATATTTTTTAATCTTATATTTATATATTATATTTATATCTTATATTATTATTATTATATAAGCGAAATACCACTGACTGACTCATCACGATTTCTCCGAAACTGTATGCCCGATTGACTTGAAATTCATCATAGTTATCCCTTTTGCGACGTAGACGCTCACTAAGAACGGATTTTAGTTAAAACGTATCCTAAATACATTTTTCAGTTAAAATTAAATATTCTCCTACAAACACCGACAGCCCTGACATTAGGCAACCGTTGTTATAGTAACCGATAATATTATAACCGTGGTAACATGTTTATTTTTAGGGATGTGCAAATAACGCTCGAATCGAACCGTATCGAATAATGATGTTAAAATCGAATTTTGAATTGAAAATTCGATCTATTCCTATATTTTTAAAATAAGGTAGTATTATTACCCTTACAGTTATAGGAAAAGTTACAACATTTTTCACTATTTTATTAATTCAAATTAAGCTATCATTTAAGCATCAAAACTGAAATGTTTTGAAAAAGAACTTTAATTTACTATGCTATTCAGTTCTACAATAATAAATTTCTATTCGTGAAAATATTTATTAAAAATATACTTTCTCCCTTAAATCTAAATAATTTTATAGAATTTCAATTTTAACAAAATGTTGATAGAAATAGCCGAATTACTTTATTTAAAAAAAAATCAATATTTTTCTAATTTCATATTTTAACAGGTTTCTAGAACTTTGTCCTCTTATTTTTTATCACATTCATAAAAAAATCGTTTTAAACTTTAGCGCCCTAAATTCGTTAACAACTAATAAGGTACAAACGTATAGCTTTTACTATATTGGAATATTTTATATGGTCATTTATAAATTAAGAAATCGATCATAGTTCATAAAGGAAATTGTCAGTGCCGTATAAAAAAAAACATTTTGAAATAAAAATAAATGACATTTAACTTCTTGAATTTGAAATTTTTACTTTTTCCCGCCACTTTTTGGACAGAAATAGAGATACAGCATTTTTTAATGCACTCAATGGCTGGTGTCGACTGTGATGACGTCACTGGTTAATTCGTAACAATCTATAGTTAATGCTTATTTGACGCATAAATGAAACTATTTGAATAATCCGAATAGTTCGAATTATTCGTATGTTCAAATCGTAATTCGAATACTATTATTCGGTTCGATTTGTTATCGATTAATGCGCATATTTGCACACCTCTATTTAATTTGTGTTCATTGAATTAGTAAGTTTTCATTAAAAAATGACATTTTAGGTCAGTATTATTTAGAATTTTATATTTGCAATCTATAGATATAATAAAAATGAAGTGTCTACATGTAATATTAAAATTTCTACTTTTTACTGACTGGATATGAAATTGTATAAGCAAGTTCCTTATAGTAAAAATCATATATTTTTTATTTTATTTTTATTTTATATTTTATATTTATATTTAATTTTACTGGTAGAGAGAGAGCTGAAATTGGAGGCTATGTTATTTTAGACTAGCTGTGACCCGTGATTTGTTCCTGTTCAATGTGAAATTTCTAAAACAATTCGACCAGTTTTAACGAGACTTTCACTGACATATAACTAAAGTAATGAGACCTAACGTGAGCTATTTTATTATCAACTAGCTATTACTCGCGATTTTATCAGTGTGGAATATCTGAAACTATTGGACCGATTTTCACATGACTTTCACTAGCAGGTAACTGAAGTTATAAAAATTAACTTAGGTTATTTTATTTTAGACTAGCTGTCACGCACGACTTCTTCCGCCTGAAATTTAGCAAAAGTATGTTGTTCACTGTAAGCATGTGCGTAAGGCGTGCACTGTACAGGACTCCATCTGTACTAATTCCACTGTATGTAATTTACTTAATTTGTCTTTTGTCAATTTGGAGGCCATATTGTTTTATTTACCGCGCTCGCGTCTACATAACTTATTAACCAAAGCTCCGGGATGTTGGCCCCCCATTTTTCGTGCAACAATTTGAAAATTCGTAGACGGTATGCCCGTCGATTTCCCATTTTTGTCCACATTGTAATTTTTTTGTCCACGTCTTTGAAAAAGTTATGAAGATTTAAATTGCGTGGCCCAGCGTCCGAAAAATCTTTATAAAATGGAAAATATTACGGTGGATTCTTGAAGTATGTAATTTGCCCATGTTTGCCCGTCTTTTACTTTTATGACCAGGACGGAAAGGGGGGAAGAAAAATTGAGGAATCGAGAATATTGGAATGATGTATCTGAATCTATATATTTCGCCGACGTTTGAATATTTTTTACTTATTTAAAAAGTCAATTTTAAGGGGTAAAAATTGGAGGGTAAAGAAAAATTGAGGGATCGAAAATTTTTAAATGATGCGTTTCAATCTACTTAGTTTGCCCACGTTTGCTCATCTTTTACTTTTTTGAAAAGTCAATTTCTAAGGGGTAAAAATTAATATTCTAAATAATATAATTCTATATAATATAATACATATTGAACGTACACCTTACATATCACACTAGGTGGCGCGCGTGTCATACCTATAAATGTTTTTAAAAGAGCATTTCTGTAATTCTGCATCTTTCACTATTTCATATTATTTTAATACAATGTAAAAGAGGCGTGCGAAGCTGCGGGTATCAGCTAGTATTATATATTACTGTAATGAATTATGGTATCAAAGTTTAAATATCACATTTTATCAATGAATACTTACACCAAAAGATGTAAACTGTATTCATTTAAGTCAATATACACCAATTTACATGACACAAAATTCTGAAGCCGCGGAGACGAATTATGTTGTAACATTCGTCTACGTTGAACAGAGATACCATGGTACTACAAAATAATCCTAAAGAGAATTGATGAGAGGCAGCCGAATCCATACATCACAACATGACAAACATGTTGCGCCGACCCTACTTAGGTGGGATAAGGGTAAGGAATGATGAACACTGGATGACCACTACTATTTTTTTTTGGCAACCCATCTTCTAGTGAATTACTACACTACCATTGTCAAGTTGTTAATGATATTACAGGTTTCTTGCGATCAATTCAATTAACTAGCAAGATGGTGGGATGATGGCCGTCTAGTTGTTTCAAGGGAACTGTTATGGCAAGTCAGAATCCATGCTCCGTGGCATTATTTCCCACCCATTTCCCTCGTGCACAATAACCCAAGCTATATTACGTAAAACAAGATCATGAATGTAGAATATAAGCTCCACTACGTGACATTCCAACATCCCGCCAATAACACACCACTAGTATTTATTGATAAAGTGGCATTTCGTTTTAATTACACTAAAAACAAATTATTAATACCTTCTTCACTGTTATGCTAAGATTTATTTTTATTACAGCGAACGCTTGCCTAAAGAACTTGCTTAACAACTGACCTGCTGCCGTCTCCGTTCTATGTCAGTTGAAAGTCACTCTAAGTATGTACAATGGTCACAGTGAATTGAAAACAGATAGTACACTGAATAAAGAAATGGAGAATATGTTTTATTGTCGTCAGTTATTGCCGCTAAGCTATCGCTGATCATTGCTATAATTGCAGTCTTCAAGCCTTTGAACTGCTAGAGATATACAGAGACATCGAAACGAGCGACACTAAAAAATATCGGGTCCTACGAAGCAATAAAATCAGCGCTTATTTAATCATAACTGTTTTGTTGTAAAACCTAAGGCGTGTAAATAGTCCAGGCGCGGTTTGAACAATTAGTTTTTGAATATGTTGTTCGTAAGGGCTGAGGCGCATAAACACGTATTAAAGTAAATAAATTAGCGGAACTATAAAGTACTCACCGAAGGCCGAAGACAGCTATTCCTGTTGCGTCGGTGAGGACGGGTTTGAGTAATATCAGGAGCGGTGCGGTGATACTATAATAAGTCTCTATGCACGTTGTATACGCTGTTAAATGTTAATAATATCAAATATTAATAGTTATGATTCATTTGTGAATCCCTAAATTTTTTTAATTTATCTACCTCTTCCAAATTAGTTATACGCACGAACTCCATAATTTACTACGAAACGTCTTGTCAAACCACTAAAATAAAAACTGTCAACTCAGACAAGCGTTAAACAATGTTTAAATTTAAGTAGTGTCCATCTCTAAATAATAATGCAAGCTTTTGTGATCAAACTTTTTTAAACAAGGATTCGACGCGTATTTAACTTATCTGAAGTAATACGATTCATCTTTTGCATATTATAAAAAAATAATTGATTATTCTATATCTATGTAATCGCAGCATATAATTTCAATGAAAATCTTGGAAGATGTCACAAATATAAAAATACTCGCAACAATGATGAACTGTGAATATAAAAGAGGTACAAACAAATGAATCTAAATCGTTACGACACTTTTGACGCCACATTTGCACTTTTGCAAAGCGGGGGCAGATCGGTATTCGCTGCAGCGAGTCAGCTGACTTCCATAGTTTGTGTCCCAATTTGAATATAATTTTAAAATTAACCTATCGTATGTAATATTTAATTAAAGAGCGAGTTATTATAACATGCAGGTAGCTTATAAGTTCACAAATACATGCTCAAGGCTTCGATGCAATAAAGAATGTGATATTTTTATTTATTATGTACAATATTGAATCCGAGCAAATTGATGTCTTTCAACAGGATGCTAGTCATTTTATAATATATTTCTTTTAATATTGTCTTCTGTTCGCGGCTTTACTCACTGTAAAAATACATTTAATGTATCCTTCGGGAAGGGTACATTTTTCCTATATAAAATGATCGTGGTAATTAATGAATTCAATAAGATCTTTATTCAAGTCCCCAACCACACTACTTCGAACGTTGTACACAAAGAAGTTTTATAACTTAAATAACACTTTAAGCGTATGAAGTTCCAAGCGCAGCTAATCGTTACTAATACTATTCGTTTGTTTGTTGTTACACTTTCACGCCTTAGCTATTGGACCGAACACCGCGAAATTTTGTATACACGCTGTCAGGAGTACTGGAAAGGATATACGGTACCTATTATCAGGAATATGTACTATTCCCGAGGGATAGGTCAAATTCAACTGAACGCGAAAAACTCAGTTTTGTTCCTCATTTACCTTTCTTTATTTACGAACTTCAGACCTATGTATCATAGTATTTTTAATTCTCACAATTAAAATATATATCATGAGCATATTTTAAAATCCATAAGAACGATTTGGACAAAAGAATTTGACCGGGAAAAAGTTATAAAAAACACTACTCTCATTCTGTACAGTCGGGTAACTCGTTTAAAAATATAGTTGCAATATTTCTGGCTAAAGATCTCAGCTTACACCGGAAAATATCTCGGCCGTGGTAACATTATCCGAATCGAAGCATACAGATTGCCGGTGCAAATTAATTAAAAATTATAAATAGACTATTTAAGACAATTTACATAATTAAATAGGTAATTAATATTAAAAAAAAGATAAACTGTTTATAATCAATGAAATCTTAAACGACATTTCATTTTTGTTTTTTTTTTCGCGAGACTAACTATAAATTATATACATCGTATAGATAATATCATGGTTTTTATATATAGGTATATATATTTGGAGAAATCTAAAGCACTTAAAAACCTTATGGAGAATATTATAAATGAGGAAGTTTGCAAGAACGCATGCATAAATGTTTGTTACCTTATACATCAGAATAACATATACATTTTTAAATACATATATTGTTGATTTTGACAAAGACCGATTGCGATAATTCTTAAATAACTTGGAAAAATTCCTGTCTGAGAGCTATTTCGGCGCGCGCTATTTAAACTGATGTATACGTCCAAAAGGTTATATTTTAGGGAGCTCAATAAAACTAGACTGTACTGCAAGACATCTATTAACGAAGAGACTGACAGATGGCCACTTATAACTACTTACGCTAAAATGTGAAAATGACATAAACTGAAGTAATATACATTTTAACCGACTTCTAAAAAAAGAAAGAAGTATTCTTCAATTCGACTATATTTTTTTTAATGTTTGTTCTCTCATAACTTTCGACTGGGTAAACCGATGTTGATGTTTTTTTTTTTTTATTTGAAAGCTAGTGCTTCTCGTGTGGTCCCATTTCAATTTGGTCCAGGTCTAACAATGACCTCCATGAGAAAACCATATAAGTATTATATGAATCGAAATCTAACCAGCACTTTCTGGGTAATACGCACACAACCGTCGACTTCTATAATTTTATTAATCGACTTCAATTATTGTTTTTTTTTTTAAGTTTTATTATTAAATAAATTAAAGGAAATAAGATAATGATTTATTAAATATTTTATTTTAAGCTCTTAGGAAAACTTACAGTTAAACAAAAAATGTAACTAAAGTATATTAAACATAAATTAAGGCCATTTATAAGTTTCCGCGTGTAGAGCTATAAAGAAAATAAAGAAGGGAATTAAACTTTAAAAAATCTAGAATTTAGTAGATATTTGAGCTTAGGTGGTACGCTTGTGTTGAATATATCGCACCCTTAGTAAAGTAAAGGCTTAACTTAGAAATGTCGTTTTTTGGGAAACGGCAATAAAGGAATCGATGATCGCAATTGTTTTTACAATATTAACCCTAACTCCCTAATTTATAAGGTCATTGCCATGAAAATTTACTCTTTCTGTGAGATACACCTTGTAGAACTATTTATAATCAGCCCTTCTATTACAAAAACTAAAATACCTAAAAATTCGATATGTGACCTTACTTTATTAAGGGTGCGATATCTAAATACAAATCGGTAACGAATTTATTTGTACTGTAAACTATTCTAAAAAGGCAAAATATTTCCCTGTAGGTTGCTTTAACATTCGCGTTATAAAATACGTTATAGTTTCTACTAGGTACTTACTCTTTGTAATCCGGTGAAACTGTAGAGGCCTGAGACCTTGCCAGGTCAACAGTGTAGTTAGTTCGAAGAAAAAAAAAAGGTATTACTTTTAGCAGACTACGTTTTCCACACGTTTAAATCAAAAATAGAATAACAGACATCTATTTTTGTAGTTTTGATGTTATTCGAAGTGGCTATTGAATTGAACTTGTTGATTGAAAACTCGAAAACGTAATATTGAGTTACTTCTTTTTGTGATTTTAGGACCGATTATAAAGATACAACCCGGGCAAAGTCGCGGACGACTACTCGTATGGTACTAATACGTTTCATTAAACTTCCTACAGAAAGTACTTATAATAGAACAGACCATTGGTATAAGTTAGTGTTATATACATCGGTTAAGTGCGAGTCGGAGCCGTGAAGAGAGGGTTCTGTTTCACCACATAGTTTCTAGTCATGCATCTAACAAAAAAAAACATTTTTTATTTATATTGGGATCCGTAGGTCTTTTTATTATTAATTGTTACGTTACTTTATAATTTGCACTATAGTTATAGTAAATTTGTATGATTAATAAAGAAAAAAGAGACACTTATAAGGCTTGACCGATAGAAGTGAAAACTCAAGCTAATGGAATAACTTGTATTTTTTACAACTTCAAACGAATTTTATAGTCTGAATGATTTAAATATCATATTTCGTAAATTGAAATTATTAACATTAGACTGGCTTTCACATCTATTGACACTCGTAGCAATAATTATATACATTTTTATACAGTTTATTGATTAATCAAACATATGATGGGCTGCACAAGCTCAATACACGATATCAGTATTAAATGTACACAGGCCTGCTATACTACGCATCGCTAGCTTGGCGCAAGTGCAATACGTCACGAGTATGTCGAATTCATCAGTGACGCGAACCCATAAGTTTTTCTTTTACCAAAAATCGCTCAACGTGGCTAATAAAGCTTTAACTACAAAAAAATAATAAAAAAGCAGCTACAAACTGTTGTCAGTTGTTTTGCTTTTTTATAGTTTTTAGCTTTAGTTTTTGGCTATAGCCTCAGCTGATGTTAAATGACGATGTAGTCTAAGGTGGCAAACCCACTAAATTTAGAAGAATTGGCTCTTAACTGCAGCTGCTGGAACATATATGTGTCTGGCTATAAATGTTCAACATGAGAACAGTAGCTATCTAGCTAATCAGGAAGGCTTAGAAAAAAGACTTCAAACATTCTGGTTCCTCCACCGAAAGCCCCGACACATTCTCAAGGAATCAAACCTATGTCGATCGATGCGATACTCGAACGCTTCAATAATTTGTTGTTTTGCATCGTATGATAATTTGTAACAAGAACATGATAATGCAAAGAACTTTCGTTGTTCGTATCGTGACTTTGAGTGTGAATTATGATACGCCGATACCTGCGTAACACAGATCACGATAAAGTTCTATAAAGGTGGAGTTTAAATATTCCCAAATCTGGATTGAAATAGGTCACACAACATAGTAGTTAGATGTAAAATACACATATACATTCGTGAAACATGCATGGTCACACATGTATTTTTCACGAATTCATATATGTGTATGAACTGGATAGATAGCTTAGCTAGCTTAGTCAGATCGGGAAAGTCGGCGACAGCTCAAGACGAGGTGCACCGAGTGCCCTTGAGGTGATCGCCTAAACAAATCGGGTGAGTGCCCTAAGCGCTCCCCTTAATAGTCCGGTGGAACTGTAGAGGCCTCCGGGTCAACAGTGTACGTCAGTTCGAAAAAAAAACCCAAATCTGCATCGTTCTAGTAACACGAAATTACAAATCTGCATCGTTCTAGTAACACGAAATTAGAGTCGACCCATCTCTTTGGAAAACATGCCTCGCTTTAAATGTAGAACGGGCATCGTTGACCGCGCGTTCGGGTTCAATCACTGTGAACGGTACCCTAAAATATAACTGTTAACTATTAAAAATTAGCATATAGATTATCGTTGCACAAAACCGTCGACGTTATTTGATAATCTTGAACAATTTGACCCAATTCTCATATTATTATTGTAACTTGTTTACCTCTACACTGTAGTACTCATCCTTTCTAAATATGAAGTGCGTAAAAATAAATTCAATTTTGTTTTTGTAAAACGTTTACCGTATTGTACACTACCAATTTTATTGAATTTTAATTAATTTTTAGAGATTATTCTATGAAAACCAATTCGAACCAAGAGAAAGCGTTTATGAACGTTAAAACAACCATCGGCTTCGTAAACAATCAAGGGTACCTATATAAAATCAGGTGAGTACTTTAAGTGCTCTCCTTAGTAGTCCGGTAAAGCTGTAGAGGCCTTGCCAGGTCAACGGGTTGTCAGTGCGAAAAAATAAAAAAACAATCAAGGTCATTGTGAAAATAATCATCAAGAAACTCGATCTGATTTATTATTTCATTGTACATATCAACAAACACATATAGTTATATTCGTTTTTGACAGATGCACATGGAGAGGTGTCAATTCCGGACATCACTATCCTTTACTTATATTCACCCTATAATAGTAGCCTTTAGATATTAAAACTTGTTTCACATTCTGCTTGAACTTACTATCCAGCACATCGGTAATGTGCGTTGGCTCGTTGTTATAAAATCTAACATTATTACCTAACAAACTGTTACTGGTCTTACCTAGCCTGAAGCATAGGATTAGGGTGACCAGTTTGCCGCTGTTTTTACCAAATAAATATTGTCGGTCTTTTACTAAATTCAACTCTTCTAACTTTTAACGTTTTTTATTTATTTTTATGTTATTTATACGCCCTTTAGATAATATGTTTCAAATGTCATTCAACAACAGATATATACTATTGTCCAAAGAAAAAGGCACGTAAGCCATAATTTTTGCGATATGGAGTTTTATACAGTATATTCTAAATCAAACAAAAAAAATGCATCTAGTAGTAATTTTTGGGTCATCTCTTAGCTTCTGGTATCAGTTTGCATTGAATCAAGAAACGACTTACACGTATACTTTGAGACTTTTTCCCGTAATTTCGTTGATGTTAGTTGTAACTCTTTTTCATACGATGGTATTATAGGTATATAGCATTTGACCAAAAGCTCGTCTGATGTTAAATGATAAAGTGGCCTAAGATGGTGAGAACACGCCAAACGAGTTAACTATTACTGACTGACTACGGTACTTGGCGGCAGATTTTAACATGAGGGTGACAGCTAGCCAGGTGGGCTTAGATAAAACCCAACCCTACCAAGCGTTATTATTATTGACATCTCTGCGATATATAATCTTCTTTCATGCGTCTTTTTCATCGCCCAATATGTTCACCATAATAATAAAATCTATTCTGGTTATAATACATTCAGCACCAAAGCTTTTGACCGCTCTGAACATAGATATACAGAACATATATATGTATTTGCATCAAATACTAAGGTAACTAATGTATTTAATTTGATAAGGATTAATACTGTATCCGTCTAAATAGCCTACCAATTACCTCATAGTATGTGACCCTTTTTTTAGAAGATATACGGATATAGTAAGCTATCCTAAAAATATAGGTATATGCCATCCTAGATATTTTTCTAGATGTATAAAAAAGAAATATTTCAGGATGCATTGTTTTGTTATATTTTAAAGGGATCAGGCAGCGTTTTCGACGAATACTCCCAGGCGGGGCTTGACTTTTTCCGATTCTTTCAACAATTAGCATTATATTTCCACCAATTTCCAAAAAAAAAACCTTGACAAATTATATACCTAAACCTTCCAAAATCAAAAATACTTTATACAGTTTAGGCCCTGAGAAGGCGCTTATGAACGTCAAAGTTACCCCGGTTCAGAAAACAACCCAATCATCGAGAAGAACCAGTAAGAAACTCGATCTGGCTTATCTTTTCATTACACATATTATAACTCATATATTTCTCTATCTATTGCTTAGAACCGCATTACAATCCGTTCAATAGTTTTTGAGCTTATCGCGAACATCCAAACAGACAGACAGAGAGACGCGGCGAGCGGAAGACTTCGTTTTATAATATGTAGTGATGTATAACATCGAGACAACTTAATGATAAATAAAAACCTTAGATTCCTGTAATATTCTTACCGTGTATTGTAACCAATTCTTTAATATATTACGCGCAAGCACGAACCTACGTCTATTTTCGGAGCGGACAAAAAGATTGTCACGGACTGTACTTTCAGTTTTATATAAGAGAGAGAAAATAAAACACATTCTTAAATAATCAGGCGTGATTACATTTCATAGTGAATGTTGTCGTGCACCGTGCGATCTAGACACGAATCTAGACACGTCACGACCGTTGAAATGAGTATTAGATTAGGTATGTCAGTTAATGCTTTTTACTTTTTTAATCGTTTCGTAAACTTCTGCTTTCACAAAATAAACTTTAAAAAAAATATTACCCTTTCTTTGTTATCTGATTCCATAGAAGCGGAGTAATATTTTTTGAGGATTTGTCTATTTTTAAGTTATCCTTTTTTTGGCGCGTTAAGGAAAAATAATGAGAGCAAAATTTTTACGATGCGCGCGCACACCGGCACGAAAAACCGACACCCTGAAGTTAGCTATAGTCAACATTTTATTCAAAAAAAGTATGTATGTATTAAATACCTTTTTTCTATTGTTAGTGTCGTTTTGTCTACAAACGTAGAATAAGGCGATAGATAAAATGTTTTGAAAAGATTTCTATCTTGTTACGCCAAAGAAGTATAACTTCTAACGCGTGTACACACTACTTTTTTTTTGTCACGCTCAGAGGCATAAACGACGCGATAGTTTTTAAATATAATATACACTTATATGTTTAAATTATAACATACTTTATATAAGTTAATAATATGCGTATAAGTCATTGCTGCATTAGAAACTGTGTGGCAGTAGTTGCAACCGCCCAACTCCGGGGAACATATTTTAAAGAATGTCTCGTCAACATGAAGCTACAATAATAAAACTAATTTATACGAACGTAAGGTCATAAGCGACATTAAGACGCATTGTAATTTAACCCGGCTGAAAACATTGATTTTAGCATCGTCAAAATCATACATTTTAGCATTTGATCATAATCTCAGCTGATTGTAAATGACGATGCTGTCTAAGATAATAAACACGCTACACCTAGAACGAGACTGGCTTTCATGTGACGCTGCTCTGAAACACACCAATAAGTGCTTGGTGTCAGGTTTTTCATTTCGGGACGGTAGTTAGTTAGATAGACATAGAAAGTTCCTTAACACTATGCTATGGTTTCATTATAAAGCACAGGCTCATTCATGCACGTTTCGAACCTACGTCCATCGATACGGTGGCCGAATATGCTAACCACTGTGCTATCATCGTATAAATATATAATAGTCATAGTAATAGGATGTTACAATTTCAATCATATTTACTTTCAGGCACATTCCGACAACTACACTTTAGAGCCAGGTACTTTTGTAGGCTTAACACGTTAAAATGTTTTTTTTTTTTTTAATGAAATATAAAACAGTAATGAGATATATCCACCTAATGCTATGTGATGACTGCAGGATCTAGTGCGCTTATAAAATAAAAAATATCAAACATGTACTGTTAATAGCAATGGCAACCATGTTGTTAATTCATATTTTAAAACTACAACGGCGTTATTCATTTTTTTCTTCTTTATGTATTTTTTTGGCAACCAGTGTTCTAGATTATTACTGCGATTATCGAATAAGTAATAATAATACAAATGCCTTGTGATAATTTTAATGTTACAAGATCGTTAGAACTTTCTAGTGAGTTTTTGCGGCATCTCAGAATTCATGTTTTGTGATATTATTTTTCACCTACTTCACTTACGCACAATAACCGAACTATATTACATACAATGGCACCAATGTTAACAAAAAAATAATCATATAACATAGAATTCCACTACACGACTAGACTGAGATCCCGCCAAAAACTTTAGAAATCTTGTATAACCTAATTACTAGATTTATCAACGTCCCCTCCCTGTACAATTAATATGTACTATTAATAATGTAGTACGGATAATAGACAAATAGATGGCGTTAAAACAAATCTCAATATACCGATATTTATAATTGACTTTACCGCCAATAACATCATTGTATGTTACACACTAAAAGTTTACAATTCATTGAAATATGCAAAACCAGTTCAAATAACGAAGATTCCGGGTTGAATTCTTCATATATCTATCAAAGCATCAAGTCTTTCGAAGACCTTTACAATTCAAACAGTACCTTATCATTTTATGCTAAATAGTATGCGTTAATGATAACCTCCTCGAAAGGTCATATGTAGGTGTAATTCTTGAATAACTCATATTAGAATGCCATGACAGTTCAAAATCTACTTTCAATTTATTGAAACAAGTTTTAAAATTGTTTATACTTTTTTATACGGTACCTTCCGTGTCTGCTATGATAGTTCTAACGTTAGTGGATTCAATTTAAAGTACTATTTTTCTCTGCGGTTACGTTTTTAAAGTAAATTTCATATTGACCTTTGTTTATGATTCATTAAATGTTGGAATGTAATTTAGCTTAAGAAAATCATGTGATGGCATATTAGGATGAATTTCGTTTGTTACAAATATACATATACTTATTGAAGTGAAACTTCTTTTGGCATGGTAGGGAAGAAATTTCGTTACGCATTACGCGTTACCTTTGCTATAGCAATAATTTTTGAGACCCAGATCTCAAAATGGCGGATTATGTTTTTAATTTCACAACATTGCAACATTGTACATTGTACATTTCATGTTTTAGTAAAAAAACGTTCGTACAAATAAAATAAATAATTTATACATTTATTTTACATAAAAAACATAGTTTTACAATACAACTATTGATGTTTTTCAAAGTTTTGTTATAAATTTGGTATTATTTTAAGCATATGCTGCCAACAGTCTGTTGATCTGTGGCCTCATCAGATCTACATTCGTTTGTATGGAACTTCAAGCTTTATGGGTTTGGACAGTCCAGTTGTTAATAGACAATAAAAAACTATTTACACATTTTCGTTCATACGAACCTTGTCCTGACAATTAGAAACACGAGAAAACAGAATTAGACAAATAGATGCAATCGTTCTGAACTGTTGCGCTTATATATATATATACTAGCGGCCCGCTCCGGCTTCTCATAGGTATAAAATATATAGCCTATGTTATTCACTGAAAAAATGATTAAAATCGATCCAGTAGTTTTGATTTATTCATTACCGCCCGTGGTCCGCACGCGTTAAATTTAGAGTAACCTCAATAATAACAGTATTTCTCTACTATTTAATGAATGTTATTATATTATTAGTGGACTTTCTTATTTGTTAATTTATACCATAAAAAATGGCATAACTATTTATTCTCTAGTTTATATACTTTAAACAAAGCAAATGAAGTCGTGGCGTTTGCCGAGTACAAAATATTAAAAGAAAAATATATTTCTCTAAGAACCTTGTTTTACTACTACTTCCATTGTCATTAGGCATGTGCCAGAAAGAGAGCTTGAATAGTAAAATCTGTTGTATGATTGAAAAAAAAACAATATCTCAATGGTAGCATCCTGGAAGACCGCATCGATCGACGTAACTACGAATCCCCGCACTGAACCAGAGCTTTCGGTGAAGGAGAACACCGTGGTTAAATCATGGTAGCGCTATTTTTAATCTCGCCTGGTTAGCTCGTGAAATTACATTTAAAGGAAATCAAAGAGATAACATAGAATTTACCGAGCTTCACTACATAGTATAAAACAAAGTCGCTTTCTCTGTCCCTGTATCCCTATGTATGCTTAAATCATTAAAACTACGCAACGGATTTTGATGCGGTTTTTTTTTAATAGACTAGAGTGATTGAAGAGGAAGGTTTATATGTATAATAATATAAATTAAATAGTGGAGATATACTGTTATTTTTGAGGTTACTCCAAATTTAACGCGTGCGGGCCACGGGCAGTAATGAATAAATCAAAACTACTGGATCGATTTTAATCATTTTTTCAGTGAATGACATAAGCTATATATTTTATACCCGTGCGAAGCCGGAGCGGGCCGATAGTAGGCAAATAAAATATACTATTAATTCCTAATGTTAGGACGTCCAACAACCTACGTGACCAGACCTCGCGGTTTTAAGATGTTTCATCGAACACGTCTGTAACAATATTGGGCAACAGAGATACACTTTCGAAAAACTGATTCATTTGTAACCGGAACAAATCGAGATTATTTGTATACGAACGTACATTGTTAATAGGTCCTGGAGACCTTGGCATACTTGTGAATCATTTATTGACCCATCGAGGTAATCCCAGGTTATTTATATGCCTACATCTTATAAATCACAGAGTATTAACAAATATATTCATAACTAGGTACATATATGGTGGAAGGGTTTTATTTATTTTCCCTTATTTTCGAACTGGTTTAGCCTAGTTTTCAGATACGAAATACATGTCTGAATTCGTGAGACACATGCCGGCCGGTACACATGTATGTCTCACGAACTCCTATATGTGTGAATAGCTAGCTTAGTTTAGACAGAACCGCGGTATTGCATCCAAGTTAACAGCCCTAGCCGAGGTTCGGTCACATTGGCACCGTTGAGCTTGTTGACCAAACATTAAAATGGTGATATTATGTTGTGATATTATAATGTTGTACCAATACAACCCACAGACCTTCAAGAAACGAGCCTATTCCTAACTCAAAGGCCGGCAACGCATCTGTGATGCCTCTCGTGTCGCATGTGTCCATGGGCGGTGGTGATTACTTACCATTAGGTAACCCGTCTATTCGTTTGCCTCTAATAGCATAAAAAGAAAAAAAATATATATTGACATTCTTACAAAAAAAGGCTAACATGATGCAGACTACCGTAAATAATAATCTACCACATGGTAACATTTCGTATTACCAATATCTAACATTTGATTCTCTTGTAATTAATTCGTATTATTCAATAATATTATAATTTATGCAAATAATATGCAATTGCCGTATGCATATAAACGTATCACTGCAGAACTGACTGCATCCATTTTTAATTATTTTTTTTTGTATTTATAAATCGCCAGGACAAGGTTTGTGTGTGGATAGATTTATGTTAAAAAAAAACTTAATGTGCAAAGTGAGGCATAAATTGATGATTGGCGAAAGGCGTCTGGGGTACTTTGTGATCCAAGAATGCCGTTAAAACTCAAGGTGACGGACGTAAAAAACTATAATAAGACCAGTCGTGTTATATGCGTCCGAGTGCTGGGCTACGAAAGAGATGGATGAGAAAAGATTAAGAGATAAGATGAAGAATGAGTATATCAGAGGAAGTTTGAAAGTAGCACCAGTGACAGAGAAGTTGAGGAGTAATAGGTTAGCATGGTACGGGCATATTATTATGAGAAGACATGAAAGTCATCTAAAGTTTTGAGTTTGAAAGTGGACGGATATAGGGGTAGAGAAAGACTGAAAAAGGTGTGGATGGATTGTGTGAAAAGTTATATGTGTATAAAAAGTGTGAATACTGAGATGGTATCTGACAGGGGAGAGTGCGAAAGGAAAACATGTTGTAGCGACTCTACTTAGGTGGGATAAGGGTAAGATGATGATGAACAAGTGAGACAGAAGACAGACTGACGTTTAGTTAGTCAGTTGTAATTTTTTTTTTTCGAACTGCCTACATTGTTGGCTTGTTAACGCCGCTACAGTTTCACCGGACTAAGTCAGTTGTTATTTTATTACTTGCTTGTACTTTAAAGGAAAGATTGTATAAATCCATTCTCTTCGTTGATAAACTCGTGCGGAGCCGGGACGGGCAGATTGTTTATTCATATACATCTGGAAAGCAAACATTTCACATAATACAGCGATAATAAGGTGGTCACACTTTAAACTAACGCTCACTGCACACTCGATATACACTACGCATTTAGATAAAAAAAAAAACAACAACAAATAATTATTTACAATCAAAGTCACCTTCATGGATACAATTGGACAGTACAATAAAAATTAAATATACACGGAAGCCGGATATGTATAATCAATATTTTTTTTAATAATATTTTATTGAAGGCATTGGTCATAAAAATACACAAAGCATCGGATTTCTATACCACTGAGGTCATCCTTACATAGTATATAAAGAAACGTCTTCTTGTTTGTCTATTTCTATGTCTATAACTCAAAAAAAATAACTGAACCTGTTTACATAAATCCTATTAAACAATAGGTTAATTCTCTGGCCAAGATTTAGTATAATTTTGTTATGGTACTAGGTAATACCGGCGATTTCGTCTGCTTCTATAATTATCTTAGCAATATGTTTTATGTACAGAGGAAAAAATATAAGCACCAAACCAATTACTCCACTTCTCCACGGCAAGAAAACACATAGCTCACTACAAAAGTTATAGTTTCTTAAAACTTTATTTTAGAATAAAGAATAAAAATACATAGAAGAAAAAAAAAAGTCGAGGCAGTCATAAGGACTGTTGACAGAAGTGAAAACTCAAAACAATGGGATAACTGTGTTCATTTTTTAATTTATAAATTGTTTATAGTCTGAATTATTTAAATATCATAATTTGTGAATTGAAATTATTGACATTAGTCTGGTTTTGACACCTTATCGCACTCCGAGTAATAATTACCTACATTTTTATACAGTTTATGAATTAATCAAACATATGGTGGGCTGCACAAGCTCAATACAAAATATCAATATTACATGTACACAAGCCGTTATACTACGCGTACTCTAGTTTTTTTTTTCATAACTGACCTACGCTGTTGATACCTATGATGTATTTACAACTTCACTGAACTACTAAGGGGAGCGCTTAAGGCACTCACCCGCAATACGTTACGAGCATGTCGAGGTCATCGGTGATGCGTTCCCATAAGTTTCTCTCCTACCAAAAATCGTTCGACGCGGCTAAAGAAGTTTCTAGTTTAAAAATTTGATTGAAACGCATCAAAACGGCAGTCGTCTATATAATTCAATATATATACATTTCACAATATTAATATAAAACATATTTACACTGTTTATACATCGCGTTAACACATACTATGTAAGAGTGTGAAAGCAAATAAAAAAATTCCAGGCAAATCACGTTAATTGCAGTAGGTGTAGGTGAATTTGCATTACAAGTCACTAGGCGCCCAGACGTGACCTAGGCATTGTGGTCGCGGGTTACTTTCGAAAACCTTACCGATACAGTGAAATGATTAAATGAAGGTCGCAAGTGTGAATCGTCCTTTTTTTATTATGCTTAAAGCGAAAACCGACCAATGGTAGCGTGCTCGATAGGCTCGCAACGCGATATCTCGTATAAGCAACTAAGAAGAGACAAAACAGTTAATTAGATGTTCCTTCACCATTTTGTAACCTGCCCCAGCACACATTCTTAGGCCTCCCTCGGCAACTGCTCTAGCCGAGGTCCGATCCCCCGGAATGGAGCCCTCGAGCAGCTTGCATGCGCGAACAGAGTACCACTGATTCGATCAAACACTCGTCTACAACACAACACCGATCACCCCACACACGTGCACACACACTCACTCGTAGGTACACATAGTGGTGGGCTGTTTTTGTTTGTTTTTTTGCCCTTCGAACTGTAATAGTTTAGAACACAGATAGATAGATACAAAATACATGTACGGGATCGTAAAACATACATGCTTGGTAACCATGTATATTTCACGAACCCATACAGGTATGATACGGATAGGCTTAGCTTAGCTAGTTAGATTCGGGTTTTCGACGACAGCCCAAGCCGAGGCGTGCCGTGCGCCCTTGTGCTAGTCGTCCATATAAAATCGGGTGAGTGCCTTAAGCGCTCCCCTTAGTAGTCCGGTGGAACTGTAGAGCCTTGCCAGGCTAACAGTGTAGGTCAGTTCGAAAAAAAAAAAAAAAAAACATTTTGTAACCGCTTTCTGTAGTGAAAAAAAATGGGAAAAAATCGTTTATTTTCCGTTAATATTGAAACTTGAAAAAGCAATGAATTATGATCGTATTTCGATCGTTAAACGACGACTAGTATCGATAAATTGGGAGTAGCGATAAAATATTATCGACTATTACATCGAATTGTCTGTATTTGTATTTTCACATAAACCAAGTAAAGATAGCTCTCAGATGGCAGGATTTTCTCAAAATTACTTGACACTTGTTGTCATACTAACGGCCGCTGTCGATTTCGTCTCCGTCTGCATCTTCGCAATATTATTGTATTTGCCCGCAACCCTATTAAAAAAATTAACGCACTTTTTTTTTAAAACGTGCGTCAGCAATCATTCCGACAGTATTAGCCTAGCTTCGACAGCATTCATATATTATTCGTTTTATACTCTTTTGTATCTAATAGTAATTTGTTTTCCTTTTTGGATCCTTCGTCTCTGACCTTCGCAATTAATGTAATAACATAATACAAAACAAAACAAAAATACTATAATGCAAGCTGATTGGAAACATTGTGAACGAGTTTACAAATGTTCCTGTCGAACAGTCAACTCAATATCCCGGTTTATACAGCTTTAGTATGAATAGTATAAATTAATGTAGTACGATGAACAATTTACGACTCGACCGCCAACGCAATATGACGTGCTTACATCATTAATTGCCGGTAATTAATGAATAATTACATATCGATCTGTAATCATAAAACAATGGTTTGTTTTTTTGTTTTGTAACACTCCGTTTAAATACGGCCATCAATTTGTATGATTGGTTTCTCTGATTAGGTGGGTTTATTACGACATTTCCTATTTGAAGGAGGATAAACCAGTAGAACAATTAGTTAAACAAAAAAAAACAACCCGTCACCAAAACCATATTTTTCTTCACAAACGTCATGTGTTTTTTGCTTACGATCTCTCTGAAAATAATCAGAGATGTAAGTTAAGTTAATAGCATTATGAAGTCATAAATAGAAGGAGAGAAGAATGAAATACCTTTTGATTTTGAAACCAAATGTTATACAATTAAGTAACTTGTAGGTGGTAGAGCTACGCTGAAGCTATTACTGGTTTCAGTATGAATAGGTCAGATCGCCCGGGGTAGTACCACCCTCTCACAGAAAGCCGACGTGAAGTAACAGTGCTCGCACTGTTGCGTTTCGTTCGATCAGTGAGAGCGCTGGAGGCCCACATATATTAAAAGGCTGGCAACGCACTTGCGACTCCCCTGGTGTTGCTAGTGTCTATGGACGGCGGTGATCACTTACTATCAGGTGACCCACCTGTTCGTTTACCCGCTATACTATAAAAAAAGACTTTGATAACTTTGACCAGGTCCTTTCCTTAGGGCTCGATACTTTGAAGCTTCGCAGGGACGTTGCGTCACTTTGTGTCTTTTACCACATCTACTATGAAGAGTGTTCTGACAAGTTGTTGGGATTGATACCTGCTGCTGAGTTCCATTACCGAATGACTAGCTACAAAATGAAATTCCATCCGTCTCATCTCGAGGATTGAAAGTCCTCAACTGTGCGCATCTCGCGTGCGTTTTTCCCACGTATTCGACCACTAAAACCCATAAACCTCCAGTCTATTTCTTCACCAAAGGCCGGCAACGCATCTATGGTGTGCCTCGTGTCGCAGGTGCCCATATGCGATGGTGATTACCTTACTTCCAATCACATAAAAAACTTTAAAAAATAACTAGCATAGACATGTATGGAAATGTTCAACAACTGGCAACCCCCTTTCGAAAAAATGCTATAGTAAACGGCAACACTGCACCGCACATTTTAATGGGATCCGATACGATACATGGACGTACAGTCTGTGTAAATTCATATAACACTAATTAAATAGAAAAAAGTCTAAGTATGAAACAAAAATACAGATTAGGCATACACATTTAACTTTTTTTCTTTACATCAAATCTAAAAAAATATTTTCAAATTTCGAAAGTCTGTAAAACATTGTTTACGTAGGTATAAAGAATCTATAGTTATATTTGTTGAAGTTATACTTCTTTTGGCGCGATTGGGAAAAAATATGAGAGTGAATTTTTACGATGCGCGCGCACACCGACACGAAAAACTGACACCGTTAAGTTAGCTATAGTCAACGTTTTATTAAAAAAAAGTATGCGTATGTATTAAATACCTTTTTTCTATTGTTAGTGTCGTTTTTTTTACAAACGTAGAATAAGGCGAAAGATAAAATTTTTGAAAAGATTTTTATCTTGTTACGCCAAAGAAGTATAACTTCTAAAGCGTGTACATAAGTACACACACACACACTTTTTTATTTAAATTAAAACGTTGTCACGACATTAAATTGTCTTTTTAAAGCTGAATAAGTACTCATTTTTTTTTATTATTACTTTATAGGTTTTTTGACCTTTGACCACAATCTCAGCTTATGTCAAAAAAGATGTGGTTTAAAGTGGGAAACACGTTAGAAGTGCAGCTGCCGAAACAAATTAACAGGCGCTTGGTGACAGACTTTCAACTTGAGGTTGGTGGCTAGCCAGGCGGACTTAGAACAAGCCCTGCCACCATGAAAATCCCTAAGTATTTAAATTTTATTAGTTCGACTTAGAAATAATTACAGTATGTATGTAATGCGGAACCACGTCGTAGATGGAAACGGAATGACTGTGGCGAATGCTTTGTCTAATACGTAAGTAATCTAATACATTGTCATCAATGATTAAGATCACAGTTCTGTATGAAAATAATAATATACTAGGATGTTTCTTTGTAGCTGTATGTTTTGAATTTGAGAATTTAAGAGATTTTGAGGAAACAATATCTTTTTTTAAATTATTACCTGATAGCAGCGACTTTGTTTTCCTTATCTTGACAATATATTTAATTTCTAAAGAGAAAATATAAAAAAATCGAAAGGAAAAATATACTTTGCTTATAACATTTCTTTGTAAACGATGTGTTAAGTCGCTTATACTACAACAGATGGCGCTGTACAATATTTTTGTACAGCTGTATCGCGATGCCAAGAGGAACGCCGCATTGATGACTACTAGTGCTTGTTAACAAATCATAGCCCTGTCTGTACCCTATTCGTACGGGGTTTCTATCACCCAGTCGATATCGTTATAATGTCACAAATATTGAATCCAAATTTCCATCGACGATTCTGTAATCTCTAATACAATATTACCCGCTTGCTTATTTTCCCCTATGCATGCACCACATCGCTTGCCTCACTTCTGAACGGCAAGTGCGCGTTTTGTACCGCGTGGTGCTTATAAAAATCGTATTTTCTTATAGCTTCAATAACTCTATATGAGAAAGACAATCTGTCTAATTTTTATTGTAGAAAAAAGTGATAAGAGAACCACTAGACCACTACGACTTTACTAAATGTAAATGAAAGTGTATACCGTACTTATAACAAAAAAAAAGAGATTTTTATATTTTATGTCTGTCTATATCTTCCGAGTAATATCCGAAATGGCTAGACTGATTTTTAACGGGACTTTAACGAGCAGTTAGTTGATGTTTCAAGGTGTATTTTAAGCTACTCTTATTTTATAAAACAAATTAAGGTTCCCAGTAAATATTAATAAATTAAAGAAGCAGTCTCCAGTACCGCGCGCGGTCCACACGCATGCTTACACTGAACAAAAAATGTCTAGCTAAATTCCACACGTATTCAAACGAATACGCAGGCGTTTACTATATAACTAATAACAGTTATATAAAAACGCAATGTTTGTATTTCTCATCAATTAGGCATCCTTTGTGTATTCCATTGCGTGTGGGGCATTGTTTACTATGTTCTATGATGATATAAGCATTAGTCTGTAGCCAATCTAATCGATCGTATGATTCAAGGAGTTCAATTATCGATTACAGCCATGTTTACGACCGGTTTCACTCATTCTTTCTTAACTGTACAGTACAATAAGTGATCATTCACGAAATACGTTCACTACTTATAGGGGCAAGAGAGTCGCGTACTGTGACAAGATGTGACGAGGGGAGTCGGGTGTGTAAGGAAACGTGATGTTCGCATCTCATCAATTGGCCACATTTTTCTCTCGATTATCGAAAGTGTAACGATTTTTTACATTTCCTCATTTTTTCCCTACATCTATCGCATGTCGCATTACAGCCTGCCGCGGAGTAAGGACAAAAGAAGTGAATGGAGCTCGGCGGACCAGCCAAGGCGAATGTGGTGGTGCCCATGGCTCAATTCAAAATGATTTAAATAAATATTGTGTTCTGTTTGTAGAATGCGTTTCCGAAAATTTTCAGTTAATTGCCTACGATCCGAAAAAAAGTTTCACTTGCATCGTGGTTTCATAAAATCACACAATTTTATTTAGATTATTTTACCCATAGAAAGTTATTTCTTTCGTATTTGTACTAACATATATAAGTATTTTTACGTATACATTTATACATATTTTGGGTGGGGGATCTATCATTCGTGATGCAGTTCGATAGGGGAGGGGTCTAAAAAGGTAAAACTTTTGCGAGACGTATTTTATGAACGATCTCTAATATGTAATTATCAAGGATAATAAGGGTCCGAGAGACAGCGTCGCACTTCCCCAGTGAATCTTACTACGTTACCAAGAGATTGTAGGTTCGATTCTTGCACAAAGGTGACATTTGTGTGATGAACATAACTATTAATTCTGAGTTAGGGTGTTAAGTCCTATTCTAACTAATATTAGAAATGTAAAAAAAATACCATCATCGACAACATTAGCTTGTATGAGACCCACTGTAGAGTCATAGGCCTCTTCCCGAAGTAAGGTATGGGCATAATCACCACGCAAGCCCACAACGTATTGGCGATTAACATACTCTGAGGAATCCACAGTTCTATAATTTTCCCACATACGGTGGTGCTATAAGAACATATTTCAGGTTTAGGTTTCCTCACGATGTTTTCCTTCACCGTCAACCGACAGTGTTACCAATTTAAATTAGTAAATGTACGCGAATTCCGGAAACTCCGTTGGTACATACCGGGGTTCGAACCTGCAGACATCGGATCGATATCCACCAGTCAAGCCACTAGACCACCACGACACGACTACGATGATGAAAAATGCTTAGTAGATATTAATAAAACAATAAGTAATTAAAACAAGATGGTTGGTCCATTTTTTTTTTATATTATAGGGGGCAAACGGACAGGTGAGTCACCTGATGGTAAGTGATCACCGCCGTCCATAGACACTAGCAACACCAGGGGAGTCGCAAGTGCGTTGCCGGCCTTTTAAGTATGTGGGCCTCCGGCGCTCTCACTGGCCGAACGAAACGTAACAGTGCAACCAACTGTTACTTCACGTCGGTTTTCTGTGAGAGGGTGGTACTACCCCGGGCGAGCCGACCCATTCATGCTGAAACCAGTAATAGCTTCAGCGTAGCTCTACCACCTACAAACCTCCCACCATTGGCAAACATGTTCGGACACCGTCGCCCGTCTGGCTGGGTGCCCTCAAGTTAAACATATGTGACTGAACAACTGTATGTGTTTCGGCAACTGCACTTGAGAGCATATATCTACATATATTTTTTACATATTTGAAATTATTAAACGAACACATTAAAGTCATTTACGGCCTTCTACTTAAGTGACTCTTAAGTGAACGTAAAGACGTAGTATTGTGGTAATGCTTAATATTGTTAGCAAATTCAGTTAAAAATAATTACTACCTACGTTGTAATAATATAGATACTAATAAAAATAAAATTCAAGTGTCGCTTGTTTATCCGAGTTAATCTCCGAAACGGCTGAACCGATTTTGATGAGACTTTTATAGGAAGATAGAAGAATTTTCATTGTATCAGGTAGGCTACATACCATTACGCCTAGTGTGGTTTGACCGGTGGAATATCAATTCCATGTCCGCAAGATCGAACCCCGACGCGTATCAACGAATTTTTCAAATTTCGCATACATTTACTAATTTTTTTTTTTTTTTTTTTTTTTTTTTTTTCGAACTGACCTACACTGTTAGCCTGGCAAGGCTCTACAGTTCCACCGGACTACTAAGGGGAGCGCTTAAGGCACTCACCCGATTTTATATGGACGACTAGCACAAGGGCGCACGGCACGCCTCGGCTTGGGCTGTCGTCGAAAACCCGAATCTAACTAGCTAAGCTAAGCCTATCCGTATCATACCTGTATGGGTTCGTGAAATATACATGGTTACCAAGCATGTATGTTTTACGATCCCGTACATGTATTTTGTATCTATCTATCTGTGTTCTAAACTATTACAGTTCGAAGGGCAAAAAAACAAACAAAAACAGCCCACCACTATGTGTACCTACGAGTGAGTGTGTGTGCACGTGTGTGGGGTGATCGGTGTTGTGTTGTAGACGAGTGTTTGATCGAATCAGTGGTACTCTGTTCGCGCATGCAAGCTGCTCGAGGGCTCCATTCCGGGGGATCGGACCTCGGCTAGAGCAGTTGCCGAGGGAGGCCTAAGAATGTGTGCTGGGGCAAAATTCACAGCCAAACCGCGGCGGCGTGATCTGTGATTACGCGGGCGTGGGCGCGCACACGCTGTGTTTCGAGGGACGGAAGGGTAGTCTTGATTACCTAGCGAAATTTCTTCGGGAGGGTCGGTGAAAATGTAACGCGGACGTCTTTTGTAACGCGGCGCGCCTGGCACGGTATCGTAAGTCGCGGCGGATACCACTAACGGATTGGGATGATTCATGGCTCTGTCGAAATAACTGGTCGTGAGAGTTTTTACGTACTCCCAGATAGACGGCATCTCCAGGTCCCTATGGAGGTCGACTCTCCGGATGTACCACGGGGCACCGATCGCCTTTCGTAGAAAACGGTTCTGTATTTTTTGTAAAATCTTGAAGTTCGCTTTTGACATATGCGCGAAAACGGGACAGCTATACGTCAAAATCGGACGAATACACATTTTGTAAAGTGTGAGCTTATGTCTGACGGACATTTTGCTCTTAGCACATAACAACGGATGCAGACGACCCAAAACCATAGCGGCTTTGTTTCGTACTCTCACTGCATGCTGCTTAAACGTGAGGCGTCTATCTAACGTGACACCGAGATATTTGACCGTAAGGGCCCAAGGAATCTCGGTGTCATACAATTTAAGGGACTTTATATTTCTCGGACGCGGACGCTGAACCGGGTCGAAAAAGATCGCAGCGCTTTTCTCGGGATTAACCTCTATACGCCATCGAAGAAACCATTCGCCGAGTTCCTCGATGGCCCTATTCATACGGATAGCTAAATGCGACGGCCGCCAATCGGAAGCGTAGATTACTGTATCGTCAGCGTAACAACCTACCTCGAACCCCGGGGACCGAGGTAGGTCACTGATGAACAGGTTGAAGAGGGAGGGCGCGAGGATGGACCCCTGGGGCACTCCTGAACGTATCGGGTGGGGCTGGGATAACTCACCTTCCACTCTATAGCGAAAGGTCCTATCTGTGAGAAATTCGCGGATGATGTGTACTAAACTAATAGGAATACTAGACTTAAACAGTTTATAGACTAGCCCGTCGTGCCAGACCTTGTCGAAGGCCTTGGCGACGTCAAAGAAGACCGCTATTGTACGTTTCGGTTTAGGCTTGGCCGGACTGACCTGGCGCTGGGGGTCTTCATTAAATTTCGAGAATATGTACTCCGTGAGGCGGTGTACTTGGTTCGTGCACGAGTGTTGTGCACGGAAACCGAACTGCTCAGGCGGCAGCAGATTCAACCTTGTTATCGTGGTCTGTAGGCGGTTCAAAAGGAGCCGCTCGTATAGCTTGCCTAGTGTATCTAATAAACTAATAGGGCGATAGCTAGCGGGAAGCGTAGCTTTTTTGCCGGGTTTGTGTATGCCTATCACTATGGCCTTTTTCCAGACGGCTGGAAAGTGACCCTGGGACATGGCAGCATTGAAGATGCATACCAGCAGAGCAATGATGAAGTCAGGAAGGAGCTTCAGTACCTCGTTCCTGATTCCATCGGGACCTGGGGACTTCCTAAGCTTCAGACGCTTGATAGCGGCCGTCACTTCGTCAAAAGTAACCGGGGTTAGGGTATCCGCGCGAGGAGACGCGAGAAAGCTATCTACCGCGGATTTTATCGATTCGATATGGACAGGGTCAGTGTTAGCAGTGTTTGGAGAACATTGCTCCTCTAAACTCACGGCGAGACACTCCGCTTTGTCTATACTTTCGAACGCGGGAGGCAACCCATGACCTCTGTCTAACGGGGGCATC
This sequence comes from Antheraea assamensis, assembly GCA_035772565.1. Taxonomy (NCBI): domain Eukaryota; kingdom Metazoa; phylum Arthropoda; class Insecta; order Lepidoptera; family Saturniidae; genus Antheraea; species Antheraea assamensis. The sequence continues at coordinate 913,861 of JAQQSE010000107.1, forward strand.
GATGCACTCTGCTCTGATTTGAACTTACGCGTGAACGTCCAAAACGCCACGTGGGACGGCTGGATATCCTCCAGGAGTTTGTCCCACCTGGCGGCTCGGATTTCTGCGATACTAGTTTTAACTAACTTTTGTAATGAACGTAATCGAACGCGATTGTCTTCGGTCGGGTAAGTGTCGTAGGCTCGGGTCGCGGCGTTCTTTTCCGTGATCAACGCCTTCACGTCGTCAGGGAGTATAAAGCGGCGATCGTTCACCGCTTGTACCTCTCTCGAGGTCACCCTGACGGCGGTCTGGAGGTGGTCGACCAGGGAATCGATAGCCAGATCCGCGTCGGCTTTAGACACCAACACGTCCGGAATTCTATTTAGACTCTCCGAGGACGGATTGTCTTTCAAGTGACTGCGGAGTTTCGCGTAGTCAGCTGCGCGCACGGACTGACAGTCGATATCGAAATCTGAACCTAGTTGCAAGATAACGGGGCGGTGATCTGAGTCTAGTTCGTGTACGACTTGTATGAGTCGCACAGAAAGCTGGACGTTTTTTAAAAGAGCTACGTCTAACACTGTCGGGCGACAGCGATCCTGATAGTGAGTGGGTTCCGGCGGGGCTATGACGTCAAAAGCGAGATCGCCACTTAGTTTGTCGAGTGTCACCCCGTTACGGGAAGTACTCGAACTATTCCAAATGACGCTCCCACTGTTGAGGTCCCCTGCTATGATAACACTGTTACTTAACGCGAACAGCGCCTCCAAGTCAGACTTGAGAAGCTCTTTACTCGGTTTAAGATAAGCAGAAACTATCGTTATGTTCGCATGACCGGTCATTCCTAACCTGCACACTGACACTTCCATATTTGTAAGAACGGGTGGCTCTACTGACATACAATATAACGAACGTTTAAAATAAATCAAAGTGCCGCCCCCGCGGGCGACACGGTCGTTTCTGATAATATCATAATTCGCGATACGCGGATTATTCATTTTCGGCTTAAGGAGCGTTTCCTGTACTAACAATATATCTATCTGCCTATCGTGTAAGTAGTCGGCTACTAAGTCGCGTTGCGTACGGAGATTTCTCGCGTTAAAAAACGAAAGACAAAGAGCGCGCGGTTTAATTTTACTCGGCGGTGTGAATACTATTTATTGTTATTTACTGCGGCGCGGGCGAGGCGTTGTATCGTCGCGGCAACGTTTGGGAATGCAGAGACCGCATTCAAAAGACCGATGTCCCTATTACTATTTAAAATTTTATTGAATGCGACTATTTCGCTAATGTCGTGCTCGAGTAAGACTTGAGACAGCCAATCGATGCCCGAGAGAGAGAATGAAAAAGCATGAGAGGGCTGAGAGGGCTGAGCGGGCAACGCTCTTTGAGGCTGAGGCTGGGGCTGCGCCTGAGGCTTGGAAGCCTGAGGTTGAGGCCTAGGAGCCCAGGGGGCGACAGGGGCCCGCCAGGACTGGGGGGCTTGTGGCACAGAAGGTGCCACGCACGGCATCGGGGCCGGAGTTACCGGGGTACGGGAGGAGCCCGGGAGGCCCGGGAAGGTCTCAACGGACATAAGAGGTGGAGGCGGAGGGCGGGCAGAGACAGCAGGAGCCCTACGGGCTTGTCTCGCCTGGCGTGTCCGTTGCGGGCGGGGCGCGCGGGGACACCCGCGATAACTCGCAGGGTGGCCCGCGTTACCGCACAGAACGCAGCTGGGAGGCTCGGGAGTGTCGGGAGTGCGAGCGCACTCCTTCGTGGGATGGTCACCGAGGCACTTGACGCACCTGGGACGGAGATGACAGCCTCTGGCTGTGTGGCCATAACTCTGACAGTTATGACACTGAGACGGGGTATGAGTCTTGCGCGGCGGTTCGGCGGTGATACCGGTGAGGCCGCAGACCGTGGTGAGGCCGAAAATGGCCTTGCCTTCTACGGAACGGTCGAGGATGACCAGAGCCATAGGGTAGGGAACTTTGGTGCGGGGGTGGTACATCCGGTGTACCTCCCGCACTGGGAAATTTTGCTCCTTAAGGGAGTCTGAGATTTCCTCGGTGGACAACTCCACCGGGACGCGCCTGAGTACGGCTCGGAGAAGGCGCTCTTCTTCGAGCGCGTAAGTGAAATAATTAAGCTTCCTCTCTCGGAGGTGAGAGGTCAGCTTGCGGTGGTCGATGGAGGTGGGGACTTTGACCTGAATACCTTGAGCGGTATTCAGGGCTGAGGTGTAACGGATACCCGACCCATTCATATAGGTCGAAATCGCGAGCCAGGAGGCCTTGTCCTGAATGGTAACGGGGGGCGGGGGGCGGGGCTTCTTAGCCTCGGCTACGGGACCCGTAGCGTCGGCTTGGGAGGGGGCGGGGCTAGCGTTGCCCGAGCGAGGCGTTCGATTGGCTGCGATCGCAGCTGATTTCGCGGGCACCCGGGCGCCATCTACTTTTAATGTTTTCTGAGCCGGGCGACCGGAGCCTGACTCAGAATCAGAGGCGCGCGACGCGGCGGCAATGGGCGGCGTGCGGACGCGTTTTCTATTTACGACGGTGAAGCCGTCGTTAGCTGGCGCGGAGCTAATAATATCTAACTCCATGTCGGAGCCGGCCTCCGAGCATGGAATGGGTGCGACTAAGCTTATACGGTCTAATGGATTTTCCGGCGACCTAGGCGAGTCTAGCGCGGCGAATGAGTTCGCGGTCGCCACGCGGGGCGAGACTACGTCTATTTGCTCTACAAGCAAGTGCGGGGCTTCGCGCCTAACCCTTTCTTTTAACAACCTGAGTTCAATAACTTCTGCTTCTCTGGCCATCCCGGGGCCTGCGAGGGGGGCGGGGGAGGACATAATTAAACCTCCCTGCCTGAAGGGCAGGGGGGCACGCCAAAATTAAATTTACGGGACTATCCCGAGTCCGGACCAAAAGAGCTGTGGGCGAAGTGCAATGCCACACAGAGAAGAACCTACAAAGCCTAGGGGGAGGCCCTATCAAGCCCAGGGCAGAGAACGCAGACCGGTAAACCGGGCTACGCCCAAACAGACACCCGGGGATGGAATGAGGGAATAGGAGGGTGGGAGGGCGATACCTGGACCTGACTAGGCGCACTCGCCAAGGCCAGACAACCCAGGCCCAACTGCCTTTACCGTTTGCCTCGGGGCAACCGGCGAGCGGACAGGGCGCTCTACTCACTCGTTGGCACCGTGACACGTATTCCCGTGAGTAGCCACTAAGCGTGGTCTTCGATTGACAGCGCGGGATGTCGCACCGAAAAGTGCGGTTTTATATTTGCACTAAAAGTGCGGCTTCGCAGCAGATGTTTTCTCTCTTCGAAATTCTCAGGCTCGAACACAATAGTACCGGACGATGATTCACTCGGCAACAATGCGGGTCGGGCAGCGACGAATTCGTAGAAATGCCAACACCTGGTGCGCAGGTAGCGCAGGTAGGCGAGCGCGGCGAGCCGGAAATGACCGGAGAAAGCCGAGCGCGGCGAACCGAACGGACCGTCAGAGCTGCGAGAGAGCGCACGTGCGTCCCCGACCGCGGCTCGAATCGGACTCCCTTTTTTTTCCATTTACTAATTTAAATTAGGTAACCCTATCGGATGACGATGAACCCGAGAACTATTATCACGTGCCTGCCCTATGTGGGAAAATATGGAACTGTGGATTTGTCGGAATTCGAAATCACCAATACGTCGTGGGATATGGCGTGGTGATTAGTGCCGTTCGGGAAGAGGTCTCTTAAAGCTGATGTGGTGAGGGCTAAGTACCATAAGGACTGAGTAAGTTAACTGTTGTTACAGCAAGTAGCGTTTAGGAACTTCGTCTCAAAAAATTATAAAGGAATTTCTTTTAGAGTTCGTTGATATTTTTAGCAAGTTAAATGAAGTGTTCAGAAAAAAGGGAGATATTAAAACTCAAAGGGAAGGTGTATAAAACTGTAATAATAGCAGTCGTGCTATATGGATCCAAGTGCCGGGCTACGGAAGAGACAGATGAGAGAAAGCTACACGTGGTATAACCAGAATGGATAAGATTAAGGAGTAGTATATCAAAGAAAGTATGAAAATAGCACTAGTGACAGAGACGTTGAGGAGGAGGTTAGAATGGTATGGACATATTAGGAGGAGAAAGTCATGTAACTAGAAAAGTTTTGAGTATGAGGGTGGAGGGATATAGGAGTAGAGGAAGACCGAAAAAGGTATGGATGGATTGTGTGAAAAATGAAACGCGGCAGGGGATAGTAAAAAGGCAAACATGTTGTGCCGACCCCTACTTAGGCGGGATAAGGGTAAGAAGGTGATGATGACAAACGGTGAGTTATCTATCCTTTTACGAGTCATAAATAAGCATTTTGGATTAATTTCTCTCGGTCACACTATGACCTCGTTTACTAACGTCGAATGCATCAGTGACTCAACAATTGTTTGATTTAAATAGACACGGGCGTGGGTTCGTGTAATTGCTATATTACCCATTACAGGTAGGTGGATGCGTATTTCGACCTTCGTGATTCGTACCGAAAATGCTCGATCGGACTCCGACTTTTATCCCAATGATTTACCATTCCAAATTAGACTTATTTATTTAAAGAAACAAATATAAATAGATGTCTTAACGTGTGTGGAATACAATTTCCTGGGCTTATTACATGTATTTAAATGGAATACAGTAATTATCCTATTTTAACCAATATTATAAAATAGCCCGCAAGCCAGGTTCATACAGGCATGCCGACGAAGAAAACACGACCAAGTCTTCCCTTAACCCTTCGGCTGATTTTTTAAGTCCCAGATCTCAGAATGGCGGATTATGTTTTTAATTTTAGAACATCATATATTGTAAATTTCATGGTTTAGCAAAAAAGGTTCGTACAAATGAAAAAATAATTTTAAAATACATTTTGGGTTTTTTTTTGGCGGGATCTTAGTCTGTCATGTAGTGGTTTTTATATTTTATTCATAATCTTGTGTTATTAGACTCTATATTTAGTAATATTGGTGGTGTTTTATGTAATATAGTTCGGTTATTATGCACAAGTGAAGTGGATGGGAAATAATACCACGGAGCATGCATTCTGAGATGCCACCAAAACTCCATGGAAAGTTCTAACAAGGAAGCCACCATCTTGTTAGAACATTATAATTATCGCACGAGACTTACTTGGCAAAATCTTATTACTTGACGCTGGCTAGTGCACAAACCGTGACGGAGCCAAAAAAATAAAGAAGAAGAAGAAATACATTTTACATGAATTTTAAAATATGTAATTTGTTATTTTTCAAAGTTTTGTAATAAATCAGGTGTTTTTTTTTAAGTTTATGCTGCCATCAGTCTGTTGACTTGTGCCTCGCGAGGTCTACATTCGTTTGTATGGAAGTTGAACCTTTATGATTTTGGGCAGTCAAAGAGCTAGCAGTACGACCATGTGACAAATTGCAATGTCAACTAAACAAATGAACGTGGATATGCCATTTCTGTCAATATTTTTCTCCCTACCGTCTTCTGTCTCACTAATTCAATCACTTTTTTTTGCAAATTTTTTAAAACAAATTTTCTCTTTTCCGTAATATTTTTCCTATTATTTTCTTTTATACGTACAATACATACGGCAATCGATTTTCATTTATATATATGCGAATGTTAGTTATCTTTGTTTCCTTACAGAAAAGGACATAAGATACCTCGTATCTAGAAAATAATGTACTGTTCCCGAGGGGTAGATCAACTGTACATTAGTATGTAAGCCAAAACTATTTAAAAACATATTAAACTCGTGTGCATACATCATACGCATCACACAATCGACCTCATTTCCAAAATATCTTTCACTCGCACTCTTAGCACGCCCATAACGCCATCTCTTTCATATTACCTATAATTCGCTCTAATCAAAACACGTCATAAACGTTTTTACTTTTAATTTAGTAAATAGACAGAGGTCGTTTGTACATACATCCCACGTATATTTTATTTCTGTAGGTGATATTAAGTTTACTAAATGCGCATTTGTACCAAATTTGACAAATGTAATCATAAATCTTCTATTTTTATTTTATTTTCACTTCTTAGATATTTGACCCTTAACCAAAAAAAAAGAAACTATAAGATTTCTATAAGTACTACGCGTACAGCGATGTATATTTTTTTGCCGTGGAGAAGTGAGGCAAGCGGTGCGATGATTATGTTGGGGAGCAAACGCAGGTCAACGCAGATAAAGTCGCGAATATCATCAGCAAGTTTTCTAATGAAGAAAAATGAAAATACCCAAGCACAAAAAGCTTAAACTCTTATATATTTACTAATTATTCGTTCTAAAGAGATAGCTTGTTACTTTCAAACACGCTTATTTATAGAAGTAATAGTTAGACTTGAAAAATCATTTTTGAGTTTTGAATTCTATAGTCTATATATTAAGGAACAATTACAGACTAATGTTACAGCTCTTAGAAGCGGAAAGATTACTTTAATAAATATAGGTGAAAGAGTACTCGAAACGAGGGCTACGTAATAGTATGGAGGGACTGTAACATGCGGCGCGGGGTGTCGGGAGCTGAGGGCGAGAAAAATTCAAATAAAGTGTGAGTGAAGTGAAGTGACACCGTTAGATTGTCAATTAAACGAATTTATTAGTGTTTACAAATAAATTAATTATATCATTTCTTTCTTTATTCATTGACAAAAGTCGTAAATAAGTGAGGTTATCGAAACTGCATTTGTTTTGCAGTTTCAAATAAAATTTATGACAGTTCTAATACGGCACAAAGACTTGCGGCAACCATAACGTATTGGCGATTCCGAGCGTCGAGGAAAATGTAGTTTTATTTCAATTACTTGAAAGATTATTTTTAACCCTATACGGGGAGGAGGAATGGGTGTCTTTATAAGCATGATAACGTTATTTATTTGGCACACTATCTCTTAAACCTCAGCATATATTTCGCGAAGAAATGAATCCAATATGAAACAAATAGATAGAGTGAGAAAAAAAAACACGAGTGTGCTTTAGACCACACGACTGAAGTAAAATTTCTGTAACTTTAGACAATAGGCCTGCACTGTGTCTTAGATATACGAAACGTAACTGGCTATAAGAGAAAGAGATTAAGAAAATTTTTGCTCGCACCTCTCTCTTTTTTTTTTTTTTTTTTTTTTTTCGAACTGACTACGCTGTTGACCCGGAGGCCGCTACAGTTTTACCGGACTACTAAGGGGAGCGCTTAAGGCACTCACCCGATTTGTATAGACGACTAGCACAAGGGCGCACGGCACACCTCGGCTTGGGCTGTCGTCGAATACCCGAATCTGACTAGCTAAGCTAAACTAAGCTAAACCTATCCGTATCATACCTGTATGAGTTCGTGAAATATACATGGTTACCAAGCATGTATGTTTCACGATTCCCGTACATGTATTTTGTATCTGACTATCTGTGTTCTAAACTATTTCAGTTCGAAAGGGCAAAAAAACAAACAAAAATAGCCCACCACTATGTGTACCTACGAGTGTGTGTGTGCACGTGTGTGGGGTGATCGGTGTTGTGTTGTAAAGTCGAGTGTTTGATTAACAGTGTCACTGTGTCCGCGCGAGCAGCATGCTCGAGGGCTCCTTTCCGGAGGATCGTACCTCGGCTTGAGCAGCTGCCGAGGGGGGCCTAGGTATGTGTGCTGGAGCAAAATTCACAGCCAAACCGCGGCGGCGTGATCTGTGATTACGCGGGCGTGGGCGCGCACACGCTTTATTTCGAGGAACGGAAGGGTAATCTGTGTTAGCTACCGTTATTTTATCGGGAGGATCGGAAAAATATGTCGCGGACGTCTTTTATAACGCGGCGCGTTCGGTACGGCATCGTAAGTTACCGCGGATACCACTAACGGACTGGGATGATTCTTTGCATTCTCAAAATAATTACTAGTGAGGGTCTTAACGTACGCCCAGACAGACGGCATTTCCAGGTCCTTGTGGAGGTCGACTCCCCAGACGTACCAAGGGGCACCGACCGCCCTACGAAGAAATCGGTTCTGCAGTACTTGCAATCTCTTGAAGAGATTTTCTGACATGTGTGCGAAAACGGGACAGCTATATGTCAGAATGGGTCGGATACACATTTTGTACAGCGTGAGCTTGTGTCTGAGGGACATCTTGCTCTTGGAACAAACTAAGGGATGTAAGCGGCCCAAGACCATGGCGGCCTTGTTTCGCACTCTCTTAACGTGGGATCTAAAAGTGAGACGCCTATCAAGGGAAACTCCGAGATACTTGACCTCGGAGGCCCAGGGGATCGCTACCTTATAGAGTTTAAGGGGCTTGAGTTTACACGGCCGCTGGATGGGATCGAAAAAGACAGCGGCACTCTTATCGGGATTGACTTCTATTCGCCATTGACGGTACCATTCGCCGAGAACGCGAACGGCCCGTTTCATGCGATTCCTAAGTACAGTCGGCCGCCAGCCGGAAGCGTAGATCACTGTGTCATCAGCATAACAACCTAGCTCGATCCCCAGGGACCGAGGTAGGTCACTGATGAACAGGTTGAAGAGTGAGGGTGCAAGTATGGACCCCTGGGGTACACCTTTTTTTTTTTTTTTTTTTTTTTTTTTTTTTTACGTGGGGAAAATCCGTAACGGATACCCACCCCGTCGGGCAGCGGGGGGTGGGTTATGTCCGAGTTCCACGGACTAAAAACCCCACGGTGCCTCACACACCTATTGGGCCGGGGAGCAGGAACTGCCAATGGCATTACTTCTGCTCCCCGACAGGTGTCGGCCCCTCAACAGGGGCCTCGTCTGCGGTCTGAGGGGTCAAAATGGCAGACCCCTCAGGGGGGGGAGGGTGTTAAGCCCCCCCCGACGAACTGTGGGAGTCGCTCGGCACAAGCGCCTCCACCACGCGGGCCTGTGCAGTTTAACTCTGCTCAGGGCGACGGACGTGCCCGCCCGTCCCGTCGCCCACAGGCCCTTTTTACGGCGGCATGAGGTCGTCGCCGACCCGTCGCCGCCGTGTTCGTCGACCGCGGGAGGGGAGCCTGGTGGTCTGCTCCCTCTCCCTCTCCGCCGCCTCCTTCGCGAGCATGACTCGCTCGCAGTACGAGGCGACGGAGATCCACCCGGCCTCGCTCTCGACCATCTTGACGATGACGGTCGAGAGCGAGAGGTCCGGGCCTATGGCCGCGACGAGCTCGCGACGTGGCTCGTTCCAGGCGGCACACTCCTCAAGAGTGTGCTGCGCACGATCTTCTGCGCAGCCACAATGATGGCACCCTGGCGTTGGCTCCCGGCCGATACGACACAGGTAGCTGCCGAAGCAGCCGTGCCCCGACAGCACCTGTGTCAGCCGGAAGCTCAGGGTGCCATGCCGCCTGGTGAGCCATTCAGCCAAAACCGGCCGAATGGCTCCTATGGTAGCCATGCCCGAGCTCGGTCGCTCAAGTCGTCGTTCCCATTCCTCGATGACTAGGACCTGGTGGAGCTGGGACCGGAGCACCTCGATTTGCCGAGGTGCAAGTCTCCGGCCCCGCTCCAGCGCCTCCACGCGTCGTTGATACAGAGACGCGTGGGCTCTCGCTTCCAGGTCCCAGGGTGGGGATCCGGCTAGAAGGGAGGCCGCCTCGAAGGAGATCGTGCGGTACCCGCGGATGGCCCTGACGGCCATCGCGCGCTGCGGTCTTCGCAGCTGGGCGCTGCCAACGGCCGTCAGGCCACACGCCCATGCGGGTGCCCCGTATAGGGCCATGGACCGCACGACCCCCAGGTACAACTTCCGGCAGGCGGAGTTGGGCCCCCCCAAGTTGGGAAGCAGACGGGCTAACGCGCCCGCCGCTCCCATTAAACGGGGGGCCAGCTGCCGGAAGTGTCCCTCGAACTTCCATCGACTGTCGAGGAGGAGGCCGAGATACCTCATACTCGACCCGACAGCGATGGACTCGCCTCCCACGACGATCTGGGACCCTGCGGGTGGCGCATTCCGAGGCCCGTGAAAAAACAGGGCCTCGGTTTTACTAAGCGCCACCTCTAGTCCCAGACGCCGGATCCTACCGACGACCTGAGCGACTCCTGCAGTTGACAGGATCGCGGCCGCGCGGTGCGTCTTTCCCCGGGATAACACTAAAGTGTCGTCAGCATAACAAACTATGCTGACGCCCCGGAGGAGCACACCGCGCAACACCCAATTGTATCCGATGTTCCACAGGAGGGGGCCCAGGACAGACCCCTGCGGAACACCGGATACCACGTCTCGCCGACTCAACCTCCCTCCCTGACCCGGGAAGGTGACGTACCTCTCGCAGAGGTACGCCCCGACTACGCGGCGGAGGTAGCGAGGCACTCCATGATACCGGAGTGCCTCTTCGATACAGGCCCAGGGCAAGGTGTTGAAAGCGTTGACGATGTCGAGTGACACCGCCAAAATCACCTCGCCCCGGGCAAATGCTTCCTCCGCCTGGATTTTCACTGACATCACCGCATCAACGGTGGAGCGCCCCTGGCGGAAACCGAACTGGTTATCCGCCAGGTCCGGCCCTACTCCTGTTAAGTGCCGGACGAGGCGGCCTGCGATTATTCGCTCGCAGAGCTTTGCCGCCTCGTCCAACAGCACTATGGGCCGGTAGGCGGACGGACTGTCCGCCGGGCGCCCCTCCTTCTTCAGCAGGACTAAACGGCCGGTTTTCCAGATGGTCGGAAACCGGCCCTGCTGAAGCGATGCGGTAACGATCCGCAGTAGTCGGGGCTCGAGGGCCTCGTAAGCCAGGACCCAGATTCGGCCAGGTATGCCGTCGGGTCCTGGGGCGGTGTTTTTCGCCTGAAGGCGTTTCACCGCCACCCTCGACTCTTCCCGGGTCACCTCGGGGACCACGTCGTCCTCGCCGCAGCCCACCGCGTTGGGCGTGGGCGGAGCCATCGTGGGAGGCATATGCTCTGTCCTTGAAGGGAACAGAGCAGCCAGAATCTCGTGGAGGAGATCTGGCTCGAGACTCTGGGTTACCGGGGGGCCACCCTGGCGTAGTTTACCGCGTACTACGCGGTAAGGGCGCCCCCACGGATCCCGACTGAGCGTCTCGAGCATCTCCTCCCGAGCAAGGGCCTTTCCTTGCTCTATGGCTCTACGGAGCGCCAATCTGGCTGCTCTGTACCCCTCGTAGAGCTCGGCCTCCCTTGCGGACGTGACCTGCGAGCGGCCCCGCCTGCGTCGCTGACGGGTGTACTGGCGACGGACCGCCGTGCACGCTACGCGCAACTGCGCGATTTCGGCGGTCCACCAGTACACCTGACGCTTGGCGGGGATCGGCCCCCTAATCCGGGGCATCGCCGCATCGCAGATTTTCGTCACGTCCGCTCGGAGTGACTCCGCCTCCAGGTCGACGTCGGCAGGCCTGTCCGGTAACTCTCCTGTCACCCAGGCCTGCACGACGACGGCCTCCTGAAGCGCCTCGATGTTTAAGCGCTTCAGGGCCCAACGCGGTCCTTCCGCCACGGGGGTCCTACGGGCTGGTCCGTCCGAGGTCTGGGTGGAGACGTCGAACCGTATGTAACGATGGTCCGACAACGTCTCCACCCCCTCAAGGACTCTCCAGCCCCGAACACGGCGTGCTAGAGCAGGGCTAGCGAACGTTAGGTCCACTATCGACCCGCCCTGCTGTCGCACGCACGTGTTAACGGACCCCCTGTTCAGGAGGAGTAGGCCCGATGTTATGGCCCACTCCTCCAGCACCCTACCCCTGACGTTCGTGGCCGGGGAACCCCAAGCCGTAGACTTGGCATTGAAGTCCCCGAGCACTAGGACGGGGTGAGGGTGGCTGCGACCTACGACGCTTTGCAGGTCCCCGAGGAATCCCTCAAAGTCGGCGAGACTCATACTTGGGGGTGCGTACACCCCCACTACTACTACGCCGCTGTGATGTGCCGCTACGTATCTCCTCCCCCTCAAGATGTTAGAGAGGGGGGGGGAGCCGGCGGCGGCCTGGGAAATTAAGGCCACCGAGCCGTCAAGGTCACCCGCCCAGTTATCGTCGGGCGGGATAAAGTACGGCTCGGCCATCACAGCGACGTGGATCAACCACTGCGCCATGCTTTGGAACAAAAGATCCTGGGCCCTGGCGCAGTGGTTGAGATTCCCCTGCAAGAAGTGGAGTGCCGCCATCACGGGCACTCCACATCTATCTCCAGCGACACCGGCGCCTCACTGGCGGCGGGCGTTGCAGGGGGTTGAGGAGGGGCTCTCCGGCGCTTTCTCCCTCTCCCTCTCCTACTCCTGGTTCCAGGCTTGGACTTGGGTCCCGGCGTATGGCAGGCACTGCCTCCCACTCGGTGGCCGGCGGGCTTCCCTGCAGCCGCACACACCGCGCAGTGCGGGTCAGCGCTGCAGCCGCCGGCCATATGCCCAGGTTGACTGCACCTGTAGCATAAATTGCTGCAGTCAACCTTGGAGGTGCATCGGCTGCCCAGGTGCCCGTCTCGTTGGCACCTGAAGCACCTCAGGGGCCTGAGAGGCAGGACTGTGGCCTGAGCCGAGACCCATCCCACCAGGAGTCGGCGGCCGTCCGCGAGCATCTTCGCCGCCTCCACCGGACAGGTGACCACGGTCGTCCATAGCCCCCTAAGTCCGGGGCGGACGCCGTTTGATCTCACCTTGTCCGGTGGGCAGCCCGCGGTGCTGGCCACGGCGGCTACCACCTCTTCGGGGGTCACGGACTCGTCCAGGTCCGAAATACGCACATTCGCACACTTTATGGGCCTGGACACCCTAACCCCCTCCGGCACGACCTCCCTAATCTTGGCGGCCAGGGCATCCGCCTTGTCGCCACTGCCCGCCCCCGGTATTTCGAGGAGATAACCTCCGGTGGCCGCTTTGCGCCACCGTATACCGGGGGTGCCGACGTCCGCTACGCTGACCCCCGCCTTTATCTGCTTCAGGACCTCCAGGTAGGAGAGTCCCTTCTCCTGTCCCCCCTGTTGCAGCGTCAACGTCACTGCAGACGATTTGGGGGGACGGAGGTCCTGGGTTCTCTCCTTCCTGGGGGCCTGTTTCTTCGTCCTCTCCGTTCGGGGCCGTCCGTTTTTACCAACCAGCACCCATTCGTTTCCACGCTTGGGTGCCGGTCGCACCCCCTTGTCGGTGGCCGACGCCGGTGCCTTGGCCCTCCGTCTTTTCCCCCTTTTAGGGCGCCTAGTGACGGCTGCATCCGGGGGCCGCACTCCGCCCGGAGAGAACGCTCCAGATGGAGTTGGAGCTGGAGCAGGAGCTGGAGGTGCTGGAGGCGAAGCTGGAGCTAGAGCTGGAGCTGGGGCAGGAGCGGCTCTCCTGTCAGCGGCCAAGGATGGCCGCAGGCGTTTGGCCGGAAGGAGTCTGTCCTCCAGGGCTTCGAGGCGCGCGCTCATCATATTTCCCACTTGGGCCGATAATGAGCGCGCCATCTCCTCGAACTTCTTATTGAGGTCCTGGAGTACATCCTCCCCCCGGGAGCGTCCCTGCTGCCGCTGCGGAAGGGGCGGAAACTTGGGCCCGGCTGTCCACACCGACGGTTGAGCGGCAGGGGCGTAAGGAGCGAGGACGCTAGATCCTGCTGGGACCTGGAGGCGAGATCTGGTCAACTCCATTTTGACCTCCGCCAGCTCTTTGCGGAGGTCCTCCATCTCTCGCTCCTGCCTAGCGTTCCTCTCCGCCATCAGGTCGTAAGCTGCCTTCAGCTTGGCCATCTCCTCGTCAGGTGTGTGACTGCAGAGCTCCGTAACCACCTCAACTAGTGAGGCCGTCGCATCGTTGATGGCCCGGATGCATCCACCCTGGAGGTGTCCTGACTTTTTGGCGACATTGCTTATCATGTCAATGTCGCCTATCGCCCTCCAATGCAGATCCAGGATCAACTGCTCAGTGGTGGCCGGTGGAGGTGCAGCCCTTCGCGCGGCTCGCTCTCGGCGCAGTCGAGACGCCATCGTCACGACGTCCTCCTCTGCCTTCCGAGTGGCCTCCTCCTTTCGAGTGGCCTCCTCCTTTCGAGTGGCCTCCTCCTTTCGAGTGGCCTCCTCCTTTCGGCTGGCCTCCTCCTTCTTCTTGAGGAGGGCGGGGTTCGCCTGCGCTTCGGTGAGCCCAGAGAATTGGCCTGTGGTGCACGGGCGACCTCGTCCTCGACCTCCTCCTCCTCCTCTTTTTGAAGAGGGAGTGCAACGCCCGGTAACACCTGCTTCCGGCTCCGTGTCCGAAGAGGCCACTGACTGCGCCTCCGTAGCGTGTTCCGCCTCAGCAGTGTGCACCGCTTCACTCACCTCTACCTCTACAGCCTCTGTGGCCGGGCTATCCTTGCCACCCTCGGAGGGAAGCTCCAAAGGCGGAAGTTTGTCCGCTGCCACCGTAGGCAAATCCTTGGTCCGTAATCGTGTAGCCATCGTCGTCGTTTTTTTGGCAGAATCGGGTATCCGTGTCACTGCCTTGGTCCGAGTTCGTGTGTTCGGCAAAGTTTTGCCCCCCCCAGAGAACGTGGGGCAGCCCGAGCCCGAGGGCCCGGGGAGGGATTCTCCACTTCCGGTGGAAGTGGTACCCTCCTGGGGTAGTTTACTTTTGGACTTTGCGCTTTTCATTGTGTACATGAGAATCTTGTACAGTTCGCAGTACGCCTGCCGAGACTGATGTAAATCAACCAGTCCCGCCAGCCGCTATCCGGTACTAGGCCGTTGGGGTTCAGACTGAACCCTCCTCCGCCCTAGCCCGGTACTGAGTGCGCTGCTCACACGCCACACTCAGGAGTATTTATCGGCTCTCCAGCCTAGATCCGTGGTGTTCTGCCGAAACAGGGTCACCTCGAGTAGGTTGTGGCTCTTCACCACGCACCACGGTCTTGGAGTGGCAGGCTAAGGCTCCACAGAGGGAGCTGTATTGCGCCTGTGGGTCCACTCCCTGCGGGTCCCCCCCAGCCCCGCTTGACCCCAACCCCGCTTGACCCCAAGCCCCGCTTGACCCCAACCCCGCTTGACCCCTGGTACACCTGAGCGTATCGGGTGGGGTGGGGACAGTTCACCTTCCACTCTAAAGCGGAAAGTCTTATCTGATAGAAAATCGCGAATTATATGAACTAAAATATCGGGAACGCGAGACTGAATGAGTTTATGAACGAGCCCGGCGTGCCAGACCTTGTCGAAGGCCTTGGCGACGTCGAAGAAGACTGCTATTGTGCGTTTCGGTTTAGGCTTCTTCGGATTTACATCCGGATTGGGATCTTCGTTCCAACTGCCGAAGATGTACTCCGTGAGGCGGTGTACCTGATGTGTGCAAGAGTGTTTGGCACGAAAACCAAACTGCTTAGGTGGTAACAGACTTAATTGGGATATGGAGGCTTGGAGACGGTTCAGAAGGAGCCGCTCATATAACTTGCCTAACGTATCGAGGAGGCTGATCGGCCGATAGCTATCGGCGCACCTCTCTCTATTGACCCTACCATAAAATACGAAACGTAGCTCTCTGTCTATATCCATTAACTTACATTTCTCTCACAACTTCCGTTCATCTCGCCCAATCACACTTTTCGTAACGCTCTCGTCACGCAATCACCTCCTTACTCCTCAAGTCAAGCATGTGTAAAGAAGTATTACTTCAAAAAATCGCAGGAACAACATCTGGTTGTGAATCGCTATGCTCATGAAGGACCTGATACATCAGAAAATAATATAACGTATGGTAACCCTACATCATCAAATGATGGATAAGGTTTTGATAGACTTCTAAGAATAAGATCCGTAATTTTAAAATTTGTTTGTACAACGCACTTTATCTTTTAGATCTATACTGATGCTTTTTTAATGTCAAGTGCGAATCGTGAGTACAGCTTCGAAAATATTTAAGGTCGCTTAAGGCAGAGTGTGCGGTTCGTTCGATAACTTTCTAAGACTTTTCGGTGAAGATTTGTCAAGGAATTATCGTTTCTTTTTTTTTTTTTTTTATTTACCCTATTAACGACTTACAAGTCTCAAGTATACATGAATCCGAAACGCGACAAACTAAAAAGAGTATAAAATTATGTCGAATATGTTTGGTGAGGCAGGCGTGTAAATAGCCGTGCTCACTCAGCGGCTTGAGAACTTATATGACTGAACACGTGGTTACATAGCAGCTTAACTCCAATACATATTATAAAACAAAGTCGTCCTCCCCGTCTGTCTATCTGTCTGGATGTTCGCGATAAACTCAAAAACTACTGAACGGATTGTAATAAGGTCTTCTCCGATAGATGGAGTTATTCACGGGGATGGTTTCGGTATATAACTTGTCAAGGGCTTTAATGATAACTGTTGAAAGAATCGGAAAAAGTAAAGCCGTATTAAGCGTTTCATGCACATAAGTATATATCTTTTTATTATTAGGGCAGCGACAACGGCGGGACAACTGATGATCCGAACGCATCATCTCCCTTGTAATGTATGAAATGATAAAAGAGTAATAAAATATAATTTAAACGGACAGTATTTATGTAACAGTACTTATTGTTATAAACGATGCAATTGAGATAGAAAAAATATGAATGCGCAGTATACAAGCTATAGATCCGCTTTGGAAATGTGTTGACGTGAGATCTTCGTGTTTTCCTTTCATTATAATCAAGCGATTATGTATTTTATACTTTCACTTCAAATTACTTTAGTATAAGTTTTTAATATCGTTTTTGAAGTTATACTTCTTTTGGCGCGTTTGGGAGTGAGTTTATACGGTGCGCGCGCACACCGGTACCAAAACGCGACACAATGAAGTTGATCGGTAATTTACTGTCAAATTTTCAGGAGAACTGATAACTATATTCAAGGTAAAGTTGTTTATTTCATCAGTATTAAGTCTTTTTTATGCGATTGGAGGTAAACGAACAGACAGGTCACCTGACGGTAAGTAATCACTGCCGCCCATGTAAACTCGCGAAACGAGAAGCATCACAGATGGAAATGAAGATGGATGGTAAAAAAATGAAAGAATCGTGACGGAAAAATCTTACACTTTTTTCACCTAGCCCACATCCGTACGTACTTCGTCCGCTGAAGAAACTTCGTTCGATTAAAATGTCGATAAACCCGATCGAGTTTCTTACCGGCTTTTCGCGACGGCAGGTATTTATTCGAATGAGAACTAGTGTTTTAACATTCATGTGTGCATTCTCAGGTTTAATAAAGTATTTTAATTGCGATTTTAAGACAGTAAATAGTACAGAACAAACATCCGGGTACTTGTTTATCCGTAAAAAAATCTTGCAAGGTAATTAAGCAATTTTGTGAATGTTGCATCGCAGGTTTTTAATTCTCTTTTAGACTCAATCAAAAGTTGATTTTCCAAAAGTAAGCGAGACAGACCAACTAAGATATCTGTATTAACATTTTTTTTCCAGATAAATGATATTAATGTTAATGTATCTTTCTTTGTCTGTTTATTTGATACTACTTCAAAATGAAAGTCACGAATAAATTACAATTAAATTTAGTTTAGACGTAACCTTGGATCTGAAGAAGTAAGTGGCGACCTTTTATCCTCAATATACATAAACGCTCGCACATGAAAACATTAGTATGTAATAATTATTTATAAAGGAGAACTAAACATTAAGTAAACACCTGCCTACCTACAGTATTTATACTATGAATGACTTCCATCAAATGATTGTATGAAAGTAAAAAAAAAAAAGTTGCGTGTGTCAGCTCCGAGGCAAGACTGAAGTTTTACTCCTTAAGAACGATTGTCTTTGAACAGGAGACCTAAAAAATGCTTAATTGACTAAAAAAGGACAGATATTATGTTAAAGGGTAAATAAACGCATCTATGAAAATACTTAATGATTGTATATATTTTTATTCTATTTACATTGTTTATGACTATTCGGAAAAATATTATACAGCGAACATTTGACATAAGTAGAACCATACCTCGTCGTCCCCAGTGTTCTATCAGAAACAATATTTGAATTAAGTTCGGATTTTAAAAATTGTATGCATCTCATTCCGCCATCTTGTGAAAAGTGCGCATAATAGATTGCGCACAAAAACGTAACTGCTGTCATTCGATTATATGAAAATCGCATCCTTAAGGAGTAAACTCCAAAAAATGTTTTTAATAATTTTTTTCTGCGACTAGCTTTTGTCTGCGGCTTCGCTCGGGTTAATATAGATTTGACGTAACCCGCGAAGGAAGTACATTTTAAGGATAAAAGGTATTTATTCTCTCTGTCCTTTTATGTACTTCTGATAACGTGTGTGGAAAATTTCAATGATTGGCTTAGTTGTTAAGACGTGAAATTGTAGCAAATAAACAAAATCACATTGGCATTAACTTACACATCTAAATATAAATGACTGATTACTTTACATTATTATCGACGTGATAACGTCTTATAAATCCACGCACGAAAAAGCCGGACTAATTGTCACGTTCCGCCTAAGCGTTCGGCTTGTGTCGCATCTATTTCTCTTCCACTTCATCTATAATTCAGTGATAAATCATTCAATACATAACAGTAGGCAATTTTTCATCGATGTTTTCTTATGACGTTATTAAGTAAAATTATCGTCCATAAACCGACTTTATTTTTTTTCTCAATTACTAATTTCCAAAACGTCGATTAAGTTATCTAAGTCAAGCCCGCATTTTGACGCGATTATGATTCAGTGGGAACGTGTTGGCACTGCATTGTACGACGTAGATTCAAATCCTATTTTGAATTGGCAGCTTTTAGTGAAGGAGAACCATAATTAAACCATAGTATGGTGGTATACTTTTTACAGACTATCGTTTGACCACAATATCATCGGATGTTAAATCATTATGTAGTCTAAGATGGTCACGCTAAAGGTAGAGGGAGACTGGCTCTCAAGTGCAGTTGCCTGAACACACCAACAGGGCTTGGCGGCAGATTTTTAAACACGAGAGTGGTAGCCTTCCACCGCCATGCTATGGTTCCATCACGATGTTCTCCTTCACTGAAAGCCTGAACTAACTTTAATCGACGCAATGTCCGAACACGCTATTAACTAAGTTTTTATCGCTTCAAAAAACTTAAAATATCACCCTATTACTGTACGAAGTGTTCACCTGAGTATTCTGCTAATCCTGTACCTACATTGAATCGACTACAGGTAATACATTTAAATGTTATATAAGGGTATATGTATATAACATCTATAGAGTGAAATAAAACAAAGAACTATTTTCCCGGTAAGCTTATATTTACCGCGAACGCGTCGATGTATAGACAATAAGCGCAATTATGTTACATGACGCGGTCGTACCGGATGTGAGACGTCCCTGACGTTATATACCAAGCGTACAGTACGATAAGTCTGTAAGGATATGCGTGTAACGCACATTCGTAAATTTTCTGTGACAAAACGCTGATCACTCGAAATCTTCTAAGCTTGTAGTTTTGAGATAAATTAATAATATGACGAAATATTTTAACGTTTTTATGGTTTTTTTTGTCGCTTAATGCGCTTAATGATCAATTGATCAATCTCTCGACAATCGTTTTTTTTTTTTAGTGAAACCTATATCATTATGGGTTTAGTTGTTATGGCGCGAAGACGTACAACCTTATAATAACGGTAAGGAAATAACATAGATTAGCAAGAATTAGTGGCCGCCTGGGACTTTATTTATGTTTGTTTGACTATCAGTGTATGTTTTATGTATTTGTACTAATTATCTATATATGTATTTTCGTTGCTTTATTTACTAAAGTAAAAGTAGTAAAAGAAAAGAATAAATTATCGCATATGAAGAATATAAATATATTCGACTAAAATAACATTTATCTATTTTAAAATGTCTTTTACAAATACTGAACTGAATTAGTATTACCTCAGTTAAAAGTAAATAAAGTTAAGATAATTGTATAAAAATATAATTTATCTAAGTATGGCGATATTGTGAAGAATTTAGTTTGTAAAGGACATGTGTTAAAACATTTAATTTCATTATATTTGTACTAAAAAAAGCTTATTAAGGACAATAAAAAATGTATACTATAGAATTTACAAGAATGAAATTAGACACCGAAGTGCTTTATATAACGTAATTCAGCATTGAAGTGTTCATTCTCTATGGAAGATAGATAGACGATTAAAAATAGAATAATTTCTGTGATGTTGGTGGCAGGACATTTCATCTGATAAGTGGCTAATAATAAAATAAAAATGATATCAGGTTAAACTTTCCATACTGTTTACTCATATATTAAATAGCCCTGACAGTAAACCAACTCTGATGCATTGTAATCAGCACACGCAAGTACTTTCATGTAAATTTGCATAAACCTTGTATAGGGATACTCGATATGGCTCGGTTATATAACTTTTTTATTATGCATGTCACCGCTAAAAGTCGAAAATTGTTAATATGCACAAAATACCTAGATTATTTGCAAATTAACTGATTTGTACCATTAACATGCGGAATCGAGTTTCTCATATTTATGCTTATGCACGGCCGTAAGCACTTCAGCTTTAACCTCCCAGGGTAGGGAGCCGGCTAGTAAGATGGTATACGATATTCACCCTCAGTGCCACAGTGCGCTGCACAATGCATAGTCAAACCTTTTTTTTAACGTGGGGAAACCTATCATGGGTACCCTCCTCCTAAGGCGAGCGCACTCACTCATTTTGGGCCTCCTTTTTTACGTGGAGAAATCCTGCATGAACACAACCTCGCGTGGAAAGACTGGGTAGAATGGAACTCTTACCAACTAAAACCCTACGGTGTCCATGCGCCGCTGTAATGGAGCGCCACGAAATAAGTCGGCCCTCCTGCGGTAAAAAGAGACAACTTGGTGTAACCGTAGCTGTTTTCCAGCCGGGCGAACCAGTGCAATGGAAAGACGGGACCCTCGATTCAACTCTCCTTATTCGGTAAGCGCGGACGTCGAAGGCAATTAAATTGCTCCCTATCATCCATTCAAGATCTACACGGGCGCTGGTGTTCATTGTCTGCTTCTGCCTATAGGAGGCATACAGCTGGCTCTCCCCTGTGGTGTTACGCTGGCCTTCCATCATCGGTGCACTAAGCGCAATAAAATTCTACAGCTGTGCATTGCGCAGTCAAATCTAACCTAAACTAGAATGTCAGTACTAAGTCACTACACCATAATAATTATAGTATTTAATACTCACCATTGTGTATTTACACCATTCAAATGAGATATGAAACAATTTCGGTGCTGTATCGTATAAGTTTAGTCAATCTGTGCATTACCCAGATTATCTGTGGAATAGCTGATTGCCGTCCTTCAACGGTGACATATTCATATGAAGTGTAACTTTTACGCCTCTTTCGGAATAAACGTTAAAGAGTTGACACCAAAAAATAAGTTTATACTGAAAAGTCGTTATTCAAATGAGCTACAAAATCATATTAATCAAAGAGGCAATTACGAAAGCCTTACTACTACCGGTTCGGAATCACGCGCGAATACAGGATTTCATTTAGGCGTATAATCGGAGGTTTAACCGGTGGAATGTCAATTATCAAGTCCACAGAATCGAACCCCGGCATGTACCAATGAATTTTTCGGAATTCGCGTACATTCACTGATTTAAATTGGCAACACTGCCGGTTGACGGTGAAAGAAAACATCGTGAAGAAACCTGAACCTGGGAAATATTCTTCTAGTACCACCGTACGTGGGAAAATATAGAACTGAGAATTACTTGGTGTTTGAAAGCGCCGATATGATTATGCCCATACCTTCCTTCGGGAAGAGACCTATGACCCTATTGTGGGTCTCTTATATACTGATGTGATTTAGGCAGTGTGAGTGGTGAAAGCTTTTTTATGTTGTTGCTTATCCTCCGACAATGCATTTGTGATAGCTTACTTGGACACCGTGTCGATCGACGTAGGTTTGAATCCCTGTAATAAGCTTGAGCTTTGGATGAAGGAAAGCATACCATACCCATAACATAGTAGGGGTTTTTCTAAGCCCGTTTGGCTAGCTACAAGACTCCAGTTGAAAGTCTGTATCCAAGGGCCTGTAGGTGTATTTCGCCAAGTATATTCGAGACCTAGTCCTCTAGGCGTGATGTGTTTATTTAGCGCGCCTGGTGGAAGTTGTACTGTCCTGATAATAAAAAAAATACTAGTATAAGACAGTATTCTCATTGTGAATCGAAACCACTCTTAAATCCATCTGAAAACACACAAAAAAAAAACAAAATCTAGTCCAGCGATTTAGGTGTTCAATCAGTTACACAAGTATATAAGAATTATATATATATAATATAGTAAGAACACAGTTCCTTTGACCAAAGGGCTATTATAGAGTGGATTAATATGTGAACGATGGTGATGTCTAGGAATTCACTCCTCTCTGTGCATCCACTAAAGACGATTGTAACGTGTATTGTATTATATATATTAAAAAGATAAACCCTATAGAGTTTCTCGACAATTCTCCTCGATGACTGGATTGTTTTCCGAACCGGTGGTAATTTTGACGTTAATAAGCGCCTTCTCGGGGCCTAAACTAAATAAAGTATTTTTTATTTTGATTTTTGACTATATGATGTAGAATGTTTCGTGGATAGAGTTTCTAGGCTACTTATTTTATGGTATCGATTGACTCTTTGCCCTTACAATATTTGGCAAAAGTATAAAGAATATATAAAAAAAAACATCGGAATTCTGACCAATAGTATATGTAAATTTATAAATTAAAATTAAAGAATTTCAATCAGTAACCGTTTAAATTGAAACGTGCGATATATAAATAAAACCGTTTGAACATAAATGCCAGTTATAATTGTGTACAATCAAAGTCAGTGGGTTACGCCAACACGTTCTAACATATAACACTGCCCATCTAAATTTAGGTATGCTTACCTAATACGCGCGTCATTGCTCCGACGCTGATCTGACTCGTATAGCGAAGGTTAATTTAGGTTAATCGGTATCGATGAATGTTAATTTGGAAAGTTAAAAAAAAATATTTCTCAATATTTGCGCGCCCTTCGGAGTCCAGTTGGAGGTTGCCCGTATTACTTTTTGATTTTGACTGGTATTTCGCTGTGGGGGAAAGCAGCTGAGGTAAATACTATACTGTTATTAGAAAAACCGGCAGTTCAAGCAATATACAAAATGGGACCTCGCGAATCATTAAATACTAAGGCTCAAGAATTGGATATCTTAACTCTACCCTCCCAATACATTCTTGACAATTTAATGTACTTTCGCAAAAACTTTGAAAAACTGGATTTAGAAACTGGATTTAGTAAAAAACCCGGTGTGACATAAATACTATAAAATGTGACAAACAGATCGTCCATATTTACAGACACAGTAATAATACCAGTAACAGTTTTTTTAGGTAATAGTGTTAGGCTTTATAACAATGTCCCAAAGCATATTACCGATTTGCCCGTTTGAAAGTTTAAGCGCCATGTCAAGAGGGTTTTAGTGTCGCAGGATTCTTATAGAGTGGATCAATATGTGAACGATGGTGGTGTCTGACTCCTCTCTGTGCACCCACTAAAACTAATGTAACGTGTAATGTATTTTAAATGTATACCTAATATGTTAAAAAGACAAACACGATGGTAATTTGGACGATCGTAAGCGCCTTCTTAAGGCTTTAATTACATAAAAAAAAAAAAAATTTGATTTTTAGCTCTCAACGGTGAGGGGAATTGTTGGGACAGTTTATGGAATATCTATGGTTTTGATGAGACAATAAATATAACCGATGAAATGAGGATGGCTTGATTTATAACATGTTGGAGCATTGCATCGATCGACGTAGGTTCGACATCCTTGCGACTGAATCGGAGCTTCGTGATGGAACCATAGCATGGTTTTCCCTAAGCCCGTCCGATTAGCTACGGCCATCGCATCGACCGACCGACGTAGGATCGACATCCTTGCGACTGAATCGGAGGTTTGTGATGCAACCATAGCATGGTTTTTTCCTAAGCCCGTCCAATTACTACCACTCTCAAATTGAAAATCGTCAAGCACCTGTCGGTGTGTTCCGGCAGATGCACTTGAGAGTCATTCCCGCTCTATATTTAGCGTATTTACGTACTTAGACAACATCGTCATTTACCATCTGATGAGGTTGTGTTGTTAGACAGTAATTAAACCGCTTCATATTTAGCAACATTCCGTGTCTACTACAGATATACTTCCAATTTCATTAATTCCTCTACAGATTACTTAATGTAATAAAATATATGCTAAAACTTGACCTGAGAATACGCCACTGTTAAACATTAGAATTATGTGAATCGGTTTATTGGTTTCCAATTTATAACTTTTATCAACTAACAGATAAAGAAATAATGGTCTTTTATAATACTGTCATAATACCAAGGGCTACCATGCATTTTCGTGTCATGAGAGATTTATGCGTACATTGATAGCGAAAAGTTTTTTTTGATACTTTTGTAAGGGTTCCTCTGAAACCGTAGATCTGAAAAGTTTTTTTATGGACGAATCTAAAAATTAGATACTTGAAGCTACAATTTGCTTTATTTAAGGCACGGCCAGTTGCTGCTGTTCATAATCACTCAATAATTTTGTTTTTTATGTCTCCTAATTTTTGTGATTAGTTTATATCAATTAAAATACGGGGTGGAACACTCTAGATCAAATAATGCTTTGGCTTTGAGACGCACTATTTTTTTTCTTTTATATACACCATTCAGAGCGATGAGGTTTTAATTTGTGTGTATATTCCCACGCATCTATGAATCACAACGCGGGCTTATTTTTACTACGAGTTTGTTCATGACGTTCGGAGAGAATTCTAGAATGTATCAAATATATTTTTAACGTTAGCATATAGGACATATCTGTACAGTTTGTAACTGATAGGTTCTGTCCTATATTAACAGATAATCTATAACATTAACCTCAAATACCTCAATTCGATTATCCAATCAAACGGTATTTTCCTCGAAACATAGTTGAGAACCAATCAAGTTTCGATACCAATTAAATTTTTGCCAAATTAGAACCTTTAACAATTTTAATAATGAACGATAATTAGTGAATCATAAAGGCGTTTAATTATATAATTGCTTTATTAGAAAACACTTCCTTCAGTTTTAATGTAATCGATTGTAACCTTCTGTTAATGAACGCAAAGCTTAATGAAACTGATGTAGGAATATCTAGAAAATTCTATAATTATATACTTTCCTGAGCATTAAAAAAAAAATTATCGCCTATTCATTCATTCTCTAGAGTTGATGATTACTTTTTATACTTTGGAGTTTGTCATTTGACCACAATCTCGTTTTATATGAAATGACGATATGGTGTAGGATGGTAATTCACGCTAAGCCTAAAGGAGGCCTGGTTATCAAGTGCAGCTGCTGGAATACACGAACAGGTGCTTGGCGACAGATTTTTCACTTCAGGATGGTAGCTAGACAGGTCGACTTAGAAAAGAGCCCTATCATCATGCTATGGTTTTATCACGATGTTTTCTTCACGCAAAGCTGCGAATCAGAGTCGCAAGAATTCGAAACTAAGTCCATCGCTTCAACTTACAACTAGTAATAATGGAATGTCCGACAATGTATAAGAAGTTATTGAAGACATCGTTATATTGTTGCCGACTGTATGTTATCCGTTATATTGCTAACATTGCCATCGTCCGCTGTTATCGCAACGCGCAAACAAGCATTATGCAATAACTAATATGTGTGAAATGGAGAGCACTTCACGATATTTACGCTCAAAATCACGATACGAAATTGTAAATATGTATTTAATTATTACATATCGTTATTGCATAGTAAAACAGTATATTACCAACAGCAGAATTATTGACAACACACTGTGCCTGTGAGTAAGTTTATTTATAACCCTACTGAAGTTATAATTAGTCTTTTGGTGCATTATGTGAAATCGATTAAAGTGAATTCTTAGCTTGATATAGAGATTTCGAGCGACGGTGTAATACGTCATAGAGTAAGTTTCAGCTTGTAACAGGAGTTTCTCGCGTCCTTGTAACATGTCATGAAGTAGCTTAAAATATAAACTGCAAGTGCAGGCTTTAAAATACAATGAAGCCATTTTTAGCTTGAAGGAAAGTTACTGCACCGATGTCACATACAACGTAATTACCTTTTACACGTATGAGTTCGTAAAATATACATGCTTGGTACACGTGTATGTTTCACGAATTCATATATGAATGAAATAATAGTTAGCTTAGTTTAGCTTAACTTCGTTAGACTCAGGATATTCGTTGACAGTCCAAGTCGAGGCGCGACGTGCGCCCTTGTGCTGGTTGCCTATATAAAATCGGGCCGAGTGCTTTAAGCGCTCCCCTTAGTAGTCCGGTGAAACTGTAGAGGCCATGCCAGGTCAAAAGTGTAGACAGTTCGAAAAAATAAAAGCTAGAAACAGAAGTTTCTCGCGTCCTTGTAACACACCATGGAGTAAGTATTAGCTTGAAACGGAAGTTGTGCACGTGGTTGTAACACATCATATATTAATTGATAAATAGTTTTGGTTTGATATGTTATATAAAAAATTCGTTTTATTATGGTGTTATTAATTTTATCTATATAACTATCCCTATTTATATTTTATTACTGTCTAAAATGCCTTATTTTTTTACATTTGCATGATGTACCTACAATATTATCTTTCCCACAATACAACTGATCAGCTGGAAGAAAACCTTATAATATGAAACACGTCAGTAATCAAACTATAACGTTGCAATAAAATACAATTCATTCATTACGGTTTAAAATAAAACAGATTATGACACTGGCAAATTCTTACGCGACGTGAAATGAAGAAGAAAAATCTTTAAACTTCCATTATCGAATTATGATCTTTCGTTTATCTTTATTTTATCCGCCATAAATATCAACAAGGATACCGTCGTTTGCAGACGAGAATGTGAACCTGTCTGTATGATTAAATGTTTGAGTATTTATGTTAACATTTCTATAGAATGAATGAACTAAAGGTGCGTCCAGATGATTACTTGTTATTAATCATTTTAAAGTCGCCTGCGTGATATATTGTGTCATGTGATCGGTTACGTTATGTGTTATCACTACGTTATTTAAATAAAAATATGCTACATTGTTATAAATACATTTTTTAAAGCCCAATATAGAATAGAGCGTTGTTTTTTACGTAATAGTGTTAGGTTTTATAATAAAATTCCAAAGCACGTTACCGATCTGCCGGATACTAATTTCAAGCACCATGTCAAGCAGGTATTAATATCTAAAGGCAGGGTGGATCAATATGTGAACGACGGTGACGTCTGGAAATGACGCCCTCTCTGTGCATCCACCAAAACCGAATGTTTTAAAAATGTGAGTTATAATATGTTAATGAAAAGATAAAACAGATCGAGTTTCTTGCCGGTTCTTCTCGATGACTGGGTTGTTTTCCAAACAGGTGGTAACTTTGACGTTCATAAGCGCCTTCTCAGGGCCTAAACTGAATAAAGTGTTTTTGATTTTGATTTTGTTTGTTTAAACGTAAGTGGAAGTAAAAATCAGATCTCCAATTGTTTTTTTACTGTACTGTCTACCAGCTTTTACGCACGGCTTCACTCGCTTTAATGTAGATTTGATATATGCCTAGGGAACCGTAAATTTTTTCTGTACCTCTGACAACGTGTACGTAGAATTTCATAATGATTCGTTGAGTCCTAAAAGCGAAACAAACTACCAAATTCACTATTGCATTATTAGTATTAAGATTTTTTGCAATCATTCTAATGAATACATTATAATGAAAACAACATTTAAAAGACACGTAGAAACAAAAAAAACCTATGTGTGTGTGTGTGTGTACGTATGTACACAAGTTAGAAGTTATACTTCTTCAGCTTAAAAAAAGAACAATAAATACCAACCGCATTTCAATAAAAAAAACATAATTAACTTTAAAAGGATTTCAATGAATTTTCTATATAAATATAAAGAATCAAGTAAGATACCCAGAAGAAGTAGAATAAACTATTTATCAAATAATAATAATAATTTATGATGTACACATATAAAAAGGTAGTTAAACTCAAATCTGTAAATTAACTTAAACCAGTTTATGATATAAAAAAAATACTTATCAAGAATAGTCACAATGAATTATCATTCACCACCATATATAATTTAAAATCACTCACAAATACACATGTATACCATACCTTTGTATGAATATATTTTTTGATATCCGCTGATATAAAAAAACGTATTGTAGATTTATATATATATATTTGAATCACTACCATGAATATAGTTATCAGTTGTCAAGAAAACTTGACAGTTAATTACCGAACAACTTCATGGTGTCGCTTTTAGGTGTCGGTGTACGCATTGTAAAAAATCACTCTCACTATTTTTCCCAAGCACGCTGAAAGAAGTATAACTTAAAAAAGATTAGGTGCGATCTTTTTGATATATTTCCTTAGTAATTAAATAAAAAAACTAAATATTTCTAGATTTTTGTCAACTTCAATGTCATAATAAATATGTTTCTATTTGTTATGACTATAGGAGTTTTCGACTTAGCTTTAAAGGGTAAATATTTTCTAAGACTTCGTAACACTGGCAGAACGGTGTCTCGCGATCGAATGTGTATTTTCTGATGGTCACTGTTATTCTTATAATACGGAGTGCTTTCTTAAGATACTGTTCACTTTATTGTGTTTACAACAAAAAAAGTAAATCAAAAACTGACTTTCAAACCCAATAACGTACTCATAAGTCTGGACGTACCTTTATAAACAATAATACCAGGTACATTAATTCAACGGTTTCGACTCGGTCTCGAACCCGGATTCGTAATTGACGTGGGCGAACCACGCGTTATCATTCATGGCGCCATCGGTACCAGACATTACTAGAAACGGAAATATGAAGATTATGTGTAACACCTAATTTCCTAACTTTTTTTTTTTTATTTTGCAAAGAGACCGTACTTGATTTATATAGACGTAACTTTGTATGTATTAGGGTAGACATTACTTCGCACTTTCGTTTGAAATTGACTGGCCGCTGTCGCGTTTTATTACGAGTCACCCGCTTGCATCGGAAAAGTCAACATCGATCTGAAGATCCTTCGTGTAGGAGCGGAACACGTGTAATCGATTTTAGCCGTTACACGTCAATCTGCGACATATTTTTAATTAATTATATACTTTTTTATATTATTTACATCTTTTATTTCTTTTTTTTTCATTTTATATACACATATTTTATATATTAATTGAGGACAGATTCAACCATCCGCCAATGTCGAGCTTCGTTGGTAGCCTTTTAATTCCTTTTAGTTGTTTTACAACCGTTTTTTGTTGCAGTAAGACGTGACAGCGTCCAAACAATTCTAAACAGAAATGCGAAGTAACGTCCACCCTAATATTTCTTGTGCATATCTTCTTATAATCCCACGCTCTGGTTACAACTATTGTTTAGTTCATATATAAGATAGCGCTTACATAGGTATAATAACATTTTCTCTTTTCCCTGTCAAAATTAGACGAAGGCGATGCGAGTACTTTGAAGGTGCTTCGGGCACCTATACGTGGTATAGGAATATGGAATTTGTTACACACTACAGAAGGATACTAATGGACAACAGCCTTCATTACATCTCTTGGTATTGTAGCGACATATATTCTAGCGACATATACTCATCCGGATTGATTTAACAACCGTGTGTTTTAAATTTCTCCGCTGATGAATTCCCCATTTTTTTTTTTTTTTTTTTGAACTGACCTACACTGCCGGCTTATTCCGCCTTCACAGTTCCACCGGACTACTAAGGGGAGCGCTTAGGGCACTCACCCGATTGTTTTTAGGCGAAACATCTCAAGGGCACTCGGTGCACCTCGGCTTGAGCTGTCGCCGGATTCCCGAACTAACTAAGCTAGCTAAGCTATCTATCCATACAATACTCATATATGAATTCGTGAAAAATGCATGTGTGACCATGCATGTTTCACGAATGTATATGTGTATTTGGTATCTGACTACTGTGTTACGTGACCTATTTCAGTCCGAAAAGGGCAAAAAAACAGCCCACCACTGAGTGCCTAGATGTGCAAGAGTGTGGGGTGATCGTGTAAGTGTAGAACATGTGTAAATCACTGTATTCGCGCGAGTAACATACTCGAGGGCTCCACACCGAGGGACTACCTAGGCTCGAGCTGTTACAAGAAAAATCGCGACGAGTGTGCGGGATCGAATCTTCACCCCCCGCTCACGGAGGCGTGAGCAGAGAGAGTCGCGGGCGTGGGCGCAAACACGCATCTTTTGAGAGGGAATCGAGCTAAAAAATAAAGTACAACGGCACGGTGCCGATTTAACTAAATAATTACGTAACAAATCCTAATATATCGGTCTATTATGTATGAACACGCGGGTTCGATCTGATATTTTGATTTACGCGAATTTATTTATGCGCGGCGCGGGTTAATTGCTGTACCGTGGTCGCGACGGCCGGGAAAGCGGAGATAGCGTTTAAGAGCCCGAGCTCAGACGTACTATTAACTAACGCGTTAAATGCGATTATCTCTTGTACATCGTGTACCAAGAGTAAGCGAGCTATCCAGTCTATACCGGAGGTCGATGCTGAAACCGCGATAGGTGGCGCAGGAGTGGACAGAGCCTTTGGGGGCTGGGGCTTGGCTTTAGGAGCCGAGGGAGCTGGCGGGGAAGGCCTTACGCGCCAGGAGAGCGCGCTCGGCGGAGTAGCGGATGCTGCCGGCGCACTGGAGGTGCCCGGCAGTTCGGGGAAAGCCTTCTGGCTTTGCATGGGCGGAGGCGGAGGCCGATTCGTCCGAGTCGGCGGGCCGTGCGCCCTGGACCGGGTCGCACGACCGCCGCGACGGTGATAGGTCGAGCGAGGCGCACGGGGACACCCGCGATAGTTCGCGGTATGACCCGTTTGCTCGCAGAGGACGCAGCTCGGAGGCTCGACGGATTCGGGAGTGCGGGGGCACTCCTTAGTGGAATGATCCCCGAGACACTTGACACACCTGGGACGCAGGTGGCAGTGTCGGGCGGAATGACCGTACACCTGGCAGTTGTGACACTGCGAGGGTACCTGGGACTTGCGAGGAAGCTCGACGTAGACAGGGGACAGGCCGCAAACTGAGTTGAGGCTGAAAATAGCCTTGCCTTCCAAGGAGCGGTCCAGAGTGACCAACACCAAGTTGAAGGGGGCCTTCGTACGGGGGTGGCGCATGCGCTGCACGCTCCGGACTGGGAAGTCCTGACCGTTCAGGCAATCGCAGATGTCGTATTCGGTGAGCTCAGAGGGAACTCCCCGAATGACGACACGGAGGCGGCGCTCTTCCTCGAGCGCGTGGGTGAAGAAAGGGAGCTTACGCTCCCTGAAGTATTTGGTGAGCTCGCGATGCTCATCGGGGGTCGAGACACGAATAGAAATGCCGGCAACAGTGTTGACGGCAGACTTGTAGACGATTTCCTTCGACTTAAGGTCTTCAGAAATCTCTACCCATCGAGCTTTGTCACGGAAGGTGACGGGAGGCGGTAGGCGTGGCTTCTTAGCCGCGACCGCGGGTTCCGCAGCCGAGGCTCGAGCCGAATTCGCGGCAGAGGGCGTGGGAGAGGCTCGGGGCACCCGAGCGCCACCTATATTGGGCTGCTTTGGGGTCGGACGTCCCGCAGCAGAGTCGCTATCGGTCTGAATCGCGGCGCGTGGGCGTTTACCGCGGCGCGTGACGGTTGTGAAACCGTCGTCATCGGCGGGCGTGGTCGCGGGCGCGGGCACGGTCGCGGGCGCAGGCACGGTCGCGGGCGCAGGCACGGTCGCGGGCGCGGTCGCGGGGACTGTATCGTAGTCCATGTCCGAGTCGTCATCGGAATCGAATTCCGAGAGCCTCGTGAACGGGTCGTCCGGGAGATTCGCGAAAGGGTTCGCGGAGAAACAACGCGGTATCTTACCGGGAGGGTTGCGCGCATAGACTTTCCGGAGTCTGTTATATTCCGTGACGAGATTCGGATCTTCCTTTTCGACGAACATGTGGAAGCGCAACAGTTCTTCGAGGTGGACGGTATCATCGACGGCCGGAAGGGCCGGATGGGCACGCGGGGTCGCGGGGGTAGACATGACTAACCTCCCTGCCTGAGGGGCAGGGGGGTGCGCCTAATTTGAATCTAACGGACAATCCGTGTCCGGGCCAAAGGGAAAACGCGACGCGACGCGAACGCGAATCTTCTCTTCAAACTGCACACGGCGCGGCGCGAAGAACGACGCTCTGCACGGCACACGACGCGCTGCACGACTCTCGAAGCGCAGCACGAGGCACGACGCGTAGCACGGCGACTCGACGCACTGCAAACAGTGTGCACGGCTTCGCACCGAAAAGTGCGGTTTAAATGGTGCACTAATGGAGGTGCACCGTCGCTCTGAAAAGAGCGTACGATCGACAGTAGCCGCTCGAACACACTAAACTTCCGGACACACACGAAAATATCCGACAACTGCGCGCGAGTTGCCGAACTTAACGGACCGTCAGAGCTGCGAGCGGGCGCGTGCGCACTCGGCCGCTGCTCAAACGAGACTCCCTAAAAACTTTTTTCCAGTTTCTGAATTCCCCAATAATAGCTATCACATAAATACACGACTTATATACGACTTAAATAAACTTATTGAATAGAATTGTCATAAATTTTTGTCTCATTTTTCAACCTTGTAGAAATTCCAATGCAAGTCATTGCATTTTTAAAGACTTATTAATAAAGACGTATTTAAAAAACAACGTATTAACTGAGACTAGGGTCATCGGAATATCTGATGTGGTATTATAGCTTTAAAATGTATTTTAACAATTTATAATTCCAAAAAGGCTGAATCAATTTTGTCGAGACTTTTACTAGGACATACAAGATGTTTCAGAGTATTTTTAAGCACGCACTTGACTTCGATCTTGCTTGTTCGAACGTGAAGATGAGGCCGATGGTGGATAGCGCTTACCTGTTATTATTATTTTTTTTATGTCAAAGGGCAAACCAAACAGGCAGGCGGCCCATCTGATGTTAAATGGTTACCGTCGCCTATGGACAACTGCAACACCAGGGGCATCACTGTTGTGTAGCCGACATTAAAGAGCGTGTTTCAATCCTTTTTTGAAGAGCACCATGTCATAACTCTTAGGAAACAACGTGCTTGGTAACCCATTCCACGACATTACATGCTTATTCACTCTTCTCTTGAAGATTCCCAGGCATAACGGGAAGACAGACGCCGAGAGTGAATTCCATTCTTTAATCGTGCATATAATAAATTTGGAAGTAAATCGTTTTGTACAAAACACAGGAATATAAACTACATAAGAGTGGAAACCCTTACGACGTCTAGTTGTCGTGTGGTAGAACTGGGACAAGGGAATTATATCATGTAATAATCCCTGTGCACATTCTCCAAACGGTAACTTTTCTGCGATGCTTTAGATTGAGCGTTCTTCGCTTCGCCACCAACAAGCCGAAGAGCACGGCGCTCAATGGAATCAAAAGCGACCAGCGGATATATAGCTCCACCCTAGATCCACCCTTTAGGTGACAGCAGTATTCCACACATAATATTATTACCAACATGGTGTGAATATCGCTTAACCTGAATACTGAACCCAGATTACGCATATCTATGGGGTTATGTACTAATTATAGAAATTTACAATTTATCGAATCGGGTGAGTGCCTTAAGCGCTCCCCTTAGTAGTCCGGCGAAACTGTAGAGGTCTTGACGGGTCAACAGTGTAATCAGTTCGAAAAAGAAAAAACAATTTATCTGAGTGTATTGCGAATAAAATAGCTTTATAGCACTTAAGGATAAGATAGATAATGACTACCAGTGAAATAATTTCTAAATCTGACCATTTGTTCCGAAGACTACCTTCTTCAAACGAATAACCTTTACGTATTTTTAACTATAGTATATATGATAAGAATATATAGTTTTTAATAATAGTATTTGACAGACAACCTTATGTTCGATTTGAAACCGAATATAAATTTATGCACTTTTCACATATTTCGTACGCATTCCCATATCATCCTTCAGAGGGTAGTGAAACTTAGATGAATCAGTTTCTGTAGGTACTCAAATTAGTACAACGATGTTATAAGAAATGGCGTTAGAGTCGTTTCACTTTTGAGACAAAGACAAAGATAAAAGATTGAATGGGAAAATTAAATCGTTGAATCCAAAATTGCGAGTCACAGTTCTGTATTTAGAAATCGATCTGGTTACCTCTTAGTTGCGCTGCAGGAATACTCCCACAGTGCTGTAGAGTATGTCCTATATTAACAACGAAATAAAAGTACATTATCTTTCGAGTGATTTTTTAATGGCAATATTACACACAAATATATTTGTATATATAAGATTTTCGATATGTACGTTGGTATGCATTATAAATGAGAACGAGTAGCCAAAATTAATAACTACCCAATTCTCAAATTTACGACTTAAGTCGTAAATCTTCATTAATCATTAATCAATCAATATATTAAAAGGAGTCATCTATACATATAAATAAAATTGTATAGCCCGTCGTTGGCCAAGTTGGCCAGCTCTGAAACGGTTGAATTGATTCTGACGAAATTTACGCTACCGACACCAATAAAATTGAATCCTTTTTGGAGTATAATCTAAAGTAATATATATATAAATATATTTGTGTGTAATTACGCTATTTCGTAAAGACTAAGCAGCAGTGCCAAAGTTGAACAAAGATGAAAAATCATAAAATAGGCAAATGAGTTAAAATCACCGTTCAAAAATAAATTATAGGCCACAATTAATTTAAACGAGGTACGCAGTTCCCATGAAAGAAACAACAAAATTGTTTACGCGTGAACGAAGTCGCGAGTACCAACTAGTCCTATTACATAATAAATTATGTTTGTTTACAATTATATATAAATTATCAGTGTGCGTCTGTTCGTAATTCGTATCCTCCGAAATGACTTGAGAAATTTTTATTATCGTACTTTATTGTAACTATGAGATCACCTGGATAGTTCTCAACTATAATTAGATCCTACAGATGGCGCGGTTTTTAGATTTTAATCTTTCTCCATCAATGGTTTTTTTGTCACTTAAGTAAAAACTGATAATCACGAATATTTAGCTCCCAGAATCTTCCACAAAAGTGAAACTTTATTTACATCGTCTCAATTTTTTTTCTCCATTTACCACATGTTGCATTTGCATTGCTCAATTTTCAAAATACTACGATTTAAAAAAAAAATCACTTGCATCGTGGTTTCATTAAAGCACGCAATTTTTATTCAATATAATTTTTTTTTATTCAATACTTATTAAGATTTGTGACAAAACAAAGTCTGCTTGCTAGCTTTTTTTTATATTATAGGGGGCAAACGAAAAGGTGGGTCACCTGATGATAAGTGATCACCGCCGTCCATAGACATTAGCAACACCAGGGGAGTCGCAAATGCGTTGCCAGCCTTTTTAATATATGTAGGCCTCCGGCGCTCTCACAGACTAGCTGGGCTACCTTATAGTAAAAAAAAACACAAGTAACACTTTCATTTTATATAAACTCTTTTATTATTTCCCATATATCACTCTGTCTCTTGTAACTATGGTAAGTACATTTGTTCCCGTATTTATATATATACAGGTCTGCCGTCGTGTGCGCATGAATTTCTTTAGTTTTACCAAAACCAAAATAAGCACATGTTTAACGCGAGATTGACTAAGCAGTGTTTAAAATTTTAAATCTTGTTGAACTCATGTTTAAAATATTACAAAACCGTATCCAAGAGGTCTCTAGCTAAACATCTGGTTTAAGTTTTTTTTTTTTTATGCAGGCAACTCTGAATAGCAGTCATTCAATTCAATCCAATCAACGTTCCATTAAATACAGATATTATGCGATTAAAAGGCCGGCAACGCACTTGCGACTCCCCTGGTGTTGCTAGTGTCTATGGACGGCGGTGATCACTTACCATCAGGTGACCCAATATAAAAAAAAAACAGTATTATCTCGGATTAACTTTTTCTGTACTCCTGAAAACGTTTATGCACAATTTCATGACGAATGGTTCAGTAGTTAAAGCGTGAATGAGGAACAAACAAGACCACATTCAAATTGATAATATTAGTGAAAATATGAGGACATAAATTTACTCACGGTTATTTAATTCTGAACTAAGCTTTGCTTATATTATTAAGTAAATACGACATATAAAAATATCTAACACCCAAAAACAGAATTAATTTTAAGCTGAGGGGTCATTCAAGTATTACGTAAGCCGAGTCTTGTAATTTCCAACTGCCCCCTCCCCCCTGGTCAACTAAAGTGCACAATGCTTTTACCCCCCCTCCCCCTCCCCCCCCCTTCCCCCCTTCCCCCCTTCCCCCCTATTTTTTATCATAATATTTATACGAGTAATTTTAATCTGTACTGTTTTCCTTATAGATTTAGGGGCAGCAGTAGATAAGTTTAAAAATAAGGAATTTATAATCTATAGAGGCATGAGCTAATAGTGGTTCGTTACTAGGTCGATGGTAGCCCAGCGGATAAGATCGCGCGCCTCATATATTAGACCTACAGATCCAGATCTCCCCTGCTTTATGTCATCAATAATTAGAAAATCAAAGACCCCCGCTTCCCTTTAGTGCTTACGAAATAATCGAATGGACCCTTAGAACACACAAATCGGTCACGAGTGTTGAACGAACCCACAAGTATTAAGGCGTATTAGTTATAAAACAAGAGATTTTTCTTCTCGTAAATAAAATTCCACTCAATCGATTTCACTACAGATATCTCTGCTTACCCCATAAAGAATGTGGTGTGGCGGTACGGTTGTGAGAAAAAGAAAATTCCGCATGATTCAGAAGTACGCGACATGACACTACGTCTTATAAAAAGTCGAGGTCATGATGCCATCTCGCGGGTCTTTCATAAACGTATATATAAACCTTTGTAGCAACCTACTTAAGCTTGTTCCTACCCGACTTCGAACGAGAGACTAACGGACGCGTTGAGGATATAAAAAAAAAATACATAATAATAGTAATACTTTTAAAAGAGTGAGTTTAAAAATCGATTTCGCACGTGGACCATTTCAGTGTGTTGTGGTTGTCAGTGTGGTGTGGTTGGCGTGACATTTTTCTGTGAGTTATTTTTTTATTTATTTTTCTAGCAACACTTTTTTTTGTCTGTGTGGTACACAGGAGTTACTCGAAGCGCGTTGATGTCTTTTCGTTGAGATTTTGGGGAATTTTATTGAAAATATCTTTTTTTTCTTTTAAAATGATGTTTAAAATATTATCAGAATAAATTGCAATCAATTTAAATTCTGTAACTATTTTTCAAAAATTTTCTTTTATTTATATGAAAGTTTTATTAGTAATATACTATATGTATATTATTTGTTATATACTTTTAACGATTATATAATTTATATTATCATTTAAAAGTATTTAAATTATAACGAAGTAAAATAAACAATAAAGGAGGAGATAAAAGTTTCATTTTTTTTAATTTTTATTTCATATAAATAATTTTTCAATAAAAAAAGCTGTTATTTAAATATTTACGTAGAGATATATACATACCTGTATTTACTTTTCTATCATGAACAATTAGATAATCTAGCTAGAAAGACTATTATTTCAATATAAAATATTAATTCGCATATATGTAGGTCTGTCTGTATAGTCATCATGGTATCAACCGACTAATCACCAAGAAAATTGTGACAACTAAAGTTATGCTATTTATTTTATCATAAGTCGCCGTTAGGTGGCGTTAGTCCATATGTTATTATTAGTAGGTTTTATATTGCAATTCGACACGGACGACGACGCAGGTGGTTGCTAGTGTATTATATATTAAATTGAATTGTATAATACAAATAAAGCGTTGTGATATATTCAAGATTCTATAAGAATACTGCCACACCTATACTGGCTTCAATACAGCGCTGTTTACGATACGGTATTCAAGTAAGTACGTCAGACGTGCTTACAACATAACCCGACATACGACACTTTCCATCTTAAATCTCTGGAGTAGCCCATCACTGACCTTAAGACTGCGGTTCTTTTTAAAACGGATTGTAGATACAAGCGATAACGACCATTTAAAATCATACCTTTATGATACTCCGTTCAGTAATAAAGATTCACCTTGGGCAATACGTACACGGTACTAAAGAGAAATGAGTTTATCTTAAAATTAAGATATAAATTCAATTAGTATTTGAAAAACAAAAGATGCAATTAAATAACATGTGTATTTTTTTTGTATAAATTTCGAAATTGCAATTATGAGTTTTTAAATAGGTTTCGCAAATTTAAAAGTAAATAATGCGGACTTGAATAGTATTTTAAATAATATTATAAATGGGAATAGGAGTTTATTTACTACTCAAGTAATAAGTTTGAGATTTTCCATACACGTTGTACTCATACCTTTTATGCAGGAGAAGTGTACTAATCACGAGGAATATATCAAAGCTACATTAAATGCGAGCAAAACCACGAAAATAAGCTAGTCTATATGTGAATATACTCAGATAAATCATTTCAGTACCTTTTTCTTCTATGTGTGTCAACCGAGGGTCTTTATTTTTTTTTCAGTAAACATTCAATAAACAGTTCGTTACTTTTTTCCTTGCTAATGACGAATCGAAGCCTTCATTTATTCTTCATAATTCACACGCCCCTTACGTCCAAAATTTATAATATTTTAAAAATATTTTGTCATAGACAATAATGTCTATGAATTAATTCATATGTGAAGTGAAAAGGTTTTTACCATTAATTATAGTCGAATTTTGACTATTGGACAACCATTTATCTGCTTAAGTATACCATATCAGTGTCTAATCAATTACTATGGATCATAAACTTGAAAGCTTTTAACTTACACCTGCAAAGAAAAAAATTCTAGAACTTATAACTCTAAAGGAATGTTGTATATATGTCATCACTAGTCCAAAAAAGAGCATAGGGCAAGTAACATTTAGTATTAGTTTAATTAAAATCGTTACACTCTATCAAAAGTTATCTATAATATAAAAATGAATCGCTAAATGTGTTGCTAAGCGCAAAACTCAAGAACGGCTGAACCGATTTCGCTAATTCTTTTTTTAGAATATTCCTTGAAGTACGAGGATGGATCTTACGGAGAGGAAAATTAAAAAAATTACCTGGAAAAGTCTTAAAACGACACTTTTCTATACTCCCATACAAATGATTCGTAATAATACTTAAAAGTCAATTTGAACTTTAATACCATACCATAAAGTTTAAGTGTTAGTGGTGAGATTCCGGGAAGGCAAAACAATTGAGTGACGTTAGTATCGTGTAAATATGAATGTCAATATTTATACGATGGTCCCGAATAGCAGAATAAGTATTGAAAAATCGACTGTTAGGCGTTACGAAGTTCGCCGGGGTCAGCTAGTTGTAATATAAATATCGGCGTGATAAGTGTAAGTAAGTAAATGGCATCTAACAATAATTTAAACTATCTTCACAAAAAAAATTCTTTAAAATAATTACCAATAATACGTCCTGGAGCATCGCTACGTATAAACCTAATATTCGATTTCAATAAACCTAGCAATATTTCAATTCCTAAAGGTGTCCTATTCGATTTTGAGGATCTCCCTAATGTATCGTTGATATTCAGGTCCAGTGATAGTAAAAATAAACGGAAGCCCCATCGATAACATCTTCTTCCCAGTAAAAAAAAAAGAATTATCTAAAGTCGGTTTACAAATGACGAAGTTCCGAGACCCTCTTCCTATTTGAAGTCCATTAAAAACACATTCTGTTTTCATCCCCATCCAGTATGCGTTTAAAAACTTATATTGCTTAGAAATTGGGTCGATTATTCAGCAAATAACACTTCAGACTATACAAATAAAGATAGCGGATTCGATTTCCACTACTGATAAATATATTTTTTATTGTGTAACAATTTGCGACCTCAATCGTAGATTTCGTTATGCGACAAGGTATTCGAAGATGGCAACTGTTAATAATAAGCATTTTAGCGCATAGTTAGAACGATATAGGAAATATGTGAGAGTTAAACAAAAGAAATTCGCTGTAGTAAGTACGTTGAGTAGACACAGCGGGAGGTAGATAAATGTTTTCTATATATGTCTTCTAGATAGTACATAGTATAGTTTTTTTAATAGAGACAAGACGCTAGTTACATCTGGCTCGAACGAATCATTTCACATAGGTGTATTTAATGCTTGTCCTCATACGATGTTATAATTATTGATTTGAACTCTGATTATTGATAGCGCCGATCAAATCTCCAATCGACGAGTTAGTAACATGATAATTTGCACCTTAAAAATATATAACCTTTTCCCGCGACTCTGTTTATGTGTTTCTCTTTGTATATTGAAAACTAAAAGTGCCATACTGATTTACTCTGTGTTCGAGTCAGAAATATGAAATGGTAACAAATAGGACAAGAATAAAGAGATTCTTTGCCATATTAACTAATTTTGTAAACTGGAAAAGTCAGTCAGTATGTTTGTTGCATTTTCATACTGTAACTACATGATGCTTAAAATCTACATCAACGCGATCGAAGTCGCGGACAAAAGCTAATTTTTAATATCAGCAACGAATGATAATACTTTAATAATGAAAATATAAAAAAGTCGACCGAAATTAATTGCTTTATTCATTCGTATTATAACAGACGGAACGATCCTTTGACGCTAAATAGAACTCATCATAAGAAATCATTTATATGCAAACTAATTTCCCGTAGAACATGTTTCATATCATTATGGGAATAAACGTTCGAATGGCACGTTATTTCTGTGGGTAAATCCAAATTTTTATTCCCAAGGCCGCGCGTCCGATGTCGTATCCATACTAATTGTTTATTGAAAATTCTGTGCAATAGTAAGCAGATCTGTTGCTATGGGCTACTGATGTTTCTATTCGAGCCAACGTTTGGCATCACTTACCTTGCAATAAATGATTATAGGTGGTAGAGCTACGCTGAAACTACTACTGGTTTCAGAATGAATGGGTCGGCTCGCCCGACGCGCGGGTAGTACCACCCTCTCACAGAAACCCGACGTGAAGTAACAGTGGTTGCACTGTTGCGTTTCGTTCGGTCAGTGAGAGCGCCGGAGGCCCACATATATTAAAAGGCCGGCAACGCACTTGCGACTCCCCTGGTGTTATTAGTGTCTATGGACGGCGGTGATCACTTCCCATCACGTGACCCACCTGTACGTTTGCCCCCTATAACATAAAAAAAAAATTATATCGAAGTGCCGGCGTAGTCTTAACGCTTCACGTTCCAGGATCATCAGCAACGATGGCCCAATAGGTAATTTCGTGATGAGACCATATAGCATTGTGGTAAGTCTTTTTACTCTCGCTGGTTAACTATCACCCTCGAGTTGAGAATATGTTCCTATTCTGTTGGTGTGTTCCGGCAACTGCACTTGAGAACCAGTCCCCTCTAGGTTTAACGTGTCTAGCATCTTAGGCCGCACCGTTATTTAACATCTGATGAGTTTTTGTGGTCGAACAAAAATGTTGCGTTTGAAAAATTACTCTCATTGTAGTGGTCAAAAACGAATAGTCGACCTTTGAAATTATTCACTTTCTACTGAATCACAAAAATATGTATGTATAGGGAAGTTCTGTAAATACTATTTTAGACATAAAAGCTATTTTGAGCTAATACGAGAAAGTTAACGCAAAATATAACTATTTTACACTAGTTTTTATTTTCGACTCTTTTCGCGTTAATGTAATCGCTTTGTATGCCTCGGGAACACTATACTTTTCTTCTATATGAAGGGTATCGTAGGTCCTTTTGTATATTGTTGACAACGTGTATGCGACATTTGAAGATAATCGGTTGAGTACTTGAGACCTGAAAATAAACAAACTCACTTTCGCATTGTATTAGTTAGGTTAGAGTATTAAGTTCACAGCTACGAGTCTGTTCACCTATGGAGTAGTTTATCGAAATTAGTGAGAAATTTGAACGTTCT
Organism: Antheraea assamensis; assembly: GCA_035772565.1. Taxonomy (NCBI): domain Eukaryota; kingdom Metazoa; phylum Arthropoda; class Insecta; order Lepidoptera; family Saturniidae; genus Antheraea; species Antheraea assamensis. Next base: position 955,822 of record JAQQSE010000107.1, read on the forward strand.
CACTGACACTAACAGTGACTTGCGGTTACACTCGTGTTTAATTTTATCAATTTTAAATAATTGTCAGCCGTGCTTTGGCAGAGTATAACAAAGGTACTATAAAGCATTATTTTTTGTTAAAAATTCGACGGCGCATAGGCATTCACAATTCGACTCTTCTCGGTATTGCTCGGGACTTAGCATATTCCACGCCACACCTCGCGGAATGCCCGAAATATATGTTAACTTCGTGCCCTCTCCGCGTACTTTATGACCAACATTTTGTAAGTTAATTGCGCTACTACTGCGGGACATAGCGTGATGTTATATCTCATAACATTTTTAAATAAATAAATGTATAATATGTAAAGATAGTTCTTAATATCTGGAAATTAATTCAAGTGATTAGTGCGTAAGAACGTACAAAACACAAATCTGTCGGTTGTTAATTTAAACACTAGCTTTGGTCGCGATTTCGCTCGAGTTAAATGTACACTTTGAGAATAGAATATAGCCCATGTCACACACTGGTAACGTATCTTTCAATGGGTGATAGAATTTTTACAATCGATTAAGCATTTTTTGAGTTTAGCCGTTACAAACAAAAAATTTATTCTCTCTTTTACAGTAATGTAGTTATGCTTCAAGTGCCGTCCAAATAAATCTTCAATCATTTGGAATTATAACTAAAGGGGACGCGTTAAACGTAAAAGTGTTTATCAAATTTAAAGTTGTGTAATAAATTAGAACATTTTCTGTATATTTTGATATCTATTGGGGAATGGATGTCATTGCGTAAGATATACAGAAACCGGTGACGTAAACCCGGACGTTCTTACCAAAGCGTATGCAAATCGTATCACTCAAATATATTATTATATATTTTTTTTTGTTTTTATTATAAAGGAGCGTAATTTTTTTTCTCTTATCAATAATATACTGCGGTTTATGACCGTTTTGATGCGATTCGTCTCAATTTATCTATAGAATATTTACAAGTTTAATTACTTGTCTGTTTGTTCCTTTGAATGCGTTTATCTTTGTATGTATTCTTTGTGCATTCTATAGCTAATTTATTGAAGAAGATAAAAGGTTACCTATCATCACGCAACGAGCCTTCGGAGTGGAGCAATTAACATGACAATTCTAGGTTAGAAAGTAGGTTAAATATAGTTCGGGCGAGCCTATACCATATACGATATCGTGCGAGCGACTAGTACAGAGTGTTACCCGATAATAGTCGAACTGTAAATGCCTACGTTAGCGAGGTACTATACTATGCAACTCAGTCGTGTGGTCAACTCCTTAGATAACAAAATGACCTATATATTGGTAGTAATTATTTTTTAAAGTTCAGGAGAATGACCATTTACCTGGATATTCCTTTTAATACGTGATTGTTACTAAGAAGGGATATTTGAAAATTCATATCTGTATGGGTTTCGTGTGAAATTTGTATTTATTTATTTCTTATCGAATGTCTTAAGTTCTCAAATGTATATGATATATAAAATCACTGTAGTAACAAATGATAACAAAGAAATGTTGATAATTCGAAGTATCGACGTTTTTTATTACGCACGAATGTAAACGCTACCGCAGCCACAAGCAAGCGCACGCTAGAATCGTATAAATACTCGAATGCGATAATGAACGCAGGCCTATTCACACAATATTATATTATTGTTTAGATTACTTCAAAATAAAAATAAAATGTTATTCATTTTCTCTTTGCAAATGTTACGTTATTATATTTCGTCAACAATTTAGCATCAATAGACGATACAAACAAACAGAGTTTGTTACATTATACAACGTGACCTTATCCTACTATATTCGCCACTACTGAATTCCACGTAATCGTAAGTATTCGTTTAAACAATTCCTTGAAACACGATACACTATACCAAAGGCAAATCACACATACGAGAGCGAAGCCTCTCCATAGTCACTTTGGTTCCACGCAGCTTGTGAGCTTGGGATCGTCAATGATTCTGTCTACACTTCTTGAGCCAAGTGATATAATAGCCCAAGCTGATACTCAAGTGCGCTCACTAAAGCATGACCGTAGTATTTCATACTTTATAAGTTAGGGTTTGAAAGCGTAAGATTGTGATCATGCTAAGCCTGGAGCTCCACTGGTCCACTGCAGCTGCCGGAACACACTAACAGGTGCTTGGCGACAGATTTTCAACCTGATGGTGGTAACTAGCCAGGTCGACTAAGAAAAACCCCTACCACCATGCAATGGATTCATCGCGATGTTTTCCATCACCGAAAACTTCGACTCAGTTGTTAGCATTCGAATCTACGTCCTTAAACACTGTGTCCGAATACATTATCAACTAAGCCATGATCGCTTCAAAATTTTAATGAGTTGAATTAATATAAAAGCATGTATGTTACACGATAAATCAATTGTCCTCCAGAAAAGTCCCCTAAGTATGTTACAACTCGATGGGCTTTTTTTTTACAGTCAATTATGGAATACATTTGAATGAGGAGTTGAAAAGAGACTAGAATCTTTGTCATTGACATGTGAATTTAAAGACGATCAAATCCGCTGTTGGCAACTAACGTGATATAAACGTACGCGAGTACACCAAACATCATGAGCTAGGTCGATTTTCCTCTAATTGGATTACTCTGTAACAAAACATTAATATATGATTTATGACATTTTTAATCTGTGTTTCGACGCGATTTGCCAATAATAAATTCTGATTTATCGTCGTCTTATTGATTGTCGTATATACATATACATTTAAAAATTCAGAATGAATATTTTTGTTATCGCTGTTGCCATAATTTGAAATATGGTAATAGGTAGGTACTGTGTGTGTGTTTTTTTTTCTCTGTCGAATGCCAATTTTGTCGTCAATATATAAATGAGGATTTATGGAAATTATAACACGTTTACTTTGTTATATTTTGATTTAATAACCAGTATCCTGATATGGCTAATCAAGAACCCGTCCGGAGTTGTAAATGCCAAAAACATCAAAGCTATACAATTTGTACTTCAAGCCCGTTCGATATTATTTATACATTGTAAATAACAATTATTATAAAAATTTACAGTTCGATTTATTTAAATGTAACTAGCTTTTGCTTACGGTTTTAACGCGAATTAATGTAGAATTGAAGAAAGTCTGGCAAAATAAAAAGAAACAATCTCAATATTACATTTACAATAGTAGTACGGATCTCCGGAGGTACTAAGTCGATTTAAAGAATAAACCTCTTTAATGGAAATAAAAATTGAAAATGGAATGGCATGGAAAAAACCCTTTAATGGAATACTCTATTACCTTTGAACGTCATAGCCTATATTTTATTTTTATCCATTTTTATATTCCAGTTAGCACGTGCGAAGTCGCGAGTAGGTGTTAGTGTTACTTAATAGAAACGAATTCTTTATCTTTCCATTAGATACGCGCGATAGACGACTAGAAATAAAAAATCGAATAAATTCTGTGAAACAGGATCCTGCACCCAATAGGTTAGGTCAATGGGTACTGAATAAACATGAATAATGATTTTTTTTTCTATTAAACTTTGTAAAAGAAAGGTTAATGTCGGGTATAAATTTAGACATTTTAGATACAGATTTATGTAAATATTAGCTCTATCGCACGTGCAATAGGTTCTGGCTGGCATTTCGTACGGTAATTAGCCCCTCGGTTGATTTTTTGGATATCGTATATTGTAAATTTCATGGCTTAATTAAAAAACAGTTTGTACAAATGAAAAAATATATAATATTAAAATAATAATAATATTATTTGTAAAATAATATATAAATACATAATACTTTTATGTAAAAATACATTTTATATAAAAGTTACAATTTTACAAGTACATAATTTGTTATTTATCAATGTTTTGTAATAAATCAGGTAGTTTTTTAAACTTATGCTGCCAACAGTCTATTGATTGACCTGTATGTACCTCACGAGGCTTACGTTCGTTTGTATGGAACTTAAACCTTTATGGTTTTATACAGTCCAGAGGTAAAAGAAACTAGAGCTCATGAGGCATAGATCAATAGCCAAAAAAGTTAATAACAGTGATAAGTAACAATTGAAGCCAAATTAATAAGAGTTATTAAAGATTTGAGAAATTACGAAGTTTATAATCACTACGCATTTAGCGATATATGAAGTGGGTCAAGCAGGTATTGTACGCATGCGCAGGAGAGGGGAAGGGAACGGATAACATTGTTTATAAAGAAATGTTGTGAACCAAGCATATTTTCTCTTCCATTTTTTTATGTTGCTTCCTCTGTATATAAAATAAATTGTTAAGATAATAAACAAAGCAGACGAGTTCGCGGGTATCACATAGGTGGAAATATAGAATTATAATGAGCATAAATTAGATCACAGTCCTTCTACTTTGATGATGACAATATCACAAATCAAAACCTGTCATCACCGTATGAATTAATTACATCATTACATGGACGACATTCCGTGAGGCATGCAATAAATTTTACATTTCATCAACATTGACTCACCGTGCTTCGTAATCATCCAAAAGGAAATGTTTCAACGTGTTCGAGGTCCACAAATCAACGGCTTGACCCCGGGGTCGCCGAGACCCTGAGGTTATGTCGCTTAATCATAACGATTTCAAAGAGATACGTTGCGTTTGGGTTTCTCAAGATGTCCTAAAGTGAGAAAAGAACTGTTCATTCTAATAACGAATTCTATGAAAAGCTGTGTCCCCATACAACTACACACAGGAGTTTTTGTGAGAATGGATTTGTTAATATTTCACGCAAAAAGTATTCAACGTATTTTGATAAAACTACAGTAATATAGTGTATACATCAGAATAACACGTAGGAAAAAAAATTATAACACAAAAATGTTTACAACCAGCCTTATCCAAATTACATTTTAGTAAAACAATACCGAAACGGAACAGAGAAAAATACAATAGCGAAGATCCTCTTGTAAATTAGTCTTTAGTAAAAGACCACCAAAACGAAATAAAAAATAATATTACACAAAAATATCCTTAACTAGCAGGCCCGACGGACGTTGTCCTGCCTTGATAATAAATAAATATATACTTATGTGCATGAAACACTTAAGGCGGCTTGACTTTTTCCGATCCTTTCAACAACTATCATTATATTTCAATCAATTTTCAACATAAAAAACTTGACAAATTATATACCTAAACCTTCCCCGTGAATTACTCTATCGATTGGTGAAGACCGCATTACAATACGTTCAGTAGTCTTTGAGATTATCGGCGAACATCCAGACAGACAGACAGACGCGGCGGACAACTTTGTTTTATAATATGTATTGATTACAGTGATGGTTTTTTTTACAAATTATTTTTGGGTAACAAACCAGAAAACCGAAAAAAAAAATCTTTACAGCTTTGCGTTATGTCTAAACTACTTTTAGTAAAATACCACCAAAACGAGATAAAATATAGTGTCATACAAAATATTTACAACTACAGTGATGGCTCTTGTTCGAATTATTCTAGACTAGCAGGCCCGGACGGACGTTGTCCTTCCTTGATAATAAAAAAATATATACTTATGTGTGCATGAAACGCTTAAGACGGCTTTGACTTTTTCCGATCCTTTCAACAATTATCATTATATGTCAACCAATTTACACAAAACCTTAACAAATTATATACTTGAAAACGTTCCTCATAAATTACTCTATCTATTGGTGAAGACCGCATTACAACCCGTTAGTAAGTTTTTGAGTTTATCGCGAATAAACTAACAGACAGACAGACAGACGTGACGGAAGACTTTGTTTTATACTGTGTAGTGATAATGATAAAAGTTCAGTAAACGTAGATAACAAAAAAAATATCTATACAGTGATACTTCTTGTCTAAACTACGTTTAGTAAAATACCACGGAACGAAACAAAAATAAAACAAACTCCTATCGAAAAGTCATTTACGTTATTACCAATGGTTTTTTTTTTCTTTTAATCCGATGAATTAACCGCAATCAACTAACGAGTTATTTTAACGTAACATTTGGTCAGCGACGCCGCCGTACAATATGTGACCGGCCAAGGTCCTTATTATTTACATAATATTACAATAATTAAACAAAGTAAATCCGGATTTGTACGAGGGTACAATGTTTACATTCGGTTAGTCATTTAGAAAACCTGATGATACCTCTAAGGAAGATTGATGGGTGTATGTAAATTATGATTAGTTATTAAATTAATAAAATCAACCAAGATATAATCGATAGAATCCAATTACTTTTGAAGCGATTAGGGTTCATAGGTTAGCTTGCTTGGACACCGCGCCACCGATCGATATAAGTTCGAGTCAAATGAATCGATGATATCGCTGAAGCGAAAAATCGAGATGAAGAAAACTCGCCCGGCTAGCTATCACGCTCAAAACTGTATCACCAAGAAACTATAGATGTGTTCGCTTTAAGTTTAAATCAAGTTTACAATCTTACATCACAACGATATTTAACATCAGATGAAATGTTTTGAATCATAATTAAATAGCTGATCGAAATGTACACAAACACACGTTATTCAGAGAGATGTCTTAAGAGATAATAATAAAAAAAACTATTAAAGCAGTATAAAACGCTACGAAGCCGTTCACATCACACGGTGACATGGCATAACGAGTTAAATGGACATGAAAAGTTTTACCATCAATACCCGTTTAACTGGCTTTAAAGACCCCATTGCAAAACTAGGTATGTGTTACATAAACAATGAGGAAAAGTGGTGGGACACTTGCTTATCGATATCCAATAGCCACGAATATGCAGACAAAATATGAGATTTTGAGCGATGATGGCTCAGTTGGTAGTGTGTTCGGACATAGCGTCGAAGGACGTAGGATCGAATCTTAGCAACTGAGTTGAAGCTTTCGGTGAAGGGAAACATCGTGATGAAACTATAGCGTGGTGGTAGGGCCTAATCTAAGCCCGCCTGGCTTGCTACCACCCTCAAGTTGAAAATCTGTCGCCAAGCACCTGTTGATGTGTTCCGGCAGCTGCACTTGAGAGCCAGTCTCCCTCTAGGTTTAGGTGACTACTACCTTTGACCACATCATTAATTAACATCAGATGAGATTGTGGTCAAACGCTAACCTAGAAACTATAAAAAAATAATGTTTACATTTATTCGACCTGGACAAAGTGACTGAAACATACCTGATGGTAGGGACAGTATACAATACATCGCCAGATGCCGCTGTTAAAACAGCCTCCAAGCCTAACGTATTCAGACACAGAGTCGATAGACGTAGGTCCGAATACTTGCGAACAAGCCAGTGTTTGCTTTAAAGGAAATCGTCAGGATGGAATTATAGCAAGGTGTTAAGGATCTTTCGAAGCCAGACTAGTTGGCTGCCACCTTCAAATTAAAAATCTGTCAACAAGCACCTATGGGTGTGTTCCGGCAGCTGCACTGGAGAGACAGGCCCCCTCTAGCGTGTTTGACATCACCACATGAACATTTAACCCTCACCGTTGTAATGGTCGCGGACGGTCCAATTCCAGAGGAGTTTACTCCCATGAAGGTTCCGCTTGTATAAATAACTTCCTACTGAGGTTTATCTACTGGAAGGTCGACAACAGTTTTGCGAGCGTTCATAGGCTGCGGTGACCGCGTACCATCGAGCTGTATCCCATGCTTTTTTCCACCATCGTGGTGTAAAGAAAAACATCAGAAGAGATTATGACCAAATGGCAAAAGCTATAGAGAATAAAATAAAACTCAAAATGGTTGATGCGATAACTATAATAATTACACGGTAAGATTTCGTTACCCATAATGATCGCTACAACCATACATATGTGGACGAACCTCTTACAGTGAGTGTTTTTGGTTTATCGCATTCCGAAATCAACTAGTGTATTTATAGATATCAATAGGCTTGCCGGCTGATGTCACAGTGATGACCGTCATTGAGCTATAGATCTCTCAACAGTTGCCATTATTTAGAATTATATGGATTAAATTTGTGGTTACCATTTGAAACAATACAGCCTCTTATTTCATCCGACAATTACAAAAAAAAATACAATTAAACCTTAACCTCTTTGCAAAAGTGAAGATTCGTGTTCCAAAAAGGATTTATTTTATTTCCAGTTGCAAAATTAATAGCAGACTTTAATCTTTAAGACTCTGTTTGTCACTTGATTTTGTAGTTAACGTCCACGGAATACAAAATAACCCAGTTCAAGGTTACCACAAAATTTAATGAGTTATCCAATACGCAGGCGACCAATTGGCTAATATAACCTATCAAAAACTAAGCGCGAATGTTTATATGTCGACAGAATTTAGATTAAATCATAAACCACTAAGCAGACGGTGATTTAAAAGTCGTAAATACACGTGCGTCCCCGCACACACATCTCATTAGCGATAAGATAATATACAAAGAGGCGATCATGAATTTTATATAAATATTTGAATATTTTTAATATAAATTCATAATTATTTACGACCGGTAATCATTATTACAATATGTTGGTAAGTTAATTTATAGCTTTTCTGATAACTATGCATTAAATAAATTTACTAAAGACAAACAAGGGTCTTGTATGTTACACAATTTAAATCATTTTATCTATAGACATTAAATTACTTTTTCATCTTTGGAACGAACTTCTTTAAGGCTTTCTTTACTCTTTTGATAGTTTTGTTCACGTGATGTAAAAGTGGTATGCCTCCTCCATGCGACTTTCTCTGTTTCTCTCTATCTCTTTCTTTTGCCTATGGTATATGAGTTTGTGCTTATGTGTGGTTGTGTGTGTTTATCGAAATTCGAGCAGACGAAAATCATACACTGCCGTTTGTAAATCCCCAATATTGAACGCGTAGAAATTTCGTTCCATAATCTGTAATTCATTATTTTATATCTTATTTTTAACAAAGTTTTAAATCAAAATTAAAAAATAGTTTATTCAATTTAGGCCCTAAGAAGGGACTTATGAATGTCAACATTACCACCGATTCGAAAAACGACCCGGTCATCGAAGAGTCAGTTCCAGACATCACCATCGTTCACATACTGATCCACTCTATAATATCCCTTTGACACCAAAACCCGCTTGACATGGCGCTTAAACTTACAGTCCGGACAATTGGTAATATGATTGGGACTTTGTTATAAAACCTAACATTATTATTACCTAAAAAACTGTTACCTATTATTACTAGTTCTACAGAGTTGAAAACATGCGACGACCAATTTGTCACAGTTTCTAGTATTATATCATGGCGGTCTTTTGTGAAATCCAACTATTCAACGTTTTTACGAATATACTCGTACATTAAATTATCAAGAATTTAGATAAATAAAAAATTTCTCACACAACCCGCACACGTTTTTGAAATGATAACTTATTTAACTCCGTTGTCATTTGAAACTCGATGCAACGAAAAAGCGATAAAAAGAGACAAATATATACACCTATAGGAAATAACATGCGAGAGAAAGAGATGGAATAAAATATAGAGTGTTTTTATATTCCCGTCCTCTTTATAGTATATTACACTACCTAATATTTGCTTTGGTCCAAGCGGCGTACGTGTGGTCATACGTGTGTGCGCCTACGTAGGCGCAATTCCGTATTACGTATTCCAAAGCCTTTCGGAAAGGCGTCATAACCAATGTCGTCTTATTGTTCACGTGTATTATTGAAATGAATATTATATAATTTTTTGAAGGTTCTTTTTATATAGTGCTTTCATTATATCGATATTTAACTCAAATCCGTGTCGCAGTCTCTAGTGTTGCGTAATAATAAAGGTAAGCGGGTACGGTGTCATCTTGCATAAACAGGTTTTTAACATTCTACCGAATTCTTATGTCCCTGTCGCCTTCGGTTATCAATTTACTATAGCTTTGTATTGTAAATTGTGTATTTATTGCAGGATTTCCATTTAAATTTCAAAATAATACTAACTCTTTCCGGCAGCTTTACCCCGCTGTTTGTTATCAAAAATTATGACTCAGCGGTTAGCGTGTTCGGAGTCTGATCGACGTAGATCTGAACCTCCGTAATAAACTGGAGCTTTCATTGAAGGAAAACATTTTGATGAAACCTTGATAATTGAAAAATGACACTTGAATTCTAAGCTTATTTGATTATATCATTTTTTAATGTAATAACGTCTTATAGATCGATGAACGCCAGCTGCACGTGCGAAAAAGCATGATTCATTGTCACGTTCCGCCTGAGCCGAGCGTGCAATCGAGAGCACGGAACAAATGATAGAGAGGTGCAATCGGCCTAAGCGTTCTGGTTGTGACGCATCTATCTCTTCAATTCCGTGCTGTCCGTAGTAGTAGAGAGACAGCGGCAGCACATAACCTACACGTGAACTGTTTATCATCTGTTTATAAAGTGAAGTGAAAAGTTAATGTGGCTTCCATTGTTTATTACAATAACAATTGCAGGACAAAAAGTATGCAATTTTTCACCAATCTTCTCTTATGACGTTATCATGGAAAATTATCGCCCGTAGACCGACTTTACAGACAACCATTTTTTTTAAGTTTTGTATTGCTATACTTTTTTCCACAAAACCATTGGTTAAATAGAAGAAATATATCTTATGGCAATGTAAAAGCTAAAAAGTGCAATAAAATAATCATTCGTTCAAACCATAGCATGATGATAGCAATGGCGTAGCAGTTCTAAATTCTTGTTTTAACATTACAAACAGACACGTCAATTTTATGTATTTGTATAGATATATATTAATACGAACGAGGTTACGGGATATGACTAGTTATTCTACTGTTAATAGATAAAAAAAAACTATATTATCTTGACCTTGACATACATTTAAATCATTTGAAAGCCTTCTTAAAAAAATATTAACTAGTATTTATCATTATTTAAGATTTACCAATAAATAATCCGCTTAAAGATCAAGCGAATTAAGATTGAGATAAGCGGATTTTACAAAAAGCCTACCCAAATCTGGCTCTGGTCGTTTGAGTGGAATAGAAATTAGTATCTAAATAGGTTACGAACGAACGAATATTTTACTACTTTTTCTCGCGGTTTGGTTTGCGTTTATGTAACCTATCTCTTGAGAGCAGTATTTCTGAATATAAAGTACCCCATCTTCTTTTTCGTATCCCTTGAGAACGTACATGCAAAATTTCAATGAATAGTTGACGCGTGAAAGCATGATAAGCAGACAAACCCACGTTCGCAGTTATAACTTAGATTGATCGAAAATCGATTGCAAAATGTCACATACACATGTCAATATTAAAAAGCGGAACGTATTGATTTAAATAACCAACAAAAATATGTACACCAATATTAAAAACCTCAAGAGATCTTTTCTTCTTCTGTTTGCTTGAAGCCGATTGCCTATGAAAATACCAATCAGACTTAACTAAATTGTATTTGTATTACATAGTCCATATATTGAGAATTATTGATGCAAAACTCCATAAACAGCGACATTTCGAATTAATTACATTATTTTACAACGATTCTTTTTATATTTGCTAATAAAGTGATCCACTTTCGCTTTTTTATTAATTCTAAATATATTATATCTTTTTTTATTATTAGTTATGAATATGTTATCTGTGTTGCGAAATGTTTTTTTTTACATTCTCTGTACGAAATGTGTACACAGACATACATAAAAAAATTTAATTAATTTTTTACCGATTTTGAAAAGATTTCATAATAAAGGAACTTTCCAGAATATTATCAAGTGTTCGACTGTCACGTTTGAAAATAACAACACTCTTGTAAATCTTCTAAAATGATTGTGTATACAACGACTTGGTATACAAAAGTGGGTGTGTCCTTATGAACACACGATAGAAGTGAAAAGTTATAAAGACGTACATAATATTATTATTATACTAGCAGACCAGGTGGACGTTGTCCTGCACTTATAATAAAAAATATATACTTAAGTGCATGAAACGCTTAAGGCGGCTTGAATTTTTCCGTTTCTTTCAACAATTCTCATTATATTTCAACTAATTCACAAAAAAAACCTTGACAAATACTAAATCTAAACCTTCAGCGTGAATTACTCTACCTATTGGTGAAGACTGCATTAATAAAAAAGTAATTATTAAAAAGACGGATTCCTTATCAGGCAGTAAACTTGGTTGAGGATAACTGAAACCGATGAGACAGTGAAACTACAACATATATATTATTAACATGAATTATTAAAAGTATATCTTCCAGGTCAAATTTATTAACTTTCCATTATGACCAGGATAATCGATAGACGGTGACCAAAACTTATACGTCTACAAATATTATAATACAAATTCGCTTTTCATGTCTGTCTATGTGTTCCATATTTCTTATAAGCCATGTACTTTGTAGACTTCTAAACCGTGTATGTAAAATACAAACATGTATTTCGGTATGTCAATTATCACTACATATTATAAAACAAAGTCGTCCACCGCGTCTGTCTGTCGATCTGGATGTGCGCGATAAACTCAAAAACTACTGAACGAATTGCAATGCTGTCTTCATCAATAAATAGAGTAATTTACGGAGAAGGTTTAGGTATATAATTTGTCAAGGTTGTTTTTGTAAATTGGTTGAAATATAATGATAATTGTTGAAAGAATCGGAAAAAGTCAAGCCACCTGGTAGCTTTCGTCGAAAACGCTGCATAATCCCTTTGGCATAAAACAAAACAATTCATATTGAAATATTCCTCTTTTATTGATCTACAAAAATGTGTACAATGGCATATACCTATCTTTTTAGGATAGCTTACTATACCCATCTATCTTCGAAAAATTGTCATATATAATGAGGTAATTGGAAGGATATTTAGTCGGATACAGTATTAATCCTTATCAAATAAAATACATTAGTTACCTTAAGAATTTCATGCACATAAGTATATATTTTTTATTATCTGGGCAGGACAACGTCCACCGGGTCTGTTAGTTATACTTATAAAGAGCAGCGAAAAGTCGATAAATTCTAATGAAGTTGTAAGAACGAATCTTCTGTCACTTGCTGGCTGAAGTTCAGTGATATACATAAAAAAATGTACCACAGAATTGTACATAATAAGAAATGTCGAAGACTGTATATAGCTATCTTCTAAGAATAACCCACAGAAACCATTTTTATCTTCTATATATTATAAAAAAAATATTTGCCTATTTACGACGCTATTCGACAAATACGGTATCAATTCTTGTCCAATGCAATTACGTCGTTAAACTAAGCTTTTAACTTAGATCACCATACCCTTTTCATCCCCACCATACCCATCAATTCAATGAGTGTCTTAGAAGTTATGAAAAAGATTTAAGATTAAGCGAGACAAGAAAAAATTTGTACGTGTGAACGTTCCTACATAGGTTATAGGATTTTGATGAACTGTCAAAATCGAAGCGCGAATTTTATGAGTTATATAACAATAAACATACGGACGGACGTACCAAGTGAAACAATCGCCGAATAATACCGGAACTTGAGAATTAGCAATGCGATAATAAAAGACGCGCGAAACGTCGCTTCTATTTTAGAAAGTACCACAAAAATGTCAACCCTCCTTTTTTCAATCAGTTAGCAGATTTAGGATTTACATAACGCAGAGAGATTTTAATACGATCGGTTCTGATGAAACTGTAAAAAAAATGTATAGTTATCAGAGATACCTACACACGGACGTCGCGTCGGCCACGTTTAATGCCCGTCGTCCAGTAAATCGACAAAACTATAAAGATATAGCAAGATTTGTTTGAGTATAATCGATTAGAGACTAGGTCACAATGACATCGGGTTCATTGTCGAGCATTGTAAAGTAGTATTTCCAGTAAAATTTTGAAGCGATTATAGATTGTGATCTCATCGCAACTATTCGCCTATATATAGTGAACCAACATAATAAATTAATTCTAGTGAATTATTATATTAAAAACTCCTTCCTATTGTAAAATCATAACTTTTATATAAAATGTATTACGAACTTTTTTTACAAAACCATGAATTTTACGATGTACGGGTGTCGTGAAATAAAAAAAGATAATCCGCCATTTTGAGATCTGGGTCTTCAAAAATCAGACGAGTTGTTAAACTTAGATCTCAAAAGTTAATCGATATTTAAGCCTCAAACCTACAGCAACAAAACAAGCATTCTGAAAAATATCAGAGAAATAAACAATTGAAAAAAAAAACACAACATTAACTTTTATTTAGACTTCAATCTAAAATATAGACATTATGCAATTTCGAATTTCTTGAAAATAACATAAGCAGCATATGTGATCAGAAATAGATAATTAAATACTGATATCGCTTAGCTTGAGCGTTGGACAACTAACCTTACGATCACACGTTTGTGAAGTAACGTGTCGCCTGCCTACACTTCGCTTTCAGAAATCCTAGGCTATTAGACCGTTCTGTATACACCTTAACGTTTCTAACGCTCATAACTCTATATAGAAATGTTACATAACGTCAGTCTGTATGCGTACCATTCCTGGGAAAAACTTTCCACCTGGAAGAATCAACCAAAATAATAATTACTTCAGCCCATATTATTGTAGTAAATGAAGAGAAATCAGGAGTTACATATTTTTCCCACATATGTATAGTGGTGCTACAAAATGATTCCAAGGTGAAGTAAGGCGCGCGCGGCCGATCGTAAAAATTAAGCCAAATCATACATCACAACATGACAAACATGATGTGCCGACCCTACTTAAGTGGGATAAGAGTAAAAAAATGGTTACAAATTTTCAAATTCCACGCAGTTGCACGATCGACAAGAGAATCCAATCGCGGACCGAAAATAATTTCAAATCGTTCTATCAAGTAAAAAAGGCGTGACGGTGATGCTGCCGTCGGAATGTTATTGCCCAATATTTAAACACGGCCGCTAACGTAAGGTGCCAGCAAATAAATCCGACCTTCGACGTTATATGATATACTCAAATATCTCACGTACATTAGCTAAGGTGTTTTTTCACCGAATCGGCTAGCGTGTCTGCCACACCGTAAGAAAAAGGAAGGAAAGAAAGAAAGAGAAAGAAATAGTTTAATTGTTGGAACCGAAGCAAAGCAGTTAAATCATACAGAGGGATAAAAAAGTCCAACAACTGTAACTCCATTTTGCAATATGCTACAGTACAAGTAATACTGAGTGAGAGCGCTCAGTGAGAGCGCCGGAGGCCCACATATTTAAAAGGCAGGCAACGCACTTGCGACTGCCCTGGTGTTGCTAGTGTCTATGGACGGCGGTGATCACTTACCATCAGGTGACCCACCTGTTCGTTTGCCCCCTATAATATATAAAAAAAAAAAAATTAAAACAGAAACCTTATAAGGAGTAATCCTTGAAAGGAGTGCATCTAACTGAAACTCAAATCGGAGATAAATCGAATGGTCTGTAATCTGCGCCTTTAGCGAAATAACGTCCAACTCGTCTCATAATTAAATCTGATTTGAGAACAGAAGCTTCTAGATAAACAAAATATTTAATATCAAAATAAAATAGACCTGAAATAAATTTACCCAATTTTTTTATTATCATTATTAGCGCTTGACCACAGTTTCACCTGATATTAAATGACGATGTGGATTAAGATGGTAAATACGCTAAAACTAGAGGGGACTGGGTCTCAAGTGTAACTGCTGGAGCACACCAACAGGTGCTTGGCGACAGATTTCAACTTGAGAATGATGGCCATGCTATGCTTTTAATTCTGGCTTGTTCGAAACGATTTCAACATACATCGATAGATGCAACGTCCGAACACGCTAAATTAAAAAGTCCTAAATGACTAAATAAATATAAACAAAAGTAACAAAGAATTACCAGTTAAAAGTGCTACTGATTAAAAGTCGCATCGCTTAATGCACCAAAATGTCTCTAGGCCTAGTATTCAAAATCCAAGGTCCTGTGGAAATAAGGAAACAAATTTCCAAATCGGTTTATAAATGGCAAATAGTTCTGAGGGAACCTTTAGGGAGGGACCTTTTTTTGAGGGAAGCTTTAAAAAAAAGTACAACCGAATTTGTACAACCTTTTTGGAGTCGATTAATAAAATAAATGAATACACACTGAAATTAAAAGAGAAATCGTCAAAAACCTCGCCATTTAATTATTCTATAATCAATTGAATTAACAAATCGTTAACGCCGACGTTAAGACCGTCAATTATGGAGTCATGATTTTTATTCAAATTTCTCATACATCTGTGTGTAAAGGCAAAATAAGGTTCTTTGCATTTAATCCATCCAGCCTTGAACTATACGCAGACGAAATTAGTGTTTTATTTTTTTAGAATGTATCGTCTGAGTATTCTTGTTAAACAGGTGTTATTAGGTTTTGTGTTTTTTTTTTATAGAAATAAATACACTATCGATTTGTAAAATATCACCAAGACAGGTTTCCTTTGTGAGAATAGCTTTATTATTATTTTGCTGGCTTCAGCTTCGCAATTTCATTCCCGTTGTGTTCAAAGTGAAATGATTCGTACGCCACCAATTTTAGGAATGCAATAATACTAAATATATAAATCTATACTAAATCGAGAAACGTTGGTGAAGGATGTACTGGTTTCATTTGGTCTGCGAAGGAACAACGAAACTCTATTTCGTTTACTTTTCACCGTCGACCTTCAGTTGTTCAGTTGCCATTTTATTCAATTACACGGCCATGTTGTAAAGAGAAGAAGAAGAGAAGATAAGGAGAAAAAGAAAGAAAAGAACATTTTCTTCGTTACTACAAGCGTACAAAACCGGACCGAGAAATTTCTTGTTAAAATTAAATAAGGCAGATAGATGAGTCATGAAGTTAGTCCTGCTTTTATTGTCAATATGCAATTTATATTATGAATCTATAGAACATTCTGGTACTTACGTCGTGAAATAAAGCGATTGGCGGCTCATTGGCAGTACTTTCGATTCGCAGGAAGCAATAAATTGTCATGAAACCAAAGCATGATTGTATTGCTTTTTCTAAATCCTTCTGGCTAACTACTGCAACATCCTCTAGTTGAAAATCATTCGCCAACGACTTATAAGTGTGTTCCGGCAACTGCATTTAAAAGCCAGACCCTCTCTGGGCTTACCGTGTTTACCATTTTAGACCACATCGCCATTTAACATTTAAGTGTAAAAAAAGTGCATCGCCGTATGGCATTTGCAGCCGATACGAGTTCCTTATCTATTCGTGCATATAGAAACGTGGTATTATTTCTCGTTCGTAAGGCTTATTTACACTTGACGTGACCCTTCTGAATGGCAACTGTACAGGTGAAAATATCAAAAAAGTTTTCAGCCCGTCTATTCTATATGAATCTTTATGATATAAAGGCGTGTCAATTACATCAGTGTGTTATCTATCTGTTCATTTTAGTTGTCATCTTGCCTATGTATATATATATATATATAAAATAATGACTGACTGACTGAGATATCAACGCACAGCCCAAATTACTGGTGTAAGTCCGTGGCAATTTGAATACGGGTTCCTTTTAAACTGTAGTTGGGCACTAAGGAATGATTTTTGGAAAGTCAACCCCTAAGGTGAAGAAAAAGGGGGTGAAAGTTTGTATGAAAATTCATTATGTCTCTGTCATGGGAATATTATAAAGAGCTGAAAATAGTTACTGCATAGATAACGAATGCGTAGCCGTGAGAAATTATAATAAATAATTAAAAATAAAACGGTTTTTTATACTGACAATCAATTAAATTTATTTATTTAATTTTTCTGTTTAACAGCTATTGACGAGCTTTAGTGTTATGAATGAGAACATAATGGAAATAGTTCGTTTTTTTTTCCATAGTTATACACATAGGACAGCCCAGAGGTTAATATGTTATGTTATGTTTTTCAAGGTTTACATCAAGAAGACCAAGATGTAATAAGAAAAGACTATTTCGAGACATTACTGTTATAAATTTTATTTAAGTTTCTATTCGTCATACATACTTCGTGTATAAAATATAAATACAACCATCTATAAATACATTTGAGTTTATATACTTCAGGCTTCACCAACACACCAATTACTGATGGATGAAAGTACGCTTAAATACTAATATAGACTTTTACTTGTTACAGAAAAATGAAGCCACTATTTCACATAGTGGCGACTATCTGCCTTGTACTGGCAATCAACGCTCATCCAGAGAACATTGAGGAGGTGAGAAAACTCCCACAATCCAAGGAACCAATCGTAGAAGCCGAAGAAACCGAACCCCAGGCTAGAGTCGAGCGCTGTACAGCTTGCTCTGGCACCCTTAAACTGAACCTCAACTCACCAAAGGATGTCCTAGCAGCGATACAGCATCTGCCAGGGGAAGTTCACACCCAAGAGTCTTTCGAAGGCTGTTCATCTGACAAAGGATGTGCCGGTATCAAAGTGAAAGACGGCCACGTCGTTAGAGAAATTCGGTAACCTCGAGTCGTTTAAGCAGGCTGCTGCCCTAGACACCAGTAATGAATTCTCCTTCCACAAAGCCGGTGCTGACAGCAATCTACCTTTCTGGTGGATGAAAAACAACTCTCCCTTCAAAAATTCGGGTTCCTTCGAGAAATTCAGTAAATCCTCCAGTTACAGAACCGCTAGTTCTGGAGTAGGTACACTCGACAACCCTGCTATCAAATCGTCATCATTTAAATCCTCTTACACTTCTTCTACAAATGGTGGAGTAGACCTTAGTAATAATCCGTTCTTCAATGGAGGAGGATTTAGTGCCAGTCAATCAGTCTTCGATCAATCGGCTTTCAATGCTGCGAATTTTGGGCAAGGTCCAGGCTTTGTGGGTTCCTCGCCTAGACCCTTTACGGCATCGACCGCAGGGTCGAACATCTTTGAAAATAACTACCAGAGCTCGAGCAGCGGAGTTTCATCGCAAAGCATAGGAGGCTCACGGCAAACGTGCGCCGGCCAAGGATACACCTGTGTACCGAGATCTCAGTGTTATAACGGAGAGGTGAACACCAATGGAATTAACTTATTGCAGGCAAGTTCTCAGGTGAGTCAGCTTTAAATTGTTTAGCATAGCTTATTCTATAGTCTTCGAGTAAAATTGGATTAAACAATCTGCCTTGTAAAATATCAAACATTTACAGCAATTTAAACTAAACTAAGTTTATAAATAATTTACATTAAAGAATCTTCGTATGTATACATTCAAAATGTTTGACAAAAATTGATTCCGGCTATAATATACCAAAATATAATTAATATGTTTTTGTCTGTGTTTCCGTCTGTTTGTATGTTTGAACACGCTAATTTCTAAAATTACAAGACCAATTTCCGTGGGCTTCTTTTCTTATATATGACTTGAACGTAGCATGAGATAACACTATCAAAATCGACTTACGAAAGTAATACAAGTGAATTTAAAGTTTTAGAATTATATAAGGTTTAGTTTGCTAAAGTTCGTGTTCAGAAGCTTCAGAACTTAGTCTCTTTAGATGAACAGAGATTTTGAAGTGATGGTATGCATATAGCATGGTAGTAGGACTTTTTCTATGACCGCCTTCTTGGCTAGTGCTACCACCTTTAAGTTGAAAATCTGTCGCCAAACATCTATTGGTCTGTTTCTGCAGCCACATTTCAGAGCCTTTAGGCTTAACGTCTTTATCTTAGATTACTCGAAATCGTCATTTAACATCAGATAAGATTATGTTAAATCGCAAAAACCTGTAAAGTTTAGAAGCCAACACTTTACGCATACTCCCAATTGTACTATCGTCAAGATAAAGCGGAATGCTTCCACTGTTTTTACGTGCATTACTGAGTTATATAATTAGAGTCAGGGGGAAAGTGGATTCAATAGTTATTTTTTGTTCAACTATTTTTGAATTAGAATGAGTAAAAACTATCAGGAATAAAAATTTATAGATCTGAGTACTGGGATATGAAAGATGATGAAAAATGATTGCATGTGGCAGAGATGCTAATATTAAGTAGGATGTGTGAAGTAACCAGAATAGATAAGATTAAGAATGAGCATAAACTGGTATATGCCACCAAAAGGACGATAATATAGACAAGGACGTGAGGAATAGGATAAATGCAGAGTGGATGAAATAGCGAAAAGTGTCTAGGGTATCTTGTAACCCACGAATGCTCTTGAAACTCGAGAGTAAGGTGTGTACACTATCATAGGACCAGTCGTATTGTATGGATCTGATTGATGAGCTACGAAAGAGACTAATGAGAGAAGATTACATGTGGCAGACATGAGAATGTTTTTTTTTTATATTATAGGGGGCAAAGGAACAGGTGGGTCACCTGGTGGTAAGTGATCACCGCCGTCCATAGACACTAGCAACACCAGGGGAGTTGCAAGTGCGTTGCCGGCCTTTTAAATATGTGAACATCCATTTTTTTATCACGCCAACCACCTGGACCTGGACCTGGGTCCACCTGGACCACTTTGGGAACTAAATAGACAAACGATCCAAATTATGTCGTGGATATCAACTATTATATAAATCAAGACTATATGGACTTCTTAGAATTATTCTTACAAACAACTTGTGTGAATCCCCAAACATTTAAAGTAGTAAAAAAAAAATATTGCTCAAAAAAACATTCCGTTTTCACCGAACACAAAAACATGATCTGAGACGAAATAATAATAAGAATTGTGAATGTATAATTAATTAATTACGAACGTTTCAACAATTATATAATTATATATTCTGACTAACAAACGACCTCGATGACCCCGATAGGTATTAAATTAAATAATATTAATATTATAATTACTACTAGTTTTGGTGTAACAATTTGTTTTCGAATCAAACTCAATGAATCGCCTTCGACCGCCGTCTATTATTTACCGTTGCGTTAACAGTCCGCCCCGGTTTCCCACGGGCTTCCTAAGGAAGAAAATGAAGACAAATGTTCCCTTTACATTACGACTATATAATGAAACAAAATGACAACCTGAAAAACTGAACATTAATCTGTGCCAACCTGTCAATGTTTTTGAACATTTGCCCTAACGCTTTCTGTCTTATTCATTCGCTGAATTGTTATAAGGGACATTTTCTTCTATACATACCTTATCCTGACAATTACAAACAGGACAAAAAAGAATTCGCCAAATTGGTACAGGACTGAAGTGATGCGTTTACTACATACATATGGCAATTGATTTTTATTTATCTATATTCTTCTAGATCTAATTCGGGATTTATTTACATTCAGGAATCAATATCGTTGTCATAGTGATAAATAAGGTTCCAATTGTGATTACATCGGCAACGCACTTCGCACTTTGATGTTTCTCCGGGCAAATCTCCGACACAGCTTAACCAATTGCGACGAATCTTGTATACATAGAAAGACGAAATTTCAGAGTATAACCTAAACTATACAAAATTACGCTTTACTATACGGGTTGAGTAGTATTCATAAAAATGAACTGAGGCACCCAAAAATAGTTGAAAGGAAAAAGAAAACAAACAAAATTAATGCAATCAAATTCCTAGTACCCCATGAAATAACAAAACCCGTTTTCAGAAGAACGGAGACGCGGGCGATAGCTAGTTTTAAATAGGTAACTGTAAATTTTAATTGCGCTCGGTAACGTAAAAGTGATGCGTTCACGCAATATACTACAATAGAATTAGAATGTCAAGGCCGTTTCCAACGACTCGACTCAATCAAGATTCAAACGCGGATCTCTATTATTATTAAACAAAACGGAATGTCTAATATTAAATGTCATACTGTCATTATGTTTAATTTATTGTAAAAGTCTGGGCAGAGGTCGGGTTTTTGTACATATTTTGTGGTAATAACGAAATAATGTTTATTTAGATATTTGTAAGAGCCCGGATGAGTTCACGGAGCGTCATATTAAAGCTCAGAGTGCGTTGTACATACTCATTATATTTCTATTTATTGTTTCCGGAACTGTCTATTCGGTATTGGCTTGAAGGGCTTTCACAGCAGCTTCACCGGACTGAATTTTTTTGATGAATGGACGCTTTCTATAGTCCCAAAAAGGTTTTTCCAATTCTTTCAGGTTCACCCACTTTAGTGTCCTTTTAGTTTGTTGCACAATGGCTGAGCACCGTGACCGCTCGCCCAATTCCTTCGATAAAGCTGTGAAAGCTCATTTGACCAATACTATTAGTTACATCGAAAAAAAAAAACGAATATGACGAAGCTTTCTGGGAAAGTTAACACCTGATTGATTAGCTAGCAACCTCAAGTTGATAAATCTGTCGCCAAACACCTGTTGGTGTGTTACAGTATCCGCACCTGACAAGTCCCCCTCTAGGTTTAGAGTGTATACTATCTTAGATCATATAGTTTTACGATCCACACATTTGTGAGTTCCGTCAGCAGCACTCGGGAGCTAGTCTCTTAAGATTTAACGTGCTTTACCGTCTTCGACCACATCCTCATTTATCATGAGATGAGATCGTGGTCTAACGCTAAAACTTGAAGTATTAAAAAAGTAAGTAAACGCGATTCAGCGTCTCCGACTTGAGCGTGACGGCTCAATTTCATTCACTATTATATACGTTTAAAGAATATTTCAATTTAAAAAAAAAATTAAATCACGATACAAGTGAAACTTTATTTCAGATCGTAGGCAATTAACTGAAAATTTTCGGAAAATTATTCGATTTGGAGTATTAAAATAATTTAAAAATGGAAGTGAAAATATGGAAATCAATAGTAGAAAAGATATCCAACTATACATTTTAATTTCATTCTACGTATTAGAGTACGGAATACATAGTAAATACAATTATTTAGATGATAGACGCATTTTAAAAACTGAGCACAATATTTATATAACTCACTTTACCCCTACTCCGCGGCCGGCTGTAATGCGACATGCGATAGATGGACGAAAAAATTTGATGCGATGTAAAAAGTTTCACTTTAAATGTAAGATAATTCACAATTAATCGAACTACATTGCTATGGAAGAGTTAAATCATTTTCAGATGAACAAAGTCGCGTGCATTATGTATTATCGTTGTAAAGAAATTATGTTAATTTTGCATACATTACAAGACACCTGGTTGTCCTCTCTTGTTTACACGACCGCGACGCGACAAGTTGCGACAGGCGACACACTAAACTCGGTGACCTGTGCATTTTAAAAACTGAGCACAATATTTATATAACTCACTTTACCACTACTCCGCGGCCGGCTGTAATGCGACATGCGATAGATGGACGAAAAAATTTGATGCGATGTAAAAAGTTTCACTTTAAATGTAAGATAATTCACAATTAATCGAACTACATTGCTATGGAAGAGTTAAATCATTTTCAGATGAACAAAGTCACGTGCATTAGGTATTATCGTTGTAAAGAAATGATGTTAATTTTGCATACATTACAAGACACCTGGTTGTCCTCTCTTGTTTACACGACCGCGACGCGACAAGTTGCGACAGGCGACACACTAAACTCGGTGACCTGTACGAACGCGCATAACATTAGTGCCATATAAAAATCCATTTATCTCCCCCTCTTGAATCGATTGACTATTTTATTTTTAAATTACGATAAGCTTAGTTATTACGTTATAAATACATATAAAAATACTAGCTTTGTCTAAATATATATGCAAACGGACGAAGATAAAATAGTTCAGTACACTTTTGTTATCTAATTTTTTTGTTTAGTGGTTATAGAGGAGCTTTTGTGTTAAACAAGTTTATTATATGCCATCGACGTATCGCACTCTTTATTCACAATAATTGTATAACACTCGATACAGATATATTAATATTTTACACTACATGATACCCCGCAACTTCTCGTTTTTTGTTACGGGAAAAACTTATGGGTTCGCGTCACTGCGGACCTCGACATGCTCGTGACGCAATGCACTTGCACCAGACTAGCGAGGCGTAGTATAGCGCCCTCTGTACATGTAACATTGAGATTTTGTATTGAGCTTGTGCAGCTCACCATATGTTTGATTGATTAATAAACTGTATAAAAATAGATGTAATCATTGCTCACAGTGAGAATAGATGAGAAAACCTGACTAATGTTAATAATTTCAATTTGCAAATGTTGAAATTTAAATAATTCAGTCTATAATTGATTTAAGAATTCTAGAGAGAAAACAGTTAATCAATTGTTTTGAGTTTTCACTTCTCTCGGCAGTCCTTATTACTATCTCGACTTTCCGTTTCACCGATTTTTAGTAACCTCAGATAGTTTTCTTGAACACAACTCATCTCTTACACTCTGAAATGTCCTCTATTGAAGTATATAAGTTTCACCAAAATTACTTCAGTTGGAAAGAGCGGTCAACAAGATTGGCAAAGACTGTATTATTACAAAGAGAAAAGATTCGATGCTTTTTTTGTAATCTATAAACTATAGAAATACTAAAACAGTGAAGCTATTAAAATTCGGTCTAGCTGTGAAGATCCGTTAGGCCAGTAGCAGATAGTTAGTTCGGAACAAAAAAAGTTCAGTCGTTTCAGCAATTCGTTCGCATAAACAACAGACGTTTCGATTTACAAATACAACTAGTAGATACCCGCGACTTCGTTTTTGCCATTTATTATTTAAACTATATGTTTTATGTACACGGAAAAGGAAATAAGCACCAAACCGTTTGTCCCTTTTCTCCAGGGCAAGAAAACACCATGGCTTAACGCGAAGTGACAATAAAAATCGTTGTATTGAAAAAAAAAACTATATTTTAATATCAAATGAAGATTTAGTGATAATTATTAGTTTAGATAAGGACCAAGTGTCGAAGAGAAAATACTACCACTAGTTATATAGTTTCCTAAATTTGATAAACTAACTAAATGTTGGAATTATCTCAAAAGGCGATATCGTTTATAAAACTATAGATTAAAAGAAATCGCTCAAAGAAAGCACGAAGGAGTCAAGATGATATTTAAAAGTAGGTACAATTCAATTCATATAATTAACATAATCTGTGTAGTTGTTGTATACATATTAACCTTTACACTTTGCTTTATATTCCTTTTCAATTCGGTTTAGTAATTCTTTTGTTTATAAATTACAAGCAATACATCGAATCCGTTTCTCTTTCCAAATAGTACAACAGTTTTCGCCAATCTTGTTGGCCGTTCTGAATATAGTCGTAAGTTCGGGACTGCGCGTAATACAATCGAGACCTTAATGATCGTCAGCATATACGAGACCCACTGCAGAGCCGTAGGCCTCTTCCCGAAGGAAGGTATGGGCATAATCACTGCTTCAGTCCACGACGTATTGGCGATTTCAAACACTTAGAAATCCACAGTTCTATATTTTCCACACATACTGCGGTACTACAAAAACATTTATCAGGTTCTGATTTCCTCACGATGTTGTCCTTCACCATCAGCCGATAGTCTCACCAATTTAAATAAGTAAACAATACGCGAATTCCGGAAAATTCGTTGGTACATGCTGGGCTTCGAACCTGCGCACATGGGATCGATATTCCTCTGGTCAAACCGCTAGACCACCACGACCACGACCACGGTCAAACAAGAGTTTAATAACACAATTAAACAAAATTAAAATATTATTATCAGAATCTACAATTGACATTTATTTACTCGTTAAGATGTCTCGTTGTTATACGTATAATATTTATACCTAAATTTGTATTCTGCGTAACTATATTCAGAACGGTCAGAAAGTTTCGCGAGAACTGTAGTTTTGGTATGAAAAATGACACGATGTCAACATCGGTTTAACAACATTAACATGTGCCTGACACTAGTAACGTTGCAATATATTAGCCAATCACATCGTCGCATTCCATCAACGAAGATTCCTTTGATTTTATGAAACTAAAAATTTAGTACTGTTGATATGCGTGTCATAATTGCTGACCAAGAGTGTACATAGAGCCCGGGTTTCCAGCCCCACGGTGATGTAGGTGCACGATGCCGAATCAGTAATTTTAATGAAAACATTCGGCAACCCGATTTCTCCATTCCCCACATTATTTTTTCTAAAATTATTGGACCGGATAGACATTTCACAGTATTAACCTACTAACATCGGCAGCATTCACATATTATTAGTATTAGACTCTTTTGTAACCTATTATATTAAGTTTAAAGTAATATGGTTTATTTTTTTTTGGATACTCCGGCTCTAAACCCTCGTAACTTGCGTAAGTTTCTTTTGTAAACCAACAAATATTTCAATTATTTTATATTATAGATAAAATAATTCTAAAAACAATATATAAGTACATCGTCCATACTTAGTTATAAAATAGGCGCTAACGCATAAATCTTCATTCCAATTAAGGTAGTTAATTGACAGGATGCGCATATAAAATGATAATTAAACGTACATTATTTACTCAATGTTTTTAGTACCTATATAAGACAACTACGAAGACTTGCTTGAGAGCCTTAAATAGTTTATCCTATGTCTTTAAGATATAATAATTGATTATGTTGTAGATTAAACGACTTGGTGTATTTTAATATGGTTAGAATCCTCTTAATCAATTGATAGAGGTTTTAATTATGTTGTCCTCTGAATGAAAAAGATAGGTGTTACAGTCCGTTTAACTCCTGGACTTTAAAAAACCATAAAGGAGACTCGAAGTCTCACTCTAGGTTAACTTAAGCGTGACTTATCATATTAGACCACATCATTATTTAATATCAGATGAGATTGTGGTCAAAACGTTTACCTATAAAGTATATTAAAAAGAAATAATTAGGGAGCTCACCCTTTCTTCCAGTGGTACCGTGAAGAAAAAAGACTGCAGGCAGTGCAAATAAAAGAAAGGATAACATAAAAATAATAATAAGAATGAGCTATGTGAAGTATATATTAATGTCTATTACAAGCCCTCGGCTGATTTTTTAAGACTCAGATCTCAAAATGGCAGATTATGTTTTCAATTATTTTTTAATTTCACTACATCCTACATTGTAAATTTCATGGCTTAGTAGAAAAAGTTCGTACAAATGAAAAAATAATTTAAAATATCTTTTACATTAAAATTATTATTTTACAACTAATCATTTGTTATTTTTCAAAGTTTTGTAATAAATCAGGTATTATTTAAGCGTGTGCTGCCAACAGTCTATTGACCTATGCCTCATGAGGTCTACATTCGTTTATATAGAAGTTAAATCTTTATGGTTTTGGACAGTCCAAGGGCTAATGTTGTTGTTACAGTTGTTATATTAGTATATTGGTGTTATGTTACTCCTATACCTGCGTGTATCGTCACAAAGTTTAGTCCATGTTCGCAATAAATTTAGATGTGGGCACACATTACCATCGTGTGCTACGAACTAGGCCCACAGTTTTTACGCACATCAAAGGAACTTGGAAACCCTAATTTTGAGTTATTATTGAAGTAATAAAGGGGTACGACCATTATTAGTTTTTAGCCTGACACATTACATTACAAATACAAAAAATATACAGATATAAATTCAGATTGTTTCAATAATCATTGTGTTTTGTATTCCGTTCCACGCGGACGAAGTCGCGGGCACAGCTAGTTTAGGTATGAATACGTACTATATTATATGTATAACATCGAGACAACTTAAAGATAAATAAATGTCAATTTTAGATTCCTATACCTAATAACATTTCAACTTTGTTTTGTATTAAACTCTTGGCTATGTGGCTATATGGCGGGCTTATCAAGTCAACAGTGTAGTCAGTTAGCTATACTCAGAGCGGACAAAGAGGTTGACTAAGATCGTACGGAACCGATTAAAAAAAATCTTTCACCCATACAAAGCTACATTATCAGCGAGTAACATGGGGATGATTTTTTACCTTTAAAATCTACGTTAGAGCGAGCGACGCCATAAGTAAAAGCTAATATTGAGCATGCGAATAAGATAACTTTAAACAATATTTATTTACAATTAGTTATTAAATTATATGCGAGTCGAAATATAATAAAAAACGATATTAAAATACAAGGAAATGATACAATTATGTAGATGATAATTACTGTTTATAATCATATGCATCAGAAAAACAAAACAATGAACAAGAAGCAGACAATAGTACAGGAATATGAAAAAATTACATAAATACATAATTACAAATGTATCCTTGCAAGCAAATGTTTCATGAAGATTGTTCATTATTACAATAATTACACCTTTAGCATTAACACAAAATTAAAAAAGAAAAAAAAAACAAAAGGAACCCGAATACAAAACTCTATTTTATTCACAAATTAGATGCAAAAAACAAAAACAGACCAAATCTTCCTTCCGCAGTACAAACATTTGATGAAATTAAACGGCAACTGAACAACTTCACGTCGCACTGTCAATATTTTTGTGTATCTCCCGACTGTCTTCTATCTCACTTACTCGTATACTTTTCTCTATGGAGATCTTTTAACGCAGTAATTTTTACTTTGTGCTTATGATTTTTCAGACATTTTCTTTCATATAATAAACCTTATAATCGAATTTACATACTTAGCAGAAAAAAAAAGATAAGCCAAATAGATGCAGCCGTTCTGAAATGATACGTTTCCTTTTTTTATTTCGCCGTTCAGTTCACTACTTCACCAGGCTCCTAGGGCGAACGGTTAAGGCACTCAGCCAAATGCCAAAAGAGCAACTCTGCGCAGATCCCGGAGCTTTTGACACGGGTGTAACTTTAAGGGCCTCATTTTGTAGTACATCAACACTCACCTTCACTACTCGTGTTTCTCTCGCTGCCCAGCAAAAACTGACATGAACCTGCTAATGCAGCTATAGATGCTCGTTCTAGTATATAACTTGCTGCAGTTCTGGGTAGGCCAAAGTCTTTCAGCAGGTTATACAAAGATTTTGATGGAAGACCTCTCACTTCCACTTCTACGGCCTATAGATTGCTGCATAACCGTTTTGTTGTCAAGTCATTTACAAGCTCGTAATACTTGTTCAGCTTCATTTCAGGCTGCCAAAGTAGCCGAAATTCGGCTTGAGCTGTTACCTTTGATATAACAAAGCGAATCACACTAAGCGCTTACATACCTTCGCCAGTATATTTTTATTTATATAGATAATAATCGGTCATAAATTTAAACAAAGAGACCGCGGTATGCAATTATGAATAATATTAGTCTAAACTGCCGCCCACTGTCATTTCCAACGACGCTTTCCAAGGATAGTGGGTTTCGTTTGATAGACGCTAAAGAGTAGTCTCTCCTTATATGTCTGATATCATCGGATCATTATTAAATTTACTTAGCAACGAGTTACGCGAATTCCTTTTGTAATCTGACAAACAAATTTTCAAGGCTATACATTTCTCGTTTATCAAATACTAGCGACCCGCTCCGGCTTCGCACGGGTATAAAATATATAGCCTATGTCATTCACTGAAAAAATAATTTAAATCGATCCAGTAGTTTTGATTTATTCATTACTGCCCGTGGCCCGCACGCGTTCAATATGGAGTAACCTCAAAAATAACAGTATTTCTCCGATATTTAATTTATGTTATTATTAATTAATGTTGTTATTATTAATATGTTACATATAAACCTTCCTCTTCAATTACTCTATCTATTTAAAAAAACCGCATCAAAATCCGTTGCGTAGTTTTAAAGATTTAAGCATACATACGGATATAGGGACAGAGAAAGCGACTTTGTTTTATACTATGTAGTGACAATACGACGTAGAGCTTTAGCCAATCTTTTTGACCACGTCTGAATATAGATGCGTAGAACATAAATGTTGGTATAGATACGTATCATATTAAATGTATGCAGCCCGAAGTTTATATATATATAGATATATTTCACTTACAATAAAACGCGGTTGGGAAAAAAAATTAGAAGTATATCCAAACAAGAGTCTATTGCTATCGCACTCTGTCTTAGTTCTGTCAAATAGAGTGCAAGAAAGACAACTGCAACTCGGACGGATTACACCTAAAATAGTCGAAATAATTATGTCGTATTCTCCTTCGGCAAAACTAAATTGATTTTAGGTTCTTATTTAACAATTCATGTAAGAAGGAATTTGGCTGTACTTATATATGTTTTTGAAGTGAAAACTTCTATAAGCGCGTTTAACGAAAAGAAATCGTTACGCTCGGGTTGGTGACGCTCTGAATCGTGTATACTCGGCTTCAGTCATCATCTACCAAGTTCACTGTGACAAGGAGTGCATCGATCCGATAATTAGGGCTTTTATTATGATTTATTATAATAATAAAATAGTATTATGTATGTGTTTGTATATAATCAGTGTAGTATTTCAAGTGCGAATTTAAATATTAGTATTATTTAATTATATATAAACATTGATAGATCTGTATGAAGTTAAATGTGCATCTATTTATTTATTAAAGTTTTCACTTCTATCGTGTGGTCAGATGTATACATTTTTTTTATACTGAATGTCTGAAAATAGCGATATAATTGAGCAACTTTAGTACTTTCAGAAGAGAAAAAAAAAATCAAAATATAGGAATATAACAGTGATAGATATATATTGATAGGTTATACACATATTTATATTCGAATTCCATTAGTGAGGTATAAATGCCGACGATATTTGCTCACAATTTATTGTATGTGAAATATGAACCTTTTGTGAAAAATCGCGTTTTTTTTAGGGAATACACCTATTTAATTGAACTTAAAAAGAAAAATCTTATATGAATGCAAATTTTGATGCAAATCGTTAGAGCCGTTTCTGAGATACACGAAATAAATTTATAACTAAATATATATATACAAGAATGACTGATTTAAAGTTATAGAATAACGCGTGTTATCGGGGAGAGGGAACCACGAGGCACAGCTATTATGTATATTTAGTACAAAACTGTGATACTTCATCCAAGCAAAAGCTGTAAACGCGAAAGTACCATTGTCTGACCATTTCGTTGCTAAACAATAATTAAGAGTTGTTAATACGAAAAAATATGCAGACGAAATCACTGACAACAGCTAGCTGTTTATACTAGCATCATTTTTATATTGAATTAAAATAATATAAAGACCGTGAAAGATCATAGAATATAGTATATTCGATAGAAACAACAATATGAAGGATTGTTCTATTCGCGCTGTAAGATGAAGCAATTAAATGACAATAAGGTAATTAACCAATCACGTCGATTAAGTGGCCGTGATGCACGAAATCGGAAAAGCGACTCGTTGCGTTCATCTAACAGGATTAAACAAGAAATACTAAAACTCGTGTTTGTTTTTTTCAATGTGTTTGTTTGTTGTTTTTTTTTTTTCTACTAAATCGTGCGCTATATTTTTCTAGTCAAATATTTAAAAGTAATTAACGATTTCACATCCAAAATACATTCGTCTTTGGTATATTCGTTTTATTAATCTATCGATTTATATCTCATATATACAAATAATATTACAGATGTTGTCGTTGTACGCACGTGCATCACTAAAAAAACTGCTAAATGTATTTCGTTCAAATTTTCATTTCATTTTACTTCTTAGACAACTCGGTCCTGATCTATAATATAGAAGCTTCAATTAATACAACGTTATTTAATACACATCTTTCCAATTAATTATCTTAACAATATGTATAGAGGATAAAAACATTAAGCGCCACACCGCTTGCTACACTCCTACACGACAAGAACACAGAGAGATTTAGCCCAGCAGAATTACGACAGCCGTTAGATTCTCCAGAAGCTTTATTATACGCACGCTATCGTTGTGGAATGGCTTATATAGTGATCCCCAGGGTTATGACAATGGTATCTTCAAAAACAGATTGGAACACGCTCTTGAAGGTCGGACAAAACAGGAGTAATGCCCTGATGTTGCAGTTACCCATAGGCGAATATAACTATTTAATATCAGATGGGCCGTATGTGTGGGCATAAAAAAAGACATGACTGAACTTTACAATACATTAACTTACGATTGAGGGATAGCCGGATAAGTCAAATCTGTATTAATGCAAAGTCGCGGGTGGCCGTTAGTAGTCATATATAAGAAAACATGTTACAAAGCAATACCAAACTTATTATAACCATAACTAACGCAAAGTGGCAAAACAATGTATGGAATTCTCCCAGGATTTATTATTTATTACAATATATCACTTGAACATAAAATGTACTATACATTTAATAATTTACGGTTTAAATTCACTTGTGTACTAACAGTCGACGCCCTGAAGGCGACTTATGACATACATTTGGATATTACCATGGCACTTCGGCGCTTTTACATACAGTCATCAACAAAAGTTTTATAGAATGAATATGAAGAAAATTTTAACAAAAAATATAAATGCACATTATGAAAATTTTCATCAGGACTTCATTGACCATAGCTAGATATCTACCTATATTGTATTGGATTGCCATAAACCTACCAATACGTAAAAATATAGACACTCCCTATTCGATTTTCAGGAGTTTCCCGGTACATCTTCGAAATATATGGTCCAACGCTAATGAAATCACGGGTAAAAGTATCCCCTTTCCAGTAACAATATTTTTCCAAACGACTTATAAATGGCAAAGTACGGGGGGTGCTAACATTGAAACATGTGTGGTTCTATGAAACCACGACGCAAGTGAAACTTTTTTAAAAACGTAGGCATGTAATTGAAAAAAATTTAGAATAGTAAAATCACGTTTTTAACCTTTTTTTTTTAATTTGAGCACAATATTCAATAAAATTATTGAATCATTTTGAATTGAGCCATGCGTGCTGCCATATTGTTCTTGGCTGCTCTGCCGTGTGCCTTTCACTTAACCCCTACTCCGCGGCTGGCTGTAATGCGATATGCGATAGATGGACGAAAAATTTTTGTGGCAATGTTAAAAAGGTTTAATTTAAAAAAAGTACGATCAAATTGAGATCATTCTCTTTTTTGAAGTCGGTTAAAAGAATTTGTTAAAAATAAGGTCATAAAAAATAAAAATTTCTTAAAGGTTACTCAGCTATATTCTAGTTTTACAATGATAGCTCAGTGATAGCTAGTACAAACACCACAATCATTAACGTAGTTTTGATTCTATGATAAGTGTAAACTTGCGATAAGGAAAAGTGATAATAATAGTGACAGAAACCATAAAATGGAAGTACTGGTTTTAATAATGGCGTCTTGAATAGCTACGAATCTCCGCTTAAAAATCTATAGTTACACCTACTGCAACTGCAACTACAACTGTACTCGACATTTTGGACCACATCGTCGTTTACCATCAGAGAAGTTTGTGGTACCAAAAAAGAGTACAAGCACAAATATTACTGTAGACATTGCATATTATAAAACTTGCCACTCTAAACTTAAAACATAATCGGTTTTATTACAGAAACAAAAATGAACACGCGCTTAACACGAGATTTACTCAATATATATAGTATTTTAAACCTTGTTGAACTTATGTTTAATTCACGTTATTACAAAAGCTTGTCCAAGCAGTATTTAGCTAAACATCTGGTTTAAGATTTTTTATGGAAGTAACTCTAAATAGCACTCATTCAATTCCATTTCGTCATTCAAAAACGTTCCATTACATACAGATATTGTGCAAATAATTTGAATTTATCAATAATGTTTTGCTCAGATCCTCATTAAGAAAATGTATTTATTTTAAGTAAAATTTAATATTATTTTTGTGACATTTTGGTTAAATGAAAACGATGTAATTGTAAAAATAAGCAATACATAAATTTAATGTATTACGTCCATGTGCGTAAAGTTTAACAACAGTATAATCTGACATTAAACAAGTTGTGAAATGTCAATAATGTCATATAGTACTTATAGTAAGTTAAGTTACATATAGTACTTAACGGAATAAGTCTTAGTGTTACCATACATTTTAGTTGTCTGTTTTAGGCGCAGCTAAAATATACGATATGTAAGGAAAATCGATGTTTATAAATTAAATTATTCGAAAAATGTTTAAAATTGACAGAAAATGGTTTAAGCTAGCACCAATTCGTATCGCATTTCATACAAAACGTATAGGATGAAGAAAAACATCATAGTTCGATCATAGTACTTGCCTCTTCCTCGACTTGAGTTTAACCATTGATACTAATTAAAATAAATAATGCTAATTTATGCTTTCGTTTCTCACTGTACCGTTTAGTAACCTCGGAATACAAATGAGTGACGCCTGCACACGACCGAAATGATATACGATGACTCAGCAGTCTACGATAAATGACAAGTTACATTGTTGTCTAAGCACCTTAACGCCCATTATATCTTATTATTCAATCTTAATTGCTATGTATATATCTAAAAGAAAACAATAGAAAGCTTTAATTGGATTTATACGACAAATTATCATCATCATCTCATTCGTCTGTAAAAGATTCTTCCCGAAGGAAGGTATAGGTAAAATCAACACGACAATTCACGACATATTTGCGATTTCAAAAACAGTGGTAACACAAAAACATTTCTCGGGTTCACTTTTCCTCAAAATATTTTCCATCACCATCACCATTTTACCATTACCAATATAAATTAGTACACAAATTCTGATAAATTCGTTGGTACATGCCAGCTTGATTGTGAATTGATATTCCACTGGTCAAACCAATCAACCATCACGACTATACTAGTACGACAAATACTGTAACAAATGATGATCTCAGTAACAAAATACTCTTAACCCTTAAGCCCCATCTCATTCCTTAAACCTAAGATAGAATTTTAAAAAGCATGAAAAACAAGACTCTTTATTTTGTTACAGAAGCAGTATTGCAATTTACAAAATGAAATCTGCTGTAGAATCGTAACTTCAGGATCAAGTGGATCAGGCAATCTCCAAGGCTCTGTTGACTCTTTCTCGACAAACCTCAACCAAGGATCAAATACGTTCTCAACTGGTTCTGGTCAAAGCTTTAATAGTCAAGGATCTTCCTCCTTTGGAGGCAGATTTGACTCCGTTAACCAGGAGTCCAGCGGCTTCGGCGCTAAAGGAACCTACGGATCAAGCTCAAACTCTTTCGGATCTGGTGCATCCGTGAACAGAGGTTCGGGCATTGACGCTTTCAGTACATCGAATGGATTCAGATCTATTGGTTCGACCATCGCACCGACAACACCGTACTTTGGATCAACTGACTTTAGAAATGACATATCAAAATCAACGGGACAATCAAACTTTATCGAAACTGATTCTTTCTCTGCTGGTAGTGAGAATTCTGGAGTATTTGGACCTGGACAACCTTACCTTCCACCAGTATCAAGCACTAACTTTGCAAGTCCCCACAACTCCTGCAACCTTTGTTACCACACCCACCTTCACACCGCGTCCGATCACCCCAAGACCATTTTCGACAGCCAAACCGAATTATTTCCCCTCCATTTCATCAACATCTGGTCCCGGTTATCTTCCACCTCATCCCACTGGTGAGGCTTCGAACCCACAAGAAACTCGTGTACCTACACCCGGTCCTACCTACAATGACGGTGAACTAATTTTAGATGTTTCACAGCAACCTACAGTAAGGCCTCCTCTTAGACCAGTGGCTCCTCCTCTCGCTCCACGTAAGTATTAATCTTCACTATGTATTAACACTCTCAATATATTTGCGGAATATTTATTTTTTAAAGTTCAATTCTTCAGCTATGTCACTTAATATAATTGTGGTAGATTTTTTCACATCTCATGATTCGTAATATTATTCTAGTTACTTTCTCTTAGCGTTTTTAAATTGTAAGACTACCTTAACCTTCTGGACTTATTTGTTCAATAGCCTATTTCGTGAATATGATTTATCATTTTTTCTTAACAGATAACATACCAGCTGGTTGCGCCGCAGCCTTGAAATGTACACCTATTGAATATTGTACTGCGGAAGGTGTCATTTCTACAACACTTGTAGTACTGACCAGAGAGCAGGAATCATACAGAGTTCCTCTAACGGTAATTTTATATGAACTTCAATAGAAAATGTAAATTTCGTGAGGCTTTTAATTGGCAAAATTTAAAACATATATGCTGTATGTGATACTCCTAACCATTGTTCTTCTTTCTGCAATTTTGACTTAGTAGGCTCAAAATATTCATTAATTCATCGTAGAAAGAACAATTTAACCATTTATTCCTGAATAGTAGTGGATGTTTACATTCTAAGGTAGTGTTGTAATGCCATGCCACATAAAAGTATAGTGTTGCTCTTTCAGGACCAATTAGCTATGGGTTTAATATAAAATACCATTGTACGATATAATTAAATTGAATAGAAGTACCTATTAATTTACTCTGTTGATTTACTAGGACTGCAAAGATCTAGCATCTGGCACCATCGGTAAATGTTGCCGTGATCCAACTTACACGGATCCCTGGCCAACAAATCAGCTCGGTAAATGGGTACCTGGTGTTTTCGGAGGAGATGATGGTAAATATGTACCAGATAGTCACGGAAGCCCTAGTACCTATGATCATCCCATAGTATCTGCAAGACCAACAGACAAAACCGGTTCTGTAACGGTGGATACTTTCTTGTAAGTAAAATATCACAGTTATTGGAAATCTCAGAATTGACTTTATTAAATCACAATAAAGTGTCCTCGTGAATTAAAACGCTTTATATTTTCTCAGAACGACACCTAAACCGATCTCACCAACATTTGGACCAAATCAAATCACCCCCGGTTATCCATCATCAACAGTGACACCATTTGTTCCGAAAAATCAGTATGACAAATACAGAGAAAATGGTTTCGGGCAAATCGGTTTAACAGGCTTCGAAACTGTTAGTACTAATCAAAGAGGTCAGACAAACCAATTTGGTGTCGGGCAACGAACACGATATGGAGTCGGAAGTACAGTTGAAAGAGGGCAAAGTAGTAAGTTTGGCGGTGGTCAAGTTAGTACTACTATCCGTGTTGAGTGTCTTCTTATGAAAATGCATATTTAACTAAACTATTAACATAGAGCTATATCGAGTTAGCTTACATTATAATTTTAGAATGATTATGAAACTATTAGCTTTATCCCCATGATATCACAGGTATTAAAGTATCTATCCCTCGAAAACAGTACATTTTTTGTAGATGATCCCTTTATGCTTTCCTATAACTCTGATAACGTGTATGCAAAATTTTGATAACGCCCATTTAAGCTGTTAAGACGTGAAAGTAACGAACAAACTAACATACACATTTATAAACTTCCTCAGATAACACAGTATGTTACGAATGAGCCGACGCATATGCAGTGTACATACTATAACTGCCCGGCGCGATCCGGTGCGATTTTATTTGAACCAATAAGCGCGCAGAAACGGTCAACATGGAAAAATCTTACACATTTATTCGCCTAGCTCCTACCCGTACCGTGCGATAAAGAATTTAGTTTTAAAAATTCTAAAATCTATGTCTTTTTACTAATAAGAACTGACAGCGAATTTGTTGCATTTTTTTAATATACATATACTCGTATATGCTCCATTTCGTTAATTTATTTTTAAATATATTCACGATGATTGATTTTATTGCTGTTGTAAATTTCGATATTTCACGTTTTCACTTTTAAAATGACATGTTTACAATCACAATATTGAATAGCAAATTTAGTTTTATTATGAAATAGACGATCCAGATAGCATGAAATCATTTAGAAATATGTAACGGCTCGTGTCGACAGTTCTTTCGAATCCCTAAGGTCAACTGGAATTGTGAAAGATTTGTCTAGATTGGAATTTTATTAATGGTCCAATGTAGATCGTTACTGCACAGTTTGAAATATTCTCGTAACGTGTTAGCATCTTCACAAGGGACTAACATGGGACCCTTAACTATATTAGGGTACAATTTGAAAGAACTGATTAACGTATTATCGTACTGAATACCGTATAAATGTACAACCATTTAAATTTAGACAGTTACTTGATGTCAAAGAAATTTCACAATATTCACAGAGATAACTTTACATTGTTTACATCCTTCGTTTAGATCCTCTATATAGATAAATATTAGCCTAAATTATATGTATTTGGCAACAAATACTTTGAATTGGAATAAAGATTAATCAATATATTGATCAAAACTTTTCCGCAAATAAATGAATCTAAAATTTCATAAGCTTTGCAAAATATATCTTCGGCTTCTCTCGAAAATACATCGACTTTTCTCCATATTGTATAAATATAATATGCACGTATATCAAATATGAATTATTTAAAAGAAATTCTCTAAATAGTAATGAAAACGGTATAGAAATCTGAAATAATTTAGAAGAATCAAGCGAACACATGCCGGATGTAAATTGCAATATTCTTTTCCACAGTTAATTTATGATCTTCAACCAAGAAAATATTATTATAACAAAAATCTAATGAACAATGAACTCCTTTGAAACCGGAGCACGCTTTTCAGTACATCATTTAATATTTGGAAATATACAGTTCGTTTGATGTTCACATTTCCACATAGGACTATTTTATTAAACATTTTCCATTATTCTATTTTATTAAAAGTTCATTAAACCAGGTGGAATCAGCTAATTAATTATATATATATATATATGTAATTTGATGTCTTTAGGTACTCAAACACAGCTCCGTAAAGGAACACAAATAACCCAATTGCAAGGACAAGGAATTACTGAAGGTTTTGGACAAGATGTTATCCAAAGATTTGGTACCAACACTATTACAGGACAGGGCGTGCGTCAAAACACTGATTTTGGCCAGGGCGTTATACAGGATGTTGGACAACAGGGATCGGTGACACAATTCAGAGTTGGTCAATACGGTCAAACCGATGTCGATCTAGGACTGGTGAGTGAAAAAAAAAAAATTATAATAAGAGTTTTAATTTTAAAATCATTTAGACGGGACATATTCAATAAAGAATTGTAGGCACATACTTATGAGTTCATTCATTATAGATACCATCCGTGGTGAGTATCTAATAGTTTTAAATAACAGTGATCATGGGGTTTTGGATCTAGGTTATGTCTTTGTCTAGAAATTGTGACATATAGATAGTTATTTTCCTATGAAATGTATGTATAAAAAAATGATTATAATCTTATTTATATTATCTTAAATTAGCTGATTCTTTGTTCATTCATTTGTTAAGAAAGTGAAAGAGATATGCAAAAGGTTATAATTGTTGATGTGAAACATCTATAGCCGCACGTAAAACCGATTGATAGTGTGGCGACGCATGCCGCAGCTACGCGTTGCCACATACTCGTATACTGTAACGCATGCCGTGGCGACGCGTCGCTACATATACAGTCTATATGTAGTAGTATGTACGGTGTGGCGACAAGAATTGAATTGTCATAATAAAAAATTAATTTTTGAATTTCAATTTTTGTATTAAATGAAAATAAATGCTTATTAAATAAACAGTCAACATCTTCTGGAAAAAATTCGTGATATTTTATTTTTTACATTATACCATATTTTTAGTCTCTGTCGTAATATGTTCTCTTATACATATTACTTATACAAAATGATTTCGGTGTTTCACATCTGCCAGGCGCCTCGCGATGGCTCACAGTATTTTTTTTTAAAGTTTAAATAACCAATTAGACCTATCGCTTCTACTGTACACAAAATACATTCTTAGACATTGATCACAAGTTTTCTTATCTATGAAATAACTTTAAAGGTGGAAAGCGTAATCGCACTTATGATTTTAAAACACTTATCCCTGAATTCGATTTTTATATCTCTAGCAGGTAGGTCAAGGTGGATTTGAAGGCAGCGGTATTGGCACAAGAGTCCAACAAGGAGGTGGATCTGGATTGATCACGAGACAGAGATTCGGTGTAACACGGGGAGGCGGCCAGATAGTCACCAGTGGTGGCGGTCAACAACAATATCATCAAAGCGGTAGCCAAACTGTACTCAACCAGGGCGGTAAAGGAACACAAACGATCCAATTGCAAGAACAAGGAATTTCTCAAGGTGTTAGACAAGATGTTATCCAAGGATTTGATACCGACATTATTAGAGGACAGGGCGTGGGTAAAAACACTGGTTTTGGCCAGGGCGTTAAACAGGATGTTGGGCAACAGGTATCGGTGTCACAATTCGAAGTTGGTCAATACGGTCAAACCGGTGGCGGTCTAGGACTGGTGAGTGAAAAACAAAAAATATATTAAGAGTTTTAATTTTAAAATCATTTAGACGGGACATATTCAATAAAGAATTGTAGGCACATACTTATGAGTTCATTCATTATAGATACCATCCGTCGTGAGTATCTAATAGTTTTAAATAACAGTGATCATGGGGTTTTGGATCTAGGTTATGTTTTTGTCTAGAAATTGTGACATATAGATAGTTATTTTCCTATTAAATATATGTATAAAAAATGCTTATAATCTTATTTATATTATCTTAAATAAGCTGATTCTTTGTTCATACATTTGTTAAGAAAGTGAAAGAGATATGCAAAAGGTTATAATTGTTGATGTGAAACATCTATAGCCGCACGTAAAACCGATTGATGGTGTGGCGACGCATGCCGCAGATACGCGTTGCCACATACTCGTATACTGTAACGCATGCCGTGGCGACGCGTCGCCACATATACAGTCTATATGTAGTAGTATGTACGGTATGGCGACAAGAATTGAATTGTCACAATATGAAATAAATTTTTGAATTTTAATTTTTGTATTAAATAAGCAGTCAACATCTTCTGGAAAAAATTCGTGTTATTCTATTTTTTACATTATACCATATTTAGTCTCTGTCGTAATATGTTCTCTTATCCATATTACTTGTACAAAATAATTTCGGTGTTTCACATCTGCCAGGCGCCTCGCAATGGCTCACAGTAATTTTGTTTTAAGTTTAAATAACCAATTAGACCTATCGCTTCTACTGTACACAAAATACATTCTTAGACATTGATCAAAATTTTTCTTATCTATGAAATAACTTTAAAGGTGGAAAGCGTAATCGCACTTATGATTATAAAACACTTATCCCTGAATTCAATTTTTATATCTCTAGCAGGTAGGTCAAGGTGGATTTGGAGGCAGCGGTATTGGCACAAGAGTCCAACAAGGAGGTGGATCTGGCTTGATCACGAGAAAGGGCTTCGGTGTAACACGGGGAGGCGGCCAGATAGTCACCAGTGGTGGCGGTCAACAACAATATGATCTAGGTACAAAGTTTTTACATTTGTATAAGACTTATAACAGTAATAAAATTGGAATATTATAAATTGCAACTATGCGACACTCATGCCAGGAGCTTCATTATTTAAACAGGTTTCCTTCAATCGCTTTTATTCATGATTTTATTTAACTAAATTAACGTTTTTTGACGCCACTTAAAAATAAGTAATGTAAGTAAGTATATATCCACTAAAAATTAAGACATAAAACAGCTTCTCAGCTGTTGAAGCTGTTCTCATATAAAAAAGATCTCAGTCCTTAAAATTCTTCTTGTCTCTTCAACATATATAAAAAATAAATAGCTCCATATAGTAACTGTAAACACAGGTTCCTAAAGACAAAAGCATATGATTAGGTTCAATAAGGTGAGAAGGCAAACTTGTGTTACAATAATTCTAATAAGCCAATATTATTGGAAATCTTGCATAGAAATTATCGGTATGGTATAATTTCTTTGAAATATTTTACAAACGATAATTTTTGTTATAGGTTTCGGTAATGGCGTCACATATCAAACAGGTCAACGACTCGTTTCTGAACGTGGTCAGGCTCTACTCCAGGGTAAAGATGAAGCAGTAATCAAAGGGCAAGGCGAAACCATCACACAAGGACAAGGTCAAATTGTAACCCAGGGAAAAGGCCAAATTGTGACTCAAGAACAAGGTCAGGATTTCAAAGAGGGTGTAGGTCAATATACGATCCAAGGAACTGTCACTCAACGCGAAAGTGGAGCAGTTAAGCAAGGAGGAGGTGCGATTATTACACAAGGAAAGGGGCAAACTATCACTCAAGATCAAGGATTCAGCGTAACTCAAGGACAAGGTCAGATTGTCAAACAAGGCGGGGGCTTGATCATTACCCAAGGCAAAGATCAGAGTATCAAACAAGGCGGAGGTCGAATCGTTACTCAAGGTGGTGGTCAAATCGAGACCCAAGGTGGCGATCAACAACAATATGATCAAAGCGGTAGCCAAAATGTACTCAACCAGGGTGTTGGATTCAGAGCTGGGTTCACGCAAGGAGGAGGCTCTCGTGTTACTGGAGGTCAAGGAACGGCTACAAATCTAGGTACAAAGTTTTTAAATTTGTATAAGACTTATAACCGTAATAAAATTGGAATATTATAAATTGCAACTATGCGACACTCATGCCAGGTGCTTCATTATTTAAACAGGTTTCCTTCAATCGTTTTTCTTCATGATTTTATTTAACTAAATTAACGTTTTTTGACGCCACTTAAAAATAAGTAATGTAAGTAAGTATATATCCACTAAAAATTAAGACATAAAACAGCTTCTCAGCTGTTGAAGCTGTTCTCATATAAAAAAGATCTCAGTCCTTAAAATTCTTCTTGTCTCTTCAACATATATAAAAGATAAATTGTTCCATATAGTAACTGTAAACACAGGTTCTTAAAGACAAAAGCATATGATTAGGTTCAATAAGGTGAGAAGGGAAACTTGTGTTACAATAATTCTAATAAGCCAAGATTATTGGAAATCTTGCATAGAAATTATCGGTATTGGTATAATTTCTTTGAAATATTTTACAAACGATAATTTTTGTTATAGATTTCGGTAATGGCGACAGATATCAAACAGGTCAAAAACTCGTTTCTGAACGTGGTCAGGCTCTACTCCAGGGTAAAGATGAAGCAGTAATCAAAGGGCAAGGCGAAACCATCACACAAGGACAAGGTCAAATTGTAACCCAGGGAAAAGGCCAAATTGTGACTCAAGAACAAGGTCAGGGTTTCAAAGAGGGTGTAGGTAAATATACGATCCAAGGTACTGTCACTCAAGGCAAAAGTGGAGCAGTTAAGCAAGGAGGAGGTGCGATTATTACACAAGGAAAGGGGCAAACTATCACTCAAGGTCAAGGATTCAGCGTAACTCAAGGACAAGGTCAGATTGTAACCCAGGGAAAAGGCCAAATTGTGACTCAAGAACAAGGTCAGGGTTTCAAAGAGGGTGTAGGTAAATATACGATCCAAGGTACTGTCACTCAAGGCAAAAGTGGAGCAGTTAAGCAAGGAGGAGGTGCGATTATTACACAAGGAAAGGGGCAAACTATCACTCAAGGTCAAGGATTCAGCGTAACTCAAGGACAAGGTCAGATTGTCAAACAAGGCGGAGGTCAAATCGTTACTCAAGGTGGTGGTCAGATCGAGACCCAAGGTGGCGGTCAATATGTGACACAGGGTGGTGGTCAATATGTCACTCAGGGACAGGGTGAAGGGGTTTTGCAAGGCTTCGGCTCGACCGTCAAGCAAGGACAAGATTTCCTGGTATCACAAGGAGGTGGCTTTGAAGGAGAAAATGAATTCAGCGCCTCAACGCAACGAGTGTTCCTGCAGAAATACGCAGGAAATGGACAATGTGGTCTATTGAACGTAAGTAATCTAAATGTAATGGTACATAATAGACAATACAATACAATCTTTTACAATATGCCATTTTATAATAATGCCATTTTCTTTTAACAGTGAATGATATAAAATAAATAATAAATAAAAATAAATTCCATTTGAAATTTTACATCTCGCTCTACTCAACACTACAC
Source organism: Antheraea assamensis (assembly GCA_035772565.1). Taxonomy (NCBI): domain Eukaryota; kingdom Metazoa; phylum Arthropoda; class Insecta; order Lepidoptera; family Saturniidae; genus Antheraea; species Antheraea assamensis. The sequence continues at coordinate 999,436 of JAQQSE010000107.1, forward strand.
ACTTATTTGTAGGTAATTCAAACGCGATAGAAGTGAAACATTCAAAAAATTATAAAATATTATTATTATTTCCAAGGCTTCGTAATATAAAGCTGCATATACACGTAAATACAAACATATGGAAGTAAGCCCAAATCTGTTGAATAGTTCTTCAATATAAATACATCTTCGCAATTGTTCGTATTCAGAATATCACGCTACGATCTTCACGGGCAGAGTAATTACCGTATAAAACGTGGGTCAGAAAGTATGCTAAGGTATAACGAGATAGAAGTGACGGAGGGCGGTGTGGTACGGCCAACAGCGGATTGTCAATTGTCATGTCATAAAAAAAAGTGATGCGGCGTTGGCTTTTGTGGACGGAACACGAGTAAACCATGGTCAGAGTTATTTGAAAACAGATCGTATTAAATAATCAACCTTAAGAACGACATCTGTGATTTTATATTTTGCAACACTAATTAACATGAGTCTCAGACCAGGAGTAAAAATTTACGAAGAGGGGAATATTTTCAGTACATTTTAACAAAAAAGTCTTACAAATACTTAAATACAATTTATATTAATATATAAATTAATTACAATAATTTAAAATATTTAAAATTGTAATTTCATATTTAATTTGCATACTTATATTCCAAAATAGAATTATTAATACAAAATACCCAAAGACTCTTTTCGTACATTTCCTTGCATTTCAAATGAAATAGGCAAAGGTGACTTAATACTACAGCCTTGTATGAGATTAGACATTATCCACGGACTATATCATAATAAATAAAATTATTCGGAGACGCGGCAAAGGTCATAGAGTCAAACAGCCAACGTCGTTTCGAAGTTATTGTTATTTTGAATAAATACATAAAAACTCAACACATCCAATAACGCAATACCAAATAACCAATCAATCTAACTTTAATAACAATCAATCAAGTAATTAATTATATATTTATAACTATGTTTGCAAAACCAATAACTCAGATTCATAAAAGTAAGGACGACGCCGTCATTAAAAAATCTCAACAAGTGTATGACGAAATAATTCCCTATTTATTGATTGGCCTTTAAAGATCGTGTTTACAACAAAAGTCATAAGTTTGCTTAATACATTACTATCGCGTCGTGATCGTCGAGTGGTTCCACCGGAATATCAAACCGATGTCCGGAGGTTCGAACCCCGGGATGTACTAACAAATTTTTCGAAGTTCACTTACATTTACTAATTTAAATCGGTAACACTATCGACTGATGGTAAAGTAAAACATCATATGGAAACCTGAACCTGAATTTCTGTAGTCTCACCGTATGGGGGAAAAATATAAAACTATAAAAATATAAACCTTCAGTGGGTCTCTTACCGTCCAAGCCGAGGCGCGCCGTGCGCCCATGTGCTGGTTGCCCATATAAAATTGGGTGAGTGCCTTAAGCGCTCCCCTTTGTAGTCCGGTAAAACTGTGGAGGCTTTGATAGGCCAACAGTGTAGTCAGTCCAAAAAAAAAAATCTTACAGGCTGATGCTAATGATTATAATAAATAATTAGCTACCTACCACGGCTTTGTACGAGTGCGTTAACAAAGAAAATGTGATCGGATCCTTTTATAATACGACCGTGTTATTAAATAAACTGACAACAGAACATAAATAATTCTAAATCTTAACGACGTCGAAAGTAATTGGTAATATAAAAGTGGTAGTTATGTAGTGTGGCAAGTTTAAACCAACATTGTATAAAGAACAATATAGCTAGTTTTAAAATGCATCTTCTATTTGCATGGTGGTAGGAAATGTTTCTAAACCCGTCTGGCTAGCTAGCACGCTCAAGTTGAAAATCTGTCGCAAAGCGCCTACACTACTCTACGTTTGGCGTGCTTACCATTACCATCTTTGAATACGTCATCGTTTAACATCAGATGAGATTGTGATTAAACGCCAAAACCCTACAAAATATTACGCTTGATTCCCTATTCTGCTTAGTCCATCGGCAATTATCCCCTGTTTGCTAGACTACAAACCTATTGGAATCAGGATATACATTTCCCCCTCATACATTGACCCCGTAATACGATAAGGTTACAAAAGTCACTATAAAGGGTTTATCACTACTTGCGTAGTGATCACACTGTCAAGAACCCATTACCAATGAGATTACAATAATTAGAAATGTATTTTACCACCAGCCCCAAAGACCATACGGTAATCACAACGACCTAGAGGTTGACTTCGCCGAGATTCCCTGGCAAGCGATGGTTCTGCTCCAGACGAATAGAAGCCTCTTATGTGGTGGTGTCATCACCAGACCCGAAGTTGTTGTCACTTCCGCATCGTGTGTCGATGGGTGAGTCTCCTCGGAATCGATTTGTTCTTTCGTTACATATATAGAAGTATCGAAGGCCTATCTATATAACTAACCTCCTTATTATCTAACTGCCTTTATCCGACCTAAGTAGGCACGCCTTTTCAACTGTTTTCTATCTGTTGTCAACTCAGTATTCAAATGTTAACCTAACCTCATTGTTCCTCAATCCTCTTCCAATCTCTTTTCTCATTTGTCAACAATGTCTTCAAACCTTTTTTGTATTATTTTAGAATTAACGGTGATCTTACAGCTACCAAATAAAGTATAGAAGTAATAACGTAAATAAGGCCATTAAATAACATAAATAAAGCCATTTAATAACTTGAATTAGGCCATTTCATAATATAAATAAGGGCATTTAATAATCTCGAAAATAATCATAAGTTGCCACTGTTGAACACTCAGTTGGAATGCCTCCTGTACGAATATATGTCTCTAATCACATCACTTAATGCAACGAATGATGCTAGTAGGCAGAATATATGTGTTAGTAGTCCTCCCATTAAATAAGCAAATGCTGAGACTCAATAGTTCTAGACACAGTGTGTTACAATCTTAGACAGTTTTAATCAAACGACGTAGGTTCAACTTTTTGTAACTGACTCGGAGATTTCCGCGAAGGATAACATAGGCTGGCTGTAGGGCTTTTTTCTAAGTCAGACTGACTAGTTATCATCCTTATCGCCAAGCAGCTGTTGGAGTTTTTTTTTTATATATTATAGGGGGCAAACGAACAGGTGGGTCACCTGATGATAAGTGATCACCGCCGTCCATAGACACTAGCAACACCAGGGGAGTCGCAAGTGCGTTGCCGGCCTTTTAATATATGTGGGCCTCCGGCGCTCTCACTGGCCGAACGAAACGCAACAGTGCAAGCACTGTTACTTCACGTCGGTTTTCTGTGAGAGGGTGATACTACCCCGGGCGAGCCGACCCATTCGTGCTGAGATCCAAATAGGAATACAGCATGGCTCTACCACCTATATTCCTCTATTCCGGCAGCTGTAATCCCCCTTTAGTTTTAGCATGCTTAACATCTTTAACCACACTTTTAAACTTATATAAGGTTATGATCAAATGTTAGAAACCTAGAAAAATGAGATTGTGGTCAAATAGTAAAGAAGTCGTATCTCTGCAGACTTGATGCCAAGAACGTCCTGATCAAGGGCGGTGAGTGGAAGCTGGGTATCGATGACGAGCCCCTGCCGTTCCAAATCGTCCAAGTCAAGACGATCCTCCGTCATCCGGAGTACAAACGTGGCAGCTTGAAATACGACGTGGCCATTTTAGTTCTGACTGAGAACTTACGCTTCGCGCAGAACATTCAGCCGATTTGTCTCCCTAGTGCCGAAGATACGCTGGATGCCTTCTATAATGGAGCCGGACAAAGCATAGTCACCGGTTGGGGCAAAGTAGTTCTGCAAGGTAAGTTTACTATATACCATTTAATTTGATTAATTTATTTTTGTCAATTCGGTTGTAATTCGGTCTCCAAGTTACACGTATCAAAATAATAACATACAAATTTGATTACTATAAAACATAATAAAAAGCCATAAAGTTGAATGCGGTATTTAACATGTTTGTGAGAATGGCAATTAAATCCTAAACAAGCAGGAATCAATTATAACGTCCAATTATGCGAACACACCTAAAGAATGACTCTGCCATTTTTTACATTCAAAGACGTGGAGATGAAATTGTTTTTCACAAATGTTTAAGCTGACTGCTTTGTTATGCATTAAAATAATCACAAAGGGGTCAGTAGATCCGATTTTTTTTTAATTGGAAATGGGATATTTTCTTGGAGGTATTACAGGAGGTAAGGAGACAACCTCGTTAAAAATCAATGGCTTGTGGCGGTTGGAGGGGCCTGGAGACCTAATATTCCATTGTATATTGATTCGGTAGACAGTTAGGCAATAGACCGGGGTCGCAATGGGCCTTGTTACCAGGGTGACAATGATGCTTGGCTTGCACGATCCCGTGACCCTCCACCGCGGCAGATGGTATCTCGTGGGTTTCTTTAATCAGTAGGACTTTGACACGCCACGCTCCTCAAGCTGTGGGTGTCCAATGTAGGATTTCTTCCCTTTTTAAAAAAGGATACCTTAAAATTTTATATTATTAGATTCATTAGTCTTCATTATATGTTGAAATCTCCTCCGGACTTGTTATGTTATACTGTATCAATTGCGTATTGCATTACCGTTCGATACGAAATTTTGTCGGATCTTTATAAGAAAGGAAAAAGCGAATGCTTATGAGTTGGAGTTAACAGTTGTGTTGTAGCGTCAGGTGAAAAAATCAATAGCAAAGAATTAAAAATAAAATATTATTTCTCAGACACTGCAATGTCATATTAATCATTGATTTGTATTTTATGACATTGTATATTGTATGTATTGATTTATATGCATGATAGAGGTCTGTGGTTTCGTAGTTTCACCTCTTAGATATTTAAACCTTAACCAAAATAATAACAATAGCTTCATTTCATATGAAGTTATTACAATTTTATGAAATTACAATTTCTATAAACATAATGCGTGAAATGGGGCTAGCAGTGTAGTGTGTATGCACAAGCGAGGAAAAGTAAACGAGTAACATTTTTGGCAAATAAATTTTGTAAGCAAAGCGTATAGTCAATATTAAATTTTTTTGAAGTGAAAAATTTTGCCGTCTCGCGATATTTCGTAAGGGAAAAATTGATGGGTTCACATCACCGATAACCTTGACATGCTCGTGACGTATTGCGCTTGCGTCAGACTAGCGACGCGTAATATAGCGGCCTGCGTACATATAACATTGATACTTTGTATTGAGCTTATGCAGTCCATTATATGTTTAATTAATTACTAAACTGTATAGAAATGTGTGTAAATATTGCTCAGAGTGACAATACATGAGAAAACCAGACTAATGTTAATAATTTCAATTTACAAACGTTGAAATTTAAATAATTCATACTAAAAATTCAAAAACGGAGACAGTTATTCCATTGCTTTGTTGAGTTTTCAATTCTGTCAACAGTATTTATGACTGCCTCGACTTCGTTATGTATTCCTATATCTTTAATTATTTATATAGACACAAACTGCGCAGACGAAGTAGCGTTCAACTGTCAGTTGATATACAAATATAGATTGAAAAATATATAAGAAAATACTCAAAATCATTCAACGAACGTAAGAATTCGATATAAATTTATTCATTAAAACGCTTTGTATGTAAATTTTTCGTTTAAAAATCTTTATATAGCCTTGTCGGTTATCGCGCCGATATAAGTTATTAACTTTGGATTGTGTTTTAAGTTTTCTATCGTTATCTAGTTGCACTAAATACAGAACATCGGCAAACTTTTAGACCGGTCTGAACATGGATGCGCAATACATAAACTTAGGTATAAATATATATTAAATTATATATATATATATATATATAACATCGATACAACTTAAGAATAAATAAATGATAAGTTGAGAATTCTATAATAACATTTTTAACTTTGTCTTGTATCGAACTCTTTAATATATTGCCTACGTGCAAGTCCGAACGTACGGCTATCTTCAGAGCGGACAAAAAGATTGACTAGGAATGTAATACCTGAGTAGAGAGTTGTAAATGTGTTATTTTAATTCAACAAATATTCAAGATTTAGACGAAAGAGTCTAAACTGTGGATTTAGTCATTTTATCTTGGTTGAGATTTAGACATCAAATCTTATCAATGGATTTAATTATTAACTCAGTTGTGGTCATTTTAACACACGGCAACCTTTGACCGACTAAAGGTCACAATTTCGAGGCCATTTATGATCAAATATTATAGAAATATGATCTGTATTCAAACATATATGCATACCTATTTTTATAGACAGTGTAAAAAGCGTTGTTCCACAGCGCCACTTGCCGACGAGTTCTAGTAAAATTAATAGAATAAAAAATTATCATTAAAAATACATACATCGAATTTTAAATATATACACTAGCTACCGTTTGCGACTTTGTCTTCGTTAAATTATAATTACTACATACTATAAAACAAAGTCGCTTTCTCTTACCGTATATCCCTATGTATGCTTAAATCTTTAAAACTACGCAACAGGTTTTGATGCGGTTTTTTTAATGGATAGAGTGATTGAAGAGGAAGGTTGATATGTATAATAACATAAATTAAATAGTGGAGAAATACTGTTATTTTTGAGGTTACTCCTAATTTATCGCGTGCGGGCCACGGGTAGTAATGAATAAATCAAAACTACTGGATCGCTTTTAATCATTTTTTCAGTGAATGACATAGGCTATATATTTTATACCCGTGCGAAGTCGGAGCGGGCCGCTAGTATATTGATAAATTAAAAAATCTTTAGCGAAATAGAAATATATATATATTTATAACAAATTTATTCTGCTATCTCTATCACTTGGAACTGTAAACTTGTTTTTCATACTACTGACCGACAGTCCGCACGAAATAAAATATGCACATACATAATATTATAGCAGTCATATGACATTGTGTAACATATGTTGTGGAACATCGATACAATATATTGAAGATTTTTGTTTTTAACGATAAGGAAGTACTTATGTAAGTAGGTATTGTTGCCAACACTGAGAAGTAAATTGAAACGATTTATAATCCAGTACGTGTCGCCATCTTACGAAATTTGTTATTGGCTAAGTTATGTGTGGCAAAAAGTATTTTTTGACATGAAAACTTCTTTAACCCTACTATGGCTTAAAACTCAATTAAACGATAAAGCGATACTAAAAAGAAACAAACACCCATAAGACTTAGCGTACGTGAAAACGAGATAGAATGCATTATACAGTGTTTCTTATATCGGTCTCCGCATTGTATGTTGCGCTACATAATACTTGCTCTGGTCCGAGCATGGTATGCTTGTTTGTCTGTCTGTCTGTCTGTTTGTTTGTTACACTTTCATGCTTTAACTACTCAACTTATCATCATGATTTTTTGACTACACATTGGTATAGCTACAAAACAAGATATAGAGTACCTTCGATTCAAAAAAAAAACTGTTACAATGGACAAATCAAATCCACATTGACACGAGCGCCAAAGCAAGTACGGTATAAGAAAAGGCCATTAATAATTAAACGAATACAAACTTACGGTATCATTTAACAGTTATATAGTGGAAGTGATCGTACGACACACGAATATATTGCGTTCGTTAAGCCAATAAATATTTATTTGCCAATTGATTTAGCAAATAGAATATTTTTTGTTGAATGTGGGATTCAATGACGAATGACTTCATATTAAGCTATTGTTAGATTTTGAACAGATGTTTATATAATTTTGAAGCAATGACAACCCTATAACGATATAGGCCGTCACCCAATAAAGTGTCTACTAAGATTGTATGACATAAAATTTTAAACTTACAAATATAGTGGTGCTGGTCTAGCAGTTTGACCGGTGGAATACCAATCCGATGTGGGAAACCCCGGGATGCACCAAAGAATTTTTCGGAATTCCCGTAAATTGGTTAATTGAAATTGGTAGCACTGACGGCTGACGGTGAAGGAAAACATCATGAGGTAACCTGAACCCGAGAGAAGTTATAGTAGTACCGCCGTATGTGGGAAAAATAAAGAACTGTGGATTTGTCACAGTTTGAAATCGCCAATAGGTCTTGGACTGGCGTGCTGATTATGTCCATACCTTCCTTCGGGAAAAATCCTACGGCCTTGCAGTGGGTCTCATACGGGCTGATTGTGTACATATTTTACCTATTTCTACATATTTTACGTCTATATATAAATAATATGATCCTACCTAAGTATTTTAAATGTAACTGGCATAAAAACGTACCTTATATAATTTAATAATTCAATTGAGAGAATTCGTATATAAATGAGTAGGGAGATATCTCGTTCTTTATCGTCGTCAACATGATTATTGTTATCTTATTCTTTCATTAGATCTTGTACATCTGGGTGACCACCCATATCCTCTTTGCCTTCAGAAATTGATTCTTTCATTAGATCTTGTACATCTGGGTAACCACCCATATCCTCTTTGTCTTCAGAAATAGCTCCAATTTCAAGTCTGGCGAGTAAATCCCTAACATCTTAATATTATATCCGCTTAAAATAGCATTCTAAAAAGCAAAGCAAAGAAGCCAAACGACAAATATAATAACACCTGCTTATTATAACTTTGTGACAAACACCCGATGTAGACATTTGATAACACAGTATTTCCCAAATATTTTATAAAACCTGTTTTAAAAGTTTCATATACTAGATCTAACAGCTGATAGTAACCGATATTTTTTAATAAATTGCATGAATCACTTCTTAAGAGGAAATTAAAAAAGTACAAAATATCTCTCTCCGAGTTTTATCACCTACCTTTAACATTAATATATTTAAAAAACAACTTAACCGCCAAAAGTAATGTCTAGTTTTTTCTTTCACACATGATCTATTATCTACAGTTATAAAAAGTACGTTCGGAAACGCGCACACTTAGGTATTTGTATAAACTAAGTGGAATGTACTCGTATATAAAGATTAATTCTAAAATTACATTCGGATTATACCAATTGTTTATAAATAGTGCGCTCTCTGACAAATAGAGAAAAAATATTAATTTTTGAATTATACTTCTTTTGGCGCGTTTAGAAGAAATTCAGTGACTGAATGTTTACGGTGCGTGCGTACGTCGACACCTGAAAGCGACACCATGAAGTTGGTTCCTAATTGTCTGTCAAGTTGTCGTGAGAACTGATAACTATGTTCAATGTAGTTATTCAAATATATATTAATTTACAACACGTGGTTTATAACAGTGCAGATAAAAAATATATATTCATACATAAATATACACGTGTATTTGTGTATAATTTCTAATTATATATGGCGGTGAATGATAATGCATTATGAGTATTTGCGATAAAAGTGATTTTTTAACTGTCGATATACATTCTTTCTATAGTTGTTTAAAATATATATTATTACTATAAATTATGATTTGATATTTATTTATATGATTTGTATATCTTACTTCATTCTGTACACATATGGCATTTAATCTCTTTTTTAAGCGAAAGAAGTGTAACTTCTTACGAGCACACATAAGTACACGCGTACGTATTTTTTAACACATTCCGTATGGTAGACACGGAAAATTTACTATTTTATTATATGTATATGCAATTATAAAACAGTCGCCTTGAGGTCCAAAACAAATCAATATTATTGACTCATCATAATAATAAACTAATTAATTAATTATACATTCTGTATGTCTGTATAGTTATTGTAGTTTTTATTTTTTGGGTAATTTATAATATTTTTGTGAATTACTCGTTTGTCTCCGAAGACTATTAGCTGTTCACACCGAAGTGTAATAAATCGATCTGTGTGATTATTTTTTTGGAGTTTACTCATTAGGAATTGAATTTCATAGAGGGGAAGGGGGGGGGGCGGTGCCTGTATTTACAAAAAATTAAAAGTACAATTTAGCGATCAAATGACAGTGTTACGTTTTTTAAGCGCAACCTATTGTGCGCATCTATCACAAGATGACAGATTGAGATTCATACAATTTTTAAAATGCGAACTTAATTTAGACATTGTTTCTGATAGAACACTGGGAACGACGGGGCACGGTTCTACTTATGTCAAATGTTTGATGTATAATGTTTTGCCGAATAGCCATAAAAATATTAATAGAAAAAAATAGACATTCTTTAAGTATTTTCACAGATGCGTTAACCCTTTGATATGATATCGGACCGTTTTTTAGTCTAGTAACCCTTTTTTGTGCATTTTCATAGACAATACTTCTTAAGGAGTTGACACATAATTTTTATTATTCGGGTTATAACAGTCTGTTGTCGAAAGAAAGAGTGACACATCTCTTATGTTTTACAATACTCAGTTTTATATATATTTGAAATCAGGAAAATCGGAACGTATAATGAAATGAGAGAAAAAGAAATCGTTCATACGATATAATCCTAAAACTTAAGTGACTCCTCACTAGTGAGTTTGTCACGCTTTCACGCATTAACTGCAGAATCGATCATAACGAAATTTTCAAAACTTGTTAAGGTGAACATAAAAAAGAACTTCGAATACCTTTCAACTAGTAAAAATTTACTGTTCCCGAAGGATGGATCAAATACATTTTTGCAGTTATACGCGCATCACACAAAAACTATTTTATGTATTACGACTATTATTTTTTTAATTTTACTTCTTGAATACATAGTCTTTATTAGAAAATCTTACTTCAATATAAATTTATTAAAGCGTTAAAATCTATAATTATTATAGGTAATTCTTGTTCAGAAGAGTGTCATCAGAGTGATCATGAACCAGATCAAGATTAGCCGATAACATGACATTAGAAGTCCCGGTTAATTCTAGTAATATTCGTGCAAAATCCTTCACAGTCCAGACTACTCAACTATGGAATGCTCTACCTAACTCTCATAAAGACCTATGAGATGGCACAAGCGATGGGCATATTTAAAATACTCGGTCAAAACGTACTGATTGTCGATTTAAGATTTCGCTTATGTGTATATACGTATTACTATACATTGTCATATTTAATATTTATGTGTTATTAATATTATGTGGTCTATATATTATTGTATTATATGTTTATATGTATGTGCCAGTGTTCGTGCTGTTAATTTATCTGGTCTTTACTAGTTTTGTTTTACTTGTACACTCTAAATACCCCGATTCTACTCTATGGAACATATGCATCCAAAGGTTACCTGGAAGAGATTGCTATTACCAATAAGACCGGCCTTTGTAGTAATCACATAATTTGAAATGCTTTAAGTGTATATTTATAATAGAGTACAATAAAGATTAGATATATAAGCAAGCAGTGTGATGCGCATGAACAGGACAACCCCTCCGCTTTGTTAGGCGTTATAAAACGGCAAGGAGTCAATCGAATTCAAACAATAACCAACCTAGAAAAGAAAGGAAAGGAACTATATTTTCAATGTATATATTCACATATGTAGAACAAGGTAGATTACATGTTCTCGTTCGCTTCTGATACACTTCGGTGTGACAATCGGCCAACCCGACTAACAAAATACGACCTTGCCTAAATATTTCATGTTTATTAACAAACGAACGCGAAGTGGCCACAAATACACGTCTTGCCGGGCAAATGTCAGCGACGCTTGCAAAAAAAAATCAAGATGTCCGACAGATTTATGACGAAATATTCTTTTTGACATCTCTACGACGAAAAAAATACCTGATTTATTACAAAACTTTGAAAAATAACAAATGATGTATTGCAAAATTATTGTTTTTTTTTTTTATTAAAAATGCATTTTTAAATTATTATTTCATTTGCACAAACTTTTATTTATTAAAACACGAAATTTACAAAGTACGATGTCATGAAATAATAAAATAATCCGTCATTTTGAGATCTTGATTTTAAAAATCAGCCGAGGGATAAACATAGATTTTGAAAATAAAATACAGCCCCCGTTACTCGTTGACAATGTAGCTTTTATACATTTGTATAAGATATTTAAAATCGTTTAGGGGCACACACATGCTTATGTATAAAGTGCTCGTTATAGATATGTAGGTTTCAAGTGTCACTCACCGTTTTTCATTACACAATAATGTTCTACAGTCCGATCGTAGCCGTATAGACGAACGCATGTACACTATAACAAGATCTGTGTCGGTACCTATAACTATATCGGGTGAGTGCCTTAAGCGCTCCCCGTAGTAGTCAGGTGAAACTGTAGAGGACCTCCCAGGTAAACAGTGTAGACAATTAAAAAAAAAAAACCTGAAAATAGACATTGATAAATAGATCAATTTAACCATCAACATCCTACCATTATCCCACCTAAGTAGGGTCGGCACAACATGTTTTCCTTTTCCACTCTCCCCTGTCAAATGTCATCTCAATATTCACACCTTTTATATACCTATCATTTTTCACATAATCCATCCTCACTTTTTTCGGTCTTCCTCTATTCCTACTCAATACTTTTCTTGTTACATAACGTTTCATCTCTTCTCATAATATGCCCGTACCATGCTAACCTATTACTCCTCAACTTCTCTGTCATTGGTGAAACAATTGAGTGTGAAACAATGTCAATTACCAAAGCAAGCAATATTAGCTTGATCTGAACTATTATTTATCATAATCATGTTAACTCAGCGATGGAATCGGTCTTAGCGTCGACCAAGGACTGATAGACCGACCGGGTTATCTCGGTTCACGGGCGGTCTGAAATTCGCCATGCCCGCACAATCCCACGTCAACTATTAGTGCGGCAATCGATCCTCATGGGGTTTTAATCGAACGGAGTTCGGCGTTAAAAAATAGTACCCATCCTGTAACCAAATAAAAATCACAGTAAGAACCATAGCGTGATGGTGCAAAGTCTTCCTTAGACAGAAGTTGAAAACTTGGTAACAAGTTTCATAAATATATTTCACCCCATGGCCTTGTATATCACTTTAGTCAAACAGCCTTAACGCATTACCAAATTTCTAACGCGCTATAAGTTGAGACGAGATTGTTATCCGAAGCTATATATGTATAACTTATTTCTAATAAAGCACTTTTCCATTCTCCACAGCTCATCTATCCGGCAGCATCATGCACTCCGTCAACATGTCTCTGATCAACCCTGATCAATGTGAGGCTAAACTGTCTCAGGATTATCCCCACCTTCTAGAACAGTACGACGAGGATAGCTGCGTCTGTGGGCAGCCTTCCAACCCTCTCAACAATATATGCAAGGTAATTTATTTGGAATAATTTAATTTCTTCTCTTCTCTTACGGTTAAGAAAGGAAATCTGGAGCTGTTTATATTTGTCCACGATATTTCACTATGTTATTGGGTCGAAAATTATTCTGAAATAGCTGTTCTTCGCTTATACACCAAGGAGTACTGCTTCTAGGAATGAATATTTCTTTTAACAAATTCTGATACCAATTTCTTAGAATATAGTCGAGTATAGTTGAGCATTTCCCAATAATTTTAGTTTCAAGTAATTTTAGCTATTTCTTTTTAACAAATAAAACTTGACATTTGGATAGTTTATGGCCCAAACCAAACTATGGAATAAGTACTATTTATCATAATTAAAAATAGAACTTACGGTTAAAATAAAGCATATTTTTCCGTGGAAAAAGCTTAAATTATCAAGTTTTTACATAAACGTAAGGATATATTTTTCTTTTAGGTTGATATCGGCAGCGCTTTGGCTTGCACTACTGGTGATAACCACTTCGTTCTCCGCGGTATCTACACTTGGGACTCTGGTACGTAAATAAGAAGAATAGTTCTTTGAATACGTATAAAATTATTTCAGATGCTAGGTTATTATGATCCTTTTACTGCGCCTGATCAACAAGTACACATGCAACTTCTTCAAGCATTCTACAGAAGATTGCAATTAGACATAGAGTAGAAATCGTCGAGCAATTAACTTTAGTAGAAGTGTTATTTTTAAGGTCAAACGAAGTTACCAATACTTCAGTCAGCAAAGTAATCCTTGTCCTAAAGTGATTATGGCGCTATAGTTATCATGTTCAGGCACCACGTCAAGCGACGTAAATTCAAATTCTTCTGAATGAGCTGGATCTTTGATTGGAAAACATTGATGAAAAATTGCATACTTTCATGAATTGAATTTAATTATTATAACTGAATGGCCTATGGAGTGGAAGAGAGATAGATGCGTCACAAGCCGAACGCTTAGGCCGATCACGTCTCTCTATCGTTTGTTCCGCGCTCTCGCATGCACGTTCGACTCAGGCGGAACGTGATAATGAGTCATGCTTTTTTTGTACGTGCAGCTGGCGTTCATCGATTTTTTAAAACGTTATCACGTCAAAAAAACAAAGTCCGGGATAGTATTTTCTTTCTGATTAGATACATATTGGAAATACGATTTTCGTGATTTTTATGCTATCGCAATTATTTCAATTTACTGAATACGTCATTTTGATGACCGACAGGAAAATGTTTATTTACAAGACCTTTTCCAAATTTTGCTATAACATATATGGTGCTCGCATTAATATAATTTTGATCGGCTGATATTATAATGCTTTTAGTTCTATTACTTATTATAAACTGTCACACTATCTTTCACACCTTTATTTGTATAGTTTGAATTATTGAATACTAATTTTCATAGGTCCAAATAAAAAAGTTAAGGATTGTCTTATCTACTTTCATCCCCTTTTTTAGCATTGTACGGGTTGAATTTCCAAAAATCCCTCCTTAGTGTTCACCTACAATGTAAAAGGAACCCGCGAGAACATTTTCACATTCTTAATCCCACTAGTTTGCGCTGTGCGTTGATATATCAGTTACTTCGGCAATTATTATGTTATAGACAATTATCAAATGTATTTTAAACTGATATAACTCTAATTTATTTCAATTTCTGTCTATTTCAGGTTGTCAAATCGGTAATCAAATAGCTGTTTTCTATAAATTCGACATCGAATGGTACGAATGGGCAATCGGTCTAATTGAAAGCGTTAGATTCGAGAAATACATCATTGGGACCAAAGTGACCCAGACCAAGATAACCACTGTAAAAACCAGCCGAATCACAGGTGGCGTCCAAGGCTCGGTTACTGGAATTAAAGGAGTTTTCACCGGTGTCGGAGGTGCAGGTACTAAGGAGTTTGGACAGTTCTTACAAGGGGGATCAGAGACTAAAGGGTTTGGCGGATTCTCCCAAGTAGGCACAGTAACTGGACAATTCGGACAGTTCACGCCAGGTGGTTCTGGAATCAAAGAGCTTGGACAAATTAATCAGAGTCAATTCTCGACCAGCAGTATCAAGGGCGTCGGAACTAAAGGTCAGGGTTCAGGCCTCCCTGCGGACCAATTCACGAAATTCACTGAAATTAAATCCGGCGAAGGGGGACTGAACTTCGGTTCTCAAATTAATGGACCCATATCGAAAACTATCACGACAACTTTCACGGAGACGAAAGTGTTCCAAACGGAGCCGAAAACTGTTAGTTATACAACGAAGCCGGAAATATTCACGTACACAACCAAACCGAAAATCATCAGTTACACAACCAAACCTGAAATCGTAACGTACACAACAAAACCCGAAATAGTCACTTTTACAACTAAACCTAAGGTAGTAACTTACACAACTAAACCGAAAATCATCACATACACAACCAAACCTGAAATCGTAACGTACACAACAAAACCCGAAATAGTCACTTTTACAACTAAACCTAAGGTAGTAACTTACACAACTCAACCGAAAATCGTTAATTACACAACAAAGCCCCAGTTTATAACATATGAGACGTCAGGCAGTGGTACTAACCCACAGTATATTGCTCCCGGAGTAACATTCAACCCGTCTTTCTCTGACGTCGTAGGTAAACACAAGCATGACAACCAATGCAAGTGCCTCGAAGGACAGAAATAACGCAGTTTCATAATTTTTGTTTAATTTTTTTTTTTTAAGAAACAAATCGATAACCATCTCGGAGTCGACGTGCCATAAAAGAAAACCTTTTTGTTAATATAATCGACAGTACAAAACGAATCCAGTTCCTAAACAATTGAGTTACCATGATAAAAAAATGAAAAATTCGTTTAATTTTTTTTTTGTTTTGTTGTTATTTGGAAACTGAGGGATTAAAATATGTCATGTTCTTTTTTATTATCAATATTTATATGTTTTTTTATTATCTGTAAATAATTAGATTATATGCAAATTCTATCCATAACAAAAAATACGTCTAACGACAACGCGTGCCTTTCCGCGTTCGATTTTCGTTTTGTCTTTTAAGTTTCGAGTCGACAAAAGGACTTTTCCTTCCAGTTTACACGAACTGCACTCATTTATCTGTTACATTTATAGAATATATATATATATATATATATATCTAGTTTTATTAATGACGGCTTTAAAAATACTGCCACGATTTTTATATATTATAATATATATATTATGTATGTATATACAAAAATATTTTTTAAGAAAATTGTGCGTTATTATATTATTAGATATTTGACCACTTTGGTATGGTTAATGAATATTGCCGATATGGTCGACTTTCTAATACAATTGGTACTAGTTTTAAATATCATAAGTTCTTTTTTATATATATATATATATGTATGTATGTTTCTCAAACAATATAAAATGTTATATGATCAATCGATTGTATTGATACATATTTTTGTAATTATGAAGTAATTAGTATTTAAATGGAATCATTGAAATATATGGAGATATTTTATATAAATTGTGTTTTTCTTTTTTTTTTTTAGTCTTTTAAAACAATTTCAATTATATTTCCTTTGTTATATGAAAGAGAATTATGAATATTGTAAATCTTCTAACGCTTCCGGTGCTTCTGGGATGTTTGCATATGCTTGGGTCAACCCCGGACCTAGTATGTTTTCGAACCGGGGCAGAAACTTACTTTCGCTCCGCCCTTCAGCGTTTTTTTTATGCGATAGAACGCAAACAACGTCCCTACAAAGTTCCAAAGTAATCGAGCCCTAAGGAATACACCCGCTCGTTGACGATTAGAGCCACTCTACGTTGGATTCGATCAAAAGGAAGTAGATGGCATAGAGTTGAGGAGCTCCGGCCCGGAGATGAGAACAGTATAAAACAGATAAATAAAAAACAGACAAATTACTAAAAAAAAAACCCCACAAATAATACTTGATAATAATCGTTGGCATATCTCGTAAATGGGACAATAAGAACCCCTTAATAATTTTGTACTCTTTATTATTTTTTACCTTTGTGTGACACTATTTTCATTTGTGTGACATAGAATTTTATACCCGGGAAAAAGTGTGACAAGTGGTGCAAGTTTTTTATTTTTATTCATATTAAATTATGATTTTGGCACTTCCTAAAACTACCGTCTGGAGTGGGTTCATTGATTTCATTGCTGATAAAATTGTGGAAGCGAGAATCAATACAATCTTTGAAGGCGATTTAGACAACCTCATCAGAATTGATTTTATTTCCTTGCTAGGAATTGTCCCAATTTCAAAAAAAAAGTGGTAAACTGTTGTTGCAAGGTCCGGAGAGTACGATGAGTGTTGGAGAAATTCCAACCTCAGTTCCTCTAATTTAGCGACCATCTGTCGTGAAGTATGGGGTTTCGCGTTATCCTGAAGAAGCAATGGTCTGGCGAGATTGACCAGTCTCGATTGTTGAAGGGCTAGCTTTTCCATCATACTTTGCAATTATTATTGACAATACAGATCTGCCGTAATCTTCTGGTCAGATGTTAGAAAGCTGTAGTGTATAACACCAGCACTGATCCACCAAACACTCACCAGTTCCTTTTTCTGAGACAACTTTCACTTGGGTCAGGATCTGACCGGTTCTCCTAGGTCCAATCACTGTGCTGAGCGTTTCCTATTGTCGTGGAGGGATCCATTGTTCGTCACAAGTAACGATACTAAAAGTCCTTCGTCGTTGTGGCAGTTGAGCAATGTAACGCAGCATAACCTTCAGTCAATTCATGCGGTAGGTACCTAATTTCTCGGGCATTTTCACCTTACCGATTAATTTTAAATGAATTAAAATTGTTTTATCCCTCACGCCGAAGGCTACCGCTAGCTCTGATGTGCATGATGGCGTGGAACCGGTTTCACGATAACCTTTAATTCTTCATTGTAAAATTGTCTCCAAGGGGTTTGTTCCGTAGGTAAAAAGGTCCAAATAGAAAACGTTGGAACCAAAACGTACTGTGCTTTCTTTCACAGTAGCTTCTCTATACACGTAAGTAGTCCGTCGAGCTGTTTCTTCGGCGCTGATGCCACTGTGAGAGTTGGATTCGTTAATAACGCGATTAAACCTTTACACTTCTTCTTCTTTATTTTTTTTGGCTCCGTCACGGTTTGTGCACTAGCCAGCGTCAAGTAACAAGATTTTGCCAAGTGTTTTGCGATAATTATAATGTTCTAACAAGATGGTGGTTTCCTCGTTAGAACTTTCCATGGAGTAATTGGTGGCATCTCAGTATGCATGCTCCGTGGTATTATTTCCCATCCACTTCAATTGTGCATAATAACCGAACTATATTACGTAAAATACCACCAATATTACAAAATATTGAGTCTAATAACACAAGATTATGAATAAAATATAAAAACCACTACATGACAGACTAAGATCCCGCAAAAAACTCCACCTTTACACTTTGTGAAAAAAAAAGGATGTTAATAAAAAATCAAATGGCGCGAAAACAAATGAATGACTAAATTCGAAACACAAATACACAAACCCTGAAATAAATTTTAATTTATGCATTCCTAGCAAAATGCCAAGTATTTGAGATCAAAGTGGGCACCACCTAATATTATTATTATAAACTAGCCGTTGCCCGTGGCTCCGCACGCGTTTTTTAAATTATATTAAAGAAATTTTGAATTACAGTAATGCTTTTTCAAAAACATTTGTAGGTACGACGCGCACGTCACCTGCTGTAACTTGTAACGTGTACATTAAATATGTGAATACAACAGTACGCCGGATGTTATTTAGCGTCAGCAACATATTTGGAACTTTTACCCACTGTATAACCCCCTCAGTGCACACTTGTGAATATGTAATATGTGGGTTAAGGTACGAATATAGCTATGTACATTATTTTTGTTTATTTAATGACCGCTCCCGCAAGCATTCCTTCAAATAGTGAGCTATTTGGTTCTTACCAAAACCTTTGTTTAAGCAGCATACAGTAGCTTAAATTACTGTCATGTAGCGTCGCAATAATACATTACAAATTCATTATTATAAACTGCTAACAGATGGTGCTATAAACAATTTTATTTTCAATAATACAAGTAATTTCTCAAAGTGACTGAATTGGTTTTTTTTTTACCTATGCACTGTATTTTAAGACAAATATTGAGGTAAACTTCCTAGAACCGTGGCCGTCACACTGTAATTGCGTGCGGCAGATACCCCGTGGTCGGTATTTTTGCGGACCGCGACATGGCTGACAATTTCAGTAGACGATTACTATCAAAACCAATTTCACACTTTCTACTTATATAAATGGAAGTATGCGCGACGAAAGATGTTATAAAGCGAGTGAGAGTAAACATGTTTGCGCCTGTAAAAATTAAAACTATGAATATTTTATACCTTTTTAATCTAGGTATCTACAATATGAGTTCACACCTACTTCTGTAATTATTCCTGCATTGTTAATATAATACTACCCAATTGTGTAGTTGACATCTTTAACTAATAACTCCAGGACACAATTTCTCTAAGATAGACTTTATTTTAGCCCTGAAACTCGCCGTAAATTAGATATTTCATTGCTTTGACTGCCATACAAAATCTACAGGGCAGTCGCATTTTAACAGCTCTTTAAAAATACATATGCCAATTCATTATGGAGTGTAGACGTGAGGAGAATAATCTATGTTTATGAAAATGTGTCCGTCAAAATGTGCTCAATTATGATGGTGTTACAGTAGCAATAGGGTTCATTATTGTTCAACTATTTTAAAAGTTTTACAACAGTACATACTTTAAAATCACTAAACGTTTTATATAACGTACACAAAAATTCTATCACTCTCTAAGTTTAGTCACAGCAGTTATTTTAAATTATATTTACAAAATTACTTCATACTAACCATACCCTTTGCCTATGCAAGCGCCATTTTGGAGATTTTTGGAACTAATATTGAATGCTTAGAGATGGACACTTCTTCAACACGTTACTCTTATGAGATGGTTTTCCTTACCGCTACACTCCATATAATGGATTAGTGGTGTCAATTACCCAATCCATGAATGTGCGGCCCACAGTCGAACCTCACATAATTCTTATTGTCTTTTGCCAGAAAAATATGACGACCACTGTCGTAGATTGTTACGAGTTACCAAAACCTTTATTTAAACATTGAAATAACCGTCATGTAATACATAATTACACATTATTATAATGTCCTAACAGATGACTCTGTAAACAATTTTATTTTCGATAATATAATAAATTTTTCAAAGTAACTGAATTAGTTTCTTTTTTGACTTTTATAAATTATGTTTCAGACGTAGATAAAAATGTCCAAAACAAACATACATTTCCTAAATAATTATAAGTTAATAAAACCTATGTTTGAAAAGTAATTCCGAGTACTGTCATCTAACGCAGGTATAGTACATTAATATTTGTTTATCATGCAGTACCAATAGATGACTCTGTTAACAATTTTATTTGAGATAAATTGTATTCTTGTGCATTAATTAGTTTCTTAAGCATTTGCACAATATATTTAAGACGCAAATAAATATGCATAATAAGACACAATGCGTTAAGGTAGATCTGGACTATTAAAAGTTAACAAAACGTATTTTTAAGCAGAATACAGTCATTTAAGTTAGTGTTATCTAGTGTTAATAAACTGTATTAACATTATACCTATTTGTTACAAGCTGTCAACAGATAGCTCTGTTAACAATTTTGTTTTAAATAAATACAACAACAATCCAAAGAAATCTATATTTATGACTAACTAACTTAACTAACTAGGGTGAGCACAACATTTTTGTCATGCTGTGATATATAATTTGGCTTAATTTTGACGATCGGCCGTCTGCCTGACATTAGCCCTCCTTGGGATTAATTTGTAGTAGGTACCTACCACCACAAGTGGGAAATATATGTAACTGCTGAATTCTCTTC
This sequence comes from Antheraea assamensis, assembly GCA_035772565.1. Taxonomy (NCBI): domain Eukaryota; kingdom Metazoa; phylum Arthropoda; class Insecta; order Lepidoptera; family Saturniidae; genus Antheraea; species Antheraea assamensis. The sequence goes on from JAQQSE010000107.1 coordinate 1,020,525, forward strand.
ATTTACTACAATGATAGGGTATAAGAGACGATTATGTTAGTTGATTCATCCAAGTAAATTTTTGCCCCGCATTGGTACACATCTAAGCTGACATTATGTAACATTTCTCTATGGAGTTTTAAAGGTATTCCATGTGGTATAAATGTGTAAAGCCGCTAAAATTATCATTTTTGCCTGAAGCAAATAATATTCAAATGTCAAAATAATTTCCAAGAGAAACTCAAACATTTTAACTCTCCTGATGGCTGAAATATTTTCGTTTAATCTTCGCTGGCAACCTATCAATATGATTACGAGGTCTAATAGGTACATATTTTAGCTTTACACTTTTTCTATCGATGTATAGCTTCGGTGGGCTATTTACAGTTTCTGTTTGAGCAGCACTACCATCCGGTTCAAAAACTAACTTGTTAAAGATGTATGGTTTGCTTGTTATATTGTATCAGAAAAATAGCCAGCTTTAGACTCTTCCCGACGATTGCATTTTCGAGTTTCTCAATATTCGTGGTTTCGGGCTATTCACAATACTTTCAACTATCCATTCTATGTTGCCACTGTTTTCGTAGAATCTTTTCAGGTTATTTACCCACTGGCTTTTGTTCAATGTTGGCGACTATTATAACATAATTCGCCTGCGCGGCTCCAGGGTTGTTTATCACGTAAATCGGTGTATATTGACTTGAATTAATAAAGTTGGTATCTTTCGGAGTATTAATTGTCCAATAAATCAAAATTAGACTCAATAAGCCATCACATTAAAATTAACTATAATGAAAAAATAGATGCAAATAAAATTATACAAATAAAATAAAACAAAAGTCTCTAGACTTATGTTTATTTCAGTCCATCTCATCATCGCCACTTTCATCGGAACAGTATTCCGGGTGGAACGAGTCAAAAGTTCATAATTCCTTTGTCTGAGCTCTTTCTCTAACTCTTGTATCTCTTCTTGAAGATTTTCCCAATCCTCGGGAAGTTTCTTTGCTTTTTAAACCTTTTGAGGCAAGTATAAAGACGTGAGACGAAGAGAGTATGTTAAACGAGAAGTGATAGAATCGTTCAAAAAAATATATACTTATATATATCACAGCCTCTTTGCAAACATATCGTACACGATAACACTTTGAAGTTTGTCAGATCTATTTAAAAACATCTTTCCAAGGGAAATTATATTATGTCAATCAAAATTCTTGTCAAGTAGGTAATTTAAACTCCGTAAAAAGGCTGACATATCATTTTAAATAGTAAAATAATTCAAAACCCACCATGAAGCGAGTTAAAAGCACATCGAAACATAAATCAACACTATTTGGTGCTTCTAGCGGCAGCGGAAGATTTATCCAGGAGCACGCCAGATACGGAGCGAAAACTCCTATAGATTCTTCGATTATGTCGACACGTATATCTACTGCAGATATGTCATCAACCGTTTCCAATTCATCACTATCTTCTTCTATATCCAGGTGAGAGTTTATATTCTCTTTATTTATACCTTCCATGGTAAGGACATAAGAATCGTTCTCTGTTCTCAATAGTAGGAACATTAGAAATGTATTAGAATTACGTGGAGGACGTGTATAACTTCTTAATACTCGCTTTTTCTTTTTCGATCGGACATACCCTGTTGGCACTTTGGCCTCTACAGATTCACCGGACTACCAAGGGGAGCGCTTAAGGCACTCACTCGATTTGTTTAGGCGATCAGCGCAATGGCACTCGGTGCGCCTCGGCTTGAGCTGTCGCCGAGTTTCCCGATCTGACTAAGCTAATCTAAGCTAAGCTAAACTTACTGTTCGTTTATATAATTATCTTCAATACATAACAATATGGAATGATTAGGACCTGTAGGCACTATCGTTATCCTCATAATTTTACAAGCGGGATGGTCTTGATTTATACCCAACTTATGCCCGGTTTCTGAAGCCGTCAGTTAAACTATCAATAGCTATTGATTCAATAACATTATCCATAAGACAAGCGGCGTTTAACTGTCAATGTTTCTGAATACAGAATGAGACGTAGACTGACATTTCTCGTGTCATTGTGTATTCAGAAACCAAATTTGACAAGTTATCGAACCGTTAGCGCTATTAAACAGATAAACTACAGTTAAAAATGCTTCAGAAACCGGGCATTAGTCATTTAACGATGGTCACCATCGTTTTATATTAGACTGTATTCACCAACAGAAAAGGTGTCGTCGTCGCTGCGTCGCGATAAATTAGAAAAACTTCATTTGAAAAAAAAAAAAAGTATTTTGACATATGCGACCTTTGATATGAAAACTCTTCTTGATAAAGTGCTTCTATCAAGTAATATATTTTATTTTAAGAAGATAAAGAATTTACTGGAAACATGAGAAGCCGTTGTTAATTCTCTACTCCGCCTTACTGTAGAGACACGGTATGTTGATAAATCAAATACGAACATACTAGCTTTGCCTGTAACTTCGTTCGCGTTGACTAAAAAATTATGGTTTTATGTTTAAAATAAAACTTTAAGTTTAGTTAACACCAGCTTTTTTATACTTTATAGGTTAGCGTTTATCTAAGTGGTCTAATGGTAGTCACGCTAAACTTAGAAGTAGACTGGCTCTGAAGTGCACCTGCCGGAACACGCCAACAGGTGCTTAGCGATAGAATTTCAACATGAGGGTGATAGGAAAAAGCCCTACCAAAATTCGACTCAGTTTCTAGGATTCGAACCTACGTCCTGCGACACTATGTCCGAACACACTACTAACAGAGCCATCACAGTTCTTGCCTTCACTTCACTTGTATATAGATTTCACCTATCCATCGGGAACAGCAATTTTTTTTCTGAACGATATCCTTTCCTGTACCGATGACAACGTGTATGCGAAATGTTATGAAAATTTGTTGAGTAATTAAGGTGTCAAAATACAACAAGTAAAGAAATATACTCACATTCGAATACTGACCAAAATTAAAAAGGCGAAAGTGAGATTGTTTGTTGCTGTATCAGATTAGCAAATTTTTCGACAACTTTCCCACGGTTACAGAAACAGACAGTAACTTTCATTCAGAAAAACAGTGCTGTTCTCGAGGGATATGTTAAATCTACACTGAAGCAAACGAAGCCGCGTATTAAAAGTAGTTTATAATCATTATCATATTTTATTAAGTAACGAGTCAATCCTCTGACGACAGATAGAGTCGTAGTCCGGTGAAACTGTAGCGGCCTTGCCAGACTAACAGTGTAGGTCAGTTCGAAAAAAAAAAACGACAGGTAGAGTCGTTATATAGGTTGACAATATTTACTATTAAATCATCATCACCCGCTTACCCTTATCCCACCTAAGTAGGGTGGGCACAACATGTTTTCCTTTTCCACTTCTCCCCTGTCAGACGTCATCTCAGTATTCACACCTTTTATACATACATTATTTTTCACACAATCCCTCCACACCTTTTTCGGTCTTCCTCCACCTCTATATCCGTCTACTTTCAAACTGGATTAAATATGCTAGGTTAATAAACGATAATTAAAATTATACCTAAAAAGATAAAGCTGAAATGTATAATTTACTAGCAGGCCCGGCGGACGTGTTCCTGCCCTGATAATAAAAAAAAAATACTTATGTGCATGTAACGCTTAAGGCGGCTTGACTTTTTCCAATACTTTCAACAAATATCATCATATTTCAACCAATTTACAAAAAGCCTTGACAAATTATATACTTAAACCTTCCCCGTGAATTACTCTATCTATTGGTGAAGACCGCTTTTTTTTTTTTTCGAACTGACTACACTGTCAACCCGGCAAGGCATCCACAGTTTCACCGGACCACGTGGTGAAGACCGCATTACAATCCGTTGAGTAGTTTTTGAGTTTATCGCGAACATCCAGACAGACGACTTTGTTTTATAATATGTATGTATTGTTAAGTATTAAAACTGAACTACAAGTTATAAGAAACAAGGAACTTAACTACACTTATTACTATATAACTTATAGTTATACACGCCAATACCATTTACCATAGGTTTCGCGATGATTTCGAAGAAATGAAATGTAAAATGAGACTATTCGGCGAATCCTTAAACCTGTGCCGATGCATCGCTGACGATTTTCAAAAAAAACTATCATACATGGAGCGACGGTTACAATCGTTAGAGAAGAGGCAAAACGTATGGCGGGTGAGTAGGTATCCTTAATGAAGTTATACTACTTCTTTTGGTGCGTTTGGGATACATTATAAGAGTGAAGTATTACGATTCGCGCGCACACCGACACCTAAAAGCGACACCGTGAAGTTGGTTAGTAATTAATTATCTGTCAAGTTTTCGTGAGAACTGATAACTACTATATTCAAGTTAGTTATTCAAATATATATGAATCTACAACACGTGTTTTTATATCAGTCGAGATAAAAAAAAAATTCATACATTATAAATATACATGTGAGAATTTGTGTGTGATTTAAATCATGCATGGTGGTGGTGAATGATAATTATTGTGTTCGAATAAGGGAAAAAAAATTAAGCCCCTCCACTGTGTGTACCTTACTCGTGTGTATATGCATGTGTATGGGGCTGATCTGTGTTGTATTCTAAGATCAGTGATTGAAAAAAATCAGTGTCACTGTTTTCACGCAAGCAACGTGCTCGAGAGCTGCACTCCGGGGGATTGGAACTTGGCTTGAGCTGCTGCCGACGGGGGCCTAGGCGAGTGTGTTGGGGCAAAATTCACAGTCAAGCCGCGGCAACGTGATCTGTGATTACGCGGGCGTGGGCGCACACTCGCTCTGTTTCGAGGAACGGACTGGTACTGGTCGTTTGCCTGCCGTAATTTAGTCTGGAGGATCGGTGAAAATACATCACGGACGTCTTTTGTAACGCGGGTCTTCGAGTACGGTGTCGTAAGTTGCGGCTGATACCACTGACGGACTGGGATGATTCGTTAATTGCTGAAAATAACTAGTAGTGAGGATCTTTACTCCCAGATAGACGGAATAATTATAGATTAACTACCAGAAGTAGGCTTCGTCAATCAAAATATCGTCTTGTATTTACTGCATCAATCTGCCCGCGATTCCGTTCGAGTTATTTGCAGGAGATATAATTTAGCCTCCGTTTATGGAAGAATTTTTATAATCGGCTTATCAGTTTCAGAAATGACATCATCCAAACAAACAAACTTTATCTCTTAATTTTATCAATATTACTCATTCACTATATATAAAAATGTAGACTAAAATAACATTAAAGACAATATTTATACTATAAATAACGATTTCAACAAATAATAGAACCGACTGCAAAAAAGACTTACTCTAAAAAAATGCACCAGAATGTCCTTGAACATACTTAGTGCCTGCCTATTCTTGGAATGTCATAAACTAAGAAATATCTCAACTACTTAATCACTATACAAATATCCTATTCGAGTTTTGAGGAGGTCGCTAGTGTGTTTTTGAAGTCCAAAGGTCCGATGATAGTAAAACTAGAATGGTAAAATTAAATTCCCCTTTCTGATAAAAAAAAAACATATTTTTTCCAATCGATTTGTATACGACAGAAGTTCTAAGGTAACCAAAGTTTAAAAAAAAAGTCGTGGCAATCATATGGACTATCCACGGAAGTGAAAACTTAAAACAATGGCATAGCTGTGTTCTTTTTTGAATTTTTAATGTATTATAGACTGAATTATTTAAAAATCATAATTTGTAAATTGAAATTATTAACATCAACCTGCTTTTCACATCTATCGGCACACCGAGCAATAATTACATACATTTTTATACAGTTTATTAATTAATCAAACATATGGTGGGCTGCACAAGCTCAATATAAAATATCAATTTTACATTTACAGAGGCCGCTATACTGTGCGTCGCTAGTGTGGTGCAAGCGCAACACGTCACGAGCGTAATGACTGGTAATGACTTTATCGGTGACAGTCGGTGATGCGAAATCACAAGATTTTACCCATCCAAAAAGTCAAACACGAATAATACAGCCGAAATGTCTGGCGCAAGTACAATAAATACATCATGAACATGTCGAGTTCATCGGTGACGCAAATCATAAATCGACGCGATTATAGTTGTTTTCACTTCAAAATGCAATTGAGAACCTCCTCTTTTCCTCCTTCCTAATTGCATTCTAAGCAACCAAACATAGAGACAGATATAGGAGTAAAAGTTTCATTTATTGTAGTATTTTGGTATTTATTTAGAATATAATGCAAAACTAAGGTAAGACAGATCTTGGAAAATAACACAAGCATAATTGTTATGCTAATTATACTATGCAAAATGAATACTTGTGTAACAGAATCGCACACGTTCCGTTTTACAAGTGGAAAATAACAACCGTGTAATCTAAGTATGTGTGTACGTCACATGAGTTTAAACTTTATATCTGTGTACATTTTCCCGGCATATACAGAATATATCTTAGGGCTTGTACTACGCGAAAAGTATAAATGTATAGAGTCCAATCTTCTTATAAAACAAAAAAAAAAAATAACAAAGTCGTCCGCCACGTCTGTCTGTCTGTCTGGACTGTTCGCGATAAGCTCAAAAACTACTGAACGGATTGTAATGCTGTCTTCACCAATACATAGATTAATACACGGGAAGGTTTAGTTATATAATTTGTCAAGGTTTTTTTTTAAGTCGGTAGAAATATAAGGATAATTGTTGAAAGAATCGGAAAAAGTCAAGCCGCCTGAAGCGTTTCATGCACATAAGTATATTTTTTTTTTCTATCTAGGGCAGGACAACGTCCGCCGGGCCTGCTAGTATGTATCTAAAAAGACAGATTTTTTAAAAGTGAAAACTTCTTTACTCTCGTTGAGCGGTTTGTGATAGTGCTAAAACTAATGGCTTCGCGTCACCGATGACCTCGACATGCTCGTGACAGTATCGCGCTTGCGTCAGACTAGCGTCACGTAGTTTAGCAGCCTGTGGTCATGTAATATTGATATTTTGTATTGAGCGTGTACATGTTTGCTTAATGCATGTTTGATTAGCTAATAAACTGTATACAAATGTATATAATTAACGCTCGGAGTACTAATAAATGTGAAAACCAGACTAATGTTAATAATTTCAATTTACAAATTATGACATTTGAATGATTCAGACTATAAGTGATTTAAACATTTTAAAACAGTTTTTGAGTGTTCACTTCTGTCGGCAGTGCTTATATGACTGGCTCGTCTTTTTTGTTTTACTTTTTAGAGGCTTATTGATCATTTAAAACGATATCATCTCAGTATCTCTAAGTAATTTAAAGTTGTTAAAGTTCAATGAAACTAGGTTTTTTTTATAAGCGGGCTTAGGTTTATTGATGTATAAAGTGGGCTGTGGTGCACATGCGCAGGAGAGGCGAAAGAATAGATAATAATATTGTTTACTAAGAAATTTTGTAAGCAAATTATATTGTTGCCTTAAATTTTTTTACGTTTTTCTTTCTGTACATAAAATATATTGTTAAGATAATAAAAAATGGAGACGATGTCACGGATATTAACTAGTCATATTATATGAGTGTATCATGTACCGCTATTTTGTAGTAAGCGCTATCTATTGGCGATGAGTATAACCAATTAACGGACGTAATTGGACAATACGAAATTTTTCAATGAGTAAAAGACAGTCGTAATTTTAAGACCACAGGAAAATATACAGATTGGACAGAGAAACATAGAGAGACAGAGTCTAATGGAGAAGCATAACGCTTTTTACTTACGTAACTAAAATATACAAGTATAAAATATTCAAATCTTCATATCGACGAATTACATTCGAAGTTGAAGAAAAAGCTTAAGGGACTTCATTCCTGAATTGACTTATCACACTAGAGTATCCCTTTTACTAAGTTAGTATGAGACTGCCCGATTTTGTTTTGTTCTTCGAAACCGATGATGTTTCTATTTTTAGCGTATCCAGACACCGCGTCGAACGACATAGGTGTGTGACTTGTCGCGAATGAACTGGATAATTCGGTGAAGAAAACTATTCTGATGAAACCACAGCATGGTGATAGGGCTTTTTCTAAGTGCGCCTGGGTAGCTACCACCCTTAAGTCTAGAAAATCTATCATCAAACACCTATAGGTGTGTATCGGCAACTGCATTTGACGGCCAGACTTGTTCTAGATTTAGTGAGTTTATTGCATTAGACGATTACATCGTCATTTAACAACAGATGAGATTGTGGTGAAACGCTAAAACCTGTAAAGAATAAAAAACTAACTAACGAAGTTCTCTTGAAAATCCTTGACATACTTTTCCGGCCTTCGAAAGATGATGCATGACCTTGCATAACTGGCTGTGAGTAGCCTACCACAGTACCACAGACTTGGTTATATGGGTATAATGGTGGATGGAATAGTGCTAGGATAGTGATAGGACATTGCTTAGCCATGGCAGTATTTTCAAGCCAGAATCTATAGTTATATGTAGGTCTTATATAATTTGTTCATTATTCGATTATTTTAAATAAATATCTAGTCTCAAGATGGTCAACATCAGTCTGTAGGAGATCCACTGCAGGACCATAGGCCTTTTCCCGATGGAAGGTATGGGTTATACTCACCACGCAAGCCCACGGCGTATTGTCGATTTCAAATTCTGAGAAATCCACAGTTCTATATTTTTCCCCCATACACTGTGGTACTACAGGAACGTTTCTCAGGTTCAAGTTTCCTCACGATATTTTCCTTCACCGTCAGTCGATAGTGTTTCCAATTTAAATTAGTAAATGTACTTTGCGATTTCCGTGAGAATCATTGGTACATGCCGGGGTTCGAACCTGCGGACATTGGATCGATATTCTACCGGTCCAAACCTCTAGACCACCACGACTTTTGAGATGATTAGACAGTAAACCGAACACACCTGTAGATGCTTGGATTTCTAACATAAGGATAGTGGTAGTTAGCGAGGCGGGTTTATAAATAAGCCCTACCGTTATACTATGGTTTCATCACGACGTTTTCCGTCACGGAACCCTACGGTCTATTGCAGGCAGTCGTTTCCAAATCACCACGGCTCAAGCACCAATAAATAAAGTATAATTTAATATATGAATTATTACTTTTATATACCGTTGTAGTTTATTATTTGTTTGCATAGGCACGTGTACAATGATAAGATAAAAAACAATAAAACGTCAACAGATGCCTAATATTTGCGTAGAAACAAATCATATCTAAATCTTTATATATACTTCGTAAAATTATATTGTTTCACAGATAAGATATATATCTACACTATCTGTGTTAATAATGCAAGGTATACTATATACAGTTTTAGAATATTCGACAAAAATATTTGGTAAATGCAAGTGTAACAGTCATTTAGAGACTTGATTACACAAACAATATTCTTATAACAACGCCATCAAGCGATAAAATACCTAACTAAAAATAATTGGCAGTCACGAGACCCCCGGCAGGCGTGAAACATTGTGAGTTGATATTAGCATATATAATTTAAAAGTGTCAAATATACTATTGTCGGATAAAAATAGCACGCAGCTAACACGTAGGAACAATGAAGTGTATAGTATATGTGCGCTCACACACGTAGTCGAGAGTGGTGGTATATACGGGGTATGACGGCACCAGAAAGCGTCATGCCGTTTACTGTGACGGCATACAAATTAATTTTACTGCCAAGGCGTGCCATTCGATCACAGATATATAAATAAGTTTTGGAATTATAATTCCAGATTTCATGCCTGTGTGTTGAACCAGATTTTTTTTTCCTTAAACAATCATTATTTTAAGATGTATGTAGAAGGAAGAGTACCTTTTACTGGATTATTTTCATTGTAACTAACTGAAGTTTCGACACGTATCAATAGATGACGCTAACAGTCACATGCATAACAACACAACGTAGATAGTAGCAGCAGTAAAATATATCTCAAAATTTTACATACAATAAAGATATTTATAATCTTTATGTATAGGAAAAAACTGTAATAGATATAAATTAGAATTAACTCTTTTTGACGTAGTAATTTATTATGTTCTGATTAGATTGTATTGTGTTTGATAATAATATTGTTAGGAATATCATAATATTATTGTTAGGTGTTTTTTTTAAACGTTTTATAAATTTAAACATTTTTTTTATACGATACACTACGCGACGCTTGATTTTATTCACACCTGATGGAAAATGACTCGTACTCGTCCGAGTTCGTTGAAACGAGAAGAGTGAATCTTCTTTCTTATTCAATTTCTCAGACTCACCTGATGTTAAGAGATGACATCGGCGAAGGTTATCCACGCTATGCCTAAAGATACTGTTTCTCAAGTGTAACTGCACGAATGCAGATTGTTGCAGGCGTTGGAAAATATTCTATAGCCATGTAAATATTTTTTAAATGAATACTTCTTTAGCCCCGTTGTGATTTGAAACTCGATAAAACGAAAGTGCGACATTAAAAAGAGACAGACATATGGTATGTAGGTATTAACATGCGATTAATGAGATAGAATACAATTTACAGCGTTTCTTATATTCGTGGTCGCCTCACTGTATATTGCATTAGCTAATAATTACTGTGGTCCGAGCGTTATACATTTGTACGTTTGTACGTGTGTTAGTAGGTTTGTACGCGCCTACATGTTACGCAGGTGTCACAGCCAGCTTAGTATATTGTTTATCATTTATATGTACATATCATTTTTTTTAGGTTTTAATTCTAGCGCGTGTGCACTGCAAGGGTTTTTTTTCTATTATAGTATCGCAAAGTTTATCACGATGCTTTCCTTCGCCGAAAGCTCCGGATCATTCGTAAGAACAGATTCAGGAGAGTAGAGAATTTGCGCCATTAATTTTATTGTTAGAATAATATTATTTATTTATTATATTGAAATTGTATTCGAGTTTAAGTTTAGGAATTACTGGCATCGACATTGAACTCTCTACTGTAGGTGTGTTAATACTGTAGGTTGCATATATAACTAGTGTTCCGCCCCGGTTTCGCATGGTTGTGATTTTTACCGTTCATCTTTTTAATTCAATTTTATTTTATTTTTGACCACCAATAATGTAGAAAATGATTACTGCCATTATGGAGTAGGTATATTATATGTTTATTGCGATAATTTTAATGAACTAACAAAATGGTAGTGGCCTTCTTGTTAGAACTTTCCACGGAGTTATTGTGGCAAGTCAGAATCCATGCTCCGTGGCATTATTTCCCATCGGCTTTACTTGTGCACAATAACTAAACTATATTACGTCAAACGTCACCAATATTACAAAATATAGAGTCAAATAACACAAGATCTTCTATATTACACATAATAAATCTGTTACTAGGCCAAATATGTACATTAAATACATTTAGAAAATTGTAATCGATATAGAAGCCAAAAATATTTTATTTATATTTTTTTGTCTATCTTTTAGTCGGGTTGTCTATCGCTGTGTACACATATCATACTGAAAGTACTGAACCAATTTAGACGAAACTGGACACAACAGTGATAACTAATATTATAGATTATAATATATAGGATACTTTTTGTGTCATAAACACAAGGGTTTATCCAGGATAACGGAGAAAAGTCAAAAATTTGTAGTAGATGAAATTCTTGACGGATTTTGATGATTTTTTTTTTTTTGGTATAGCATTTGGTATTACTCAGGTGGTAGATCTACGCTGAAACTATTACTGGTTTCATAATGAATGGGTCGGCTCGCCCGGGGTAGTACCACCCTCTCACAGAAAGCCGACGTGAATTAACAGTGCCTGCACTGTTGCGTTTCGTTCGGCCAGTGAGAGCGCCGGAGGCCCACATATAATAAAAGGCCGGCAATACACTTGCGACTCTCCTAGTGTTGCTAGTGTCTATGGACGGCGGTGATCACTTACCATCAGGTGACCCACCTGTTCGTTTGCCCCCTATAATAAAAAAAAAAAAATCTGACCAATGGGCTAATAATTTAAGCTATATTTTATCACTCTATACTTTTTTTAAATAAGCAAATGACAAATAAAGTCGTCGCTAGGTTTTGGACCGATGCCTTTGGTCCGTACCGTGAACGTTATAATTTAAAAACAGCAACTTGGCGTTTGAATGCGAAATTATCCATTAGTTTAACAAATTTTATTACAATATTAGTTAGGATTTATATAAATGTGCTGGATATGATCCGCTTGTGATGTTAAATTGAGAGAAATGGAATGAGTGACGTCACTTTCAAAGGATGGGAACAAAACAATAAGAATACACTTCTTCCACAGAGCGAGAGCAACTACTCGGCGATAATACAGAGGAATAAGCGACTTTCATATAAAACTCTGCAAGAGGCAAAGGTAATTAATGCTATTTTTAACCGACTTCAAAAAAAGAGGTTCTATATTCGACCCGTATATATGTATGTTTGTATGTCCGCGATTTAAAAAAAAACTAAAAGTAAAAAGAGTTGTAATGCAAGTCAAAAATAATTGTGTGGTTTAGTGAAATCACGATGCAAGTGAAACTTATTTTTAAATCGTAGACATTTAACTAAAACATTTCGGAAAATTATTCGATTTAGGATGTTAAAATCGTGTTGTTCGTATTTTAAAAAGTGAGCACAATATTTATTTCAATTATTGAATAATTTTAAATTGAGCCATGGGCGCCGCCATATTGGCCTTGGTTGCTCTGCCGATCGCCTTTCACTATATCCCTACTCCGCGGCTACGACATGTGACAGATGGAAGAAAAAATTTGAGGCGATGTAAAAAAAGTTTCACTTTAAAAATGTGAGACTGTTACATATAGCGCAATTGTTGAATCAGGATGCATAATATCGCGGCCAATCAATAACATGTAACATTATTCTGCTACTACAGCATAACGTCTAACTACGTAAAAACTGTTCAAAACGGAAGTTGTTACAGCTGTCAATGTCATATTCAGTGTCAAAGTGTGTTATGGTTATCTTGACCTTAAACCAAGCGAGATGAGTCGTAATCTAATAATGTCGAATAAAGAAAACCTTGCCCGAGAATATATTTATCCATCCTTTTCATATGTAGCGGATTAAAGCGGGATGACACTAATCGCTAAAGTCTACAACGTCGTAAACAAATAGAAGATTTTAATTTTGTTTTATCTGCATACATGTCACCGGGTCATTCGCCTAACGGTGATATTAGTTATCTATAGACCAGAGTTCATCACCCGAACTCTGATTCCCACAGATTGTGCATATATTGTCTTTGGAAGTTACATATATTTTTACGTCTTCAAAACTCGTTATGTAAAAATACAAGTTTATTTTTTTTATTGATTTTGAAAGTAAACTAAATATTAGAAAGTGTTGCTTTCGAACAGTGAAATAAAAACAAAATTGAGGTGCACTGAAAAGAGAAGAATTCCATCTAACGCACGGCCATGGGGTATACTATTCGAGTATTCGCCCTTATTTACTATCCGATTCTTCGAATAGTTGTCAAATCCTAACGTAAAAGAACAATATACCTACATAACCATGTAAAAGTTGGTGATTCAATACAGCTGGAGAAGACAAATACTTACATTTCGCTGTCACCAAAACGTTTAAACTGCAACATGATAAATCATAGGTGAGTCCGAGATAATAAAATCATCATCCGACACCCGTCCATTCTGAGAATGAAGATAACTATAATGCAATAATTGCTAAAATGGCCAAGCATCGAGCATTAGTTGTTGTTGCTATGTTTAAAAAAAATTACCAAACACATAATAAAGAAGGCAGTAATGGGAAATAGCGAAATCTTGGAAAAGGTAGTCATAAACCTAATTGACATCCATAAAGGGTGGTTAGTTAAGAAGTTCGTTTAAACTTTACCTTGGAACGGCAAGTTCGATGAGATTTTTTTTTCTAAATTAAAGTTTAATAAATATTCTATGTAACAATTACTACCTGAACTCACACAATATGCTTCTAAACTACTGAGCATGTGTTGTTACCAATAATTATATATGTTTATATGATATTCCTTTGTCGTAACTATTGCCTTCTAATTTCATTTATTTTCATTGAATCACCGATGAGAATACTTTCTAAGTATCTGAAAGTATGACTCCTGTTTTTTTCTTGCGGCAATACTCGTTCATGTGCTTTATATTTGAGCATAGTGTTTGTTAGTATTGTTGCTGAGAGACATAAGTTTTAGTTCATAACAACTCATAAATTTTAACCCTATTATAGATTTATTATTATGATTTTGTATTTTTGTGTTTCTTGTTCTTGTTATTTTATAATAATTCCTTATATACGGTTCTTTTTAATATTTTTGGCTTATGTTGGTCTATATTTAGTTTAGTATTCTTTTATAAATAATTAATTTAAAATTGTCTACCAAATAGCGCATGCTGTGGCAACTTTTAAAGGCCGATATGCCTATAAATTGTTTGTATATGATGTTAATTGATGTTTGGTGTATTTGGTCACTAGTTGTCCTATATAAATAAATAGTGCACAGGTTTAAGATACATATCGACAATGAAAATGCTAGTTGACCAGCGTGTACTTGACAATCTGTTACATGTTAGTCAGTTATTCCTTCCAATGACGCTATGTGTCTAGCTAATTGTGTTAAAATAATTATAGGCATGATTGTTGTTATTAAAGAAGACCTAAAAACATATTAATCATTTTCGATACACAGTAATAAAAAAGTTATTTGAAAAATTTAAATAACTCGAATAGTACGGATAGTGGTATTCGTAAAACTCGAATAGTAAAATCGAGCGAACATTGCATGCCCTAGTCCCATGTCGCAATAAAAGATTTTATTAATAAATAACCTTTCCTAACATTATCATATGAATACACGTAAAACTTAAGTAATAACGTAAGCTTTTCTCAAGTTAAGCTATATCAATACTAAATAGTTCAACTTAGATTAGTTTAAGTTATCACTTCTGTCGGGCGTCCCGAGAACGCACACGTTTGTTTTTATTTTTTTTAATTTAAAGAATAATTTTGTTTACTTTACATTGTGTAAAATGCATCAAAACTTACTTTTAAGAGAACCAATTTTTAAAGTTATTATTTCACAAATTTACTTCAGTACATTCTTATATTATATCCTTGACAGAGATGACTTTTTACAAAATAAATGCCGCCATCTTGTCGTCCCTGTATTGTGGAAACTCTATAGAATTACATGATACTTGAGGACAATGCAAGGAAAATTTAAATGAAGTGTTATGAACATTGTTTACATGTTCCAAAATGGATATTTGTTCATCTGAGATCAATAAACTTCAGTACAGTTCGAACGATCGAAGTTGGCTCACTTCGAGTTACCACGGAGAGCTTCAAAAAGATTGACAGTTCCGATTGCCACTTTATTTCGATACATGTTGCTACTCGTCATCATCTTCTCACCCTTATCCCACTTAAGTAGGGTCGGCGCAACATATTTGTCATGTACATATGTATGTGTTGGCTTAATTTTTACGATCGGCCGCGCGCGCTTACATTAACCATCCTTGGGATTATTCTATAGTATCATTATAACTTCGATATCCTATCTTCGTATGAATGCCAAACGTGGATATTTGTCTCTTCCAGTAGTAAGGATTCAAATGACGCGTTCGTGTACGATGTATCCATGTATTTCACCTCGACAGGTTCTGGCCAGCGTAGCCTTGAGCATTTCTACCCGCATATCTGATTTGACGGGAGGTACTTACATGTTGGTAATGTGAAAATTTGTTTCCATTATTTTTTGTTACTACATCCGTGCGAAGCCGAGACGTAGTAGATTAGTAGTAAATTATAGACATAACATTTATTTTTAGCGTCCATTATGATCGTGTATTCAAATTTATGCGCAAAACACTTTACTGTGTGAGGGTCATATGGTGTTTGTTTATAATCTTAAAGTAATATAATATGTATACAAATGTCGTATGACATGCTAATAATTTAAATATAAATAGAAATCTTTTTTGAAATGAAAACTTCTATAGCCGCGTTGAGCGAATTGTGGTAGGGGAAAATAAATGAGTTCGCGTCACCGATGAACTCGACATGCTCGTGACGTATAATGCTTGCGCCAGCGACGCGTAGTATGGCGGCCTGTTTACATGTAATATTGATGTTTTTTATTGAGCTTGTGCAGCCCACCATATATTTGATTAATCAATTAACTGTATAAAAATGTATATAATTATTGCTCGGAGTGCCAATAAATGTGAAAACCAGAGTAATGTTAATAATTTCAATTTAAAAATTATGAAATCTAAATAACTCAGGCCATAATTGTTTTAAAAATTTAGAAAAGAATACAATGATTTCATTGTTTTGAGTTTTCACTTCTGTCTGTGGTCCTTATGATTGCCTCGAGTAAGTAAGTATAGTTCAACATACTTCGCGTTTCTTATTGAAGTGAAGCTTCTTATGGGAGCGCTTCGAATTTTTGAAGGATTTGACGGAGTTTGACATCGCCAATGTGTGGTATCTCGGTGATTATGCCCATAATTTCCTTCGGGAAGAGGCCTATGGCTCTGCAGTGGGTCTGCTACAGGCTGATAATGATGAGATTGTCAGGTACTGAAAAGAACATAGAGTACCTTTTACCTAGATAAAATGTATTATTCCTAAAGCATAACTCAAACCTACATTAACACGGGCGAAATGCTAGTATAATATATTAATCGGAATTCTCAAGGCTTGTCGACGTCTACACGCAAAGTTTATTTATACTGTGACCTTTTTATCATATAAATACCAAAATACTTACTACCTTTAACGAGGTTTTCAACCAAAGGGTTCTTTGAAAATATCCCTTACTTGGTTATAACATATAGGATAATATCCGGAGGACTATCCAACCAATATTAGATTTTCTTAATAACTTTAGCAAAAGGCAATCTAATTGCGCTATAGCAAACATATAGAAGCGTCGAAAATGTTAAAAATACTTCCATTTTAATAGCAACGTATATTTTAATGCAGTTCTGCCAATATCACATGGCTAGAAAATTATTTTAAATTTTCATGCATAGCTGAAACAAAATGGCGGCGGCGTAACTAGAACTTTCCAGTACTATTTTTTGTTGCAACTCAGAATTTTTATTGCTTATACTTTTGCACAGTAATACATTTGATTTTTGACTGATTGTAATGTCTTTCGAATAGGCTATAAAAAGACAAGAGTATTTGTATCGTTCATTTACTCTTGATTTCTCTTACTTTTTCATAAGAGAAAAGACACAGCTTAACATCAGAGAGGGATAGCGTACTTCATATGCTTTCCATATTGCATTCATTTTGTCCTTATAATCTCTTCTTGGATGTACCAATAAACAATATAAAAGTAAGTTGCTTTTCACGTCTGTTTGTGTAACTTGTTAGTTATTTTAATCCTTGGACTGTCCAAAACCATAAAGGTTTAAGCTCCATATAAACCAACATAGACCTCAGGAGGCACAGATCAACAGAATGTTGCAGCATAAGCTTAAATTAATACCTGACTCATTACAAAATTTTGAAAAAATGATGTATTATTTTACAATTATAATTTTTATGTAAAATGTATTTTATTAAATCATGAAATTTACTTTGATTCAGAGGTCTAACGCATTATTTAATATATTATTTCATAAATACAGTATCACAATTTCAGTGTCCGTTTGTGCTTAGACTTGTTGAACATGTGCTCACCGACAGATTTTCAACATGAGAATGGTAGCTAAAGTCGTGCATTAGGAAAAGCTCGACCGCCACAACAAAATTCGCTTAATGTTAAAAATGTATTTCTGATTGTATACATTTTTTGTTTACTCTAACTGTCTTAAGCCTGCGGGTTTGCCAGTATTTATTCCGATTAAAACTATTAAGTGAAACAAGTAAATTTAAATCAAGTAGCTATTCTAATAGACGCGTAATTTTGCAGTGGTAATTAGCCAATATCGTCGTGGAAACATTTATTTATAGAAACTCTGTACATTTTTCGTTAAATTATGAGTAAAACTTTTCAAGTTTAAGTTTTTAACGTTTACAAATTACTACCTTACTAAGTGGGGTATACGATACAAAGTGCCTTGTGATGACGTCAGTTTTACAACAAGATGGCTGCTACTAGTCTGTATGGAGTTTTTATGAAAAAAGGTTTTATGCTGCGTGTTTTTTTCGATCCATTTTTGTTATGCACAATAAACGAATTACACTGCGTAAGGTGACACCAATATTACAAAAAATAGAGTTAACCCTTGGACTGACCAAAACCATAAAGATTTAAGTTCCATACAAACGAATGTAGACCTCATGAGGCACAGGTCAACAGACTATTAGCAGCATAACCTTAAGTTTTATTAGTTATAATTTTTATGTAAAAAGGATTTTTAAATTATTTTTTCATTCGTACGAACTTCGTTTTACTAAACATAAAGTTTACGATGTACAATGTTCTCAAGTTAAAAAAAAAAACTAAAAACATAATCCAACATGTAAATGGGTCTTAAAAATCAGCCGAGGGACTAAATAACTCAAGATTATGAATCATATCTTCTTATTTATGTTATTTAACATAAAGAAAATGATAGAAGTTCACCATTACACGGGCATTACTCTATAAATTTCGATAATTTGTTGCTTTACTTCTTGGGCACTTGGTCCTTATAAAGTACCGAAAGGGTGTTGGTGAAGCTTTATAGTAATATAGCTTATACATGTGAGTATCACACAGCTTTATAATTTACAAGGATATTCTTTATATTGACCAAAATGTTATGAAAGGCGTCAAATAAGTTTACAAAGAGAACGCTATCTGAGAGTTATCTCGGCGTCCACTGCATAAACCGTCAGAGTCGCATGAAGATAATGTATGATGGCATCAATTATAAAAACACAAAGGTAAAACACGAGCGAATGGTGATAAGAAAACCCTTTACATACTAAGGTCCCGTCAAAAACTCCTTGCATTTCTTTTAATTTTATTCCGAGTACAAAAGAATAAAATAAAGGCAAGTTATAAGGACTAGGTACCGACAGATGTGAAATCTCAAAACAATGGAACAATAGTGTTCTGTTTTTGAATTTTTAAATCAATTATAGTCCGAATGATTTATATTTCATAATTTGCCAGTTGAAATTATTAACATGAGTCTGGTTTTCACATCTATTCGCACTCTGAACAAAAATTATATACATTTTTATATAGTCTGTCAGTCAGTCAATTTTTATACTCGATACAAAATGTCAATATCACATGTACACAGGCTGCTATACTGTACGTCGGTAGTCAGGCGCAAGCGCAATACGTCATGAGCATGTCGAGGTCATCGGTGACGCGAACCCACAAATTTTTCGCTACCAAAAATCGTTTAACGGGCCTAAAAAATTTTTCACATTAAAAATATATTTTTACTCAACAATGGATATGTGTGCTTCAATGAAATGTAACCTCATTGTTGTAAATTACAAACTGAACAAACAAACCGACTGACGGGCATATAATTTAATAAACATAATCTAGTTTTATTTTACTTTATAAAAACAGACTAATATCACAAAAAACTTAATCTCTTTTTACACTGGCGTTCGAATGTAAACAGATTTTTTCTCTGTTTTGCTTTTTTTTATTATTTTAAATCAATTTCTAACAAAAGATGTAATTTACTCCGTTGACCGTTTTTCTCATATTGATTATATACATTTAAGATTTATTTAGGAAATAATATGTTTTTTTTTCTTGTTTCAAGGACTGTATCGGATAAACATTATACGAAGCGTAGATCATGTTAAAATATGTACATATTTGATTTAGATAAACGAAATAAAAGATTAAATAACTCAAGTAAATTGCCGCGTGAGTTACGAATGTCAGAGCCGGAGGATCCAAAAAAACATCCAAATTACTTTAAACTTAATATATTTTAAGTTACAAAAAAGAGTCAAAAACTAATAATATGTAGCTTCCACTGATGATAAGCTAGGGTAACATTAACGAATGACCATTTGGTCCAATAATGTATAGAAAACAATGTGGAAACGGAAGAATCGGGTTGCCAATAATTTCCATTGAAATTGCTGCCCCGATACCTCGTGCATCTGCCGCACCGTGGGATTGGGAACCCGGGCTCGATATTCCTTCTTGGTCAACAATTATGATGTATTGCGATGACGTAACACGTTTGTAAATAGTAGATACAATAAAATAACGTTTACCAGTGGAAAATACACAGTAGTAATAATATTCGTTTAATTATCTAATAGAACAGACAAAGGAATTAGTCCATACTGCCAATTCCGAAGTAAGTGTCTTATGATAATTGCAATGTTCTAACTAGATGGTGGCTCCCTTGTTAAAACTTTCCATGGAGTTTTTGTAGCAAGTCAGAATCAATGGTCCGTGGCATTATTTCCCATCCACTTCCCTTATACACAATAACCAAACTGTATTACGTAAAACGCCACCAATATTACAAAGTATAGAGCCGAATAACACAAGATTATGAATAAAATATAAAATCCACTACATGACATTTCAAGATCCCGTCAAAAAGTCCAGCTTTGCATCTCAGTTTGTTCGCAACCTCTCTATAGTACAGACCGTCATATACTTATATATTCCAACATCTTTAATTTCATTAGTATCAAAAATGATACTGAAGAAGTATGAAACGAATAAGAGAGAGTGCTCATAGTAACATGGTATAACGAAGGTAAATTAAATCGAGAAATTTCGGAACTGTTCAATAGAAGAAAGAAAGAAATATTCCGTAGTATGTGAAATTAAAAAACCCGGCCATTTACTTGTGGCCCAAAACTGGTCTCTATGATTGCTATGCAATTTCAAAAACAAGTTCATACAAAATTATGCAAAATAACTTTAAGAAACAATGGTTTCAAAATATGCAACATACTGTTAAGCACGAACGAGGCTTGGAGCTGCTAATGGAGTAGGGTATTTTGTCTACATAGATGGACTAATAGATAAAACTCATGTTGTTTATACGAATACTTGAAAGACAGTTTTTTAAAGTTAGTCTTGGTGGATAATTTCTATTTTCAACAGGACAATGGCATTAAACATATAGCTAAAGCAGTAACAGAATGGATATTATATAATGCACCTTATACATTGCCATATCGGCTGCAAAGTCCTGTGTTGAATCCCATGGAACGTTTATGGGATGAAGTGGAAAGAAGACTGAGAAACACCCATACAACATCGAAATTTTTCTTGAAGAATAATATTATGGCAATTTGGCAAACCATATAAGTAGACGTTTCTTCAAATCTAAGTCTTCCCATGGAAAATCGTTTAAGAGCTGTACTCGCTGTTAAAGGGGGCTACACTGCATTATTTTTTTAATAAATCGTTTCGTTGGATGTTAAATTTTAGCTTCGAATAATTTTGTGACCCAAAAGATACGTTTAATTGCAATAAAAAGTCGATATCTCGAATTCTTGTTTTTCGATTTCGATAAAATTCTACCTGGTTCTTCTTTGTACGTACCTGTAACAAAGTTTTTTTTTTATTGTAGCACGACTATGTTACTGCATTATTACTGGTGTTAAGCACAGTACAATCCAAAACAGCGGCGACTACCGAGAGACAAACTATCCATCGCTAGTCACCGCTGTCATGCCGGGCAAATGTTCCCATGTGTTCCCAAAATATAACGTACATCTTATACATTTCAATTGAAAATATATCATCGTTCAAATACCTTCATAAGTAAATGCACATAAAACATTTGTAAAATTACAGAGAAACCATAAAACAATAAAAAATTTTCAACATTCAAGGACACACGAACAATATCATCGACGCAGTTAGTTAATATACAACATTATTACAGTAATTAATAAATCATTATAGATAAATGTAATTTAGATAGGTACATAAACAAGTTTATTTGTGTTTTTAGCCAATATGTAAATACACTTATAACAATGAAACAAACCGTTGACCACCTAATTATGGAATATGAACTCTATGGACTGGATACAACGCACGTAACAATATAAATTCATAAAAATATACAATTTAACCAAACAAATCAGGATGTAAGCCATTACAAGAATGTTGTATGAAACACTGTGCGTATATAGTGTAATCGGAATACGGTCAGGTTATATTGATTGTGGGCTGACTATGGAACTATGGCGTTTTCGAGTGTGAAAGTTGATTTTTTGCTATACCGTTCGCTCTCACATCTTTTTATGCTTGCATCTCGTTCGCTCTCATTGGATTAGGAACAGTGCAACCTTATCGAATTTCTGTTGGCTACACACCACGTTTCGCGTTGGTGTCGCCATCTCGCTCTGACACTATCGAGTCTGACGTTACTGGGTCTCACTCATGCGTCAGTATATATTTTTAACTCGTAGATTGTGGACGTATTTTACGTGATTTTAATCGGTGCATTTTTTAAACAAAATTTGAAGAAATAAAATTGTATAATCGCTTGAATCCAACATCGTAACGTGAAAATGGCAAAGGTAAATTGTATTTCAGCTGGCATTTCTGGAACGGTGGTCTTAATCAGTTGAAAAAATATTGAAATACTAAAATATTGCATATTTCTTCATCGAACGTTTATCGTATGACTCAAATGACGTACCAAGTGAAGATAACTATAAAATATTTTAACTGTTACATTATTGAATGAACTGTTGATCTAAATGTTACTGTTATACGTGTTGGTTTTATATTTTCATAATAGATTTACCAATGAACGGTAAATATCTGTAAATAAAAACCCCCAAGTTCGACAAACGAGGAAAAGAATTACCATAAAAGTACATCAGCTGTTCATTTTTTCTTTTTAATTTGCTATTAATAAAAAATAAGTAAGTAGAACACGTCGTTTATATCCTTTATGCGTCATTTAAGTGTTTAGTGTTAATAGATAAAAACAGTAGATTATAGGAAAACCCAAAAATAATTATAATTTACCTTTGAATTATACTCCATTAGAAAAACATATTGTACATGGTTATTTAATTATTAGACAAAGGCCAGACACAAAATTATTGTAGTAATGTTGGTAATAAGTAAGTTTGTTTTAAAGGTTTGTGCATTCCGTACTACTTATTAGAAAATTAAAAAGAATGTACAGCTTTCAAAAGTATCCAGTGGGGCTTAATGATGTTGAATTCGTGAAGCGGAATATTTAGAAAAATATTTATTTCTAATAAAGAGGTGTGACATCGTAAACATAATGATTATTATAAGACACATTAAAACTATAGTACGCTGAATAATTGACTTAAATTATCCCAACTCTGCAAACAAAGCATAATTTTATTTTGTGTAATGTCGCAATTTACGTATTTTGTGACGTTTCATTTAAGACAGTATTTTTACACATTCACTGATGGCTAATGCCGTTAATCAGTCTTAAAAGTTGAATGTATTAGAATAACGTTACGCAATTGTACAAGGTTTTGTCCTTGTAACAACACGTAGCCGCAACATTTGTGTTTTCAAAATTAGACGGCGAAAAAGCCGCGCTAGCACCGTAGACGTTTTACGGTTAATAACCGCCCGAGGTTAGCTATAGCTCTTGCTAAGGTAAAAGCAAAATCGATTTTTATTTATGCATTCCTATTTATAGTTACAATTAATTTATATTATTGCTTTATACATCTAATAAATCTAATTATTTGGCAGAGATTAATTCCTGCTACGTGGCAACATTATTTAAAAATCAATACCTACTTCTTACACGTTATTAAGGCTGCGTGCGTAAGTTTCCATTGCGTCTTTCTTTCAAGGAATACATAAAGTAGCTGTCAATCAAGCTTAAACGTCACAAAGCGAGATTTGTTTACATTCGTAATCGTTCCAGAAAAATCAATATCTAATGTCTTTTTCAATTAAACATTTATTAATTAACGCCAGGAATAGCTACAAGAAACTACTAAAGATGAACCGTAATAGTTATTGGGTATGTTTTGCTTATACTATTCCTTGAAATATAAACAATTAGCTTTAACAAATAATCGTAATATTCCCAGGATTATTAGATTTATTAAGTACTTAATTAATGATATAGCTTATTATTGTTATTTAAATTATATTATAGGTATATTATCTTATAGTTAAATTATATAGTAGTAATTGAATCTTGAATGTTTTTATTACTATAAACAATTGATACTAGGTTAGAATAAATACTTGAATGCTACGACCTTTCAAACAACCTTGTCAGTCTAAATCATTCACTCATTGTTCATTCAAGGTATTCTTCCTTGTTTTGTTGTATATAAACATTACAGAGCATATTGTTTCATAACTGTTTCGAAATGACAAGTAGATCGACGTACAGACTGCGCCAAACTTTTTGACCGCACTGAATGTTGAATGAGCAGAATACAAATTTGGGTATAAAAACGTATTACATGAGACAACTTAAAAATAAATAGATACCAATGTTGTTTTCCTAAGATAATATATTTTCAAATAAACTCTTGGCTGTATTATGGTGAATCCTGTATACTTATGGTTGTATTCAAAATGGCCAAAAGGTAGATGAGGACTGTGCTGTTAAAATATTATTATTGGAATCTAAAATTGGCATTAAGTTGTCTGAATGTTATACATATAATGTGGTACATAATTATACCTAAATTCATGGTACTGTAGGTTGGTATCATTGTGAATAAGGTTTTTTTTTTGTAAGTAAACGTCATAATGAAACCATAGCATAATAGTAGTGCTTATTCTATTTTCGCTTAGTTATCCAACACCTGTAAGTTTAAAATATGTTGCCAAGCCCCTATACATGTGTTTGGGCAATGGCATTTGAGAGCCAGTCCCTCTAGATTTAATATGCTTACCATCTTAAACCACATCGTCATTTAACACTGGGTTAACACATTCTGTGCCACTTGTACCACGGGTGGAAGTTTGATCTTCAGACTTCGAGTCACAGAACGTATTAAACACTAAAACTTATGATATATAGGAAAAATGAAAACATTTTGGATGTTATATAATAGTGGTTTTGTGTTACTACTGCATGTGTAAACAAAAAAGGTGATTTTTTGTTTATCAAATCATTTTAGACTGAGCTTTTTTATAGTAGTGTGGAGGACTACCCACAAATCGAGACTCTCTTCTTAGGCAGCTTTCAGTTTAGTTGTATTTTTGTACTTTGAAACCAGGCAATACTTATAATTAGAAGTCCGTGTTTTGACTTCTGGACATATTTTAACACTCAAGCGATATGGTAGATCTCACTGTACAATGGTAATAATTGAACATCCTCGAAGACCACATAATAAAATGAAACAAGTATTACATAATCTTGTAAACAGAGTAACCAGTTATAATTGCTGTCAAATTGTATGCAATATAATTAAGAGTGATGGGGGTATACTGACAAATTTCTATATAACCTAAATACTTACCTAAAGGATCTTGGCCTCTGTGACCTCTCTCTATGGCCTCTATTATAAGGATCTTTTTAGAGTGAAACTGTAAAAGCAGCTCTAGTAGATGCTATACAAATTTTAGTTTTTATCTTATAATATTATGACTATAAAAGGTAATACACTGTGTACTCAAAACTCAAGAATATCTGCATACTGCCAGACACCCTGGCACTTTGGTATCATGTATGAGATTTAGGTAAAGAACTAATATATTCTTTTATTTATTCTTTAATATTTCGCTCATCAAGCTCCAACTGTGTTGTTTGATTTCTACTTTGTATCTTGTCATTTTTGTTATTTATTCTCAATATTATAATAGTTTGGAATGTAAAGTATATATTTGTCTTTTTTTTTAATAGCATCACATTCCATATCACATGTTGATCCGTGGCCTGATGATCAATTTTAACATATACCACCTGTCGTGTAACATATATGTGGCACGAACAGTGTTATCAAGCTAACGACGAGAAACCTACATTTATACAAAAAAATTACTAATGATATATAAGGATAGAAATCATAGGGATTGATATAAAACTTAGACAATGAATGATTGTCAATATTTTATATAGTGTCTATTAAGACATGAAGATATGCAAATTTCTTTATTGCAATATTAATATGTGTGACATAAACAAGTAATTGTCTCCAGACATCCTTAATTGAATCTTTATTGAAACAAGTGTGCTTCATGAGAAAAGTTAGTAAGCAATTTGATGTAATGAGACTCCAGGTTATAATGATAGATGCATTTTAACACGTTCTGTGCCACGCTTTGGCCTATGGCCTGAAGATCAAGTTTAATATGTACTACCAGTGGTATGTGTGGTACGGAATGTGATAAGCAGAGTTTAGACTGTCTCGATAAACTTTATTCTAGGTTTGCTATATATTCAGAAATGTTTTAATAGAGCTATTTGCTGTTTATAACGATGAAGCAAATATGATGCAGTGATAGTGTGTTCAGGTATCGGATTGATTAAAATCTCTGCAGTGGAGTTGAGGGTTTTGGTGAAGAAAAACACCATGATATTGTACAAGAAACAGATATCAATGTTACATTTTACATAAGTGACAAAAATATTCTTTGAAGCTTACTTCAGTGATATATTACTTGTCTCAATCTATGTTACGGATACAGATTTCTGTTAAGATAATAATTTTGTGATAGTAACATATACAATGAAGATCACATACTATATCAGGAGTATGAGTTAAAACCATTTTAGTACCATTTTCTATAGTGAAATAATAATGTCCAAGTTGGCTGATACCGTAGCACTAGCACTTGCAATCTGTCAATGAGATTTAAAACAAAGAAGGATTAGGTTTATATTCTTTTATTTCTTTATTATCGTCATTAACCGAGCATTGTCTAGTGTGTGCATTGTTTGATTTGTATTTAATATCGTTGTCATTTCTCTTAAATAATTGCAGTATTACGATACAGTCTAATAAAAAATAAACATTTTCTGATCTGCCTGATAATTCTGAAATTTACAAGGTAAATATTTTGTGTTTTTTTTTTATGAGTCATTCCGTATTTTGTCACTCATAAATACATTTATTCCTATTAAAAATCTGAGAATTGTAATTAAAGTCTCATGTATCATTAAGACAATTGTATAATATTTTTTAATTAAAATATTGCATTGCAAGATTCTTGATTGTCAGTTTAAATTAAGTGCAATTTACCTCATTATTTGGTACTATACATTTTTGAATATTATCCATATTTGATGCATATAATATAGTAGTTGTGTCCCACAGTTTCAAAGGAGATAAATTTCTGTACCAATCCTTATGATTCTAGTAACATAGTATTTTCAACTTTAAGGCCAGAAGCTTGTTTCATACATGGGCTTTGTAACATAAAATGGATTAGTAATTTTTAAGATTACTTTCTTCAAACATACAAACATTCCAGCTTGTTTAAACAGTTATATACGAATACCATGTTTTATATTTTTTTTATGAAGATAATATCAGATGTTTAATCAGTTCTATGCAAGACTTACAAGTGTATGATTAGTTTTTTTAACATTTATGTACTTATCATAATCAGAGTCTTTTCTATAGAATCATCAATAAGGCCCAGAATATACATGCCTGTAAATGGACGTACCAGGTGCTGGTAAACCGGCATACCGGTTACTGGCATTCCGTGAAACCGCGATACACATGCCTGTGGGTGGCATACCAGTTTCTTGAATCAAGCTCATTTATGCTAGTGACGTACTTCACTAGTGCGTCACTGCCATGCGAGGGGAAAAAAATCAAACGAGTTGCAGGTCTCCTGGTATGCTTTGTCCTGGCACGCGAGCTACGGACAGAATCTTGATACACATGCCAGTAATCTGGCATGCTTTAGTGACGAGTAACGAGCATGTGTATTCTGGGCTTAAATATACCTAAACAGCATACCTACTTTTGGATGTTTGAAACACAGATATCTGATAATCGGTATTTTTCCTAATGCAAAAAAATTTAAGGTTTTTGGGTAATAAAATACCATTTAGAGTACCTATAAGATTATAGAGATGTTCTCAGTCGCAGTAGTATTCCTCTTGTAGGTTACTAGTAGTTGTCCTTTCCAGTTTGACTATCACTTCCAAAATAGAACTGTCTTAGCTCATTTTTTTTTTCAAATTAAACTATACGCTGTTGTCACGGATTTTTACAGCTTTACCGGGCTTTTTAGGGGAGAGCTTAACGTACTCAACCGCACTGTCATATCATAGTGACTCTTTTATATATTCCATATGAATGGGAGGATTGCAATTTCCCGAGTGATTTACAATAAGTTCATAAGCGGATAACGTTTAAAAAAGAAGGAAGTGCTGGGGCATGCTATTCTTAGAACTTGTTTACGATACTCGGTCCGACAAGATTTAAATACGAACATACGACGTCAAAACGGTAACTTATATCCTTCTACGCGTTTATACACGATGTTTGTAGAGAAATCTAGATTTTTCCAGATAATTCTTTAATTTTTTGGATAAGCTGTACATTTTCTATGTAAATTACTAGTCCACATCAAAGATAGTTTTGAAATAAATATAGGAATGAGCTTGAGGAAAGATTTAAACTATATATACGAGTAATTACGTCTTTCCATACGGTTTAAATAAAAAAGAAAGTCGAGGCAGTCATAGGGACTACCGACAGAAGTGTAAATTCAAAACAATGGAATAACTGTGTTCCTTTTTGAATTTTTAAATCAATAATACTGTAACATTATTTAAATTTTGTCATTTGTGAATTGAAATTATTAACATTACTCTAGTTTTCACATCTATTGGCACTCCCACATAGAATTATATATAGTTTATTAATTTATCTAACATATGATGGACTGCAAAAGGTCAAAACAAAATATCAATATTACATGTACACTGCCCGCTATACTAGGTCTCGGTAGTTCGGCGAAAGCGCAATACGTTACGAGCATGTCGAGATCATCGGTGACGCGAAGCCATACATTTTTCCCCTGCCAAAAATCGCTCAACGCGGCTAAAAAGTTTTCACTTCAGTAAAATTACAATATAAAAAGTAGATGACAGGATCCACAGATAAAGTAATTTGTTCCCGTGAATTTTAAGAAAAACATTCAGATAATCGAAGTCACGGTCATCAAGTAAATGAAAATAAAATGATTCGTAACTTGTTTACGATGTAATGAGGAAAATGGGATTTTCCAAACCGGTTTACTGCTGCGCATATTTATTCAATCTAAAAACCTTTACTTGCGCCGGCGATATTGGCACTTGTTCAACATGTGAAGCTTTGTTTTTAAAACTTGTGCATTGCCATGGACTATAGATGTACGATACCTGAAAGAAGTGGGAACAGTTTGCGAACTTTTTCAATCGGAAGAGTTTTTATGCAAATCCTGTACGAAGTATTGTATGGTGGACGTATCTTTTATTACTTTATACTCTACACAATACTTCGGTTATCTTATACTTATACCGAAAGATAAACGTAAATAAAAATAAACGGATACAATGTTTTTAATCTTAAGAATTTTCATAAAACCAAGACATGAAATGTATATCGTTACTGATAAATTATCGGACGTTGATAAGTACTATTGCTTGTAGTATTGTTGGATTAATTACGAAATATGATAAATGTCGCGCCATTTGTCACCTCACTGACTAAATTAATTATCTGTTTACGTAATTAGGTAATTATTTTCGGTGAGTTAAGAATTTTTCTTTCCGGAATTTCGTAGAATGAATGAGGCTATGATGACCATTGAGTATTTAATAAAAGTAAAAATGTGTAGACTGTGCAATTGCTTGTTTGTTCAGATTGTACGATGTGAAACAGATAACGTTATTAATGAATGAATGAATAACGTGAATGAACGAAACAATAGAACTAGGGATGAGTGGACGTGTAGAGAGGACGTTGTTTATAGCAGAACCTTAATCTGCAATATAGTGCAATTATTTTTCTATTTTCATATTATTGGGGTATAGTTTAATATTGGTGTCATCTTGAGTAATATAGCTTTATAGGAAATGGCTAAATGATAGATTGATAACCTTCAACACCGTTTAGTACACCTTGTGATATTTAAAGGGGAAAGAGTTATGCTATAACTCGCCACCTAGGTGACACTGCAACACATTAACCATTGGACGGAGAATATTTACAGAATATCTATTAATTACAATAGTAATAATAGCAAACACCTGTGGATGCGCGGGTCGAGCTAGTTCTGCATAAGACGTATCAAGCACAAGCAAAGAAACTAATTAAATAGTTTGTTCCTTTAACAGGTTCCGAACGCATCAGTACTGTACTCGGTTACTTCTTAAGGACATACGGTTTTGTCAAAACGTCACAGAGAGGTTATCTCCATAACAAACCTAATAGTAATTTACAAATCTATTGAGATAAGTATAGTAGATATAATTCTAGCAAATAGATAGTGTAACGTTTTTATGTGAGGTTTTATGATAACGTGACTATTTGATAGAAGCGAGTTTTTTTTTAAAATAAAACACCAATCATTACACGATAATTATTAAGCCACCAATATTGGTGCCTAATAAAAAAATCACGTTACTGGTTTCATATTTTTGATTCATACACCGATAGAGGCAGGATGTTTTGATTCTATCTGTATCTCTCTCTGCTTTGAGTTTATTTGCGTTAGTGCATTAAAAGTACAGGAGAATAGTTGTAAAATGTCTTCTTTAATTAGTTGGTAGAGGTACAATCATGCCCGATGAAATAAACCATTGGTGACTGTGGAGTGATGTAATACCTATCGAACCCTTTTGCCGATTGATTACCCTCGTAGGTTAATATAAAATCGATTGCGTCAAAAGAAAAAATAATTTGTACTCATACAGACAAGTGAGACTTAGTCTCAGTATCACACAACTACACTACAGTCATACTTTTCACCTTATAATGCTGTAGTCGCAGTCCGCATGAGGATTGCTTCCTTGTTTCTCTTCCTATTGACTTCAATGTCTACAATAGAACTGAGATCGAACGCACCGCGGCGCGCTCTATGTAGCTTTCATTAAAGGAAAATGGAATGCTCTGGAATGCTTATGTCATTGCTCGAAAGATTCGATAAAGTTCGAGGCGGTCTATATTTAGAACTACACACATTGTATGGCGTTATGTTTTGTTTATTTGTATCGAGTTTGCATACAGAAATTTTGATGTGAATTACTATTACAACAACTAATCATGTAATTAATTATTCCTACGTAGTTGATATCTTACTATTGTAGATGTTATTATTTTGCTGTTCATTATCCGTTGAACGTTATTGTTGGCTTGTACGTGTTATTAAAACGCGCGAACAAGCATACACTATACAATAAACGACACGTGTGAAAGGGACCGCATTTCTCCTTGCTTACACTCAAATTTACGATACGAACATGAGTATTTATTCATTTCATGGTCGTATTACAAATTTCAATAAGAAAAAATCAGCAAGATAACTGACAACAACAATCTATAACAAACACTTATAAAATAACAACGTAATTTATTACTAATATATAGCTAATCTATATACTACGTTGGCAATCAGATAACATGTATGACCTAATGGGCATATTTCTGTTATCATAGTCACAAGTTATTGAAATAAAAAAAGAATCGTATTTTATCTGCTACAGAAACTCCAAATGTGCGGAACCGAAGCTGAGATGCGCGAAGGTCGCCGGCAGAATATGCAGGAATTATCTACACGGTGCTTGGAAGAGTGTCGACCCAACTGCACTGGAGTTTAGACGTATCAGGTTAGTTTTTAGGATTCATATTTTGTTTTATTCCTCCAGCTGAATGACTGAAATCGTCACGTAGGGAAAAAGCGTTATGCCCTTCTGTCTCTCTTCCTTCATGCGACTTTATGCACCTAGGTCGTCAACATTTGGTAACACTTAAATACCAAGTTTATAAATTGAACAGCGCTATCTTTGACCTTACTGTAAAAACAAAATAAAATTAATGGAAATACGTACTAAAAATTACAAAAAATTATCGACATAACCGCTCTTTATTCCGTTGGTTAATGCAATAATTGCATTTTGCTACTGAGATGTAAATCCTAGTTATTCGTATTTGAATAATGTCGTATAGCGCTATTCTATAGCATTTTGAGGTACCAGTAGATTATCAATTGTGGGCAACAACGGAGTACCACAATTATTTTTTTTTTAAGAAAATATCAAACCGACTTCAAATAAATCTACTCTCAAAATGCACCAGAAAGTCCTAGGCATTAGTTACGTTCCTACCTAGCCTTGGATTGTCATAAACCTACCAACATCTCAATAAATTTACATTTTTAATTTTATTTTAAGGAGTACCCCGGTGTATCTTCGGAATCAAAGATACATTGCTAATAAAATTTAAATAGGACTTATTTGGAAAATATCCTATTTACAATAAAAAGAATTACCCAAATCGATTTATAAATGAAGAAATTCTGAGGTAACATACATATACAAGAAAATACAAACGAATTGAGGACCTCCTGCTTTTTGAAGTCGGTTAAAATATGACAAAATGGCGCTATATGACATCGAATAGTAATTATTATATATATATTTTTTTTCGTGTAAAATAACCTACATAGATGAAATTAAAAAGCAAATTTATCTATATACAAAATTTAATTCAAATCTTTGGACTCGTTTCCGCGATACTCTGAATAAATTTATTTCTAATTCGTTTAATGTTACACGATAGACCAGTGGGCCTGTTTGTCAAACGTTAGCAAGTCTACAAGCTCACGAGTTACATATTACAAGATTTTTTTTTATAAGTTCTTGTAAATTACGTTTATCAAAAATACGAGTCTACAAACTCACAAATTACAATACCTAATTAAGTTAATGTAAAAATTGGGTGTCTGTAAAGTCGGTTTACGGACGATAATTTATACGATAACGTCATAAGACTGTAGAAAGATAAAAGATTTATGAAAAATTATGCGTCACAAGCCGAACGCTTAGGCCGATTGCGCCTCTCTATCGCTTGCACGCTCGGCTCAGGCGGAACGTGACAATGGAGTCATGCTATTTCGTGCGTTCAGTCGGTGTTCATCGATTTATAAGACGTTATCACGTCAAAAAACCACAAACACAACTACAAGCTGTATCATTTACAGCTTATAATTTACTCATGTAGTTTTGATAAACACATTTCTGTGAAAATGAAAGAAAACCTTGTAATACAAGGCTTGTGACGTTTGATAAACAGGGTACAGCTAATAATATGAATGAAATGAATGAATTATATGCATATTGCCGCCCCTTAATTATGTATTTATAAGGGTAAAGCGATAACATTTGAAGCGTTTTACTACGATTCTATGATAACAGACTTTGTTTTTTAAGTATCATTCTGTCGATAAGTGCTTATTTACATACGCAATATTCGTTGGACAGTATTCGGCGTGTAATACTCCAAGGAATTTATTTCGTTGCAGGTAGGGTCATAAATCATATTTTGCATGTTCGCGTAAGATAAATGAGTATATAGATAGGTAGTATAGATAACAATCCGGTCGCAGGGAGTGACTCATCCGCGGTCATTCATTTGTATGTCTAGCAACGTGTCATTTACTATTCGTTGCTAGCTTGCAACTTGACAAGCGAGATTTAGTAAAAGACCGATTTAAACAAAAAAAAAATGGTAATTCCATGTTTCAGGCTCACTAAGAGCGTTAACAGTTTTTTATGTTTTATAACAAAATTCCAAAGCACATTACCGATTTGCCGGATACTAAGTTCAAGCACTTATATGTCATGCTGGTTTTAATATCTAAAGCCTATTATAAGGTGGATCAATATGTGAATGATGATGACGTATGAAAATGACGCTCCTCTCTGTGCATCCACTGAAAACGAATGTAATTTTCTGTCTGTAACTATATATGTCCTTAAAAATACGTGTTATATTATGTTTGGTGAAAAGATAAACCAAATCCAGTTTCTTGCCGGTTTTTTCGACGACTGAGTTGTTTCCTGAACCGGTGGTAGCTTTTTGACGTTCATAAGCGCCTTCTCAGGGCGTATACTGAATAAAGTACTTTCTTTTTCTTTTTTTTTATATTATAGAGAGCAAATGAACAGGTGGGTCACCTGATGGTAAGTGATCACCGCCATCCATAGACACTATCAACATCAGGGGAGTCGCAAGTTCGTTGCCGGCCTTTTAATATATGTGGGCATCCGGCGCTCTCACTGACCGAACAAAACGCAACAGTGCAAACACTGTTACTTCACGTCGGCTTTCTGTGAGAGGGTGGTACTACCCCGGGCGAGCCGACTCATTCATTCTGAAACCAGTGATAGTTTCAGCGTAGCTCTACCATCTACAAATTACTTACTTCTACTTTTGATTTTGCACCTCTTACACGTTCGATGTTCGTACATCGTACCAACGATAGTTAAAAAAATAGTCAAAACTGACCTATGGTGCTTTCCATGTATCTTTAACTTGTTCATTATTATAGTTATTTAGTTTCTTTATCAGCATATCCTCTTAGTGAAAAAAAAATTGAATTTCTACCTACAAACATTACCTTTTTTATACAATGATATTATAGTCAGTACCGGTATCACCTGATCGTTAAGGCCCGCCTCGCACTATTATTCGCAATTCGTTCTACCTTAGCGTATTCTCAGACTTACAATTTGTATGGTAATTGCTCCGTTTATAAGGATTGCAGTGTGGTTTTATATGTCCCACAACCTTCCTCAGTAAAAAAAATATAAAGTATAAAAAACATTAGTTGAAATCTGACCAGTAGTTCTAAAGATTAACGCGTGTAATAAAGACCACAATATATTATCTATGCTACGAAAACTATTATTATGAAGGGAAAAGATTTGACTTTTTGTTTGTAATGGATAAATTAAAAAAATAGTTACCGGCTTTTTAAAAATTCTTTCACCCATTAAAGGCTGTATGTAGTATCAGGGAGTAGTAACATGGACGGTATTTTGATTTCAAAATTCACAGCAACACGAACCAAGTTGCGAATAAAAGCCTGTATGTTGATAAAATGTGAAGTTTTTCATTTCACACGTATTACGACCAAAGAGCGAATAACCTACTTACGCAATATTGTCATATAAGTATATAAGTATATAATTAATATTACATTAGAAAGTATAGCGTCATCAATTTAAATATGATGTTTGTATTACGTGGATTATTACTAGATTTACCATAGTTTTTTTATAGGTGTAAATCGCGACATGAGTCCAAGATAATCTCCCAAGAAATCGGTGCTTAAGAAACAAAGCGTCCGCATCGGGGCGATGAGGGTATAATTCGCTATTATATCTAATGTTTTAAAAAAAAAATATATATATATTTTTTAATGAAACTATTTTTACATCGCCTCAAATTTGTCGTTCGTCTACCGCATGTCGCATTACAGCTGGCCGCGGAGTAGAGGTTAAGTGAAAGGTGCTCGGCAGAGCAGCCAAGGCCAGTATGGCGGCGCCCATTACTCAATACAAAATGATTTAATGATTTAAATAAACATTGGGCTCAGTTTTTAAAATGCGTATATCATCTGAATAATTGTATTTGTTATGTATTCTGTACTCTAATACGCAGTTTGAAATTAAAATGTATAGTTGGATATCCTATCTACTATGACTTTCCCATATTCCAATGATTTAGAACGCGATTTTAATACCCTAAATCGAATAATTTTCCAATTTTTTTAAGTTAAATGCCCAAAAAAAGTTTCACTTGCATCGTGGTTTCATAAAACGACACCATTTATTTAATTGATTCCTTATTTTACGTTCTTCGCATGGAAATAAAGATAGGGGGCATAACGCTTTTTCCTTACGTGACGAAAATATACAATAACATAAACGATCTAAGTCTTCATATCGAATTACATTCGGAATTGCAGAAAACAACCGAGTTTATAGAACCGCTTCAGTTGCACAGGGTCATTATTGTCTCACTGAGCGTATTCTACCGTCTGTATCATGCCGTGTGTTCTGAAGAGCTATTCAATTTAATCTCTTCCTCCCGTTTCCGCAACTGATCGCGTGCGCTAGGCTACGGAGCCATAGTTTTATGGTAAATTCTATCTGGACAAGAACTAAAATAGTTCACAACGTCTTGTCTTTGCCCCACCGTTAAACCATGGAACAATTTCACGGCCAATTTGTTACCTCCTCCAGGCCGGCGTGACAGCGGCGACTGGCGATGGACAGTTTTGTCTCTCGGCGGTCGTCGTTCTTTTTGGATTGTACTGTGCTTACCGTCAAGCATAGAGCAGGCATTCTCCCGTGCTACTATTTAATAAAAGCGCAAAGAACTTCGTTCCTGACTTCACACGTTTTTTTCCCCCGAAACTAATGTTTTACCTACTCCTTTTACCTATTGTTTATTTGAATTGAGCTTGTGCGTTATCGAATCATAAGTACGTTGTTTACATACGTGACTTATCAGTAACTCCCGGTAGTTTTCCTACGGCCTTTACAATAGTACTTCGTTCTAATTGATAAATGTATTTTTCGAGGCACACTGTATCAGTTTATTTCTTCATTACCTGCGCATCAATTTTTAAATAAGGGCACGTACCCACCCATACTGCGTCACCCATGTTTGACAGTTTTTTATCCCCCTCACTCCTCTTGGTGACCATCCGTAGTATTATATAAGACTCCACTCACCTCTACTTTTCATGTAGTAGTTCATAAATACAGTTCCCCTCCTGCCTGTGTGACTAAGCGTGGTACTTTAAAGACCTCCCTCCCCCCCTGAACGGGTCACGTAGTATGGGTATGTTCCTTAAGACTATCAGCCTCCCGCTATTTCGCCCACGCAAAAACCTAACTATGAATGTGAGTGTCTTTTGTTTGTTTATTACGCTTTACTGCCTTAACTATTCAAGCGATCATCGTAAAGATTTGCATACGCGTTGTCAGTGGTACAGATAAGGGTATATGGAACTTTTCCACCGCAATAATCTTTATATAAATATAGGTATATGTTATGGGTTTTACGCTATCTATATTACCATAAGTCACTACTAGGTGGCGCGAAACCGTAAATAATACTGTAACTAAGGTTTTTTTCGCAATGCAACATCTCCGCTATACGTATTATATATTAAAAAAAACCGCTTGGGATTCATTGAGAAATCATCGCCGCGTCTCTGCGCGACAAAACAAACTTTATGCGAGTGAACGATTCAGTGGCCACCAACATCAAGACACTAGGGGCGTGAAGGTAAGCGATTAGTGCTTCGTATACCACCCCCTGTCGTTCACATACTTTCACATTCTCAAAATATAGACAAAGTTAGGGTGAAACGCATCCCCGTGCTCAGTCATATAAGCTCTCAAGCCGCTGAGTGAGCACGGCTATTTATTACGGCAATATCGGTTACATAACGGTTACCTAAAAATAATGAAAACGCCCATCTGTAATCCCTAATTCAAGGTATAAATTCATAATGATACACGGGTTAACGAGTTTGTAGGTTTTAAACTGAAATACGTAATATTTTTCTAATTTAAAATATAATTACGTTTAATGGACATATCATTAAAATAGATTTAATTAATGGTTGTTTTTTTTTTCAATTACTTCGTTATTTCTATGAAAAAGTCAAGTATAATTAAAAGAATATCTGAATTATAATATGTATTTGTATTTATAATTTTATAAAATATATAGTTAATTGACTATTATTTAAGTAATCATGAATAGGTCCTATAGAAAACTTTTTTCTGAACTGGGATTTAAGATTGTCTATGGCATATACTCGACACTCTTCGCGTTCTGTCACAAAAACGGTTAAACGTATAAAAACAATGTTTTCAAGGATTCTATATATTCTATAAGGCAATTCTATAACTCTACAACTTTCGTAATAAAAGCAAACACGATTTGAGGCAAGGGAACCGAGCTTGATGTTGAATATCTAAGGACGCTCTCACGCGACCGTATTCGATTTTTGAAATAATATTTAGAATGCCGAAATAGAGGCTCATTCGAATATTCGGTTTATTCTGTTCAATTCCCGGTACTTCGGGCTTAGAATAGAAAAAGCCCGCCACACTATGGTTTCATCACGATGTTTTCGTTCTCCGAATTCGAAGAAGGATTTGAAACTACGGCTATCGACGTGGTGTCGCGAACACACTAGCATCCATAGCCATAGCCACGGCTGTCACCGCTTCCAAGTCGATGAAGATGACGTTGGATTCGATATCTAGCATGTTCCTTTTCTTGTTCTTCAGTGGAGGTCTTTCAAATTTCCTGTACTACGTCGCACTGCCCGATGATGCGTCCAAACTGGGAGGGTACGCTGGTCGCGAGAGCTCACCGGAGACCGAAGCTGAGACCATCGCTTCCTAGGCTGGTGAAAAAGTCGATGATACGGTCTAATTCGTTCAGTATGGAGGAGCCTAGGAAGGTATTAATTTTACAAATTCTTATCATGGGAGTTTATGTTAATACTTATCTCTTTAAATAAAAGTAATTATATTGATTCGTCGTTGTCGTATTAAAGACTTCGCGTAGTAAAAGAGGCTTCGATTTACTTATAGAAAAGTCATGGTGTTCTCAGGCATTCGCCCGTCCAAGTACAGACCGCGTCCAACGTTACTTAACTTCGGTGATCGGACGAGAACCGGTACTTTCAACATTCTACTCAACACAGTATTTACTCGCCACCACTTTTTGTCACGCAAAAACGTTGCGGATCCGAATTTCAAAGTCCTCCCATTAGTAGTTTCACTTCAAAAATACAACCGAATTGAGAAATTTTTGGAATTTATTAAAAAGCTTACAAAATGCTTCAATTTTGACTATATAGCAAAAACAATAAATTCCACAGGTACTGCTCAGGATATACGGGCAAGTCCACGGTGAAAGAGCTATGGACGCTATTGTGACAGAGTCTGTTATTTTCACTCTACTCTCGGAGAGGCGCCTCGGACCGAAATTACACGGTGTTTTTTCCGGTGGAAGAATCGAGGAGTATATACCTGTATGTATTTTTTTTACTCGAATATATATCATTTTAAAAAGTGGGATTTGTTTACAAGTATCTTAATTTCCCAATCGAAAGCTCAGATTTTAGTATGGGGTTTTCCAAGCCCCAGTCTATACATATAATATGAATGTAAATTGAACGTGATTGTGTTTTCGGGGTTATCGTGGAAAAAAAATCACAAGTGACTAAGAATAACGTACATTTTAATCACTATTAGAAATGTCTGTGTGTTTGTTTGTGTACGCATCACAACTAAAGTATTACGTTTATTACAAAATGTCGCCAATAAAATCATAAAGCATATCCTCGAGTAACATTTAGTCTTTGTTTCATTAAAATCAGTTAGCTCTATCAAAAATTAATATAATTTTAAAGACGGCACGAGTTAAGGTACAAGAGAAGAGTGAGGTAAGCATATCAGTAAAATTATAGCGGTCTGTCGTTGTCTGAAAAACTACTGGACAAATAGCGATCAATTTTTTTGGAGTTATTTTTTAGAAAATTTTAAACAACGCAGACAAAGTCGCGGATGTCAGCTAGTATACGGCGTACAATTTTTTTTAATTTTTATGATTGCATCGACTTTATTAATATTATTACGTAAAAGATGTAGATAGTGACAAAGGGATAATTAAAAAGAAAAACAAACATAACAACGGTCTTTTACGATTTCCATAGAATACCATAGTTTATTTTAATATTTTTATTGTTTATCCTAAAAAATATAACACTATAATCGGACAACCGTATCTAGAATCCATAGTCCTATTGGAAAACAATTATGTCTACCATATTTATCAGGCCAGGGCGCTCCTAACGAAAGAGTTGGCCGAACCGGCATTATCTATGAAAATCGCTGAGAAAATGGCCGCGATACATTCGATGGACGTGCCGCTGTCGAAGGAGCCCAACTGGCTCTGGAAAACCACGGGCAAGTGGCTGAAGATTGTCAAGGAGGATCGTCTATCTAGCAAGATACAGGGAAAGGTCAGTAAGGCAATCTTTATTAAATAAGTATCCATATATAGAAATGACGTCACTGATTGGGTATACTTTTTAAGAGAACAGCTAAAATAATATCAAAAGATCTACATCTATTGCTAGAAAAGTTTTAAGCCCTGATCCTCTTTTTTTCTAATCGGATATGAATTTGCTCACTCGATTTAATACTTCTCTGGAAAGTTCCATCCCATTTTAATAACTAGGCCATAAGAAAGAGAGTGCCAAGTTTAGACAGTTGAAATTTTGATTAAGATGTATCTATATTGTTAGAAGATTAATATTTACTTATAAAAAGATATTAAGCGTCAAACTTTTAAAGTTATTTTGCGTGGATGTCCACGTTCATTTTAACAATTATCTAGAATGTTCCACCTCATTTTAATAGCGTAAGTATAAATAAGAGGGATTTTAGTCTGGGCTCTTTGAATCTCGATTAGGAATTCACCTAAATCGGTGTTGAAAGGTTAACATTTGTTTATAGAAAAACATCTAAACCCTCGAAGTCCTTTAAAGTTATCGTGTGCGCAGGTCTTGGCTAATTTTGATAATTCTCTAAAAGTGGAACCTGTTTCAATAACGAGGATATTAAAAGGATAGGCTTGAAGTACCGACAGTTTAAGCATTTGATTGATCAATCAATTTGGTGTTAGAACTTTTACATATATATCTAGAAAGTTTCTAACCTCCGAACCCCCTCTTTTACTTAATGTTGGATGAATATTCTCGCACGTTTCAGCATATCTCTAGACGGTTCCAGCCCTTTTTTTATAACGCTGATATAAATAAGATAATTCTGAGTTTGGACAACGTCATTGTATATCTATAGAATGAGGGAAATGGGATAACGTCAGCGTTTTTTAGCGATATATGATTCTATATTATGACAAGGATCAATGTTATATAGCTGCTGTATAACTTCATTTTATGTTCTAGAACGAGGGAGAACAGCACGTGATAAAGCAGTTGAAGGCAGTGGATCTAGACAAGGAGATGGAGTGGCTGAAGAAGTTCATAGCGACTGTCGACTCCCCTGTCGTGTTCTGTCATAACGATATGCAGGAAGGTGAGATTTTGTAAAAACACTTGTAATTTTGTTGATAGGTCGCCATGGTTCAACGTGGAATCCCTATATTTCTAAGTTTTCAAACCGTTGAGAAGTTTCAACTAATTTTGTGGAAGATACTACAAATAATATATAACCTAGTGCCATCTAGTGGAATATTGGAATGGCTTACGCAGAAACCTCCATGAAATAAAACACTCGGGTGTTTGGTACTTCAATAATCGATTACACGTTGTTGGCTCTCCAATGGTGGTGGTTCCCCCGAAATCATTATTATTGAACTTCAAGCTAAAGTGTTAAATAATCGATATGTTTTGTATTATTACGGTATCGATAACCGATATCGGTTACGGTTTTCTATCGATAACAACTGTCTTTGATTGCTATGTTTTTTTATATGTAACGTTTTTCATCGAAACGTTACTGACACAAAAGGAGGACATAATAAATACCCGGTTAGAGAGGGATAAAAATAGCGCGCTACAAGAAGACGGAGTATGTCATTTATTAATTAAGCTTCATCAGTTGCGTATACCGAGTTGCGTGCGTGTTTGTTTTACCATAAGGAAGTGTTCATAGAATACGTTTTACCTTTTGAAACCCCTCCCAACCTTCATCACGCTCTTACATTTTCTGCGTCCCGCACTAACTGCCCTCCTTTTAATATTGCGTCACAAATTATTTCCTCCTATCAAATGTCACAGCAAGCGATACCCCGTTCTTCCCATAAGTGCGAACGTACGTCATAAACGGCCCATAATATCAGTGTCAAATTGGGATTTTTTTTAATAAGTCAAATACGATATCCAGGTAACATCCTGCTTCTAGAAGACATGGTGCCGGTTAACGATGACGAGGTCTCTTCGGTGTACGTACAGACATACGAGGTGGACTCGCCAGGGTCGAACAAAGAGAACAACCATACGAAACGTAGCGATACGTCTTTCGTCGATCCTCTGATGGGCTACGAGGACGCGAACACCTCCGACAGCCTCTCAAGTCGTATCTCAGACTGCGGTGAACCGAAACTGGTCCTAATCGACTTCGAATACTGCGCTTACAATTATCGAGGGTTCGACATCGCAAACCATTTCCAGGAGTGGGCGTACGATTACACGAATCCTGAGCACCCGTTCTACTACGAGAACCAGGAGAACTGCCCTACCTTGGAACAGAAGGTAAGGTTTTATCGATATATGTGTATTTTTATTATATCTATTCACGATATCGATACTCTGGTATTGTTTCAGCATTTCGATGTGAAGGTAATGAATCTATAACGGGGACAATTATAGGTCGCTTTTGTCGTTATCGATGTTTTTGTCGACGCTTAAACATCAGATAATGTGTCAAAATTACTAGGTAATTTGTATACCACAACGGTGAATATAATGTAAAGGCATTATTGAAAGGATGTTACACAACGCAGCTTGCGTTAGGAGTTTACTGATGGAAATCGTCACGTAAGAGAAAAGCGTTACGACCTTTCCATGCAACTTTCTATCTCTCTCTCTACGTGTCTTTCTATTGGATGCGAGTTTGTGTGTGCGAGTATCGATACTCGAACAGACAAACGTCGTGTGCTATCATTATTTTTTTTTTTTTTTTTTTCAATATTATCTTTATATAATTTCTAATTTACTGTTTTAAAATTAATTTTTCTTTAATTAATAAATGGATGAAGAACATAAATGAATAGTTTTTCAAGTGAAATGTTTCGCTTTGTGTGTTTACTTCACGTTAAGATACTTCGTCCCTCTCAGGGATCGCCTGAGTGCATACAATTTTTTTTTAAGAACTTATACCAAAAATTATTTATCATTTCAGTGTACTTCGATTTGATAATCGTACGATGTTATATCGCGTATTTATTGCCGCCATGTTTCGAACTGTTTCGAAACACTTTCAAACAGTTTTATCGATTATTATGGTCATATGGAATGAATTATTATTATTTATACTCTTGGTTCGAATAAGTAATGCGTAAACTTTTACTTTCTTGAAATGTATATTGCAGTTAGTCAAGTCCGTGTATTGAAAATTCCTATTAATTCCATCTTCTCAAGTGTGATAATTGCAAAGTTTAATACATATCACAATGATTCAACTCATTAATTATGTCATTTGTATAGGTGTTTTAATTTTATAGGTGATCCTATACAATATTATATCGATATAACTTTACAATCGATTAAAATTGAATTCAATTTTATGTCACATCCCTATGTAGACTATTTTGCCATATGTCAAATACGACCTATTAAATTGGCCCGATTATAGTTTGGTATCAAATATCATTTTTTTTTTAATAGAAAAACAATGCAGTACCTTTTTCATAGCAAGTCGTGACCATAAACTAAGTATAAGACATTTAATTTAATTAAAAGCCTGTAAACCTGGTTGAGATTCCGGGATATTTCGTAGTCGGTTTCTGGACAAGTCTCATTTTTTTCCGTGATGCGCGCTCGAACGATAATGGGTCTGT
The DNA here is from genome assembly GCA_035772565.1 of Antheraea assamensis. Lineage (NCBI taxonomy): Eukaryota > Metazoa > Arthropoda > Insecta > Lepidoptera > Saturniidae > Antheraea > Antheraea assamensis. The sequence continues at coordinate 1,063,992 of JAQQSE010000107.1, forward strand.
GGTATATTCTAATTGCACGTAAAATAAAACTTAATTTAATGATCGGTATTTGAAACCCATGTTTCCGGATGTCATAATTAATCTGACTAAATTACAATATAATTAGAAAGATTATATTCTGAACACTGAAGATCACTAAACTAGTGTCTCGAGAGAAAAGTTTAACGCTGTCTCGCTCACTCACATGGTGAAATTACATAATAATATGTTGAAAAAAAAACGGCTAAAGACCGCTATGTTATCACACGCTCGGTTTTATGCTTGCTTAATAAGGTATTTTTATTACAAAGGACTATCGTTATATATTGGTTATTGTTAAAATATACGTGAACCAATATATATATAAGAAAGGATAGAATATAAACGCACACAGTTGCTAGTGAAATAAATTAGCACGCGTGTTCTCTTTCGGAAAAAGCAATTAGGTAATGTATTAAATATGACGTCACTAATAGGCTACACGCCCAAAGACTTCTTCCCGAAAGAATGTATCGGCATAGTCAACGCAACAACTAAGAATTTCAAACTTCGACAAATCCACAGTTTCTATATTGTTCCCACATACGGTGGTAGTACGAAGGTAAGAACATTACTCAGGTTCAGGTTTCCACACGATATTTTCCTTCACCGTCAGCGCCGATAGTGTTGCCAATTTAAAATACGTACGTACGTACTACACGTATTGGTACATCATACCGGGATTCAAACGTGCGGGACATCGGATTCTCGACGAATACGACGGTAATCGATATTCGTATAAAGCGATAAAATGATGAGGTCTAGGTTTTGTGATATCTGTCAATGTTCTAAACAAATTAAAGGATGGATGTATAAAAAAATAGTTGCGACAATTGTCGTCATTATTAGTTCCTTGGGCACTCATTGACTTTTCAAAATTGATGCATAATCCAGCTGTTAGCAATTCTGTTATTCGTATTAAAAAGCAAGATTATTTTTTATCGGTTTTTTTTTTAAAGTAATTATTAAAAAAAACTTCCTCTCAAACGAATTATCGTTAAAATATTTTAGTATTATTTTTGACACGAGTTTTGGGCACCTAAAGCCACCTCGCTCTAACATAGAAGATTCCTGAAGTGTTTGAACATATTTTGTTCCCTCCGTATCTCAAATTTTTTCCACATCTTTCATAACTTTTTTTGTTAATAAAATTTATCTAACAGATTTTGAGATGTTTTTAATTTCAATAAAAATACAATTATACTATATAAATTTAATTTGCTAGTTTTTTTATATATATAAATAAATTAATATTTTAGTGTAAATGTGTACCATTACGCAGCTCGTGTGTCCGTATGCTTTTTTTAGCCGGCGCAGCTAACGCTATGGCCACCGGACCATAGACAACGGGGCCGAACGATCGTCCGCCTTTGCCCGCAAAGATGGCGACCGGAACGTGTACCGAACGTCACGGGAAATTCGCGATGAGAAAGTATAATATAAAAGAAAGTTTCTTTTATATTTCAAAGTCTATAATTACTATAGTTTAGCCTATCATATAGTAAAGAAATATTTAGTAATTCCCTACCAGTTTCAAGTTGGAAATCTGTCGTCAAGTACATTCTAGTAAAAGTACACGATCATAATTTGAAACGTACACATGGGCCACATGTGTTATATTTATAAAAACGTGTCAGCTCCCGTTTAGTGATGTAATTCTCGTCTCTAATATAACATAACATCAGACAAGATTGCGGTCTGACACCAGCTTAAAATAAAATATTGAAAATATATAACATTAGGACCTATAAAAGCCATAAAAGCATTCACTGTAACGGTTAATTGCTTGAGAACTTCATTCAGAAGACTTAAGAAAGTCTCTAATTGCCCATTAAGTTATAAAAGTCAGCTGTCAAGGACTACACAGAAAACTAGCTGTCAATTGAGCCAAAAAAAACAGTTGTCAATAAAGTCAAAGAAAATCTATTGCTAGTTGAGTCAAGAAAAATGAATTGTCAATTCAGTCAAAGAAAATCAATTGTCAATTAAGTCAAATGGAGATTGAAGGATACACGTTTATTTATTTTTTAATTGTTATTCCATTATCAGAAATATAATTATTAAGTATAAGTTTTGAAAGTTTAAATGAAGGCCGAGGACCTCACCCAAACCACTGATTAAACCAATTAGATAGATATAGATATAATAAATAAATAATAACCGCTTTTTTACCCAATTTTAATAATGTACATTTCTTTTTGTCCTTAAGCATCTTTGATAAATCTTGTATTAGTGAAATGTTATTTAAATGTAATATGAATTATATAAATAATGCTGCAGAGATGTAAATTCTATGAAACTCCGTTTGCGGTCTTCGATATGGCCACACTGAGTATCTAACGCACCAAATAAAAAAAAACACTCGAATAGTGGTCACCGTTGTTCTCACCAGCAGATGACGTTCCCTATTTTATGGAGTCAGCCTTAAAAGAAAAACTTGGAATTTTTCCTTTATTTATATTTTTATTCTTCAATCAAATTTTGCTAACTGCACCAAATTAATTCGATTTTCGAAGGCTGAACCGTAAATTCAGTTGGTGTCAGACTAATTCTGATGAAATGTGCGCGGTAATGTTTATTGGTACAAGTTTCATTTACGCCATATATGTTGGTTCAAACAGGAGATCTTCATAAAGCAGTACCTGAAGCATTATCAGGCGAATTTGTTGGAGAATAAGGTGTTCGAAGAGCCGTGTATAGACGATGTGAACGATCTGTTGTACGAGGTCGGACGCGTTCGCACTCGTCAGCCATTTCTTCTGGTGCCTCTGGTCGATCGTGAACGCATCGAAGAGTCAAATACCTTTTGGATACTGGGTGAGTGACTAATGACGCAATTTTTAGTTTAATTTTATAGTATTAAATCATAAAATATATGGGGTGGAATAGACCCCATGAACGCAGACAATTTATTTCTGCACGGGGTCGAAAATAACACGTGGATTATTTTCGTACTCTATAAAAATTGTTTTATAAGTGAAGAATCACAAAAAGATTATATTAAAGTATGTTAAGCTATCTCGGAGGTGGACAGAACTTTTCTTCAATCTTGTAACTGTCATTTTAATGAATTTTTATGACCTCATGGTTTCTTAAAGATTTACCAACGCGTTGAAGTTGAATATACCCATGAGGTCATTACCACCTCCTAACCTAAAAATCACTAAACTAATAAAGAATGTTGTTAAAGTCACTTCTATAACTATTTTCAAGCATAATAATAAGCCATGGCAATACTCTATCGGATAAATAAAACCTCAGCAGTTATATGTATATATTTTTTTAGGAATACGCTCTCTCCAGGCTAGAGATGTACTTGCGTTTGAAACAGAAAATGATCAAAAAGGACAAATTCGGTATCGCCCAGAAGAGGAAAATCTGCGAGGTGGATATATGAGGTGCCATTTCTTTGCTGAGGTTGGGCGACTTGTTGCCGGGCGGGAGGTAAACTGGCTTCGAGAAAGTCGACGCCAGTTATCTGCTCGTTGTTGACTGTATGGTGGATATAAAAAAAAAAACGTTTCGTCGGTTTACGAATGGAAAAACTTGTATACTTTTAATGTTAAATCGAATCATATATAGCTTAGCTGCGCGATTATATTAAAGGACGCAGCCGACAGATTTTATTCGCTTAATAGTTTGAGGTTATAGGTGCGAACGAGACGGCTATATGCAATACAGTCGAGACTGAAAGAGACAGGAACGTATAACGAACTCTGCGAACGTGTTTTATTGACTCGCTTTATATTTAAAAATTGCTACCATTTTATATAGCGTATACATTTTTTTTTGTAATGGAATTAGTAGAATTTTTTTAGTATTTTTTGTACATTTGGAATGTTCCATCGGTAGATTTGGCAACACTTCATATATTATTTAATCGCTTTAAATCAGAAAATGGATTCATTTGGAAGAGTGGACGATGTGATAAATATATTTAATTTAAATAGACCTGAAATTAATTAGAAAAAAAAATGCAAAATTATCCATTTGTAATAACGATGTTTCTCGATTTATTCCATCGATTACTCGACTCGATTAAATACACTTTTACATTGTTAAAATATCGGATGTACATATATATTATGGTACAAAATTATAATATCCATGACATTTAAATATCATCTGAATAGCCAATGAGAATGTTAAACATTAGTATTACTAACATAAGAAAATGGAACATGTCTGTCGGAATCGATATAGATGATGTACATGCTTTTATTTAATCGATTATAAAAAAAAAAGACATTGTATAACATTTCTGATATTTATATTGTACCAAAGATACTGAAATTTATCCTCACAGTATTTGCCTTCATCGTTGAGAACGGGGTAAGTTTGTACTTTTTACAAAATCATAAGGTCGAACGAACCCTCAATTTTTAGTGGTTCCGCGAAATTGGTCGAATATGAATAAACGTTCTGTTTTTAGTCATACGTCTACCAATAGCTGACACTAATGGAGACTGCGAAGAGCCTAAAATTAACTCAAAGTATCCTCACAATATTTACTTGCATTATTAAGAAGTTGGCAAGTTGGTACTTGTATAAAATCTCGAAAGTACTAGAAACGTCGAACTCTTAATATTTTGTAGCTCCGAAAATGGTCGAATATGAATAAACATTCTGTTTTCGTTCTTATACCCATTAACAGAGACCTTAATGGAAATGCGTGGGGAGTAAAATTAGCTTGAAAGTATCCTCACAATATTTACTTGCATTATTAAGAAATTGGCAAGTTTGTACTTATCTATACAATCTCAAAAGTACTAAAAAAGTGGAACTTTAAAAATTTTGTGGTTTCGAATATGGTCGAATATGAATAAACATTCTGTTTTCGTTCTTACACCCATTAATAGAGACCATAATGGAAATGCGTGGGGAGTAAAATTAGCTTGAAAGTATCCTCACAATATTTACTTGCATTATTAAGAAATTGGCAAGTTTGTACTTATCTATACAATCTCAAAAGTACTAAAAAAGTGGAACTTTAAAAATTTTGTGGTTTCGAACATGGTCGAATATGAATAAACATTCTGTTTTCGTTCTTATACCCATTAACAGAGACCTTAATGGAGATGCGATGGGAGTAAAATTAGCTTGAAAATATCCTCACTATGGTTTCCTGTATACTATTAAGAACCTCTGAGAAGTTTGTACTTAAATATAAAACCTCAAGAGTACATCACAAAGTTGAAACCTTAATATTTTTTGTTCGAATACGAATAACCATTTCGTTTTAATTATATATCCTACCAACAGAGGTCTCAATTGAGACGTGATGAGGCCAAAATTACAGCCTGTGTTCTTCTGCTTGTCTCAAGCTACTTTTATTTATTTTCATTGCAATCAGTGTAGAGTGTTTGTTGTAAATATGTAACAAACGGACGGACTCACTTTTGCATTTATAATATTAGTGTCGATATACGGATATTAATAGTCGAGTTTCATTTATCGTTGCATCTATATTACGCGAATCGTTTCAGCACATATCTCGATTCATATCGATTTGTTAACAAAGTTAATACTCGATTAAATTGTGATGTCGAATCGATTAACAATAATCGTTTACAACTTTCATCAATTTAAAGGAATATCCGATAAAAATGTAAATACGTTTGTAAATATTACATTAAATTCGAAAAATACGATCATAAAGTATATTTATGTCATGAATTTGTTCTGAAGAATGATAGAAAGAGATAGCATAATATTGCTATCTAGCTTACCATTTCAACGAGTTAGAACATTCGAGAACAGAGTTCATTTTTTTTGAGCAACACACGATATTATCGTTTTAAGTCATAAAAACTTACATACTACAATCACACTTAGATTTAATAGTTTTGTGTATTTACAAAATTAACGCATAAACAATTGTATGTGATTTAGAATAAGTATTAAGGTCTCGCTATAACTTAAAAAATAAACATTTAGTGTTATAAAAATTGTACTTATTTATAATAAAATGTTTATATGAATAAGGATTTAGTTTAAATTAAAGTATCGTATTAAAACGAACCTAAAATCGATACCAAATGTTTAATCGATAACATTCCTTGCTAAATCGATATACACTTTTTATTTCTGACAACGTTATGACAACATGTTTATCGATTATTACTTTTTCTTTATAGATTTTTATGTTTAATTATAATTCATTGTAAAAGAAAATTAATCGGCAGTAATTATTTAAAGAATATTAAATTTAAAAAAAAAATAACCCACACAGCTTCATCACGAAACTTGCTTTCGTTTTATTTACTATTTATATTTATTAGCAGAAAAAAAAATATAATTTTTTGTAAATTTTCGGATTATAGACACTACAAATTGAATTCTATTCATTTTTTCGTAAATACGTGTGAGTATTTCATGAAATCTCTAAATTGGCAACTTTATACTTTTGTCTTTACTTATTCCTTATTAAAAGTACACGAAGAAATACACTCGCTTCAAATTTTGCTCGTATTATATACATATACATTGGATTTCGGTTATAACGACGTTGGGGGATCACTTTAATGTAGTCGCTATATTCGGAAGGCGCTATATTCAGAAGTCGCTATATTCGGAAGTCGCTATATCCAAAATAACAGAGAGTCACGTACATATATATTTATTTATCGAACTATATATGTTTTTCTATAACAGTAAATGTACATCTAGGAACCATATCCACAAGTTTACGAAACACCGCTTACACGCTGGAATATGATATGTAACTGATTTATAACTTTGTAGACGTGCTGAATAGTCCTACCTACAAACAAAGCAAGCGTTTTTGGCCATCTGTAAATGTAAAGAAAGGATAAGAATGCTATTTTATGAATAAGTCTTTGTGCCCTTGCCGACTCAGTCGCAATATGCGCATGGAATTTCTAGGAATCTGTCACAAATGGTTTACAACAGCAAGTCGCTATTGCCGAATGAATTTCCTACGAAAGTATACTTTAAATTCAAGGGACGTAAGTTTGACGTCGCTATAACCACACAGTAGTTACAACCGAGGTCGTTATTAATGAAATCCACTGTATATATATATATATATTAAAAAACCGATTGCGTACTTTTAGTGATTATATATACATATATGTAGTTTTAGGGTGAATACATATATATGTATAATAAAGGACGTCGCATATAGCGGCGTACGGATTTTAAAGCTGTCTTAATTAGCATTTATAATTCGTGTAATTCTCAGCAATTGAATGGAAACATACAAATAATAACGCTTTGACATAATTATATAATTATTCATAAAAAATGTTATGTTAGTAAGTGATCCTATTTGAAAATAATGGCAGCTTCCCGATAGACGTATAAATTCCGTGCGCCGCTATATACGACAACCTCGAATACCAGTGTAAATAGACAAACTTAATCCATTGTGATACTGATTTTTTTTTAATAATGTAATGTGTATATTTAATTAATGTATTTAGGTGATTAAACTGTTTAATAAATGAAATGCCTTGTTTAAATAATTGTTTTATTTGTATTAGAGCTAGGGGATTCCCGTCTGTTTTGGTTGGGCGTAAAAAAATTGGGGAACGGTAAATTGTAAAGTTCTATATCATTTGGACATGATTGAATCTCAAAAAAACTCAATTTTGATTATGTATAATAATTATGGTCTGAGGATCATTATAAATACCTAACTGAATTACAATAATACAGTCCGGTGAAACTGTAGAGGCCTTGCCAGGTCAACAGTGTAGACAGTTCGAAAAAAAAAACATTTATTATATTAACATTTGTTTTTGTGATATTTAGTTTATTTTATTATAGTAAATGGATGGTATTTTAAATGTATATTTTATATACATTATGGTATAAATAAAGGGTGTTAGCTATAAATAAATTTATCATCACCTTTTTACCCTTATCCCACCTAAGTAGGGTCGGTACAACATGTCTGTCATCATTTTTACGAACGGCCGCGTGTGCCTGTCGTCAACCCACTTTAAGATTATTTTGTAGTATCAGTATAACTTCAACTTCCTAACATCGTATGGATAACCACACGTGCATATTTAGGATTCAAATGACGCGCTTGTGTACGATGTATCCGTGAATTGCACCTGCACAGACTCTCGTTCCAGGTCTGTCGTAGCCACGAGGATTTCTTCCTGCAACTTTAATTCAGGAGTTTCACTGGCCTATTTTTTTCCTTTTCTTGTCCTTAATAAATATATAAGTATATTTATTATAAAGCTAAATATGAGTTTTTATCTTTAATTACACATTAATTTGTAAAATGTATAAAATATTTTTTTAGAAAATAGATTATATATAAATATTTAAGTACCTTATTTTCATCGAGCAAATTTTTAACGTGATAACGTCTTATATATCAATGAAGGCCGCCTGCACGCATGAAAAAGCATGACTCTTTGTCACGTTCCGCCTGAGCCGAGCGAGCAAGCGAAATACACACGTTACGAAATATCTTACTGCGTGATGATAGACGCAGAACGATATTTAAGCCCACGACTTTTAAATATATCAAACGAACTTGCAAATGCTAATTTCGAGATATTATTGAAATCATAAAGTTGTGTAAACGTTATCGGAATTAATTACGAGGGTAGTTTTTAAGGTGACAAGTAGCCGAAGCTTCGTCACGCAGGTATAGGAGTAGCATTATAATACCGATGTAGGCATAGTGACCTCTGATGACGTACTAAAACATCTACCTTAAAGTCACCACAGACTAAAAAACTCGTTTATTGATATTAATTATTCTTGTTAAAATAACCTCCAAATGTTTGTAATTGTTGTTTCTATAAAGGAATAAAAATAATTAATTCATCCGTCCCTGCGGAAGCCACTTCACAAACACGATCTGTTGAGAGACAACATTCTCTCCGGTATTTAATAATACTGCCACCACCGACAGTAATTGATCAATGAAATACACTGGCAAGAGAAAAACAATGTAGGTACATCAAATAACATCTTATCTCGTTTAAGCATTGGCGGCTTTACCAGTAAGCTGGAGCCAAGGATAACAGATTTTAGGGGCGGCAAATTTGGAGCCAGTTTTTTGTTATGTTTTACAGAAATTAAATAGAGGTTATAATTCAACATGTAATATATTTCACCAGTTACAGTCCAAGTCTTATTATATATATATAAACAATTTGGGTATCAAGGATCAGGAAATACCAATTACACATCAAAGACCGTTTGCGCGGAGTTAATTTCATTGACGGGTCATAAAATCTAGCCATTTCATCAAAAAGTCATGGTGGTCTAGTGGTTTGTACCGGTGGAATATCAATCCGATGTCCGCAGATTCAAGCCCCGATATGTTCCAAGGAATATTTCAGAATTCGCATACATTTACTAATTTACTTTGGTAACATTATCGGCTGACGGTGAAGGAAAACATCGTGAAGAAACATACACCAGAGAAATATTCTTGTAGTACCACCGTAATGTGGGAAAAATATAGAACATTGGATTTTTCAGTTTGAAATCGCCAATACATCGTGGTATTTGTGCTTATACCTTCCTTCAGGAGGAGGCCAATAACCCTGCGGTGGGCCTCTTAGAAGCTGATGATAGTGAGTCATGTGTATAGAACATTAATACCTGAGTAGTAATTAAAAAAAAAACAACTCAGTATACATATCTCAGCTTTATTCAATGAAACCAAACAATAACCTTTCTACTATCGCTTTAGTTATTTTTATGTTACTCCCATACTTGCATGCCGTTACAAAGTTTTAATAAATGCCGGTGTGAGGAGACATTGTTGACACGTGGTACAAACCATCTGACTGTATGTCGATAACGTCTACGATAACTGGACCCACGGTTTTTACACACATCAAAGAAACTTGGAAACACTAATTTCGAGTTATTTTTAGAATGATAAAGGTATGCCGAACGTTTCTCTGCACCATTATCAGAATTAATTTTAAGATTGGTTTTTACCGCGACAGGTATATACGAAGTTTCGTCATGCAAGTGTGGAACTAGCATTACAATCATAAATTAGTCAAATAAAAACATTTCAACATGTTCACAAAAATCAACTAATACTTATTTAACAGACTATTAATTTCCATCTGCTTTATTTACTTATTAAATCCCCGTGTCTTTTCTTTGTCAAAAATAAATATAGAACACCATAAAGCTTTAAATTAAAACAGTAAAAATCTTTAACCTATATTAAGTTTACAATCAATTATCATAAATGGTACATACACTGTTCAATAAACAGATATATGTATGTACAAGTTTAGTACAAAATCTAAAAAGTATTTAAAAAGTTCCTACCTATTTATATGGCTAAGAATTAGGCAAAATATATTATTTATAAACTATTATACTAAATAACATGTTAAATATGGTACATAGTTAATAAGCACTGCGCTATAACGCGCATGTAACGCTCCCAGACACTCTTCAAATCTGCTTCTCTGGAACAATAACGATTATTGATAATAGAACACAAAGTATATATAACGAGGTATAGAGATTGTATACTGTGATATATAAATGATTAGATAGGATATAGAGGTTTAGCTTGAATGAGATATAAACGTTTGCATATAATGGACATAAAAATTATACAAGACGGACCATAAAGATTGCATGTAACGCGATATAAAGATTATATATAATGGGGCATAACAATTGGATATAATGAGACATAAAGATTTTATATAATGGGACATAAAGATTGTATATAATGTAGCGTAAAGATTGTGTATAATGCAGCGTAAAGGTTCGTGTATAATGGGATATAAAAGTTTGTATATAACAGGCATAATAATTATACATAACGGACCGTAAAGATTGTGTATAACCGATCATAGTATAATAACGGAGGACGCACAGACAACGGGGTGCTAAGACAATTTATGACAATAAAATGATCCAGGATGAAAACAAATCAATACAGATACGATCATTACGTTAACGAGAGTGTAGTGTGGAATCAAATTCCTCTTCATAGAGCCATTTTAATGAAATTGTGATTATTACTGTAAACTTAGACTGTCATCTATTTTTAAGTTTTTTTATTTTATGTTATAGGGAGCAAACGAACAAACAGGTGGGTCACCTGATGGTAAGTGATCACCGCCGTCCATAGACACTAGCAACACCAGGGGAGTCGCAAGTGCGGTGCCGGCCTTTTAAATAAGTGTACGCTCGTTCCTTATACAAGTAACAAAAGACGATTCCATTAATAACTTTAATAGAGGTTAATCATAATTCTGAACGATTAGTGGAACACACCAAAGACTAAAGGACCTTTCAATTGTAATTGTTAGAACAGAGTCATAGGAGTTTGCTGAAACATTTTCAGGCACCCCCAGACTGACAGTAAAAATAACCTACTTAAGGGGGTGGCTTTAAAATGCCGAAGAGAAGCAACTTGTCCCACTGCACAGATGTCTCGAATACCGCATTCCTCGATGTAAGATCGTGTCTCTGCAAATAATCTAGAACTTTCGGTGAAGAAAAACATCGTGACGAAACCATAGCATGGTGGTAGGAGTTTTTCTAAGCCCGTTCGTTTACCACCTTCGAGTTGATGACGGTCTGTCGTCAAGCACCTGTTGGTGTGTTCCTGCAGCTGTATTTAAGAGCCGGTCTCCCTCTACATTTAGCGTGTTTACCGTCTTAGATCACACAGCCATTTACTATCCACGTGGGATTTTCGTTAAACTTATAATAAGAGAATACACATTATTTTGACTATTTACCTCAAAACGTCCATCTGTAAAGCGCAATGTTCGTACGCGGAGAGAAACTGTGCGAGATCGGTCTTCGGCCAGCATCCGAGTCTCAACGGTTCTACACATCTGTTAAACGTATATTACATTCTATTTTTACCTAGTAACTTGTGCATAAGAATACGAGTATATACAGTGACAACAAAGAGAGCATACGGTTAGGGGTCCTTACATATGATATTGGCTATTTGTCGAACCGGCCAATTTCATCTCAAGAATCATCCGGCGTTTAGTTAAGAAATTAAAATTTATTTCAAATGTAGCCTAGTGTATGTAGGTACATATAAGTAAAATAAAAAAAAATGTAATTTTTAAACTTCTCTGAAGTTGTACAAATATTTAGTAATCGGATTTTATAGGTAAAACATTATCTAGAAGAGTAGGTTTATTTGTATTTTGGATCTGATGATGGTGGCCGTCATATTACTGTGCTTCCTGTTAGGCACAGTGTAGTCACTTTGTCTAAGCAAAATAAACAAATGTTACGTACTTGCTAAATTACCTAAAGTACCCGGTATTCGATTACACACGTCGGCGAGAAGAATAAGACGTTCGACTAAGATCGTCTCTCTTCGGTTTTGTTAAGCGTCCTCTCTACCGCACAGCGCATCACTGTGACAGACAAAGACAACGCTATACGAAAACGAACATAGCCGACTATCTTGCTCTTCTCCCTGACATGTCAAATCAACAGCCGGGTACTGTGTATTCAATTAGAGCCATATGACTTATCACTAACTTATTTAGAATTTTACCTTAAAATGCTAAGTATTACAGGAGAATGAAATAAGATTTACATAAACTCACCTCTCGAGTAGATCGATAAAGAGCGATCTGAGCTCGCGGCCGCGGTGCAGATTGCAAGCGAGCCCGACCAGGGCGCGGGTGTATAGTCTACAGAATTAAATCATCCAATACTTATTAGTGTACCGCGACTTCGTTCGCGTTGAAAGGACTTTAGTTGGGACTGGATTAATAAATTCATTTCAAATTGTTATTCACAAGAACTTGACTACTTGAAGCATATCGATTTTGTTCGAAAAACGAAAAATAGTTAAAAAAAAAATTACATCGTACTAAGCTGACAAGCGACAATGAACTATTACAGTATACATTAGATTATAACCAAATCGTTAGTTGCGAAACAAAGAATCGTAATCATTATTTACACTTATTCCACCCAAGCAGGATCGGCACACAACATGTTCTCCTCTTCCACTCTCCCCTGTCAGATGTCATCTCAGTATACACGCCTTTTATACACATATCATTTACCACACAATCCATCCACACCTTTTTCGGTCTTCCTTTACCCCTATATCGGTCCACTTTCAAACTCAAAACTTTTCTTGTTACACGACTTCCATCTCTCCCCTCATAGTATGCCCGTACCATACTACTACCTATTACTCCTCAACTTCCCTATCACTGGTGGTATTTTCGAAAACTTCCCTGATGGTAATTCTTATTAATCTTATCCGTTCTTGTCATATTACAACTTGGTTAGATGCAAAACAAGAAAATTTTAGCAAATACACCAGGACATTCTTGATCATAGTTAGGTCTGCATGGTGGTAGGGTTTTTTCTAAGACCGTCGTCTATTTAGGGTATGACTACTTGGGTGGTTAATAAAAGGTCGTTTCTTTTCACATTGTCTATTCTTGTCTCTTTACAATAATCATACACCATTTTCTTATATCCCATACTATTTTAGGCAACGATTAGTTCTTACTCATATTGTATACGTACATTCGTGTACATGGTTACTCACGGACTATCGAAAGGCAAAATGATGAGTGACACTTGACACATACTGTATATCTATAGCGTGCACTTTATAAATATGCATGTGTGAGTCGCTACAGTCTAGCTATCTACCACCCTCAAGTTGAAAAATCTGTCGCCAAGCACCTGTGTCGGTGTGTTCCGGCAGCTGCACTTGAGAGCCAGTCTCCCTCTAGGTTAAGCGTGACTTACCATAGTTAGACCACATCATCATTTAACATCAGATGAGATTGTGGTCAAACGCTTACTTATAAAGTACAATAAAAAAGAACTAGCTGCTAAGTCTTGATTGCCATGAACCAAGCAGTATCTCAATTATTATACATTTCCCATTCGATTTTGTAAATGACCTTCGTGTATCTTCAAAGTCCAAGGTCCAACGCTAACGAAATTAAAATGGGAGCCCGTTAAAAAATATCCTCTTCCAAATAAAAAAAAAAATAACTCGATTTATAAATGACGAACTACTGAGGTAACACAAATAAAAAAAAAAAACAAAACCAAACGGCAAACCTGCTTATTGAAGTCAGTTAACAATAATGTAAAATACCTGAAATTCAGCTCCAACTCCTGGTAGGACTTCTCAAGTAACTTCGGTTTCAAACGCATGCAGATTAAGCTGAAAAAAAGAAGAAAAAATTTACTCTAGCCGCTTCTGAAACTCCCAGTTCCGAAAGAATAGTTCTTTTCAAAAATCGAAGGTGACATGATAAAGAGCACTAGCGTCTGCCTTCGGCTTCGCTTGCGTTAATATAGACCCGACTTAATCCAAAAAAAGTAAGAGAACAAGCATACTGTAAACCTAATGTTAAGTGTTTAGACTAAAGTGTAAGGGGTGATACAAAAAGACGATCGGTAAAATGTAGTTGAAAGAAGATTGAGGGATGATATTTTCTGGATTCCTTACTGTTTGTGCTCTTTCTCCTTATCGAGCAGTATCCTCAGCTCTCGCAGCTCCAGCAGGAACTCTCTGTCCATCTCCGTGTCGTAGTACTCCGGTCCAGTGCAGGAGTACGTCCAGCTACCCATGATGGCCTTTGAACGATGCCTTTATTTAAACAGACTAACCTAACGACTAAGCTTCAAGAATTCGGTATTTAAACTCTGCCTTCCCAGTACACTCTTGATAATCTAATGTATGGCCGCAAAACTTTCAAAATCTGGGTTTCGGAAAAGGCAGGCATGATTTAAATATTAGAAACTGTGACAAACTGGTCATCACATGTTACAGACTCAGTAGGACCAGTTACAGTTTTCTAGATCTAAATATCTTGTTGGGGCCAATTCACTATATTTATATCCTTAAGGCCTTTGTTATTGTGTAATTTGTGATAGTGTAATGTGTAGTTTGCAGTAGTGTATTGTGTAGTTTGTAGTAGTGTATTGTGTAGTTTATAGCCGTGTATTGTGTAGTTTGTTGGTGTATTGTGTAGTTGTAGTAGTGTATTGTGTAGTCTGTCGTAGTATATTGTGTAGCTTTAGTTGATGACACTTATGATTCACACTCACCTGAGCGCAATGGTAGAAATCGTTGAAGGTCAAATACTGCAGCTTCCTTTTACCCGTTTCGAACCTCATACACGCTATGAAAACGACCGCACCGTATTTCCTGTAATAACGGCCCGTGTAACTATTATACTACTCCCATACTCGCGTGTATCGATCGTTATGAAGTTTTGTCTATAGAATAAATTTGATCGTGGGCAGACATTATCTCCAAATATTACGAACTATCTGACTGCGTGACGACAGATGCAGCACGATAACTAGGTCCGCAGTTTTCAGACAAATCAGAAGTACTCGGAAATACAAATTTCAAGTTACGACGTTATGACGAAAGTGTGCGAACGTTTTTATGCGACTTTATCGGATTTAATTTTAAGGTTTGTCACGTACTGCAATACTAAATAACATGAATCACGTACAGCACCAATTGTCAACTGATGTAAAGTCCAATCCATTTTAAGAAAGCCAAAGCGTTATAGAATTTATTCAAACACTCTTTTACAATATTTTATAGGAGTTGTTAGCGTTTGACCATAATCTTACCTCATGTTAAATGAAGATATGGTCTAAGATGGTAATCTACAGGTGACCTACGAAAGGTCAGTATTTTTTTTAATAATATTTATGAATTTGTCGAAAGGGAATTAAATTAGTGAGTTAATATTATAATGTTCAAGAACTGTTTGTCATTTGTTCGTTTGAACAGTTTTATCTTACCTATCTGAATTTTAGAAGTATAAAATATTACAAAAAAAAACAGGGTGTGTCGTAAAAACACACGATAGAAGTGAAACTTTTGCATTACAAGGAAA
Organism: Antheraea assamensis; assembly: GCA_035772565.1. Classification (NCBI taxonomy): domain Eukaryota; kingdom Metazoa; phylum Arthropoda; class Insecta; order Lepidoptera; family Saturniidae; genus Antheraea; species Antheraea assamensis. The sequence continues at coordinate 1,079,870 of JAQQSE010000107.1, forward strand.
TATTTTAATTAAAAAAAAAAATGCCAAAGTCACGCGGTTGTTCCCAGGCGATCACCGATCCAAGTACTGACCGTGCTTGACGTTACTTAACTTCGGTGATCGGACGAGAACCGGTGTTTTCAACACTCTACCCGACACAATGTTTAGTGTTTTTAACCCCACCACTTTTCGTCGCACTAAAAGTTTGTCCATCAGAATTTCAAAGCCCTCCTATAAGAAGTTACACTTTAAAAATTATAGGTCAGTTAATAAGCTAAGTTAACACAACGTATGGGATGGATAGAATGGGAAAATGTACTAGCGAGTAAGCCTGTAGAACACAGTCAGTGGTGTAAAAAAGGAGCAATATATAGTAACTGCTCACTTGGCAAGTGGCTCGGACAACAGGAAAGTGGATCGAATGTTCGCTACAACATTCCCAGGCATCTCTTCGACTGCTTTGAAAACACGACGGACGTTGTCGAACTGTCGCCGGCAGCACCGGAGCGGAGCCCCGGATCTCTCGGCTACCTTCAACAATCATTACAGGCTCTAAGAGGCCACTCGAGATCCCCAATAACTTGAAATTAACTAACACCCTCCTGCGAGAACTCACGCTTAATGTGTCTAGGTGTTTTTTTTTATATTTTATAAGTTTTAGTGTATCACCACAATCTCAAATGATGTTAACTCTACTGTGCAACTGCCGGAACACATCAACAGATATTTGGCGACATTTTTCTTTTTTTGAGAGTGGTAGCTAGCGGGCACTGGACTTAGAAAAAGCCCTATCACCATGCTATGGCTTCAACACGATGTTTCTCTTCGCCAAAATCTCGAGGATTCGAAGTTGAGATTGTGGTTTAATTAAAAAACCCAAAAAGTACAAAAAAAATTACCGCCTTCTCAGGACTTATACTAAACAAAGTGTATTTTGATTTTAAGGTCACTTTACCTCATCCAAGTCCTTCCTGTGTCTCGATGACAGTTTCCTCCCAAGAAGTTCACGTATCACCGCATCGTCCAAATCGTAATATCTGACAAATCGCGTAAATTCGTATTACATGTGCGAACAGATCAATAAGATTCAGGGGTATAGTACTTCGCTAATAATTTTAATTTTGCCCACAAACTCAAACTGCTTTGTTATTTCTATTTTTAGAAGTGGAACATTAGTTCTTTTGAGTCATTCAGGGATATAGGTACCGCCGTATGGACAATGCGAGACCTCCCATGTACCTCCTATGTACTTCGCTTAATAATTTTAATTTTTCCCACAAACTCAAACGCTTTGTTATTTCTATTTTTAAAAGTGGAACATTAATTTTTTTGAATCAGGTTCGATTGACCCTTTATCATTCTTTTTAATGCCCAACGAAGCGGGAGAGAATTAGCTAGTATAAATTTTTTTTTCGTGTATCTCTGAAATGGCTCTAACGATTTGGATCAAGTATTTTTATTTATACAAGGCTTTGCTTCTTTATATTATCTGTATAAGTGTGTTCCCTGAGAAAATGTGACGTTACACATAAAATACATTTTATGCAACCAGCTGACATTGTCATATAGTGCCATCTAGTATATTTTTATGGTACTTGCGCGTTTGCTAATGGATGATAATCTACGGATTACTTAAAATTCTATGAGATGGCGCTACATAACATTATTCGAATACGAAGAAAAAAACCACGAAGCGAAGCTCGGCATATATCTATATTTATATTATATGTGTTTATAAATAGAATGATAGAGGTGCATTTTATTCGTGCATCATGCCAAAACTACTCGATAGATTTCCATTATTTTTTTCTAGTTTCACTTCTTAAATTGAAAAAACGATTTATTACAATATCTTCATTTCACAGAAAGTAAAAAAAAAAAAAACAATTTTTATAAGCGTTCAGCGCTGTATATTTTCTTGCCGTGCATACCTGGAGCAAATGGGGTGGTGCGCACGCGCAAGATAATACAGATGTATTCACGTAAAACAACTAGTTGATTTATACATATTTAAAATTACCTACTTTTCAATTAACATATGTTTTGTCGGTTCATCTATTTGGAAGATCATCTGTTCTGATAGCTTGGACGGAACTGTGAGTAGTCTCTCCAAAAGGGCAAACGTCCTGAAATTCAAAGTAAAAAATGAAATTTTACACATTAAGCTATTTCTAATATTCATGCATGTCTGATATTACATATTTTTTTTGATGAAGGCTTTACTTTGCGGAAATCCATCATTTAAATGTAGGGTGGACGTTACTTCATACTTCTGCTTGGAATTATTTTGCCGCTGTTACGTCTTACTTCAACAAAAAACTCTTTTGAAAAAAAAAACTAAAAATTGAAAAAATTTGGTGGTTGAACTCGACGTTGAAGGATGACGAATGACCTCTTGTAATTACTTTTAGTTTGTTTCATAACCGTTTCTGTTGTAGTAAGAATAACAGCGGCCAAATAATTCCAAGCGGAAGTGCGAACTAACATCCCAGTCTGATATTACTTTAGTAAAATAAGATACATACTCGTATTTTACATTTAGAACACTGCCAGATCTATCAAACGGACCTCTAATTGGTTAATTTGTGATCGCTGCCATAGAGCTTTCTCACACTGGCCATGTTGAGCAGGGCCACTGCGTTTGCAATCTACACATTAATATATCAAATAGCACACAAAAAGTCAGTTGTGGGATCATTACTTAAACTAATCGAATAAATATGTCATACTTAAATTATATTTTGAAAGATACCATTTTTAATTGAATGCACATCATGTCAAAGTATTTACAACAAAACTCTTCTGGAATCATATAAACAAGATCCAATAGCCTAAATGGGATAAGCGGTAATACGTTCATAGGTGTCTGGACTGGTTCCATTATTATCACAAAGAATAAAGTAATTATAAGGCGGCTCGCCTTCCAATGTTGATCACGACCTATGCACATCGATAAGAGATTATACTAAACAAGGACTCATCAAAATGCTGTTTTCAGTACCATAAGAGGCTCTTCATTCAAAGCTAATGTAGCTTACCCCATTCAACTTTCACCCAATAATAATATAAAAGTCCATTAACCAATTTATTATGCATTGTATAGTCCCCAAAACTTTGCTGTTGCAATTTACATGCAAAGTCTGACTGACTGACATAGGGGTGAGAAGTTCGGCTAGAGGAAATATGGAAGGCACTGAACAGATAAAATATAGGTATACAGTAAATCCTTGTACATCCGATTCATTTGTACACGATTTTAGCCTAAACAAAAATAAAGTGCAATTTGTATCCCAGAAAACAAGGTCACCTGTAGTGGTCCAAGACATCACTGGCTATCAATTCAACAGAGGCACCGAGTTTCGAGCTGCTCCACGTTGATGCAATGTGGACACAGCTTCACTAGCTAGAAGCATATTTAATCACATGTACTCTTATAATAGATTTGTAGATATTTTATACTTCCCTATTGATTGTCAGATTAAAAAGCAACATAAAGTCTAAAAATCAGAATTACTGACACTTCTGGGGGGAGATGGTGTCCATTACTGTGACAAGGTGTTGGAGGGGGTAAATGATTCATTCCCAGCTCGATAAACAGTTTTATGTATTTTTCTTATAATAATTTTTAGTTAATTTTTCAATGTTTTATAAATATTTTAATTATATAAAAGTCGAATACAAGGTCTATAATTAGTAATGCAATATTAATAGGAAGGTAGACAAAACATGTGAAAATGTGTGATAAAATAGAGTGAGAGGATTTAAAAAGTATACAATATTTAGTTATACATTTTGTGAATAGCCCCTTTATCTTATGAAATCTGGTAAATAGTAAAACAAATTTGTTTACAGGTGCTGTGCATCATTTTCGATTGTCAATATTTATCGATATTAAACATACATATGTTCAGACAACATTCGATCAAAACAAGACAAATATTGTAAAAGGAAGTATTAATAATTATTACAGTTTTTAACGGTACATGTGGGAAATTATAATGTCACTAGTTTATTTACAATTTTTTATCACAATAAACAGAAATAAACTCTACACCTCGAGATAAACTTTAGATTATATATTTAGATATTACTATGATATAATGTTATCTCAACGATACTCACATGAACATCCTTCAATCCACAATTGGTATATTTCTGGATCAATAAGTGTGTAATTACTAACGAATACATCCACTTCATGTATACATTATTTATAGTTTTTAAACAATAACCAAATTTTAGATACCACACTCACGGTAGGCTACCTACAAAACTGTAAACTGACACCTTTCGACATTTACGTTTTTGACAGCTTTTGATTGTGCCAATGTTGCCAGTACACATTTATCCAATAACTCGATCGGCAGCACGAAATTACACATAGGTAGCTAAATATTGTATTGGTTCCGAATACACACTAATCGGAACTAGATCATAGTACAGTTAAATAAAAAATACTCATTTATATTTTCATTAAATAAAATAAAATAAGTAAATTATATAAAGCCAATAATAATTATGCTTAAAAATACAAACATACCTAGTTTCTGAATACTTTATAAAAATTGTGATAATCATTAATCTTTTGAATTATATTATTTTCACAAAAATGTTAATCGATTCATTAGAGTTTTTATCTTTTTGATAAAGCATGTGACCATAAATCTTTTATCGTATTCCAGTGAAGAATTAGATTGAAGTTACTAGGCTTAATTCTTAAAGAGAAAACTTAAGTTTCTAACCTTGGAATGTTGTACAATCTACCGTTTCAGTTTTTGTAGATCATTGCGAAATGGGTACTACTAGACTATAGTGTAATTTGACGTGAAGTAGAAAACTTATGTGGATACTAATGTACACACGTAAGAAGGCATACTTCTTTAGCGTAAAAAAAGGCATTAAATGCATTTGATAACACTTTAACTTTTTTTAAATATAGTACACTTTAAAAATCTTTAAAATGAATTTTCTGTATGCACGTGTATAAAATCAAGTAAGATACTAAAAAAAAGTAGAATAAACTATTTGACAAATAATATTGCAGTAATAATAACTTACCATGTAAAGAAATAAAAAAATACATAGCGGCAGTTAACCTGTAAACCCACAAAAAAAAAATTAATAACATAAAAATCACTTTTATAATGAATACTTACAATAAATTATCATTCACTACCACATATAATTTAAAATCGCACACATGTACAATTATGTATGAATATACATATTTTTTTATCTCCATGGATATAACCCACGAGTTGTAGATTCAAATGTATTTAAATTAAATTATATTCAATATAATTTAAATTTAATTTTAATCTAAACGTAATATTAATAATAAAATTATGTTTAAATAACCTTGAATAAAATTATCAGTTCTCACAGAAACCCGACAGACAATTACCAACTAACTTCATGGTGTCGTTTTTACATGTGGAATTGCGCGCACATCGTAAAAATTCACTCGTCAACATTTTCCTCAAACGCTCCAAAATAACCATAACTTCGAAAAGCAAACATTATTTACATTTATTTCTAGATTAATATTAACTGTAAGGTCAATTTACTTCAGAATTATTAACTTTGATTATTTTACTTTGTTTTATTAAAGATGGTACGGAGTCAATGTTAATTTCATTTCAATACTAAATAGCTTATATAGACATTCATTTACAGAGCAAGGAAGCATGATACAATAGATTTAATACCACTCATACTAATTTTAAGTATTTCTCATATGAATATCTCTCCATCTCACTTCTTTAGTGAACGGATTATTGCCCAGGGAGCCAAAAAATATATATTCGAATTAAAATATACACAAAAAACTTTTATATCATACCAAACTGATAATTTTTGAAAATATTGCTATATTTTGTAAAATACATTATATAAGTACTCAAAAGAATATTGCTTAATTATAATTTTATATGGTATTGAAAATAAATAAAACCAGAATATAAAGACAATTACCTTTTATTTAAATGTCATTGTGCATATTTCGGTAAATATAAAAAAATGGCAAAATAAAACATAATCGAGCGTGCAAAACTTAAAAAAAAAGGACCCAGCGCATCGCCGCAGCATACATACAGCCCATTATTACCAATATAAAACAAAAAGGGTCTAAAAATACAAAATTAAAATTATAACAACAAGTTTTTACATAATTTTTCATTATTCTTTTTTATTTGACAAAAATAAATGTCTCAGTTTTTTTCTCTTTTATCATCTATGAGACGGAAGCTGTTCGTAGACTAGAATCTGTACTGGAATTCCCGTGTACGGCCATCGACTAAACATAAAATAAAACACAAATGTCAAATTCTACTCATGTGGGTAACAATTGGTTACGCTCTCGTGTTAAAAAGTTTATTATTATTAATAACAAATTGGCTAAACGTTTTCAAAATAGAATTGACTCTATTCGAAGACCACACACGGCGATTTCCAAAAGCGATAAAATTCAGCTCGTTAACCATTTACTCCGACCATTTTTAACAATTTTAATGGCGTACATAATATAGCCGCAAACATTAAAATAACTGTTAAAATGGTCAGCACACACAAACTGCTCGATTTCACTCCTATAATATAGATTAATATCATAATACTTATAAACTAGATATTTTTAATTATTACATACAATTTTTTTTTCATTAAACTAAGCAGCGAGACTAGAATTTAATGGCATCTACGTAACGTAATTACATAATTGTTTTAATATTTATATATTATGTTTTTTTCTTTTTATGACTTTGTGGTGCCGCAGAAATGGTACATCTTCAATCATATTATACGAATTAATACATTTAAGGAACACTCTCACACAAGGCAATTCGATTTCAAACTAAATACATTCACAACCTCTCTGTTCACTTTACAGCTTTACCAATGTGCAATAAAAAAGTAGTTAAACAAGTAAATGCAGAAGAGACAGTTATGTATTTAGTTGAAACGAATCGAATTTCTTAAAAAATTAATATGTCTACAATACGGCCAAGTTCCTTTTTTTAGGGTTGAAATAGTTCAAAAAGCCTAGTTGCTATTTTTCATAGATTTTAACCATATTAATTTTCTCATATATACAATTTTGACATGATAACGTCCTATAAATCGATGAACGCCGGCTGCACGCACGAAAAAGCATGACTCATTGTCACGTTGCGCTGAGCCGAGCGTGCAAGCGAAATCGCGGAACAAGCGATAGAGAGGCGCGATCGGTCTAAGCGTTCAACTTGTAACGCATCTATCTCTCTTCCACTCCATGGGTAATTCAGTGATAATAATTCAATTAAATTCATAAAAGTATGCAATTTTTCATCAATGTTTTCTTATGACGTTATCACGCAAAGATATCGTCCGTAAACCGACTTTACAGACAACTTATTATTTTTTTTTGTTTCCAATAACAGCTATAAGATCGCATAATAAGGTCACGTTATAAAATTTGGTCATACATCCAAATACGAGTATACGAAAATTTTGGAGTACATTATTAATGTAACTCGGAAAATATTCTAAAGTTATCTTAACATGGTAGTAGACTTTCCTAGATATGTTTTCAGTGCAATAAAAAATCTCCAACTGTCTTACCATATTTTATATGTAGCAACACCACAAAAGCATAAAAATGCGATTACCTACAGTGCAACATCAATATCAGAAGATCATTTTTTTTCATTTATATTTTTCAAGGACGCAGTTCTTATTAAAATGCAAAGATTAGCATAAAAAAATTCATTATTCCACACACGCATGACCAGAAATGTAAGAAAATACGCGTTATTTCACATATAATATGGAATATACAATTGATTTTTAATAACCATGTCTATGGTTGATATTTAATCGATTAATACAAATTTTAAAACTTACCGATATATCAAATATTATTTTTCTAATCAGGTATCACTCCTTTGTGTCGTATATTTTGTTAAAAAATATCTCTCTGTTACACATTTACATACCTAGGAAGGATTTATGTGGTAACAATTTGAACTTATGTTTTGTTCGCCCCTATATAAACCCGAGAATGGGTTGATATGAATATATAACAGTCCTTCGAGATGGATTTGTTAGGATTTTATTTTAATAGTATATCTATAATAATAATAGTTTTTTTAAAGCAGCTGTGAATTCCTATTTACCCAACAGTAGAAAATTACTGACGATTCTTATTTTATCGATAACAAATCAATTTATAGGAATTTTAATCAGGTACAACCCTAACACCAGCCGTAGAATAAAACGTCCACAGAGAATATTAGCAAATTTACAATACATAACATATATTTTCCAAGAGATATATTAAAAGATTTAATATTAATTCGAGATTTGGTCAATACAAATATATATTAGCATCAATCTTACACCATTAGCACACGTCGCCACCTTGCGTACGTTTCAGTAAATTTACAAAGAAGCGAACTAAGTACATCTAAATTTAAATCACCAATAATGTTGTGCTTTTTATAATTCACTTATTTATATTTTTTTCTGTCAAATAATTTTAAACAATAATTTCTAATCGATATTCCACGATTTTATTTAGCCTCACAGAATCGATTTGAACAGAAACATCGATTCTAATTAAATATAAATAATCAATAAAAAAAATACAATAAACTCTTTTACACCTAATTTTGAATATTTAGACATAGATAAAAAATAATCTCTTAGCGAAAATTAACTCGATATTTACACCTCGAACATCATTCATTTTACCAGAGAAACGATACGAATGAGTAATATCAAGGAACAGTTCAATAATTTAAATATAAATAAAAATCGATATGATTTACCGAAAATCACAAATTCACGTTATTTTAAATGTGATACAATGCTCCAGATACCAAATAATAGAGAGCTTATAAAATAAAAATATGATAATTGTATACATACAAAATTTATTTTCGAGAAGCACCAACAAAATTATCACTTCTTATCCAACAGTAGGTATTTGCTTTATATAATAGAAGCAACACACGATATTCGTTTGGTGTTGTTACCAAAAATCTAAATAAGGCCAAATGGCAAACAAATGATGTCATCTTTGTTTAATATTAGATCTGAAGCATCAGTTGGTATAAAATTGACCTTAGATTTAATGGTCTAAAATTCTCTCACCGAGAAAAAAATGCGTTGTAAAGTTTGGATATTTATTTCAACACTCATTATGAGTAATGTTGCAATTTGATTCTGAGATATAAAGAATCTTACTTAGGAATCATATGTAGGTATTATGTCTTTAATTTAATTCAAATGTGAAATCATCACCAACACCAACATCTGGATCTGTTATTTCCAAATAGGTAATTAATTCCTTTATGTAAATATCTCAAAGTCAATAATGCTAATGTGTTAGAATTTGATTCTGGTATATAAAGTAATTTATTTTAAAGTCATTTTACACAGCTTTCAAGTAAATTTCAGATTTGATTGCTGGCTGCTTAATTAATCTATTAATAACAAATCTGTGTTTAAAGTTTGAATATTAGTTTTAGTTTCTTAGGGAACTCCTTTTGAACTCATAATATAGGTAATACTATAATATTGTATTCTGGCATATAAAGTCTCTCATTTCGGAGTTAATATATATAATGTGTTGGCCTTTTTAGATTTTAACTCATTTCTAAACAATTGACATGTATGTATGTGTACATTACTAAACTATGACCGACTGAACAGTTAAACAGCAGTCGATTTGAAAGTCAAAAGCAGCTAACCTTGGGCCGTTGGACTATACAAGTAATAATATACAAACTTATCTAGCAATCATAGAGCATGTAATAACATAGGATAACTTACAACAAATCGAATTTTACGTATGTTTCGTAATAAATCTATATCGATGTTTCATGTCGATACTTTTATATAGACAGACGTCGTATCTTTAAATAAATAAACATAATTCAAAAAGAAAAAATAGAAAATAAAATATTGTGAGCGTTTTATGAGTCTTCCATATAAAAAATCTTTAAACACAAGGACAAAGTAAAAACCGGATGGACGCAATTTGGAGGATTTAAACGCATAAAAAAACAAACATGGATATTACCGAACTAAAATTTACGTTTCCATATTAACATGGATACATCAAAACATTAATTATTGTTATGAAATCCGTGACTTTTTTAATAGGTTACCCAATTACTCGATGTATCGAAGTGATTTTAAATCGATTACTCGGCCTATATCAAATTTTAACTCGATAAATGCAATATGAATCTAGATAACTTATTAACATTATTCTTACTCTTGTTAAAGCTCTCTTATCTGCGTTCAAGCCAAGTCGTGGACAAGTAAAAGCTGTTAATATGGATTTTCATACTTATTCAATAAAGCTTAGTAAGTCTACAGTATTTTGCAAAAATATAAATGATTTCAAGGTAATTGTTACCTATTAACAATTTACGTCCACCCGGTTTTTTTTTTATTTAGTCATTCCCTGTATAATTAATATCGACGTCACCATTTAGCGTTTTAATTGAAAGCGTAGCACATAAAAGGCGATGATACTACAGTAAAAGGACATCGGCACTCATTATTTTTGTAGCGAAATATCCTCCTGAAAATTCCACAAATTTATGGTGGGAATATTTCAACTGGCAACACATAACGGTTCGAACGACAAAATACTCTGTTAAGGTGGGAAATAATGCCATATGTTTAGTAATATGGCTTACTTTTTAGAACCGATTGAAATTCTAGCAAGACAGCCCTTAATAATTTTTTAAGGACGTAGGATATAACGCCATAGGTTTAGTGTATCGTATTTCCATAAGATAACAGGATTTTTTTTTAATTCCAGTAGATTACAAACCGATAGACGAATTATAATAAGCGATATATATTTTGGTAGGAAATAGAACGCACTACAAAAAATCTCACTTATCATTTTTCGATAAACCGATAAGTTGAAAAGTTATTCAAATTGAAATATAAATTTACAGTAATAATTGCGCTTTGTACTTCAGTACTGGATTTGAACAAAAATCCGTGATTTTTGACGTTTGCCACGTCCTTCTTAATTAGAATTTGTATCACAGTGAACGAGCTGTCGTCCCTCGGCTGTGGTAGTTGTGACATCATAAGTCTATAACGATAGTTTAGCTGTTTAAAAAAGCTCAAACAGCAATAAAAAGGCGAAATCCTATCTTAAATAGAGATCTAAACATTAATCTTAATATCTCGTATTAAAATATGAAGTTAAGTAAACAAAAAGGGACACGGATGTCGCTGTACTAGATACGTCAAATTCATTATTAAACGGGATAACTCTTTTGATGGTCTTACCATTTAGTAATATCTAGCATAAAAATTATATTTTCTAAAGGGATATTTATGTATTGGATTTTATTAAAGATGTTTTTAAGTACATATTTAATTTAAGCAAAACCATTAACTCGAGTCGATTGTCCATGTGCGATTTCTATATATATATATTGGTGAGCCTGTTAATAAATCTTCTAAATAACGATTAATAACGCCTCGACCGCTTATATAATACACTTACTTTGTTCATACTAAGAGTCATAGTTATGCAATATACCGATAGATGGCGCTATGGATGTTATTAATAAATTGTATATTTATTCAACCAAAATCACTCGCAGTCACAATGCATGCCGCTTTGGTGATTACAATAAGAATCAACGGAATATGAACCCGACAGGTGGCGTTGTAGTAGAATTACTAAATGGCGGGAAGGATAGAACAATCACTCCCGGGAATAATAAAGTACAACATAACACAAGGGCAGGAATATTAATGCCACTAGGTTTTTTTATTGTTTTGACTAATAGAAGCAAAACATTTTCACTTCGAGTATCAATTATAAGTTATATAGAAACTGTGTAGCCATTTTATAATGAAACAATATTATACACAGAAGTACGCACGATATACTAATCTATGAAGCCACTTCCAGAATAAATTCTCCACATCCGTGTCGCAGTAATTCGTAATTAGATTATTTTTCAAACGTTTTACAATTATTGGAGCGCAGTTCTGAAAGACATCGAAACAATTATTTTTATTAATATTATTTAATGATTTAATAGTGCTTTAGCGCTGAAGAAATCTGCTTTTTATACCAATGTATTAACTACATACTTTCAGAACTACGCATATATATTGTAGTAATATTTCATATATATATACAAAATATTTAAAGTATTTTTTCGATACATAATAAATACAATTTTTTTAAAATCAATATTGGAAATAAACCAATTGTCTAAACACAATAAATACAACACAATATATAATACGAGTTTTTGAAATTCCGCATACCAGATGCGAATACAAAAACGGTCAAAACATTAAAATTTAACAAAATTAATTGTCTACATTGTAAACTCTCCGTGCACAGACAGCACGAATAATATGCAATTAATTAGGATTCTTCGTGCACTAAGCACAAAGAACTTTATGCTTTTATTTATAATTATCAGTATGAGAACTTGTGTATGTGAAACAAAGTATATATAATTTTATACATAACTATATTATCACGTTCTTATCTGATATTATAAGGGGGTATATAGACATGGCCTGTCAGAATGGATCCTTCGCTGTGACGTCACAGTGGATTGCCAGCTCCTGGGTAAGAAAATACAGTCAATAAGAAAATAAACACTATACGACATACTGCGATTTGAATATGAAAGATACAACAAATCGGGAAAAAAATCTCGTACATTTCATGGGATATAATTATGGTTTCGATAATCTAGTGCAAAAGGAAAAGAGAGACACTGTGACTTCTTTTTATCCCCAATAAAACTCCTAATTATGGGCAAAATTTATCGATAACAAGTAAAAGTATTCAGGGATGTGTGCGTGCGCGCACGTGCGTGAGTGCGTATACGTGTACGCACGTGCGTATATGATGGCATACTTGCGCGTGTGCCGCACGTGCGTATATGATGGCATACTTGTGCGTGTGCGTGCCTGCGTGTACGTACATGTGCATGCGTGCGTGTACGTATGAGTATGATATTATGACGTTCGCAAAGTAATCTATCTTTCAAGTCTACAGTGTCTCTGTTCCCTATGTTTTCACGGAATATAGATCTATATATACATTAACTATTTTATGATGATTGAACGGATTTAACTTAAATTATATGTGACAGATTTCTTAGACAATACTAATAGTGATAATAATATATTTAATGGTTATGGTAACACTTTGAATTCACATATCCTATTACAATCATAGATAAAATCCTTATTAATAAAAATCAAAGTAGCAGTAAGCGCATCACATTTGAACGGCTGCACTTATTTGGTTCATTCTTTATTTTGTTGCGTCTATAATTGACAAGAAATAAAATTGTATAAAATAAAATGAAAGTAAAATGTTTTCTTTCATAAATCTCCATATAAAAATAACGAGTGAGCGTGTGCGACAGAAGACTGGGGAAATCTTCAAAAATATTGACAGAATTGATAGACTAGTTTTTCTATGGCCATTTTATTTAATTACATGCTCATAGTGTAAAGGGATGATGCTTTACCTATTCCTATTACTAATTACCAGTATACCTATAGCTATTCCTACCTACTACCCCAATATCAATAGCACTGGTGTATAACATACATAGTTCGATAAATAAATAAATATATGTACATAACTTTGTGCTGTTTTGGACATAGCGGCGACATTAAAGTGGTCCCTCCAACGTCGTTATAACCGAAATTCACTGTATACCTCTTTGAGCAAGTATGTGGGTAGTTACCTATGGCGCTATAGAGAGGGGGCGGAAGCGTCTGGCACGCGCGGCGTTGTGGGATGGAACGTTGGTGGCGGCGGCGCTGGGGGGCACGGTGGGGGGCGCTGGGGGCGGAGGCGGCGACCCCGAGGAAGACGAGCCCCCGGACGCGGGGGGAGACGACATCAGCAGCGCCGGTACGCCGCGGGACCCGCTCCTGTGGGACAACATGTTATTTCTTTATATTCTACTTTAATGATTCGAGATGGTGCTCTCAGCTCTAAACCACTAAATTATATTTATTTAAATTCGAGTGTAGTATGGAAGTAAAAATACTAGTATGGCGCACGACGATTTATTCAGTAAGAAGGGAATATATAGATAATATTAGAAAATAATAATTATCACACGGCAATTGGTTATCGTTAAAAAGGGCGTGTCTTAATCCTATTGTTCGCTAATTACTTCTTAATGCTCGTATCGTCTTAACGGACTACCCTATTTCTTAAAATAGTGGACTAGCTGTCCATTCTCTACACTAGGATTAACCCCTTGGCTGATTTTTTTAAGATCCGGGTTATATTTTTAATCTTTTTTTTTTAATTTCCCCACATCGTACACTGTAAATTTTATGGTTTAGTAAAAAAAGTTCGTACAAACGAAAAAATTATTTTAAAATGTATTTTACATTAAAAAAAATTTTAGAAGAACCCCTACCACTATGATATGGTTTCATCACGATGTTTTTCTTTCACCGAAAACTCCGACTTAGGCTCGGTTGCACCAGTTAATGTTAAAGTTAAAAATTCGGTTAAAGTTATTGTTAGGCAAAAAATAGGTTGCACCAATTGACAATGGTTAAAATGACGTCACGATTTAACGTTAACTATTACCGCTCCATGTTGGCCGGTTACCGTTATTGTTAATGTCAATTTTTGAATCGGTTGTCATGTTCACTAGAAAAAACTTTATAATATCATGTCGTTGCTAAGAGAAATCCTGTGGGAAACTGAAAATAGTTCTTCCGATGACGAAATCAATATATTTGAAGATAATTTGCGTCTTAGAAAGAAAAAAGTTTAATTTCCTAGAATTGGAAAATGTCCACAGGACGACAAACGCTAACGTTTTGTCGTTGACATCTGAAATCTGTCATCAAAAATCTGTTGACAGTCACAGAATAACAATAGTGACACTTGGTGACACTTATAACAAAGTCCTGCCAAGTAAAATATATTACCCTTTTCGATTTTAGGGACTAATTGGCTTATTGAAGTAGCAACCCTAATAACTTTAACAATTACAAAATGTTTGATGGTGCAACTCGTTTTGGCAAATGTAACTGTTAGCAAGTCTTGTCATTGTTAAAGTTAACTTTAACAATTACAATAACCACGATTTTGGTGCAACTCAGCCTTAGTTGTAAGGATTCGAAACTATTTCGATCGACGCGACGCGACGTGACGTAACGTTATCAACCAAGACATAATTACTTCTGGGCTAAAATATACCTATAACAAATTATTTTCACATCATGCGAAATATAGCAATTTCACAGATTCATAATTATCACATGACAAAATATTGTCTTACAATATGTGAAAAATAGCAGCGTTATATGAAATATTCGATGCATAGTTTGTACTGTTATTTCTATTGACTAGCACCTTTGGCACACCAACACATTCATACGTGAAAACGAAGCGATGATATGTAATTTATCACTGAATTGAAATTGACTGATTTCTCGCTCACTCTAATGCTTTTATATTATAATTAATTATATAATTTATATTATTATTATTATGTAATTGCGTCCTTGTTTAATCCAATATATTAACACAGGACTCGTTTCATAGTTTGTCACGAGCAGCGTTTCACTTTTCACTTTATTTATTTATTTATTTATATGACTGACCTGGAGTGATGCTGCGGCGGCTGCCTGTGCCTGGGTCTAGCGAAGCGCAGGTTCAGTTCCCGGGCCGGGTCGACGGCGTATTTCTCGTTCGCGTTCTGTCGCCGGCGACGTAACGCTGACGTGACACATAGACTTTTGTATTAAACGGGTTACATTTTCGTTACAATCACACCTGCTACTGATAGAGGACATACTTCAAAGATGGTACAACAAATAATTTCGCTTGAATCCTATAGACAAATAATTAAATTGATTCGAAAAAGGTAAATATTGGTGTTAAAGAATAGTTGTGAACATATTGTTAAGGAGGAAGGTATAAATAACATGTTATATAATTTAATGTTAACCGTTATATAGTTGTTTTATGTAAGTGGAAATTATTTCTTTTTTTTTTCAATATAGCCTCTTAAAACGACTGGAGTTAACTCCTTAAGAACGATTATTTTTGAACTGGCACAAAATATAACGTAGAATTGACAAGAGTAAAACAAACGTAGATATCACAAAACATTAGAATAATTACTTCAAAGTATGTTTTATTATAATACCATAAGGTATCATATCATCACCATCAATATAGTATTAATCATTATCGAATGAAATAAGCTGCCGCGCAGCATGTTCTATGTACGTACAACCCACTCTCTCCCCTGAGAGGGCGGCGTGTCCATGATCGATTTCCCCACGTTAATAAAAAAATGATAGGGGGTCAACATGAAAATGGCACTCACCGGGCGTGAGGTCCGCACAGAGAGGTCCGTCCCCGCTCCAGGAGGCACATTTTGCGAGGCGATTTTCGCCACAAGTCGCTATCGGGATACGCGATGCACTCGCGCTGCCCGAAGACCTCTGTTACAAACGTACACCCACCATTTCTTTATACTTTACAAAAATATATAATTACTTATATCAAACTTCTTTAGGGGATAACGTGATTTGAAATTCGATTAAGCGAAAAAGCGACATTAAAAAGGGATAAACGTACATTTATAGGATTTAATGTGCGAGAGAATGAAATAGAATACATTATACAGTGTTTCTTATATTGACGGTTTGATCACTGTGTATTATTGCACTATCGAATTCTTGTTCGCGTGTATATTTGTACGTGTGGTAGTACATTTGGGTGTGTGCGCCTACGTATTATAAAGCTCGAATAGAGACATCATAACTAGGGTGATTGTATCGTTCATGTGCATCATTTTATCATTTTAATTCCACTTCTATCGTATTTTCCTTGACCGAAAGCTCCGGCCTGATTCTGAAGAATATAAACCTATGTCGATCGACTCGAACACGCTATCAACTGAGCCATCAACACGTCAAAGGGTAGGATTTTCTATTGCTCGCCTGGTTAGCAACTAATAAACAAGCACGGTGGCAGGTTATTACGAAGGATTACGAACACCATACACATAGTGATAACTCCGTCACAGCGACATCTCGAATTGTCGATATCCGAGATTAGCCAGCGTAGATGGATTGCAGGAATAACGATTTTTGTATCGTCGTACCCTTACCTTCAAGCAAAGTACGAAAATTTAGTGAACGATATACTCCTATAAAATAAACTAAGTAGGTATGTGAATGGTATAGGCGAGAGTAAAAGAGAGGAACGTTCTGTGTTGTTCGTGATAGGTGGAATAATACTCACATCTCTAAGGCTCTGTGATCCATCACCGCCTGCACTTGAAACTTCCTTTATAATGTCCTTCTTTAATATCATCATTGTGGCCCTGGAGACGAAATTATTAATAGCTGAATTAAACAAACTCAAAATCCCGACGTAATGATTTGATTTAGTGATACTTTTTGTTTTTTGGTACAGTTTTTATTTCTTTAAAATCAACCACAATATAACTTAATCTTCAATAGAATTAAAAGAAATGTTTTGATTTTTTTTTCCCGTCTACCCTCAAATAAGAGCGATTAGCTCTGTGTAGTCTACAAAAGTTTGTCGGTAGATTTGAGTTAGAGTATTATATTCAACTAAGACGTCTACTTGTAAGAAAAGGTAGTCCGGTGAAACTGTAACAGCCTGGTAGCTAATAGTGTAGTCAGTTCGAGGAAAAAAATTGTAAGAAAAGAGAAAGGAGACAAATTGTAACACTAGCTTCCACCCGTGTCTACGCTTGCGTTAATGTAAGTTTGACTTATCCCACGAGAGCAGTACCTTTTTTTTTAGTTATAAAGTATAGGACCAGTACAAGAATTTTGCGCGTTATAACAAATTGAACGGACACGAAAACATAAATATCGTATAAATAAATAATTTCAAAAAATGTAAGAAATCTATGTTTTTTGTTATTCTTTCTATAAAAAACATAATTTTCTTAATGTAGAATATAATTTAAAATATACGGTGATCAACCGAGAGCACTTTGACAATCCTAATCAAAACATACCAGAAATACGCGTAACAAACAACCGGACTCGTTTCACATTTATAATACTAATAAGAATGAGAAAACAAATTGTGTACAGTTGGAAAAGCTGTATCGCTGCAACCTATAACTAATCATTTCCAATGACTTTTCATCTCTGTATCAACCCTGAAATTGTTTAACCTTAGATTTCCCATGGCCTAAGGACATTTTATTCAATAACATTGCCACGCTCCATATTAACAATCCAATAAATAAAACCATGGACCGATGGAACTTAACAAAATCATTTAATTTCACAAAGCTTGTACTATAATGACAAAACATCGTATTCGTCACTCAACTTCCCCCTTCTCCCTCGCCCTCCCTCCACCCCCAACTTCATACATTGTGGCCAAATGAGGGGAATTCAACTCCACGTACCTGTCCGGGACGGTTTCGAGCCTCGGTCGGTCCACTGCTGGACTCTGGCTTTTCTCACCGCTGCGTGTCGATGATCTAGCAAATGAAGGGTCACCTTTAGAACTCATAATCGTCACTTTCGAAGCGATGATAGCTCAGTTGCTGCTAGTGCATACGGACACCGCGACTATTATCATAGGTTTGAATTCTTGCGACTAAATCTCAGATTAGAGTGAAGATAAATATCAGTGATAAAACGTGATTCGTGTTTATGGTAACCGAAATAGCCAATACGTCGTGGGCTGTCGCGGTGATTATACCCACACCTTCCTTCGGGAAGATGTCATAGACCCTAAAGTGGGTCTCTGGCTCTTCTGTGATGATGATTAAAACTTACCGCTTGTCCCTCTGATGTTCAGTTGCATCGTAATACACGGAGGTCTCTTCGTGATTGAGTCGAATCGGTTCCCCTCCACTAACCACCGAGTGAATTTTCACTGTGAAATAACCATTGATAGGACTGTTACTTTAACGTAACTCTAAAGCAGTGACATTATTTTTCACAACAACAGGTGAAAAATGAAATTCAAGATCATACGCGAAGGGACTCCTTGCCTTGAGCATACCGCTTGTATCTCCTTCAGTCTATGCCAAAAAAATCTAAAGACAAATTATATACGTAAAATAACTCCTGCTCAATAATTTTCTCAGGTTATACAAATTTTGGGAAATTCATAATTTAACATGCTTAATTATTTTTTCACACCATATGAAAAATACCAGTGACATGAATTCATAGTTATATTATAAACAAATACAAAAATAATTGAAGAGTACCAAAACTGTTTACGTTGTTTTTACTCTTTCCATAAAATATCTGTAATCAGATCGATACATTCACAATCCTAATCGAAAAAATACCTTAACTAAAGTGTAGTTGGCTCAAATCGTCTGCATTTCAAACTCGGCTTCCTAAAGTGGCAAAAAACCCTTGATTGGTCTTAGATTAATTTACGATACCTTCCCCATCTACTTAATTGCTATTTTACTATCAGTTGCAATTGAAGAACGTCTCGATGGCGTAGTAGTCCATAACAGAGGCAATCAATCACAGCAGAACGCGATTCGATCACTCTTAGTCGAAGTCATGCCACTGTGTTAATGTCTCGAAGGACCATTTCGTGACTTAGCAGCGGACGTTGACGTCTGGAAGAACGTTTCGTGTCCGAGTGCGTGAAAGTTAAAACGTTGGTGACGTCTCGAAGGACCATTTCATCACCGAGATAGCAAATGCTGACGTCTCCAAAGACCGTTTCGTATCTGAGTGTCCGTAGGTTAAATAGTTGTTGACGTCTCAAAGGACCATTTCGTTCCCGAGTTAGCGAATGTTGATATCTCGAAGGACCGTTACGTATCTGAGTGAGCCAAGGTTAAATAGTTGTTGATATCTCGAAGGACCAGTTTTACCTGAGTGTGCTGGCGAAGCTGGGTCGGGCGGACGAACTCGTATCTCGAGCCTGCTGGAAACTGTCGCCCCTTCGCCTTCCACCGGTTTCGTGACCTTCAGCGCGCCCACCTGGTGGGCTGTTACTCGACGAACTCGATAGACTCTATACGATATAACACATGTATTTTCAGTCACATTTCCCGATTTCTAAAAGAATATAAATAAATTATACATACTCGCGCATCACTTCAAAACGGCTACGTTTATTCGAGCAATTACTGGAGTTTACTCCTTAAGAAATTACTTTCATATAAGGCGGCCGGTATGAAAAAAATATGAAGAGTAAAATTTTGTGATCGTATGAGACAGCGTTACGTTTTCTGTGCGCAACCTATTGTGCGCACCTTTCACTCTTCACTCATGTGTGTGTATAACTTGGATACTTGTGTGTAGCCGACGTACATAGGGTATGCTGAGAGGCAACTTATTCCATTCGATAATGATTAATACTATATTGATGATGATGATGATGATATGATACCTTATAGTATTATAATAAACAATATTTTGAAGTTTTTTTTAATATTTTCT
The DNA here is from genome assembly GCA_035772565.1 of Antheraea assamensis. Taxonomy (NCBI): domain Eukaryota; kingdom Metazoa; phylum Arthropoda; class Insecta; order Lepidoptera; family Saturniidae; genus Antheraea; species Antheraea assamensis. Next base: position 1,100,312 of record JAQQSE010000107.1, read on the forward strand.
GATATCAACCATTTTTTTTACTCTTTTTATTTCCACGTCCTATTTTGTACCTGTTCAAAGACAATCGTTCTCAAGCAGTGAACACCAGTCGCGCGACGGAGCTGACACACATTTTTTTATTGTTTGTTATGTTTGCAACTATTGGGACAACGTTTATATGAAATAAAATGATTAGAAAATATCTCCTTAGGGCCTAAATTGAAGAATAGTATTTTATGATTCTGATATAGAACTATCTAGGTTTTCAGGACTTAGAAACATGCAAGAGGAGCATGGTATTGTTATTATGGGTTAGATACCGGCAGGCTGTGAGCTCGCGGAGGCGGTGTGATGCTGGGCGGCAGGTCGTGCGGGGCGGGCGGGGTAGGATCCGCGGGCTGGTGCCGAGCGGCGACCCCCCGCATCACGTCCACGCGGTACCGCACCGCACCACCGCTACCCTCGAATGAAGCCTGCTGCATCAGCGGAGCTCGCAGCGACCTCACATGAGACCCTGGAGATGGACATACATATATCTCTCATACACCCTCATCAATCTCCATTACCATCATAGACTAGCTTTTACCATTTGCTTCCTAAAATCTAGTTAACCTTTTGATCTATCCCTCGACATCAGCCTGTAAGAGACCCACTGCAGAGTTATAGGCCTCTTCCCGAAGGTAGATATGGGCATTATCACCGCGACAGCCTACGACGTATTGGCGATTTCAAACTCTGAGAAGAATCCACAGTTCTATATTGTTCCCACGTACGGTGATACAACAAGACATTTCTCAGGTTCGGGTTTCCCTCACGATGTTTTCCTTCACCGTCAACAGATAGTGTTACCAGTTGAAATTCGCTTACATGAATAAATGTAAGCGAATTCCGAAAATATGCACCTTCGGGTACATGAAATTTTTTTTTAACGAAAAGTAGGTCCCATATATCCTCTGACAACATGTATGCAAAATTCCACTTCAATCGGCTGAGTACTGCAGTTAACGAGTAAAAGCGTAATAAGCGAATAAAGTCACTTTCACATTTACAATATTAGTAAGATGCGAAACTTAACTCCTCGACCGACCAACATGAAATTTTACTACCCATTATACAAATAAAAAGAAAATTAACATTAAAACGATACTTTTAAAAATAAGGTTTTATTCAAATGCGCTAAATGGTCTAATCGGTTTTTTTTTCAATGTCCATGGCGGCCATCATGAAATTCACCATTTTGCGTTTAATTCATTTTCGTGTATCAGTACCGGACAAATTGAGCACCACTGAACATCGTCCTATTCGCCATTTTGCTCTAAATTCATCTTGAAGTATTGTCATCAGGACTGGACAAATTGGCCAAAATTACAAATTCGTAGGTGTAAAAGAAATGGTTCTAATTCAAGTGGCAAACTATCTAAAAAAAAACTAATAAAAGTTGCAAGGTAAATAAAAGCTTGTAAATTTGCACATTTTGCCAAGAAAACATCTACTATTCCCAAAGGATAGTTCAGATTTACACTAACGCGAGCATAAGTTATTATATAATATATTAATAAAATCAGTGTAGCAAAGAAACAGTGTATGACTCATCGATCGCGGGAACCAGTAACAATAGACATATACGTATGGGTGTGTAATAGTTGTTTTATTAACAATTTTACTCAATCAATCAATTAATTCTAGATATGCTAAAACGTAACAAGACTTAAAGTTTAAAAGTTTAGTCACAAAATTTATTGCAGCTAGTATATAGCCCATCGCACCGAAACATATTTTAAACAATAGATGAACCTTGTAACTGACCTTGTATGTCAATAAATACAACTATAGTTCTTATATAAAAGACAGGAGTTCTTCGGTTTCTTCATAAATTTGGTTTAAAATTGGGGGGCTTACAATAGAAGTGTTTCCTCACCTATAGCCGGTAGAGACCAGCACCGGGGCAGAGTGGGCTGCAGGTTGGGATAGGCTTCTATCCCGGGGATGTGCAGGCAGGTGGTTGCCGGGCCACGTCGCCGTGGTGCGGACACCACTCGCCGGTTCGGGTCACTCAGTTGCCTTCCCGGGGGTGAATTCCGGGGCTGAAAGACTGGCTGAGGCTTCTCTGCCTGCTGCTGGGGAAATAACTGTCTGTTTGTTTATATACACATTCGAAACACGTACGTCTACCATCAATTATTTTGACAATAATTATTATCGACCAGCCATATTCTCTGTCGTTCTCCTCCTCGTCTCGCTCTCTCCCTTAAAACCCACAAATGCTAAGACTATTTCTATTGTTATTAATGAACTAACCGAAATTTCTGTTTTAAATTTGGCAATTTGTAAGTAGATTTTGAGGAATTCTCTTAGATCATATGGGTAATATGGCCATAGTTGAAGACATCCTTTTTACAATAAAAAATGAGTTTTTCAAATCGATAAACGAGGAAGTTCTAAGGTATAAAATGTCTGTATTTAAAAAAAATGTGGTTTTATGAAACCACGATGCAAGTGGAACTTTTTTCGGAACGTAGTATTTTAAAAACTGAGCATAGTATTTATTTAAATCGTTGAATCATTTTGAATTGAACCATGGGCGCTGACATATTGGCCTTGGCTACTCTATCGAGCGCCTTTTACTTTACCTCTACTCCACGGCCGGCTATAATGCGATATGCGATAGATGGATAAATAGACGAAAATAGAACTGAATTGAGAACTTCCTCCTTTTTGAAGTCGGTTAATAGGATGGAGGAATATATGTTTGTATCACCTGTAACTGTTGCTGAGGTTGTGCCGGCAGCTGGTTCTGCGCTGGCGGCTGGTGGTGCGGCTGTGTGGGTTGGTGGGGTTGGTGGGGCTGGAGGGGTTGGTGGGGTTGGTGCGGGGGCACGTGGTGCGCCGTGTGCTGCGTGTGGTGCGTGGTGGAGTGCGTGTTGTGGAGCTGAGTGCGCGCGCCGTGCGAGCAGCTCGAGACGGCGCTCTGAGCGCGCGGGCAACGGTGCTCCGGCGACTGTCACCACCAAACAAACACATCTTTGTATATATATATATATACCAATCATCAGATTGGTACTAAAACTTTCCGTGCCACGCGGCCTGAAAATCAAGCTTAGGGTATACCATCAGTGGCACACGTGGCAGGGAACGTGTTAAAACGGTTAATAGGTTCCAATAATGGAACGAAAGTCCCTCGACAAAGGGGGCGGCTTGAGGTAGGTGTGCATGTTTTTTGAGAACTTCTTAAAGGAGGCTAGACAAAAATTCTCGTTACGCGTTATTATCTCTCTCTCCCTTCGATACGCACTCTCCAGATTCTTTCTATAGTACACAAGCGTGCGCATGTGAAAGTATTGAAATTCGAGTAAACTAGTGGTGGTTAATATGGTAAATAACAATTATTATAATACGAATTTGATTCGTTATAATTGCAGAAATTATAAATCTATTGTAGTTATAACGAATCAAAAACGAAATACTATCTATTTTAGACTAAAAAAAAAACAAATCGTCGAAGAAAGAACATTATGCGTGTCGTATTTTATTAACGACTCCTTAGCGAATTTTAGAATTAAACCGAATAATTCGATTTGACATTCGAATCGAGCGTTCGAACTATTCGAATAGTTCAAATTATTCCAACTATTCAGATTATTTCAATTTTTCGAATAATTCAAGCTATTTGAATGATTTAAAATAATTAGATACTTATCAAATACTATATATATTTATATATTTAAATTGAATGATTAAAACAGTGAAAAATGCTCCTATAAATATAAGTTTAATAATTCTCTCTTATTTTAAAAATATTTTAACAATTCGAATTATTAGAAAGGTTCGAATATTCAATTCGAAATTTGAACCGAACATCATCATTCGATTCGAGCATTATTCGCACACCCTTAAGTAAAAGCTCTATACTGTATGCGATATTATTGTATCAATATGTTCGTAATACTAAACTACGCCTTAATCCCCACTTAAACACTGACACTATCGAATCAAACAATAGAAACGCGGTCCATAAACTGACCTGCAACTGCTCCTGTTTCCACTCGTTGTCCGTGGTCTCCTCCGAGTCGTCGAACTGTGATTTCCATAAGGACACCAAAGTCAGGGCTCCACCTTTGGTAACCTGGAAATTGAACATAATATATTGCAAGGAGACGCACAAAATAAACCACGAATCCGAGAAAAGTTGTAAAATCTTTAGAATTAGAAAAAGACTTGATGCTAGTCTATGACGATAAAGGAAGTTTGCTAACAGTGTATGAGCGATGTATGCCCGTCTTCTTCTTTCTAATATTGAATGAACAAAAAAATTAACAAAAAAAAACTATAAACTTGACAATAACATTGCAAAATTAAAAAGTAGTGGAGAATCATTTTGCTCGAGCTTTGTTATATGTTCTACTAGCTTTTGCGCGTCGCTTCACTCGTATTGATGTAAATTTAATATATATATACATATCATGTAATATTGGGCGTATATTACGTAATACAGTTTGGGTATTGTGCAAAAGTGAAGCAGATTATATATTAAGACTACAAACATGCATTTCGAATTGCGACAAAAACTCCCCAGAGTCTCAGAATAAGTGCACTGTCATCTTCATGTATGACTTAAAAGACAAATATCCGATTGTCCTTAAAAATTACAACAAAAAATAGTGTTGTAGAGATGTGTCGAGCTGACAAGGTGAAGTGTTATATAAAGTATATAACAATCACAAACATACATTTCGAATTGCGATAAAAACTGTCTATAGAAGTTACAGATCAAGCGAGCTGTTATCTTTAAGTTTGGCATAATGGATGTACTTTTGAAATAAAAAATAGCGATGTAGACACGTGTTGAGATAAGCCACGGTGTTTCCACTTGTTTCATATTTATCTCTAAGTAATTTTATTATGATTTTTTTATTTTTCAACATGTATCACTAGATGCTGTTAAGTAAATTTGTTTTGTTTCTTTAATACTTCTGTCTCGATTAACAACATTTTATCGATTAATAAATATATGTCTTATTCTAAAGGTTAGTTTGTTTGTATTGATTTACACTTCTCTTTCTTTTTAAGTCAAGGTTAATTTATTTCCATAATAAACAACACAGTTCATTTTAGAACTAGATTAACATTTACAAAATAAAGGTAAGTTGTTAAAAGTTTGTATACAACATCCGTAGCACCGCTCTATATATAGACGTTTATAACTTGAGTATTAGTTCTAACCCTTATCACTAGAGGCGCTGATTACAAACAAAAGAGTTTGTTATAAAACTTTACCTTATTATATGGATAGATGAACTCACCTGTTGCAACGCGGATACGTTTTCATCGTCCATGACCGCAAACTGCGTGTAACTCTGATCAGCCCGAGGTCGTACCAGCACGACGGACCCCTGTACCCAGTATTTGAAATAATTTTTCAAGTCACAATACACTACTTGGGCATTTAAAACCGTAAAAGTTAATTTTGCATGATGGCAGTAGGGCTTTTTCTAAACCCACCTGGCCAGCTACCATCTTCAAGTTGAAAATCTATCGCCAAGTAACTGTTGGTGTGTTCCGGCAGCTGCACTTGAGAGCCAGTTTAGGTTTAGTATATATAGCATCTTAACCACTGGACTGTGCAAAACCATTAAGGTTTAAGTTCCATAATACGACTGTATATCTCATGAGGCACACAGATAGGTCAACAAATTGTTGGCAGCATAAGCTTAAAAAATACCTGATTTATTACAAAACTTTAAAAAAAAAAACAATTGACGATGACGTCGTGAAATTAAAATAAAAACATAATCCGCCATTTTGAGATCTGAGTGTGTTCGCTCTGTCAGTCTCTACGTCGATACTCACCTCGTTTGAAATGTGTGTCCGAGTGTACACTGTCCACGTCAGCGACGATCCTCGGGCTTACGGCTTCACCTGATATTTTAATGGATTATTTGAATACATCGTTTTCGATACATATCATCATTAAAGAATAGAGGATATTATATGTGATAATAGACTATAGTAATAGTGACTAATACTAAGACTACTCACTAGTGACTAATAGTCGCTAGTGTCTGATTGGAAAACTACATATAACGCATCTTCCATTCCAGCCAGGTTGTATATTACTTTCAAAATTTCGATTACACATCGTCATTCAAGAATGGAGGCACTAAAAGATTCATTAGTATCTGACTAGAACACTAAACATTAACTAGATAACCTGGTAGAACGCATCTTTCATTTCAGCCTGGTTCTATATTATTTTCGAAACTGATTCCAAATCTATAGGTTGTCATTCAAGAGTGGAGGTAATAGTAGGAAATAATAGTCACCAGTGTCTGACTAAATTTTGAAGATAAGCAATGATCACTTAAAGACACAATGCATTTTCAATTCTAGAATTTTCTATCACCTTTAGAAACAGTCCTAAATCGAAGTTAATCGCTTGGGGATGTCATCATATGCATCGCTAATTAGTATCCGATAACAACATCGACATTAAAAATGTTAAATAGTGTACGGGAAAGATCACAAATTTCATATATACGTTTAAGAATAAACAATGAAAAGATTGTTAGCGAATATTCTAGAATTTTTATTCTAACATACACATATATAGAGAGAAAAAGTCGGCATAAAAAAATACCTATTATTTATCGACATTGTAATTAAAATCTTAATTACTCGAAGTGTAAAATTATTGTAAAACAGAAAAATAAATTGAAGGGAAACATTTCGAATTTTAAAGCTATGATGGTTTACTGGATAGCGTATTCGGACACAGCGTCTATGGACGTTGGTTCTAATTCTTGCAACTGATTCGGAGCTGTCAGTGAAGGGAGCCACCTTGATGAAACCATAGCATATTGGTGATAAGATTTCTTCTAACCTCGCAGCTTGCTAGCTACCACCCTCAAGTTGAAAATCTGTCACCAACTACCTATACGCGTGTTCTGATGGTTACACTTAAAAGCCATTCCGCTAGGTTTAGTATGAATACCATTTTAGACCACATCGTCATTTAACATCACATGAGATTAGGGTCAAATGCTCAAGTAATAAAAATATCGATATACGGACATTTTATCGAATATATGTTACACATCTCTACAGTAAGTTTATCGATAGTGTTGTGCTTAGCACAGGTACCCATTACCTGGGGTAGCTGGCGAAGCCTGTGCAGCCAGATCCTGCACACAAGTCGGTGGAGCCGTCACCACGCGGAGCCGAGCGAGGGTCGGACCTCCACCTGAAGTTCATTACAAACACTGCTTATCCCCCTTATTAATTTGTCAACACGGCACACTTCTTTTTAAACTCTTAAATTAGCCGATACCTTTTCATCATCGGCATGTAAGAGACCTACTGCAGGACCATAGGCCTCTTCCCGAAAGAAGGTATGGGCATGATCACCACGACAGCCTTCGACAGTTACCTAGCCTTAGATTGTCATAAACCTATCAATATCTAAAATAATATACTTTTCAAAAGGTAACTTATAGATTGTATAATAATTAAAAAAAAAAAATTTACCGTCATGGCAACACCCGTGAGATGTGTATCATTTCAATTAATATTCGAATATATAATTTAAAACGACTCAAGTATACTATAATCGAATAGAAATAGTACAAAGTTCACACAGAGAAATAGCGAAGAGTATAGTTTACGCGCATACATGTGCACAAGATAGTCTAGATCGGGGTGGCGTATAGTAGGCGTGACGGCATAAGATCGCGTCATGCCATGTGGCGGCCTCGTAGTCGATTTTGCTGCGCGCCAATTATATTAATCATTTCATTTATTGTATCAATAATTTAACAGATTCATATATTGTAAAGGGATGAACGGATTAACGATCTAAAATTAAAACATTAAAATGCTCTCACAATATTGACTGTGTTTTAGATTTAAATTAGTATAATCTCTATCCATTATTGTTTTACGAATTCGATAGCTTTACTTTGTATACGTAGTTTAGTGAATTAAACTGTCTCAAAATCTTCGTACAAAGCTTTAGTAGTACTCGTATACATTTGACTATACTGAACGACAAACAAACATTTCAGAATTATATAAATGGCGTAAACGACAAATGTCTTTAAAAATATCAAACATGTGCAAATAACATCATAGTACAAATCGTGAACGGATAGATGGCGTTTAAAATAAACCACACGATTACGTACAATGCTGAATCAATTTGAACCTAAGACGTTGCACATACAATCATTTGGACAAAACTTTGTTACGCACATTATAAGTCAAGATCAACTAACCTGGAGCCGGGACCCTGGGTTTACAGGGCGGCACGCTCTGTCTCTCAGGCCTGGCAGCGGTGGGGCCGGTTACAGCGGAGTTGCTAGTCTCCTGTTACAAAAAAATCCTTCGTCAACATCATCATCGTCTTACCCTTATCCCACCTAAGTAGAGTCGGAACAACATGTTTGTCATGTATGATTTGGCTTAATTTTTACGATCAGCCGCGTGCGCTTCACACCAACCCGCTTTGGATTATTTTGTAGTACCACCTATATGTGTGAAAACTAATATACTACTGTTGATTTCTCTTCATTTACTACAGTGATATGGGATAAAGAGGTGTCGATGTTAGTCGATACTTCCAAGCAGAAAGTTTTGCCTAGCAGTGGAACACATATAGGCTGATATTATGCAACATTTTTCCATAAAGTTATGAAGGTATTTCATTTCATATAGATGGGTAAACGCACCAAAATTATTATTTTTGCCTGTAAACTAATATGATATCAAAATGTCGACATCGAAGTTCAAGTTTTGCTGGGATCCTATCAATATGATTACGAGGTGTCATATGTACATCTTTTAGCTTTACAATTTGTCAATCAATTCTGTCATGTCACAAAAAATGTCATTAGCAAATTCTACGTCAACATAACGCCAAATCCTCAAATAACTTTAAACGAGCAATTCTTGTATACATACATACATTTAAAGTTTATTTCGTGTATCTCGGAAACGGCTCTAACGATTCGATTCAAATTATATATTTAGATAGAGTTTTGTTTCTTTTTTTAAATTATCTATAAAGGTGTCTTCCCAAAAACTACGCGCTTTTACAAAACAAAAAAAAAAGATGGAGACGCATTCGAAACGCGATAATTTCTTTGCTCCTTTCACAGTTATATATTTAAATGCACCCATGAACATGTATCACATACATCTGCATAAATGTCATTAAATGATTTTATTATTTGTATATTGGAATGACAATACGCATATCGATAACATTGTTTTTCATCAAAGAGACATCACTCTTCTCTTCTCATCTTTTTTCCTTTTATGATTATTTAGACCAACTACACTAAACGTTTTTACCAGTTTTAATGGTCTTTGAGACTACGTATGTATTGTATGTCGATTTGTATGACACACCCTGTACCCTAAACTATGTAATGAATTTCTACTTATGTGGTGTCGCTAAATATATCCTTTGTGAGTAACATATTACTAGCTTTACGGGATACACTATTTCTTGACGATCGGTTGAGCAGATAAAGCGTGACAAACAAACAAATTCATATTTATATGTATAATAGATTAATAAGGATATTTAAAAATGACATCTGCAAAAAAGGAAGGAAATCAAAGTGATACATAAAAAAAATCATAATTCAACTTGTTTATTTTATGCAAAACAACACAAAGAGACGCCTTTAACTTGGTATAAAATCTCCTACGGCAGTCTATAACAGTTTACAACATCCAACACCAAACAAGATCGCTATCCTATTCGAACTCATGCAATAATAGGTCACTGCGCCTAATCGAGGTTTGAACCGTTCGTGTCTATTGCCAACCATATAATTCGAACATAAACACAGCAGCGAAAGCATAACCAATCGAACATTTTAAGGATTCTACTACGGTATTACGGTAGTCACACCCATATGGTCATAGGTCACCAATATGTCCCAGGCCGCGAATGGAACGAAGACAAAAAAATACCTTGGCGTGTCTGTCCGGCGACGGCGCTGGTGTAGTCCTGACTTCGGGATCCTTCTCCGTCACCGGTTTGTCCGTGGCTGACTGTGACAAAAAAAAAGCAAAGATAGTAGGTTAAACAATTTGGGCAAACTCAGGCAATATAGAATGAAGTTACTTAACGCGGCTTGTGATACGATAAGATTAGTAGAAATCATCACGTAAAGAAGAAGCGTTACTTTTTCTCTCTTTCTCTCTCTTTTATTGTATACGAGTCTGTTTGTATACGAGTACATGCCAGACAGTAGGAATTTTTTTACCATTTTACACCTAATTTACACGAAATAAATATTCTTCCTAAAATGTTTTTCGTCTTTGATTTGATTCCATACTTTACGTTTAGCAACATTGTTTCTGGAGTTCACTGACGTCACACTTTTTTTTTATTCCATTCTTTAATCGCTGTAATGATTATACAGTCCTCATCAATGTTTTCGGCCGCTCAGAATACAGCCGTGAGTTTGAGTTTGCGCGTAATACAGTCAAGAGTTTAATACAAAAAAAAAGTAAAAATATTAATATAGGAATCTAAAATCTTATCTTAAAATCTTAAGTTGTCTCGATGTCACACATATGATATAATACCTATTTATACCTACATTTGTGTCCTGCGCAACTATATTCCGAAAACGGGACTGGTGAGGACTATAAGTAGTTATTATCGACCATATGTTGGAAAGAGATTAAAAATGACGAAGATTTTTGTAATTTATTCGTCTGACAGAGAATTATGAGGCAAGATCTGTACAATAGAGGATTTAATTGAAATTAATTGAAACTATTCATACATCGAGTCCATAGTGACCACGACTCGTGTCAGGGAAGTTAGTAAGTACGTATTGCAAGATACACACGTATCCATTGAGATGATGCTGGGCGTGAGGCACTGTGTGTCTCGGGGATGCGGGCTGCGTTCTCTTCTCCACCACCACCTTCTCCTTCTGCAGGTTTGTCTGCGTGTCCGTCGCCACCGCCGCCGTCATCTCCGTCTCGAGACGTCGACGAGTCTGTGACAAGTTTATTGTAAGCGACGGTGACCACACTGCGATCCAGAAACGACGGCGACCATCCACAGACACATGTCAAAGCATAGTTACCGTCTACCGCCAAAAATTTTAATCGAGTATGAATCGAGTGGAAGTGCATAAAAGGCGTAACGAAAAAGTAGCGGGGTCACTCTCGCGTGGAACGTCGCACCGTTCACGTCTCCAAAGTTAATTCGTAACTGTAGATTATTTTTGATGTATGAAATCGTTAGAATGTCATATTTTGATATAGTCAATAACCTTATATCATATCTGAGGACGAAGCATTTGCCCAACAGTGGGATATTTACAAATGCGGGTTACTAACATTTATACCCGAGTGAAATTACCAATTGTAGTCAATTGAAATAATCAAAATTATTATAAAGTATTTATTACTAACAGAGAGATAAAGCTATTCGTTATTAATTGAAACTCTATTTACTAAATTAAATCAGTGTGATTATTGACTAAAGCCGTAGAAAATGAAATGATCATTGCAAAATCAAGCTTAGAATAGATGTAAATTGCTTACATTGTCCGGTTGTGTCTCAGTGGGTAGGGCGTGTTCCGGCGCTGGATGGACCGCAGCTCGAGTACGCGATACACAGACAGCCTGGACGAAATAGAAAAAACATCATACACATTATATAAATAAACAATAGATGAATCATCGATGCGTGGGAAAAAGGGATACAATATCAGTAACCTAACGCTACTGTTGACCTTCCAGCCAGAAAACAGTAACGATCTCGAACGATAGAGCGAATCTACATATTATTAACACGAACGAATCCGCGGGCAAAAAAAAACCTTTTATAGTATAGTCATTTTAGTTTTGACTTTGATAAGCACCTTCTCAAGACCCAAATAAAAAAAAAAGTATTTTCGATTTGATTTGAATTTGAGTTGCAATTTCTTCTCTCTCGCTATTTAATCATTCGGGTAGAAAGAGACGGCAATAGTATGTCCTCTTAAATGAAATAAAGATGCTTAGTAATATAACTCACGTCCTTCTCCCAGTCATAAGGGTCCGTGTCTCTGATGCCTCTCCTCTTGCAGCATCTTTCTAGAAGGGACGTCAACATCGCGTAGTCCGGCGTATCGGCGTACTCCAACTGCTGAACGTGCTCGAGGAACTGCCTCAACTCGGACGGCAGGTGCTTCAAGAGTAGGCGATGGTCGTACTTCTCCTTCATTAGCCCGACCTTGGAATATCCAATACGGGCACAGATTAGTATGTATTCGAACCGGATTGCAATACATTCATGTAGCATTAATTTAAATTGCGGCCACCTCTCTCATTCATTATATTGCTAATTCCGAAGACATTTAGGCGAACACAATAATGTTTAAAAATAAACCTATTACTCCTCAACTTCTGTCACTAGTGCTGTTTTCAAACTTTCTCTGATATACTCATTCTTAACCTTATCTCTGCCACATGTATTGTTCTCTCATTCGTCTCTTTCGTAGCCCAGCACTCTGATCCGTTTAGCATGACTGGTTACCACCGACCACCACACATATAGTGAAAACCCGGTAAAAGTGACTCGAATATATCGCATTACGGTATCAGTTTACGTACACCTAACCGCTTGATAACCGTCTTGACGGTGGTGACTGCCCTGGGATCGTAGATCTGTTGACGGTCACCGTTGTTTTTGGATCTCACTGAACTTACAATCACGTACAGTGACATCACTATTACGTGCTCGGATAAAAAAAAATTGATTAACCCATCGAATTGTTCTGGTTGAAAAACTTCAAGAGAAAAAAATTGTGTGGTAGTAACCACGATGCGAGTCAAACTTATTTGCATTTTAAAAACTGAGTACAATATGAATTTGATTCATTGTGAATTGAGCCAAGGGCGCCGCCATATTGGTCTCTGCTGCTCTGCCCAGCACCTTTCACTTTACTCCTAGTCCGCGGCCGGCTGTAATGCGACACGCGATAGGTGGGGGAAAAAATATAAAGCGTTGTGAAAAAAAGCCTTCACTTTAAAAATAGGAAGAAAGGATCAGTTAACGGTGACAGCTCACCTGTTCCTTGTCTTTGATCTTACGCCACGGCAGCTGCCCGTTTACAAACTCCACTAACATGTAGAACAGTGACCACAGGTCGTCGTGTCGACCCATCTCCTTGTTCTTGTGAGCATTTATTGAAGCGTAACGGACAGTTCCTGTTAAAAAAAAATGTTGATATACAATTAAAGAATAATATTGTGTCTAAAAAAACTCCTAAAACTATGGACACTATTAACTACGTGTGTGAAATCTAACAACAAATATTTCCTCTTCTTTCTACTTTCATGTCTCAAAAAAACTCAATACAAAGTTACTCAAAAATGAATAATAAATTTGCACTGGAATATACAAGAAAATTCCGTGTCAAAAAAAGAGCTCGTTCAAGTGACTATACGTGATCGAAGAGAATAACTTTAAAATTCTTTCTTCCTCTAAGTATGACTTAAATAAAAATCGTCATTTATAAGCGATAATGTCGCTTAATTGGAACACTGCTTGTTATGTTATAATTATGTATTTGTGTCGCTAAGACATGAACAAAAATCGTCACTTCTAGCGACAATATCGCTTAATTTGCAACACTAGTTGTTATATATAACTATAGATTGGTGTCGCTAAGACTTGAACAAAAATCGTCACTTCTAGCGACAATGTCGCTTAATTTGCAAAACTAGTTGTTAATATAACTATGGATTTGTGTCGCTAAGACTTGAACGATAATCGTCACTTCTAGCGACAATGTCTCTTAATTGGAATACTGCTTGTTTATATTAGACTTGAACAAAAATCGTCACTTCTAGCGACAATATCGCTTAATTTGCAACACTAGTTGTTATATATAACTATGGATTTGTGTCGCTAAGACTTGAACAATAATCGTCACTTCTAGCAACAATATAGCTTAATTTGCAAAACTAGTTGTTAATATAACTATGGATTTGTGTCGCTAAGACTTGAACAATAATCGTCACTTCTAGCGACAATGTTGCTTAATTGGAATACTGCTTGTTTATATTAGACTTAAACCAAAATCGTTACTTCTGGCGACATTGTCGCATAATTTGCAACACTGGTTGTTATATGTAACTCTATAAAACAGTAATGAAGACTATTTTTGTATATTTCTGATTTAGGTTCTGGTTGGACAAATTCACTTTACATTATAATTTCACATTGGAGTATTAAACGACGTACCTCTAAAGCCTGCAGCGGCTCTAGGAGGACGGACCTGCCCGTTGCTGGTCGTGTACTGTCCTAGCCAGGCCGAAATCCAACATGTAAACTTTCCGACAGTTCGACGGGTGACGGCCTATACTGAAGTTACTCTATAGATAAAAAAAAAAGTGTTTTAATTACATTTAAAATCTACGACTTTTTTCTCGAGAAACTTCGTTAACGACGTGATAACTCCGATAAATTAAATAAATACAAGTGTATATGTTCAAGTATAGAATTATCTCATATTAACATGTTTGAAATAGGTAGCCTCTAGTACTACCGATTCGATTCTGAAAATTATTTCACTTATATTATTATATATTATGTTAATGAATGTAGGATATAAAAAAATATTGAGTATTGTTGTGGTTAGTGGTGGTTAATATTAGCAATTATTATAACGTTAATTTCAGAAATAATTTGATTCGTTATAATTACATATATAAACGCTAAATCTGCGATAATTATAGCGTATTAAAAACAAAATGATAAAAATATCAACGTCATAAAATACACAGTTCAATAGCGCCATCTAAAATGCAAAACTGCCGTAGCAGAGAAAACTCCAAGTGATCTCTTGCATAGGTGTCACTTTTTAAAATTTATAAACCATATAATATTTTCAAGTAAATGGAAACAAATTAAGCACTCTGATTGGTTGATTATTCATGCGTCAAATTCGTGAACAGAAACTTAACTACATCGAATGTATTTCATTGGTTGGAAAATTGTTTTATATAACGTGATTACTGCGAAATACGATTTTAACTACTCATATAATAATTATATTTCATTTAGCTGCTAAATACGATAAATCACAATCATTCAGAACGGAGCGATAATAATTTAAAAATGCGATTTTACTTTATAGAAGTTTTCGGTTATTATATTTTGTTTAGCGATAATGCCATAAATCGCAATTTAATCAATATAGTACGAAATTTAGCAGACTGTTTACATTTGGGAATTGTTGCCTCAGACGACAGTAGTGTAGATACAGTAAATATAAATAAGGAAAGAATTTGTTTACTTTAAACAAGTCATTATCTCTTTTGTATGTACGCAAATAGTTTGACTTAAACATACCGATGGATGCTCTGATCTGATTGGATTAAATATTGAAATTAAAAAAAAATGAAAGCCTATATGTGATGAAATAAAAAAGTACAATCGATCACAACAAAAACGTCACCTACCGGATTTAACTATATCTAAGAATACCATACAATTTTTTATCGAAAGTCAAATTTACAAGGAAACTATTTACGAACACACGTACACCGTTTTTTTTTCTTTATAATATAAAGCAAAATACGTGCGAAATCGAGTGAGGTAACTAATCTATATACTTACAGGTTTAATATCACGATGTAGAAATCCGACAGAGTGTATCGAATCGATTGCTTTGAGTATTTGTAGTCCCAGTCTGAAAGCATTAAGTTTTAAGGCCATTACTTATTTCTCCTGACGAGGGGACGGACAGAAATGAACGCCTTTTATATTGACAACATTTTTAAAAACACACTCAATTATTAGATTAAAACATTCTATTAAGTATTTTTTAATCTTAGCAGAGAAACTCCACCCGAGTATACATGATTCGGGGGTGCATATCGGTTCACGTTCCTTCACTGTAAATACACCAAAAACAAAGTTTTCACTTCATAAAGTCGATATAATTTACCTACCTTAACGTAGTAGACAATGAAAACGCGCCACGGGGTTGAGCCCTCCTCAGCTCGGCCAGATTCCTGCCCTGGAGCTGCATCACTACATAGTTGAACCGAGCGTTTCTGCCGCATCCGATAAAACGGCAGACGTGCTCTTTACCTGCGAACGAAAGAGACAAAACAACTGTGTCAGTGTACCGTGCTATTGGCATGCAGTACACAGGCTTAAATGAGTTTGCTTGTTTGTTACGCTTTCACGCCTCAACACCTCAATACGTTATTCTGCGAAAGCCCATGATTAAAATTTAGGGTGGACGTTACTTCGCACTTCCGCTTGGAATTGTTTGGCCGCTGTTACGTCTTACTGCTTACGGCAAAACAATTCCAAGCGGAAGTGCGAAGTAACGTCCACCCTACTTTTTTTCAGCCCTTGTCCTTTTCTATAACGTCACGACACCGTGTATGTACAATTCCATGACACTCGTTGGAGTAGTTAAGACGCGAAAGCGCAATAAATAAACAAACATACACACTTTCGCATTTATAATAATAATAATAACAACAACTTTATTTCAACAAGACACACTATGACACCGAAGATTAGTCTTACAACATACAGTATTACTACACATCTATGTATTCAAGCGCCTGAACTAGAACGCACCTGTATCTCAGACGCTATTCTCGTCCCGTGACGTATCACAGTATGTCCTGGATGTGACTTACACATACATTTTAATTAAATTACAAAACGATATATAATGAATATGACATAAGGTACAGTGTGATTTATTTTTATCCTACTTTAAAATCATAATGTAGCAAGTTCGACTACAATATAGTGAACGTTACTTATTGTGCGACTACAAAATGTATGGAAAACAATTTTGTTTTTTTTTTCGAACTGACATACCCTGTTGACCCTGGGGCTTCTACATATTCACTGGACTACTATGGGGAGCGCTTATGGCACTCACCCGAAGGAAAACAAATGAAATATTTATCGACATACATATGTCTCTAACTAGCTCTTATATGATACGTGTATAAATATGCCTAGTCCATGTATAAAGGTATTATTTATGATTCAAATGACAATTATCGTACGAATACAAATATGTTTTCTTAGTTGTCTTCATATTTCTGTGTTTAAACCAGAATGACAAACGTAGATTAAAAAAAATGTATATTTAAATTAGCTGTACCTTGATAAGTTTTAAAAATAACATCTTGACTATGTATTCAAGCTGCACTACTATTTAAAATTATTTATATTCAACAACAGTATTTCAGAAAAAAACGGTCACCTTTTTAAAAATAAACATAATCAAGGATGACAGCTGATTATAAATGAGTAAATTTCAGGACATCAGAACGAGATAGATATATCGCTTCGTTTCACCTGGTCAGTCGAAAACTAATTACAATGTTAAAATAACAAGGCACGATATGTTACCTTGCAATTTCTTAAGAACAGCCACTTCCATTTTGAGCACCTGCTTCGGTTGCCTCGCTGATTCCACCTTCAGCGCGACCTGCTCCTGGGTGACAAGGTCCAGACCTTCGTAGATCTCGCCGAAACCGCCTCCACCGATTTTCTTCACCACCTTATCATTTACAAATACCATCGTTTTAATATCGATCAAGAAATCGATTGACTTTAATCGATATACATTTACAATCGATATGAACTAACAAGGAAACACACTACGATAATGTGTTCCGGCAGTTGCACTTGACGAGTCTCTTCTAGATTTAACGTGTTTATCATCTTGGGCCACATCGTCATCACGCTCAAGCCTATAAAGTGTTAAAAAATATTAATTTAAATTGATAATACCATTGTATGACGATGAAGAATAACATCATGACGAAACCTGAATCTGAAATATGTTCTTGTAGTTGTAGAAAAATATAGAACTGTGAATTTCTTTGTGTTTGAAACGCGAACACGTCGTATGCTGGCGTGGTGATTATGCCCATACCTTCCTTCGGGAAGAGGCCTATGGGTTCCTTACAGGCTGATATGATGTAGTAACCTGTCCCTGTAACGCTCATTAGCTTGATTGTGTGCAAAAGAGACATTGAGATTTCTGACGTGATGAGGCTTTTGGACCAACAGTGAGACTCTTATACACCGTCTTTATTATATCCTTAACCGAAAAGTAAGGCTAAAGAGCTCAGACTGTTACTAATGGACTCGATATATCTTTCGAGTTCTGGACCTCAAGGGTTCAGAACTGTGGCCTACCGTATACTGACCTTCCATCGTTCTTTGACCACGTGGCCCGGCTGCAGGAGATCTTCGGAAGCCATTGTGATGTGATGAGCGCGTCTCGAGGTGTCGCACCGAGACGCTTCGCGGGAGACGCGGCCGCCGAAGTTCGGTAGAGTGCGGGATCTGTAAAGATCCCACTTCTGAATGGACCGTTGACTTAAGAAAGTCAACTCCGTTTAGACTATAGTCTGATATTCCCCGAATCGAATCTAGACGTGATGAACCTTGAGTGACAAATTAATGACTTATTTTTAATTTAGTTCAGTTCAGTACACTATTTAAGTATTTATATATTAGGCTATCCGTTTTTACTAAGTTCAGTTCTTTGAGTTTGGTATCGTTCAAATCGTTAGTTTATGAGTAAAATGGGATACTTTTCCCATTTATTTAACATGGAGTTTTTTTTTTTCACTTTTAAGAAATTATTTTTTAATCTAGCTTGTTTTATTGAATAATTTTACAACATTACCAAACACTATTAATTTTCCCCCTACTATGCTCTCTTGGGATGGAGAAATTTTGATACGGGCGTTAAAAATGTTATTATTATTTCTTTTCAACTTCTGAAAGTAGCAACGTGGTAGTAACGCTGGCACGTTTCGCTAAACATATTCAAAAGCTTCGTATTCTCTCACGGGGTTCTGCCTGAACAGTGTGTAGTAAATATTCTTCCGATATATAATTAAATAGAATTAATGTAATATTAAATTACCTCAGTAGAGGGTTGGGCTGTACACGGAGCGCGCAGGCGGCTTCCTCTCGGCGTTCTTGCTTCTGAAAGAGATAGTAAAGGGGTAAAAAAAATACTATGTAACAATTGTGTGTTACTGTTAAAACACAATTTTTTTTGTTTCACGCTTTGTCCTCTGTACCTAACAGTCGGACTTCAAAAATTAGATTATACTCGCGGCTTCGGCCACATTTATGAAAATTTAAACTTTCCCTCGGGAGCAGTACTCTTTTTTGATGAATTAGGATGTTCTTTTCTGAGAATGTCCTCTGCTATACCCTGACAACGTGTACGGAAAATTTAACGATGACCGGGGAAACAATCAAACCTACATTCGTATTTGTAATATTAGTTAGGAATTGTGTATTTTCGTGGACATCGTTTTTATGCAAACTTCTGCATTTTACTAAAACCAAACAATTCATTACCGCAAATAACAAAAACGAGCGAAGTCGCAGGCGAAGTTAACACATTAAAAAGAGCAACCCACGGTACAAATAAATGAACTTACAATGGAAACGCATTGAATTATTTGCAACACTGTCTGCTCCATGGATTTCATTGTGACGTCATTCACTGAGAATATGCGACACGATTTTTTGAAATAATATTTTTAATAAAAAAAAAATACCGTGTTCACGTATTAACTTCGATGCAACTACTGGTTGTTTTACGAATTCCTTGCTCGTCCGAATACCATTTACGATCGAGGTACGAATGAATGAGAATTAACACCTTTTCGCTAGGGTTGCTACAGTATTGTTTTTTACCTAGTTAACAATGTATTTCACATGTGATCTAAAATTGAAATCAAACTGGTTAATCGTGCAATTTGTACGAGAATTAGCGATCTTACTAATGATTAGTTCATACTCGCGACACCGTCTGCGTGTTTTTTTTTTTATGTTATAGGAGGCGAACGAACAGGTGGGTCACCTGATGGTAAGTGATCACCGCCGTCCATAGACACTAGCAACACCAGGGGAGTCGCAAGTGCGTTGGCGGCCTTTTAAATATGTGGGCCTTTATCTCAACAACATATTTATGTACGGAAGTAAAAACATAAACGCAATACCGCTTGCCCCACTTCTTGATGGTAAGAAAACACACTTCAATAACTTCACATTAAAAGAAGCTATCGTGGTATTTTTTTAGATAAGGACGAAGTGTTTAACCAGTATAACAAAAAAAAAATCTATCAAGAAGTGTTTTCTCACACAACAACAACGGGCCTATACACAATACAATTTCATTTATATCAGAAGGTAAGTAAATGCTCGAATAAAACGAAAAAAAATTGTTTGTCTGTAAAGTCGGTTTACTGACGATAACTTAACGTTATAACGTCCTAAGAAAATATTGAGCAAACTGCATACTTTTTGCCGCAAGAGATAGATGCGTCGCAAGCCGAACCCTTAGGTCGACTGCCCCTCGCTGTCACTCGTTCTGCGCTCTCGCTTGCACACTCGGCTCAGGCGGAACGTGACAACGAGTCATGCTTTTTCGTGCGTGCAGCCAGCGTTCATCGATTTATAAGACGTTATCACGTCGAAATTAAGTATTTATTTTGCTTGACAAGGCGTTCAAGCCATTTGATATTTTGATTAAAAATTTATATATTATCGTACAATATTAATACAAATGTAATTCTTTTGCTTGTAGTACGCAAAGGCACAATGACTCATTCGTAAAACTATTAAGCTTTCTTATCCTTTGTTTACATTAACAGATGGCCAGATATGGTTGCTTTGTTTGTAATTAGGACTAGTAACTTAGTACGAGTACAAAGTTGAAGTGATAAATCAGTTACATAGCATATTCCAGTGTGTGAACAGTGTTTAGTAAGCTTGTGAATATGGTTCCTAGAGATACATTTACACTTAAAGAAAATATACATAGTTCGATAAATAAATATATATATACACGACACTCTGCTATTCTGGATATAGCGACGACATTAAAGTGATCCCTCCAACGTCGTTATAACCGAAATCCACTGTATATTATTTATATATATAAGATTAGTCAGCGTTATCAATGCAAGTGCATGAAAATTCTTTACAACTTCATTAGGACACGTCGACTTATCTCCACTTTACATGGATGAAAATAAATTTCCTCTAAACGTACTGAAAACCCTATCAAATAACGTTGTGTAGTTTAGACTTTAGAAGAACTAAAAGAACACACAGACAGACATGAAACGCGATTTTGTTTTATAATATACAGGCGATATATACATTTCATTTACGACACAACCCTAGCAATTACCATACATAATATTACGATTTTTATGACTTCGAACGACAGTCACAAACGTAAGCTCCGACATATATCTAACACTAATATCTCGCCCGCACTTTTGCCTGTGTTGGCTATAAGATTTGTGATCAGTTGTCTATTACTTATATATACGTACAAATAAAAGAATATCTATATAGATTTCGAGTCTTGCGTAACCCTTGGGATGAATAAATTATTCACTCATTCGATCCATAAAATGCTTACCGATGCCTCTTAACCAGTCAGACTGAATATACTTCAAAGAGAACTCCAAACGACTTCTATTCCTAGATTTGATTTACCTGTGGTTCATGACGTCGCTGTCGCTGCGCCGGCGCGGCTGAGCCCGATCCCTGCGAGGCGGTGTCCGCTGATGATGAAGACGACTCTGGAATTTATATATAAACGCTATAACATTAGCAAACATTGGTAAACTCTATGCAAGGTTCAACTTGACAGAACCACCATATAAAGCAGCAATGTTAGTTTCTATCTAGAAACTATGGTGGGCAGAAAGCGCTTCACGCATAAGACACTTCAAACTAACATCTTATGAGTAACGACATACCTATCAATGACTCAATAATTCAGACTACAATTGATTTAAAAATTCAAATAAGAACACAGTTATTCCATTCTTTTTGAGTTTTCACTTCTGTCGGCCGTCCTTATGACTGCCTGTGTTTCTTGTTATATGACTTTCTCCTCTCTCCTCATGACAAGTCCTTACCATTATAAGCGCTATTACTCCTCAATTTCTCTATTATTTGTGCTTTTTTTCAAACTCTTTCCGATATAATTATTATTAATTTTATCCTATCTAGTTACACAACACATCCACCTTAACATTCGCACATCAGACACGCGTAATCTTCCGTCATCAGTCTTTCATAGCCCAGCACTCAGATACAAGATGTTTTGAGTTTCAAGGGCATTCATGGGTCACAAGCTACTCCAGACACCTTTCACCGTTTCATCCACCCTACAATTCTCATATTCCTCGCATCCTTGTTTATGCCACCTTCAGTTTGGATCAATGAACTGAGGTACCGGAAATTGAAGCAGATTGGCAAAGATACACCATTCAAGATAATATGAAAAAAACCGGATGGACTACCGTAGTGGTAAATAAAAATTGTTCAGTGTTTGTTCAACTAATCATCAAACCAACATTCTTTAGTTTTTCTCGCCATTTCTTTAGCCCATTCTGGACCTCGGCAGTATTTTCTCCCGAAAGAACAATATCATCAGCAAACAGCATACACCATGGTGCTTTTATTATTATATACAGATTGTTTATTTATTTTTAAGCTTATAAGGTGTTTACAATTCGATTGAATACTAAAAAAAATAAGTCAAAAGGGCGCATAAATCCATTCACACACACATATATCGCAACCTTAGTAAAGTAAAGGCTTAACTTAGAAAGTCAATTTTTGGGAAACGACAAAGAACAAATCGACGATCACATTTTTTTTTACAAAATTAGCACTAACTCCCTGATTTGCAACGTCATTGCTATGAAAATTTACTCTTTCTGTGAGACACACCTTGTAAAACTATTTATAATGAGCCCTTCTATTGCAAAAACTAAAATACCTAAAAACCTCGATATGTGTGCCCTTACTTTATTAAGGGTGCGACATATACTCGATATTTAATCTTAAACGAACTTATCTAGAAATAACTTTTTGAATCACCCACCCACCCCCAAAGGAAATAACCCAGTTAAAAGTTATAAATGCAAACATGATTAATCTTTAAAGTGTCATGTCATCTTCAGAATTCTCACCCGATTTATTTGACTCCTGACGTATTTCCTGCTTGAAAGATGAATCCCTCTTGCAGGCGGATTCTTGCTCCCTGTAACAAACATAATATAATATGAAATTCATGGTAGTTGCGAACTTTATGAAACAACTAGCTGGTGTTCGCGACTACATTCACGTTAAAATGGTCTCCGTTTGATTCATGAAAATTACGTGTTCTATCTGGATTCATTACAGTTCGTCTTTAATTTGAACACGCTTGTATTAGTTTCCCCTGTATGTAAAACTGAATGCAACTGAATGTAACGGAATCTTTGAACGTAATTTTGCCCCTCTGTGAACGATCAGATTTGACAGAACACAGACAACGACAGAACTTTACATACTCGTCGAAGACCGATGACAATGTAACAATTCGATTCGCCAGGATTCATAAATTTCTTATCGTATCCTTTGCATGAATAATTTATAGTTTAAAAAAGTAAAATAAAAAAAAGTAAAAAAAAAATAAAAGCGTGGGGCTTTTAGAATAGTGACATTAATTTTCTCATCAGTAATTTTATTCTCATACTGAGAATTATTTTTTACTTTTTAGTTTGATTAACGCTAAAATCGTGTATTTTAGTTTTTTGAAGTAATACTTCTTTTGGCGCGTTAGGGAAAAATGATGAGAGTAAATTTTTACGATGCGCGCGCACACCGTCACGAAAAACCGGCACCCTGAACTTAGCTATAGTCAACATTTTATTCAAAACAAGTATGTATGTATTAAATACCTTTTTTCTATTGTTAGTGTCGTTTTTTCTACAAACGTAGAATAAGGCGAAAGATAAAATTTTTGAAAAGATTTTTATCTTGTTACGCCAAAGAAGTATGACTTCTAACGCGTTTACATAAGTACATACTACTTTTTTTTGAAACTGTAAATTATCCTAATTGGAATTTTTTCATAATTACTTAACCCCATCCAACCATTCTAACAATTTTAAGTCAAGCCACTATGAAAATGATATCGATAAGTAGCACAGGTAATATTTATGAAAAACCGACAAATCTGATACTAAAGCTCTCCTCATAATCAGTTCTGTTATTTAAGAGACAAATCCGATGGATCATAGACACTTTATTTTGATTTATACAACGTATGATTGTTATGCATTATGAGGCTATTAACATAAAGATGACGTCATAGTTCTCAATTCCACTATTATTCCCCGATACATATTTTTTGTATTTATTTATTTATTGTGTTATTTGTGAAAATTACAATCTATAACATTTTGGTAGTAATTAGCATAACAATCCATATAGCCTAGTTATATAACATAGAACAATAAGGGTAAATCCAATATGGCACGCGTGTAACATGAGGCATGTGATGCGAAATTTAGGGGCACGACTTTTCACCTTGCATTCCTCTGTAATTTCATAACCGCTCCCTTAAATGTTACCCCGTGTCAGGGTCTTTTTAGCTGTTCACTCAAATAGGTATCCATCTTAAGTTATAAAAACTATCACCTAGAATTTATTGTTCAGATCTCGTAACTATACTTCAGTGTCAATCATCATTGTAAGTTCAGTTATATTATTTCATTAATAAGATATATGACCAAATGATATTCTATAAACAGATTTGTAATACTAAAAAAAAAAAAAACAAAAAACCGAGCCCTTATTTTTGATACTATCCACTTCTAATATTGGAAAATAATCTTCTAGAAAAGACTATGCCCTCAGACATTCTAAGGGTGCCGCCTTCCTTTTCAATTTCAACGAAATTAATTACCACACGTTTAATGACTAGTTTTCTGAATAGAATACAGTAAGAAATCGCCTATGAAACCCTAGTTTCCTATTAAGGAATGTTTACACGAATATACAGTAGTATATATTTACTTTTAATAACATTACACAATATGTCAGTCATTTAATCTACTGTTAATCAAATTCGTAACGGCATACAACATTTTCGACATTATCTCTATAGTTTCTCAATGATAAATATCGTGAACTTGCATATTAGGACCACTTAGTAGTTTTTTCGCTGGCTATGATTTTACTTGCACTATTTCTGTACAGTTCCACAAAAATTAATAAACCTAAGATGTATCCCAAAAAATATTTTCATATAATTAATTTATGAATACCGCATCACCGTCTATCTGGCATGGTTTATAGATCTAGTCTCTTTGATATGGACGTTTCTGTCTCGAATATTTGCAGATAAAAATTACTTGGAATTATGCCATTACGTGTTCGACATGAGCTTTGTAAGTACAAGCTAATTAGGTACATCTGTACCCACGCGTTTCATTCTTCATAGACAGACGTAGACTATCAGTCTTGAAGTAACAACAGTTCAGAGGTAACGCGAGTTCGAACACCGCGCCGATCAACGTAGTTTCGAATCTTTACGAATGAAACGGAGCTATCGGTGAGGGAAAATATCGTGTTGAAGCCATAGCATGGTGGTAGGGCTTTTTCTAAGCCCGTCTGGCTAAGTACCATCCTCAAATTGAAAATCCGTCGCCAAGCACCCTATAGGTGTGCTTCGGCAGCTGCACTTGAGATACAGCGCTTCTCTAGGTTTATCGTAGTGTACCACCTTAGACCACATCAGTCATTTAACATCAGACTTAAGCGTTCGGTGAAGGAAAACATAGTGATGAAACTATAGTGTGATCATAAAGTTGGCACTCATCTAAGAACCGCAAGAAAAACTTAGTTAACTCATGTCAGTTTCTGCAGCTGCACTTGAAATTCAGACAACCTCTAAGCTTAGTGTCTTTAATGTCAACCGGAGATAAATTTAGGATCATCGAATCACGGTGTTCCTTGCTTGACTCTCTTAACAAAGAAGCGTACGGTAAGCTTGATATTAAGCGATCACCGCAGTCTACGGGCCCTTGCAACACTAAAACACCAAAAGTGTCGCCGTACGGTCCCATCATGAAGAATCCCATACTGTAAGCTACTATCAAAACCTTAGCAAGGAGTTCAATACATAATCGGAGTATTTACGGGAAAACACTCCTCTAAACGCATACTGCCTTCAACTGTTTAAGTTTCAGGGTTCGAGGATGACTCTATGTCGAGCGGTACAATGAAAAAAAGTAGGTGTTACTTATCATATCATCAAGGTGTGTCGTCATTTTGACTGAGCGTCTTCTGCGTTCGCCGCGAACTCCGGTGAAATTATAAATAGTCCATTGAAAAGTTACATTTGGGGTTGCGTTTTTTAGAGGACGCAATTTTATTTTTTTAATGTGTAGGGGAGGTCAGTGTAAAGCTAAAATCAAGTTTGTGGGGTCACCGCCCTTGTCCCACGGCCGCCATCTTGAAAATAGGGGTTGAAATGGTTATTACGATTTATCTCTTAAACTATTTATCTGATAAAAAAAAATATTAACATATTTTGTTGCAAATTTAATCCTCTACAACTTTGGTCCAGTACCTTTTTGTCGTAGAATTATAAATAAAAAAGTTATAAGCGAAAATGTTCACAAATTCGAGAAAAAAATTTATACTTTTCGATATATCATTTTTTTATCATTTTACAAAAAAATGATATCAGACCATTTTTGTAGATCGTTTTTTAAGGATTACCTTTTATAAGCAACATTTTTTAATTAAGTCAATAGCTAAGGTTTTACAGTGCTCCGAAGTGAGTATTATTTTTCAGTAGTCTTAACTATACATATATTATACGTGTGTAATAATAATGTGTCATCAGTTATTTTCTTTTTTTTTTTATTTCGTTATTATAATTTTCTTAATTTAATTTAATTTTCTTATTTTCTCATGATGGAATAATAGAAAAAGCACGCTTAAAAATTCTAAATGCTAATAAAAAAAAATAGTTTGCACTGAAGTTAAAATCGTGTCTAAAATCATTCGAAATCATCTTCACAATTAAAAACAGAATAAAATACATCCGCACGTAGAGAAATATGTAGCACAACTGAAAGATATAAGTTGAACGACAACTTCAACACAATATCATCAGCTATTCTTACAATAAGAGAGGTTAGAAATAATAATAATAATAATAGCAGGCAGATGTTCTTTTGCTCCCTCATGGTCACTAAGTATTTTCTACCTGGACAGCATTCTCAGTAACGGCCATCAAATTTAAAATTATTTTAAAAATCAATAATTGTAAAATTCTGTAATGGAGTGGAAAAGAGTCAATAATTCATTATTAATAATATTGCAAAATTAATAATTAAAAAAATTATAATAACAAAATAAAAAAAAGAAAATAACTGATGACACATTATTAGTACACACGTATAATATATGTATAGTTAAGAGTACTGAAAAATAATACTTACTTCGGAGCGCTGTAAAACCTTAGCTATTGACTTAATTAAAAATGTTGCTTATAAAAGTTATTCCTTAAAAAACGATCTACAAAAATGGTCTGATATCATTTTTTCGTAAAATGATAAAAAAAAGTTATATCGAAAAATATAATTTTTTTTCTCGAATTTCTGAACATTTTCGCTTATAACTTTTTTATTTATAATTCTACGACAAAAAGATACTGGACCAAAGTTGTAGAGGATTAAATTTGCAACAAAAAATTCTCATAATTTTTTTTTATCACATAAATAGTTTAAGAGATAAATCGTAATAACCATTTCAACCCCTATTTTCAAGATGGCGGCCGTGGGACAAGGGTGGCGACCCCACAAACTTGATTTTAGCTTTACACTGACCCCCCCTACACATCAAAAAAATAAAATTGCGTCCTCTAAAAAACGCAAGGTAAGGCCTAAAATATGTAACATTTCAATGGACTAAAAGGCAACTTAAAACAACAACGATAGAGATACAACAAAAAAAAGAATGCTCGTTCGAATCGTTGGTCCGTTCACATCTCTATCAATATTCCTCACGGTCAAACAAACTATTAACTATAAAGGTGACGTCATACTCTTGTAACTACTCAAGTTACACTGCTTCGATTCGTTGGTTGGATTTTAATTCGTGCTGCACATATTTCTTTTCACTATTCGATTGTCTCCGACCGCAAACACTCTCGACGTTTATACAAGCCAAGTACCGGTACTAAAAACATCCCAGTCATCAAGAAATGTTAGCAAACAGCTTTTTTTAAACTTTATCAGTATTGTTTATAATAGTACGATTATAATATATAATGAGGTAGAGTTAATTTTGTACTCCCAATATATTCTTGATGATCTAATGTATGTCCGCAAAAACTTAGATAAGCCGAATTTAATAAAAGACAGACGTAATTTAGATACTAGAAACAATTATAAATTGGTCATTCCATGTTTTTCCATCTTTTTAAGGTTCACTAACAGCAGTAACTGTTGTTTAGTTAATAGTGTTAAGTTTTATAACGAAGTCCCAAAGCATATTACCGATTTGCCAGACTAAGTTCAAGTTTGTAGGTGGTAGAGCTATGCTGAAATGTAGGTGGTAGAGCTATGCTGAAATGTAGGTGGTAGAGCTATGCTGAAGCTATTACTGGTTTCAGCATGAATGGGTCGGATCGTCCGGGGTAGTACCACCCTCTCACAGAAAACCGACGTGAAGTAACAGTGGCTGCACTGTTGCATTTCGTTCGGTCAGTGAGAGTGCCGGAGGCCCACATATTTAATAGGCCGGCAACGCACTTGCGACTCCCCTGGTGTCGCTAGTGTCGATGGACGGCGGTGATCACTTAGCATCAGGTGACCCACCTGTTCGTTTGCCCGCTATGATATAAAAAAAAAAAAAAAAAGCACCATGTCAAGCAGGTTTTAATGTGTAAAGACTATTTATTATAGGGTGGATCAATATGTGAACGATGGTGATGTCTAGAAATTACGCCCTTCTCTGTACATCTATGTTCGACAACATATGTATGACGGAAAGAGAAACTAGATCAAGTTTGTTGCCAGTTCTTCTCGATGAGAGTGGGTTGTTTGTCCGAGCTGATGGTAGTTTTGCCGTTCATAAGCGAGTTCTGAGAACTCCTGAATTGAATAAAGTATGTTAGATTATGACATCGCCTTGCGACAATAAATCTTGTTTTGTATGGATTCGTGAAATTACCTATCCGGTAAATCTGAAAACTAATTGAAATCTTAATACACAACTTGGCACTATTACCAAAAAATCATTTATTTGTCCTAATAAAAGTGGGATCACTATTTTATAATCTTTCTTAGCTTCTTTTGCTGCTAGAGGCAAACGAACATGCCGGTCACCTGATGGTGAGTGATCACCGCTGCCAATAGACATTTAAGACTTGAGGATAATCACAGATGCATTGCTGGCCCTGAAGGAACAAATAGGTTCGTTTCTTGAAGGTTTATAAGTGGTATTAGTCCGGTAACACTACGGATGGGAGTTCATTCAAAAGAACAGACATACGTGGGAAAAACGAAAGAGACAACCTCACAGTAGACGACTTCCAAGCATCTATGAGACACGACTCGTCCTTCAGCTTTTGTGTCTAAATCTATTCTACGTAACTTTCTCGATTATAATATTACAAACTGATACTCGAGACATCGTTTGCGTTATTATCGTAACAATATATCTTATATACAAAGGGAAAGAAATAAAAAAAAATACAAGCAATGTTATCCGTTTAGTTTCCCTCTCCTGCGTATGCGCACTACACCACTTCTCCACGGCAAGAAAACACATCTTTTACACAACTTTATATTAAACGAAACTATCGTCATATTTTCTCACAGAAGAACCAAGTGTCTATGACATATAACAAAAAAAAACATAATCTATCCAGTAATTCTCAGTTATATAGAAGTTTAGACGGCTATTGAAGATGTACAGGCCGATCATAACTTTAAATCCCAAATAAATATTACATAACAAAATAAATTGTTTTCAAGTGAATGTAACATATCTTCGAATTCAGTTCCACCTAATTAGAAAGCGCCCTAGCAACATGTTAAATTAATTATTTCAAATGCAAACATTGAGCTGCCCTATATTGACATCAATAAATATTACCAACGCAAGTCATCCGTGAAGATAAGGTTTCAAATTTATGTCCTAAACTATTGTAACGTTCATATTATATCTTTAGAATGATACCTATAAAACGATTGTATGTAATATGTATGTAATAGGAAAGCGGGGAGTTAATTGGCATTCGTACCCAACTAGTATATGTATTTGTTCACAAAAACTGCTCGATATATTTCTCCATAATTTTTGGAATTTATTGAAGTTTGCTCCCTGAGAATCGATTTTTAAATAAGGCGACCGGTATAAAAAAAATACGAAGAATAAAATGTAGTAATCGAATGAGACAGCGTTACGTTTTCTGTGCGCAACCTATTATGCGCGCCTTTCACAAGATGACAGCTTGAGATTAATACAATTTTTAAAATCCGAACTTAATTCAGATTATTGTTTCTGATAGAACACTGGGGGTGACGAAGTATGGTTCTACTTATGTCAAATGTTTGATGTAGAATATTTTGCCGAATAGTCATAAAAAAATGTTAATAGGAATTAAATTATATATACCTTCCTTAAGTATTTTCATGGATGCGTTTATTTGCCCTTTGATGTGATATCGGTCTTTTTTTTAGACTAGTAAGCCTTTTTTGTGCCTGTACAAAGACAAAACTTCTTAAGGTGTAAACTCCAGTCATGCGTCGGAGCTGACGACACACACACAATTTTTTATATACACTTTTATAATGACAGATGAACAACATGACATATTAAGATCCCGCCAAATTCTCCTCTCTATATCATTTGCTTAGGACCATTCAAAAATAATTCTTGTGTTATATTTGCATACATTAATATATGTTGATAAAACTTGGCGATACCGCGAAATTCTAGTGACAAACACATTATCTATATTTAGCGGCTGTCCACCCATAACCTTCGTCACATCCGGACAATAAAAAACATTGTCATATATATATTTAATAAATTTAAACAGACAGACATTCTATTCTATACTTATCAATATAAATAAAAATTGTGTGCGTCTGCTCCGACGCACGACTGGAGTTTCCTCCTTAAGAACGATTGTCCTTTGAACAGGCACAAAAAAGGCTTAAAAGAATTAAAAAAAAAGACCGATATCACTATCAAAGGGTAAATATACGCATCCATGAAAACTACTTAAAGAATCTATATATTTTTATTCTATTTACATTTTTAAGACTATTCGGTAAAATATTATACATCAAACATTTTACATAAGTAGAAGCCATACCTCGTCCGTCCCCAGTGCTCTATCAGAAACAATATCCGAATTAAGTTCGGATTTCAAAAATTGTATACAATAGGTTGCGCAAAAAAACGTAACGCTGTCATTCGATCACTAAATTGTTCTCTACAAATTTTTTACATACCGGGCGTCTTGAATGAAAATCGATACATAGGACATAAACTCCAAAAATCAATTACGGAAAGTATGTAATTACATTATAATTCTTCAAAACGGCTGCATCTTTAACTTTTTTAATAATGGCATCTCGTAAATACGAATTCTGCCAGTGTCAACTCAGTCATGGGGCAGTCACCGGCTGCACCTATTTGTCTGATCCTTGTTTTATTGCCGATTTGCTGTACTGTAAGTTTAAGCGTCATGTCAAGCGGGTTTTTGGTGTCAAAGAGCTATTATAGAGTGGATCAATATCTGAACGATGGTGATGTCTGGAATTCACTTTTCCCTGTGCATCAATTAAAAACACTTGTAACGAGTAATGTATTTTAAATATGCATCTATATGAGTTAAAAAGATAAAGGCGTTTGTATTTTGTGCGACATCGAACTATTAGCGAGTATTAGGGTTCAAAGAATCTCCAAATAAAAACATGAGTGAAATATAACAAATATTTTAGACGACATTATAAATTTAAAATTAAAATAATTTGCAACAAAAAAAAATGTTTTGTGCGACGACACGAAGCATCATAGAATTTGACGTTGGTAACTTTGACGTTCATAAGCGCTTTCTCAGGGCCTAAACTGAATAAAGTATTTTTGATTTGATTTGATTCGATTTGACGACTTGTAAATATCAAGGTACCAAGAAATATATCCTATATTATTTAAAGATTTATGGCTCCATATTAGTAAACTGCATCAGTGCCGAGCCGGGAGAGATCGCTAGTTTAATATTAAAACCTACTTGAGACAAAGTGGTGCCGATAAGATAATGTAATAATACCTAGTAACATATGACATTATGATCTATTTTGTGATGATAATTCGCGGACACTGTTATGAATTGTATTCGAATTACTGTACATACATGCCCCTGCACTATTGGCGATAGTATTTTTTTATACTACACAGATCTTAGACTTCAGTCTCACCTGATGTTAACTGACGAAGTGGTCTAAGATGGTATACATGCTAAACTGTAGAAATTTTCAATTACAACTGCCGGAACACAGCTATAGGAGCTCGGCGATAGACTTTCAACTAGGTGGTAGCTATTCAACCCGGCATTAGCAAAAGCCCTATCATATTCGCATGGTTTCATTCATTCGCGATATTTACCTTCACTATGGCTTATTCGCAAAGATTCGAGTTTGATAGACGCGGTGTCTGTCAAATCGCTTATGCTTCAATAGATGGCGCTGTACAATTTCTCTGTACAAGTTGTATCCCGATGTCAAAGGGAACACCGCATTAATGACCCTATCGGTACTTGTTTACAATTTAGAATTCCTACATCGCAAGGAGATTTCTGAACCCAGTCGATGTCGTTAGGTTATCATAAAAATCGAGTCCAGAAAAGATCAAACTAAATACAAAATTCTATCGACGGTTAAGCAAGCCCTGACAGTGTCCAAACACACAACCACTGAGCGGGTCATTCTAGAACTTTTAAACACAGCTGGGAACTTGTGAACAACGTTTTCGAAAGAGTTAATATTTCATTTTTGGCAACTATAGCACATAACTAATAATATAGCAATAATGAATTACATTGTTGTGTTATTTTACAACAATCCTTATTATAAATTGCTATCAGTTATTCTGCTGTGGGGTAATTTTGCTATTTTGAATAGTATTGCAGTTTGTAACCATTACCCGGTAATAAAATGAATATTCCCTGTTCATATCACTGCTTTGAATGTAAGTAACGTGAAGTGCTCTCCCTTTTGGATATTGCAATCATATCGGCTAACAATTGTAATTGTCAATAATAATAACGGATAACGAATTATCAACAGCAGATTAATAACGCCTTCAATAATCTGTTATTAATTGCGTATGTAGGATTATATTATTATTTACACTGTAAACTAATTAACCAGGAATTAATAAAAGCAAAAACAAGTACCACTAATTGGTTATTATCTTTAACATACGAGGAGACAGAAAATATTCTTCATATACCCTCATAAACATTTATAAAAATTGCAATTAAATATAATTTTTAGATCGATGTACAAAGATACACGAATTTACTACATACGTTCTGTGTGCTATAATATATTATGATAACCGTGTGTGTATGTGTGTGTTTAAATACCTATATTTTTAATTATTAATATTGTTTAAAATTACTTGTTTCGTCTTTTTTTTATTTTGTTAATTTTAATTAACTTCATCCATTAATAAGTAAGCCACTTACGGCACTGCTGACACTATATAAATTTTGTAACCTGGTTTTGGTTGATTACCCGCGACACAGGATTTGGTTCCTAGTGCGGGGATCTACAGTTTATTTTTGTATCCGGTAATATTATTTTGGTTAATAAAAACTTTTTATTTTTTTATTATTTTGTTCTGATAACGATTATCTCTGTTGGCAACCCACAGGTTTCATATCATACACACGAATCGAGCGTTTTAACGTTTGGTCTGAAAACGCGTTTAAGGTACCAATGAATCACAGTCGCATTTAAGGCGAAAACATATTTTATTTTTTGCGTGATAACTATGTAGCGTGTTTCTAAATAATTATTTCAAATCACACGTTTTTCTCGTTCGTTGACGTTAGAACAGTCCCCTTAATAGATGACATCGTCCCACCTAATAGAGTATAAACCCACCTCGCCTTTTAAAAAGGAAAGTTTAAACAAGCGTTTGAACTTATTTTTCAAATTAATTACTACAAGATTTTGCTCACCGCTTCACTTGCGGTGATGTGGAATTAACCTATCCTTCATGAACAGTAAGTAGCCCCTTTTTCTGTAGCCTTGACAACGTGCATGCAAAATAACACCATGATTGGTGGAGTAGTTAAAGCGTAAAAGCGTAACAAACAAACAGACAAACAAGCTCACAATCGCATTTATAGTATTAGTAAGGATTGTGTCTATTATATAGAAAATGAGGGATATTATACAGAGATAAGGGGAAGCCTTTCAATAAAAATCCGTTGCCAAATTTCGAAGAACTAAGGTAACATACAGAAGAACACGAAGTGCGACTTTGTTTTATAAAAGTGTGTGTGTGTGTGTGCTTATGACCACATGAAAGAAGTGAACTATATACGTTATTTGTATACTACGTTATACTATTACGTATAACCCGTTTCCAAATCCCAAGTGGTCACTCATCCCAGTGCTAACCGCGCCCGACGTTACTTAACTTCAGTGATCGGACGAGAACCAGTGTTTTCAATACTCTACCCGACACAGCATTTGTGATTACCCTCGACAGTTTCCTCGCGCAAAAAGGTTGTCGATCAGAATTTCAAACGCAAAAGAAGTTTAATCGGCCAGCTTGTAACGAATAAAAGAAAACCAAAGTATCTTCTGCCATAGTCCCATACCAAAAAATAATTGCATTACTTATAAACGATTGCATTTAAAATTTGATGCATCATATCATCATTAATTAGTATTCTTGTTCTCTTCGTTTCAACCTTTTTTCATGTCTTGTACACGTCGCGTTCATGTCGGTTTTTAATAATACGACCGAGTTTTGTGAACCTTAAATAAATAGCATGTCTTAATATATGTGTATATATTTATAATATATAAATTACGTGTCACATTGCTTGTCCGCAATGGACTACCTAAGCTACTGAAACGATTTTAATAAAATTTTGCACACTGTATGCAATTTCATCCATCTTGAAAGATAGAATAGTTTATATCTCAATTTATAATCGCAATACCATTTTATTGCGAATTATTAATTTATTATTATTAACAAAGAGTCATGATTATCTCTGTTAACTCGATAAAATTCTAACAGATGGCGGTATAAGGTAATTTTTTGAGTGGATTGAGTAAGTATCTAATAGATTGCGCCATATTAAAAGTACAAACGTTTTATGTAACCTACAATTTATTAGTATAAACCACGTATATTTTTGGTACTACGACAATCGGCCACGTGTTCAGCTGAGGCTAAATAAGTTAAATTGACATTATCGTAAACGAAATACTGTGCAATTAAAGTATTCTTAGTTTTGCAAAACACAGTAACGAATGGCCAGGTGTGCTAGTAAAGTATAGAAATCTAAGTAATGGCGACCTCAATAATACGACAGTTCATTAAATGGTAATTTTGACGTTCATAAGCGCTTTCTTAGGACCTAAATTGAATAAAGTATATTATGAAATGGTTCATTGATATAAAAAAGAAACAAACTAAATTTGATACGAGTCGCAACAACGAGGCCGCGTTCCCTGTTTCTGTTCAAAACGAATCGCGCAAATAAAACGCGCGCTCGAGCGCCTGTCGTGTGAACCGTGCTTAAGATAACCAAGGACTCAGCTGAGAATTGTCCAACTGAGCGGAAATTGATCAATAGCCGAAGTTACTTAATTTAGATTACTTATTTGCCTAGGTGTTATAATTACTTACGCTTTGTTACGCTTTTACTAAGCCTTATATACTCAAGCGATGATCATGCAATTAATTGTACATACACGTTGTCAGACGTACAAAAAAAATGTCACTTCCAGAAATTTACACCAAGATTAACGCGACAGAAGCCGCGAACAAAAGTTAGTAGACTACTACTACCATCTATACATACAATAAAACTATAAATTGTACGTGTAAGTACTTTTAACATTTTTATGAAAAACAATATTACAAGTGACTAAGAACAAGTAATTAAATATATTTCAATCATTTTTCGAAATATTTGTCTATCTGATTATTTGTGCACGGATCACTGCTAAAGTATAACGCTTATGATAAAAATTTACCAAGAAATTATAAGGCATACCCCCGAGTAACATCTAGTTTTTACTTCGTTTAAATCGGTTTACTCTATCAAAAGATATTGTAATTCGGATGACGAGGTGAGTTAAGTACGAAATAAAAATAGGTAAGCAATATGCATTTCTATCTCATTAAAAAATTAGGTGTTTTGTAGTATATCTCATATCTCCTATATTTATATAAATATGTATTATAGAGGTATTTTTTTGTTTGTTTTTTTTTAGACACTTGGTTCTTATATTAAAAAATATCACTATATGTTAATTTAATATAGATTTATTTAGGTTTTAAGAAACTACGGCTTATATACGCACTACGCGTTCAGCGATGTGTTAAGTAGGGTAAACGGTGTGATGCGCATGCACAGGAATGATAAAGTAAATCGATAACATTGTTTACAAAAAAAATTTGTAAACAAATTACATTTATGCTTACAAATTTTTACATCTTTTCCTTTGTAAATAAAATATATTGTTAGGATAATAAACAACACAGACGAAGTTACGGGTATCAGCTAGTCATTTATAAAAATATTGTTTAAATTGGCCATAGACGATAACAATGACAAGTAACTTTGTAATAATCCGTTTATCTGCAACCGTTACGAGTTACATAAAGATAATGGCATGGGGTATCCATTTATTAAAATTCAATCTCAGATGAAATCGCGGGCGACTAATAGTTTTATCATAATTATGTACTTCAAAGCGATTAGAAGCTTAACTAAGTTATTTACTTAGTAACTTATATATTTGTAACTAACAAGCACCATAATGTGGCTGCGCTACCAACTAAGCGTGCGAGATACGTTGGCGTAATGTTCCTTATAAGTTATATGGTAAAACGCCATATGCGGTCAAGTGAGATTCTTTTAGAACTGGGAGTGAAAGTTTTAATATTCTCTATAATTAAGGCGCATAACGAAAGAGTAGACCAATCAACATCATTAGTTTTTTTATAATGTTTTACGGTACATTCATTTTATGATTTTTTATTACTCTAATTGCATAATATTTTCAGTGTTAAGGTAATGCTAGTCCTATACCTACGCGATAAAGGCAATCAAAACTTTCGCACACTTTTGTAATTCCGATAATAATACGATATAAGCGTTTCCAAGCTCCTTTGATGTATGTAAGAACCGTGGGCCCAGTTACCGTGTTGCGTCTACCGACACTAAGTCCGATAGTTCGTAATGCATGACGATAATGTCTTACCACCCCTGCTTTTATTGCGACCATAGACAAAAACTTCGTAGTGAAGTACTTAATATGTGTCTTCACCCAAAAAATTGTCTACCGAAACAAACGATGTAATGGCTCAATAAATTGTCAAAATGACGCTTCGGTCGCTAAAGGGCGTTGTTTACCAGTAATTAATGTTGTATGTAATTAAAAATAGCCGAGTGCTTATAAGAACAAGATTATCAAAGAACCAAATTCAGTGTCTTTTTTGGAAAATCGGTATGTTGTTTCTGTTATTATTTTCAGATTTAACTTTGGCAGGACATTTAGCGGAACGTTTTGTGTTGCAGTGAAACATGGCAGCGGCCAATACAGACACGCATAAGTATATCGCTCTGGCAGATATTACCCTTGATGCACGGTGTCCATAAACCAATCGGACACAACATGTCCTACCACTTGTCAAAAGGGCCTCAGACCAGACAAGCTGTTCCGTGTTTCTTGAGTTTCGACGCCGAAAGACCGGCAGAGCACTACATGAGAGGCACTGACTGCCGGCCATCTCCCAACGGCCTCCAAAGGGAAGGCATTGTCAACAGACGATGTGTGAGGCGATACACTGGCCTGTTACGTGCGCCCAAGCTGAATCAATAGAAGATGGGTCGGGAGGCCAATCTCATCATTGCACTAGTTAGAAGTATCTAGGATTGTACCAGACTACCTCTCTTTAGTGCAGTCCACCGAAACAATGCGATGTATACTGCCGCAAATCCCGTGTTGTCGCAAGTTGCGCGGTGGATGGTAAATCGTTGGGTCTTAGTGAGTAGGAGTTTCACATAACCTTCTTGCTTCCCTTAACAGTAAGGGAACCATACTGGGTTTCCAGAGTTAAAAAAACGTTTAATGGCAATGAATATTATTAACCAAACCCCGTCGGATCGAACCAGTGATGCAATCACTGCTGCTTGTCAAAATGACAATTACTGCGATTTTACCTAATCACGGTAGCTGTGAAATGCTAATTTTATTTCACGCACGATAAACGTTGCTATAATTATAACGCCCTAAGTGATATATAGAAAAATTGTGTCAGATTTCGGCATATTTTAGTCTAAAAACATCATTCACTTTATTTTTCTAAAATGTTTACACTATTTTTAACCCCTTAAAAAAATAATTTGTGATATTTGCCGAAACACCCCTCTCTCCACTACGTGAAAATAAGTGAGATTCGGCTTGACCCGTCCCCTCAATCTATCACGTAATTAATGGGTGCTTCCTAAGGATCGTAAACTAAGATTTTTTTCCAAACTGACTAACGCTATTGGCTTATGGCGCTTCAGCCGCATAGCAACAACCTCAAGAATGCAAAAGTGGTCGAACCTCGGCTTGGGATGTTGTCTTGGTTGCAACATGCGAATCTCACTAGGATAAACTAACTAAAGTTATCATACGTATGAGAATTAGTGAGACACATATGTATACCAGCATGTGTGCCTCACGAACTCAGACATATATTTTGGATCTGATAACTCCACTAACCGAAATTAACCAAACTCGAAAAATATGGAGAAAAAAATAATAATATTAACTGTTTCTTATTTTTTCTTATCACTAATAATACTAATTAAGTTCATCAATAGGTACCTAAACAAAACAATATAGAAAAGAAAATTGCTTGACAAATATGGGAGTAAACTGTACTGAACTATTTTATCTTCCCCTATCTATAATATAAAAATGAATCGCTAAATGTGTTGCTAAGCGCAAAACTCGAGAACAGCTGAACCGATTTCCCTAATTCTTTTTTTAAATATTCCTTGAAATACGAGGATGGATCTTACGGAGAGAAAAATTAAAAAAATTACCTGGAAAAGTCTTAAAACGACACTTTTCTATACTCCCATACAAATGATTCGTAATAATACTTAAAAGTCAATTTGAACTTTAATACCATACCATAAAGTTTAAGTGCTAGTGGAGACGTTCCGGGAAGGCAAAACAATTGAGTGACGTTAGTATCGTATAAATATGAATGTCAATATTTATAGGATGGTCCTGAATAGCAGAATAAGTATTAAAAAATCGAGTGTTAGGCGTTACGAAGTTCGCCGGGGTCAGCTAGTCTATATATATATTTTAATAAGAGAGAAATAGAAATAAGGTAGCCTTCCTAGAATTTTCTTAGTAGAGACTATAAGAACTGAGGCCCTTATCTCTCGGCAACTGTATACTCTTGTTCTGGAATATTTTGTCTGACTGCACAAATAAAGGAATCTTCAAATGTACTACTTTTCATTCTTAATTAATTCGTTTTCTAATCGAATGTACCTAGGCAATGTTCACTTTAGAAAAGTTTACAGCTACATATATTTCTACTGTAATGAAATAGTATTCACCCTAGTCAAGTACAGGCACTGACACAAGACTTTACAACTCAATCCTCGGGATATAGCAAGTTACGATTGACCTCAAGACTTTTTTTACCTAACATCAGGTCGGACTACATGCCCACTTAGATTAGGCTTAGAAGACATATGTAAATATATATTTTTTCTTTAATTTTAGACTAGTAATGTTACTATATATTTAGCTATAGTTAATAGTTCAACCTTAGAATCTTATGGGGCCAAGTGGTTTGGCAAGTTAAATGTCAGATATCTGCAGAATTGTACTCGGGCATGTCCAACTCGTTTTTCATAATTTGTATACATTTACTAATTTAGATTGGTAACCGTATTAATTGATGAAGGAAACCTGAACCTGAGAAATGTTATAGTAGTACCACCATACATGGGAAAAATATAGAACTTTGAATTTCTCAATATTTGAAATCACTAATATATCTTGAGCTGGCATGGTGATTATACCTATATCTTCCTTTGGAAAGAAGTCTATAGGACTGCAGTGAGTCTCTTACAGGTTTATGTGTGACATATATATATGAACAAAAGGCATTGATACTTAATACTATGTGAACCATTAGTTATACTCAGAAAGTACAGTCCCCTCCAACTTTTTGACTGCTTTGAATATCCATACACCAAATAAAATTTTGGTAAAAATCTATACTATATTATATGTATAACATTGAGACAACTTAAGAATAAATAGATACCACTTTGAGATTCCTATTATAATATTTTAACTTTGTATGACACACTTGACAATAATATGTGCAAGTTCAATCCTACGGCTACATTCAGAACAGCCAAAAAGATGACGACTGATGAAGACTACCTATAACAATTCAACATTTATATATATATATAGCAATTATGAAAACATATCACAAATTTTTCATATACTTTGAATTATTAAAATTATGGTAATAACCTTAATAATACGATTTTCTTCATTATAAAAAGGACATAACTAAATCTTATGTGCAAAGCTTTTACAATATTTTATCTCTCCGTGTTTAATCGATTAAAATAGATAATGCAAGTGCTATGTGGACTTAACATATCACAGTCAACATGCCAATTGCTAACATTCAAGATTTTTTTTACTCATTCCACAATTGCAGTTATAATATTCCAAAGAACTGAAGCATAATACCCGCTTTGTATGGGTATATAGGTTGTGTATTAATTAAAAACAAGTAGTTGATATAGTTTCCTGAACATACATTCTTACTTTTTACATATGAAATAATATAAATAAAGTTAATTCAGTTATTATTATGTTTAAATAAAATGAATTAAATTATATTCATATATAAAATGACAGTAATTATTCATATATTAATATCAAATATGTTTTATTGGCAATTCCAAAAATAAATCCATTAAATAAAAAGGCTAAAAAGAACATTCCTCCACAAATTAATTTAAAAAAGTATGTTATAAGTACAGAGAAAAACTAAAATTAAACTACACTACGCCAGAAAGGAATAGGGATATAATATAATAATAACCTGACCATATTTTATTCACTATATCGCCTTATAACACCGCATTGTTACGTCACTATTAAATGCGGCCGGGTTATAACAGGAACGGGATGAATACACTACGGCTAACCCACCCACTAATAATCGATTTTTACTCCAGAACGGTGATATTATTTGTTCAGTATTGCTTTATATTAAAAATTTATAAACATTTTTCTGTTAATCTTTAAATAATTATTTAAATGAAAACAAAAACAATATACTAACTTACCGAAGAAAATTTTATGGTTTCGGAGATTTGACAACGAACAAAATTAGAATCGTTCGATATTCACAAAATAAACACTTTTGTAAGAAACTTTTCTTATAGTTATACACGTTAAAGGTTAGTAAAACGGTGCGTATGTATTTATGTCCGTCGGCGACATATTTTTTTTATATTTGCCGTAATTTTAACTGAGAAGTAACATCGATCGAGTAGCCATGACAGATACGTTTTCACTGTGTGAAGTTCGCCACGATCGCTCAGCTGACGGACGGAGTTTTTTTTTCGAATTGTCGCAATGAAGTCAGCTGTGAGCGTTCTTGTCGCCGCGCCGACGCGAGGTCGCTAACCCTAGTGATACAGAATTAGGTAGTCTGAAAATGCACTCTCGCTTCTCATTTAAGCAATTACCCGCTCTTAAAATTACCGGAAAATTATTTATATATATTAATATTGGGCATGCTTTTTAAGAGTTTAAAAATTTTATTTCAGTCATTTTCGTGTCGGTGACGCCATCTATGAATACTGATTTCAATTATTTCCATAAAAAAAAATTGCGCAATAGAGACAATGAAGATAATATACAATTTTAATAACCAGTAATGTTTAATTTAATAATAATTAGCAGTACATGTATACTTTTATGAAATGTTTTGTGAATAACATTGTAGTGTTATAAATTATTAATCCAGCTTATTTTTACTTACCATGGGATGGCGTGAGCCCAGTCCAATTGGACTCTCCTTGGAGCCACGAGAGACATTTTATCTTCTAGCTCGTTCAGTTTTGTTAGCCAAATTCAACTTTCACAAGAAGAAATGGTAATCTTTTAAACAATATTCTTTAAGTTATCTTACATGATAAGTGTTTCGTCAACATGTTTCTGTATTTTGTTATTTGTGGCTTTAGGAAACCTATCCGGATTTTCGTTTATCTCATTTCGTCTCTTCTTCACGGGTAATCAAAAATATTGATTCGTTCTATAATATTAATTTCTAAACGCAAATATTTATGTTGACTTCGTGACGCGGTGTTGTGACCTGAAACAATAAAAAATATATGTACATACAATTTTAAAACATTATCAACATTTATTTTCATATTTTATTCAAGCAGATTTCGGTATATAATCCAGTAGCATATTACTACATTGACACTGGCAGCCACCTGCGGCTTTGTCTGTGTTTTCTGTATAAATGATGACACAATAAATATTATATAACACGGTTTATGTAGCTCACGACGAGATGGCTCTAAATCGCAAAATTATTACCAACTTATTTGACACTTATCGCAACATTTTGGCCCATTTCTATAATATGTTTACAAATTATAATGTATATTTTACACTGGTGTAGATTACCGTAACCGTTTTAACAAAATTCATTCATTACCTTTTGCGTAAAATAGTACCAAAGTGTCTTGTTAATAATATTCATAGGGTTTTTTTTTGGAAACCAATCTTTTAGATTATTAGAGCCATTATCGAGTAGGTAATAATATTACAAGTGTCTTATGATAATTTCAATGTTCTAACAAGTTTCTGTGGTATCTCAAAATTGATGCTCCATGGCATTCTTTTCCATACATTTATGGAAAATTAGCAGGCCCGGGGGACGTTGTTCTGCCCTGATAATAAAATATATATGAAATGCTTAAGGTAACGAATGTATTCAATTTGATAAGGATTAATACCGTATCCGTCTAAATAGCATTCCAATTACCTCATTGTATGTGACCATGTTTTTAAAAGAGAGATGGGTATAGTAAGCTATCCTTAAAAGATAGGTATATGCCATCGCAGACTTTTTGTAGAACCATAAAGGAGGAATATCTCACTATGCATTGTTTTGTTATATCTCAAATAAATTAGGCTGCGGTTTTGATGAAAACACCCGAGCGGCCTGACTTTTTTCAAGACTTCCAACAATTATCGTTATATTTTAACCAATTTACACAAAACCATGACAAATTATATACTCTATCTATTGGTGAAGACCGCATTACAATCCGTTTAGTAGTTTTCGAGATTATCGCGAACATACAGACAGACAGACGCAGCGGACGACTTTGTTTTATAATATGTAGTGATAACCGAAGTAAACTAAAATGTCATTAATTTT
Source organism: Antheraea assamensis (assembly GCA_035772565.1). Taxonomy (NCBI): domain Eukaryota; kingdom Metazoa; phylum Arthropoda; class Insecta; order Lepidoptera; family Saturniidae; genus Antheraea; species Antheraea assamensis. The sequence goes on from JAQQSE010000107.1 coordinate 1,143,930, forward strand.
CCAAAAAAAAAATGGAGTAAAATAACACTAGGTTATAAATAGAATATAAAAACCTATTTATGATAAACTAAAATCCCGCCAAAAACTCCTAATAGGAATTTATGATTTCAAAAAGGAAGAGGTTCTCAAATAAGTTGTATTTTGTAAATCTTTTTTTCCTCCGAACTTTGTCTGATATAAACGATATGAAAATATTATTTTATGAAAATGGGTTATTTTCGAGGGTGTCCATTTTTATTTCATTAGCATTGAAGATTCTGATCGATTTTGAAGAACTCTTTTGTAAAACGAAGACAATAGAAGGTGCATGATAATTGAAAACTAGGTAAGTACCTAACTATGGTCAAAGCTGTTCTGGTGCATATTAGATAGAGGGTAGATTATTTTAAGTCGGTTTTGTATTTAATTAAGATTTTCTTATTGCAATTTAGCTATAACGTTAGGGTAACAATTACTATCGAATACATAACTCTTTATAAATTATTCCCATTCTAAATTAATACAGGTGTCGTGGTGCGTGTGTAGTAAGCGCAACTATTATGTGGAAAATTGCCGAAGTCGACTTCCGCCTATAATTGCCTTGTGTGTTAAGCATTATACTTAGTTCTACGGCTGAGTGTTAAATCTGTCTATTTATATATAAATAAAATTAAATTCCCATATGAATGTAAGCTCATCACTTCAGAACTGCTGAACCTATTTGATTTATTCTTTTTTTTTTGTATTTATTAGTACAAGGTTTGTATGAAAGAAGGTGTTTGAAAAATTATACGGTAAAGTGATAACTTTTGGCTTAAACAATCACCATCTAAAAAAATTAAACAGACAGATGACAGTAAGTATAAAAAATATTGACGGAATTGACAGATTGACGTTCAGTTGCAATTGTATTTCATTACATAGTCGTCGTTGTAGTGGGAAGGTCTCGTTTTCTTCGTTAGTAGCCAGTCTTTATATACACATATGATTCAAGTGTTAGCGTGTTTGATACAGACCTCCTACGTTGAACCGATTTTATTGTTTTTTTTTGTCTTCGAGTGGCTCCTTGGATGATTTAAGTTTAATTACTTTCGGTAGATGGCGCTCAATCGAGGTCTAGTTTTTTTAGAACTTTTCACATATCACACACATCCCGTCGTTTCAATATTTGAACCCAAACTGTCAATTATGACTTGAAATATTTAAACAATATTCATTTTGCCCTAATTTAGTTACTTTTAAAATAAACCAGGTGACCCACGCGACTTCGTCTGCGTTGTTTATTATCTTAACATTATATTGTATATGCATATGAAAAAACATAAAGAAATGATTGTGAAAATATACTTTGCTAACGAAATTTATTTGTAAACAATTTCATCCGTTCATTTCCGCTCTCCTACTCATGCGCATCACACCGCTTGCCCCAGTTCTTGACGACACAAAAACACACGCTGAACGCGTAGTGCTTATAATAATTCTAGCCTCTTAAAACGTTATATAATATGAATATATAATGATTGTTAAGTAGGTACTTTATAAGTAAAACTAGAATAACATAATCAAAATCTACCGAGTATAGTTATTGCATGATCCGAGCACAACGACATACCTCTATCATTTTATTGACATATATAGATATAGAAGATAGTAATTATAACTAATAGGAATAAACCCATGCGAAGCCGCGGGCACAGCTAGTACAGTATAAAACTCTACTGTGCGGTTTTCGCCGGCGTTTTTCCACTTACCTCGGTTCTTCGGAATGAACTCGGTGTTCGTGGCGTTTCCGAATCAAAATAACTTTCGAACCATCATGAAACGAGCTTATTTCTTTCTCAAAGGCTGGCAACGCATCTGTGATTCCCCTCGTGCCACAGATGTACATGGGCGGTGGTGATCACTTACGATCAGGTGACCCGCATATTCGTTTGCCACTAGTCGCATAAGAAAAAAACAGAGTGTGTCGTAAAGACACATGACAGAAGTGAAGCTTTTGTATTACAAGGGAATATTTTAATTAATAAAATACAACGAAAAGCTAACGTTACGATGTGTTCCACTTCAGTGATTCGGACGAGAACTGGTGTTTTCAACACTCTACCCGACACAGTGTTTACCCCCACCATTTTTCGTCACACAGGTAGCTGTCGTTGCCGATCAGAATTTCAAAGCCTTCCCATAAGAAGATTCACTTCAGAATTTGCTGTAACCTCGCATGTTTAGCAAACTCAAGAGTGACTCATTTTCGTTTATACCTGAATCAAACTATAACTAAAATATCTTCCCACCTTTATCGTTATGTATTTCCATTAGTAAGATCTAGGGTTATCACATAAAGCGGATAAAGTTTTGATTATTTTTAAGTATGGTATGTATAGATGTGTAATATAATATACTGTACCAACTATTCATATCAAGTATACTGAGTACCTGAAAAACCGAATAACAAAAACCGGGTGGTAAAGCATGCAAATAAGTGTTTGAAGCTACTCCTATAGCTGCGTGAATCGCGACGAAGAATTTGTCTATGGTCGCAATAAATGCTAGTGTGGGAACATATAACAGTCAATCCTATTAGGCTGCGTAACGATAGACGCAGCACAATAACTAGACCCGCGGACTTTTACACACATCAATGTATCGGGTGAGTGTCTTAAGCGCTCCCCTTAGTAGTCCGGTGAAACTGTAGAGGCCTTGCCGGTCAACAGTGTAGTCAGCTTGAAAACGACACATCATAAGAACTTGGAAACGCTAATTTCGAGTTATTATTGGAATGACAAAGGTGTGCGAACGGTATTCTGCGTTCTTATCGGAATTAATTTTGAGGTTAGTTTTTAACACAACAAGTAGCCGAAGCTTTGTCACGCAAGTATAGGAGTAGCATAATAGGGTTGCGGCCACCATAAACTGGTCTTAGCACTAGCACGCTTAAACGTGTCATCTACCGAAATAAGACTGGCTATTGGCCTAATGTGTCTTCACAGCTTCACCGGACTTATGTGGCGGCTTAAGGCGCTCAGCTGCTTGGTGACAAGCTCAAGAGTAACAAAGTGGCCGAATGTGGGCTTGGGCTGATACCTCAAATCACATGGAGAGGGTATAACGCTTTTTCCTTATGTGACCATTTCTACCCGTCAACAACTTCCCCAAGCCACGTTAAAATACTTGCAAAATTTGAAAAATATAACAATTGTTTACGCGTATAACGTTTAGCAAAATTGTCCGTAGTCGTTGGAAATAAGTAACGAAGCACGCGTCAACCTTACTAATAATTTTTACGAATGATGAGAAACAAGATAGTATATCTTCTGGTAAGTGCCAACCCTGCCACATTACGAGCTGGTCACGGTCGTCTGTTTCAAGAATATCTTTGCAACGTCCACTCACCACTGAAGTTTATAATGTAAACAATTGCGACCCACTTTACATACTATAATGTACTTGTTTTGTTATTGATTGTGAAGAGTTTTCCTACAAAAACTCTTCTTCTATACCAATACTGGCCGTACACACGAATCCACGAGTTACGTATTACTGTACTTAGTCATTTATAAACCGAATCCCTTTTCAAGAGCCCCATGTCAAAACCCTGGGGAAACACCGTACTGGGTAACCGATTCCACGACATTCTGCTGGTCTTTACGGTATGTGGATAAGCAAACAGCCAGCGGTGAGTGATGCGAATTTGGAACAGTGATGAGGGCACCACATCAAAAAGTTCTTCAGATCACTCTCTCCGTTATACATGCGGTAAAGCACATATAGAGACCCAATGTCTCTGCGAACTTGTAATGACTCCTGACCGCATGTTAATTCGGAATCGTCAACAATGGCCCTGTTTTCATTATTATTATTTATTTCAATTAACTGCTATTTACGAATTAAGCTAATCTGCCACGGCCAAGACCGCGGTTTTGGCCCCGCCCTCTCGTGATCAGTAGGAGGTGCGAAAGGGATAGCTATATAAGGTAGAAAGAGAAGCGAACGGAAATGGATACGCTACTGTCAATAGAAAGCTTCTAATAACGGTCAAGTAGTTGAATACTAATATTAAAAAGAGCAAACGTTACATTTTTTGTTTCTAATGGATAAATGCAAAACGTACTTAAACGACTTTGGATTTTTTTTTTTATTTTATATTCAAAGTCTACATTAAAGCGAACGAAGACGCGAGAAAAAGCCAGTCGTTTATATACTTATTGTTCTTGGTGATATTTATAACGCAAACCCATCTAGACCGACTGACGACGTCGGGTGCTCAGCTCTGCGATTGTTTATTTACTTATGCACTCTATCATATATTTATGAAATAACGATGATAGATAGAAAAATACTGGTATTTGGTAGCTGTTACAATCTATTATATCACTTCAACCATGTGATCTAAAATAAAATATGAGTCGCTTAAATATAGTTACGCATTTTCAAATGTTTGGAACACATCAATAATGTCATATTTAACGCATCACTGTTATTTTTCATGTAATAATGATTTTGGATTTGTATCACAGCTATTTTTGCATTTTTGCATAGAGTTAAAAAAGGTCACTTGCGGAAATACCTGATATTTATAAAGGATCAGGAAATGAATGCCGCCAGGAAGTTAAAAATATAGCAGTTATTTATCACTTGTGAAATAACTGCGATAAAAAATAATTTCACTGTTACATAGTTATATAAAATAGTCATAATTGAGGGCCTAGATTATATTAACAGATTTTGTACAACGGATTTCGAAGTCTAACGTAACTTCCGCTAATTAAGCGAATACTCTAAAATGTGATAACACAATGATGATTATTATGACTCGGTGATATGACTCACGGATATGGCGACCAATGACATGGATTCTAATTCAGCAACGATAAAAATACAACCAATAATAATACATCTGTCAGGAACTCGATAAACATATTAGTATTCAGTGCATTGACCCATGTATTTTTTTCAAATTAGTACGGATCAAAAGCTGAAGTATAGATATTATTGTGTTTACATGTATGTTTGTGTATTTATTGCATAGAATAAAAATTACCGAATAAATTCGACCAAGTGTGTAGTATTGTTGATATGTATTCCTTCAGTCGATAAAGAGAAGAAATTTGATTTTTAAAGTGGAACTTTTTTTGATAGATTTAAATAAATATTATGCTCAGATTTTAAAATGCGTCTGTCATCTATATGATTGTATTTATTATGTATTCCGTACTCCAATAGGCATATTTAAAATAAAAGCTACCTATAGTTAAATATTATGTCTACTAATGATTTCCCATTATCATTCGCACTTTCCAATTTCTTTTTATACTTTATAGGTTAGCGTTTCATAACAATCTCATCGGATGTTAAATGCTGATGTGGTCTAAGATGGCAGTCACGCTAAACCTAAACGAAGACTGGCTCTCAAGTGCAGCTGCCGGAACACAGCAACAGGTGCTTGGCGACAGATGTTCAACCTCAGTGTGGTAGCTAGCCAAGCGATCTTGGAAAAGCCCTACCACTATGCTATGGTTTCATCACGATGTTTTCCTTCATCGAAAGCTCCGACTCACTTGCTAGGACCAATCCTAAACCTACTGTCCTTCGACGCTGTGTCCGAACGCACTATAACTAAGCCATCATCGCTTCGATTATTAAGTTAAGATTAAAAACGAGATTTGAATATCCTAAATCCAATAATTTTCCGAAAATTTCCAGTTAAATGCTTATCACTCGAAAAAGAGTTTCACTTGCATTGTAGTTTCATAAAACCACACAATTTCTTTGTTTGTAGTGAGTACATTCAGATAATATTTAACTGACTTTGAAAATTCTTTCACATATAATCACTACATATTATAAAACAAAGTCGTCCTCCGCGTCTGTCTGTCTGTCTGTATGATCGCGATAAACTCGAAAATTACTGAACAGATTATAATGCGGTCTTCACCAATAGATTGAGTAATACACGAGGAAGATTTAAGTATATAATTTGTTAAGTTTTTGTATAAATCGGTTGAAATATAACGATAAGTTGTTGGAAAAACTCAAGCCGTTTAGGAGCCTTTCATCGAAAACGCTGCGTAGTTATATTGAGATATAACAAAACAATGCATAGTGAAATATATCCTCTTTTATAGATCTACAAAAAATGCGATGGCATATACCTATCCTTTAAGGATAGCTTACTATACGCAGCTATCTTCTAAAAACACGATCACATACAATAAGGTAATTGAAAGGTTATTTAAACGAATACAGTATTAATCCCTATCAAATTGAATACATTATTTCCCTTAAGCATTTCATGCACATAAGTATATATTTTGTATTATCAGGGCAGGACAATGTCCGCCGGGCCTGCTAGTAAGGTATAATTTCAACGAATAACGTAGTAATTGTACTTTATTTTCATAACTTACATTAAAACTAGTAAAACCGCGAACAAAAGCTATTATTTAACATAACCACTCAACTATACCCGCCTGCTCTTGGTTAATCAATTTCTTCGATCCAAAACGACATTTCATTACTCACGCCTTACGCCTTCAATTTGTTTCATAGCAAAGCTAATATAACTCCTTTATTGATTTCCCAGGCGTTTTTATACAATTTATTTCATACTACAATAATATCGAATTCAATCTGTCCAACGTAAATAATATACTGTATATACTGTTTTTACAGAGAAAAATAATAGGATTTCACAAGTGAATTCGTGTTTTCCTTGTCGTATTACTATTTCAGTAACGCGTGGGTGTTCACCTGGCCGCGGTCCGTCGGGTAATATACTCAAAATACAAACAGAACGAAATGTCCGCCCTAAATATTTACCGTTCTGTCCCACTTACATTGTATTTGCGTTGACGAAATCTTGACGTGGCATTGTCTCCTTTAATTTATTTCATTTTATCGAGTTATAAATTCTAGGTGATACGGTACAGTTTTCGTTGAATATTGTTGAATGGTACTCAGTGGCGTAGCTAGTCTTGATAGCAATGTATCTATTACTATTGTTATCGCTAAAGGAAAAGTGGGTGTGTCGTAAAGACACACGATAGAAGTGAAACTTTTGTATTACAGGGAAACATTTTAATTGAAAAAATACCACAAAAAGCCAACGTCACGCGGTGTTCCCAGGGGGGTGGTCACCCGTCGAAGTACTGACCGCGCCCGATATTGCTCAACTACAGTGATCGGATGAGAAGCAATGTTTTCAACCCGACAGAGGGTTTACCAGCCACCCCCCCCCCCTCACCACCCACCACTTCACGTAACACAAAAACTTTTAAGCTGTCAAAGTACAAAGAGAATAATGGCATATAAAGTGTTTGTGCGGTGAAACTGTGAAGGCCCATCAGGGCAACAGCGTATAGTTAGCTCGAAAAAAAAACATATAAAATAACAAGTTAAATAAACCACCAAAAGAGTTCCCGGATATCATAGTTGTTTAAGTACAGTGACACAGAAACTTTTAATCACTAGTTTAAAAACACAGATCACCCCCATATACGTGTACAGACACACAAGTAGGTACGCACAGTGGAAAGGTTTTATTTTTTCCCCTTATTCGAACTGAGTTAATTTAGTTTAGCTTAGTTGTCAGATCCAAAATACATGTTTCAGTTCGTGAGGTACACATGTGTATTTAGCTTAGTTTAGACAGATTCACGATCCCAGGCAAAAGCGTGAGCCGAGGCACGCCGTGCGCCCCTGAGCCGTTTGTCAATATAAATTCGGATGAGTGCCTGAAGCGCTCCCAGTAAGAGTCCGGTGAAGCGTAGATGCGTGTCAGTCCAATAAGGTAGCCGGTTCAAAAAAAAAATCTTTGTTAAAGTAATATCAGTAATGTGCAAAAATACAAACTTTTCAATTACGTGCTCATAGTTCAGTTTTTCAAGTCGTTTCAGTTCAAGCCGTTTAGGAGCTTCCATCGAAAACGCTGCGTATTTACATTGAGATATAACAAAACAATGCATAGTGAGATATTCCTCTTTTATAGATCTACAAAAAAAGTCAGTGATGGCATATACCTATGTTCTCAAAAATTGTCATAAGCCTGAGGTACCTAATTGGAAGGCTATTTACACTTATTAATCCTTATCAAATGAAATACATTATATACCTTAAGCATTTCATGCACGTAAGTATATATTTTTTATTATCATTGGCAGGACAACGTCCGCCGGCCCTGCTAGTGGCATATATTTTAACCACCACAATTCACGGTATACGGTCTTTGCCAAACATTTTAACAATTTTTTTTTTCTCCCTGATTACGTTATTGGCCTGGCAGGCCTTCCCAGCTTCACCGCACTACTAAGGCTTCGCCGCTTAGCAACAAGCTCAAGGGTGCCAAAGTGGTCGAACCTCAGCTTGGACCGTTGCCTTGGATACAAGTCTGTGACCACTCTGATTATAATAGATGCACAGGACAGAAATGTAAGCATTTTTTTTTTATTTAACTATAGGGGGCAAACGAACAGGTGGGTCACCTGACGGTAAGTTATTTTTTTTTTTATATTATAGGGGGCAAACGAACAGATGGGTCACCTGATGGCAAGTGATCACCGCCGGTCCATAGTCACTAGCAACACCAGGGGAGTCGCAAGTGCGTTGCCGGCCTTTTAAATATGTGGGCCTCCGGCGCTCTCACTGACCGAACGAAACGCATTAGTGCAACCACTGTTACTTCACGTCGTTTTCTGTGATAAATGCGGGTATTTCATTATATGTATAACATTGAGACACCTTAAAGTTTCCTATAATAATATTTTAACATTTTACTGTATTCAATTCTTATTATGCGCAAACCCGAACTTATGACTTTATTATTTTAAGAGCAGAAGAAAATATTGACAAGGCTTGTAATTAGATGACCCCAATATGTGTGTAATCTAAATCTGTGTAAATAAATCTAATCAATCTTCTTATATGAATATTTCCTTATTAAATTGTAGTCGAAATCTCCAAGAATATACACATAGGCGATACTGGATTTACATCGAAACTTCCTGAAGTAAAATTAAAAACACCACATGCCCAATTCAATTCAATTCTCGTTAAAAATTCTCCATGCGTTTAATAAATACAGAGTACATTCACTAATAAATATTAACAGTACGTGTGTCTGTGTATAAACAATTTTTAACAGATAATAAAACGTCAACATTCGGGTATCTTCGGCCGTTTCCGTGTGCTTTATGTAAACATATTCTCTATTAATAAGTTATGTTACACGTTCTTACACTTTACAGTTTTGTTTTAATTCTGTATTATATAACGTGTATTATTAACCGCAGTAAATGGTATTAGCAGGGTTAACAATATTTTAGTACCCAGATATATTTAAGCTGGAGTTATCAAGGACAATACAAAATTATTTGATAAAATTTACAAATTAATTTATAACTGAAGAAAAAAACACATATTTCGTTTTATAACATATATATTTTTCATAATAATGGTGAAAAGGACAAGGAAAAGGAAAAAAAATTGGGAGTTAACTTCCCGAGTCAGAATTGCAGGAAAAAATACTAATGGCTACGACAAACCTGGAACCGGAGCCTGTGGAGGCGCAATACGCGTGTACATCGTACACAAGCGCGTCATTTGAATCCCTATCACCTTTTATCGAAGAGTGACGCCACGTTTGGCATTCATACGAAGTTGGGAAGTTGAACTCGTAGTGGTACTACAAAATAATCCCAAGGTGGTTGATGTGAAAGAAAAAAAAACTATATTTAAAGATCAGATATTTGTAAAAAAATTATCTCTGGTAAATAGGGTGGGGCGGGGGGTCTACAGATAGCGAAAAGCATGGTAAGTGGTCTACGGGATAAAAATGTTTGTAGACTAGAAGATTGGTTGACAAAAAAAGAGTCTGGTTATTTTTTGGTGACCGCTGGTCATCGCTAGTCACTAGGCGCCGCTGCACCTAGTTATTTAGTAAATTTTTAATTCTACTGAACATATTTGCTAAAAGTTGTAGAAACATGGAAAAAGCATTTTTCTTATACTTAGATATCAAACCGATTATGAGAATCAAGGAGTTTATTATGGTGAATGTGATGGCCTGCTATGATAAAGCCGAAAATTTGAAGCAGAAAAGAAATCGGAAATTTCGATTAAAATAGTTAGAATGATTTGAATATCTGCAAACATTATCTATAAAAAGAAAGCAGGGAAATGTTGGAATCAATGGCATTGGTATTAATATAACTCTAACTCGATTACATACATCTAAAGTTGAACGTGCGCAAAATTGTCGCTACTTTGGAATCGCAATTATGGATGTGTCTACAAATAAATCCATACCTATTCCATAACATCGCAGTTGCCGGCTATAAATATAAAGTTGTTAAAAAGCATAATATTTTTCAAGGAAAGCAATAAATCAGAGATATACATTTATAAACTTCGCGTTTCAATCCTATGCAATACAACCGAACGTCGCGGCGCGACGTGTCGTATAGTGGAAAGCAAAATTTATAAACACGTCGTGAAACACTGAAGCTGTATCTAAAAATAAAATTTAACAGTACAGATGTACAATGCTGTTTTAACTCTCAATATAATTAGGCACGAATATTATTATCTACTCATGTATACTGTGTTAAGCGAGATAGTCGATTACCCAGTCGCCGGTAACGTTGTCTCTCCGCCATATTGGAGGCGCGCCAAAATTCAAAATGGCGTACATTGCTTTCGTTTGTAATTTATTTGTTGGTTGTTAAAACTATAATAATAATATGGGCTATTTAGATAAGTAACTATTACGTTCGAATAGAGGAATTAAGATACGTTATTGAGTTAGGAGGTTAAACAGGTACTTGTAAGTAATTGTGCTAAAGAATTCATGTTACAAGTTTGCTTGTGGTTCAATAATTTAACTATAGTCCTCGCAAAACTTTATGACCGCTCTGAATATGGTTGCGCAGAACACAAATATAAATATAAATACGTATTATATGATATGTATAACATCGAGACAACTTAGGAATAAATAAATACCAATATCAGATGCCTATAATAGCATTTTAACTTTGTCTTGTATTAAACTCTTGGCTATATTACACGCAAGCACGAACCCACGGCTATGTTCAGACCGGTCAAAAAAGATTGAGGAAGACTGAACATTATAAAGTTTTTATATCTAAACTTAAGGGACACAATATTTTTTCTCTAAGAGATTTCGTTGTAAACTTTCCACAATAGTACTAAAATATCCTGAAACCAGTCTAATCCAAGATTAAATGATATACGTGTTCTTGGTGATTACCAAAAACAAGATGGTAGTTTACAACTCCGCTGTCAATGATTTCGTTTGAGCCTTTTGTAAAATGACAACATAAATAATAATCCAGATAATATTTACTAACCTATAAATTATAAACATATTTCTTTGTAAAAGGGAATATCTTTTGCGCTACAAGAGTGTATAAATATATAAGATTTAATGTAAATCAACCGAATTGAATTAATTTCTACGTTGTAACGAATATCGTCGCTATAAAGAATTGACAACTTTTTCTTATTTTACTTAGTTAACTTTACTGAGATATGATTGTCGCCCAAAAGCCGCTTATACGGCTATGAAGATGTGATAATTAAGAGAAAAAATGTAGTGAAGAACAAATTCGAAGAACAAGAACGATTGTGTTGAATTTACACAACAAAAAAAGAGCGTAAATAAACCCGTCTTTTATAATACTGGTAACACGTATATAGTACTTCTGTTCGTACTTATTTATATCGAATTGATAAGATATATTACTATAGCTTCTCGCCCAGGCTTTATACTGGTGTACGAACGAAGAAAATGAAAACAACTGCCAATTAAACAACTGAACATCGACCTGTCAATTCTGCCAATATTTTTAAATATTTCACTACTGTAGTATGTCTCACTTATTTATATAGAGATTTTTTAACTGAAATGTATGACTTTTTCGTATGATTTTGCAAACATTTTCTGCCGTACAAATCTTTTACTGACAATTACAAATACAACAAAAATAAATTAGTCATTCCGATACGATACGCTTAGTTACAGTTTTGTTAGTACCGTTTGATGTTACGATGCGTATAATAGAAAAACGTTCGGTAGGTATTTCCGGAACCGGCGCCAAAGAATTCGCGATTATTTATGAAATTTATTCGAACTGACACTATCTCTATCACACATTGTTTTTAGGTGCAAAATAAATACAGCGTTAAAACTGTACTTTTCTTTGTACGAGAGTTAAAAAGAATAGTTTTGAAATTCCAATCATGCTTAATGTTATGTTATGTTTATACCGCTGTCATAGATGCAAACTTTTTTAAAACAAATATTTAAATATAACATTATTTAAAGCGAACTCTATGGTAAATATTTCTTATCTCTGCTAGACTAGTTCGCGACCGCCCTGGGTTACGATAGACGTAAGGTACGTGACGTAAGGTAAAGACGTGACGTAAGGACGTGAGGTAGCATGTCGTTTTCCCTTCCCTACTACGTTACACGTTCCCGTTAACATCTAGGGACAGACGTTGGCGAACTGAGGTAACACGCCGTTTCCCTTCCCCACTATGTCACCTGTCCCCGTTAACATCTAGAGTACCTCAACCCGCCGACGTCTGTCGCTCCGTAGGACAGTCGCGCACGAAATTGTTGGACTATAGTGGACATATAAAAATATTGTCTATGACTTTATATGTTCACTAAACTAGCAATGTAACTATACATTATAGTATCAAAGGATTTGATGGAATGAACCTACATAACACTAACACATATAAATATTTTGATATGGGGCTAGATTATGCCCGGGGATTCGCTCGCGTTAATGGGAACTATGAGAATAGAGTGCAGCACATGTTATTCTCTGAAAATGTAGTTTTTGTAAGGGACTTTTTAAATCGATTAAGTATTATTGGAGTACAACCGTTACAAAGAACGCATTAAAGCCTTTCTTTTATAATAGTAATATAAACTAGAGATTTAAATAAAAACATTTGCAGTCACGGAACCCGTGTCAGGAATCAAGTTCCTTACGCTTTTTCTTGCAACTCCAAAGGAAATTCGATATGGAAGTTACATCTTTTAAATTTGTATATTTTCGTCACGTAAAAAATGGCCTTATGCCCTCTTCATATCTCGCATAAGAAATATCCAAGTAGGTAACTACAAAAAACCGGTCCCACCGATTAGGTGTCCCAAAACTTACGTACACAGGCATACCGGAATTTTAAGGGCAATAATACGGATACGGATGTGAATAGTAAAGGCATATATTAATTAAAGAAAATAAAATACAACATTATATCATATAGATACACGGCCCATTGATAATTTTGCATTCAGTAATAAGATTAATTTGTACTGACCACATAATTTGAAATGTCTTATAGTATATATATATAATGATGTACAATAAGATTAAATAAATAACACACTCCTAGTGCCATACCGTGGTACATTGTCAGTCACAAGTCCATTAGCGTTTCACACAATAAAATCTAATGCGACTACGCGAACACGTCCAAAGTTATTTACGATTGACAATAACTATTATCTATAATTATTTGTTTATAAGAAATCTGATGCCAAATTTTATAAAAAGAAACTTGATTGTAATTTTGTGCCCTTGGAACTTACCATTATAAGGCCGTTGATCCGTAGATAAACTTTAGAGCGGTTGATATCTGTATAAACAAAAATCAATTGCCGTATGCGTGTAAGCGCATCATTTTAGATGCGGCTACATTGTATTTAGCTATTCCTTCTTTTTGATCTGTTCGTAATTGTCAGGACAAGGTTTGCTTGAAAGAAAATGTTTGAGACATCTTACGGAAAAGTGAAAAATTTCGTTTCGAAAATCTACATACAAAAAAGCGAATGAGTGAGTGTGACAGAAGCCACGTTAACCCCCTCGGGTGATGTTTTAAGGACCCAGATCTCAAAATGGCCGACTAAGTTTTTTTTTTAATCACGACATCGTAAATTTGACGGTTAAGTAGATAAAAGTTCGTACGAATGAAAAAATTATATTAAAATTTAAATAATTTCACGATACATCTTTTGTTATTTTTAAAAGTTTTGTAATAAATCAGGTATTTTTTTAAAGCTTATGCTGCCAACAGTTCGTTGATCTGTGCCCCATGAGGTCTACATTCCGTTGTATGGAACTTAAATCTTTTGGTTTTGGACGCTCCACGGGTTAACAGAAAATTGAGATAATCGACATCTTGTGTGTGGTTTTAAATTATATGTAGTAGTGAATGATAGCGAGTGTTCGTGATGAAAGTGTTTTTTTTTTTTATTTTACAAACTTTTTTATTATAAACATTTTAGACTTTATTAAGTGCGTTTATAATTTAAGTTTAACTATCGGTAGGTTTTCATTTATTTACTAATTAAATTATTGTTATAACATTATTATTTCATAAATATTTTATTCTACTTCTTTTTGGTATGCTACAACAAGCTTAAGGATGTCAAACTAGCCGAACCACAACCTGGACTGTTGCCTTGAAAAGCATTAACGCAAACTAATATACATGCGCCTGTTCATGAGACTCCTATACGTTCCTTCATGTGTCTAGCACGAAGTATTTCAAAACTGATAATTTAAGCTAAAGCTAACTAACGAATAAAAGGTCTCTTACCAAACTTATGTATATATGCATGTATGTAGGGTGCAGCGTGATGCCTCTTTTAAATTAAAGAATAAGGGGTGTCACTGTATTGCGCTAGCAGCGTGTTTGAGGGCTCTACTCTAGTGAATCGAATCTAGGCTTGAGATGCTTCTGAGAATGACCGCGGAGGGTATGGTGGAGCGAAGTTAACCCTCCGTCTAAGGTGACGAGGTCGGCGGTAATGCGACGGCAGGCGTGAGTATGTTCCGTTTAAAAAATCCTAGCTCTTACATTATACGTTAGACGACAGGGCTTATTATTTTTGAGAACACTTTTTGACGTTGAATGAAGCCATTGCTCCGACATTTAGATAAGAAGCGTCAAAATCAAAATGCATCGGAAGTTCAATGCCGTTGTACGTTTATTACATTAAAAAAAATAAACAAATAACGTCACACGAGGTATGTTTTATTTATATTCAGCTCCTTGGACATAGTACGAAAATAAAAAGTTTATTGTTTGTTACCGTGATAGAATAGTTTACTGTCGCTCGTGGCTTATAACTTATGCCAAATTTCGCTTGCGGTTCATTAGAATTTTATGATCTATGAAGGTGGTGTGTTGTTGTTACGTTAGCGTTTTCTAATATTACATTTTTAATTACCTACGTACGGGATAATACACAGTATAATAAATGCATCTACGATAGGATGTAATATAAATCTGTCTATTTGTCCGACCTACTGTTTTTTGTGTATTTGCATGTGTGCATGTTTGTATACGTATAAGGTGGAGAGCTAATCAGTGCAGTGTCACTGTATCGTGCTAGCAGCGTGCTCGAAGACTTGTTCCCTGATAATAAAATCTAAAACCTTAAGCTTGAAAGCCTAACCTGAAGCGAAATTTTTGAAGCGATGATGGTTTAGTTGATAGCGTTTTTGAATACCGCGTCGAAGGTCGTACGCGTCGGTTGTAGTCCTTACGACTGAGTGATGAAGGATGGTGAAGAAAAACATGATGATGAAATCTCAGCATGGTAGTAGGACTTTCTCTAAACTCGCCCGGCTATCTATTACCCACATGTTAAAAATCTATGGCCAAGCTCTTGTTGGTGTGTTCCGACAGCTACACTAGAAAGTCAATCCCTCTCTAGGATTAACGTGTTTGCTATCTTAGACCACGTCATCACTTAACATCATCCGAGATTGTAGTCAAACACTAAAAAGTCATGGTGGTCTAGTGGTTTGAGCGGTAGAATATTAATCCGATGTCCGCAGGTTCGAACCGCGGCATGTACCAAATAATTTTTCGAAATACTAATTTACATTGGTAACACTCATCTGCTGATGGTGAAGGAAAACATAGTAATGAAACCTAAGCTTGAGAAATCTTCTTGTATTACCATCGTATGTGGAAAAAATATAGAACTGTAGATTTCTCAGAATTTGAAATCGCCAATACGTCCTAGGCTGGCGTGGTGATTTTGCCCATACGTTCCTTCAGGACGAGGCATATGCCCCTTTAGTGGGTCTCTTACAAGCTGATGATGATAATGGACTTTAATAAATGGGGCTGCGGAACGGGATCGAGCAATTTACGTAGGAAACTAAACAAAAATAAGTATTTGGAAATAAACAATTCAAAATTATTTTTCTTCTTAGAAAGGGGCGATTCTGCACAAAAACAGAGCATTGCTAATTCCATACATTGAACTCGTTCCAAATTATTCATCCTCGGTTTGTTTATTGTCTCAAAAAATGAAATTAGGAACCCCCGTGACTCGTATAAGGAAGTACCAGTGAATTTTCTCGTAAAATGCCGGTAAAAATCTCTCCAATAACATAAATTACTGATGCCAATGACCTCTATATGGGTGTAGTGTTTTGCCTGTAACGTTTTTAGGTTACACACTCTTTTGTTTTTGAAATCTGAAGCATAGACAATGACTGTGCATGCAATATTTTGGCGGGACGCCGAAATTAAAGTGTCATGTTGCCATATGTTACATATGTATATATGTTTAATAACGGCCACCCTCGGCTTCATCTGCTTTTGTATCTGTACAAACTGTTCTGTATGGTACATTCTGTTCGTTTTTTTTTATTTTTTATATCATAGGGGGCAAACGAACAGGTGGGTCACCTTATGGTAAGAGATCACCGGCGTCCACAGACACTAGCAACACCAAGGGAGTCGCAAGTGCGTTGCCGGCCTTTTAATATATGTGGGCCTCCGGCGCTCTCACTGACCGAACGAAACGCAACAGTGCAAGCACTGTTAACGTTCACGTCGGCTTTCTGTGAGAGGGTGGTACTACCCCGGGCGAGCCGACCCACTCATGCTGAAACCAGTAATAGTTTCAGCGTAGCTCTACCGTCTCGTGTAACCCTTACTCTTATGTACGTCTTTGTGTAACCCACCCCGAGATATTTTTCAGTAGGCAGTGTTTTTCCAACTTGACATTTATCGTAATATTTTCGCCGTTTCAATAATATCTTTATAAATTATAGTCAGTGTCATTTTATATATAACAGTTTTTCAACCTTTTTCATTTCACAACCCCTTTAATATGTAAAATTATTTCGCGAACGTCCACACTTCATTAATTCCTTACCTGTATTTTCTATGTTACAAATATCAAATCCATTAAATACTAAATTACACGAGTGGAATGTGAATACAACTCGCAGGTATCCTCTTTTTTAATTTTGTTGATTTGTATCAATGTATGAATCAATTCATTCAACTGCTAATCCAAGTAGTGACCGCGCCCCCAGTTGCTTAACTTCGGTGATGGGACGAGAACCGGTGTTTTAAAGACACGGTGTTTAAAGAGGTTGCGGGTTAAGTAAATATTTGAACTTTCTTTCTTGTTTTGTTTTTATTATCTACTAAGGCTTTACAATTCCCGCGACCTCCGCACAGAGTATTTGCGACACACCAGGGGGGATTGCGACTTGCACGTTGTAAAACACTAATGTAAAGTGTAATCAAACTCGATTGAGTTTTTTTTTTTACGTGAAAGATTCAGAAACATTCATCTGTGCATAGAAACTATTATATATTATTTTAATAGTAAGAGGATTTAATTTTAGGCCTATATAATATTATAATCTTACTAGCTTTTGCTGGCGGCTTCGCTCGTGTTTATAGATGACAGGTACCCTATGTCCTTTTCAGTTCATCCGGCAACGTGTATACAACATTTAAAAAATTAACAAGCTCATAGTCGCATTTATATTAGTAACGATTATTCACAAGACTCTGCTTGTATGCAATAAAAACCACTCTTCAAATAACAATATAATACAGAGAGCAGTAATTTCAAAGATATTACGGATAAAACTAATGCCATAACATATTTTAATGGGGTTATAAAAAATACTTAGCAGATTGTAAATTAAAGTGAATCGTATCGAAGCTAACTCTACACACGACTCTACTAAGCTAATATTATTTACTTATTTTCTCTTCTATATATTTTTTTAATTCCCATTGCAGTAGACCGCGCTTTGGCCATCGTCAAACTTCGTTTCTATTGAAACATTAACGATAACAGTGAATATGTAGCGTTAACAATACTGTGAAAAGTCCTGTATCTCCCTTTAGAAGTCTCGTCAAACTTGGATTTTCCGTTTTGTAGCTTCATGCCGGAAAACAACAGATTTTGTAAATTTTATTTATATGCATAGATTTATTCCCCAGGGTAGGCGAAGACGTGGTCGACCTAGACAGACCTGGCGAAGATCTGTTCTCGCAGAGTCTGCTAAAATTGAACTTAATTAGAGTGAAGTGAAACATGAAGCCATCGACAGAACGAAATGGAAAAGCATCGTGTCTGCCCTCTGCGCCGACAGTTTGGGAACATAGGATATCAAGAGAGAGAGAGAGATAAATTTATTACGCAGATAAATAATCTGTTTGTACGTCACTCGGCCACACCTACAGACATTCGTCATCTTTAGTCTAGCTAGGAATCTAAAGAGAATGTGTATTAGAATGACCTAATTGTAAATAGATTTATTTGTCGAAGTTCATCGACCTATCGAGACAACATTGAGGTATTGCGTTTCTGCCAACTCTTTATGGTAATCGTGTTACGTCAATAATTGGTTGGTTGGTTACCTATAATTGATTGTTTATAATCCGACTTGTTGGTTGAAGGAATGAAGGATTTAGTACATACTGGACTTTGTACATACCCATATTTTTATACAAAACTTAAATACTTTGTAAGCCCTTTTTAAGCACACTTGTGGACTTCATTGAGATTACAAAGGAAAATACATGACAAAATTGAAGCTAAAGTATAGTTTAATTACAAAATGTCTTAATAAACAATGTTATCCGCTTACTTCCTCTCTCCATACGCATGCGCATCACACCACTTGCCCGATTTTACACATTGCTAAGTGCGTTGTGCTGGTAAAAATCATAGTTTGTTAAAACCTAAATAAATCTATATTACATTAATATATCGTGATATTTTTTAGATAAGAGCCCAATGGCTAAAATATCAAACTAATAAAAAAAGTCGTTCGATTCATTCTGTCCTTTTTTATACATACATTTTTTATTCAGCAGGCCTTTATCATTTTATTTATATATAAGACTAACAGCCGCCCGCGACTTTGTCTGCGTTTGTTACTTTAAAGAATTTATTTATAAGATAATAAGATATTTATTGAAATTGGAAAAAACTATGTAACTTATTTTTATTACTTTATAACTGAATTGTTAAATACCAATTTATACCAACTAAATTTGCACCCCTCTTACTCCCCTAGCGATTGAATTCATAAAAAGGTATATCGGCAATAATAAATATTAATTCAAATTAACCCAAATACAAAATTTTATTGAAATAACTTTGAAAATAAGAGAACTTTCATACTAACTTTGCACCCTCATTTTACCCCATTTAAGGGATGATTTAAAAATATATATTTTGCTCATGTTTCATGACTTTCAATGAAGAACCTTCATACTGAATTTCATTCGAATAACTTCAAAAACGGCAAAGTTTCATACTAACTTTGCACCCCCGTGTTACCCTCTTAGGGGGTGAATGATCAAAAATCCTTTCTTAGTGCTCCCCTACGTTATAAAAGGAACCCTTGTGCAAAATCTCAGGTTTCTAATCTTTATAGTTTAGGCCCTGCGATGATATGTCAGGCATTAAGTCAGTCAGATTCTCCTTTTATATATATAGAAGACATGAGCTATATACAAAAAAAAGAGGGGCTTACCTACTTTTCTCTCGTACTTAACTCGCGTCGTCGTTCGAATTACAATATCTTTTGATAGAGATAATAGATTTTAATATAATAAAGACTAAATTTTACTCGGAATATGCTTTATGATTTTCTTGGTGACGTTTTATCACATGCATTATACTTCAGCAGTAATGCGTGCACGAACAAACACATAGACGGACAAACGTTTCTAAAAATTATTGAAATGGTTAATTTAATTACATATACTTAGCCACTTGCAAAAATTTTTAAACACAAATTTTGAAAAGTACAGACACGTAAAATACCAGTCTTATTGTATATACTTTTCTATATGAAAAGTTACTAAAACTTCAAAAGATACGTTTTTTTTTATAAGCACTCTGTACAAAGATTACTATAATTTTTTAAGTATATTTTTGCTACCTATTTATTTATGTTTTTTTTTTTAATTTTGTACATAAAACATATTATTAGGATGATAAACAACTCCGACAAAGTCACGGTTATCAGCTAGAATTCAATAAATGTCAGATTTTACTTCGCACCAATATTGGTGGCAACACAGTCTGCTTCATTGGCTGTTTTTTACCTGTTACAATAATATACTCGCTAATGTAGGTCTTTCTATTACCAGAATGTCAATATTTAGAGGGTTATATAATTAACATAAACTGAGATAATGTACGCTAACGTTTGATTTAAATTCCGTTTATAACAATTCCTCCAATAGTTATCTATGTGTGTGTTTCCAAGAAGACAAGAAATAGAAAAACAGTACTGAATGTTTTACAGTGGAGAGTTTTACGGCCGAGTTATTTCGACGCTATTCAATGCTAAGGGCAAGATCATTGAATGCCAAAACTAAAGGCGCTATACTTCGTATTGACGATGGACGTACTGGCAAACGGTTTGCTGTTATATGACGTCATTAACTATTTTCGATTTTACAAAGATATTTTATTTCTTTCTCCTAATGTACCTCAAGTATTTCTATAGATCTTCTTTGTATTAAGATTTGTAATTAAAAACCAATGAAGAGTTGAGTGGAGAGAGTGAAAAACGTAAACACCTATGTATGGAGCGTCCGTTGGGTTAAATTATGGTGGCGCTACAGTAGCAACAGGGTTCATTATTGTTCAATAATTTAAAAAAGTTTAATAACGGTGCACACTGCAAAATCACTAAACGTATTATATAACGTTCACAAAAATTCTGTCCCTCTCCAAGTTTTCTCACAGTAGTTATTTTAATTTATATTTACAAAATTACTTCGGACTAACCATACAATTTGTCTATGCTAGCGCCATTTTAGAAAGTCTTGGAACTGTTATTTAGTGTTTAGAGATGGACACTTTTTCAACATGTTCCCCATATGAGATGGTTCTCCTTACAATAAACAGTTTAAACCTAGACCGTGTTATTACAAAAAAGTTAAATACGCGTCGAACACTTGCTTCAAAAAGTGCGATGACAAAAGAGTGTCTTACCCTTATTTATAAGTAGACACTATTTAAATTTAAACATTGTATAACACTTATCTAAGTTCATAGGTCTTATTTTATTGTTGTATTTCTATTTACCGGCAAGAGACATTTCGTAGTAAATTATGGAATTCGTGGGTATACTTAATTTGGAAGATATAGTATAAATGAAACAATTTTGGAGATTCACAAGTAAATGACAACTACTACAATATGACATTATTGACATTTTACAATGTATTTATTCTGAGATTATACTGTTGTTCCACTTTACGCAATTTGGTGTAATATTTTAAACTTATATATTGCTTATTTTAATAATAACATAATTTTTCCATATAATGTCATAATAATTATAACTAATTTTATTAAAATAAATAAATATTCTTAATGAAGGTCTGAACAAAAATATTATTCGTAAATTGAAACGTTTTTGAATGACGAAATTGAATTAAATAAATGCTATTCAGAGTTGCTTGGATAAAAAACTTAAACCAGATGTTTAGCTAGAATCCGCTTGGACAGTCCTTTGTAATAAAGTATTTTAAGCGTGTGTTTAACAGGGCTTAAAATTTTAGGAACTGTTTAGTAAAACTCGTGTTAAACTGCGTGTTCATGTTTTTTTTTGCGATAAGACCGAGAAGTGTCTGGGTGTCGATTGCAGCTGTTGGAACATACCCATAGGTGCTTTCTAGCCGTGCAACTATCCTAGGCAGACTTAAGTATTAGCCCTACTACCATACTGTGATTTCGTCACCATGCATTCTTGCAACGTAATACCGAATCCTGTACCTCATTCGCAAGGCCGATCGAAAAGTGTACAAATACATTAACTCCTGCATCGCTTCAAATTATGCACATAGACAGTACTTTTGTTCTAAAAATTCTCATGTCTATAAGTTTACTTCAGTAATAAGTACTACATTAATTATTTAAGTGACTCATGGCTTCATAGTACGTCACTTTAGCATAAACAGTACCTTACGTATGCGTTTTATGAAGGCTGAAACAAATAACATAATTATATATATGTATCACAGATTCGTCTATTCACAATACACTTCTGTTACATTGGAATTTTGTTACTTAGCGACAAATAACAAGTTTAAGGGACCTATTTAACCTTAAAATATTCGTTTGTATGTACGTTATAGGGAGGCTGCTCTGATTTAGGACAAACGTGAACATAAATCCCTAGTTCTAGATAACTGTCGATATTATGTCAATTATTTTTCTTTGCTATGAGCTCAATTTTATAGGGTCAACCAATTATAGTCCACGTCAAATTATTTGACAGCTCGGAATACAGCTTTAGGTTCAATCCTGCGAACAGTACAGTCAAGAGGTTAGTACAAAACAAAGTCCAAATATTATTATTATAGGAATTTTAAATTGTCATTTATTAATCCTAAGCTGTCTCGATATTATTTATACGTACAATATAATACGTTTTTAATCAATTGACATTGATTAAAAAAGGTGACCCGGTGAACTTCGTATCACTTACATAGTTTTGTATAAAAAGTGGTCAAAACTTAATACAAAATTTTTATTTGCATTTTAAATGCAACACGGTTATGCACTTATCGATTTAAAGCTTTCACATGTACTATTTTTATTTCTGAAACAGAACTGTTTTGTATTCCAAAAAAACAGACCAAAGAGATCGGACCTTATACTACAGCTATGGAACAGATAATTTCTGAACGCACCTAAAAATATTTGACAAACGAATGACAATTTTCTTTTTTCTTTTCTCTAAAATGATAAAATCTATCATATATTTTATAGCTAGGACCATTTTGTATTTGAATATTAAATTGTAATTTTTAGTATTTTCCTTATTCTACGTTCGTAGATAAAACGACACTAACAATAGAAAAAAGGTATTTAAAAAGTTCTGTATCCCTTCTATAAAGTTAATATAGAGAAGTAGTGTAGATCGAAATAATTCGTTTGTCTCGTGTCAAATGCAAAAAGGGCGATCACAGCATTTAGTATTTTATGTCAAACATCGAAAAACTTTTTGTTGACGTCGGACCTTTTTTCTTATAACATGTCTATAACACGTTTGACAATAAATGCATACATACTTTTATTGAATAAAATGTTGACTATAGCTAACTTCAGGGTGTCGGTTTTTCGTGACGGTGTGCGCGCGCATTGTAAATATTTACTCTCATAATTTTTCCCTAACGCGCCAAAAGATTTATAACTTCAAAAACAAATTACTTAATAAAATTTATATCATATGTTATAATAGTAATATTTCTTGTACAAAAAGACAGATATCCCAATACATCTCGCCTACCGCTGATACAATGTACCGAGTTATGTTTACACCGTAGACAAATTATTCAAACCGGGAAAGTTTGAGTAATCAAAACAGGAATGCAACATCAGACAAATAACAAACGGTTACCAATCAATACGGGTAGCATTTGAAAAACATTACGCCACCCGATCGATGCAACACGGCTGCTGTATTTATTTACATTTTCCTTCATTTTATAATTAGGTATTTTAACACACGAGCGTGGGTGCGACCGTATAATAATCGTTAAAAATATGCGGATCAAATAGTTACCAAAGGCATTTTTGGTTTAATTACACATTTATCTTTACAGACATTTAGAAGGAAGTTATATGGTACCTAAACAGAGACATAACCTCAAATATTTCGTTGCGACTTTGCTTCACGTTGCACTGTTTTACTCTACAAAATTATTTTCTTTTGTTGATTTAACCCAAAGAAGTCGTTGAATTATTTGATAATAGCTTTTAATAAATGCTATTTTGTCTTCATGAAAGTAATCACAGTAGAACAGTACAGTAATAATATTCGTCCAATAGGACAAGCGAAGGAGTTAATCCATATTGCCAATTCTGAAGTACCTATTGCGATCATTTCAATGAACTAACAAGATAGTAGCCGTATAGCTAGAACTATCCAGAACGTTTTTGTAGCAAGCTAGAACCCATGGTGCCATTATTACCCATCCACTTCACTTGTGCATAATAACCAAACTATGTTACGTAAATTACCATCACTATTATAAAATATACAGCCAAATAACATAAGATTATGAATAAAATATAAAATTCACTACATGACAATCTAAGATCCCGCCAAAAACTAGAAAGTAATCACACATTATTCATTACTAAAAAAATATAGTATTATAGTAAAGCGATTCCTTTTCAGCCATTTTCAACAATTTGACATAAACATTTAAAATTTAAAAATTTGGAAACTACTACATACACGTCTTTAGGCCAAACTCCGTACTACTTGTTGATCTTTAATTGTATGAGAATATGGTATTTTTCTTATCAAAACATACCAGGAAGTTTTTATGACATTTTAATGTTCTATGTTATTACTTTAATTTACTTCACTTGTGGACAATACTTATATTCTCCATAAAATAAGACTCCATGCGCAAACATTTATAGAAAAATAAAAACCATCACATGAAAAACTTACCTCCCGTATAAATTTCCATATAGGTTTTGTTGACATATTACTGTTGACTTCTTTAAGGCCATAATCAAAATGTTGCCCAAATTACAATAGAAAAGTTAAACCCTCTTTTGTGACTGCTGTTATTAATAATTGTAATAAAACTTTGAGAAAAAAGGCGTCATCCTCACACATGACTCACTTTTATGTTATCAAAGTAATTGTCAGTTTTATGTCTGAAAATTAATTAATTATATACGCATGTATATAAGTTGTTTAGTTAATATAATACAAGTTAGGCTTAGTTTGAAATTGTGTTGTGATATTTATTACAAATGAAAATTATTCAAACTAAATAATAGGTGTGCAATACAGAGTAATTCACGTTGCTTACATTCAAAGTCGAAAGAACAACAATTAGTATTCATTTCTATAATGTTAAAAATGACAATACGGTACACAACAGCAAATTACTCAACAGCAAAATAATTGAAAACGATTTATAACAACAGTTATTGTAAAATAACACAACAGAGGATTTCGTTATCGATGTTTAGCCGTCATTGTTATATGCTATATTTACGTATTCATAATTTTACTTAAGATATTTCGTGTGAATGTTATAAATTTAATTAGCCTGCCCGATTTTGCATTGAACTCGTGCAACGAGGTAAAATCATCACAAACATCATAAGAGATAACAAAACTCCAATGTTTTTGCCAATTCTCTGACGCCAACGTATTAAACATTTACTGATTTAGATGACATATGTATTATATACGCCCTTAGTTTGTCTGCAATTAATGGCGCATGTTAATTATTTCTCAATTTTTAGATATTCTAAATGATAAGTAATTTCGAAAAAGAATTGTTTACAAAATTTGTTGAGTTTCGCTAAATTACGGGTCGCAGGGGACTTGAATTTCACATGTACAACAATTATGAGGTACTGCTCGCACAATTATAATTCTAGTAAAGAATAAGCGAGATACTAAAATGACTATGCGTTTGAATACGAAACGAAATAATTTGTAAGTAAAATAGGGTTCGAATATTCTAAACACAACATAAATTTGTAATTGTATTAATGATTTTAATGTACATTGTTGAGACTGTAACACCGATGAAGTCAGAATGTAGAGAATATTTGAAAATTTTAGTGGGGATTTTAGTCTGTGGTGGAGTGGTTTTATCTTTTTACTAGCTATTCGCCTTGTCTTTGCACCGCTGTATTAATAAACAAATTGGGATCTAATTATTCCTTTGCAGTACCACCATGTAATTAATGAAATAGTACTGAAATCAGTATAATAGTAATTTAATTCTGTCAATATTCTTGAAGATCTACCTACTATTTCTGTCGCACTCAATCGCTTATTTTTTTTAATGGCGATTTTTTACCCAAATTTATGACATTTCAAGAAGAATCAAGCAAATAGTTGAGGACGTTAATTTATACGTCCTTAATAATATTGTAAATGCGAATGTGAGTTTGTATGTTTATTAATAGGTTGGGTTTGGTTTGTTTGTTTGTGTGTAACGTTATAAATACTCAACATGAAATTTTGTATACTTGTCAGAAATATAGAAAAGGATATAGCATATCATTCACCCAGAAGAAGTAGGTTCCGAAAGATAGATCTATTTTACATTAAAGCGACTAAAGAAACAGGCAAATGCTGGTTGGAGGGAGGTATACCAATTTACCCCAAATTACGATACACCTAAACATGTCACTATTACGAGTGATAATAACCACGATTCCTCCGATATTATGATAGTCTCCTAGCACCTGTATATTCATTGCATTTTGCGTAACATAGATTGAATATGACATACGAATGAATTAGAAATATAAGTTTACATAAAATATCTCTTGATTATTTTAAAAAGTCACAATTTTGTTAAAACACTCTAATGTCACCTCACTTTTTGCTCGATAAAGCTGGTAATAATCTTCCATAACGAGGATTGCTTACTTAAATAAATAAGAAAAAGAACAGAGCTTGTGTATTTAGTGCGCATCTTTGCAATATATTCAGTAACCGGTATTTGATTGGGTACGCCGTGTAAAAGAATGAGCCGTTCGGTTAAGATCGGCTTGTTTCGATTTTGTAAAGCAGTTCCTCTATAGCACATCGCAACGACAGTGATATATAAAGATAACATTATATGAAACCGAACGTAGCAGGTCGTTTCGCTCTCCCTGGCATGACAAATCAAAAATCAAATACTATTTACTAGTTAGTTAGTACGTAGTTCTAGGGTAGCACGTGTTTCGGATGAGGATTTTTAGTATTTTTTTTTTGAGGTGAACACTTCTTTATTCGTATTAAACAGTGAATGAAACTGAACCGTCATGCTCAGATTGGTGACGCATTAAATCGTATATATCCGGCTCCAGTCGTCATCAACCGCATTCAGTGTCTGATAGGTTGTACGTCCTCCAAATCAGAAGTTTTCATGTCTATCGTGTGGCCACAGTCACGCGAACATGTTACAAACTTTGTTTAAAGGTGTATAGTAACTGTCAGTGGTGAGAACAGATCTATTTACAAGCAACTGTTAATGCTGCGTGTTATTTCACACTTGTTTTTCCAACTGCTAATGCAAATGTGATCAAATAAGTAGCATTTTTATAAGTTTAACTTTAAACTGAAGTCTCGATTATACTTCGGTGCTGATTGTTGCTCGCTTAGACTAGAAGAATTGGGATTCGAGTACAGTTTGCAGAACACGCATATAAGTACTTGATGATAGACTTTCATTCGGATGTTCACCAGAAGGGCTTTAGGAAATAAACTATGATTTCACCTTTACCGATCCATTTCGATCTATCTAGGCAGTTGTTCGAACACGATACCTTAAAGCCACCGTCGAAAACGACTTTTATGAAGTGAAATTCCAACGGAACTCTTTGAACACAAACATAAGTACTTTATAGATATGAATTCAAAATGGTACTATAAATCTATGTTCTCATCACGATGTTATCCTTCATCAAAAGAGTAAATCCAGTGTAAGATTTCAACTTATGCGCAATGCAATGGAACATCTCTTGGACTACGTGCTATTATTTAGCACTAACAAACGCAATAATAAAATAAAATAACGAAATATTTAAACAATTCGGCATATATATAAAGATAAAACGCTATAGTAAAAAGTAATTACGAAATAGATTAAAATTCTATATTTACTATGCACGTATGTAGCGACACTCGCCCGCAGCCGCCCAACAACACATTTCCACACGTCACTATTAACAATAACAGTTCAAAAAAAACTTACCATTTCAACAACATGCTCTTGCACAAACAACTATTTCACATACAGAATATTAATAACGTTATCTCCGTTATAACGATAGTTGTAGAATAGCACTTAACCGTTTTTAAAGTTCGCGCGGTAACTTAAAGCGACGTTCAAAATTCGAAAGTTTATTTTTAATCTTTCAAATATGGCGCTGGCAACGGTCGGCCGCGTGCGCGCGCTCCGACCGGCACTCGTCCACACTCTGAAAGTCTGAAATAATCCGCTTTGTGATCGTTTGAAAGCGAATCTGGATTGGGAAAATATAAAATTACGTAGGACAGTGTTGGGTTGCATATAGTTGTCGATAGTTTCTTTCGTCAAAATTACTTACTTTAAAATCCCACTGGATGTCACACGTACTTTCGCTTTTGTATTATTTATGTTTGCTAGGCACACAGGCTACACAGGGACTTCCTAAATTACTTTAAAGTGAAATTACTTTAAGTAACATAGATGAATGTGACGGAATTAGATAAGTGTACATGCTTGTGAAATCAATAATAAACATGAGTATTAGGTAAAGAAAAAATCAGTTATTGATTGAAAGATTTATTTATAATCCTTAGATTGTGCTATAAGATAAAGTATTTAATTGAAACCTAATTGCCTCATGTTCTTCCTACTTAGGCAACAAATCCTGTTTTTTAAAAACTAGCTACGCACCCCGGCTTTGCACAGGTGAACATACGAAGAAAATGTGACCATCACATCGCTTTAGATTTTTTATTTGCGATTGGAGGCAAACGAACAGACTGGTTACCTGATGGTAAGTAATCACCGCCGTCCATAGACGCCTGCGACACGAGAGGCATCACAAATGCGTTCCCTTTAGAACATGATCATGTAATGAAATAAAATGGCAACTGAACAACCGAACGCCAATTTGTCAATATATTTGAAGAACTCCGTAATGTCTCATTCACTCACTCACTGTTTTTATGGAAACTTTTATCCCTAATTTTTACCTTTCCGTTCGATTTTTCAAACATTTTCTCTCATACAAACCTTGTCCTGACAATTATACTCAATAAAAAAATAATTATCCAATCAGATGCCGTCGTTCTAAAGTGATGCGCTTACATACATTCGGCAATTAATTTTTATCTATATAGATAGATTATTACTGCTATTATCAAGTGGTTATTTATTAAAAAGCTCTTGTGATGACTTGAGTGTTCCAACAAGATGGCGGCGTCCCTTGTTGGAACTCTCTGGTAAGTTTCAGTTCTCAAAATTCATGTTCCCTGTTATTATTTCCTATCAACTTTACTCGTGTATGGGAACCAAGTTATATTATATAATATGCCACCAATTTTATGCAATATGGAATAAAATAACGCTAGTGTTATAAACGCGAATATAAACTTCGTTTCTTTTTGTCTTACATTTTCCCGCGTTAACTACTCAAGCAATTATTATGACATTTTGCACACATCACGTCAGGGGTACGGAAAATGACATAGGGTACGTTTCATCCAGGAAAAAGTACTACTCCCGAGGTATTGGTCAAATTTACATAAACGCAAGCGAAACTTCGATCAAAAGTTAGTACAAAATAAAAGCTGTTGTTTAAAAGGGCTCTCGGCAAAACCTCAAAGCAAAGAAATTTGTCTTTAAATTCTTTTTAAAACACCATAATCGATAAGGAAAATTGAAATATTTATCGATAAAGCAAATCGACTTACATCATCGCTAGCAACATAAGTCAGTCACACCTGGCCGAGATACATCAGTTCGCAGAAATTAGAATATTGTTTATTCACGATACCAGTTCATATATACATTTAAACGGTGTTAGTTTGTTTCTTTACTTTATATTTAGTCCAATATAACGAAGTAGAATGTTACTTGACTGAAACTTTAAACGTATAGCTTTAGAACTGTCGCGGAGTGTATCGACTAGTATTTTATATATTACTGTTTCTCGTGATAACGTCTTATAAGTCGATAAGCGCCGGCTGCACGCACGAAAAAGCATGATTCATTGTCACGTTCCGCCTGAGCCTAGCGTCCAAACGATAGGCCGGAACGAACGATAGAGGGGCGCGATTGGCCTAAGCCTTCGGCTTGCGATACATAACTTATCGAAAAAATTGTAAATTTTCAGTTAACTCCTTCTTAGTATTATACAATATGCATGTGTTATACATATAAACCTTCCGGAAGATATTTTACAGAAGACAGTGAAAGCCGTACTAAAATCCACTGCATAGTTCAAAATGAAAATCAAAAAATACTTTATTCAATTTAGGCCCTAAGAAGGCGCTTGTGAACATCAAAATTACCATCGGTTCGGAAAACAACCCAGTCATCGAGAAGAACCGGCAAGAAACTCTCGATCGGGTTATCTTTTCAACATATATAGCTGTATATTTAAAATACATTACACGTTACAATCGTTTTTAGTGAATGCACAGAAAGGAGTCAATTCCAGACATCACCATCGTTCACATATTGACCCACGTTACAATAGCCCATAAATATGTTGGTTAAAAAGATAAACCCGATCGAATTTCTTACCGGTTCATCTCAAGGTTTGAATTGTTTGTCCAAATGGGTGGTAGTTTTGACGTTCATAAATTGCTTCTCAGGGCCTAAATTGGATCAAGTATATTTGATTTTGGCTTACTGCACTCTCTTATTGACTGCTATATGTTATTCCTCGAGCAAAGATGGCCGTCGCTTTTAGACTTTAAAATTTTACATCAGCTTGTAAGAGATCCATTGTATGGCCATAGGCCTCTTCCTGATCACCGCGCCAGCCCACGACGTATTGGCGATTTCAAACTCCGTGATATCGAATTCTATATTGTTCTCACATACGGTGGCACCACCAGAATATCTCTCAAGTTCCGATAGTGTTACCAATTTAAATTAGTTATTGTACGCAAATACCGAAAAACTCGTTGGTACATACACGGGTTCGAACCTACAGACATTATGACGATAATGGAATATTTTATCAGCAAAATATGCTTACTATTTAGTGTACTGTAATAATCTAAACCTAATCAAAAGCTTTTTCTACAATTTACACTCGCTGCGAATAAACTCGCGGCCTTGACGCAAAATTAAGAAAATCGACACGAGATTAGCGTGTTACTTATAACTAGCTTATACTCGTGACTTCGTCTGCGTTGTTTATTATCTTTACAATATATGTTATGTACAGAGGAGAAAAGCATAAAAACATTCTAAGTAAGAATATACTTTGCTTACAAAATTTGAAATTTCAGTAAAATATCCACACGTTCAGCATTGCGGTCATACAACTGTTTATGACATACCCGATAGGTAGCGCTGTATCGCTTTTGTATTTTATAGGGTGTATACCGATTTTTTATTTTCTTGTTTTCACAGTACGACAAAAAAACATTGTTCATTTTATGAATTTATCGAGTGTTACTAAATTTGTTTACTAGGCGCATATAAAGTCGCACGGGTGGAGAAAGACATAAGAGCATAACGCTTTTTCCTTACGTGACGATTTCTACCATTCAACTATTCCATTAAACTCTTTCGACGTGATTATTATATTTATCATACGAAGTTCATAGTTAGAGTGTTACGATTGGCTCAAATAACTAGGTAAAAGTGAATCACCATTAGCTGAAATAATTAGGTCATAAGTAATTAAAAATAATGATTAGTATCTACATCCGGCTTATCAATACCGTTCCTACTGTGTGTGATAACAGTTTTATTTTTAATTTTTCCGTTTGCCTAATCTTCTAGATTATTGCTGTCATCGTCGAGTACGTAATAATATTACCAGTGTCTTGTGATAATTTCATTGTTCTATAAAGATGGTAGTCCTCTTATTAGAACATTCCGTGGAGTTATTATGGCATCTCAGAATTCATGCTCTGTGGTACTATTTTCCAACCACATAACTTCTGCACAGTTACCGTACTATATTACGTAAAAAATGCCACCAATATTACAAAATATAGAGTCAAATAATACAAAATTATGAATAAAATACAAAAAACCATTAGATGACACAATAAGATCCCGCCAAAAACTCGTGTGATAACTTTACAATTTACTTTACAAACATATGAAATTAATATTCATTTGTTGCACGATTTTACGTGTCCGAAAGTATTTTATGAAAATATGTGATTTAATTTCTCTATATTACTATATCGCAGAATTCATCTAGCTGTTATTTATCGCACAAAAATAACAATTCATTTCACTGCAATCACACGTCTGCCAACATAACCGTGTGATTTCACTCCATGTCATAAAATGCTGATAAAGATACCTACGTGAAAGAGACACACATAGAATCAATACGTGTCAAAGAAGGACAGAATTTGTTAGGTGCAATTAAATCTTATTCTCATCACTTCTGTAATTTAATTTATTTGAAGTATTTTTATTGCCTTTGGATAAGTAATGTGATATATTAAATAATTGTTATACGTAGTGAAATAAATTGAATTGAATATGTGTGAAATCGTACCACTCGTATTTCAAAGTCAGCTTGTATGTGAACTGGTACTGGTATGTAAACAAAGCGTAGACTACATGCACATATAAAATTAATTTTAATCAAGCATCATAATTCCAGGGTCACGTAGGTTACGTCTACATTTAACTTGTATATTTAGCTACATGTAAATTATAGCAGGTATTCATTGAGTCTTGTGAAATAGCAGCGATAAGAAATATAATTTCGCAGTGATATTATTATTTAAAAAAAGCTTTAAATGCCTTTTCTAATATATACAAATTGAAATGCGCAAGAGCGAGCCACGTTACTACAAGACGTGACGTATGCGATCCTACATCGTTTCCATTGTTATGGGTCACGTTTTTAACGTCACTAATGGTCGCCACATGGTCGAAATTTGGACATAATTCGTTAATTTTTTCAAGATTCAATATTTGGCGGAAGTGGTAGTATGGATACCACTTTGCTACTTTCAGAAGGTTTGAAGATGTAAATGAAATAACTGACTCCGTTTGTGCAGACTAGTAATCGCTTTGGCAGCTTTTTTTGGCAGCAATTTTTTTTTTTTTTTTTTTTCGAACTGACTAAACGCTGTCGGCCTAATGGGCCTTCACAGCTTCACCAGACTTTTAGGGCGAGCGCTTAGGGCACTCAGCTGAGAGGCAACAAGCTCAAGGGTGCCAGAATGGCCGAACCTCGGCTTGGGCAGTTGCCTTGGGATAAACGTGAATCGAACTAAAATATCTACATAAAATAAAATATCTATATGCCATACATGTACACTTTAGTGAGACACATATGCATACCTTCATATGTGTCACACTAAAGCGCACATGCATATAGTGCCTGATATTTTTGGCTAAGTTTAACTAGCCAAAAAGGTAAAACGGTCCCTTACAGAACCAGTGTACGTACCGTGTAAATGTGCACGTGTGTGGAGTGCAGTGTCGTGTGTGCAAGGAGCTAGTGAATGTGGTGTCACTGTATCGCGCTAGCAGCATGCTCGAGGGCTCCCGTCCGAGGGATCGAACCTAGGCTTAAGCTGCTGCCGAAGGAGGACGTGGCGGGTGTGCGGGAGCGAAGTTGACCGCCCGACCGTGTCGGCGTGATCGGTGGTTTCGGGGGCGTGGGCGCGAGCATGCTCTATTTAAAGAGTCGTCGGTATGCAGATCATTCGCAGCCGTTATGTCATCCAGGGGATCGCTGAAAATGTGTCGCGGTCGTCTTTTAGGATACTTTGCGGCGGGCTTGGGGGTGTAGTTTGCAGCAGATACCACTAACGGGTTGGGATGATTTGTGGCCTTGTCGAAATAATTAGCTGTGACGGACTTGATGTACGCTTGAATCGAAGTAATATCCAAATCCTTATGAAGATCGTCGTTCCGAACATAGTAGGGGGCGCCAACACATTTTCGTAAGAAGCGATTTTGTATGACCTGCAACTTTTCAAAATTATCTTTCGATGTATGTGCAAACACGGGGCAACTATACGTAAGAATAGGGCGGACACACGTCTTATAGAGAGTGAGCTTATGTCTGAGTGACATTTTGCTCTGTGAGCATAATAGCATATGTAATCGGCTCAAGACCATAGCAGCCTTGTTCCGCACTCTCTGGATGTGAGTTTTAAAGGTAAGTTTGTTGTCTAATGTGACACCGAGATATTTAACCTCGGTAGCCCAAGGGATGTCAGTATCGAATAGCCTGAGAGGTTTTAATGTGTTCTGTTTATTAGAGGAATCAAAAAGTATTGCGGAGCTCTTATCTGGATTAACTTCTATACGCCATCTTCGATACCATTCGCCGAGATTACAAACAGCACGTTGGATGCGTGCTCTGAGATGCACTCTCTGCCTGCCTGAAGCAAAAATCACTGTATCATCGGCATAACAACCTACTTCGACTCCCGGAGATCGTGGTAGGTCGCTAATGTACAAGTTAAACAGGGATGGTGCAAGAATAGATCCTTGTGCAACACCTGAGTGTATTGGGTGTGGTCGGGAGAGTTCACCTTCCACTCTGAAGCGGAAAGTTCTGTTCGAGAGGTAGTCGCGAATGATATGAACTAATCTATCGGGGATTCGAAACTGAAGAAGCTTATAAACGAGTCCGGCGTGCCACACCTTATCGAAAGCTTTAGCTACATCGAAAAAGATCGCGAGAGTACGATATGATATTCTAGGTTCAGTAAAGTTATGCAGGATGTGCTCCGTGAGGCGGTGCACTTGTTGTGTACAAGAGTGTCCAGCTCGAAAGCCGAACTGTTCATGTGGTAGCAGATCTAAAACGGACATAGTGGACTGGAGACGGTTCAGAAGGAGCCGCTCATAGAGTTTACCGAGTGTGTCGAGAAGACTAATCGGGCGGTAACTATCAGGAAGTGTGGCTTTTTTACCAGGTTTGTGAATACCTATCACTATAGCCTTTTTCCAGACGGCTGGAAAATAACCCTGGGCCATGGCCGCATTGAAGATGCAGACCAAGAGGGCTATGAGATGATCGGGAAGTAGTTTGAGAACTTCATTCTTGATACCATCAGGACCAGGAGATTTCCTGGGCTTCAGAAGTTTTATAGCGGCACAGACCTCATCCCGGGTTACCGGGGTTAGAGTATCCGTGGGGGGGAACAGGATTGCATTCTCCACCGAGGTTTCAATCGATCGGATATGGACTGGGTCAGTGTTCACTGTATTTGGAGAACATTGTTTTTCTAAGCTTGCTGCTAGGCATTCCGCTTTGTCTATACTATCGAATGCAGGTGACATACCTGGACCTCTATCGAGGGGAGGCATCGAAGTGGTGTTGTCCGCTTTTAGGGATCGTGCTAGCTTCCAGTACGCCAGATGAGACGGCTTGATGTCTTCTAAGAGCCTATCCCATCTTTCGCCACGGATCTCGGATATGCGGACTTTCACCGCTTTCCGCAACGTGCGTAAGCGGGCACGATTTTCTTCGGATGGGTAGGTGTCGTGAGCTCGCGTCGCGGCGTTCTTTTCCGTGATCAAAGCTCTCACGTCATCAGGAAGTATAAAACGGCGGTCGTTCGTCGTTTGTACCTCTCTTGAGGTCACCCTGATGGCAGTCTGAAGGTGGTCGACCAGGGAATCGATAGCCAGGTCGGCATCAGCTTTGGACACTAGCATGTCCGGGATCTTATCAAGACTGGACGAGGAGGGGTTATCACTAAGGTACCTATTGAGCTTCGCGTAGTCAGGCACTCTGACGAAAGGAGGGCTGGTGTCATCCAAATGACCTAACTGTATTATAACTGGACGGTGATCAGAGTCAAGCTCGTGTATAACTTGAACGTGTCGTATCGAAAGCGAGACATTCTTTAGGAGAGCTACGTCTAACACTGTCGGTCGACAGTGATCCTGATAATGAGTAGGTTCAAGAGGAGCTACGACGTCAAATTCAAGCTCGTCTACTAGATCCTCAAGCAACTCTCCATTGCGAGAGGTACTCGAACTGTTCCAGATGACGTTCCCGCAGTTGAGGTCGCCCGCTATTATAACGGAATCGCCGAGCGAAAACAGAGCCTCGAGGTCAGATCTAAGTATTCTTTTGCTCGGGCGGAGGTACGCGGAAACTATTGTGACAGGTGGATGACCCGTCATACCTATTCTACATACTGACACTTCCATATGTAAAAGATCAAGAGGAGGGTCCATTGGCATGCAATATAGCGATCGTTTATAGTAAATGAGGGTGCCACCGCCTCGAGTTATGCGATCGTTTCTAACTATATTGTAATTCGCAATCGCGGGGTTACGATTACCGGGCTTTAGAAGTGTTTCTTGAACTAGAAGCACATCTATTTGATGTTCACGTAGAAAGGCAGCTACTTGATCGCGCTGGGATTTAAGGCTTCGAGCATTAAAAAAGGAAAGACAAATACTACGTGGTTTTATTCTATCCATTGTAAAAGGAACTTACTTGTGGGAAGCACGGGCGAGGCGTTGGATGGTAGTCGCAACGTCAGGAAACTGCGAGATTGCATTTAGGAGACCGAGGTCCTTATTACTGTTTATCATCGCGTTGAAAGCAATGATCTCCTGTACGTCATGCACGAGGAGAAGCTGGCCCACCCACTCGATACCGGTGATGGAGAAAGAAGAGACCGGGGTTATCTGTGTGGCCTTCGGTGACTTTTTTTTTTTTTTTTTTTTTTTTTTTATCGTGGGGAAATCCTTCATGGACACGCCACCCTCCCGGGGGAGAGGGTGGGTAGTGTGAGACTCCTACTCACTAAAACCCCACGGTGTACTTCCGCCGCTTTCCTTGGGGCGGTACGAGTTCTCTAGAGCACTCATCGTACCGCCCCAGCGGTTGGTCCGGTGTCAAAACCACCACCGGGCCCACACCCTGTCAGGAGATGACCGTGTACACAGCGGTCGCCTCCTCCGT
The DNA here is from genome assembly GCA_035772565.1 of Antheraea assamensis. Classification (NCBI taxonomy): domain Eukaryota; kingdom Metazoa; phylum Arthropoda; class Insecta; order Lepidoptera; family Saturniidae; genus Antheraea; species Antheraea assamensis. The sequence goes on from JAQQSE010000107.1 coordinate 1,180,879, forward strand.
CCGCCGGACCTGTGCAATGGGAAGATGGGCCCCCGACCCACCCCCCCAGGTCCGGCTAAGATGGTGGAAGGAGGCGAGCAAAACGTCTCCTCCTCCCACCGGCCCTCTGTTGGCGGAGACGGCCACTACAAGGGTCCAGCTCGCGAGCCCTCTCCGCCGCCTCCTTCTGCGAGACGACTTCCTCGCAGAAGGAGGCTATTGCATTCCAAATAGCCTCGCTGCCGAGCATGGCTCTTACCACGCTCGGCAGCGAGAAATCCCGACCCACCGCCGCAGCCAGACCGCGGCGCCGCTCCTCCCACGCAACACACTCAGACAGAGTGTGCTGCGCGGTGTCGGGCTCGACGCCGCACTCGTGGCATACGGCGGTCGGCTCCCTGCGCGCGATCCGGTGCAGGTACCAACCGAAGCACCCATGCCCGGTCAGCACCTGCACCAACCGAAACGACAGAGAGCCCCATCGTCTTCTGCACCATTCCGGCAGGACCGGGAGGACGGCGTCGATAGTATATCTACCGTAACGCGCGTCCTCCAGGTCCCGCCTCCATCTCTCCCACATCTCCTCCCGAGACTGCTCTCTTACACCTTCTACTTCCCTGGGAGCTAGAGGCTCCCCCCTCTGTTTCTTGGCCGCCGTATAGTTATATACGGCGGCAAGCACCTCCGCCTCCAGTTCCCAGGGAAGGGAGCCGGCGAGCACCATGGCCGCCGCCGAGGACACCGTCCAGTATCCCCGTATCGCCCTCAACGCCACAGTGCGCTGTGCATTTCGCAGCGCACGAACGTTAGTGGCGTTGAGGGAGTCCGCCCACAACGGTGCCCCGTAGATGGCCATGGACCGCACGACCCCCATATAGAGGCGGCGGCAGCTTGCACCCGGCCCCCCCGTATTGGGGAGGAGTCGTCCAAGTGCTGCTGCCGCCTTAACTATTCGTGGTCCGAGCCCCTGAAAGTGGGGCTCGAACCGCCATCGTCCGTCCAGGGTGAGGCCCAGATATTTCATCCGGGTCCCCACCCCGATACGGACGCCCTCCATGTAAATGTGAGCCCCAGGAGGTGGCCCTCGCCGAGGCCCATGAAACATTAAGGCCTCGGTCTTTACAAGAGCCACCTCGAGGCCCAGCCTTCTGATGCGCCCGACCACGAGAGTCACGGCCTCCGTAGCCAGGCGCATCAGGTCAACCCATTCCCCCCCTCGGGCTACGACTAGAGTGTCATCCGCGTAACAAACGACGCGCACTCCAGATGGGAGTGCGCCGCGGAGCACCCAGTCGTAGCCCAGGTTCCACAGGAGTGGCCCCAGGACTGAGCCCTGTGGAACCCCACATTCTGCCCTCCGTTGGACCATCTGTCCGCCACTGTCGATGTAGACGACCTCTCTCCTCTCCAGGTACGCCTTCAACAGCCGTCGCAGATACGGGGGCACTCCAAAAAAGAGGAGCGCCTCCCGAATTACACTATGCGGCAGGCTGTTGAAGGCGTTGGCGATGTCCAAAGACACCGCCAAGAGTCTATCGCCTTGGGAGGTCGCCTCAGTGGCGAGCCTTTTTAGGAGGGTCAGGGCGTCCAGAGTAGATCGCCCTGATCGGAAGCCGAACTGCGCATCCGACAGGTCCGGCCCCACTTCCTCAAGGTGCCGGACGACCCGGGAGGCAACGATCCTCTCCAGTGCCTTCCCGGTGTCATCCAGCAACACTAGGGGCCGGTACGAGGACGCGCAGTCTGGGGGGCGGCCCGGCTTTGCCATGAGGCAAAGGCGTCCCGACTTCCAATGCTTCGGGAACTGTCCAGCCGCAAGGCAACGATCATACAATTCCCGAAGCCACCCTCCCAAGTGGTCCAACGAGAGGGCCAGTACCCGGCCCGGCACCCCGTCGGGGCCGGGTGCTCTACGTCTGCTGCGGAGGCGCTCGATACCCCTCTCCATCTCCCCCTCCGTAATCGGGGGAGGAGCGCTGAGCACCTCCACAGTAAATGCCAAAGGAGGAGGCATGTGAGGAGGGGCAAGTACCGGAGGGTCGGGGAAAAGTGTTCTAACGACCCTCTCAGTTATCTCTGGCTGGAGAGTTTCCGTTACCGGGGGCACCTGGCCGCGAAACTTTTTCCGGGCTACTTGGTATGGGCGCCCCCATGGGTCCCTCTCCAGCGTTTGGAGCATCTCCTCCCAAGCCTCCTCCTTTGCCCGACCGATGGCGACTTGCAAGTTTTTCTTGCACGTCCTATAGTCGCCATACAGCCGGGCCTCCTCGACGGGGTCTCTTGTCCGTCTCCGACGGCTGCGCCCGTACAGCCGCCGGGCCGCGGAGCAGGCCGCACGGAGATCGGCGATCTCCTGCGACCACCAGTACACCGCCCTTTTATTTGGGCGGTGTACGCTCCGCGGCATCGACGCGTCGCAAACCTCCGTGAGAGCATCACGGAGACGAGCTGCGGACGCGTCGATATCATCATCTGGAGGGGACAGAACCCAGGCCTGAACGATGGCCGCCTCTTTTGCCAACTCCTGGTCAAGGCGGCCAATCGCCCAGCGGGGGAACATCGCGCTTCTTCGGGGGCGGGATACCGGTTCATTGTGGGAGGTGGAGACCTCAAACCTGATATACCGGTGGTCCGATAAGGTCTCCACCTCCTTTTCAACCCTCCACCCCCGGACACGCCGCGCGACCGACGGGGAAGCAAACGTTACGTCTACAATTGAACCCCCGCCTTGTCGCACGCACGTGTAGGCGTTCCCCCGGTTGAGGAGGGACAGCCCATGCTCGGCTGCCCACTCCTCAAGCGCTTCGCCACGCGGGTCCGTGGCTGCCGCTCCCCATGACCTTGACTTGGCGTTAAAATCGCCAAGCAAAACGACGGGCAGCGGTGCCAGCCGCCTCACGACCGGCCCCAAGGAGTCCAAAAAGGACTCAAACTCCACCAGGGGCCGGTTCGGGGAGAAATAGACCCCGAGGGTTGCAAGACCCCGTGAGGCGACGGCCACAAACCCTACGCCCCTCTCCCGAACAGAGAGGGGCAATCCTCCTTCGGATAAAATGGCCACAGAGCCACACACGTCTCCGGCCCAGTGAGGTTGATCCGGAACGTAATATGGCTCCGCGACCACAGCCATGTCAATGCCCCACTCCGCCACCGCCTGCAGGAGTAAGTCCTGAGCAGCGGCGGAGTGGTTCAAATTTCCTTGGAGGTAGCTGCTTTGAACCCACTCCATTACGGATCCGCAGCAACCACCTCCATTTCCACCCTCCTGACAGAGTGCACTCTTCCTTTAACGAGGGGAGGCCTACACTCGCCCCCCCCCCATATAATGATTCGCAGGCTTCCCAGCAGCCGTGCAGACGGCGCACCGTGGCTTGTCGCCTATGCAGTCAACCGCACGGTGTCCTTCTTGTCCACATCGAAAGCAAGTCACCTCCCTCACCACTGTTGATGGACACATCGGCCGAGTGTGGCCCAAGCCCATACACCTGAAACACCGCAGTGGCCTGTTTTCCAGATGATATATTCGGGCCGCACTCCAGCCGATTAGGAGGCGACCTGTCTCAACAAGCTTTCTGGCCGCGTCTACCGGGAGGGACACAAACAGAGAGTTTCTCCCCTCTCCACGGGCACGAAGCTTCCCCGTCCTCATCTGGTTGAGCTCGCATCCGCCCTCCCTAGCGATAGCCTCAACCGCCTCCTCCAATGACACCGAATCGTCAATTCCCACGACTCGGATGTCTGCTCTTTTTACTGGCCGGACGACTGTGGCCAGTCCTTCGAGCGCCGTCCTGACTCTCGACGCTAACTTGTCTGCCTGCTCACGAGCTAGGGGACCAGCAACCTCCAACAACCTGGCACCCGTAGCACTTGGCCGCACCCTGAGTCCGGAGATTCCGCATTCAGAGAGCGACACATCCTTCCTCGCCTTCAGGAGAACGTCGGGATAAGTCACCCCTTTCTCCATTGCCAACGGGCACAACGTGATAACAACTGCGGCAGATCGAAGGGGGGCGAGCGTCTTCTTCGCCTTCTTTTTCTTCTTCTTCTTGGGTTTGGCCCCAGCGGAGTTTGGACCCGGAGCCACAATCGCTGTGTTCGCCGCAGATGTTCCCTTCTTCTTCTTTCTTCCGCGACGTACCACTGTCGACCATGTCTCCGTAGCCACCCGATTTGAGGCCGGAGCGGTGGCGGGAGATGGGACGGTAGCGGGAGATGGTGCGGGAGGTGCACGTGCCACATCGTCACCTGAGGGTTTCCTTGTTGCACCTCCAGAGGTGTTTATTTGGGCACATCGATCCAGCTCTGTAGCGGACCTCCGCGCCACAACATTTGCCGGTTGCTTGCTAGTCCTGGGAGTAGCCTGACATCTGTCACCTGCCAGTGGTGGCCTCGTGGTCTTACTAGGCAGGAGTCGATCCTCGAGACCCTCCAATCGGGCGTTGAGCATTCCTCCGAATGATAGCTGGAGGGAGTGCTCGAGCCTGCCCACGGCCGCCGCTAGTACCTCTTCCCACCGCTTGGGCTGCTGAACTGCAGGCGAAGGAGGAGGTGGAGGAGGAGGCATTGCCGTCCTTTCATTGGCCTCTCGGCGCCAGGAGAGGACCTCCGCCTTTAAGTCTTCTACCTGGCGGCGGAGGTTTCGCGTTTCTCGCTGTAGGCGTGAGGTCTCCTCCGACTCCGTCCTAGTCGCGAGGATCTCCACCACCTCCTGAAGGGAATTGGCCGCATTCTTTAGCGCCCTCACGTAATCCCCCTTAAGATGTCCAGACTTTATTGCTACCTCTAGGATAGCGGACACCTGGTCGTCCGCCAACGTCTTGAGGCGATCACTGTCGAAGGCCACGATGTTTTGAACCTCCTTCTGGGTACACTTCTTCGTCTTTGCGAGATTAGCAAGGGCACAATCACGCGAGCCATCGACCTCCCCCTGAAGAGGTTGTCTACAGGAAGCCGAGCGTTTGTAGTTGCTCCTACCCCTCTTAGCCGATCGCGCCTTCCGTATTTCAGTGCCTCCTTCCACATCGGAGTCGCCTTCAAGAGCACGCTTGCCACCGCTTTTTTTGCTCGCAGACAAGAACTTCTCCGCAAGCTGGTCGATCACCGAATCCCTCTCAACAACAACAGTTGGTATGCCTTTCCCCCCATCCTTAAAATTAGTACTTAAAACTACAGAAAAATTTTCGGACATTTTTGTTCCCACGAGTATGGGGGATATAACGGTCCATCCAGGCAGTGCCCCCTGTACCTGGGTAAGCCTAGCGTAACCCGTCAAGAGATTCGGCTGGTTCTCTGACGGGGGTCGCACTAAAGGCTGAACTTCCCATCAGCCATGCATCCTCTCGCGGTGCGCCGCCGCTTAGGATTCGGGGTAATTTTTTATAGAGGTTGTCTTCCTCGCGATCCGGGCGGTGAAGCCAAGACCCTCGGTCCCATTGAAGCCGCGAGACATGACCACAACACTCCAATAGGATTACGAGACCTGCGGTGGCAGATGAGGCAGATTACCCCACCCACCAGCTCAACGGCAGTGCAAGTGCACGCCGAGCCCGCAAACGCCACGTCTGATTGCCCCCTCTGATGTTCAGAGGGATGCAAGACGAAGCCCCCCCTGACAGGTATCAGCCGCCAACCGAAATCCGGTTGACGTTGCCCGGGGTGCACCACAAGGGGCCGAGGGAGCCGTCACAGACTGTTGTGGGGCTTTTGATGAGGATGCGGGTGTTGCCGAAGTCCTGAAATTACTTGGTAGAGCGGGAAAACCCTCTAAGGACATTAGAGGTGAGAGTTGAGGATGAGTGGCAGTAGCAGGTACCCTAACCTGGTTAGCCTGTCTCGGCTGTCGTGGCCGCTTTGTGCGAGGCGCACGAGAACACCCGCGATAATTCGCAGGGTGACCCGCTTGACCACACAGCACGCAGCTGGGAGGTTCGGCAGAAGCTGGGGTACGTGTGCACTCCTTGGTAGAGTGGTCCTCGAGGCACTTCACGCACCTAGGGCGGAGATGGCAATTTCTTGCCGAGTGACCATACGCCTGGCAGTTGTGACACTGCGAGGGTGCGTAGGTTTTGTTCGGAGCCTCGACGGTCACACCTGTAAGACCGCATACGGAAGAAAGATTAAAAATGGCTTTTCCTTCTTTAGTTCGGTCAAGAATAACCAAAACCAGACTGAAGGGGACTTTGGTGCGGGGATGGTACATTCGGTGAACCTCCCGGACCGGAAAGTCTTGTGACTTCAACGACATCGCCACGTCATCGGTTGAAACTTCGGCCGGGACGCGGCGAAGAACTACGCGGAGAAGTCGTTCCTCCTCTAGTGCGTAGGTGAAGTAAGCATACTTTTGCTGCCTGAGGAAAGAGGTAAGCTTGCGGTGATCATCGGTGGAGGGAACCTTAACTTGGATACCCGCGGGGGTATTCAGTGCCGAAGTGTATCTGATCCCCTTCTGATTTAGTTGACAGGAGATAGAGACCCAAGATGATTTGTCTTGGATTGTGACAGGCGGTGGAGTGCGGGGCTTCTTAGCCGTTGCCGCGGAGCCTACGACTTGGGCTTGGGCTGAGGCGGAAGTAGAGGTGGAGTCTACAGCAAAGGAACGTGACGTGTAGGTGTCACCTATGATGGCAGCCTTTTTCGGTTGCACGGGTTCCTCTACAGTTTCGGTGTCGGAAGAAGAAGGGGTGGTGTGTTTTTTCCGTTTTTGAACGCGGGTAACACTTTTAAATCCGTCATGGTTCGAGGAGGCAGCGGCGATGTCAAGCTCCATGTCCGAGCCAGAGTCGGAGCTCGAACTAAGAATTATTGGAGCGGGGGTGCGGGCGAAATCGGGCATTAGTGCTTCTACGGCGTTACACGGTGCGGTTTCCGTGTCTAGTATTGCGAATGAATTCGACGTGTGAACTGCAACGGCGGTTGAGTTGGCCTCAGGCGATTGTTTTGAAGGTGAGCGCACGTTCTCTGTGCGTATTTTTGAGCGGGAGCGCTCACGGGTCACAGGAGTTTCGGTCAAATGAAAGCTAGAGGTCATGGTGTCACTCCTTTCAGCTGGGCGCGCGCGAGATGTTGCAGCATTTCCATTGGTAGCACTCAGTGATGGTTGAGATGACTGTTTGTCGCTTGAGCACTCGTTTTGGGAAACGTATATCCAATACGCTTTTAATAGCTGCGGGTCTCGACTTCCGACAAAACGTCGCAACCTAGTGAGCTCATGCTCGGGAGATATTTTCAGAGCGGCCATTCTGGTAGTATTTCGATGTTCGAGCCTCCCTACCTGAGAGGCAGGGGGGTGCGCCAAAGTGATTGTAACGAGCTATCCGAGCTCGGTAGATAAAAGAGACACACACAGAAATGATTAACACGACACATTCAACTCACGAACGAATCTAACACGTGATTTATTTTACCAAATTTACACTCTTCGCACTGAGAAGTGCGGTTTGAATAGTCGTACTGAAAAGTACGGTTTCCGAAAAATCGTATTCTAACTAATATCACTCGAAGTACTATGAACACAAGTATTCACGACACTACAAGCAACCGTAGTAGGAAAATCGGTCCGGACATCACCGACAGCGCGAACGGATACGTCCACTCACAACCGTGGTTGAGATCGAACTCACGAATCTCTTTATTGAGCTGAGCAAGTTATATTTAAAGGGAACAGAACATGTTTACAGGATTAAAGTCGGCAAAACACAAATAGTATTCGAGTAATAGAATCTGGGAATAACACAATATCGGAGCAATAAAGCAATTCTAACAATACGCAGTGTACAATAAAAACCAGTAATAAAATAAAAGTAAAACTACAAATATAAATAAATACAAAATAGAACAAAACATTAATAATGCGCCGCGTCGTAAATGGGTTTTGTCGGGGAGATTATAATTACACCCAGGTATCATGTGGCCGACACCTGGGCTATAATCCGTGCTCTTAATCTATTTGGTACTGCTGTTTTAGAGTATCGCTGGTTTTTCGCTTAAGTTGTTGTAGTACACACATATCACGTTTGATGTAGGTATGTGTGTCGCTACAAATATTAATGAGAAAACGAACTATTTCCATTTTTTGATAAAATTAAAGCTCGTCAGTAGTTATTAAAAACAAAAAGTAAATAAAGAAAGTAGATTGATAAACAAAGATGGACTGTGACTAGACTAGTAGTCCTCTAATGTCGGAAATTAAACCATAAATAATGATTTGTTTAAGTTTTAATAATGTTAAATATTTTTGTCCAAAAGTGTACAAATATTGTAGATTAGGAGATGTATAGATTAAGAAGTATAACAAATAGAGACTTATAAATTAAGGCCTCGGCTTGTCAATGGCAAGGAAAAATAAAACTGTATCTAATTTTTTGGTAGGAGAAAAACTAATGAGTTTGCGTCACCAACGACCCGACATTCCCGTATTGCGTTTGCGCTATACCAGCAACGCACCCTTAACCATAAATAACGTGGATTACAGCTCATGGTCCAAAAGGCCTTGCACTTTAATGGTTTCATATAGGCATATAGCTGAAGTAACGAGCAAATACCGGTATTTCTGGGATCATCTTGTCTAGTAATTTGAATGTATAAAGTATATAGAAATTGATCATGGTTATAGAAGTACCTTCGAAATAAAAAGAACTTATCAAAATTAGTTTATTCACAAAAAAACAATTTCCAAATCTGTAAGTGTCTTTTTTTTCTTTTTTTTTTTGATAAGACAATTCATGCACTATGCATGAAACTGTAAACTATGTAGATTTTTATAAAAATCACCCAGCCACACAACAATAATATGTGTGCACCTACATAAATAACTCTCAACATGTTGACAGCAGCGAGTCCATAATTTAACCACAACGTTATTTCTATTTTATGCCATATAATAATTTCACATCTGAATTCAAATACAAGTCGTTAAAACTATCGTAACAATTAATAAAGAAATGGAAACGCACTGAAACACACACAAGCATTATGAGTATGATGTCTAAATTACAAATAGTATAGACGTCCTCTGTGACCTATAACACGAACAAATAAAGACTATTTTTGTTCGATTTCCTCGTTCATATAATTTTGTTTGTACTGAGATAACATTGTGTCGAGTACTGTTCATTCATATGTCAACAGTTGTGCGGAGTGGACTGTTACGCAAAATATTATAAACAGAACGTGAGTACCCTAAGTTTTTTTAAAAATAAAACTGCTAATTTTTATAATTACATATACATAATTAAGCCATAATTTAAGATACAGACTCCTTATACTTGCTTTAGAAGCGTTACCGATTGAGAAAATAATTTTTATATGGAAAAACTAATTATTAATGCAACCCAATGTAATAAAGCATGATCGCGAGTACATGACTAGTTTGTGTTACAGGTTTTCTTTTCGCAAACTCTGTGTATTGACGTTCGCAATGATTTCTAACTGAATTTTATAATTTACGTGTCTAATAACATAAGCGATAAAGCTGCTTTTATATTTTATTCCGGCTTAAAAATTGAGGTTCTGAAATCGGTTATATTTTTTTTAATATTTGTAACCTCAGAACTCCGTCATATATGAACCGATTTGGAAACTTCTTTTTTTATTGGAAGAGTGGCATTTAATTTTATTTAGTATTGATTAGATTCCGAAGATACATCAGAGAACTCCTCAAAATCGAATAGGAAATGTGTGGTTATTAATATATCGGTAGGTTTATAGACAGTTGTAGATTACGTACGTATCTAAGTAAGGTCAAGGACGTTCTCTGGTGCATTTTTTTTTGCTACCGTTTGTCTTAAGTCGGTTTTATTTTTTATTGCTAAAATTTTATCATGTATTCGTTGACTAGACTTTACCTTAAAAAGACGATTTACTAAAATTTTGTACAGAATAATAATTTATTGTAATATTCAACAATTGTAACTCAGGTTTTTGTTTTTTTTTTTCCACGCGTTTAATAAAGTCGTGTTGTTTTTTTTTTTTAATTCGGCGCTTATGTTACCAGGTTCCTTAAGTCAAATAGGTAGTTTTATCTTTCTATTACAATGAGAATATTATTGAGATATTACGTGAAAAAATTAAATTATAAGGTAAAACTGTATTTTTTATTATACTTTATAGGTTAGCCTTTGACTACAACCTCATCTGTTGTTAAATGATGATGTGGTCTAAGATGGTAGTCACGCTAAACCTAGAGGGAGTCTGGTTCTCAAGTGCAGCTGCCGGAACACACCGACAGATTTTCAACTCGAGGGTGGTAGCTAGTCAGACGGACTTAGAGAAAGCCCTTCCACCATGCTCATATACTATATCTACTATATACTATATCGAAACGCAATATGTAGTAGAGAACTGAACTATATGCAGAAAGAGTTTATAGAGAATTAACTAACTGTCCGCCCCGGCTTCGAATATCAGAAACAACTGAACGACGCGCCGATCCGTCAATTCTGTCAATATTATTAATGCGGCCTAGACGACCGTTCTCGTGATGACATATTCTTTAATTGTTCGAGAAACTTTCGAGAAATTTCTCTTTCTCATGCCCTCCCTTATATTCCCCGTCATATTAACCTTACGTGTCTCTTAGCTATAGTAAATAATAACCCTTTAATGTTACATGACTTGTCCTTATTTAATAAAATTAACACAAACTGTAATCAGATTGTCTAGGTCTTCATCGATATATATATAACTTTGACTGTATTTATTTTTGTGTGAAAGATACATACAAAGATACAATCTGTCTGAATACAAATTATATGAATTACATTTTTTTATATATATATCTAAGACTGACGTAATAATGACGAGTTTTCATACAAACTTTCATCCTCTTTCCCCTTAAAAGGTCGAATTTCCAAAAATCATACCTTAGTGCTTACCTACGGTGTAAAAGGAACCAGCATGCAATTTCATGATCCTGGCCGAAGTAATTTGGGCTGTGCCTTGATACATCAAACAGTTAGTCTTTTGATATCATTTAAAAATATATCACCACTCTGAACTATGATTCAGTGGGCATAAAGTTTGATATTATTGTCCATTTCAGTATTCATTCCAAATATGCCTTGGCAGAGGCCCGCGAGCGTACCTGTGGGACAAGTTTGGAGCAGGTTTCAAGGTAGAGAAAGAGATGGCAAACCGGCCAGAATGTAAGTACTATATCGATTTTTGTTTGAATATTGTAACATAGTGTAGTGACGTCACTATTCGAAATCGTAGACACAATAATATCAAAGAAAAATGAACAAGTAAGTATCTTCTGGTTTTATACTGTATAGGTTTTAGCGTTTGACCACAGACTGTCCTCTGGTGTTAATTGAACAATACATTTGAAAGGACCGGCTCTCTATGGCAGCTGCCGGAACACACCATTAGTTGCTTGACGACATATTTTCCGCTTGAGGGTTGTAGCTAGCATTTTCCTTCTTCGAAAGCTCCGCGTCAGTTGCAAAGAGGCGAACCTACGTTGATAAACGCAGTGTCCGAACACGTTATTAACTGAGCTTTCATCGCTCAACGGTCGTGACTCAGGCGGTTATAGGTCCCTACCACCCAGGTTGGTTATTGGATATATGCAGGCTGATACCAAAGCGCAAGAAGCCAAAGCGTTCCACTATATTAGTTGTTACACATAATATATCATGGCCATAGACCCGTCGGGTATGAAGTATACAACTACAGTCCTCACCAATCTTTCTAGCCGCTCCAAAAATAGTATGAGTTCAAGTTTGCACATACAATCGTCTATAGTTTAACATAAAACAAAATTATATTATTATTATTATAGGATACCACCCTCAAATTGAAAATCTGTCGCCAAGCACCTGTTGGTGTGTTCCGGCAGTTGCACTCGAGAGCCAGCCTTCCTCTAGGTTTAGCGTGACTACCATTTTAGATCACATCATCATTTAACATCAGATGAGATTGTGGTCAAACGGTAACCTCTAAAGCATAAAAAAAAATCTTGAACAATAGCCTATTGACTGTACTGATGTATAAGCGTTAAATACGTTTATAGGTGGTAGAGCTACGCTGAAGCTATTACTGGTTTCAGCATGAATGGGTCGGCTCGCCCGGGGTAGTACCACCCTCTCACAGAAAACCGACGAGAAGTAACAGTGCCTGCACTGTTGCGTTTCGTTCGGCCAGTACGAGCGCCGGAGGCCCACATCTTTAAAAGGCTGGCAACGCACTGGCGACTCCCCTGGTGTTGCTAGTGTCTATGGACGGCGGTGATCACTTACCATCAGGTGACCCACCTGTTCGTTTGCCCCCTATAGTATAAAAAAAAAGCTATATTGTTTTAAATTTTCATCAACGTTCGACCAGTAGTTTTTGTGTAAATGAGTAGCAAAAGATTTTTAGCGTTTGACCACAATCTCATCTGACGTTGAATGACAAAGTGGTTTAAGTTGATAAACACGCTAAACTAGTAGGAAGACTGGCTTTCAAGTGCAGCTACCGTAACACACCAACATGCGCTAAGCGACAGATTTCCCAACATAAGTGTGGCACCTAGCCAGACTGGGTTAGAAAAGGCCCTACACCACTATGTACCTGCATTCTTACAGAGTTTACTTTTTATAACATTTAAGCATAATAACAATGGTTAATAAAACTTGAATCTGTATCTTCCAGGTATCAGATACGTGACATGGACCAAAGTATCAGGAAACAATGTTTAGATTTCATGCAGAAGACGTTTTTAGAAGACGAACCACTTTGTGATATTCTGGGTAAGTTGACATATTAAATTACAATCCGATCTATGCGCGTATTTGTTTAACCTTAAATGAATTATTTCCCTATAAAGTGCCTCGGTGGCATAAGCATTCATAGTTCGGTCCTCTCGGTAATATACGAACTTTTCGTTTGCGCTTAGCCTGTTTCTGACCTATGTATGTGTATGTTAATTGCCCCGCTCCCAAAGGTCGTAGCGTGATCTTAAACAGCCCATACTTATAACCTTCCTCCGTAGAGGCAATCTAACTAGAACCGAATTCCTTCTTTTTCTTTGATATCAACATATTATGCGCTTACACAATTATACCAATGTCACGTTCACTCTTTCTAAATTTCAAAGATCAAGCAACTTAAATATCGTGTAATTTTTACTTTTTTAACTAACCGCACATCCAAATTATATTAATTTCATTAAATTCCATAATAATCAAGACTCACGCTATTACAAACATTAGAAGTATGTTTCATATGATACTCGAATTGTTAAAGTGGTCGCCGTGCTGTGAGAAAATTTCAGAGAGTTTTGACACACCTCAGAGTTAATGTTCTATGTTTATAACTTTTAATTGACATAACCAAACGATATTAGGTAAAATACCACGAAAATTAAAAAATAAATTGAGGCAGTCATAAGGGCTGCCGACAGAAGTGTATACTCAAAACAATAGAATAACTGTGTTCTTTTTTGAGGTTATTAAATAAATTATGGTCTGAATTATTTAAATTTCATGATATGTACAATGAAATGATTAACTTTAGTCTGGTTTTCACATCTATTGGCACACTCCTTGTAATAATTATATACATTTTCATATAGTTTAGTGATTAGTATGGCACAAGAGCAAAGCAAGAAAGTGCAAAAGCATGTCGATGTCATCGGTGACGCGAACTGATAAGTTGTTCCACTACCAAACAATATTTTTTTAAATAGCTCGACGCGGCTAAGGACTATTTCACTTCAGAAATAGAACCAACATCAAAAAATCTACTCTAAAAAAGTGCCTTGACCATAATTAGTTAAGTACCTACTTAGTCTTAGATTGTTATAAACCTACCAATATCTGTCACTACACAATTCCTAATCGATTTTTAAGAGTTCCCTGCTGTATCTTAGAAATCCAAAGTCCAATGGTCTAATTAATATGCGACGCCCTTAAAAATATACCCATTTCGATAGAAAAAGAATTGTTCACATCGGTTTATAAATGACCAAGTTGTGGAGTAGCAAACGTTAAAAAAATACAATCGAACTGGCAACCTCTACCTTTTCGAAGTCAGTTAAAAATAAAAACAATTACACTCCTTGTACAATCTTATTGGCTGCTTTAAATATAGCTATAAATTCGGGCTACCACGTAATACAGTGGAGAATTTAATACAAAACAACGTTCAGATATTATTATAGGAATCTAAAATTGCCATTTATTTATCCTTAAGTTTTTCCTACTATACAAATAATATAATTCACACTTTTACCTAAATGCGTGTTCTACGCAACTGTATTCAGAGCGGTCAAAAAGTTTGGCGCGGACGGCACATAATATATTATAACCAGAAATTCCACAAGTTTTTCCTTTCGGCAGCCAATCTTCAATATTATTACTACCATTTTTGGGATTTTTACCATTTTTAATAATAATATTACAAGAGTCCAGTGATCATTTTAATTTTCTGACAAGATGGTGGGCCCCCTTGTTAGAACTTTCCAGAGAGTTTTGTGACATCTCAGAATTCATGCTCCGTGGTATTATTTTCAATTCACTTCAATTGTGCACAATAACCAAACTATATTATTTAAAAATCACAAATATTACAAAATATAGAGTCATATAACACACGATTATGAATAAAATACAAAAGCCTCAACGTAACAGACTAAGATCCCGCCAAAACCTCCTATCGAGTCATTTGTCTAAGTAACTAATTTTGCCTATAGGTATCAACAAAGATCCCGTTTCCATAGCAACCATAAGAGAAAATTGGGAGGGCTACGTCTCCTATAACGTGAGCTTGGCTTGCTTTACTGAAGTCGACGGGCAGCCGGACGAGTTGGTCGGATTTAACATAGTACTTGTAAAGTGTAAGGACGACGAGGAAGATGATATCGAGAAGGTGAGATCAGGGCAGGATTTGTATAAGAAAAGGATAAAAGAACCCCAATTGTAGTCTTCACCAAACTTTTTAACCGCTCTGAATATATCCATAAGTTCATAAGTCAAAAAGTTTCTAAATAAATTGGCGCGAAATTTGTAAATAAAGAAACTGTCACTATACTGCCTTTCATATAAAGAGCAAGCATCTACTATTCTTTGCAATAATTAATTTTATATATACTAATGGTCGTCCAGTGGTCGACGAAACTCGACCACATTTCCTTACTTTTCTTAATTCAGTATTACTGTTTTTTTTTTATTTTGCCAAAGTGTATACAAATGTAAATTAGTAGATAAACGCGAGAATCTTAAAGTGTGACGAATAGTGCGTTATAAATAAACACTTCGACTCGTCCATAATATGAAAAAATAGTCTTTATAATGTATTTCTTAATAATGCTAAAGCTTATCAATAGCTACTAAACAATAAAAAAAAAAACGTTTGAGAAACAGAAGTAAAATGTACTGAACCGATTTATTTACGCCTCTTTATAAATATTCCGAATCAGAAATAGGAGGAGTATCTAATATCATTTTTGGAAAGAAAATTTCTCTAGTCGCGTTGAGTGCTTTTTCATAAGGGAAAAACTTATGGGTTCGCGTCACCGATGACCTCGACATGCTCGTAACGTATTGCGCTTGCGGTAAACTAGCGACGCGTGGTATAGCGGCCTACGTACACGTAATATTGATATTTTGTATTGCCCTTGCGCAGCCTGTAGCGACACACATACCTACATCAAACGTGATATGTGTGTACTACAACAACTTAAGCGAAAAACCAGCGATACTTTTAAACAGCAATAACAAATAGATTAAGAACACGGATTATAGCCCAGGTGTCGGCCACATGATACCTGGGTGTAATTATAATCCGCCGACAAAACCCATTTACGACGCGGCGCATTGTTATTGTTTTGTTTTATTTTGTACTTATTTATATTTGTAGTTTTACTTTTATTTTATTACTCATTTTCATTGTACACCCCGTATTGTTACAATTGCTTTATTGCTCGGACATTGTGTTATTCCCAGATTCTATTACTCGAATACTATTTGTGTTTTGCCGACTTCAATCCTGTACACGTGTTCTGTTTCCTTTAAATATACTTGCTCAGCTCAATAAAAAAGAGATTCGTAATCCAGCTGCCAAAGCGATTACTAGTCTGTACAAACGGAATCAGATACTCTATTTATACCTTTCAACCTTCTGAAAGTAGCAAAGTGGTATCCACACTACCACTTCCGCTAAAGTGGTGACCCCTGAAGAACACGCAATGAGACGCTGAAACGCACCCGCAAGAAAACGCTGCACACCGAAGCTACATATCATCAACATGACGAGCGCAAGTCACAAATAATCAGCATACACCACACCACGAAGAACTCTCTATGGCACTCTCCATGCGCATTCCGCCATTCTGGCGTGACCAACCGCAACTATGGTTTTTCTCGTTCGAGGCAGCAACCAGCGAACTCGGAGGAGACGAAGCACGACTTGCACAAAAATTAATAACGCGCCTTGAAAAACAAGACATCGAGCAAATCGAAGACCTGCTCTACAACATGCCAACAACGAATCAGTACACTATTCTGAAGAAACGCCTCATCGATACATACGAAGAATCCGACAGCCGTCGACTCCATAAGCTTCAGTCAGAACTGAAACTAGAAAATCAAAGGCCTTCTCACCTACTTCGCAAAATGCGAACACTAGCGCGTAATTTGTTTCCAGAGACAACTCTCCAACTCATTTGGATGAACCATCTGCCATCTTCCATAAGATCCATACTCGCTGTCATCAGTACGCACACAGAGCTAGATGAACTCGCCGTCCTAGCTGACAAAATTATGGACCAGGCACAAGCAGTGTCTACGTTTGAAGAGCCAGCTGTTGTAAACACCGCGTTAAACATCTGTACAAGCTGCACCAAGCACGCACACGCTCTCAACAACGAAGTAGGAAAACTTGAATTAGAAATAGCTGAACTTAAAGCCACATACGACTCCAGACGTCGCTCAGCAAGCCAGCGTCCACAAACACCATCATATAACAATAAACCATCCAACGCTTATTGTTATTACCATGGTCGTTTCGGCAGAAGCGCGGGTAACTACAATACTTCGAGTGAATACAAGCGTCCAATATCATCTTTGCCGATACAAGATACGACACTTGCAGAGACAGACTACAGCGCAAGTGAATCAAATAACAAATACGTCGACACACTTAAACAAATTGAGTCAATCACGTGCCCTTCGACGTCATATTACGAAGCTATTACAAAAACACAGGAGCAACAAAACAGCACTCATCAGGTGGTTAATGAAGATAATCTTCAGCCAAAGAAGATTACTAATCCGTCATTTACAATTTTCACGGCCTCAAGACAAAACCTGCCCGAAAAAATCCGTAGTAAAACTCTCGACGCCTCACGGAACAAGAGCCATCTTGGCCGCCAAGCAACATGCGCAACAATTTCGCACTTAGTCTCCCGGCCATATGTACACACCGACATTTTCACTAGGGCGAGGCCATGCACCCGTTATCAACGGCGCAAAATACATCGTCACATGTCAACGAAGCCTACATATCATAACTACGTCTCACAACCACAACGCAGCACGATCAAGCAGTTCATAAATATTTCATCTCACGGAAACCTCCGACCCACGTCAATACATAAAGAACACCGCAACATTGTCTGTTCAAACCATGCGAGCAAATTTCCTCGACCATCAGAAGAACATTTCAACATCAACAACCAATACGACAAATCCGCCGCCATCCAGTTACGCGATCGTCAACATACCGCCTCGCATCACCGACTCAAGCCTCTCTACCGGATCAACGATAGCACCGAGTACCTACACGCCGAGCAACTACACCTAATTCACCCACGCGTGTGACATTACCGCTAACACATTACCGCCGAACAGCAACCAGCAATACTTACATATCGCCAAACGCCTCCTGCACCGATCAGCCGATCGAGACACACCATTCATCCACCAGTACGCTTCGCTTAAGGGGGAGCACTGTAGCGACACACATACCTACATCAAACGTGATATGTGTGTACTACAACAACTTAAGCGAAAAACCAGCGATACTTTTAAACAGCAATAACAAATAGATTAAGAACACGGATTATAGCCCAGGTGTCGGCCACATGATACCTGGGTGTAATTATAATCCGCCGACAAAACCCATTTACGACGCGGCGCATTGTTATTGTTTTGTTTTATTTTGTACTTATTTATATTTGTAGTTTTACTTTTATTTTATTACTCATTTTCATTGTACACCCCGTATTGTTACAATTGCTTTATTGCTCGGACATTGTGTTATTCCCAGATTCTATTACTCGAATACTATTTGTGTTTTGCCGACTTCAATCCTGTACACGTGTTCTGTTTCCTTTAAATATACTTGCTCAGCTCAATAAAAAAGAGATTCGTAATCCAGCTGCCAAAGCGATTACTAGTCTGTACAAACGGAATCAGATACTCTATTTATACCTTTCAACCTTCTGAAAGTAGCAAAGTGGTATCCACACTACCACTTCCGCTAAAAGCCCATGATATATTTGATTAATTACTAATCTGTATAAAAATGTATGAAATTATTACTCAGAGTGCTAATCGATATGAAAACCAGACTAGTGTTAATAATTTCAATGCACTAATTATGAAAAAATCATAATTCAGACTATAATTGATTTGAAAATTCCAAAAAGAACACAGTTCTTCCATTGTTTTCAGTTTTCACTTCTGTCGGCAGTCCTTATGACTGCCACGACTTTTTGTTGACCTATGAGTTTTTGTTCTCAAATTGCACTTTATCAAAACACAATAAATATGCAGATTATAGACTATTTACTTTCCTTCAATTTTTGTTTACTTAGATGCTCTCCTCTTCCTTACGATGGGAGTATAGGAATTCAATGCTAATGCTTAATGCTTCTTATTCATTTTGAGAACTAATCTTTGTTATTAAAAAAATATTACTACCTTTATCAAGGCGGTAATTGCTTTGTATTATGTAGGAGAAATTGGACATTTAAGAAAATGGTGGCTTCGTTTTCACTACTTTGTCATTTGTCCAATTCACTCGAGTACAATAACCAAACTGTATTAAGGGAGACCAATTTTATCAAAACTATCTAAGAGAGGGATTATAAGGGTACCTATAGATGTTTATGGGTTATGGGTCTTTGGCTCTCCACGCGAAAACTACTTTTTTTGATGAGACTTTAAAGTAATATAGCAGTCCCTAGGATTTATTTTTCTATTACCAAAAACATACTTTGCTGACAAAATTTCCTTGTAAACAATGTTATCCGGAGACTTCCCCACTCGTATACGTACGCACCGCACCGCTTGCCGCACTTCCTACATCGCTAGACGTGTAGTGCTTATAAACAACGTAGTTTTTAAAACGATAACAACTTTATATTAAACTAGCTGTTGCCCGCAGCTCCGCATGCGTTTTTTTATACTTGTGAATTACTTCTTATAAGATCAGCTATCTGTCAGTGAAAGTCCCATGAAAATAGGTCCAATAGCTTTGGAGTTAATACTACACGCGAAGCCATGGATGACAGCTAGTCTAAAATAAAATAGTCTATGTCACCTGCTGTAATTTTAACCATCCGTCATGCAAATTTCTGTCAAAATCGGTCCAGCCGTTTCGGAGATTACCCGGAACATAGAGACAGACAAACAGACAGACAAAAATTTTAAAAATTGTATTTTTGTTATCAGTATCGTGTATACGTTCATATTCAATCAGTAAAAAGTCGTTATTTTGATATTACAAACAGACACTCCAATTTTATTGTATAGATGAAGATATCTTTTTAAATATAGACCAAGTGTCTAAGAAGTAAAACTAAACAAAATAAGCAAAATTTATCGAGTACTTTTTGGGTGATGTGCGTACAGCGGTAGACCTCCTGCATTTTGTCTATAAATATATATAGAGGATTTTGAATAAATCAGAACTTTATCCTTTAAGCTGTATGCTACATTTAATGTACTGAACAAATTTATGCCTTATTCGACATTTGTTTTACATTGAATTTCGTTTGGAGAGTTCTAAATATTTCAAGAAAACTTCTGAAGAGATGGCATCGCGCAATGTACAAAGGTCGTATCCACCTTCGCCTAGTGGACGAGTTAAATACTATAAGTATGATTAAAATATAGGTATTATGTAAGAATGAATGTTACCCATGAAAACAGATAAAAGTACCAAAGAGTAGACGGCGTAACGTTATCATATCACAAGTAAAATCAAAGCATTGAATTGTTATCGACATAATTCTGATAGCGATAGATATAAATAAATGTAATTTTTTGAGCTATTTTAAATACTGTGTTTTGACCTTGAACAACAGCGTTATTGTAATTTTGTGTTACGTGATTGAATAGGTAGTGTAGGCATAATGTCGAAGTTAATTTGTTATCAATAGTCGAAGTATACTTGAAAATTTTAATTCATTTAATAATTTAAAGTTGAAAAGTTAAAGCGACGCGATGAATGATGAAAATTCTTTGGCGCGTTAGGAAAAAATTATGGGAGTAAATTTTTACGATGCGCGCGCACACCGTCACGAAAAACCGACACCCTGAAGTTAGCTATAGTCAACATTATTATTATAGTCGTTTTTTCTATAAACGTAGAATAAGGCGAAAGATAAAATTTATGAAAATACTTCTATCTTGTTACGCCAAAGAAGTATAACTTCTAAAGCGTGTACATAAGTACACACACACATTTTTTTACTAACATACATTTATTTTCCAGAAAATTTCCTTTCTTCCTTCACCATCATATCCTATCAGATATTCCTAAATCATTTTCCTCTTGGAAAAGTATTACATTTAAATTTTGATGATAAAAGACAACACTAGCGGCTACTCGTGACTTCGTCTATATTTGTGTATAAATAATAACACCATACGTTACCGTCATGTAAATCTAACCGGTAATACCTGACACGCCGAGACAGGCGTCACGGTATGGCATGCATTGCAGACATGGCAGGATTTTTCAGAATTATCACTTATCAATTACATTTTGAATAATTTAAACGATATCGTAGTAATTTATAGCCTATTTGTTACTATAATATATACGCTATATTACTGAAAAGTCACTCCAACACGCATCGCTCCATGTTCCCATACTTTCTCGTTTATCGACTATTAATGATCCATATTTATAACTGTCTCTATCGTTTGCTCGTGCATCTCTCTCACAAATATTACAATATAACATTTCAGGTGAGAGGTGAAGCTTGGAAAAAACTGTTACGTACGCTTATTGAAGCCGAGAACCTTGTTAACATATTTGACCACTATGGAATTGACGAGTACTTGACCTCTAGCGGTCTCACCGTGCTGCCGGGACATAGAGGTCAGAATATCGGGGCTAGATTATTCGCGGCCAGGTAAGAATTTAAACTATATATATATTATACTAGCTGTTGCCCGCAGCTCCGCATGTTTTTTTTATAATTGTAAATTACTTCTTATAAGATCAGCTATCTGTTAGTGAAAGTTCCGTGAAAAATGGTTCAAACGGAGATAGTATTGCAAACAAAGCCATGGGTAAAAGCTAGTCCAAAATAAAAAAGCTTTAATTACTTTTTATAACGTTAGCTATCTGTCAGTGAAAGTCCCATGAAAATAGGTCCAATCGTTTTGGAGATAATACTACAGACGAAGCTATGGATGACTGTTAGCCTAAAATAAAGTAGCCTATGTCACCCGCTGTAATTTTAACTATCTGTCAGTAAAATTTCTATCAAAATCGGTCCAGTCGTTTTGGAGATTACCCGGAACATAAAGACAGACAGATAGACATACAAAAATTTTAAAAATTGTGTTTTTGTTATCAGTTTCGTGTATACGTTCATATCCAATCAGTAAAAAGTCGTTACTTTGATATTACAAACAGACACTCCAATTTTATTTATATGTATAGATATACACTTCTTTCAGGGAACCTCTATGTCGAGCCTTAGGGTTACAAGCTTCCGCGACGGTGTTCACGGCGATCGAATCACAAGTCTTAGCTGCGAAATGTGGTTATGAGGAGTTAGCCGAACTTGAGTATAAAGATATGTTGAAATATGGCATCGACTTAAGCAAATGCACTACTCCTACGGCCAAGGTCATGGGTATAAAGTACAAATAGGATCAAACTTAATTTCGTGTTAAATAACGGTTTCGCTTTACTTTTGAATACCGAAAAAATTCTGTAATGTCATTCTGCGAATGTTCGGCAAAATTCGACTTCATACACGCAAATGTATGTGGTTTTCTAATGTTTAAGTTTGTATTTTATGTATTTTTTAAGATACCAATCACATTAATCTGTGCGTTTTAAATTTTTTTATTATTTAGTTTATATTTTTATTGCTCAAAGTAAACACGTGCCAAATGAAAAAGAAAAAAATATAGGTACAGTCTATATCAATTTGGTTACCAAAATGTCTGATATGAAAACACCTTATAAAACGCGATTTCACTTGCTTTTTTAATCGCCCGACAATTCATTATTGATTACATAAGCTGTGGCCATATACCATTCATAAGATCGGCTTGGCTGGTTTTTGTAACGCGAAACGTGGGACAAACTTAGTATCAGGTGACTTTATAGTCATAATATGACACCACTAAAAAGAAAAGAACTATGTGATTTTATGAAACTACGATGCAAGTGAAACTTTTTTTTGGATCGTATGCATTTAACTGAAAGTTTTCGGAAAATTATTCGATTTAGAGTGTTAAACTTGCGTTTTTTTTTTTAACTGACCCCAATATTTATTTAAGTCATTGAATCATTATGAATTGAGCCATGGGCACTGCCATATTGTCTTTGCTACTTAGCCGGCCGCCTTTCACTTTACCTTTACCTCGCCTTACCCTTACCCAGCGGCCGGCTGTAATGCGACATTGTGAACGAAAGGAAATTGAGGCGATGTAAAAGTAATAGTACATAAAGTGTAATAAATAGAGTTGCACTTTACATTCTAACTAATATTATAAATGTGAATACAAGCGTATTTGTTTATTACGTATTCATAACGCAATCAATATCATATTTGCATACACGTTCTCAGGGTGTACACAAAAGGATATGCGGTACGTTCCATCTAGGATAAAGTACTTATCCCGAGGGATAGACTAAAGCGTTATTTAAGCGAGCGAAGCCACTAGTAAAAGGTAGTTGTCCTATGTTTGGTTAAGCCACCATCACTTCTAAACCTGTGTATCCATGTTAATAGTTCCATTCCATTGTAAATAGTTCTAAAGATCAGGTAGTCTCTCCACAAGCGCACAATAAAAAACCACAACTAATATATATATTTTTTTTATATTATGCATTTTATTATTATATTTTTTATACAATTGTTTGTAAACGTCGTACAAATTTATATACATATACTAAATTATTACATTAATACTATGTTACATCGTAGAACATGGCGTCCTTACAGGGCCGTACTTAGTTATAGAATTACGGGGGCCAATATATGGGAAGTTACGTGTAATATCGTTAAAGCTGTATAAGATTTTAGAATACCAAAGGAACAGATATATAATTTATAACGTTTGTTTAAAAAAAAAATTGTTTTAGGATTAGAATGATATGTAACATTATTTTACTCCATAAAAGTTGTCACAAAACACTACGTAATCGTTCATGAATTACGTACGACTCGTAACATACCGATTGCCTGATAATTGATGTCTGGTCATGAGTAGTTTATGTTTAATAATTTCAGTCACAATTGTAACTTACCTTTGGTGCTTTTTATAGTTAATAAAATGTTCAAAAGAAAACGTGTTTTATTATAATATTAATTATGTACCTACGTCTTAATTCCAATTTTTTTAGAAGACTTCTTATAACATATGCATTAATTATCAAAACGCAAATTGTTTGTTTGCCTGTTTCTTACGCTTTCAATTGATTAACATGCAATTTTCCATACATGTTGACAGGGGTATAGAATAGAACATAGGCAATATTTAATCTATAAAAAAGTATCGATTTGACCTCT
Organism: Antheraea assamensis; assembly: GCA_035772565.1. Taxonomy (NCBI): domain Eukaryota; kingdom Metazoa; phylum Arthropoda; class Insecta; order Lepidoptera; family Saturniidae; genus Antheraea; species Antheraea assamensis. The sequence continues at coordinate 1,204,826 of JAQQSE010000107.1, forward strand.
ATGTCAAACCTATATAAAAGCGAACGAAGCAAATTATTAGCGTGTCCCTTAAGATTTCACCCTTTGACTCCAGCAACAATAGGAGACATAGTTTGAAAAGCGGTTGTTATTCATTATTCTAATGTAGGGAATACTTTAGGACCACGTTAAATGTTTTAATTAAAATTTCATCACAGAAATAATTTTTACGTATCAAAAATGACAAAAAATTACTGATGAACTTTATGGATAAATTAAAATGTGCAAAACAAATATACAAGTACTCACAATGACCCCTCCAAAATTACACCTAACCACAACCCTGTAATATAAATAATCTAAAAAAATATATAACTGAGTCAACTAAATAAACTCTATGCCAATATATATATGGTGTAAGATTATCTTACACTCTATGCATTGTCAAAGTAATTCAAATAAAAAGTTTTTATTAAATACATTTGAGATCCTATAGTATAATTTCAATTAATACATATTTTATGTACAAAATTAATTTTAAATAACGTCGAAGGGTATGTTAATATATATCAGACAATTTTCCTTCGACCACCCCACATGAAGTTGATTTGTGCTGTTCCGATTTAGTTATTATCTTTGTGCAAAATACACGAAGAAACTTTTTCTTTAAAAAAATTGGTTGTCTGTAAAGTCGTTTTACGGACGATAATTATACGTGATAACATCATAAGAAAACATTGATGGAAAATTGCATACTTTTGTGAATTTCATTTAATTTTATAACTGGAATATCATTGTTTTTTATAATACAATGAAGGAGTTAATAGAAAATTAGAATTATTTCGATAAGTTATGCGTCACAAGCCGAACGCGCCTCTCTATCGCTTGTTCCGCGCTCTCGCTTGCACGCTCGGCTCAGTTGCGAACGTGACAATAAGTCATGCTTTTTCTTGCGTGCAGCTGGCGTTCATCGATTTATAAGAAGTTATCACGTCAATAATCTTTAACTATATTATTAAGATCTATTGGACTGTTTATTATCGATTTTCAGGTCGAAGGTCGTTTCCTGAATCTGATTTATAATTTTTGTAGTTTCTTATTTACTCGTGACACGAATAGTATATCATATTATATAGTAAATAATTTCATACACTCCTTCCGTAAAATTATAAACTTAAAAATAAAATATTTATGGCAAATATAATATACAAAGTTACAGGCAAGAGAGTATAAATGCATCATTTGGAATGATAACTTAATATATTAAGTCTTTTATATGGATTATTATACTTTAAGTCAGTTTAGGTAATAATATGAGTGTCACAAAAAGTAATAATTGGTTAAAAAACTTAATGTTATGTTTTTGGACAACATAACCTAAAAAATATGGGATTTCTTATATATATCTTAATAGTATTGCCAATTAAAATAATATTAGAGGCAATACGATCTAAGTCAAAATATCATATGTTTGTGCAAAATAAGAGAGTAATTGCAAGTATAAAATCTATCTCTCTATGATTTGCTATAAGCAAATACTTTAATGTCATCTGATATGGCTAATATTATAATTTACACTGTTCATCCAACCGCAGTGTAAAAGTTAGAATTTTGTTGGTTCTGTCTTAAACGAACACCATAGAATTGAACACTAACAGGAAGAATAGAAGAAGGTATATTGTTTTCTTAGGAATAAATATTAGCAGTGGGTAATATAGATTTTTTGCAAATTGAATCGAAATACTGATACCTAATAACTGTTATTGGAACTATGTATTTGCCGAAAGTATGTCTTGACCATTGGTTTTTTTACAATGGCATAATAGTCAGTTATCTACGTTTCGTGTATTCGATAGTTTTTCATTTAATACTTCATATCTTATAGCCTTTGACCACAAACTCATCTGATGTGTAAATGCAGATGTTGCCTGATATCGTAGATACGCCTAAGCCTAGAGGAAGTTTCCCATATGAGGTTTCACTTCAAAATGTGTCGCTTGCAAGTGTTCAACAAACATTTGCATAACATTTTTACTTCAAGGCCGATACATAAACCATTAACTTATTGATTTGAAATTAAAATTGATGTGTGTAACATTTTCGTGATTCCAAAATTGACGCTTCAAAATTCTACCAAAACAGTGCGAGCAATTTTCATACGTATACACTACTACATAAGCTTCAAAATTGGGTGGACTATGCACTATGCATACATCAGGATAATTATCGTGCCTCTCTCTCGACTGTAATTGATTTGGTAACGAGCACAACAGAGTCAGGTGTATCGCTGGTTGTTCGACGTCACATTAAATAACGATGCCAGCATTTCGCTCGTTCAATAGATAAACAGTTTTATTATTTTATACAATACATCATTTAACTGTATTGCACTACTACATAGTTTCAATAACTGTCAGGGTTACCGACTTAGGGGGTTTGCCCTCAATTATGCGGGCTGGTATTTTTAAAAGGCTTTAAATGTTATGGGGTATTTTTGGGTACAACTATGGCCCCAGAGATAACTCAATCCAGCCAATCATATTTATTTGATATCGACATCTATCTGTATCTACATATCTAGCGGCATCCAGTGCAATTACTCGTTAGTAAGAATTCAGAGTCTAATAAAGAAAAAAACAGCTGTCACTGGTGATATTTGATAACCATATTTTTTTTTTTATATATATAATATTTTTTGCAAATTTTTAATTATATTACCCCTCTTCTGTAGTGATTATAACACGTGAGACTTGTTTTAGGGGTACTTTTTATAAATTGTGCCGATTTTGGAGGGTTCAGACTAACTTTTGGGGGTAAATATTTTCAAGATTGGTAACACCGATATCTGTATATATTTGATATTACCCATTACTAATAAATATATTCGATATTGTCACATTTCAGTTTGAAAGTGAATTATAGTGGTCATCTACTTCTGTAGTTTTTCATTCAGCCATTCCGATGTCAGCTCGTCGATTTCTCTCACTTCCAGCAGACGAGGGGCTCCTACAGCTGCCGCCAGCGCCCTCTGTGTTCCAGCGTACATTACCTGCAAAACATATTTATTAATACATAGGATAAGGTGTACTGTACCGTACTGTTTTTATCCGATTCTCGAAAAGGAAGGGAATGCCCTATATATACAGCATGTGTGCAATTTTTCTCATAAACTACAGTTCCGATTTTTATGATTACAACTTACAGAAAGGATTTAGTTCATACAATATTAGTATTACCTATGTCGGTAAATTAGATTGTCTGAAAAAATATTTTTATTATATTGCACGCTATTCACAGTTCAGTAGTCCTTATAGTAACTAGTCACACACCTTTACAACTCTACAATACTGTTCTGAGACCGCACTATGCATTCGGTCGCAGATCATCTCCAGTTACTGCTTTTTATTCCCCCAAATTTATAACTGAACTGTGTGTAATTATTAGAATGTTCGAGAAAAATAAAAGATACATGACCATGATGAACATTGGTATACCTGAGACCAGCTACAAAGTAGAAATAAAAAAATGTCGCTATTTCCAACGCTATTCTATCTTGTTGAGGCGAGAAATATGTATCAATATTTACGATAAAAATGGACAAAGTATTATCAAATTAAGAAGCATATTTTCATACCTGCAACTCCATATGAGCATCTCTGGGCGTGTAGAATATAAAACACATGGGGAACGATGTCCTGCCGTCGCTGTGTTCCATTTTATAACTTTAACAAAGGTTTAAAGTATTTAAAAGCCTTACACACGTATACATTTTTTTTATATTTGGAAACTCTGAACTCTAACCTTAAATCTAAACAAATGCATACATAGTTCAATGATTCTCAGTAAATTCACCAATCCACACCCACAAGTGCACTATTATTTCATTTTCTTGTAGCATACATTCAGACCAAAAATTTGTATGGTAGTTCCATGTCTCCTCATAAGGGTCGTAGTGTAATTTTAGATAACCTATAATCTACCTCAATAAATGGATTATACAATTTGAAATGAGATTGGTAGTTACAGAAATTAGCTTATTCAAATAAACATAAAACATTAGACAGTACAACACTACAATAAAACAACAGTTCTATATTTTTCCACCATAATGTGGGTACTACAAGAATATTTCTCATGTTTAGGTTTCCTCACGACAAGTATGACCATGAATGACTGCTTGATGTTATTAGTTTTTCTAAGCTCGTCTGTCTAGCTACCACCCTCAAGTTGAAAGTATGTCACCAAACAACTGTTAGTGTGTTTCGGCAGCTACACTTGAGTACCAGTCTCTCTAGATTTATTGTGTTTACCAAAGTGGGCCCCATCATCATTTCATCATCAGGTGACATTGTGTTCAAACGCTAACATTTATACAAACCTATAATGAATGCGGTTGGAATGTCTCCAAGCTCATGTTACTTCCTGGACCTTACTCCAACAAATAACCACTTTTTTCGGAATTTGGACAATTTCTTGCAAGGAAAAAATTTTTTATTCTGATGAGGTACTTGAAATAGCTTTCTAAGATTTTATTGCTAATTGCTTCCACAATTTCTTCAGCAATGGAACCAATGAACTACCCATAAAATGGCGAAAGTGCATCAATAATAAGAGTACAATTCGATTTATTAAATATATCATTTCATTTTTTTTTGTTTTACTTTTTACATACAAAATGCTAGTTTCATATGTAAGCACCTAACATTATATACTTTAGGAAAACACATGTAGACAATGTGTTCCATTCTTTTGCAGTTCTCATCATAAATCATGAAGCAAAGTGTTTCATGAAGATAAATGAATCATTGACAGTGAATGGATATACCTGTACACAATAAACCTTGGCTGGTGTGACGGTAATATATCCTGCAATTCTTCCAACTCGACACTCTCCAACTCTTCATCAACCTCCAAGATTTGCTTTTCTCTGTTCACCTGTTTCAAATTAAAATATATTTATTTTAGTACGATTCTTATCATGGTGTTGTAGGGAATCTGTGCCTGACTGGATCACCACCTCATGCACAGATCATCATCACAATGACATCCTTCTCATTTGTTCTTTTTTCTATAACTTATATTTAGCCTCCGACCACAATGCCATCTGATGTTAAATGACAATATCGTCTAAAATGGTAAACATGCTACACCTAGTGCAGGTCACGTTCTCAATTTCAGATGCTAGAACGAACTCTCACCCTGTGAGATGGTTTAGCTATACGTACCATAATAGCCTACTTATTTCCAACACACTGTTGTACTATAACAATATTTCTCAAGTTGTCCATGAGTGCGTGATGGTATAGCTTTCCCTAATCTCAACAGAATAGCTAACATCCTCAAGTCAAAAATCTGTCATCACGCACCAATAGATGTGTTCTAGAGTTAGCATATTAACCATCTTAGACTACATTATTGTTTTATGGTCAAACACTAAATCCTACAATATAAAAAATATTTTTTTCTTCACTGTCAACCACTTTAAATTTTAAAGAAATTTGTCGGCCAAACCAAGATTCAAACCTATGGATATTGACTTAATACTCAATCAGCCAAATCATTCAACCATGTCCACTCATAACAAAAAAATATTTTTTTTTTTTTAATATTATAGGGGGCAAACGAACAGATGGGTCACCTGATGGTAAGTGATCACCACCGTCCTTAGACACTAGCAACACCAGGGGAGTTGCAAGTGCATTGCCAGCATTTTAAATATGTGGGCCTCCGGCGCTCTCACTGACCGGACGAAACGCAACAGTGCAACCACTGTTACTTCATGTTGGTTTTCCGTGAGAGGGTGGTACTACCCCGGGCGAGCCGACCCATTCATGCTGAAACAAGTAATAGCTTCAGCGTAGCTCTACCAACCTTAACTTACTGCAACAATTACTGTTTACAATGCAATATAAATTTAGCCTTAACATGTTACCTACTCTCTGAGCCTAAACTATCATTTAACATCATGAGACATTGAGGTCAAAATATCAAATATAAAACCAATTCAAACACTTTATTTACTAGTGTATCGGCCTGTTGCTTACTCTGTAAAATATAATAATAAACTATGCATTGCTGCTATAAATTTCAAGGGTGTGGTCACAATATCCGCTTTAATTAATCATAAACTTGCACTGCGTGACGCATCCACCGATAATGTCACGCTTGATAGACCCAAGCTGTATAATGTTCTAGGAATTTAATATTATACTCAATATATTAAATTGTACAGACCATGGAAAACAAGGGCGGGTAAGGACTCGCTTGTATTTATACTCAAAAAATAAAAACAAAAAAGGCGAACCTTTAAAATGAGCGCGGAATTCGATGTGTGTTTCTGAAAGCGAAACTTTTTTAATACTTCTTTAACATCGTCACCGATATCACAAACGTTGACGTTGTGCCCTGACATTTTATTTCTAAATATTTATTTCAGGAAATATAATACAATAAAAGAGTTTTGTGTACAAACACTTTACACTGTTACGTAGACAGTTTTGACCTTTTGACAATTTTGACATTATCAAAGTTTTTATTTTATTTATTTGATTACTGGATACTAGTCTTTGAAGGCTAAGTTATTACTACCAAATTCCGGTACTTAAAAATTACAACGTAGTCATAGTAACGTTGTTATAATAATATTTTATATATTTATCCAATAAAGTGTCAGAATTTTACTTAAAATTGCAGGATGTAATATTACTATATAAGTACACTTTATATTTCAAATCATCAAAGAGTAAATAGCATGGTAAATAAAATAGTTACAAATAGATAAATTATACTAGAATAAATTCAGTATTTTTTTAGTACTGACGTTAAGAAAACTCTCTCTCTCTCTCTCTCTGCATTTTGGAAATTTATAAACATTATTTTATCAAATAAGGTAAACACTATTTGGCATAACTTTTGTCTGTACCCTAACTCACTTAGTGAGAATCAACATAGTCTAAAATGTTAGAGTACGCTGCTCGTATGATAGTGAGAGTAATAGATATATTAATGAATTTGTCTACCAATATTACTAATATGTATTAGCTTGAAGTCAGTCAATAGTTATCAATTGTTTAGGTGAGTGGCATGTATTACATTACGTCATCAGAACGATTGCTTTGCTCAAATTCGAGTTATCAGAACGGATAACATCTATTAAATTAATCTCAGAAAGTAATATTGTTTTATCAATTCAGCTGAAGCCAAACTCTTTGGTATAATAAGGTTATCGTAAATATTTAATTTTTCATACAATTAAAAAAGGTGCTGTGCGATTCACACACGATAGAAGTGAAACTTCAGAAAATCAACAAAAGAATGAGATTAATATATATAACAAGAGTAGGATAATTACAAAGGTTATTTGTTTAAAAATGAATCTATTTTGATTAATTTTAAAAGACATTTTTTATTTTATTTAACATATGTTACATAATTTATTACTCAAGTTCCATATTTTCATTTTCAACAAACAAGATATCAAAATACTCACAAACACTGTTAACTAATAACACACCACGCTGACTTCTTACTAAAAAACTGTAATATGCAGCCGCATACAGTGTACAGTAAGTAGTACACGTACTTTTCACATATACTAACACACCTTAAATGCTCAAATACAAGCAAGTACTCGTATTAAACAGTGTGCAATATACATACACGCCGACATTTGTTCTCTCGCTCTGGCTCACTATTTCACTTCAAAAATAGTGTGTATATTTCTGTCTGATTCTTTGTCGGTTTCATCCTACACATTTTTGTATTTGTGTCTTTTACCTGTGCTGTCCTGTCCCCCCACATGCGACATGTAGTATAACGAGTGGTGTAGCTTGTGCAGCTTATCAGATCTTTGATCAACTAATAAACTGTGTACAAATGTGTATAAATTAATCGGAGTGCTAATAGATGTGAAAACCAGACTAATGTGATAATTTCAACTTACAAATTATTAAATTTAAATTCACACTATAGTTGACTAACAAATGCAAAAAAGAGCACAGTTATTCCATTGTTTTGGGTGTTGACTTTTATCGGCAGTCACTATGACTGCCTCGAATGTTTTTTTTTAATTTATGTATTTCTTTAATAATGTCCAACACTGCTCCGTACACTGCATGCTTTGTAGAAGTATACGGTCTAAGACAGATTTATTCATCTATAATTCCAGCAGCTCTCGCTTGCAGCATCGCTCGCGTTAATGTTTAATGAAGAATTTACCTATCCCTCGGGAATGGTGCTTTTTTCTTGTCCTTTTCTCTATTCCTGAAAACGTGTATTTACAATTTCGGGATAAGCGGTTGAATAACTAACTCCTGAAATCGTAACAAACAAACACACTTTCGCATTTATAATATGAGTAAGCATTACTTCAAGTAGAAAAAATATATTAAAATGTTTGACTTTTTGACGGTGATAACGTCTTATAAATCGATGAACGCTGGCCTGCGACCACGAAAACGCATGACTCATTGTCACGTTCTGCGTGAGCCGAGCGTGCAAGCGAGAGCTTAGTTTTATGGAATATCGATAAGCCGTATCCGACATAAGAATCGTTACCATCCCATAACTGACTGGCTTTACTATCGGTGATGGGACGAGAACAGGTGTTCTTAACACTCTACCCGACACTGCTTTCTCCTACCACGTTTCAGTCCCACAAAAAGGTTGCGTATCAGAATATCAAAGCCCTCCCATAAGAAGGGTTACTGCAATAAAATTAGAAGAAATGCGACTCTGCCCATATTGTTTGTTCGTGGTTCACCGAATTTGGCAGTAACTGTCGGTAACATTAAAAACGGCCAAAATTAATTTTCAAACATGATCACATCATTCGTCGCATAGGTACTTCGCCGAATTCCGGCAGCATATTTTTGTCTCGCACCGATGCAAGGGATGATCGATTTAAAAAAAAATCGATATAAACATCGATTAAAAATAATCGATGTATGAAAAACATCAACATATCTGAAACTTCGATGTTTTCGGTAGCATATAAAACTCTCTATTCTATTAATTCAATGTGTTTATTGTTATTGAAAACACAATAAACAGAATAACCTAAAATATAGGAAATAATAAAGTGATCAAAGTCATGGTACCTAAATACTGATTACAGAATAAAGATTTACCGTACCTGTTATTTCGTTGCCGAAATTTCATTATTCATTCATTAACAATATTAATAGCAAATTAAATTCCCTTCCACTTCACAAGTTCACTCACAACACAAACTTACAAAACTCAAACAAATAACTATGCGTACGACTTACTTCGATTACGTTGTACAGTGTCATCTAATGTAAAATAGTTGATTTAGATAGTTATCCGGTCCCTAGCTAGTACATCCAAATTATAATATCGATGTTATCAAATTCAAAACATCGATGTTTTTCAGCTAAATATCGGTGTTTATTCACTATCGATGAATATCAATCATCCCAACGCGATAGTTCGGCTGATGACGTAGCTGTGAGGTTATAAAATATTCTAACAAGTACATACATAATGATTTATGATTCATATTATAATAATTTATTGTTTAGATAATTTTAATAGCAAACTTAGACATCGATACCGAGACGTAGGTATATAAAAGTTACTTTAAATTTTTGGCCATTAATAGAGCCCCTTGAGATCCTGACAAAAATTAGCCTATAAGTTTTATAAAATACCAAAACCAAACCATCTTATCAGTTAGCCATATATTTCATTAGTCAATGATTTGTTATGTATTGCATTCTAAATATTATTAGGATTACTCAGATTATTATCCTACTAGCATTACTAACTCACGTTACGTTTGATTCTATGGAGGAGTATTTTTCTGGATGAAATGTCTGTCCTTTTCTGTACTATTGATAATGTGTACGCATAATTTCTTTTTTTTCCGAACTGACATACTCTGTTGATACTATTTTTAATCTAGATATTAAAAAAAATCTTATATCTATAATATTTGAAAACACGGTGAACACGGGTTGTATTAAGACAGCTTTGGAGTTTTTGAAGGTATACGTATTCGTCTTAGCCTGTCATGTAGTGGCTTAATGCTTATATATTTTATTCATAATCTTGTGTTATTTGACCCTAAATTTTGTAATGTAGGTGGTTTTTCCGTAATATAGTTCGGTTATTGCGCAGAACTGAAGTGGTTGGGAAATAATTCCACGGAGCATGAATTCAGAGATACCACAAAAACGTCATAAAAAGTTCTAAGAAGGGAGCTACCATCTTGTTAGAACATTAAAATGATCACAAGACACTTACTCAAAAAATGACAATCACGACTGGAACATATCGTATAAGCGAAAATGGCAGTTATAGTCTTTGAAGAGGTCTGGGTTGCCAGTAATGAAAAAAAATACCAATGCGAATGAATTCTGAGGTGCCATAGAAAATCCTTGGAAACTACTAGCATGGGGTTCACCAACTTGTTAGAACTGGTTAGAACATTGAAATTATCACAAGACACTTGTAAAATGATTACATACTCGACACTGGAAGTAATAATTTAGATTAATCTACAAGATTGGTTACCAAAAATAAAATTAAAAAAGGATAGACTTTCGAAATCTTATGTTAAAAAGATGATAAAGAAGGTTAACTTACTAATGGAAAACCAGCAATTTTTAAGAATAGATGTGTACATAATATTCATTATTCCTTGGAATTAAATTAAAAGCATTCTCCCTCTTTGGAAATAGTAACTTAATTTAGTTACAATAATTTCACATCAAGGAAGCTTGTGCTACAAGCTAGTATTGAATTATTAATCTATTCTTAGAATACCTAATAATGTTAAGACATAAGATATTAACATAGGTTTTATACCTAATAAATAATATTAAAATGTTTTTAACATACATTGAATGCCATAGAAAATGATAAAAAATAATTATGTTTATGCGTAGTAAGCCCATTTAGGTACATAACAAAGAATTTTTTATTCATGACGCATCACAGTCTTTTCATTTACCATTATTCTACCATATTATAAACGACCGCGAGTCGTTCAAAATCATTATCTCGGGAGATGTCTATCACGTAAGTTCAAAGGATCGTACGATAACGGAAAAAAAATCCAGCAAAAAAGCGCTTAATGTAGCGTTCAATCAATACGGTACAAATCGCGAGTCTAATTTTGAAACAAGGTCAAAGCCGCTTTCAGTACAAAATTCGGTGTCGCCCCTCAGTCTTCATAACTGCACGCCTTAAATATTATGTGAACAGATTAAATACATTCCCAGTGACGAGCATTATGTTTAAAAATAATTTGTTATTGTAATTGTCGGGCTTATAATGAGGTTATTTTAACGATGTAAATGGATCACCTACGATACGAGTTACTGAATGTGTACGGAGTTACAATTTCGTCGCCGTGCGGGAATGTTAGTCGTCCGTGTAATTGGCGGGATGTCGATTTTTTTTTTAAATTAAAGCGCCAATATGTATTGTGATAGTGTTGTGTAGTGATTTTTATATGTTATTCACGATAAGTTTGTTTGTTTGTGCTATTATTATTCGATATTTATTTGAACAACTTATTAAAGAACACGAAGGATATTCAAAGGGTAAATAAATGTTTTGAATGTTTTATGTTTTCTACATATAAATAATTTAATATAGCAGTAATTTATATTTTTGAACTAATAATGATTTAACGTTATCATATTTCGTAAAATAAATACTAAATTAATGGTAGTTCTAACTAAATTAAAGCCTTTAAATGTATTTTACTTCACGTAAATCAGGGGCACAAATAGTTGCCCAATGCAATACATTCCGGATTCAAATAATTTAGCCGGGAAGCGTTAAAGACTAAGCTAGTTAGGGTGTCAGTTAGAAGATTATGTTTATTTCACTAAACGTTTCTTCAAAACAACGTGAATTTCGGCTAACATGATGCGACGATGCCGAAGGTTATCCTGCTGGATGAAACTGCGGTCTTCAAAAAATAACTTGTAAAGATTGATAATGTGAAGTTAAAGATTTGGCATCTCTTTGCCTGGCTTAAGCCTAGTAGTGGATTTTCTTATACTTTATAGGTTAGCGATTGACCACAATCTTTTCTGTTGTTAAATGATGATGTGGTTTAAGATGGTAGTCACGCTACACCTAGAGGGAGACTGGCTCCCAAGTGCAGCTACCGGAACACACCAACAGGTGCTTGGCGACAGATTTTCAATTTGAGGATGGTAGCTAACGGGTGGCAGACTTAGGAAAAGACCTATTACCATGCTATGGTATCATCCCGATATTTTCCTTCATCGAAAGCTCCGTCTCAGTTGCTAGGGTTCGAGCGTACATCTTTCGACATTATATCCGAACACACTACCAACTGAGCCACCATCGCTTCGAAATTAACGGTAATGAGACACGGAGAAATATTAACATATCTGAAATCGACATCTTAAAGAATACGTTCTTATCGTTCCATGTTATTGTCTAATTATGTAGCAAACAATCATCATTATCAGCCTGTATGAGACCCACTACAGGGTCATGGCCTTTTCTCGAAGGAAGGTATCAAACATAGGTGATTATGTATTTTGTCTAAAATTTCAGTGTCGAATATCTTTACTTATTATAATTGAAATGCAAATAAAAATGTTAATTAGTCACAATACAACAAGGTTGTATTTAATGCGTACGTTGTTCTATAATATAAGTAAGTTGTATAGTAATTAACTTGTTAAGGTAAGCTATTTAATTTGAAACGTTTTAGTTTATAGTCATGACTGGTGGCGAATATCACTTCTAGTACGTAAGTAGTAATACATAATCTTCTCTGTACTAAAATTAGTACACGTGGTCCTGTGATAGGATATAGTGACTATGTCCGACTGGATAGAATCCCCCCCCACATACTCACCCATTATAGTGTAACGCACACTACAGCGGTACGCTTAGGCGTATCGCGTTCTGGGATCAGCCATTGTAGTGTGGTATAGACTGTACGCGACTGAGTCGCAACCAATATACATATTGTTATAAAACCGTCACAGTAACTCCCATTTTGTTTGTCACCCTTTGGGTTCAGTCAGTGTCTATATGTATACACTTTTAACGCTATATAGGTTTTAATGATTGCCCACAATCTCATCTGATGTTAAATCACGATGTGGTCTAAGACGGTAAGCACGCTAAACTGACAGGGGGGTTGACTCTCAAGTGCAGCTGTCGGAACACAGCAACAGATGGCTTGGCGACATATTTTCAACTTGAGACTCGTAGCTCGCCGGTTGGATTTAGTAAAAGGCGTATGCTGTGCTATAGGTTTCACCACGATGCTTTCCTTCACCAAAAGCTAGGGCACAGTTGCAAGAATTCGAAACTACTACTACTGCTTATCGACAGAGTTATCATCGCTTCAAAATATCTGCAGGCTGGCATTGTAGCGACTTGATGATCGTTGTTTTTTAATAACACTATACTTACTGTTAGATACAACGCTATTCTTTGTCTTTTTACAGTTAAAAATAATCTTTAACAATGCTTAATATTTTATTATGAGCGAAGTTTATCACTACATAGTATAAAACAAAGTCGCTTCCTCTGCCCCTATATCCCTATGTATACTTAAATCTTTAAAACTATGCAACGGATTTTGATGCGGTTTTATTTTAATATATTGAGTGATTGAAGAGGAAGGTTTATATGTATAATAACATAAATTAAATAGTGGAAAATACTGTAATTTTTGAGGTTACTCCAAATTTAACGCATGCGGGTCACGTGCAGTAATGAATAAATCGAAACTACTGGATCGATTTTAATAATTTTTTCAGTGAATGACATAGGCTATATATTTTATACCCGTGTGAAGCTGAAGCGGGCCACTAGTATTATAATAAAATATAATACTTGTCTATTCAAACATGCATACACGCCTTTGGATCTATATAGAAATAGACGAGGATAAAATAGTTTATTGTCTTTTTCTGCTCTGTCTGTCAATCGATTGTCTTACCTTTGTTTAGTAGTTATTGTGGTGCTTAAGTGTTATCAATAAAACATAAAATTGAAAATAATTTCTTTCTATACCACCAACAAGTCGTAGCCTTTATTTACAAGTACCCTTTTCGTCATACTTCACGAGTCTTACTCTTATGGTTATAAATCTAAAATATGTATACACCCTTTAAAAAAATCTCTATAATATAGACCCTTAACAAAATTAAAGTGTGTTATGTGCTTATGACTACTGGCAGGAAGTGAAATTTTTTTTTATAAAAAGTACAACAAAATAAAAAGCCAACGTCACGCGGTGATATCAAAGGATCACCCATCAGAATACTGACCGCATCCGACGTTACTTAACCTCGGTGATCGAACAGGAATCTATGTTTTCAATACTCTATCTCACACACTATTTATCACTGCATATTATATAACAAAGTAGTCCGCCGCGTTTGCCTGTTGAAAAAACTACTGATCGCATTGCAGTGTGGTCTTCACCAATAGATAGAGTAATACATGAGGAAAGTTTAAATTGGTTGAAATATAACAATAATAGTTGGAAGTGTTGGGAACAGTCAAGCCGCTTGAGAACTTTCATCGAAAACGCTACCTAATTCTTTTAGGATATAATAAAATAATGCATAGTGAGATATTCCTCTTTTATAGATCTATAAAATAGTCAGTGATAACATATACCTATCTTTTAAGGATATTTTACTATACCCAACTACATTCTAAAAAAGATGGTCACATACAATGAGGTAATTGGAAAAGTATTCCGACGGATACAGTATTAATTCCTTATCAAATTAAATACATTAGTTACCTTAAGCGTTTCATTTTTTTTTTAATATATTATAGGGGGCAAACGAATAGGTGGGTCACCTGAAGGCAAGTGATCACCGCCGTCCATAGACACTAGCAACACCAGGGGAGCCGCAAGTGCGTTGCCGGCCTTTTAATATATGTGGGCCTCCGGCGCTCTCACTAACCGAACGAAACGCAACAGCGGAAGCACTGTTTCTTCACGTCAGCTTTCTGTGAGAGAGTGGTACTACCCCGGGCGAGCCGACCCATTCATTCTGAAACCAGTAATAGTTTCAGCGTAGCTGTACCACCTATTATTATATTTCATGCACATAAGTATATATTTTTTTATTATCAGGGCAGGACAACGTTAGCCGGCTCTGCTAGTAATAGCTAAATGTATAATATCAAAACGGGCCTGCCTATTTATCAACGATACACATTATAACCTAATTTAAAGAATATAGAAAAAACTTCATAATTCAGTAGAATTTAATAGAATTGAAAAGATTAATACTCTCATCAAAATTAGTAAAAAAAATGTAATGAACGGTTACAGTGAAATAAAATAGAACGACAAAGTCAAGACGAGCGGTACGACAACATTTAAATAATAATTAAATAATCAGTTCGTAATGCTTTTGTTTGAACTCGCTTCGTGTAGCTTACATACATATTAGCATATAATACATTATTGAAATTCACCAGACCATTAATATATAACACCGTATTATTCCGAAACGTACTGTTAGGTAAGGTAAATGAAAAGTACATTGGTTAGCATCCTATCATGAAGATGGTGTAAATCACTGTAAATTATATTTAAATACTACAGAAGCAATTTAATCACATATGAACGAATATTAAAGTCTATATTGGTAATAAGTATCCTCATAAATATTTTCATACGAATTTAAGTCAAGGCTTTTGATGTGATTTGCAATAAATACTAGCAGTCACCCGAGTTTTTCTAACTGCGTTTAGTAATCTATTCGTAAGTCGATTCAATTGGTCATAGATAGCCATAGGCTGCAGTGTTTTCACTGAATAAGTCATAGTAAAAAAAAGACATGCTTTTAGAGATAAAGATAATAATAGTGCATTTATAATAGTGTCATTAATTTTCTCATCGGTAATTTTATTCTTATGCTAAAGATTATTTTTTAATTTTTAGTTTGATTATCTCTAAAAGTGTGTTTTTTAGTTTTTTTTAACAATAATTTATTTTTCGCTTTTTGGTTTGATTTGCTTGTCATGAGTGCCAAGTTTCAATCAAATCTGATTGCTCAAAGTAAGGCAAAATCGGGACAAAATAGTCAGTTACAAACAAACGTACAGGTGAAACTAATAAAAGCGTGTTAAAAAATAAGTGATCTGCAAGCATGTTCGCTACTTCAAATACATAAAAACGAGTATATTATTAACATATGTATGGAAGGGATGAACTATTAATAGTTATGAGTGAAACTCCACTAAATGTCTTATTTTAAAGCAATAATAATATAATTTTGCATTATATTATGGTGATCGGATAAAGATCAATAAGTCTGATGTTCCGCTTTTCTTCTATTTCACTAGATCCCGGACAAGCACGTGTCCACCTGTGTAACTGACTTCATTAAGTTTGGTTGTGTTGTAGTTTATGTGCGAGTCTCCATTCTACGTTGATAAGCAAACAACTCCAGAATATCTGATGGTCATTACCTTCTAAGAACAATGGAAACAGGTTTATTTACAGTGACTGACACCTTTGCCATGTTTCTGTTCTATTTATTATTAATATATGTACTAAGGTCGTATTTGCAGTAGGTAGTACTTGTTTCTTAAGCTTATATTAGAGAGTTTACAATCTTTCAAATATCCCGTTAACGAGGTCACTTATCACAGGTTTTTATTTTTTTTACGAATTATTAAGCCAATACCACCATTTACAAGTGTTGCTGTTTGCATAGGTGTCGTGAAATATATTGACATAAAATAAGTAATTACCCTGAAATGTTTGTCATTTATATCAGAATCCGCTTGCAGTTATTATCTGTTGCTATTATTATTATTAATTGCAAACATACACCTCAGTTATAGCAAGATGGATACTGTAAAAATATACTGTGATCAAATATCTATGGATATCATTTTTCACTGTAAGATTAACCCTTAGTAGCCTGATTTACGAAAGTGATTTATTTTTAAATATTACTGGGTTTGCTTGAGGGTCTAGATGAAGGGAAAAATAGCTTTATAAATATAGCCATATAAATATAATATAGCTATATAATTTATATATATAGCTTATAAAAAAAAACTAATAGTAATGTGAACATTCGGTTTAAAAGATTGGTATCAAAATTGAAACTCTAGGTTATTAAGGGTTAAAATAAATTGATCTATTAATTGGTCGACGTAATTGGTGAACTCCTTAAGCACAAGAAATTTATTATGAAGTATTTTAATCTTACCGTTTAGTTATATTTTTAGTATTTGGTCATAATTTATGACATGATGAGGCGCGACGATAAATCCGAAATTCATACGATAAGTCCTAGCTCTCAAAAGCGAAGCAATTTTGTCTTAGTTATAGTTTTAGATATGTCATCGTCAATTTTCATTATTCCATTTATTCTGGTTATTCCATTATTCCATTTATTCAGGTTTAATTTTAAAATTAGTGTCGTAAAAAAGTAATATATCATTAATAAGTATCTAGCTGATTCCCATCCACTATGTTAAGCATTAAAAAATGGGATAGGTTCAATAGCATCCATCAAATAAGTAGAACTGAGTACGGAAAATTGTACATCGAATGGTCATAGGCCTATGCCGATACGTTGAGTAGTTTTGACGTAATCGAACCCCAAAAGAAGTATATTTTCATTGTATGTTTATACCATATATATATATATATATACTTAAGTATATATCTATGTTGTTGGACATCAATGCCAGGTATATTTTTATGGATAGCCTTAATAAAAAATACAAACGCAAATTCAATATTTTATAAAATTCTTGCAAATATCTATGCGATATGTTTAAATTATATTACAATGGAAATGTTTTCATAAAACTTCAATAAATCAATCAACGATAACCTTTAATTCACTTCCTAAGAGTTTATCATTCGTCCTGAATCACCTTCGAATCATGCGCCTACCGAACATCAAACAACACTGAAATAACGTGACATTCGAACTTCGACATTTCAGATAACCCGTTAATTTAGATAACCGTCGAAATAGAATAGCACGCGGGACGGTTGATGCACATCACTATCGTTTTTATGCAAAAAGGTGAGGTTTTCCTATCGTAAAATATAATATTATCTGTGACTCCTCGAAATAGAGTTTTTATATTTACTGTATTACGCAATACTGTAAGTTTCTTTGTTTTTTTTTTTTTTGATTAAATTGCTTTATACAAATAAACATTACAGTTTATGTTTTGATACGCGAATAAAATCTCCTTGTTTTATTATTAGTTCTAGAATAAAGTAGTGTTTAAATGTTTTAAATATGCCGTAATGACATATTTCCTCAAAACTATTAAATAATTAATATCTTTATCAATTCTACTACTACTTTAACTACAATTCATGCATGATACCATAACTGTTCCATCTTGGTGACCTTTTATTATAACTTTTCAAAGAGTATTTGCGACCTCTCAGAATCTATACTCCATTTAATTATTTCCCATGCATTTGTGTACAACAAACGATTTAAATTACACAAGATAACTAAGGCCCTCAAATTTACATAGTAACTTTTTATGTTAGGATCACATCAATAAGACACAAGTAACCCAATTTTTATTTGTAAATCTTGCTCCATATAAAAATGTATGAAATTCGTAACTTAAAACTTAAAAACGCAAAAGCAAAAAAAAAAAAAAATGGTATATTCTGTAAAGAACATAAAACCAGTAGTAATATTAATATTTTCCGCAACATAATTAGGATTAATTAGCTTGAGTGTAGTTTTAACGTTAGACGTATAAAACTTAAGAAAAAAAAACTTTATTATAACATTTTTTGTCACTGAAAACGCTGTATTTTGTCTAATTGTTGAGAATCGTAAATAGCATTTCAATTTATATTTTTATTATGTAAACTTCTTAGGTACAACTTATGATTTGAAAATGCTAGCGAATAAATCACTTCACAGATTCCAGCCATCAGGAGAGTTTATAAATTTTGAGTTTCTCTTGAAATTGATTTTGATATACAATATAACAGTAGGGCCCGAAAACACAAGATCTGTAGTGTAATATTTTTTTCCAACTGTCTACACTGTTCACCTGGTAAGGCCTCTACAGTTTCACCGGACTACAGATTATAAAACAAAGTCGCTTTTCATATCTATGTACTACTTCTAAATGTACTCGTAGTACTTCTAAACTACGCAACGGATATTATCGCTTAGTCTTTAGAGAGTGCCTTCCTAAAGGTTTGTATGTATAGTAAACGTATATTATATTTCTTTAAAGTAGAGAAAAGTCGATGTATTCTAATATAGTCCTAAGAAGCAGTTTTCTAGCGCTTACATTGATAACGCTGGCTACACCTTAGGAGATGTGTCATAATAATGTATCACGGAAGTATAGACCTTAAAAGTATCTGCAAAAAGGTCCTAAATGGTATTCGTCTATTTATTAAGGATTACTCACAGTCATATTTTTTATTTATATACATATAACTTAAAAATTATTGATCGTTTACAACGGTATTTTAATCAATACAGTACTAATACTCATGCGATTCAATATTTGATTACCGTTGGACATTTTTAAATTTTAATAATTGTTTAATTTTAATATCCTCAATATTATTATATATCATTCTTCTGTATTTTTGTATGTGAGTGAAGAACTCCTTAAACTCGTCCTAAACAGCTCGACATATTTTGATGATTTTTTTATGTGTGTTCGGGTGGATTCAAGAATGGTTTATAATTCACAATTGGACCCTATTATTATTTTTTTTATATTCAGAGTAGGTTAACATCTGCCGGGCCCGCTAGTTTAATTATATGGCTTTATGTTTTCAGATTAAGTCGTAGGGGTCGACTAGCATCCTATTATTGATATTGTAAACAAGATTGTTTGCGGGGATGGATGGATGTTTGTTACTCTTTCACGCAAAAACTACTGAACGGATTTTGTCGAATCTACTCAGTAATATAGCTTATATATCACAGTAACACATAGACTATAATTTATAAAGATACATTTATTTAATTGACTAAAATATAACCATAACCATTAAAAAAGTTTGAAAAAATTCTGTCATCTGAGAGTTATCTCGACGGGCACTGTATAAACCGTTATAAGTTGCACGACGATAATTAATAAAGATATAAAGGTAAACAAAGCCGCGGGCGGTAACTAGTATGGCCAATGTGACGCGTGTTAATATTTCCCTATAATGCAGAATCGATAGGAATTTATTTTCATTAACGGATTCCAGAATGTTGGGTCCCTCGAACATGCGATAGGGATGTCGAAGTTAAATAAAAATAACTAGTCGGTAATATTTAATAACTTATTGTGTTTTTGTATATAAAAGCTAGGCGTGCTTATAAAACACTGTAGGTAGACAATTTCGTACATAACCGTCCTGGGTGGCGATAGACGTTAGTGGGGTGAGGTAGCACGTCATTTTCCCTTCCCCGCTATATCACGCGCTCCATTAAAATCTAGCGATAGACGTTAGTGGGGTGAGGTAGCACGTCATTTTCCCTTCCCCGCTACATCACGCGCTCTCTAACAACTAGCGACAGACCTAGTGGGGTGAGGTAGCACGTCATTTTCCTTTCCTCGCCACATCACGCGCTCTCTTAACAACTAGCGACAGACGTAGTGGGGTGAGGTCGCACGTCGTTTTCCCTTCCCCGCTACAACACCAGCTCCGTTAACGTCTAACGATAGCCGTTAGTGGGGTGAGGTAGCACGTCGTTTTCCCTTCCCCGCTATATCACGCGCTCCATTAAAATCTAGCGATAGACGTTAGTGGGGTGAGGTAGCACGTCATTTTCCCTTCCCCGCTACATCACGCGCTCTCTAACAACTAGCGACAGACCTAGTGGGGTGAGGTAGCACGTCATTTTCCTTTCCTCGCCACATCACGCGCTCTCTTAACAACTAGCGACAGACGTAGTGGGGTGAGGTCGCACGTCGTTTTCTCTTCCCCGCTACAACACCAGCTCCGTTAACGTCTAACGATAGCCGTTAGTGGGGTGAGGTAGCACGTCGTTTTCCCTTCTCGGTTACATTAGAAAGGGGATGTGTTCAAAGGAGTCCAATTTTATTTGCACTGTACTTTTTAGATTATGAAGATAAATTATGAAACTTTTCAAAATCGAATAGGAAACTTATAGTGAATGAGATATTGATAGATTAATAACAATTCTAGACAAGATTGGTCTATGGTCAAGGACGTACCGAATGTTTTAGACGGTTTTATTTATTGTATAATAAAACTATTTCGTTTTGTCCCTTGTTTATCGGTGTTTTTTTCTTCGATGTCATGGAGGTCGAGGAACTATTGGGTGTCGCGATAAATTACAGTTGTATGAATAATGTATTTTATATTCTAACTACTTGCTAATAGAATAGACTTGTTACTTTTACAGCGTATTGTTCGGATTTCTTGTACTTTTACTAAATTTCAGTTACACTTCTTTACATACACTTACTACTTATATATTTACAAGATCAAATTTCAATATGTGAACGACGGTTATGTCTGAAATTCATTCCTATCTGTGCATCCACTAAAAAAGATTGTAATGTGTAATGTGTTTTAAATATACATCTATATATGTATATACTAGCGGCCCGCTCCGGCTTCGCACGGGTATAGAATATATAGCCTATGTCGTTCACTGAAAAAATGATTAAAATGGATCCCGTAGTTTTGAATTATTCATTACTGCCCGTGGCCCGCACTTCTCTACTATTTAATGCATGTTATTATACATATAAACCTTCCTCTTCAATCACTCTATCTATTAAAAACCGCATCAAAATCCGTTGCGTAGTTTTAAAGATTTGAGCATACATATGGATATAGGGACAGAGAAAGCGACTTTGTTTTATATTATGTAGTGATATATATCAATACATATTATAAAACGAAGTCTTATAAACGTCTGTTTGTCTGGATGTTCGCGATAAACTCAAAGCTGAACGGATTGTAATGCGATCTTCACCAATAGACAGAGTAATTCACGAGGAAGGTTTAGGTATATAATTTGTCAAGGTTTTTTTGTA
The DNA here is from genome assembly GCA_035772565.1 of Antheraea assamensis. Lineage (NCBI taxonomy): Eukaryota > Metazoa > Arthropoda > Insecta > Lepidoptera > Saturniidae > Antheraea > Antheraea assamensis. The sequence goes on from JAQQSE010000107.1 coordinate 1,226,816, forward strand.
AATTGGTTGAAATATAATGATAATTGTTGAAAGAATCGGAAAAAGTCAAGCCGCCTTAAACGTTTCATGCACATATTTGCACTTTTTTTTATTATCAAGGCAGGACAACGTCGGCTGGGCCTGCTAGTATATGTTAAAAAGATAAAGCCGATCGAGTTTGCTGCCGGTTCTTCTCGAAGACTGAGTTGTTTTCTGAAGCGGTGGTAATTTTGACGTTTATAAACGCCTTCTTAGGATCTAAATAGAATAAAGTATTCTTGATATATTTGATTTTGACATGGATATCATTTTTGGTTGACGTTAAGTAACAGATATTATAGAAGTGAAAACTTCTTCAGGTCCACTGAACCGTCACGTTCGCGTCGGTGACGCATTGAATTATGTATACTCGGCTCAAGACGTCATCAGCCACGTTTATTGTCTGACAACGATAATAATTGTTATTAATAATAATAATTATTGTTACGTATTATACAAATAAAATGATATAAGTTTTCACTTCTATCTTGTGGTCATAAGCGACACTTAAATTGTTTAGCAAGATATAATGACTGCACTGCCTTTGATGGTCATCATCCAATCCACAAACAACAATGATATATCAGAGATTTATAAAATATTCAGTTGTAACAGTTCCGTCATTTTCGGACATCACGAAGTTTAGTTATTAAAAATTTCAATAGCAAATTATATTTGCTTTCCTTTTATTAATAAGCTTCGCAATTTTACTGACAACACACACTTACAAGAATCACGCGAGCGTTGAAGTTGACAGTTTTTTTTTAATCCTTTAGGAAATAATGCAAATAAATGAGTATTTATACGTCTGACTTCGATCACGTTGATCAGTGTCATCTGGAGTTAAATAGTCGAACTTGATAATTATCTAGTCCCATTTTTTATTAACGTGGGGAAATCCCTTATGGATACCCACCCTTGCGGGAGAGAGAGTGGGTTATGTCCGACTCGCACGGACTAAAACCCCACGGTGTACCCGCCGCCGCTTTTGGTTGGGGCGACATGGGACCGTGCTTAGGCTATCACCATGCCGCCCCAACGGTCACCCCGGCGGAAGGTGGCCGCCGGGTTCCGTCCTTATAGTGAGGTAGACTGGGTATACAACCAGCTACATCCCCTCATCGACTAGTTATCTAGTCCCTAGCTAGTAAATCCAACGCTAGATGACCCTAAAGGATATATTGACGTTTCGATATTTTATTCTCATAAATAACATCGATGTGACGATGTTATCGAAATCGAAACATCGGGGTGAAAATATCGGTGTCAAAAAATCGATGTTTTCCAGCTAAATATCGATTTTTATTCACTATCGATGATTATCGATCATCCCTACCAAAAAGTTACATATCACTTTACAGCGCTGGCAGAAGTTAGTAGTAGTTTATATAGTATACTTGGATATTACGAAGATTATACAGAGTCATTTTAGCGATTTTTGTAAATGAACTATTAAATTTAAAAAATGTGTGGTTTTATGAAACCACAGTGCAAGTGAAACTTTTTCTCGGATCTTATGCATTTAACTGAATATTTTACGAATTGAGCACAATATTAATTTAAATTATTTTGAATTGAGCCATGGACACCGCGAAATTGGCCTTGGCTGCTCTGCCGATAGCTTTTCACTTTACTCGTACTCTGGGGCCAGCTGTAATGTGACACGCGACAGATGCGACGTCAAAATTTGAGACGATGTAACAAAAGTCTCACTGTATTAAATTCGATTTATTCGTTGCCAGTGTTGATACTGGTAAACCCTAGCAAATAAATTGAGAATTTATCCCGGGAATGTCGGCGAATGCCGTCACGCAGCTTAACAGCGATGCCTTGACAAATGATCGTATCTACATAGTACATTTAACTGGCTTTTGCCCGCTGTTTCGTTCGTGTTAATTAAGTTTTTGATATTAAAATACATTACTCGCTGATACTGTATGTTGTTGTTCATTACAAACAAAAGTTAAGAATATGTAGTATATTATATATGCTAGCTGCACCCGTGACTTCTTTCGTGTTTCTTACTAATTCTCGTGAATAGTTTACCTATATAAAATAGATATTGGCCTAATATTACCGTGTTTAAATATCTTTGAAGCTACGATGGCTTAATGGTTGACGTCTACTGACACCGCTTTGATAGACTTAGGTTCGAATCCTTGCGAATGAGCCGGAGCTTTCGGTGGAGGAAAACATTGCGATGAAACCGTAGCTGATGGTAGAACTATTTCTAATTCGGCCTGTGTTACTAATTACTACCGTCGAATTGAAAATCTGTCGTCAAGCAGCTATTGGTGTTTTCCGGCAGTTGTGCTTGATAGCCAACCTCCTCTAGGTTTAGCGTGTTTACCGTCTTAGACTACATGTAGTAGGTGTAGGTGGTAGAGCTACGCTGAAGCTATTACTGGTTTCAGCATGAATGGGTCGGCTCACCCGAGGTAGTACCACCCTCGCACAGAAAACCGACGTGAAGTAACAGTGCTTGCACTGTTGCGTTTCGTTCGGTCAGTGAGAGCGTCGGAGGCCCACATATTTAGAAGGCCGGCAACGCACTTGCGACTCCCCTGGTGTTGCTAGTGTCTATGGACGGCGGTGATCACTTACCATCAGGTGACCCACCTGTTCGTTTGCCCCTTATAATATAAAAAAAAAATCATCGTCATTTAACATCAGACGAGATTCTGGTCAAAAACCTATCATCGTCATCAGTCTGTAAAAAACTTTTCCGAAGCAAGGTAAGGCCATAATCAACACGCCAGCCCACGAAGTATTGGCGATTTTAAACTATGAGAAACACAGCTCTATGTTTTCCCACATATGGTGGTACTACAAGAACGTTTCTCAGGTTCAGATTTCCTCACAAGGTTTTCCTTCACTATCAGCCGATAGTGTTACCAATTCAAATCCAGTAAATGTTCACGAATTCCGAAAAATTCTTTGGTACATGCCGGGGTGCGAACCTCTGGATCAGGTTGATATTCCACCAGTGATACTAGATCACCTCGGCTACTGACGAAAAAACCCATACTGTGTTAAAAAAAATTTAGTTCATTAGTTACCATTCAATTTAGACGATTCGGCTATTTAATCTCTCTTACTTATTGTTTAACAACCCATACTGTATTAAAAAAAGTTTAGTTCATTAGTTACCATTCAATTTAGACGATTCGGCTATTTAATCTCTCTTACTTTTTGTTTAACAACCCATACTGTATTAAAAAAAGTTTAGTTCATTAGTTACCATTCAATTTAGACGATTCGGCTATTTAATCTCTCTTACTTTTTGTGTAACAACCCATACTGTATTAAAAAAAATTTAGTTCATTAGTTACCATTCAATTTAGACGATTCGGCTATTTAATCTCTCTTACTTTTTGTTTAACAACCCATACTGTATTAAAAAAAGTTTAGTTCATTAGTTACTATTCAATTTAGACGATTCGGCTATTTAATCTCTCTTACTTTTTGTTTAACAACCCATACTGTATTAAAAAAAATTTAGTTCATTAGTTACCATTCAATTTAGACGATTCGGCTATTTAATTTCTCTTACTTTTTATTTAACAACCCATACTGTATTAAAAAAAATTTAGTTAATTAGTTACCATTCAATTTAGACGATTCGGCTATTTAATTTCTCTTACTTTTTGTTTAACAACCCATACTGTATTAAAAAAAGTTTAGTTCATTAGTTACCATTCAATTGAGACGATTCGGCTATTTAATCTCTCTTACTTTTTGTTTAACCCCTTGGCTGATTTTATAAGACACAGATCTTAAAATGACGGCTTATGTTTTTAATTATTTTTTTAACATCACGAGCCGCGAGCAAAACTTACTTAATAAATAATTGCTTGTTATTTGAAATCAAAAGACTCGAACACCGCATTACCGTTTACCTTGTAAGTTGGTATATTTAAATGCTTTCAGATCCATTTTAATATATCCATAGATAGAGATCCATTTTAATATATCTCGCTTCTAGTTGGCGCTTATTGTATTCGGTTGTTTTTAAGTTCCATATTGTAATTTAACGCGGACGCAAACGCGGAATCAACTAATTGGCAATAAGTGAAGTATAAATGAAAAATTGTTTATATTATCTATCTATATCTTCTATACATATAAATAAAGTTGGAGTGTCTGTTTGTAATACCAAAATAACTACTTTTTACTGATTGGATATGAACGTATGCACGATACTGATAACAATAACACAATTTTTAAAATTTTTGTCTGTCTGTCCGTCTGTCTATATGTTCCGGGTAATCTCCGAAACGGCTGGACCGATTTCGACAGAAATTTCACTAACGGATAGTTAAAATTACACCGGATGACATTTACTTGACGATTGATGATACTTTATTTTACACTAGCTGTCGTCCATGGCTTCGTCTGTAGTACTATCTCCAAAACGATTGAACCATTTTTCACGGAACTTTCACTAACAGATAGTTGATCTTATAAGAAGTAATTCACAATTATAAAAAAAAACGCATATGGAGCTGCGGGCAACAGCTAGTTTCAAAAATAACTTATAGCATTAAACTAACGCCTGTTGATAATAAATAGCAATACTGTTTTAAATTATATTTGCTATAATATTCAAATAGGCTATTTATGTCGATTTTTTAAAGTTAATTATTTTTTTATTATTTACACTTATATATTTATGCGTGGTAATACCAAATTGCTGACGAGAAAGAAAACCATTTGGATTTAACGCTTGTCGGTATAAAGTAACAATAAAGTTTTAAATAATATATTATACTAAATTTAGAATATTTAGGCGAATTTTTAAAGTTTAAATTTAATTACGACTTTGTTATTGACGGGTTTAATTTTTTTGTAGAAAACAAAATGGCGGACGAATGTGAAAAATACCGGGAACCAGCAGGATCGTCGAGCGAAAGCGACAATTTTGTGAAGATATATGATGAGAGTAGCAGTAATGGTGAAAACGTAAGTACTTTCCGATTACCGAGAACTGAAAATCAATTAAATCGTTCTGCACCGATAAAATAAACTTTTTATCATAATTTTATTTAGGTATTTTTATCTTTTAATACCTTTATCACAAAGAATAAAGTTACATATAGCAATAATTATACGACAAAGAAATGCGAACCTAGCGAACTAGTCACTCTCCATTAGGTGTGAGTGAGACTTGGGTCCTCTTTTATTTAATGTTACAGGTCTTGTATTACAGGCGTGTCCTCTTGTAAATTGATGCATTTTTACAGATATGCCTTTATCAAAATTAAATGTATAAATCATAAGCTATAAGTGGTATCATTAACTTGTTAATGATATAAAATAATATAAAAAAAAATCGGTTGACAAACAGATGAGAAAAAGGTATTGAACTGATTTATCTTAACCTATTTATATACAGCTACTAGACTAGCCACCATCCGCGAGTTTGTCTACGTTTGCGTTTTTTAAATCATACCATTTATTCATTCATTTTCCTGTAACTCTATAGATTTATCCAACGCACGCCGAGATAGCTCTTAGATGACAGGACTTTTCCAGGCTCCTTGACACTTATCGCTAAGTTTCTGCCTTTTATACAATATATATACAAGTATACAGTATACAAAAAATATACAATTTTCAATATACGTATGTGCATGAAATGCTTAAGGCGGCTTGACTTTTTCCGATTCTTTCAACAATTCTCATTATATTTCAACCAATTTATTAAAAAAAACCTTGACAAAATACATACCTAAACCTTCCCTGTGAATTACTCTATATATTAATGAAGACCGCGTTACAATCCATTCCGTAGTTTTTGAGTTTATCGCGAACATCCAGACAGACAGACAAACGCGGCGGACGACTTTGTTTTATAATATTGGGTATTAAATGTTATTATAATGTATAAGCTATATTACTGGAAAATTTCACCAAAATTCGTTCATTCGTTTTTGCGTGGAAGAATAACAAGCATCCGTCCATACAAAGGGTCTCATTCGTTGTATTAATATATTTGATATTCACCGCAGAGTGATCCAAACTACAACGGCGACGAGTCCTCCGATCCCGGATTGGAAGACGGACCAGCCCACGAAGGCAGGGACTCTTTCTCCAACATTCCGCCATCAAATATCAGAAGAGTTTTGACCCCCGCACAACAGTTGGCATTGGCGGAGAAACGAAGCAAACTAAGGTATATGAATACTGTCTTTATTAAAATTAATCTCTATAATAATAAAAAAAAAATAGTTTGTTGTCAGAGAGTTTACCAATACTCGCCTGGCTATTTACAATTTTCAAGTTGAGAATCTATCGCCAAGCACATATATGTAGGTGTCTACCGGCGGCATCTGTACTTCAAAAGGAGCGTTATGTGTTGAAGATACAGTTTGATTTATACTTGGAATAAAAAAAGGAAAAAAGAAAAATGGTCGATTAATTACATTCAGTTACAAGCAGTTTATACAGTATACGTAAAAGTTTATACTTTGACGGAACACGTTCAGTTACATAACGATCGCTTTCTGTATAAAATATACTACGAGGAAACTTATTGACTCTAAATTGAGCTAAAAATAAGCAGGTCAACATCAGCTTCGTTTACCTTCTAGGGACGGTTTCAAAATTACCCCGACCCGATTAAAAAATTGTCAAAGAAGAAATTAACACAATAGCGAAAGTTATTAATGTATATTATTGGAACGTGATAAAACTATAAAGTACTTAATAAACTGGTTATCAAATACAATAATAATACGTTGCAAGTTATTAGGTAATGCGCGCACGGTCATGGACTCCCATGGCCGTGACGTACACAGCCGTGCTGTAATTTGGCGGTAAAACTTTAGTACTCGTCGGACGTTAGCGGTAGTCGGGTGAAGTGCGTTGGACGGATTACGAAAAACAAAAAAACATTGTTTTTTTTTTTTTGATTAAAAAAGTGATCTCGTGTTTGTTTGTGACGTGTGTTTTTTTATATTGTTACTATATAATCTGTGCGTTCTTTTTATACTTCAATTTTGGGGTTTGTTTGTTATATATAATTTTTGGTTAATCCGTTTGAATTTATTGTATATTTTTTTGTCAATTTTATCCTATATTAAAACTGTAGTTTATAGTTATCAGTTTAATAATCATTTTGTTGTCATATTTGTTATTTTATTGTTTCTGTAACGAACGAACCAAATCACAATATTATCTTCAGATTATTTAGGTTATGTTTAATTAATTCGTAAATTAGGTATTCCATTAATGATCAATGTGCATTGAACGATACATTTTATCGATATAAACATGTTTTGTATTAGTTGCCCTTGCATTTAACGATTCTAAATTATATCGTGCGTTATGAAATTAAGTTACTTGAATACCAAAGACGTTCTAATGTGTTTATTTAAATTATATTGATATATATCTAATAATTTTAACGAGTAACTATTAATTATTCTTAAAAAAAAATATTTCAGTATTTTTATAACGGTTTATAAACTGATTTAAATCTGTAACCAACTTCGGTCCAATTAAAATATCTATGTAAAAAAGGGTGGGAAATTAGAAGTATGTTCTTCTGGATGAGAATAAACTTTCTCATGGCCCAGTGTTCCAAAATGAGTCCTCGAGTAGGCCAAGTATACTCGATTATTGCTAGAATGTAGAATATAATATTCTTATTAAAATAGCTCTGTAACTAAGGTTGGGCAATCGAAAAAAAAAATGATAGACAATCAAAAGTTTGTAGTTCTGGATGCGAATGAACCTTTTCAATTCCCAGTTTTCCTAAATTAGTCCTGGATCAGGCAAAGTATATACAATTATTGTTAGAGTGTAGAACATTATATTGTTATTAAATAGTTCTGTAAGGGTGAGCAATCGAAAAAAAAAAATTGGGCAATCAAAAGCATGCCCTTCTGTATGGAATTGCTAGAATGTAAACCGTAATATTCCAATTGAAATATATCTGTAAGTAAGGTTAGGGAATCGATGAAAAATGATGAATTCTCGACACCCTCAATTTTTTTCTTTTCACCCCATATCTACCCCTTAGAATTTGACTTATCAAAAAAGCAAAGGATGAGCAAGTTTGGGCAAATGAAATACATTTAAATGCGTCATTCCAAAATTCTCTAATCCTCTATATTCTTTTTCCTCTTATATTCACCCCTTAGAAATTGACTTTTCAAAAAAGTTAAAAATGGGCAAACGTGGGCTAAATGAATAGATTCAAATGCATCCTTCCAAAATTCTCAACCTCGACCTATCTCCCCCCCCCCCCCCCGCCCCATTTGTCTTTCCACCTCTTAGAAATTGACTTATCAAATAAGTTAAAGATGGACAAACGATCTACTTCAACAATTAAAAAAAAAGGGCAAACGCTCTACGAATTTGCCCAAATCGTTATACGAAAAATGGGGGACTAAATTCCCGGAGGTGTATTTTTACACTGAAAAAAAAATTGTATTTGCTGAATTCCAAGTGGACGAAGCCACTCGTTACAACTAGTATGCAATAGCTTTCCTGTCGATTCTACGAACTACAAACGATAACGTATAGTTCATTATCAAATCGCGTGACGAATATATACTTATAACTAGAGATAAAAGATAACCATCGCGCGATGTTTTTTGTATATATAGAGATAAAGAAAAGTAATAAAACTTTAAAAAAAATCCTCTATATAAATTCGGTATGAAATCCTGTACGTTTGTCATGCTTCATAACCGCACGGTTTAAGACTTGAATTATCAAACTGCATGTATCTGTTAACTCCTTGACAGTTGTAACAAAAAGTCACCATATGTACATAGTGATGTTTGAATACTGGAAAAGTACCACAAAATTAGGCTCAAAAGACATTAATTCAGTGACCTTAATAAATTACAAAAAAGGTTTATATTAACCTTCATGCTTATTATGGAGTGTAGCGGTAAGGAGAACCATTTATGTGAATGAAATTGTGTCCGTCTAGACTAGACTAATCACATCCTTTGCTTATGCTAGTACCATTTTAGAAAGTTCTGGAACTATTTTAGTGCTCAGAGATGGGCACTTTTCAACGTGTTCCTCATATGAGATGGTTGTTCTTACCTCTACACTCCGTATGCTTATGTTAAGTTTGATGACATTCAATGTCGTTTTAATATTTGCTATGATCATTTACAATTATTGTTAATTCGTCGTAATTAAAATTGACAATAATATAAGATTTAGACCAGAGTTTCCCAGTCTTTTTTTCTCATAAGCCACTTTCTTCTAAAAAGCCGGCAACGCACATGGGACTCCACTGGTGTTGCTAGTGTCTATGGACGGCGGTGATTACATACCGTCAGGTGACCTACTTACCTGGTCGTTTTTGTCCCCTATAATATAATTAAAAAAAAAATTCAATATGTAGTTGGTTCCCGTGGACCCCTGCTGCTACATTTCTACCATAGTCTCAAAATTCGACAAAAAATGTGAAGATTACATATCTAACTATGGGAATTTGCGTTCTACTGAATATGAAATATGCAAGTTTTTACAAGTAACATACGCTGAGCTTCTTAACGTAGTATCGGCATACATTGATAGCTGAAGTTAAGCCAACATTTTAATTCTTCACTATCGAAAGCAGCTAAATTGTCGTGGGCCCCCGCTTACGAATTGTGAACCCCAGTCTTTTTATCATGCCAACGTAGAAACCCGTCGATTCTTCCGTGGATCCCTGGGGGTCCACATAAACAACTTTGGGAACTAAGGATTTAGACACTCACATAGTTGCAGTCCTTGCCAATTTCTTTTTTAAGTTATACTTGTTTTGACGCGTTAGGGAAAACCCGACACCCTGAAGTTAGTTATAGTCAACATTTTATTCAAAAAATGTATGTATGTATTAAATACCTTTTTTCTATTGTTAGTGTCATTTTTTCTACAAACGTAGAATAAGGCAAAGATAAAAATTTTGAAAAGTTTTTTATCTTGTTACGCCAAAGAAGTATAACTTCTAACGCGTTTACATAATACTCACTATCTTTTTTTATATTTATTCTGGTAAATGTGGTCACGGGACTACACCTTAATAGTAAACTATACCTTAATATTGTATATCTAATGCAGGCGACGTCAGCGGTAGAAATTAGTTAAGTTTCTCGCGTCAAAACTAGGTTACAAGGTTATAAATCCATTCGAAGCCACGGACAAAACGTAACATAGATAAGGAAAAGTAATAATACAGATTATATTATACTGATATGGATTTATCGTAAGTAGTCAGTGTTTATAATAATTTATCTGTGATAGTACGTGGTGTTCTGTGGGTATTGTTATGAATATATAAGGAAAATGTACCAGAACCGACTGTTGCATATGATCGGGTGGGTTATATTTATGATTATTGTCTTTATAGGTTTTAGCGTTTTACCCCAATCTTATATAATATTAAATGACCACGTGGTCCAAGATGGTAAGCACGCTCGACCTAGAGGGAGACTGGCTCCCAAATGCAGCTGCCGCAACACACTAGCACGTGCTTGGCGACAGGATTTCAACTGGACAATGGTATCTAGCCAGGCGAGCTTGGAAAAGACCTACCATCATCATTTACCAATGGTTATCAGAGCTCTTGGTGAAGGATAACGTTGTGATGAAACCATAACATGGCGATAGGGCTTATACAATGCTTGCCAGGCTACCTATCATCCTTAAGTTGAAAATCTATCGCCAAGCACATATGGGTTTGTTCAGGATACTGCACTTGAGAACCAATTCCCCTTTAGGTTTAGCGAGTTTACCACCTTGGAACACATCGTCATTTAATATCAGGTGCGATTGTGGTGCTTATATGTTGCTTATTTTTACAATTACATTACATTTTGTTTTAACCAAAATGTCATAATAATGGTATTAAATTTTACTGAAGATAAATAAAATTTTCTTAATGAAAATCTGAACAAAACATTATTCATAAATTCAAATTGTCTACGAAGTATCTGTATGTAATGGAAAGTTTTTGAATGATGAGATGATTGAATGGAATGAATGCTATATTCCGAGTTATTTGTAAAAAAAAATCTTAAACCAGATATTTGGCTAGAGACTTCTTAGGCACGCTTTTGTAATAAAGTATTTTAAACACAGTGTTCGACAAGGTTTAAAATTTTAGACACTGTTTAGTAAAACTAGTGTTAAACGCGTGTTTATTTTTGTTTTTGTAACATGACTGGTAAAAGTATAAAAATTATACACTATATGCAACTAAATACGAACTATCATTGTAAATGTGAATGTGAGTTTTATTTATTACAATTTTAGTTTTAACTTCTTAAATTTTGTATACAAAATAAAGGACAAGCTATAAATAATACAAATGGGTAAACAAACTTACCTGCATTCTTCTAAGTGTTATTTTTCAACGCGTTATCAACAATTTCATAACGAGACCTTGTCGAAAACCAGGAAAATACGATTTAAAAGGTGACATAATAAACGTTAGTCGATCAATGTAAATGATGTTGTGTTTGTATGTCTATATTTGTCTATACCGGTTCTTCAGGGCTCAATGTATGTCACTAAAAGAAAAAAGAAGACAAATGCCATAGTATCTATAACAGCGGCACATGGCGTTGGCCATTTTGACACATTACAATAGTGACGTGAAATGTCAATTTATTTTCGAAAAAAATATAATCAATTGCTGCATTGTTTTACATTGAGCATTGACGCGAGCTTGCCGGAGATGGTAGTTGTGTTGGCCAACGATCCTATACATATAGTCATATACAGGATACATAAATACAGAATTTCGAATTTTGAAAAATATAAATGTCGAGTTGTGTTGTAAATAAGTACACTAACAATTACAAACCATTGAGAAGTCTGACAAACGACGTTGCTTTTTAAGACGCTGTTATTAGTTTCACCTGTATATTTGTAACTGACTCTTTAGCCTCGATGTTACCCTACTTTGAGCGATCAGATGTGAATGTACCTTGGCACTCATGTTAAGCAAATCGAATTGTAAGGGGATTAGTAAAAAATAGTTAAAAAAAAAAACACTTTTAGAGATAATCAAATTAAAAAGTAAAAAATAATTCTTAGCATAAGAATAAAATTATAGATGAGAAAATTAATGACACTATTACAAAAGCGTGGGATACTTTGTATGACATTTTAAAACTAACTACCAGACATTGTTTACGTAACGCAGAGTTACTTTATCTTTAAACTAGCGGCCCGCTCCGGCTTCGTACGGGTATAAAAATATAGCCTATGTCATTCACTGACAAAAATGATTAAAATCGATCCAGTAGTTTTGATTTATTAATTACTGCCCGTGACCCGCACGCGTTGAATTTGGACTAAAACAATTCCTCTTTGCCTATACCAGAATAAGGATTAATGCTGTATTGGTTATAATCGCTTCGAAAATTAGTCATTATTTGTCGTAAAAAGTAAATAACAAATAAATGTTATTGTGGGATATCCATAAGAGAAACTGAAAGAACTTTTCAATGTGTACAATACTTAGTAAATTATTTTGATAAATCTCGTAGGGTTCAGCTTGCGTTTGTTGCAATGTAAGCGGAAAAAATGTAATTATTTACTACATCACATTAGAAACCTCAAAAATAACAGTATTTCTCCACTATTTCATGGATGTTATTATACATATAAACCTTCCTCTTCAATCACTCTATCTATTAAAAAAAACAGCATCAAAATCCGTTGCGTAGTTTTAAAGATATAAGCATACATAGGGATATAGGGACATAGAAAGCGACTTTGTTTTATACCACGTAGTGATGAAGCGCGTTTTTTTTAAATATAATTTTTTGTTAGTTTAAACGTGAAAGGATTCGTTCGCGGGGCCATATTAATAAAGACCATATTAATAAAAAATAAAGAAGCGAGTGTGTTTACGACCACACGGCAGAAGTAAAAACTTCTGATTTAAAAGATGCACTCACTGTCAAACAGTAAACGTCCTTAATGACGGTCGGAGTCGAGTATACACGTCAGCGGGTCATCGAAACATCGACAGCCACGACGGTTGACGACTTCAAACTCCGAGAAATCTACATTTCTATATTGTTCCCACACACGGTGGTACCTACTATAAGGACATTTCTCAGATTCAGGTATACTCACGATGTTACACTTGACTAGGAGTATTACTACGTTGAATTAGTAAATGCGCATGCGAATCCCGAAAAATTCGTTGGTTCATACCACTGGGTATATCGAACTGACATTCCACAAACTACGACTTTTATTACTGAAGTTCAGATGTAGTGTGTAATGAGTCGCTAATAATATCGCAATGTACGATTCGGTTGTGATTTATTAAAATTATAAACCTGTTTATAACGACAAATATGGTTGTAGCGTCACCATGTCAAGATTACAAGTGGCTAAGTAAATATTTTGTTATTGACCGACCTTCGACTTAAGACAACCGATTCACGTCAAAACAAACGTATGTAATACACGCTTCGGTTTCATTTAGCCTCGATATGTGGAGTGTTGAGGTCCTTAAAAAGTTTCCCTCAAAATGTATGACATTTAGTTGGCGCTGCTGTGGCTAGCGGGTTAAGTTTGAATGCGATAATAATATTATAATTTACTAGGTTTCTCGCGGTAGATTTACTCGCTGTTTCCCTTGCGTTAATATACATTTTGGAATAAACATACAGCCCGTGTCAATGCTACACATGTAGGTGAAAAACATTTTGAAAATGGTAAAATTTTTTTTGAGTTTATCCATTAAAAACAAAAAATCTAATCTTTTCTCTCTATAATAGTATTTTTAAAATTAACTAGCTATGCCCCCGACTATGCACGAGAACAAAAACGAAGAAAGTAGGATCAAGTTTGTCCTTTACAGTACGAGAATGTAATGATATAAAATGGCAACTGAACATGGGTCTACCAGTTCTGTCAACATTCTTAAAAATTTCCCTACCATAGTCTGTCTCACTCACTCGTTTAATTTTTGACGTGAAAGAAAATAAAATGGCAACTGAACATCGGTCTGTCAGTACTGTCAATATTTTTGAAAATTTTCCCATCATGGTCTGTCTCACTCACTCGTTCAATTTTTGATGTGGTGAAACATTTATAATGGCGAGCCAGACCGACTGTTGGCGCGGTGCGGCGACGTAACATCTAATACGCTGTGGCTACGCATAGCCATGCACAAACGACTGTGCGACTCTGGCCCCACTCGGTTCGGTGATCCGCCATCTCTTTAATGTAATTTAATATTTTAATTTTGATTATGCCATCTTTATTTTCTATCGTAAACTATCCCGTATTTAACCAACATTTTTCATTTTTCCATCCGTTTTTCATACTTTTCCATCCATGCAAACCTTGTCTTCACATTTAATGACATAACACAAAAGAATTATCCGAGTAGGTGCACCCATTCTGAAGTGATGCGCTTACATACATACGAGTACTTGAATTGAATTTTATTTATATAGATTTGCACTTAGACTAATATTTTTTCTCTATTGTACGGAAAGTTAAGTGGAAGAAAATGCTTTATTACATTGAGATATTGCGAGTCATCATCATCTTCTTATCCTAATCCCACCTAAGCAGGGTCAGTACAACACATTTGTCATATTGTGATGTATGATTTGGCTTAATTTTTACGATCAGGCGCGCGGGCGTGACGTCACCTTTCCTTAGGATTATTTTGTGTTACCACTACAAACTCAACTTCCTAACTTCGTATAGATGTCAAACGCGGATATTTGACTCTTCGATAACAGGTGGTAAAGATTGAAACGACCGATGTATCCATCCATATCTGGCACCTCCACAAGCTCTGGTTCCAGGTCTGTCGTAGTCGTGAGGATTTCTTCCTACAAATCTGATTCTAGAGGTTCACTGCCATTTTTTTTCTTTTCTTGCTAATTTTCGGCATTATTATTAAAAATAATATTATTGTAAAATAAACATGAGTTTTTTTTTTTAATATACGTTAATTTGTAAATTGGGTAAAATAATTTTGTATTGTCATTACCGTCTCGTTGACAGACTGATATTGCCGGTGTACGACCTGAGAAGGACAATTAACTATACACTCATTATCACTCAAGTAAGTACAATACTCTATTATATATATATTTATATAAAATATACTGGATAATAAAAGACAAACGGCGTAATTCCGCATTAGTCTCAGAAAAAAATATTGAAGGCCGTCATTAAACGCTTATGGCGTACGACGGTATACGTATGTAATGGTTTAAACAAACTTCCGTATTATATTTACTCACTAGCTTCCATCCGCGACTTCGTCCGCGTGTAATTTAAGAATATATAAAAAAAATCAAAACATTAATATTTTCCCAAAATAAAGGTAGTCTCAGTTACTTCTTATAGCATCAGCTACCTGTCAATGAAAGCCTCGTCAGAATGGGTGCAACTGTTTCGTAGGTTAGCCGAAACAAACAGACAGACATACAAAAAATTATTCTTATTTTGTTATAATTACCGTATATAATTTCATATATATATATATATCTAGTGAAAAGGTGTTAATTTAAAATTACAAACAGATTCTTTAATTTTATTTACTTTTATATATATTTTATAACGACACATTATGGTCGTAATCGTTTCTAGCGAATGCATAGAGAGGGATGTCACTTCTAGATATCGCTACCGTTTACGCTATTATAATCTTTGATGGTAAAACCTGCTACACATGGTGCTTGAACTTACTATCCGGTCAATCAGTAATGTGCTTTGGGAAATTTTAGCACCATATACCATTCTACCGTGAAGCTCTGGAACAATCTCCATACTATTAATTATTTTCCATACTATTAATTCCAGTGAAGTACATATAGTCTTCTCCAAACTCTCTGACCGCTCTGAGTTTTGCTGCACAGAACAATAAATTTAGACATAAATACATATGATATAATATGTATAACATCGAAACAACTTAAAGAAAAATAAATGTCAATTTTAGATCCCTATAATAATACATTAACTTTGTTTTGTATTGAACTCTTAACTATTTTATACGCAAACTCGAACTTCGGCTATATTCAGACCGGTAAAAGACATTGACAAGGACTGTACATGTCACTGTTAGTATCACAGAATAAAATTAACGGTATATTTTCGTAACTATTTTTTCCGGTATATAAATTATAAATTAGGTCACAGAGTAAATAATCGTAAGAGATGTGAAATAAATTAGAATATTAATTATATCCGATTATGTCGAATTAGTACAAATTCGCCTAAATGATAATGGTTTCGTCAGGTATACGATTAAAATCGATTTAAATTCACATAAAAGCGACATATTAGGACGCTGACAGTAGAGATAAGCCATTTATGGGCAAATGTTTGAAGGTGTATAACCAATTGTATTATGGCATCGTTTTTTCACAATACCCTAATTAGTACAACTTTCAATATCAGCTATATACGGTAATCGATTACGGTGTCTGTCGTGTTATTCCATAACTGTTACTATTATAAACAGTTGTCGATTATTCTGATCTTAGATAACGAATATAACTTGTTCGTACCATGAGTTTGGAAATGAGCGACGTGAACGCCTCCCTTTCACGAGTATTGGGCATAGTATAACGTTGAATGACGTCAAAGGACGACTGTTTTGGTGACGTCATAATTTATAACTTTACATTTTCTATAATATTAAAGTTAATAAGAAACATTTTGAAGCGCGTAAAGATTACTGCTACTCGTAATCAAAAATATCGATAAGCAAATTTACCCGGGATTTCGAATAACGTCTCATCTCTAGTTAATTCCATTGTGATGTAATCTACTCTCTCTTGAAGTTTTCGAGTAATAGTATTTATTATGTTTCAATTTATTTCAAACTAGCTGCCCGCCTCGGCTCATCATGGGTATACTAATAAAGAAAATGGAACCAGTGTGCCGTTTATAAAACGTTACAAGCCTTGTATTAAAAACGTTTTCTCTTGTAAATTAGTGCATGTTTACAGCAATACGTTTATCAAAACTGTCCGTGGAAAATACAAGTTACAATTAATATTACGCGTAGTACAAATGTTTTTTCACACTTGTATTCCTTGTTTTGTTTACCATGAATTCCTTTGTAGCCTGTTACGAAAAAGCTATAGAGCGTTTTTTGTGGCTGGGGAATCTACTTAGATTTCCCACCTCGCCGGGCAGCATATGTGGGAGTATCAGATTTGTACTAACTAAGCCCCTCAATGTTCTTCTCGGACCATTTATCCGGGTGGGTAGGATCTGCCTCTGCAATATTTCTACCCGACCCGGCAAGTGTTGGCCCCTCAGCTGGGCCCCCACTTGTGGTCTAAAAGGGAAGATCTGGTACTAGGCCCTCCCCGATGACCTGGTGGGAGGCGCAATAAATATGAATGCGTTAATTAATAATATGGCCCTGTGTAAGAGTTGCCAGCGCGACGAACGTGCCCGTGTTCATAGTCCATAGAGAGTTTCCGTTTACAGTTATTAGCATACAAAATCAAATTATTTGTGAACAGTTTTATTTGTAACATTAACTTGACTAATTATCGTATCGTAAATTACATCTTATCGACCTATAATATTGTAGAAAAATCATTTTGCAATTTAGCAAAAATAAAGTCTTGTAAATTTATAATACAAGTTCACATTAACCTTGTATAAAATGTCTTTGTATCTTGTCATTTTGTAGATTCGTATTTTTGATAAAAGTAATTTACAAAAACTCATAAAAACCTTCTTGTAATATTTAACTTGTGAGCTCGTAGACTTATAACGTTCGATAAATGTGGCACTTCCGTTTACAGTACGAGCCTGTATTTAAATAAAATTACAACTGAACGTTAATCGATTTTGAAAATCTCTCTATGTTATGTTGTTTTAACTTCTAACTTCTGTTCTTTCACTCGCGTTTTTATACAGAGATTTTTCATTACTTTTTCACATAACTCCACGTATCCATCGCCATCGCGTATCTTTACATATCTTCAGATGTACTTATAATTCGGATGAAGGTATTTTTACCTCGACGTTACTTACAGAATATGAAACTACTTATTCCTTCACCGTTTTACTCCTTTCTTATGGTTTAATTTTGAAATAGAACATTATAATATCAAATAACTTTTATTCGAGGCTTCGCTCGAGTCAACTTGGGCTTGACCTATCCTTCGGAATCAATACTTTCTATCTGTTTCCCTATGATTCTTCTTAACTTATTTATGGTTTGAAGTATGGTGAAATTTTGATATAGAAAATTATAATGTTAAATTACTTTTATTCGAAGCTTGGTTCTCGTCGACTTATTCTTCATCTATCCTTCGGGAAGAATAGTTTATTTTTAGATAAGAGGTACCTTATGTTTTTTAACTTCTGACATGTATTCAAAAGTTCATCATAATCGGTTGCGATGTTTAGAGGTGAAAGTGTGATCAACAAAACAATCTCATGCATTCGCATTTAAAGTAGCTAATACCCCGTGACTTCTTCTGCGTAGTTTATTGTTTGAAGAATATAATTTACTAATATAAGTAACAATACAACTCGCAAACCTTCGAGAAACGCGGTTACTCCTTCCTCAAAGAGCGGTAATGCATCTGTTATGCCCCTCGTGTTGCAGGTGGACGGCGGTGATTATCCAATTGCGTATCAAAAAGTATGTACAGAGGAAAGAATATATATCAAAAAAAATAAAGCAAAAAAAGTCTTTGCTTACATTGTTCATAAACAATGTTATCCGTTTACGTCCTCTCTCCGGCGCATGTACACCACACCGCTTGGCCAATTGTACATAGCAACAAAAATACATCGCACAATGTGTCATCATCTTCTTACCTTTATCCCATCTAAGTAAGGTCGGCAAAACATGTATTCTTCTTCAACTCTCCTCTGCCAAATGTCATCTCAATATTTACACCTTTTATACACATATCATTTTTCACATAACCCATTCACAACTTCTTCGGTCATCTCCTACTCCTACACCCGTCCATCTTCATACTTAAAACTTTTCTAGTTGTACCCGTACCATCCTCAATTTCTCTGTCACCGGAGCTATTTTCAAACTTTCTCTTATATACTCATGCTTAATCTTATCGATTATAGTTATACCACACGTCTATCTTAACATTTGCATCTATGCCGTGTGTAGTTTTCTCTCATCTCTCTCTCTTTCGTAATCCAGCATTCAGATGCATAAAGCTTGACTAGTCTTACAAATAGTTTTATACACCGTCCCCTTGAGTTTCAAGGACATTCGTGAGTCCAAACTACCTCATTTATCCCATCGCTAAATGTGTACGGCTTATAAATCTCGTAGGATCTTAAAACATTTATCGCTTTATATTGAATAAAGATATCGTGATTATAGTTAGAGAAGATAAGAACCTAGTATCTAAAAAAGAAGTGTTTGTGTACTTATGTACACGCTTTAGAAGTTACACTTCTTTGATGTAACAAGATAAAAATCTTTTCAAAAATGTTACCTTTCGCCTTATTCTACGTTTGTAGAAAAAACGATACTAACAATAGAAAAAAAGGTATTTAATACATACATACTTTTTTTGAATAAAATATTGACTATAGCTAACTTCAGGGTGTCGGTTTTTCGTGTTGGTGTGTGGTGCGTGCATCGTAAAAATTTACTCTCAAATCTTTTTCCATAACGCGCCAAAAGAAGTATAACTTTAGAAAGGTTCATATCTATTCAGTAGATTTTTCGTAATGCGCGCACAATCGCAACGTCCAAGTTCTAACATTATGATTATGTATAAGATGAGTAGATGGATATTAGTTATGATGTTACCTACAACTTCAATTCTCATTATAATCGCTTGTTTTGTTTTCACCATGTTGCAGGATTAAATGTTTCTTTTGTTTCAAACAATCGTAAATAATTTCGAATTTGCATACAATATAGCTTGTGTACTCTGTGTCGTTGTTTCTAAAACGATTATTTTTAATAAAGGAAACGAGTACAACGTCACTGAGCGTTTTAAATAAACAGAGTTCTGTTACTATGGTATTTTTAGCTACATAATACAAATTCTTTTACTTTATTTTGATCTTTTTTGGGTATTAAAAATAATTGAGAAAAGGTCAATGGAATGCAAGGAATACATAGTCTAGAACAATCTACGAATCCATCCAATCCAATTACATATTGAATAGTCATAACGCTAAGCGGTAAGCGTTGAGTAGTTTACAAATGATTGAACTTCAAAGAAATTGTCTTCCTTATACAATGTCCGCGTGTATATTGTTACACATTTCAGGTCAAGTATATTTTACTAATAATGTTTAGCCCCTGACGTGGACGTTCATATATACTTTTATCCCCTTCTTCAACACCTCACTCACCTATGTCAAAGGAACCCACATACCAATTTTGCGGTTCTAGTCTCAGGTTTTTGAAGTTATACTTCTTTTGGCGCTTCAGGGAACAATGATGAGAGTAAATTTTTACGATGCGCGCGCACACCGTCACGAAAAACCGACAGCCTGAACTTAGCTATAGTCAACATTTTATTCAAAAAAGTATATATGTATTAAATACCTATTTTCTATTGTTGGTGTCGTTTTTTCTACAAACGTAGAATAAGGCGAAAGATAAAATCTTTGAAAAGATTTTTATCTTGTTAGGCCAAAGAAGTATAACTTCTAACGTGTGTACAGAAGTACACACTACATTTTTTTTTATTATTGGGTCTAGGAAACTGGATTTAATCTGACAATGCGATACTATATATTCTATAAGTATACGAGTACTTAAAATTAAATGCTTCTAGACGGAAACACAGCTCGCTTTGTTGTACATACAAAAAGTAAAAACAAAAATGTCGCGTATGTGGAAAAAAATAATTAAAACAAAAATTTTACTTCACTAATAAAATACCCAGTTACAAAAATAAAGGAGCGAAGTAATACTATCAGTTATACATTGAAAAGAACACAACACCAAAAAACAAATGTACAGTTGTTTGCGTTCATATATCATTCAGCCAGTCAGTTATTATTTTATCCATAGGCATAGATATAACACTTTATAAGACTTCATTTAAAAAAATAATAAGAAAAATACACTTTGCTCACAACATTCCCTTATAAACAACGATATCCATTTAATTCCCCTCTCCGGCCCATGTACATAACACCGTTTACCCCACTTGTACATGGCAATAAAAGACACCGTTAAACGTGTAGTGCTTATAAAATTGCAGTTTCTTAAAACTTTTATAATTTTATGTTAAATGGAGATATACTGGTAATTTTTCATTAAGAAGGAGTAAGCTTCGAAGATATAAAATTTTCTCGAATTTTCGCTCATCGGTAGACCTCTATATTTTTGAAATGAAAACTTCTTTAGCCGCAGTAAGTGGTGTTTTGGTAGGGGTAAAACTTATGGGTTCGCGTCACCTATAACCTCGACATGCTCGTAACGTATTGCGTTTGCGCCAGAGTAGCGACGCGTAGTATAACTACTTGTTTACATGTAATATTGATATTTTGTATTGAACTTTTGCAGCCCATCATATGTTTGATTTATTAAAAAACCAAATAAATATATATATATAATTATTGCTCAGAGTGTTGATATACGTGAAAATTAGACTAATATTAATAATTTCAACTAACGAATTATGAAATTTAAGTAATTCAGAGTATTATTGATTTAAAACGAACACAGTTATTCCTATTATTGTACAAACACCTTTTATTAACGTAATAAATACACTTCAAAGCTTAGCACCACTACTCATTTGCTATCGACCTTTTCACACGATCGTTGAACGAGAACTAGAAGTCCTTGACGTCATTCAAATAGTAATGCAATGCATTTTCGGTGACCGATAAATTGAGAGACTAAAAACAAATACTAAATGTGACAACAGGAAGTTCACTGAAGACCATTTAAATAATTTGAATATCATTTTAGTTAATAAAAATATTATAATGGCAATATTAGGTACATTATTAAAATTAATTACAAAAATAGAGATTATGATCATTTGTTTTGAGTTTTCACTTCTGTCGGCAGTCCTTATGGGCTGCCTCAATTTTTTCATTTGTCTGTCTGTCTGTCTGTCTCTCATAATTATCACATTTATTTATTAACATATGCCGATAGTTATTTATATATGACAAACATAACCCAAATGAGATATACAGTGATGAATGTATAGAAAAATATTGAAAATGTTTTGAAGACGTATCGTTATATGAGTGTATCGGAAACGTTGAGATCGTTCGTACAATTTTTCGGGAATTTATTCAATATGTTGAAACGGAGAACGTCTAAACGCTTCGTGCTTGGAGATAATGACGAGCCGAAGTCGTTCGAGGAGGACGAACCCGAGGTGATACCCTCGACGGTTCCGCAGAAGTTTCAGATGACGTTGCACACAGATCAGGAGGAGAATGAACCCGAACAGCCGGATACATCGGTCGAAAGGCCGGATAATAGGCTATTAAGGCCACCGAACTCCGGGACTTTACAGTAAGTTAATTGTGTACCTATTTTATTAACAAACTTTAAGAGTTTTTTTGGCTGGATCTTAGTCTGTCGTGTAGTGGATTTTATATTTTATTCATAATCTTGTGTTATATATATGACTTATATATATATGACTCTATATATATGACTCTATATTTTGTAATATTAGTGGTGTTTCACGTAATATAGGTAGGTTATTGTGCACAAGCGAAGTAGATGGGGAAATAATGCCACGCAACATGAATTCCGAGATGCTACAAAAACTCTCTGAAGAGTTCTAACAAGGGAGCCACAATCTTGTTAGAACATTGAAATGATCAAACGATACTTGTAGTATTATAACCTACTCGACGATGGCAGTAATAATCTAAAGTACGCTTTTAGGACGTCGGTTATATTTTTGGTAAAAAGAAATATTATATTTTACTAATTGATATCCACGACTTCATCTGCTTCGATTGTTATCTTAATATATTATTTTATGTACAAAGGAGAAAGCTTATACTTATTATAATGGTTTCTCCACAGCAAGAAAATATACATCGCTACACACAATTAGCACAATTTTGATATTTCAAAGTAGCTTTTTTTGTTACTTTGAGGTACAAACGAAAATAAAAGGGGTACAAACGATTATAAATGATGCTTCATTCTGTCGAATGGTATATTTATAATAATTTTTTTTTAAGAGAAATGCCAAGTTACATTAACTTTTTAAATAATATTAAGCCGGAATAGTCCAACCGGTATTTAATAATAGGCATCTATGGCGGAAGAATGCGAGGTCATTAATGTTGGTGACATCAGGGCGACATCATTATGGCTAGCGCCATACTATTTGTCCTAAGTTTGGTAGAATATACTGTAATATATTTAAAAAATATAATAGAAATCTTACTCAAAAGCTACTCGATTATTTACGAATATTCGTTTTTGTTTTACTTCTTAACCACTCGGCTTATTTTTTATGACCCAGATCTCAGAATGTCGGATTATGTTTTTTATTATTTCACGACACAGTACATTCTTTAGTAAAAAAAAAATAAGCTTATGCTGCCAACGATCTGTTGACCTGTCCGTCATGAGGTCTACATTCGATTGTACAGAACTTAAACCTATATGGTTTTGAAAAGAAAAAAAGAAAAGAAATCGTTTATTCATAATGCATTACACAATACAAGTATAGAAAAGTGGATAAAAAAAATCTGGACACCTCGGCATTATGAAAGGGTGACCTGCTCAGCATATGCTAAAGTGTCAAACAAATACTCAGCGCTGATTTTCAGCTAGAACCCAGTGTAAGTTGCGGCACATCTATACATATAATAAGAATGTAAATCCAACGTGTCTGTACTTTTTTGATTTTTGAGAAAAAAATTGTTGCAGGTGTCTAGGAATAAGTAATAGAATCCATTTCGACCATTTTTAGAAATGTCTGTCTGTCTGTCTATCTGTTTGTTTGAACAGGCATCACTGGTAAAGTACTAAGTTTCTGATAAAACTAAATATCTGATATGATGATGATATGATGAAATCTGATAAAAAAAACAAATTTTTTGTTTCATTAAAATCGGTTAACTCTATCAAAAGTTATTGTAATTTTAATGACGACGGGAGTTAAGTACGAGAGAGAAATAGATAAGTAAATGGACTTTATCCTCATCCAAAAACCAGGGTACTTTATAACATAAATAAACATTGCCACAGTATTACATTACTAAGACATAGAACGAAAGAAAAATGATTAATATTTTGTTTTCACATAAATAAATATTGATAACCTAAGAAGTTGAAGTTGTTAATTAATATACATTATTGCAAATAGATGGCGCTCAAACGCTATTTTCTAAAATCTATTACTACTATAATATACATTCTAAAAATTGGTCAATTACGTACATTACATGTTTCTATAAACTCGCTTACTTTGTATAAGTAAAATATGATTTTTATTTTTCGATCGCAAAAGGTTTATGACTAAATTTGTAAATTTCTAATTAGTTTTGTGTTGTAAATATTACAAGTTATTGACCCTTATCACTTTTTATGACAATTTTTTATTATAATAAAAAAATAAAGACATTAAAATTGTTCATTGAACATAAATGTAAAAAAAATCATCTTTACAAGCAATAATAGACTACATTTTTGATGACAACAGATGGCGCTAAACTTATAATTTTATTGGTATACTGCCGTAAGAATATTATTGCAGGGAAGAGTATAGATAACAATGAGATAATTTCCTGTGTTT
This sequence comes from Antheraea assamensis, assembly GCA_035772565.1. Classification (NCBI taxonomy): domain Eukaryota; kingdom Metazoa; phylum Arthropoda; class Insecta; order Lepidoptera; family Saturniidae; genus Antheraea; species Antheraea assamensis. The sequence goes on from JAQQSE010000107.1 coordinate 1,251,547, forward strand.
GTTAGATCTATTTCGAATTATAATTTTCATAAATTTACCTTGATTCTAATGTCTTAATTACGTTTTGTATTAACGAATTCTTTTTGGTTTATGCATTAGGGAGCTTGCATTTTTTTCCAGCGGTACCGTGGAGAAAAAAGACTACAGGCAGTGCAAATGAAAGGAAGGATAACATAAAAATTATAATAAGAATGAGCTATGTGAATTATACATGAATGAATATTATAAGCCCTCGGCTGATATTTTAAGACTCAGATCTCAAAATGGCAGATTATGTTTTCAATTATTTTTTAATTTCACTACATCGTACATTGTAAATTTCATGGTTTAGTAAACAAAGTTCGTACAAAATACAAATGAAAAAATAATTTAATGATACATTTTAGATGAAAATTATTGTGACCATTATTAATTTTTAGCCTGACACTTTACATTACAAATATACAAGATATACAGATATAAATTAAGATTATTTCATTAATCACTGTGTTTTGTATTCCGTTCCACGCGGACGATGTCGCGGGCACAGCTAGTAACAAATAAAAATATATGAAGTACACATTGTATCTTTAATTTACATCTTTGATCAACAAACATTGCGATGTTAATGCTCCTTATTATTGACAAAATGAAGACTACTATCAAACGATGACTAGCAGTAAAATAACTGCCAGTAGTTGTACACCAAAATTGTAGACAGGAATCGACGTCCACGAATTGTCGTCATAAGGAAAAGGCGCAAATTATATTTACCAATGCTAATATTTCTACTGTGTTTATTTAAATAATTTTGAAAGTATTTACGTAAATTAAATTAAAGGCCTCGCATAAATTATATTTAAATGAACACACCGCTTCGGTGATTGTCGACAATGTCTCAAATATTTATTTAAATACTATCAAACATGTTAAAAAATGTTAGTATTAAATGTATAAAACATAATGCCGATTACGTCATTAATCTAAACATATGTAAATTTTACATCTATTCGAAAATCACTGTCAAAGTAAACCAATCCTTTCCAAAGTTAAAAGCAAGTCAAAATTGAAAAAAAAAACATATTCACTCTAAAACCGACTTTATAATACCATAGGTACATAACATAAAAATGGCAGAGATTTATCTTATTTGACTTTCTTCTAATGTTACAGACAACAAAATTTATAATGTACCACAGTATATTGTATATACCACAGTATACAGGGTTATTGGTAATTAGACGTATTATCGTTAGGAGGTGAAAGGGGTGACTATTTGTGACAATTTTAACGCCCAATATTGCCAAATCAACCATTTTTGCGTTATCATGTTTTTAGCTTTTTAAAAAGTAAAACAAAAATGTATTAAAAATAATTATCAATTTAAATCTCATTTTTTCTTCTGATTTATAAAAACTATTAAACGGTGGCTATTTGACAATATTAAAACAAGAATTATCGGTCCAAATTTAAAAATGTGAGACGAAGAACGATGTGATTTCAATCATTTTTGAGATTTCCACTAATATGAGTCAAAACAAAAAAAAAAAAACGTTATGAAACTTGGCTTGCAGATTATTTTAAAAACAACCATTTTCTTAGCTCTCCAAGATTGCATAACAACTATTTACGTTCGAGACAATCCTTCAAGATATGTACCGTTAACAAATAATAATGCATATTTATTCACCGGTTATGAATCCGTTAAATTACCCTGTATATTCAAGCTGTGGTGTTGAACGTAATTTTTAATTACAACCTTTTTAGTGTTCGCCGAGTGCGGCGTGGAACTACAGTCGTTGTCAAGCTTTTTGCCCTCCTTAAATAAATATAGTGGCGCAGAACACAAGTTTAGGCATAAATATATATTATGTTATATATATAACATTAAGGCAAATTATGGATAACTAAAGGTTAGTTTTAGATTTCTATAATAAATTTTTACTTTGTTTTGTATTAAACTCTTGCGTTCAAACATGACTTTATGGCTATATTTAGAGCGGCTGAAAAGATTGCAGAGGACTGTACTTTTAATAAATCAAAGTTGAATTATGGTCGATAGAAGAGTAGATGAATAAAAGTAATTTGGTAAATAACAGCTAATATAAACTACATGAATAGTTACTGACTAACTTAATTACGACGTGCAACTTAAAAACAAAAACTTATTTCTCACACTATTTACAATGCTATCTATCTCTTTCTTCCCTATAGTGAAGTTATATCCATTACAAAAACACGCTGTACTTTTTTTTTTGTTCCGATGCTGTATCCTATACACTTCAATGCAAACGAATAAAGAATTCGGAATAGATTAAAAGAAAACGTTGCTATTTGTGTAACAAATATAATGCATTGGAGGATAATCAAGGAACGAACAATAACATGGCTTTACTGTTTACAACAGGTCTGAACCTAATGACGTTGCAAGGTGGTAAAGTATACTGATTTCTTATTGTTTTGTATAAATTATCTTCTATCATACCAATAGCTAATGAAAATGTACACACAACACACACACACGACACACTCTTACTGACTGGCTAAATTATCTTTTCTTGCAAAAACCTTACATGACACTTGAATCGAGTTTGTTTTATACAGATTCATGTAATGAATAATTAAACACGTATGGAAATAGCTATTTCTCGATTCAGTTTGTTTTAGTGACTGAAAGGTAAAACGAAAAAAAAAATGTTATATTAAGGCAATCGAAGAATGCGCTTTTGCCATTTTATAAGTAGCTCATTGATTCCATCGCTGAAATAATTATGGGAGAGAAAATCAATAAAATCTTCGAAGGCGGTTTCGATTTCCTCATTGGAATTGAATTCTTTCCTTGCAAGAAATTATAACAATTGGGGCAACGTCCGGGAAGTATGGTGGGTGTCGGAGACATTCCAACCGCGGTTCCTCTAATTTTGTCTGTCGTGAAGTATGGGGTCTAGCGTTGTCTTGAAGCAGAAGTGGGATTGAGAGATTGATCGGTCTCTGTTGTTTAACGGCTAGCTTTTCCAACTAGATTTGCCATTATTGGCAATACAGATCTCCCGTAATCGTCTGGCCAGATCTTAGAAAGCTGTTATGTATGACACCAGCACTGGCGCACCAAACACAAACCCGAACCTTTTTCTGTGTCAACCTTCACTTGGGACAGTATTTGGCCGGTTCTCCTAGGTTCAATGCACTGGTTGAGCATTTCCGAATGTCTTACAATGATCAATTTTTCATCATAGGTAACTATACAATTCGAAATTCGTTATTGTGACGGTTGATTAATGTAATCCAGCACTCGGTGCGTGTTTGTGCTGGTGAGCTTTTTCAGTCAATTCATATGGTATCTATTATTCGAGCTTTTTCTCTTTTTCAATTTATTTAAGTGAATTAAAATTATTTTATCATTCATATCGAAGCCTGCTGCTAACTCTGACGTAGTTTGCGATGGATCCGCTTGCTCGATCACCTTTAATCCTTTATTGTCACCTAGAATTTCCGGCCGCCCATGGGGCTTGTTCCGTAAGTCAACATTTCTGAAACGATAACGTTCGAACCAAAAATGTAACTTCTTTCTTTACAGTAGCTTCCCTATACAGCTAATTAATCCTTCGAGCTGTTTCTGCAGCGCTGATACAACGGTGGAACTTGTATTCGTAAATAACGGGATATTTTAAGGACCCTATATTTTAAATATCGTATTTACATATACTTCTTTGATTTTAATAGATAAAGTATGGACAAAGTTCGTCTTGACTTTAATTAAATCATAACAATGTGGACTGTTAATAATTAGCTACAGGATGTGAAAAGTATTTAATTATCATGCCAAGTTACCTTGGATCGGTCATGTATTCATGACATTGCCGAAAGTGTGCAGAATATAATTTTATTTACATTGTGTATTTACTTGTGACTTGGTAGGTAAAACTTTACGAATGACAGTACTGTAACACAAACTAAAATCGTAATAATCAAATAAAGATTCAATTTTGAATTCAAGAAAACTGGCTTCATTTAAAAATATTTATGGTTAGTTCCAACTTTTACAATTATTCGTTTTAATTCTTTTGTACTTAAACGTATTTATATCCATACATACGGTTAGGTATTCATTTGCATTATAGTAAATATGTAATCTTATCAGTATTTGTCTCAATTTGACATAATTTCCTATATAATGTTATCTATTTTCTGACCTCGTGTTCTAATAATCGCGGAAAACATTTTCTCTTGAAAACCTCTTTGCAAATTACCTCATTATTAGGATAGTGTTAAGCTTTTTTACCGTCCTTTTCACTTTCCTATCCAACCAACAAGTATGAAAGAGATAGGCTGATCGTATGATCCGTCATCCGATTTCCTTTGGAGGTCCCGTCAATTGTTGAATTGTCAAAAGTTTAAAACGAATGAAAACATCGTTGTGCTGCCGAAGAATGTGTTTTATTTGTTTTTTAGATTAGTTTTAATTATCAAATTTATTTACATTATTGTAGGGTTTATTTTGTTCGTGTAAAATGTATACTTCAATGAATGGATTGTATTCTGACGCGCCATACAGGTTAGAAATATGAAATAGTATTTTTTATTGTAACTTTTTTTATTTATAAAAGAAGCGCATGACTATGATGATTACAGTATTTAAATTTAAAGCTCTATAAATAATGCATGGCTGTTAGTAAACAGAGATTACTTATGTTTTTTCTTTATGAATATTTTAATAAATGTATGCCAATATTGCGATTTCACTAGAGAAATTCGTTCTTACGATGACGATGTCGTTCCTAACTTTGGCTCAGTTTTCCATTAGCGTCCGTCGAGTTGGCAGTTGATATTTTTTTTATAGATAGATTACATTAATATAAGAACACACACAAAGTTTCACCATGCGGAGACGCGTAGTTTTTGAGAAAAAAAAAATTGAAAATCAATTATTTTTGCAATATTTACGTAATTTTCACCACAGATTATAGCGAAATATCGCCCTTGAACGTTTCGTTTTACTTACGGTTATGTTGTCATAAGTTACGTGAAATTTAATTTTTTATAAATATTCATAAATATTTATTTTTTATACTTGTTTCAATAGTTTTCATACACACATATATTTTACAGTTTATGTATATTAAATTACAGCATTATTTTCATTACGAACGATAACAATTAAAATGTGTAGAGTTTATGATTCCTAAAGACGTTTAACCGGCTTGTGAAACTAAACGTAAAACTGACGCCATTTTTGTTGTTATTGAGATAACAAATAAAATAGGTTAGGTTCGACTTATGTTAAAGAACCTGTTTGAATGACCCCGACTCCACCTGGGACTAGTTTGTCCTACCCCTAGGGTGTTTTTAAAAAGCCGGAGGCGCGTAGGGAGAGCAGCCTCCGCCCGCTGTAACAAATCGTAGGCATTGGACGAGCCGTAGCGGCCGAGGCTGGTCGCCGAAGGCGACCAACAAGCCGAGGCTGCTGAGGCGAGGATCGATGCCTGGGATATGTTACGCAAGGGCGTCGAGGCTGCTCTTCCCGCAGCGCCGGAGACGTTGCAGAGTCAAAATAGATACAGAAATTCGGAATTTTTCCTCGGAATTAAAAGTTTAAAAACTCGAAAAGGTGGGGGCTCCGCAACTTTTCCTTTTAAGGGATGTTAGTACTGATCATCCCCTTCCCTCCCATCCCCCTCCCCACCGTCAATTCGACGGACGCTAATGGAAAGTCGTACCCTAACTTTATTTATTTGTAAAGCAATAATTGTTTATCTATTTATATTGTTCACATGTTTGGAGTTGGCAAAATAAATATGTAAACATACGCTGATACTTTTCTAGGCTTTAGATAATGTGACCATTTATGATCTATGTGTATTTTATTCAAATTTATAAGCATAAAAACTTTTTTCTAATAACATTTAGAAATAAAAAATTACGTATGTAACAAATTTGTAGTATTGAGTTTTTAGCGGGATCTTAGTCGGTCATGTAGTGAATTTTATATTTTATTCATAACCTTGTGTTATTCGAGTCTAATTTTTATAATATTGGTGGTATTTTATGTAATCCATTTCTGTTATTGTGCACGAGTGAAATGGATGAGAAATAAACCACAGATTATAAATACTGAGCTGCACAGAAGATCCCTGGGAGGTTTAAACAGAAGGGTCATCATCTTATTAGAACATTGAAATGTTCACAAGGCATTTGTAATATTGTTACCTACTCAATAATAACAGTAATAATCTAGAATGGTCACCAAAAACATAGTGTGGTATTTAAAAAAGATTTGTTAATTAGATACATGTCTGTTTGTACCTTTTTTTTAAATAAATTCAAGATATCCGTATGAAGATGATGCATGTGTTTCTTTTTGTTAAATATATAGGCAAGCCATGTCTTAAAAACAAAAGGTTATTAAAGTATATTTTAAATTAATTAGTAATTATAGATTTTATAACACATCTTAATGTTATAAGCTATTTATTGTTTTGTTTTTTGTCACTTTTCCCATATATCTTAGTATAATTTCAAATAATCAATCAAGTAATTCCTTAGCAATGTAATTAGTGTTACCTTCTTCTGCTTGACATCATTTTGTTGAACCAATTTACTTTGTACTATTTTTATATTTTTATTTTCATATATAATATGAATTAATAAATAAATCCTTCATCATAATTAAACTTGATGTGGTGGTGGTCAAAATCGCTTGTTGATTTCTTTCCTTGGATTTGATAAAAATCTACATGACATTGGCAGAATTGTGGCATTTTCCACAGGGGGCCAAAGACTAAAATGAAAAAATGAATTATGCCAGTGATCACATAGTACTTTTTTTGGGGTAAGGCCCAAAAATATAAAAGAGACTTCAACAGCCCCTTCGCTAGATGATGAATGGGAGCTTACTTTTCTATGTCAATTTATAAGTAGACAAAATAGTATTTTTTTCTTTAATATTATTTTTTAAACTTTAGCATTTAACCACGATCTCACTAAGGCTGAGTTGCACCAAAATCGTGGTTATTGTAATTGTTAAAGTTAACTTTAACAATGACAAGACTTGCTAACAGTTACATTTGCCAAAACGAGTTGCACCATCAAACATTTTGTAATTGTTAAAGTTATTAGGGTTGCTACTTCAATAAGCCAATTAGTCCCTAAAATCGAAAAGGGTAATATATTTTACTTGGCAGGACTTTGTTATAAGTGTCACCAAGTGTCACTATTGTTATTCTGTGACTGTCAACAGAATTTTTGATGACAGATTTCAGATGTCAACGACAAAACGTTAGCGTTTGTCGTCCTGTGGACATTTTCCAAATCTAGGAAATTAAACTTTTTTCTTTCTAAGACGCAAATTATCTTCAAATATATTGATTTCGTCATCGGAAGAACTATTTTCAGTTTCCCACAGGATTTCTCTTAGCAACGACATGATATTATAAAGGTTTTCTAGTGAATATGACAACCGATTCAAAAATTGACATTAACAATAACGGTAACCGGCCAACATGGAGCGGTAATAGTTAACGTTAAATCGTGACGTCATTTTAACCATTGTCAATTGGTGCAACCTATTTTTTGCCTAACAATAACTTTAACCGAATTTTTAACTTTAACATTAACTGGTGCAACCGAGCCTTAATGTTAAATGACAATTTGTTCTGAGATGGTAAACATGCTAAACCTAGAGGGGAACTGGCTCTCAAGTGCAGTAGTCTTAATGCATGTACAGTGGTAGATAGTCCGGTAACATTAGAGAAAGCCCTACCACAAAACTGCTTTTTAATCTAAATCAATCGATGCTATGTCCAAATCCTACCACTTAGTCATCCTTGCTTCAAAAGTGCAATTAACACATTCTGTGCCACATGTACTTCCAGTGTTACATCTTAAGCTTGATCATCAGGTGGGGTGGTACAGAACATGTTAATTAAATATATTAATTTTATTTAGTGACTAATTTTTTTACAAAACTTGGTACCTAACATTAAATTTTTAGTGCATAACGGTATTATGATTTAACATATTACCTTTTGTTTTCCAGGCCTTCTATGTCCCAGGGTACTGTGGTGCACAGCCAACGATTCCAAGAGAAGGACTTTACTGTAGCAACACCGGAAGAGTTTGTGAGACGGTTCCAAGGCACTAAACCAATCAATAAGGTACTGTATTAGCTTGTGAGTGTTTGAGGTTTTCGAGTTAATTTAAACTCTTTAGTGGGATAATAGGGCCTTTTTTTAAAAAAAAAAGCCCTCTCTGATTGTAATATGTTTTGTGATTGTCTTGAGTGGGAGAGTCTGTGCAAGGTCCGATATTGGGAGCACCATTGACATACCCATTTCTTTCTCAAAGCAGCATTGCTTGCTTCTGTTGCTACAGGCAATATATACTACCTAATTCCATAAGAGTAACAACTTATTGCTGGATGCACCAAGCGAATAGCTCGTAATTCGCCTACATTTACTAATTTAAATTGCTAACACTATCGGGTGATAGTGAAGGAAAACACCGTGAGGAAACTTGAACCTGAGAAATGTTTTGTAGTACCACAGTGTGTCGGAAATTTTGGAACTACGAATTTCTAGGAGTTAGAAATCGCCAATACGTTGTGAGCATTCAGTGTTGATTCTGTCTATATATATATGGGAAGAAGCTTATGGCCCTGCAGTGGGTCTCTTACAGACTGATAATGGAAATATGACTAGCTTTTGCTCGCGTTAATGTAGATTGACACTACCTTTATTGGATGATCTTTATGCACTTATTTGTACCCCTGAGAATGTGTATGCAATATTTCATTGCGGTCAGTTTAATTGTTAAGCGGTGAAAGTATCAAAAACAAACAACCTAACTCACATTCGAATTTTATATATTAGTTAGGATACAGTTTATGAAGAAAGTATAGTAGAAAGAGAGGCTCAGAAGTTAACAAAATCAAGGGATGTAATTTATAAAGAACCCTTCATGGAAATTTTTTATTTTTTATTTTCAGGTCTTGATAGCCAACAACGGTATCGGAGCTGTGAAATGCATGAGATCAATAAGAAGATGGTCTTACGAGATGTTCAAGAACGAAAGGGCTGTGCGATTCGTTGTCATGGTGAGTATGGAACTTTCTAGAGTGTTTTATACTAGTCCTGTTAACATAATTTATGATCTCATTTTCAAGAGCCTAGTATGACTTAGTATACATAAGTGGATTGAAAACGATGCATTGTTTTTCTGGACCCGTGCCTTTCCATAAAATAAATTGTGTTTAAATTAATTATGTTATGTAAAGTTATGGCTTATACAATGGACAGAAGGTCCTTATAACATATATATAAATGATAGAAAATCCTTATAAAAAGGCAGAAAATAAATCTATATAAGGGTTAAAGAACTTTGTCAACCTTATTGAATTTACACGGGTTTTAACTTGGTATAATCTGTCAGGTTTGACTGTAAAAGTGCAATCATCACTTCCTTTTTTGGAAAAATCAATTGTTTGTGTGTCGCTGATAGATCTCTAATAGTGTGACTTCAACATGTAATGGCATGTACAGTTCTCAGGACTAGTCAACATATTGTTACGCCCGTGGGTAAATAAAATGCCATTTTCATCAGTTTTTGTACTTGTACAGAGAAGAAAATGTCAAATAATATTTATTATCACACAATGAAACTATAGCAACAGATACATTTTAAATTCATGTAGTCGCAGTCCACTCGAAGAACTCTTCCTTTTGTTTCTCTTCTTATTCACTCTGATGTCTAGAATATAATTCCACTCGGACACACTGCGGCTCGTTTATATACTTTTCAATAAAAATTGGTGGAGATTTCTGGAAGGCTGACGTCAATATTCGAACAATTCGACAAAGTTCAAACCATTGTTATTTGTAACAAATACGTGTATACATTTATGCAATATCATACCTTTATAAAAATACGATTTTTCAGGTAACACCAGAAGATTTAAAAGCGAATGCGGAGTATATAAAAATGGCTGATCATTACGTACCGGTGCCGGGTGGTTCCAACAATAATAATTATGCAAATGTGGAACTAATTGTCGACATTGCTGTCCGGACTCAAGTACAGGTAACATGTTCACATAAAATGTTGTTGAATTACCTTAGAAAATTAAAAACATAAATATTCGGAATATACGGTTTTTTAAAGAAAATTTCATTTTATTTAAATAGTTTTTTCTCTTATTTAAATAAACCTGTTTTATTGAAATCCTTGCATCTCTTGTTTAACTATACCTGGTTTATTTGTCAGTCAATTTTTTTAGTGATTATTCAACTTTTTCTATATTTTGTTAATCGATTTTTTTAGCTGTCGAATCTTTATCGATAGTTATAATAAATATCGATATATCTTAGGGTTGGTCATTATAGATGAATTGATATAATGTAAAATTAATCTGTATTCATTATGCTATTATTAGGCGGTGTGGGCAGGATGGGGTCATGCGTCTGAGAACCCCAAGCTGCCTGAGTTGCTTCACCGAGCAGGGGTGGTGTTCATCGGGCCCCCAGAGAAAGCGATGTGGGCTCTCGGCGATAAGATTGCCTCATCCATAGTCGCACAGACAGCTGATATTCCAACGTTACCTTGGAGTGGTAGTGGTATGTATCATATGTCCTACTACTAATATTATAAACTAGTATTACCTGCAGTTTCGCTCGCGTTAATGTAGATTTGATCTATCTAGGATGAAATTTGGTCTATATAGGATGAAAGTACTCTACGTCCTTTTGTGTACCACAGACAATAAAAAAAATTATATTATAAAGTTGACACTTTGCATTTGAGAAATGTGATTTGAATAGAAAAATTAACCATCATCACTTATTAAGCAATAAGTGAGCATAAGCAGCCGAAGTTACATATATATTAAAAAGATATATATACATATATACTTCTTTTTTATTCTATATAGGTCAGCCTTTGACCACAATCTCATCTGATGTTAAATGTTAATGTGGTCTAAGATAGTAGACACGCTAAACCTAGATGGAGACTGGCTCTTGAGTGCAGCTGCCGGAAAAGATTAACAGGTGCTTGGCGACAGATTTTTAACTTGAGGGTGGTAGCTAGCGGGCGGTGGACTTACAAAAAGCCATACCACCATGCTATGGTTTCACATGATAAAACAAGTTTACTAGGATCTAGTATTACAACGTTCTACGAATTTTTAACAGAATTAAAAGCCGAATATAACTCGAAGAAGATCAAGATATCCTCGGAATTGTTTGGGAGGGGATGCGTTTCGACGCCGGAACACGGTCTCCAGGCGGCACATAAAATTGGTAAAAATATTATTAAATTGTTAATTTACACATCGTGCATCGTGCACGCACATTCAAACATACATACGCATTTACTCGGTCGTATACCCATTCATTAATTTACTCATACACATCCTCACATATAAATACACTCGGAGGTTCATACTACATACGCATACACTCATACACACATTCATACACTCATACACACACACGCACACGCACACACACATTCACACACGCACACATGCCCACACGCACGCACGCACGCACGCACGCACGCACACGCACACGCACACACGCGTATCCATACATCCACGAGTATGTATTTATACCGTCTCGTAAATATATTTATTCTAAAAAACTCATAATCAAGTCTTATCTGTATAGATGGGGTACACAATAAAATAATTAAATTACAAAATATATATTTATATATTTAGGCACTTGTAAATTTGTTTCTGGTCACCATATTTTCCATGAATTGTTCAGTGATTCATTCCCAAGCTTATTTACTTTATAATCGTTTACTGTATATATAAAGTATATCTTCTGGTTTACCATTTCTTGTTCATTTTAATTAATAAAATAGCACAGAGCTAATTCATGTTTCTAATTTTTTTTAGGTAGAAGTCGTTTATTTAGGCAAAAAAAAAACCTGAAATGAACAATTTACTAATTTTTATATACTTTATTGGTTGTTATACAATTTTGTGGCTTTCGTTGTAACAGATATATGGGGATGATATCGACTGTCAATTAGCGGTCCATCTCATGACAGGTTTTTATTTCCGCCTCGTATAGATTGACATCTGTCAACCTGTACAAAAAATTTGACCGAACACTGTAATATGTATGGGGAGTTCCACGAAAATCGGACAGTTTGAAAAAAAAAATGTTTAATTAACCCTCGAAATAGCCCTCCTGGTAAATTATAATTTTTTTTAAAATAACTTGTTAAAAAAATATCGAATTAAAATAAGATGTTTTTTTTTAAAACATAAAACACTTTCTGAAAAATTGTCCAAATTTGATCTTTTATTTTGAATATTGTCTATTTACATGGTCTTAATAAAAGAAAATCAAAACTACTTCACATGTTTATTATTAAGATTTTTCAACTTTCAATTTTTTTTTAAATCGTCCGATTGGCTTGGTACTATTTCTAATATTATTTCTATTTTGCAATCGCTTCTGTTACAGGTTTTCCTGTTATGATCAAAGCTTCCGAAGGTGGAGGCGGTAAGGTATCAGGAAAGTTGAAAGTCCTGATGATTTCAACAACATGTTTCGACAGGTAAGGCTGTCATTTTTAATTCTTCTTATGCATCTCTACTGCATAATGGCTTCAGATAATCTAGAGATTAATTAATTATACTTTACTGTTTAGGTACAAGCCGAAGTACCAGGCTCACCGATATTCGTGATGAAGCTGGCGAAATCCGCACGACATCTTGAAGTTCAGCTACTGGCCGATCAGTACGGTGAGTTGAAGCAAATATGTTAAAACGACATCAGTCTATTTTTATTAGTTTACTTTTATGAATTGTAGCTGTCATTGTATTAAAATTGTTAATCGCGCTTGTGAAATTGTTTGCCTAACTAGCAGCGAGCCCCGGCTTAGTAAGGGTGTAGTAATAAAGAAAATTATATCAAAGCTTTCTTTTCAGTATGACCATGTAATAACACATTAAAATGGTAACTAAACAACTGAAGTTGATTCTATCAATATTTTAAAAGATTCACATTTATATGGAGATTTATTAATATGATTTTTTAAATCTAAAAGATTTTTAAACAATTTTCTTTCATACAAACCTTGTCCTGACAATTACAAACACAACAAAAATAGAATTAGCCGAATATGTTGTATCCTTTCTGAAGTGATTCGTTTACATACATTTGTCAATGGATTTTTGAAGTGCTAATCCTTATAGGAGGGCTTTGAAATTCTGACTGGCAACCTTTTTGTGTGTCAGTAAGCGGTGAGGGAGTAAACACTGTGTCGGGTAGAGTGTTGAAAACACTGGCTTGGATGGGTAACCTCCTAGGATCACCGGGTTACATTGGCTTTTTGGTGTATTTTTTGTAATCTTTCACTTCTTTCGTGTGGTGATAAGCACACAAACATTTTTTTAATTTATGTGGACTTATTATATTGTATGTCTTGAGATTTTTGGTTATCGTGTTTGCTAAGTTATGTTATTTGTTCAGGTAACGCGATATCTCTATTCGGTCGTGACTGTTCAATCCAACGACGCCATCAGAAAATCATCGAAGAAGCTCCTGCGGCAGTAGCAAAGCCTGACGTCTTTATTGAAATGGAAAAGGTATGTTAATAATTTTGGCCCTTTTTCTCTGCTATTTTAGCACAAAATCTTTAATTCACGGTCATCACAAAGGTAGGTTGTTCTGGTGAGGTAATTTAAAAAAAATGGTTTTCTGCTTGTTAGAAAATTCTAGAATCTTTTTGGGATCAATTATAATTTATGTTCCTCCGTTATCTCTAATTAACTTGTTCACAATAACCAAATAGTATGCCACAAATATTAAAGCATATATGGACCAATAACATCAAATTTATGAATAAAAATAATAACGACTACTTGACACACTTAGTAGGTGAAAAAAAAAAGGATTGACAGAATCAATTTGTCTAAATTTATAATATATTTCGGGGTTTAATGATAGCTCCTAGTAAAAAAAAAATGTACTATATAGCTGTATAGGTTCATTGAAAACAAAAAGCCTAAGGTTAGTTATTTAGTCTAAGATAGGTTTTCAAAGGCCGGCAACGCATCTGTGATACCTCTGGTGTCGCATTTCTCCATGGGCGGCGGTGATTACTTACCATTAGGTAACCAGTCTGTTCGTTTGCCTCCAATCACATAAAAAAAAGGTTAATCATAAAAAAATCTTTGTATTTTTTTTTTTAAATTGTACTCTTACTCAAACATCTATTAGGTTAGAGATCTGAAACTTTGTTACTTTATTAGTATCTAAATATCTTACGACTGTTTAAATATATTTGTTGGGCCGATTCACCATTGTTATAAAACACCTCACTAATCTTCCTGACCCATCTGAATAATATTGCGCAGAACATAAATTTGGGTAGATACGTTTGTGTTATATGTGTACCATCGAGACAACATAAAGATAAATAAATTCCAATTTGAGATTCCTATAAAAATATTTTAACTTTGTTATTTTCTTATTAAAATCTAGACTGCATTAAGTGCAAGCCTGAAATTAAGCCTATTGTAGAGCGGCTACAATAATTATCGAGGGCTATACGTCTCTATGTCCTTAATAATGAAGTTTCGCGTGTTGAATCATGGTCGGATTCTAGTGACCCGGAGACACTTTTGTATTTCAGGCAGCGGTGCGTCTAGCAAAGATGGTCGGTTACGTGAGTGCCGGTACCGTCGAGTATCTTTATGATCCGGCCAGTGGTTCCTACTTCTTCCTGGAGTTGAACCCTCGTCTGCAAGTGGAACACCCTTGCACAGAGATGGTCGCCGATGTGAACCTGCCAGCAGCACAATTGCAAGTCAGTATTCTAAATTCATGATACGAGTTGATTGTATGATAGTCTATTTACTGTATTTTTACTATAATTTTAAAATTAAAATTAGCTTTTTTACTAGAATCGTGTATCATTTAACTCTGTAGTGTTTTTCAAATGTGTGTATGGTTATAAGTTATATATGTATGTATGAATGTATACATAAATGAAAATTTGTATGGAACTTTATATGAATGTATGTATGGATATGTATATATGAATATCTGTATTGATCGATTTTTGAATATACCTATGGCTGTATTTATGAATATATCGATGGATGTATTTATAGGCTTATTTGGATACATTTGCGAATTTACTTATGAATACACATATAGATGTATGTGTTTGCATGTATGTGTTCTAACACATTTTGTGCCCATGGTAGCTATTTATATTTCAATGTATGAAGTGCTGTTAGATTCTTCTTATTTGTATGAGTGACATAGAGTATAATATTTAAAGAAAATGCTGATATAACAAGTTATTAGAAGTTCTATATTATCTATAATATGTATGTAAAATATCATATTGATCAGTTGAATAGTTGACACGTTTCGTGCCAAGCCATTTTTGCCTGACATGTTGTTCAGGCCATTTGATATTTTACAAAAAAAATGTATTATCATATAATATTAATTATTGTATATACAACAACTGTGTAAACTTATGTGTTTTCATATTAATTGCATTATGCTTCATTATTTTGGTAGAAATGTTTATTACAGAATTACATTTGTTATAAACATATGTCTTAGCGCATTAAATAAATTTAACTGTGTGTACCACTGGTGGTACATATGGCCGGAAAATGAAGATTAACGTGTACCGCCGGTGGTACACGTGTCACGGAACGTATTAGGCGTGAAAGTTTAATAAATAAACTAAATTTCGCTTTTACAATATTACTTAGTTTCACAAGCCAACAGACTGTTGGCAGTATACATTTTAAAAATACCTGATTTTTTACAAAACTTTGAAAAATAACAAATAATGTATTGTATAATTATAATATTAATGTAAAATGTATTTTATAAATTATTATTTCATTTGTACGACCTTTTCTAAACCATTAAATTTACGACGTACGGTGTTCTGAAATTATAAAATTTTTTTAATTAAAAACAATATCCGCCATTTTGAGATCTGAGTCTTAAAAAATCAGTCGGAAGGGTTATCGAGTCGCCCCTGGATGCAGCTGCCAATTCTCAAACATCCCACGAGTATCTGGCTGTTGGCCATTAGATCGTTCACGCACGTAATACAAAAGTTTATTTTGAGGCGAGAGATGCACAGATGGTTTCTTAATTAAACTTAAAACCAAAAGCGGCTCATACACAAAATGTATAGCGGTGAAATTGTGTTGGGAAATAAGTACACGTGAGTCAAAAATGACAAATGTCACTCCCGTATCGACGCATGACTTATGATGCACATACTAGGTGGCGGGGCATCCGCCTCACCACACACATCAACGATACAGAAAAGGAAATAGGGTACCTCTTAATTTAGAATGAGGTACTGTACTCGAGGGATGGGTCAAATCGACATTAACTCGAGCGAAGCTGCGAGCTAAATTATATTATTCTTTATAATCTATATATGCGTTAATTTTTCAGATTGCTATGGGACTCCCGTTGTATCACATTAAAGACATAAGGTTACTATATGGAGAGTCCCCGTGGGGAATGACTCCGTTGGACTTTGACGAGCCTAAGCAGCGTCCCTCGCCCTGGGGTCACGTCATCGCGGCCAGGATTACTTCCGAGAACCCTGATGAAGGTCAGATTCTTTTATGTGATAGATAAAGAGTAGTTTCATTTTTGGAATAACAGTAAAGCAATTAAATTATGGATATACGGGGGAATAAATAATATCTCAGAACTGCCAACTCCATTCAGGAGTATACTAGTAGTAGAATCAATACGTAATGTTAATTTTCAGTGAGAGTCCATACGGTACACTGACATTCAATAGATAGATATTGATGTAACAGTAATTAAAAAGGAATAATTATTTTATTATTTTCAATAGATATAACAGATTTAAAAAAAGTCACCAAAAAGTCTATGAACATAGGCAAGTAGTCATGCCTTTCTATCTAGTGTTAGATTATTATAAAACTCAATCACTATATATTTCCTATTAATTTTTGAAGAGTTCCGTGGTCTTTGAAATCCAAGGTCTAAATGGTAATGGAATTAAAATGGGACCCCTTTGAAATTATTTAGTTTCTAATACAAAGAAATTTTCCAACTCTGCCTATAAATAACGAAGTTTTGAGGTGGCCATACCATATCATAGCATGGTAGTAGAGCTTTTTCTAAACCTGCCTGGCGAGCTACCACCCTCGAGTTGCAAATCTGTCGCCAAGTACCTGCAGGAGTGTTCCGGCACTTGCATTTGGGAGCCAGTACCCCCTCTGGGTTCACCATATTTACCATCTTAGACCATGTTGTCATTTAACATTTGGTGAGATTGTGGTCAAATGCCAATACCCAAAAATTTTAAAAAAGGTCTGATACGCCTCAATATTGTAGTATTATTTTGTGTTTGGTGGTTATGTTTTATTGGGACGCCCACTATTATTGTTTCCAGGTTTCAAACCGTCATCTGGAACCGTTCAGGAGCTGAACTTCAGGTCTTCGAAGAACGTCTGGGGATATTTCAGTGTGGCCGCGTCCGGCGGTCTGCACGAGTTCGCCGACTCACAGTTCGGGCATTGCTTCTCCTGGGGGGAGACCAGGGAACAGGCTAGAGAGTGGGTCCTTTTAACTAATTATCATCACATCCTATCAGTTTGTAAGAGACTACAGGGTCATAGGCCTCTCCTCGATAGAAGATGTGGGCATATTCGCCAGCCAATGACGTATTGGCGATTAGAAACTCTGAGAATTCCACAATTATGTACTTTTTCACATACAGTAGTACTATAAGAACAGTTTCGTCATGACGTTTTCCTTCACCGTCAGGATAGTATTATCAATTTGAATTGGATAATGTACGTAAACTCCAAATACTTCCTTGGTACATTTCCCAATTCCTCGTGCTAGATCCTGCGGACATTGAATTTTCATTCCAATTATCTAATATTATAATTATCGATTGCTTGTTTAGAAATTTGGTAATCGCCCTCAAAGAGTTGAGCATCCGTGGTGACTTCAGAACTACGGTGGAGTATTTAATAACTCTATTAGAAACAGCGGCATTTCAAGAAACAACATAGACACCAGTTGGCTGGATGCTCTTATTGCTGAGAGGGTGAGTAAATACAGTATACTGAGTAGACCGAGTAGTTTGGATACAATGATTAAATGGGGCAGACTAAGTAGACGGAGTAGTCTGAGTAGACAGAGTATGCGCATTAAACTGAATAGATCGAGTAGTTGTAGCAGGCCGAGTAGACCGAGTCGACTTAGTAGACGGAGGAAACTGACTAGACTAAGTGGAAGTAGCAGTAGAAGACTGAATAACGGTTATTATTTATACACGTTTTGAACGACGACGTTCTCGATTCACCTTTCAGTGTGATTAAGAAAAAATGTTACGAAACGGAATCAATACTCCCTATTTATTATGCGGTTAGTATGTACAGACAAGGTCAGAACCTTATTAATGGTTTATTTTCAGGTTCAAGCTGAAAAGCCGGATATAATGCTTGGAGTGCTCTGCGGGTCCATTCTGATTGCTGACAGCATAATCACTGCCAATTTCCAGGAGTTCAAGAGTGCATTGGAGAAGTAAATAATTAAATTCTTTTCTTTTACTTGTAACAGTTCATCAATACGCTAACGTGAAAATATTAAAAAAATGGTTCAATTTAACAAAAAAAGTGGAAAGCACAAAGTTATGGGAAGTGTCGAATTATCTATCAAAAAATAGTCCCCATTCTTATATCACTAAAATGCATAGTTTTGTAGAGATGAGCAATTGAATATTCATTCATTCATCTATACAATATTTTCAATTAATTCAGCAAAAGGGGACAGTTTCTGAGAGATAAGTCAAACCTATATTAACGAAACCGCTGGCAAAAGATCGTAAAATATATTGTTCAGATAATAAACAATGCAGACGAAGTCACGGTTATTAGGTAGTTAAAAATATGAGAGTATGTTTGTTTGCATGTTCACCTGTCAAGTTTAAATAATTGAGGTCTTTGTTGTTAAGTGAAATGAAGGCCATTATACTTATTGAAATCGTATATATTTTTTCCATCAGGGGTCAAATCCAGGGTTCTAGCCAACTATCGAACACGGTGGAAGTGGAACTGATACATTCTGGCCATAAATACAAGGTATCTGCCACCAAGTCCGGATCGACCTCATATTTCCTGGCAATGAACGGCAGCTTTAAGGAACTGGAGGTCCACAAACTGACTGATGGTGGTGAGTAATTTATTCTTACCATGTAATATTCTATTAGAGACGATTAGAAGACGGATTGCATAAGGAAAAAAAGTCATCTAAATAGGTTAAACGGCTTTATAATTTATAAGCATAGTGACAGACTAGACGAACAGAGAGAGGATACCTTTTATAATGTTTAACAATATATACTATTTTCATCAAGGAAGTTTTAATTGAAACATTTGTCAATGTTCAACAAATAATTTCTTTCTTTAACCCTTAAATGCATGTTTTTTTTTTCAATTTGAACTTAAGAAATAATATTCGAGCTAGTATGATATCACCCAAAAGTAAAACTTTTACTACGGTTAATAATTATATTATTAGTGACAGTATTTAATTTTTGAGACACTATTGCATTTAAGGGTTAATGAACTCGGCAATGTTTATTGCACAGGGTATCAAAAGTACTTGTATTTCACCTTGTATCTAGTAATTATCTACAAATTAACAAGATTATTGGAGCATACTTCACTCCTTTATATTTTTGAAGCGAACTATATACCATATTTGAAGCAATGATGACTCAGTGGTCAGCTAGTTCGAACATCGCGTTGACTGACGTAGGTTCGAGTCCTGGCGAATGAGCCAGAGCTTTTGCTGAAGGAATATGTTGTGATGAAACCATAGCATATTGGTGAGGGCTTTTTCTAAGCCCCCTGGCTACCACCCTCGAGTGGATAATCTGTCGCTAAGCACTTGTTCCGGCAGCTGCACTTGTAAGCCAGTTCTATAGGTTGGGTGTTTCCATCTTAGACCACATCGTCATTTATCATAAGTGAGATTGTTCTCAAACTATAACGTATAAAAAGAAATCTATATAATTCTGCGTGTTCCGAACGGTAATAGCGTGATTTTGAAAGTTCTCTATTCAGATTGAAAACTAAAATATGTTCTTTATATTCCAGGTACCCTTCTATCCGTCGATGGTGCGTCTTACACAACATATCTGAAAGACGAGGTGGATAAATACCGGATAGTCATAGGCAATCAAACGGTGGTCTTTGAGAAGGAGAAAGATCCGTCGAAGCTGCGAGCACCGTCTGCTGGGAAGTTGATCAATACTCTGGTGGAAGACGGCGGACACGTGGACAAAGGGCAACCGTACGCTGAAATCGAGGTGAGTAGACCGGGAAAAGACTGAGTATACCGATGTTTATTACGACGTTATTTTTGTATATTTCGCTGAATAAGACTAAAAAAACGCATAGCATATAAAAATGTCTCCTCGATAGTATTTATTACAGTAGAAAACAATTAGACAATAGAAATTATAACTATATTTATTACAAAGTTAGATAACATGTTTTATTAAGTATGGTCACTACCGCCGTATTCTTAATAAAAATGTCATTCAAAAATTGTATTCTCAGCTAAGTGTTGTGAAAAGACCGAGTAGACCAGGAAAAGACCTAATAAACTAGGATGTATTTCGACGTTATTTGGTATACGTTGGTTAATAAAGCCCCAAGTACGTATAGTCTATAAAGGTGTCTTCTTTATAGTGTCTCAGAGTAGAAAAACAATTACACATTGGAAATAACTAGTATAATGATGTTGGATTTAGATGTTAGTTAGATAATAGATTACATAGTTAGATAGTATATTTTAGTAAATATGATGAAAAACGGTATGCTCTTAACAATGATTTCCTATTTAAAATTGTGCTCTTATTTAAATTGAATGGAAAGACCGAGTAGACCGGGAAAAGACCTAGTAGACCAGCGTTGATTACGATGCTAATTATTATATTTTAGTATGTTTATTCACGAATGCTTTATATTTCAAAATATTTCTGCGCAAAAACTTTATTTTTAACGGAGTTCAAATATTTTATTACGGCCGTAATCTTAATAGCGCATATAATAATGCAGTATAAAAGTCTACGATTTTTGGGTACTTACATTGTGCCGCGCGACTCCCACAGTTCGTCGGGGGAGGTTTAACACCCGCTACCTCCTGAGGGGTCTACCATCTTGACCTCTCAGACCGCAGACGGGGCCCCTGAAGAGGGGCCGACACCTGCCGGGGATGCAGAAGTAGTGCCATTGGCAGTTCCTGCTCCCCGGCCAAATAGGTATGAGAAGGCACCATGGGGTTTTTAGTCCGTGCGAATCAGACATAACCCACCCCCCGCCGCCCGAGGGGCTGGGTATCCGTTACAGATTTTCCCCATGTAAAAAAAAAGAAAAAAAAGGGTACTTAATTATGACAGCCCATGTCTATCCATAAACTTGAAAGAAAACTACAAGACCAGACACTCGAGTGTCGAGTCGAGTGGTTTGACCGACAGAAAATCGATTCCATGGCCACAGGTCGCGAACCTTGTCGTATATCAACGAATCTTTCAGTATTCGCGTATCTTTACTAATTAAAATTGGTAACACTATCTGGTGACGGTGGACGAGAACGTCGTGAGGAAACCTGAATCTGAGAAATGTTCTTGTAGTACCACCGTATGTGAGGATATTGGAAATGTGGATTTCTTGGAGTTTGAAGTCGCCAATACGCCGTAGGACTAGCGTTGTGATTATGTCCATACCCTAGAAGAGGCCTATAACCCTGCGGTGGGTTGATGTGATGTGATGATGATGATGATGATTTGGAGCGGAATTAATAGACGACCAGCATAATTGCTGATGTGCCTATATCATACAGTGTCGAAGTTTTTTGCATTTTATATTACTATAGATGTTCACTTATTATTGTTAGCTTATTTGTTTGTAACCAGTTGTCAAGATGGTTTTTAAAGCAATAGTACTGAATTAACTGATATTTCATCAGGCAATTGATCCCAGTCTAGTAACCACTCTATTGGTGAGGAAATCGTGTGCAGTTTTTGTGCGTGACAGTATTCGATCTATTTTAGTCTGATTTCCTCTTCTAGGTCTTCTTGTGTCTTTTACTATATACATTTCACTTAAGTGCTGCAGTTTGTCTTAGTAAAGGGGTTATAAAGTATTT
This sequence comes from Antheraea assamensis, assembly GCA_035772565.1. Taxonomy (NCBI): domain Eukaryota; kingdom Metazoa; phylum Arthropoda; class Insecta; order Lepidoptera; family Saturniidae; genus Antheraea; species Antheraea assamensis. Next base: position 1,273,737 of record JAQQSE010000107.1, read on the forward strand.
CGCTATCAGGTGATGAAGATGGTGATGACTCTATCAGCACCGGAGTCTGGTAAAGTTACATGGAACCTTCGTCCGGAGCTGTTCTGGACATGGGATCTCTCATTGGGACTCTTGGTAAGTTGTATTAATTGCTCTCTCTCTCTCTCTCTTTACTTCTATAGAACTGTTAATCCTATCTAATATTATCAATGCGAACGTGGGTTTTTGTTTTGTTTAATCTACTAATAGTAAAACGTTTCGTCTTTATGACGTGCTGATTCCTGATTGGTTAATATATTGCCCGTCAGTCACAAAGTAACTGTATAGTTGCGTGACGAAACTCCGTATGCTTACTCTCCAGAGTTGGATGACCCCTCGCTCGTAACAACAGCGCAGCCATACAAAGGTCAATTCTCATTGGACGATAATCATCCGGTCTCGGAGAAGCTAAACCATGCACACAACAAGTACAAGGCGGTGCTCGAGAATACTTTAGCAGGTATGGGCTCTTATAATTTAGATAATTCGACCCTTTGGTAAAGTTTAAAATCCTGAAATAAAGTAAAGTAATTACACTTTCAATGAACTATTTTCAGAATAGTTAATTATAACTTAAGAAAAAAAATTGTCTGTCTGTCTGTATTTTCTGACTGAGTATTGTCTACATTTAAATTAAATACGGCTTATTCTATTTTTATGAAAGTGTGTACACGACAAGCTTATGTCGTTATATGTTTTGACATATTACAAAAATAATAGTTTTTTTTTATATTTCACACTAGAAGTATTACATAGAAAAAGATGTTCTATAAAAATAAAGAAAAATACTTTTGTGACACTGTAAATAATCAACAGAAAAATAAATGTATTGAATTCTCTATTGATTTTGATGAGATTTTGTATATGTCCTTTCCGAAATTAATGAATTGTAAAAATGGGCGATAATCATCCTAGAAACCGTAAAAAAGTTATTTGGAAAAAATAGTCTCAGCTGATTTTTTTTTTAAATATACTCATAAACAATTGAAATAACTAGTGGAAAATACTTATTATTGCGTAAAATAGCCTGCGAACCCGAAGGTCGTTGCTAGTCATGTATAAAATTGTTTCATAATCAGGGTACTGCTTACCTGAACCATATAATACTCCGAGATTACGAGAAGTCGTCGAGAAGTTCATGCTCAGTCTTCGTGATCCGTCTCTGCCTCTTCTGGAGTTACAGGAGGTAATTTTAACCCTGTTTTTATAAACAAATATAAAAAAAAAACTTCTATGTTTTTAGAATATCCTATCCATATTTAATGTAAGTAGCTATTTTTACATAGATATTGAAAAAGGCAGTCGTTTGGAAACATTATCGCCATAAAAGACAACGGTATTAAAAATCATTTGAATTTCTTTTGTGTATCAATTTAAATGGCTCGAAGGACCTTTTCGGTGACGCCGAGGTAAAATATATACATACCAATAAAATTGCAGTGTGTGTTTTGCGATTCTCCTCCAATTTTTTGGTACCTCGTTCATTGATCCAAAATGACGGTGGAATTGCCAAGGTTGTGAGGAATAGGATAAATGCAGGGTAGATGAAATAGCGAAAGGTGTCTGCCGTAGTTTGTGACCCACGAATGCTCTTAATACTCAAGGGATAGGTGTATAAAACTATTATAAGACCAGTTGTCATATATGTTACATTTTCACGTCTTAACTACTTCATCGATCCTCACGAATAGAACATAGGGTACCTTTTAACCAGAAAATGTAATGGTCCCGAGGGATGGGTTAAATCTTTTTTTTATACTTTATATGTTAGCGTTTGACTACAATCTCATCTAATGCTAAATGATCATGTGGTCTACGATGGTAGTCACGTTAAACCTAGAGGGGACTGGCTTTCAAGTACAGGTCCTGGTTCTTACGTGCAGCTGCTGGAACACACCGACAGGTGCGTGGCCGCAGATTTTCAACTTGAGGGTGGTAGCTAGCGGGCGGCGGACTTAGAAAAAGCCCTACCAATACTATGGTTTCATCACGATGTTTTCCTTCACCGAAAGCTGCATCTCAGTTTCTAAGATTCGAATCAACGTCCTTCGACGCTGTGTCCGAACACACTACTTACTGAGCCATCATCGCTTCGCACTCACATCTACATTAAGACGAACGAAGCCGCGAGCAAAAGCTAGTAAATTTGAACCAGGTGCTGTCCTCGACGTCCGGTCGGATCCCCATAGCGGTGGAGAAGAAGGTCCGGAAGCTGATGGCCCTCTACGAGAGAAACATCACGAGCGTGTTGGCGCAGTTCCCGAGCCAGCAGATAGCCAGCGTTATAGATCAGTGGGTTGTCTAATTACAGTACGACCACGTAATAAAATAATATGGTAGCTGAAGCATTGAATGTCAGTCTGTCAATTTTGTCAATATTAGTGAAGATCCTCTACTATCGTCTATTTTACTCGCTCAATTTTGAAGTGTTTTTATGTCGCCGTAAATTTTTTAATCGCTTTACAACCGGCCGCGTTGTAGCGGTAAAGTGAAAGGCGCTCGACAGAGTAGTCAAACCCAATATGTCGGTGCCCGCGGTTCAATTCAAAATGATTTCAATAAATACTGTGCTCAGTTTTTAAAATGATTAAAAAAGCCACTTTAATACCCTAAATCGAATAATTTTCCGAAAATTTTCACTTAACTGCTTACGATCCGAAAAAAATTTCACATGCATCGTGGTTTCATAAAACCGTACAAGGTGTAGCCGTTCTGAAGTGATGCGCTTACATACATACATACCAGCGGTTGATTTTTATTTATATAGATATGTCTGTTTAACAGTCACGCAGCGTCACTCGCGAAGAGAGCTGATAGAGATGTGTTCTTTATGAGCACTCAGGCGCTCGTCGTTTTGGTGCAACGATACAGGTATGCGTCATACATAACTATTATACAACAAAGTCGCTTTCCCCGTCTGTCTGTGTGTTCCCTAAGTCCTTCTAACTACACAACGTAAAGTTTAAATTATTTATTTCCGAAGAATCCATTATATTATATTTATATAAAGTGGAGAAAAGTCGATGTATTCTAATGAAGTCGCTAGAAGCTGTCTTCGGTCGCTTATATTGGTAACGCTGGCGAAACCTTGTGACATACATTAAAAAAATTTACTCTACAGAAAAGAACGTCTGAAGAAAGTTTCCTGAAAATCCTATAAAGGTATATATCTATCTTCTAAAGATAACCCAAAGTAACCGTTTTTAACATTTACATACTATTTAAAAATTATCAATTACTTGGGAAGCTGATTTGACCAACATAACATTAATGCTTATTCAATTAAGTATACTGATTACGTAAGGCATTTAATGTAGATGAAAATTGCCCTTTACAGTTTATTATTTCAACGAGTATCTTGACAGATATAACAAATTAAAAATTACGCGCATCAAAAATAACATAAAAGAAGTGTGTCGTAAAGACATACGATAGAAGTGAAACTATTGTATTACAAAGGAACATTTTAATAAAAAAGAATACAACGAAAAACCAACGTGACGTTTGACTTCGCTGATCGGACGAGAACCGGTGTTTTCAACACTCTACCCGACACATTGTTTACCGTCACCACTTTTCCTCACACAAAAACGTTGCCGATAAGAATTTCAAAGCTCTTCTAGTAGTAATTTCACTTCAGAAACAATTTGTTTACGTGAAGATACTTACGTAGCTCCTAGGACTTTGATGCACTATAATTACAAAAGCGCCAAGAAATGGACATTATGACGTCACATTAGTATATCGGTAGTTGATAGGCCAATATAAATGACTACTTTACTCTATCGGACTAATTATATTTTCCTTTCACACGTACGGCGATGATTTTATGAGAGAAATGTCATGATTGAATGAACATTGAAGACCATCGCAGGATTAAAATTTGTCATGTAGTAGTTTCTATTTTACTCTTCATGCGTTATTTAATCCTGTATTGTGCAATACGAGTGCTATCACAAATAATCTACCTTAAAATTCTGAGATACCCCAAAAAGTTTCTGGAAAGTTCGAACAAAGGAGACCGCTATCTTGTTACAATATTTACGTCATCACAAGACTATAATTACGTAATCGATAATGGCATTAATTAATAGTCATCAATAAAAAGGATTTGTTGCCGAAGTAGAAAGATGAAAAAGGTGCCTTGATCCGTTATATTCAGTTTCAGCTCATTTATAATGATTCTCGGTTTTCTTGTCTGTTTGTACCGTTACATATCTCGCAACTGTTTTTAAACTAACTTCCCGATTAATTTTAAATAATTGAAATTTTATACGTAGATAATATCTAAGAACTGATATTGTTTTGTATGGATAATGAAATCTTTTTTTTTTTCTTGTCGGTCTCTCTGTCTGTTAGTTTGTGTGTTTATATAAACGTTAAGAAGTGTTAACAAAATATTTGTAACATTTTAATTCCGTCCCAGAAACGGCATACGAGGCAGGATGAAAGCTGCAGTGCACGATCTCCTCAAACAGTACTACCAAGTCGAAAGTAATTTTCAACTGGGTGAGTGTGGTTTTTTAATTCACTAACTCTGTCGCGCTGTTTCACCCGCATAAAATTTTTATTAAACATGATATGAATTTACCGACATCTTACCGCGGCTTCCTAACGTTTATACTAACTCGTTCGGTTCTTATAGTTTGTATTCCGCGCTTATCAGATGTGAGATATTAAAAATTGTTTATTATTGAACGACACAACTAATATAGTAAATGCCAATATGAACTTATTTGGTTTTTATACTGTTGTGCCTTAGCTATTGATCCTATTGTCATGAAAATTTTCTTATCCGTCGTTAGAGCTATAGAAAATGATATAGGATACCCCCTTAAATCCATAAAAAAGTAATCTATGTTAACGTAATTAAGATGTGAGCAATAGCTAGTATATAAAAAAACATTATGCAACTTAACTATTTGGATTTAGGACGGGATGATCATAAAAGGTCATACACATTGAAAATAAAGAACGAAAAAACTATATTTAAAGAATAAACGTAGAGCGAGCTGAGACCAAATTTGCGGATAACATAAAAAATATCAAACATTTAAAACAGCTAATGAAGTAGTATACAGAACGAGGGGATAGATGGCGTTTAAAACAAATTTGACGGATCGCGCTATAGACATTTCACGTTGAAAACTATATTCGATTAGCTTTTGTTCGCGAATTCGGTCGCTTTAATTTAGTAAAATATATTATCCAATACCTTAACTTCAAGTAAATAAGTGATGTTTTTTTTTTGTATCCCATACAATTTTTGCGATTTCCATTTGTACCCTAAGGCGCTGAATTTTAAATAACCGCATATTAGTAAGTCTCTGTGCCACGAAAAGAACGCCTCTTTAATTTTCAAGTTTCTAGCTTCAGTAGCTTCACTTTGCTTTAATGAGCCATTCAACCATCTTCTACATATAGATTAGCAGCATAAGCTTAAAAAAATACCTGATTTATTTACTTTGATAAATAACAAGTTATATATTGTAAAATTGTATGTTTTATATAAAATGTATTTTTTTTATTATCTTTTCATTTGTACGAACTTTTTTTTACTAAACTATTAAATTGACAATGTACGATGTCGTGAAATTAAAAAAAAATCAAAAAAATAATCTCCCATTTTGAGATCTAGGTCTTAAAAAATCAGTCGAGGGGTTAATGTAGTTTTCCAATGCAGGTTCGTATGATAAGTGCGTGGTCGCGCTACGAGACAGATACAAGGATGACATGCAAGTGGTTGCGAATATAATCTTTTCTCACAACCAAGTGTCTAAGAAGAATCTGCTGGTGAGTATTCTCTGTGAAAGACTTTGTTTTGTTTTTTGGGGACGAACAAATATATCATTCTTTTGATTTTTTGAAGTTAGACTTCTTTTGGCTCGTTTGGGAAAAATAATAAGAGTGAATGTGTTACGATGCACGTGCACACCGACACCTAAACGCGACACCATGAAGTTGGTCAGTAATTGTCTGTCAAGTTTTCGTGAGAACTGATAACTATATTCAAGATAGTTATTCCAATATTTATGGATCTACAACACGTATTTTATATCACTGGAGATAAAAAGAAAATGTTCATACCTAAATATACCTCTGTATTTGTGTGTGATTTTACATTATTTATGGAGGTGAATGATAATTTGTGTGAATATTCGCGATAAAAGTTTTTTTTTGAGTGAGTTTATAGATTAGTGGTTAACTGTGGGTATGTATTTGTTTTATTTGTTTACATTCTAAAATATTATTATGACATTATTATTTGGTAAATAGTAAGAACAAGAATAAATAAGTTTGAATGTAATTTCCACGCTGTTCTGTTTTGAGGTTATAATACAACCGGCAGCGCACGATGCTCGTCTGCTCGAATTTTCGATACTCTCTCACTCGCACACTATTTTGTAATAGAAAGAGACTGAAAACATAGCATGAAGGAGACAACGCTTTTTTCTTACGTGACGTTTACTAACCGCAGATAAACTATTTTACATTAAAAATAAACATGTTACAAATCTTCGTGTTCCCTTTTTTATAAGAAATAACAAATGTTGTCTTATATAAAAATAAAAAGCTAGAGGTCATTCGTTGTGCACGTATCATAAAAAACTTTTGAATAAATTTGGAACATTTTTTTTACCTTTAATTTCTTCGACACTTGGTCCATAGCTATAAAAATTTATCACAATGGATTCATTTAGTATAAAGTTTCAAGAATCTACGATTGCTGTAAGCATTTAGCATTCAGCGATGTTTTTTTGACGTCTGGAAGTGGGGCAAGCGATTTGGTACTTATGTTTTTTTAAAGTGACACGTTTTTACATCGCCTCAAATTTTGTTCGTCCATCTATCGTAAAAGTAGTAATGCGAAAGGCGCTCAGCAGAGCAGCCAAAGCCAATAAGAAAGAAAGAAATGCATCGTGGTTTCATAAAACCACACAATTTATTAGCCTCTATACATAAATGAAGATAATAAATGACGCAGACGATGTTGCGGGTAACAGCTAGTCTTTTGTTTGTTTTCTATTGATACCATTGGCAATAGGTGACTCTACTAATTGACCACTTATGGTCAAACGAGCCCGGACTGACGGATGAGTTAGCGGCAACTCTGAACGAGCTGACGTCACTGCACCGCGCCGAGCACAGCCGCGTCGCGCTCAGAGCTAGACAGGTGACATTATTTTTTATTTATTTAATTAATTTATTAATTAATACTTATTGTACATTACATAATACACACATACACATGCATACATACTAACGTATACACACCCATGTATACATACATACACATACATAATATCACAAGTCATTTGCTTCCAGCTAATCAGAAGTATTGTCATTAAAAATGAAAATTACCGTCGGTTGAGCAAATATAGACGAAAGGAAAAAAAAATGGTTAAAATAATAATTATAATAATAAAATAAATTTCACACTGAAATATAACCCAAATACAAATAAATAAATGGATATATAAATATGCACGATCAGGTCCTGATAGCGGCTCACCAACCGGCGTACGAGCTCCGGCACAACCAGATGGAGTCGATATTCCTCTCCGCCGTTGACATGTACGGCCACGACTTCCACCCGGAGAACCTGCAGAAGCTGATCCTCTCGGAGACGAGCATCTTCGATATACTGCACGATTTCTTCTACCACACGAACGCTGCGGTAAGTCTTGCTTTTCTTATATCCCTCAGTTGACAGAAACGAAGACCTAATGTGGAAAAAAATGATGGTAATGGCATGCGGAACCATTGCAGGAAGTAAGGTATGAGCATAATTATAATAAGAGATCGATACGATTTCAAACACATAAAAATACACAGTACTATATTGTTCCCACGCACGGTGATACAACAAGAACATTTCTCTGATTCAGGTTTCCACACGATGTTTTCTTTCACCGTCATCCGATAGTGGTACCAGTTTAAGTTAGTAAATGTACACGAATTCTGAATTATTCGTTGGGACGACGATACTGCGAACATCGAATTGATATTCCACCGGTTCAACCAGCCAACCACTACGAATTTCGCGTTCGACTAAATCGTAATCACCGTACACTAGATAGCTTTCTCTACGTATTAAATCGAATCCATATAGGTACTGACACTTGATTTCGGATTCTGAAACTGTATATTACCTGAAATTTGTATTGGTATGCGTATTGTTTAACGGGACGTTCCACGTTGGTGCTAATTTGAGAAGGTTTTAAATGGCATATTAATATACTTGAAAGTAACAAAAAAAAAACAATAATAAAAAGGAACACGGAAATAACAATAAAGCATTAGTAATAGAATAAATAAGCAAGGTAAAACAATAAACATTGTCTATGGTATTTCTGGGACCCAACTCGGAATATTTAAAACACACACGGATATTGTATTAAATGTAATAATAAAATATTTCATAATGTTTTATCTATGGGTAGAAATTGTATAGTTGTACGGATCTATTTTGGCAGCTGTTGATTTTGTACGTTCGAGAACTTTCCTTAATAAAATAATACGTGAGACGGTAAACTGTCAGTATATTTCTCTATAATACAAGAAAAATAATGAATACAATCCAATTCGTCTCTCGCTTACAGAGTTGAATCAAAATTTATCTGTGGACTACTCGAAAGCGTTTGATTATGTTTCCCACTTTCTATGTATACGTAACATTGCAGAGAGCAGTATGCGTAGTGACCTCCTATGTTGAATAGTATCGCATATTTGCGACCGCAGTTTTTTTTTTATACTTTATAAGTTAACGTTTGACCACAATCTCATCTGATGTTAAACGATGATGTGGTCTGAGATGGTAGTCACGCTAAGCCTAAAGGGATACTGGCTCTTAAGTACAGCTGCTTGGCGTTAGATTTTCAACTTGTGGGTGGTAGCTAGTGGATGGCGGATATAGAAAAAGCCCTGTCACCATGCTATGGTTTCATGACGAAGTTTGCCTTCACCGGAAGCTCCGACTCCGTCGCTAGGATTCGAACCTACGTCCTTCGACGCTATGTCCAAACACACTACCAACTTTGCCATTATCGCTTCAAAAGTTTAAAGTCTAAAGGCTATATTATAGGGTGGATCAATATGTGAACGATGGCGACAACTGGAACAACTGGAAATGACGCCCCTCTCTGTGCATCCATTAAAAACGAATGTTATTATCTATGTCTGTAACTGTATATGTTATATTTGATGAAAACATAAACCAGATCCGAGTCTCTTGTCGGTTCTTCTCGTTGACTGGGTTGATTGTACGAACTGGTAGCTTTGACGTTCATTAATTTTGGGCGTCAAGCTTGGGCAGTCGTCTGCATAACAGAAAAACTTAACTTGCCTCATTGTAGAACAAATATCGGTCAACATGCGCCGGTATGTCGTATGTCTTCTCTCTGTAACGCTATCAGCACAGAGATTGATATATTTTCAGGATCTGTTACCTCTATTAAAAATAACCTTAAAACACTAAAATAACGTAATTTGTAAGATTTTAGTTTTATGATGGATTAGTTCGTGATATTTTTGTACCGCCGAATGTATTTTTTTTTCTCTTTATTTTATGTGTATGCTGTGTTCTCATCTAGATGAGTGCGCAATCATCGCATGATTTGTTAATATTGTTAATTTCTAAGTTATACCTAGATTGTAGTAAGTTTTGTGGACCAATAAATAAAAAAAAAAAAAAATTTAAAACATTCCTGTAATCGGGAGAAATAATGAAAAACTCCGCCCGATCATTTCGATATAGTGTTTATTTATGTGACTTAATACATATTATTACAGTAGAAAGACAGTTTGCAGTTGAGGTGTGAAAATAATTTCCATTAAAATTTTGCGGTGTTAATTATTATGTCGTTTTTAAAAGCGTGTACATTGAGTACGATGTCTGCATAACCTGTAACAAAAATAGATTTTATTATGTAGCAGTCTCAGGCTTTAGTGATACCAATTTTGTTTTCCGAATATATTAAAAAAAAAACATATTTAACAGTAGTAGAAGTGGCTGAATGCTGTCTTCACAACGTAAATTAGAATTATTTTGATTGCCATTTAAAACCTGTGTCGATGTACTGTATAATACCTATTTCAGTGGCGGTTCTTTATATATTCATAGCATACATATAAAAGCCGTTTCAAACCACTTACAGTACATTATGTCTAAAAGCGTGTTTTTTAGTTTTTTTTTCAACTATATAATTTATTTTTCGCTTTTTAGCTCAGATTTGCTTTAAAACAACAGTCTTTAATATGTGTACAGTTGTGATAACAGTTGCATCTTGATTTCGAAAACATATTCAAAAATTTCTATCGCATTCTATCTCGTAGAACAAGAACTCATATCTCTATTACTTTCATACGAAAATTACATTTATGAATCCTGGCGAATCTAATCAGGATAATCGGATATTGTGATCGAATTATTGCATTGTCATGGGTCTTTTCGAGGAGTATGCAAAGTTTGATTCAAATGTGATCGTTCAAAGTGGGGCAAAAAAACATGCAAAGATTCCGTTACATTCGTACATACAGGTGAAACTAAACTAAAACGCGTGTAAAAAATACAAACTGTCATAAAGAGCTCCATGTCCAAAGTGATAATTTTGAAAGCGGTGATCTCCAGGGGAGACTGTGCTCTGGCTATCATGAACACCAACATCTTTCTGATACCCAGATCAGTGACGTTCTCCCAGCCGCTGCAGTATATAATGGTAGCCATCTCCAATGACTGAAATTTTATAGGTTCTTCATATAGAGGTAGGGGTCGAGACTGTTGTCTAAATACCGCGGGCTACAAATTTGTTAAGCGAAATGTTCAAATGGCTTTATACTGTGAAATTAGTTATAATAGCTCGGCAGGAATCTATAGCGTACTTATTTGCTTATTCAATTTATTTAATCGTATGGCAATCACAACGTGGTGAGTCAACGCATCCGCACCGGTATTTGAATTCGGCACATCGCCCGTGTCTAGCACGCAGTCTGTTTAGTCTGCACCAATCGCTTCTTGGCAGTTCGAAACCTTTTAGTTTATTACATGGGTCGATGTCATATCTTCTTCCCTCACCCAAATTCGACGTTTGCCAGATTTTTCGCCACTCGCTCTGTATTCTAGATTCCATGTTATCTAACTCCGCAGCAATTTTTGTAAGCTTATTCAATGAAATTTTCTAATAGTTTTAGAAATTCTTAGATAGGTTAACGTCAATGATTCTGATCCTTGCATGGGTGGATGAATTTCTATGTCAACTTGGGAATCGTCTTATTTCTAATAGACAGAATAAACAGACTTTAAGGGACACATACATAATAATTCTAGTGGTAGAAAGTAAAAGAGAATCATCTTATTAGGCAGAATTTTGCTAACAATAAGGTTTAAAATCAAGGGCAATCTTCGTATCCGAAGTACGCATGGGAATTCTTTCATAATGGAGCTTCGTCTTTCGTTCCTTTCTGGCCTCGACGTACTGCTGAAAGTATAGCCTTTTCAATTTTACTGCCGCATGCCGCATTTCTCATGCTAAATGCCCACTGCACTCTGAAGAGGCCTTTACCCGGCTGTGGGGAATATACATTATTACTATTTTACTTGTAGTGGTGTACTTTTTCTCACCATTGCTTTTAATTTGGCTGCGTAGCGGCAAGGTAGATAGATGTGTACTGTGGCGGCAAAGATAAATATCCCATACCTTATGTCGAAACCGTAACCCTGTGAAAATGATTAATATGTAAATGTCGCTCTAAATATTAAAAGTAGTTTATTTTCACAGTTACAGAAAATTATTATTCATATAAAAATTGCCTTCAGAATCCAAAAAATAAACTTCAATAATGAATTGAATAAATAATTTTATGAATGTAAGCAGAACACAATATAATTATGAGAAAAGAAACAATTTTTGACGATTGTGGAAATTTAATAAAAACTTAAGCGATTCGAGACAATATTTTTAACGAGTACATCTTTAAAAAGTGCTCATAAAACATGATAAAATACATAGATATGTATCTATCTATGCGTGTGTGTGTGTGTGAATTAGAGAGACTCAAAATAAATAACTCGTTTATATATAACTGATCTAGGGTCAAGTATGAATGTAAAATTGATCACCTCAACAATATAGAACAGGCACGTGCAAATGTGTATCATAGTCACCATATATATAATTCCCAGCCATATGTTAAAGGTATCTCGGATTAAGTCGACGAATCTGAAAAATGTTTGCTCTAAGTATGTTTACGCTGATTGAGTTCTTATTTTAGACTTCGAACTTAAAATCTTTGATCTTCTAAACATGTATATCTTATTTGTGGTTGGAGACCAACCATGTGGGCAATGTACTAAATATAGGGAACTCGGCGAGAACACCTAACATTTTCTTAACGGTCACAGGGAGTTTCAGGTAGTACCAGTACGTGTGTATCCAAATACATTATATGGAATACCTGAATAGTCTGTGTTGTTCTTTGATCACCTCAGCAAGTCTCACATGCTGATCCTCAGCCTTCAGAGCATCTTCCACCAATTTCGAAATCATTTCAATCTTTATACAAGCGTGGTTGACACACAGACCAAAGAAACCATCATAAGCGACAAAGTTTATGATGTCCCATACATCGGTGTACATTGTGTAAATGAATATGATTTCATAATATGGGGATTCGAATCTCGCCTCCGGCTCGGCGAAGGGATTGTTCAGGTCATGGATCATGTATCTGGTCGGTCCAACTTGGAAAGTGAACTTGTAGATGTTTAAGAATATGGCCATCGCTGAGAATATTGTTACACTCGAGAAAATGGTACAGCCCCAAATTCTTTCGCAGAAGATACGGCTGTTTCTGATATTAATGCTGAACAATGTCTGGTATTCTTCACTGAAGTTATTGAAAGAATCGTGGTCTCTATTTATTTCATCGATTAGTTCTTTCATTTGGCCACGTTTGTAAAACATCAGCACCGTCTGTGAAACGAGAATACGTATCTTCCGGTCCATATTATTTGGTTGGTTAAATTCAGTTGATCCCCGCTACTAAGTTATACATACCTTGACGGATACGAGCGTAAACGGTCCAAGTGTTGTACTGCGTCGTACCATCTCGACAATGTCTTCCGCGTTCCAAAGGCGGTACATGTCAATAAACATCAAAGTTGGGAATGGTACAGCGGTTAAAATTAGGAGGCCTGTTATATAAGTTGTAAAATTATATGGAAAGTTGTTATTTCAGGTTTGCGATGAACAGTAGATTGATTTTTAAATTACAATCTGTTACATTTATATCGTGTTGATATTGCGTTCTCCTCTTCACCTCTATCTTTATTTGGACATGTGAGCAAATAGGCTTCACACACAGTGTTTATTCCCAGTCGATGGATATGGTTGGCTTTGTAAATGTTTAGGTAGTATTATTTCTAATTTTGTTTTATAGGTGGTACAGCTACGCTGAAGCTATTACTGGTTTCAGCATGAATGGGTCGGCTCGCCCGGGGTAGTACCACCCTCTCACAGAAAACCGACGTGAAGTAACAGTGCTCGCACTGTTGCGTTTCGTTCGGTCAGTGAGAGCGCCGGAGGCCCACATATTTAAAAGGCCGGCAACGCACTTGTGACTCCCCTGGTGTTGCTAGTGTCTATGGACGGCGGTGATCACTTACCATCAGATGACCCACCTGTTCGTTTGCCCCCTATAATATGAAAACAAGCCCCGGAAATATATATTATTATATACTATTGTAGAAGAGCTAGTAAGCAACACTAGGATTATACTTTTTAAATAATTATACAGGTATTAAATCAGTACATGTCTTTTAAGTAATACAATACATATTTGTAAAGAATACCCTCTTGAAACTTGGGAATCCCCTTAGCAAGAACATGGCATACTTTGATTTTATTTGGAAATAAATACACATTTATTTAAATACTTAGCTGTGTCGACTACTCTGCATTGTACAATAGTCTTCGTAGCTTTGACTCTTTTCGATAAATTATGCTAAAAGTTGTTTTCTTAACTTTTTTGTACATATAATAATTGTATTGCTCTTCAGTTACACACGTTCAGTAAATTAATGATTTATTTAATGATATAATTATAACTGTAGTTCTATTTGAGAGGAAGTGATGACTTGATATAAAAGAAAAGTGAATTTACTATTTTCTTAATTAAAAAAAAAAATTAGAAATTAACAAATTGCTTTGTTATCTTACATATTAAGAAAAGTCGCTGTTTCTCTGTCGCTTCATTCGGATACATCAAGCCAATGCTTAAAAGAAAAGCAATTATTCGATATGTTTCGTGAAAGGGCTTATACACTGGTCCCTCCATGTTTTCTTGGTAATTATGTCGTCCGCTTTCGATCGCTTTTAGTGCAGCTTTAACGGAGGTAGAATTATTGTGTTTATCACAAAGAGCGATAGTATGGGGTGTTTTATATTTTATATATATTCCTTTTTTTTTGTCGTTATATAGCAACAATCAGCTTTAATACAACACTAAGCTGCGTAATAAGTATTAGTCGAATCTCAAGAAGTTTGGCGTTCCCAAGTATTGATAGTTGATTCTTGAAGGCGTTACTTGGTGGAAATCCATCATTAAGTATATAAGTGGAAATTACTTTGCACTTCCACGTGGAAAAAAAAATAATATTTTACAATTACTTTTGGTTGTTTCAATTACTAGAACATCACTTTTTCTATTACTAGATTCAGATTTAAATTTTTCAGGTACCCGTCGTACTAATAAAGCCACAAGGTTTTTTGTGTTGCAGTGAGACGCTGCAGGTGGAAGTACAAAGTAATGTCTACTCAATTGTTAATTTATCTTACAATAAATCATGTGGAATTGCGTTCGAGAAAATTAAAAATAAAAGTTAAAATTAATATTAATTAACAAAGTTAATGACAGTGCGAGGCCGCCCTATTGAGCGATTTTCAGTGTGGCGAAAGTGTAATCAGATTGTGACCCGAGTGGGGCTCAACCTCCGAGGCGAAGGCTATTGAGCATTTTGAATCTGAGCAGTTTTCAGTGTGGTGAAGGATGTGATCAAATAATGATTCGAGTGGAGCTCGACCTTCCGAGGCGATGGCTATTGAGCATTTGGAATCTGATCGGTTTTCAGTATAGTGGCGGTTTCAGATTATTTGAGTCAGTACGTTGTGCTGTTAGTCTTCCATCTGTTTTGATTGTCAAAAGTAAAGACTAATAATATTGTAATTGTTAGGTGTAATAAAATATATAATAGAAGTTTTTATGTTATTTAAATATTCCATCGTTGTAGTTTTACACATCCTGTGTAAAGGAATTATTATGCATTGTTCGAAACTTTACTGGAATGAACTTATAACTTTAATTGCTATCAATTTATCTAATATATATCTATACGTTTATAAGCATGAAGTGTCTGTATGTAATGTCAAAATGAATCCTTTATACTAAATAGATATGAATGTAACAAAAACATCATTTTATAATTTTTTGGTCGCTCTGTCTGTTTGATCTGGATAAATTCCGAAACAGCTATACCGATTTTGATGGATGTTTCACTGACAAACAGCTGAAATTACAGTGAGTAACATAGGCTATTTTATTTTAAACTATCTGTTACCCGTGATTTTCGTACACGTGAAATTTCGCAAAAATATTTTGTTCATAGTAAACATATGCCTGCAGCGTGAGTAAATATAATTGACACTCATATATTTGTATATATGTTTGTTATTTGAATTGTGTTGTCTTTTTGGTAATTTTGCAGATATTTTATTTTTATATTTACTGCGCTCTTGTCCACATAACTCAGTAACCATAACAACGTTTTAATTGTGAACAGTTAATGGTGGCTTACAGATAAATTTAGAGTTTTATATCTTGATTTATATTAATGAAATTTTTTTTTATACTTCGAGTCAAGTTTTAATAGTTCAAGTACAAATACAATTAGAAAAACGCGTGCGGAGTCGTGGGTGTCAGCTAGTACTAAAATTATATACTAATTACTTCGGAACACGTATCATTACTCAACAACTTCCTACATTAGCAACTAATGACGTGCTGACTGAATACGATGAATCGATTATTATACCATTAATTGAAACTTTAGTTAAGACTAGTCGTAGTTTATTTGAAACTAACTGTCCCTCCCGGCTTCTCACGGCTGCACTAACAAGACAATGGAACCGAATCTTCCCATTACAGTACGCCCTATATTCAAAAAAGGAAGTAACACAGAATTATAATTCTGTGACAAAAAAAAATGCGTTTATAGTTTGGCCGTGTTTACACGTTCGACTTAATTTTTTTTAATATTGTTCAATTGCCAAGGTTGAATACAAAAAAGTACGCGATATTTTTACATACCATAGTTTAGCCTTTGTCCATAATCTCATCTGATGTTAAATGATGATGTGATCTAAGATGGTAGTCACGCTAAACCCAGAAGTAGGACTGACTCTCAAGTGCAGCTGCAGGAACACACCGACAAGCGCTTGGCGAAAGATTTTCAACTTGAGGGCGGTGGACTTAAAAAAATCCCTACCTAATGGATGGTAGGGATGGTTATGGTTTTATCACGATGTTTTCCTTTACCGAAAGCTCAAACCTACGTCCTTCAACGCTGTGTCCGAACACACTACCAACTTAAAACTATAAAAAATTAAACGTATTAAATATTAGCAGTATACATTCAACAATTGATTTCTATCTATATAGAATAGCTGTGCACGAAGTTCTGCTCACGTGACCTACACAATTATTCTGCCCCCCCAATACGTTCTTGAAAATTTAATATACTTCCGCAAAATCTTAGATGAGCTAGATTTAGTAAAGGACCGATATAATCTAAATACAAGGAATAATAACAAATTGGTCATTCCATGTCTTAGACTCACTAGGACCACGGTAACACTTTTTTAAGTAATAGTATTAGGTTTTATAGCAAAATTCCAAAGCATATTACTGATTTGCCGGATACTAAGTGCAAGGCACCATGCCAAGCGTGTTTTATTGTATTGTTATAGCGCTTCGATCAATTCACTTTGCGCTATAATGTGGGCAAATATATGAGGAGCATTTTTGTTATTAGGTTTGCAACGCCGCTTTAGAGGTGTACGTACGTCGCGCTTACACATCCTATGACATCACCTGCCTGCAGCACCTAGCACTGTCCGGGGAGTTGGGCGTTGTACACTTCCAGTTCGTCCTGCCTACCGGACATCCGAATAGGTGAGAACGTCTATGGAGAATATATTTGTAGAAGCAATAGTACGGCGTGTGTTTGTTTGTATGCTTTAGTACATGATTTCTTCCAACTTAGTCTTCTCTTTAGTGACTAATCGCCTAAAGGTTACGCCTCCTGTTTCTCCTTACACTTACTCCATCTAAATAGCGTTGACATGTTTTCCTGTGCCACTCTCCACTATCAGTTGTCATCTCAGTATTCACACCTTTCATTCGCATGTTAGCCCTCACATATCCATACAACTTTCTTCGGTCTTCCTCTACTTCTGTTTTCATCTATATTCGTATTTAACAAATTTCTAATTATGTACGTAACATTCATCTACCCATACTCATTATTCTTTCTTCTCGCTTTTATTTCTTCGTACTATCTCTGATATACTCATTCTTAATCTTATTCATTCTAGTTGCATCCACATCCATCTTAACATTCGTATCTCTGTTACTTCTAATTTTCTTTCTTTCCGTCTCTTTCTACTTGTCTTCAGATCCACGAGATATGTGAGGTAATATGCAATTGTTCTAGTTTATTTGGGTTTAATTGACCTTTAAGTCTGTTGAGAAATAATAAAATAATACTTTCCATTCAGACTATGGCTTAATTCAGTAAATCGTGTAATAAGAAACGTTTTCATTTTGAAAGTGGACGGATAAGAGTAGAGAGAGAGATAGAAAAATGGGTGAATGGATTGTGTGGAAAATGATACGCGTATAAAAGGTGTGAATACTGAGATGACATCTGACAGGGGGAAAGTGGGAAAATGTTGTGAGGACCCTACTTAGGTGGGATTAGGGTAAGACGGTGACGTAGTAAAAACAAAATAAGACTTTCCAATTAAAACTATGGTTTCATTTTAATGATTAACCTGTAGTTGAAAATCTGCCGCTAAGCTCCTACGGATGTATTCCCGTAGTTGCATTTAATAACCAGTTCTCTTTAGGTGTAATTTATTTATCTCTTATATACAATATTGTTATTTGACATCAGGTGAGATTGTGGACTAATCTAATGGAAATATGTGGAACTGAATGTATTTGATATTAGGGTTTTGTGTTTAGGATTCCAGTGAGCCAGTCGGAAATCGAGCAGGGCGGTGACAGCGTGCCCGCTGAGCTGAGCCATGCGGCTATGGGCAAATGCCATCACAGGACCGGCGCCCTTGCCTCCTTTCAATCCTTCGATCAGTTCGTACAGTATGCTGATGAGCTACTGGATCTGGTGCACGATTTCGCCAGCTCCGCTTCTATACGGAAAGAGGTAATCATAGTGAACCAGTGTAGTGTATAGAGGAAACTACAATTATATGCGATCACAAAATTTGTTTCAGTTTTCTTGAAGTCCGTTTTTTTGTTAAAAAAAAATTTTTTATGTTCCGTGTTAGGACTTGGCCGCGCTGCAGGAGGGCAGCGAGAGCCGGACCAGCACGAGTATCAACGTTGGCATGGACTACATCAAGAATACTGACGCTGATGATGTGGTAATTTCACTATAACCTGTTGATTTAAGGAGTCGCAGGTCTGTTTGTTCGTATATAGTAATCTCCCGGACTGCTGTTCTAATTCTAAAACTTATTTTACTAGTAGCATTATAGTATCTCCCATCGTGTAGGTTGTAAATTTTCTATTGTGTTTTCAATGCGGATAAAGTGGAGGTAGTTTGTTAGTCTAAATTAATAGGCTGATGAACTGTAATTATTGTGCGCCATATTTGAAAAGCCTTTGAGGAACGTTTTTTTTTTTGTACATTTGCCAATGTCAATAGATTCTTTTAGTTGACTAAAAGATTAGATGATAAAGATGACGTCATACTTCGAATTGGTTTTTGACCGTTCATTTTTCGCCTAGCACCTGTTGGTGTGTTCCGGCAGCTACATTTGAGAGCCAGTCTCCCTCTAGGTTTAGAGTAACTACCATTTTAGACCACGTCGTCATTTAACATCAGATGAGATTATGGTCAAACGGTAAAACATATAACAAAAAGCCGGGTCTCGTTAAACCTTCATATGAACTGTGGAAAGATGAATCTAATATGGATTGGCGCTAGTTTTTTTTTAATTGTATTCTGAATTTAGTTTGAATAAATACGGGGCAATAACCACCACACCCACACAGGCCAGAGTACCGTACTTAGGCATTGGACTGAAAGTTTTAAATTGTCTAGGAGTAGATACCCCACGAAATGAATGCCAAACGTATTCCTCTATGATTGTAATGTAGGCCAGCTTATCTTTAGTCTTCACCGTCGCCGTTTTTTTTTTTTTTTTTTTTTATATTATAGGGGGCAAACGAACAGATGGGTCACCTGATGGTAAGTGATCACCGCCGTCCATAGACACTAGCAACACCAGGGGAGTCACAAGTGCGTTACCCGCCTTTTAAATATGTGGGCCTCCGGCGCTCTCACTGGCCGAACGAAACGCAACAGTGCGGGCGCACTGTTACTTCACGTCGGGTTTCTGTGTGTCGGGTGGTAGTACCCCGCGCGTCGGTCGAGCCGACCCATTCTGCTGAAACCAGTAATAGCTTCAGCGTAGCTCTACCACCTAGAGGTTTTAGAGGTTAACGAAGCACTAAAATTTTTAAAATAGTTTATAGGTTTTTACGTTCAACTACAACCTCGTCTGATGTTAAATGACGATACGGCCTGATGTGGTAACGTTAAACCTAGAGGGGAACCGCCTCTCAAGTGCACCTGGCCAGAACACACCAACAGGTGTTTGGCGACAGATTTTCAACTGGAAGAGTGATAACTACCCAAGAAGGCTTAGAAAAAACTGTACCACTATGCAGAAATAACGCATAAACTTCCAAACAATGCACATCGCAAAATATCTAAGTCAGATTTCGAGGGTGCATCGATTCTCGTGTCGAAGTTGACCGGTCGACTTCGATTTTTAAATTTATGTAGCGAGTCCAAAAATAATTTTGCTTGCTTCCCAATCAATTTATCTCCATACAAATTGGTTTCCCTGAACAAAGCAACTGGAACCGATACATATCCTGATGATCGGAGTAAGAGACAACGGCTGAGAGCGACGACAGCGCCGTCTCGCGCCGCTTTCGGGAACTTCTGCCGCGCGCACCGACACGAGATGCACCAGAAACGGATACGCCGGATCACCTTCATGTCGCTCATCAAGTCAGTAGTACCCTTGAATTTAAAGTCTTTTTTTGCTTTTATTTGTTTTTTTTTTAATAGTATAAAAGCACAATTTACTAACAAAAACCTATTCTAGCACTTTTGAAACGAGACCACAGAATTTCATGGTTTGGCCTTGTTAGTACGAGATCACAGAATTTCGTACTTTAGTCCAGTTATGACGAGGCCAAAAAACTTAATTGTGAGATTTCTGACAGACGACAATTCCCGAAGTTCTTCACTTACCGAGCACGCAATGACTTCACCGAAGACACCATCTACCGGCATTTAGAACCCGCCTCCGCCTTCCAGCTGGAGCTCTACCGCATGAGGAGTTATGAGTTGGAGGCGCTGCCCACCAGCAACCAGAAGATGCATCTTTACCTCGGCAAAGCGAAGGTATCTCTACTTCATTTGGTCTTTTGTCTCATTTCATTCAGGAATTAGTTATATTATAGATTAGCGGATACCCGCGACTTGTTCTGGGTTGATAATTATCTTTACAACAAATTTATGTACTGAGAAGAAAATGTATAAAATAAATGAAATCAAAAATATACTTTGCTTGTAAAAATTTTTAGTAAACAATATTATCCGTCTACTTTCCGTCTCTTGCATTTGCGCATCACATCACCCCACTACACACATCGCTGAACGCGCAGTGCTTATAAAAATCTTAGCTTCTTAAAACTTTAATTACTTGATATTAAGTGAATTATCGTTTTTAGATAATAAGGACCAAGTGACTAAGAACAAAACTAATTTTTTTTTTATTAAAAATCCATTCCGTAATTTTTGTGTGATGCACGTACAACAGAAGACCCCTATCATTTTATATATATATAAATCATTTTGACATATGAATTGTAGGTAAAAAGAGGACAAGAGGTGACAGATTACAGGTTCTTCATCCGGTCCATCATCAGACACCAAGATCTGATCACGAAGGAAGCCAGTTTCGAATATCTACAGAATGAAGGGGAAAGGTTAGTGTTTTGAATGTGTTCTCTGTTCTTTTAGCATATTTGTGTGGTTGCAATTTTTTCAAAGACAATTGGTTAGAAACTGTGACAGTCGTGTTTGAATATTGTCTTTTTTTTCTTTTACCACAGGGTACTTCTAGAAGCGATGGATGAGCTTGAAGTCGCCTTCTCTCATCCTCTCGCGAAGAGGACCGATTGTAACCATATATTCTTAAACTTCGGGCCTACAGTTATCATGGACCCGGCTAAGGTACGTGTATCTGTATGAACTATCCTTGATGAGTCAGCCAACCATCTTTTAATACATATAGATATTATATAGGGTATCTGTGTGTGTGTGTAGATCGAAGAATCGGTCCTCGGAATGGTGATGAGGTACGGTCCGCGGTTGTGGAAGCTTCGAGTACTTCAGGCCGAGATTCGATTCACCCTCAGGATCGGTAAGTATTGGGTAAATTATCAATGTTAGAGACTAACTTTTGCTCGCGGTTTCGCTCGCGTTAATGCAGGTTTTTGAAATAAAATACAACCCATGCATATTTACTGAAAATGTAGTTTTTTATATTTGAAAAAATTTTTGAAATCGGTTAAGTATTTTTAAAATTTATCCATTACAATTTTTTTTTTCTTTAGGAGTATATATATATGATTTGTATATAATCAACGTATATATTGTGCGTTATTGAATATTACAATTATTTATTTCCATATAGAAATTAATAAATTTGTATGAACCTTAATGTGCATTTATAAGTTTAGCACTTCTATCGTATGCTCATATGGACCCATACACTTATTTTTCCATCAGGTCCCGGTGCTCCGACGAAGACGGTCCGGCTCTGTTTAGCGAACGGTTCCGGGTACTCTCTCGACGTGTACACGTACGAGGAGGTCTCGGACCCGAGGACCGGTGTGGTGAGTGTTTAAATAATACGGTCCACGTCACGAATCATGAGCACAAACTATATTTATTTATTTAACGGATTGTATTAGAGTAAAACTGCCTGTACACTTGGAGCAAAAATTTAATGGACGAATTTTAAATGCAATATTTTTACAAACGGTACGTTTCTCATGAAAAAATGGAAATAGATTGCTAGGCCAGAAAAGGAAAAAGACACTTATATAGTATAAAGCGAAAGAGATAAAAGACAGCGATAGAACGAGATAGATGGCTACGTTATTAATGGATTAAATATTAATTCTATCTTGTGTGCTAAGTGGCACGCACTGTTTTTTTAACATGTAAATCTTACCTAAATTTAAATACTTGTTTCGCAGATAATGTTCCAGTCGTTTGGTCCGAAGCAAGGACCGATGCACGGTCTGCCGATATCGACTCCCTACGTCACCAAAGACTATTTGCAACAGAAGAGATTTGCGGTGAGACTAAACTCCTCCTTACCTCTTCCCCCTTCACCATTCCAATTCCCATACTAAATTCCCCCCTCCGCCATTCTATCTCGAATAAAGCTGCTGTTTCTGTCCAAAGGTAGTCGTGGTAATCGAATGGTTTAATTTCAGGCGACGTCTCAAGGCACTACGTATGTTTACGACATGCCCGACATGTTCAGGCAGGTGGTAGAACGACGCTGGAGGGAGTGCATCGAGGAGGGAACCGTCGATGGTGAGTGTTTTGGTCGTGTTTTTAGACTGAAATATATAAAATATGTTACATATGCATGTAAAGAGATAATTCTATATAGCCTGTAAAATACCCTCTGCAGCACCCCTCGAGGGCAGTACCTTTTCTGGATAATAACTTACAAACGAAAAGACTCACGCTTTTGTTGTTATAACTAGCTTTTTTTTAATACTTTAACCTATAGCGTTTGATCACAATCTCATCTGATGTTACATGATGATGGGGTCTAAGATAGTAGTGACGCTAAACCTAGAGGGAGACTGGCTCTCGAGTGCAGCTGCCGAGACACACGAACAGGTGCTTGGCGACAGATTTTCAACTCGAAGGTGGTAGCTAGCGGGTGGTGGACATAAAGGCCTACTACCATACTATAATTTCATCACGATGTTTTCCTTCACCGAAAGCTCCAGCTCAGTGGCTAGAATTCGAACCTACGTCCTTCGACGCTGTGTCCGAACACACTATCAAATAAGCCATCATCATATTGTTAACTTGACATATGTATGGTGAGCAGAATTTTGTAAAATAAAATGTACTCTATGCCTTTTTTGTACCCATGAGAACGTGTACCCAAATTTTTACCATTGGTCGAATAGTTCAGATGTGAAATAGTAAGAGATAAACAAACTCCATTCGCAATTATTATATTAGTTACAATTATACTAAAAGTAAAAAGATTTCCTTTTCAATGAATTCCTTTTATCAGGTCCACCGCCTGACAACGTGATGTCTTCCGTTGAACTGGTGATCGAACCCGACGGGGAGCGCAGGGTGGTGGAAGTGACCAGGCTCCCGGGACAGAATAATGTTTGTATAAATTAGTATTTAGGTGTATTTATTTCTTTTACATGGCCTATAGTTATAGAGTTTAAACGCTTTGTTAGACCTAAATCGTTTGAAGTGAAACTTTTTATGGGACGGTTGTGAAATTCTTATTTGCAACATTTTTGTGAGACGAAAAGTGTTGGGGGTAAACACTGTGTCGGGTAAAGTGTTGAAAAGATAACCGAATAAAATGGAGACATGCATGATGGTAGTGCTTTTTCTAAGTCCGTCTGGCTAGCTACCACCCTCAAGTTGAAAATCTGTGGCCATAAAATCTGTTGCTTTGTTCCAGCAGCTGCATTTGAGAGCCAGTCCCCTTCTAGGTTTATCGCGACAACCATCTTAGACCACGTCATCATTTAACATCAGATGAGATTGTGGTCAAACGCGAACCTATAAACAGGAAAAAAAATAGTTCATCTTAAATTCATATAATAACATTTTAACTTTATTTTGTATTAAATTCTGGACCGTATTACACGCAAGCCCAAACTTACGGCTATATACAGAGCGGTGAAAAAGATTGAAGAAAGCTACACTTATTAAAATAGTTTAGCCATGTTATGAAGAAGTATGAAAGTCATATCACTAGAAGAGTGTTAAGTATGAAGCTGGTTGCATATAGGAGTTGAGGAATACCAACGAATTTCGAGATCTGACATGTCAACCTTTATGGAGTAATAAATTTCATCAGGTCGGAATGGTGGCCTGGCGATTGACCCTATACACTCCTGAATGCCCCGAGGGCAGGGACATAATCGTTATAGCGAACGATCCTCACCTTCTACATGGGCTCCTTCGGACCTCAAGAGGACTGGGTCTTCTATAAGGCTTCGCAGTACGCCAGGGAGTTGAAGATACCGAGGGTATGTGAATGTTTTTGTAGTATTCATTTTTTTTTTTCGTAGTGTATAGAGAGTCGTTGCGATCTAGTACTTTGACCGATATCAGTCCGATGTCTGCGGGTTCGAATTTTTCGGAATTCGCGTACATTTACTAATTCAAATTAGTAACACTCTTGGCTGACGGTGAATGAGAACATCGTTAGGAAACCAGAACCTGAGAAATGTTCTTGTAGTATACCACAGTATAGTGGGGAAAATATAGAACTGTGGATTTCTCGGAGTTTGAAATTGCCTATGGCCTTGCAGTGGGTCTCTTACAGGCTCCATAACTGTATGGAGAGAATTTTCCTTCTTACGGTTAATTTAAACACGAGTTAATATCAATACAATATACCTATTTAACTTATGATCGTGTCAATTTTATATGCTAATCTATGTGTGCTACTTATATAATCGAAATGCAATTCTTTTGAGGCTCGATCAAGTGATAACTACTGAACATGTTAGCATTGGATTGTGAAACATTCGATTTGGAATTTTTGGTTGTACGGTTCTAGGCTATTCAATTTTTTAAGCTATTTAATTTGTCATTTTATAATACCCAACGAACGAGAATCAGCTAGTATGTGTATAAAATAAAACATGAGTGTTGGAACACATATCTTTTATATTAGGAATGAATTATTTTGCAATTTTTTTTTACCACGCTTTACTATTTCTATCACGGTTACTTTGTTGTTTCCGTAGCCACGCCCAATAAGACATAGATTTATAGCATATGCAACTATGTTAAACACTAATGTTAGAAAACATACTTATTTAATATAGAAACAATTTATATTAATTCCTATTTTCAATTGATGATTACAATTTGTTACTTCCGTCTCACTTTGTTATTTTCAAATAAAAAAATCTGTGACAGAAGTAACAAAGTGAGGTCGAGAAACTATTTCTCATGTATATTTGCAAAGAACAAAGTTTTATCCATTATAGGGGATATCGAATTGGAAACATTTTTTTTACTCTGTATGTGTTGCCTATATGTGTTAATAAATCTTTAGTTACGTCTGTACATTTATTTTTCGACTGTCATAGCAATATTTTATATTTACACTACTCATAGAGGCTCTAAAACAATCCGTTCGTTTGCTTATGTCTAAATTTAACTGTGAAAGATAACAAAATTATTCTTTAGAAAATTCCTTCTTAACAAAGTTGTCCGTATACTTCTCCTCTATCGCGCATGCGTACTAAACCGATTGACCCACTTCTCCACGCCATGAAGATACAATCTAGAACGCGTAGCGCTTATGAAAATTGTAGTTTCTTAATATGTCAACAATTTCCATGTTAAATGAATGTCGAAAAATTTACTTAAAGGCTAAAAATCGATTGAATCAGTCAGTCGTTTTTAAGCGATATGCGTACGGAGCCGCAGGCATAGCTAGTATGTTCAAGATGTGATTCGTTTCGTAGATATATATAAGTGTGAACTCCGGCGCTCGCATCGGCGTCGCGGAAGAGGTGAAGTCCGAGTTCAACGTGGCGTGGGTGGACTCGGAGCGGCCTGACCGCGGGTTCCGGTACCTCTACCTCACGCCAGAGTCCTACTCCAAACTGGGGCCCCTGGGCTCTGTCAAGACGCAGCTCATCGAGGATGAAGGCGAATCCCGGTACAAGATCACCGATATTATCGGTGAGTTTATCATAATCTTTGGAAGACATGAGATTTGGTGTAAAGACTATTCTCAACACCCATCTTGCGAAAACAGCTCCAAATATCAGGAAAGGGAATTACTATTTTGTCACTCAACAAGACCTACCAAAAACTTGTGCAAAAATCAGAATTTTTCACTTCTATCGTGTGGTCACACTTTTTTTTTTGGATTTTTTATTCATAGATCTTTTGAAATTAATTAAGGTCTTTATGTCTATTTTAATAATAAATAATATAATTCTTAATTACATCGGTTCAGTTTAAACTAACAAAAAAAAAATAGTTTTCTGCTTTCTAACAAATAGAGATAGACATTTTAGAGTTTAATTTTTTTTTATATTTCATTAGTAAGGACTTTATTTACAAATTGTTTTTAGTCTTAGTGCAAAGATTAGATGTTCTGAAAGTTCCGGGGGACTGTCGGTCCGGAGACCTGTGACATTTCGCCAACTCTATATCCTCTATTTTTACGTTACTAAAAGAACGTGATCTTTAGAATAGTTTTTGCGTGTTGTGCGGTACAACTACAGACAGACAACAGACCTACATGATTAGATAGCGGGTATTATGTCCAGGGAAGGAGGACGGACTCGGGGTGGAGTGCCTCCGGGACGCGGGGCTGATCGCGGGCGAGACGGCGCAGGCCTACGAGGACGTCGTCACCATCTCCGTTGTCACCTGCCGCGCTATTGGCATAGGCTCGTATGTCGTGAGGTTCGTATACTCCACATGATTTTATTTTTTAGATATTGACGCCAAACTATAGGTCAGTATTTTTGATGAAGGAAAACATTGTGATGAAGCCATAAATCGTAAGGATTCTTCTAATATACACCTGAACATTTCACAACCCTTCAGCTGAAGAACCGTGAGCAGAGAGTCATAGGCGCATGCCTAAACGATGTTCTGACCGCTATTCTTAAGAGCTAATCTTCTTCATTGTAATATTTTTCCGATAATTCCACCACCCTCAGGCTGGGTCACCGGGTCATCCAGGTGGAGAGTTCGTACATCATCCTCACCGGGTACGCGGCCCTGAATAAGGTCCTCGGCCGTGCTGTGTACGCGAGTAATAACCAACTGGGAGGGGTCCAGATCATGCACAACAATGGGGTCTCTTCGGCCGTGGCCCCCACAGACCTGGAGGCTATACGGACCGCAGTCAGGTGGCTATCCTTTGTGCCCAAGGTCAGTGTTTTATTTTTCCACGGTAAAACTTTTTAGGTGCTTTGAAACGATCCACTTTTTGAATATAACTTTGTGATGTGAAACTGACAAAGATGGGATCTTAGTCAGAGAGACAAAGAAATGACTATGCTGTAAAGCGAGTTAGAATAATGTGTTTGAATGAGGGTACGGTGGGATAGGACAGGGCAATTGTTGTCATACTGATGCTGTTTTCGTCTCTTCGTCGTTTTATTGTATGTAAGATATACATATATACAAATGTATATCTATATAAAAAATATATAAATTAAAATCAATTGTCTTAAGTATGTAAGCGTATAACTTCAGAACGGCTCCACATATTTGCCTAGTTCTTTTTTGTTGTGTTCGTAATTGTCAGGACTAGGTTTATATGAAAGAAAATTTGTGGAAAATCCTACAGAAAATTAATAAAAGAAAACGTTAATAAAAAATCAGCAACCTTTTTGTGTGACGAAAAGTGGTGGTACTATAAAACTGTTTTGTCATTGAATAACTGAAGTTAAGCAACGTCGAGCGCGGTCAGTACTTGGATGGGTGACCGCCTGGGAACACCGCTTTACGTTGGCTTTTTGTTATGTTGTAATTTTTATTATTAAAAAAGAAGTTTTCACTTCCTTTGTGTGCTCATAAGCATACGCACACCTGTGTATAGGACTTCCGTAACAATATGCGTTTGTCACTTAAATTATTGTAGATGTAAACAAGTGATGATATGTTTACATTATTATTAGCATGGGAGTTCTCATATTATTTGTGTAAGAAACATAAAAGCGATTGCAAATTTCCCATGGTTATTGTTAACGTTTATTCTGGAACGCACACACTTTAGTTTTTGAATAAAATTTAAAGGAACTGGAATGGAGAGAACTGGCAACAATAATGATGTGGCCTGACAGGCTTTTATATCTTCACCGGACTAATGGAGCAAGCGCTTGGCAACAAACCCAAGGGTGCCAAAATGGCCGAACTTCTGTTTGGAATGTTGCCTTCGATGCAACAACAAGAATCTTACTAAGCTAAAGTAGCTAAGCTAATCATACAAATACATATTAATGAGGTACACGTGTGTACCAGTGTGTGTGCTTCACGAACTCTAACAAGTATTTTGTATCTGTCAATTCGGCTAAACTGAATTAACCAAGTTCGCAAAATAAGGATAAAAATAAAACCCTTCCACCATATGTGTTGTGTGTGTTAAGCTAGTCAGTGAAACTTTTTAGTGTCACTGTATCGCGCTAGCAGCGTGCCCGAGAGAGAGATCGAATCTAGGTTTGAGCTGCTGCCGAAGGGGGAAAATTAAGGTTTTGTAAAGGGATATGTTTTGGTAGGACAAGCTGAGTATGGTACCGATAATGCGTTGTGCGGACCCGGTGGAGAGGCCGGTGGAGTGGGTGCCGCCGCGCGCTGCACACGACCCGCGCCTCATGCTGGCTGGAGATGGACAGCGTGCTGGTTTCTTCGACCTCGGCTCCTTCGACGAGGTCATGCAACCCTGGGCACAAACGGTCATCACAGGTAAACTGTTTTTTTTAAAGTGAAACTTTTTTACATAGCTCCAAATTTTTTCGTCTATCTATCGCATGACGCATTACAGCCGGCCGCGAAGTAGCGGTAAAGTGAAACGCGCTCGCTAGATCAGCCAAGGCCAATATGGCGGCGTCCATGACTCAATTCAAAATTATTCAATGATTCCATAAAATATTGTGCTCAGTTTTACAAAGATTAAAAATGCGATTTTCATTCCCCAAAATTAATAACTTTCCGAAAATTTTCAGTTAAATGCCTACTGTCCGAAAAAAAGTTTCACTTGCATCGCGGTTTCATAAACCACGCAATTCTTTAATTTACAATTGTTAGGAAAACTTACAGCTGAATTAATATCGTTAAACAAAGAGTGGATTACATTAAGGGGCATTTATAAATTTTCACAAATACAATTCAATTATTCAAGAAATAAGTTAAAATCGATTCAAAGCAGTATATTTTGAAAGAGTGGAAACTTAACGAAATAATTGAAATATTAAATTTGTCTTGAATGTAAGGAAATAGTAGTATGAAATAAATAAAAACTTGATAAATTTGAACTTGTTTTGAATGATAATATTATATCCTACGTCAAATGTTAGAGGTCGACCGTTGTTCGCTTGTCATACTAAAATTACCATCGCATAGCTATTAGAATATTATTTAGTATATAGTACCTAGTAGTAGTAGTATAGTAGTTAGTTAGTATATGGGTATACAACAAGATTAATAATAAAATGCAAGGCGGCTTCGTTACATATTTTTTAGAAGTAAATTCGGTTCTCTCACACTCAACCAACCAGAAATAGCTATTTCAACATTCCCAATTTGGTCAGTATGTTAATTTTGCGTAAAAAGTGGGTGGTAAGATAGCGATTGAATCGTTGTTTTTTTTTTTTAATAAAGTGGATTTCATGAATAACGACCACATTTAAACGACCTTTCAGTTATAGCGACGTCAGGCTTACGTCCTTTGAATTTAATGCATACCGTTCGTAGGAAATTTATTCGGTTATAGCGACTTTGGATATAGCGTCAATTTCGGTTATAGCGACTTTGGATATAGCGTCAATTTCGGGTATAGCGACTTTTGTTATGAATCATTTGTGAAATTTCCATGCACATATTGCGTCTGAGTCGGCAAAGACACAAATACTTATTCATAAAACTATTAAGCTTTCTTATGCTTTGTTTACATTTACAGATGGTCAGATATTCTTGCTTTGTTCTTAGGTAGGACTACTTAGAACGTCTACAAAGTTGAAGTTATGAATTACTTACATAGCAATTTTCAGTGTGTGAACAGTGTTTCGTAAACTTGTGAATATGACTCCTAGACGTACATTTACATTAAAAAAAATACATACATAGTTCGATAGATAAATAACTATACGTACATGGAGTCTCTGCTATTTTGGATATAGCGACTTCCGGATAAAGTGACGACATTAAAGTGTTCCCTCCAACGTCGTTATAACCGAAATCCAATGTACTTATAAATTTTGTTCTGCTACAATTATATATTTTAATTTTACAATCAGTACTTTCATTCAACATTACTTAAGGTAGTTACTGTAATTTTTTATGGTTGACGTATGAAATAGTAGTGAAATACAAAATCACTTCAGACCAAGACTTTAACAAAGCAAACGCGCGTAGATCATATGTTAAAATGCAAAGACACCTTCGTCCTATATAATATCTGAATTAGCAAGGAATGTTTTGTTAATTAGATTTATTCTATTTAATATTGTGTAAATTTTAGCTTTTAATCAATGCACTTGGAATTATTTTATACTCTCATATCAGTTTGCTCTTCCGTGGTGGAAAATCAGAGATATCTGAATTTAGATGTGTTGTTGTCGTTTGGAAATGACGTCCCTCTCTGTGCATCTACCAAAAACAAATGTATTTATCAATGTTTATAACTATACAATTGTTCTTAAAAATTTGTGTTATATTATGTTTGATGAAAAGATAAACCAGATCGAGTTTTTTGGCGGTTCTTCTCGATGACTAGGTCGTTGCCCGAACCGGTGGTAATTTTAACGTTCATAAGCGCTTTCTCAGGGTCTAAACTGAATAAGGTATTTTTTATTTCGATTATGACTAGAGCGTTTTTCTTTTTATATCCCTCAATTATGGATCACACGATTAAATTCGTTATGTCGGATTCGAACCTAAAATTACTCGTAGGCGTAGGTAGTATCGCTGCCGTCTTAACAATTACGCCGATCCGTGAAATCGGATTATCATTAAAAAGAAAAAAAAGGTAAAGTGTTTTTCGCAGACCTTTCTTTCTAAGTGTTGTGAATTGGACACGCTCTTATGATTCCGTCTCGAATATTCCATTCGGATGTGTTGCTTAATGTTGTCGAATGACGTACGTACATCAGGACGCGCCCGTCTCGGCGGTATACCGGTGGGAGTGATCGCCGTCGAGACGAGAACCGTTGAGCTGACCCTCCCTGCCGACCCCGCTAACCTCGACTCCGAAGCGAAGACCTTACAGCAAGCTGGACAGGTAAACATATATCTACTGCAACTGAGTCGGAGGTTTCGGTGAAGGAAAGCATCCTGATGAGCTCAAAACAATGGTGGTAGGGTCTTTTGAAAATCTACCACCAAACATCACCTATCGGTGTGTCCCGACAGCTTAATTTGAGAGCCAGTCCCCCAGTAGGCTTAACGTGTCTACCATCTTAGACCGCACAGTCATTTACCAGCTAATGAGATTGTGGTCAGAAACTAAAGCCTATAAAGTATAAACAAAATGCTTAACTCCTGGACTGTCCAATATCATAAAGGTTTAAGTTCCATACAAATGAATGTAGACCTCATGAGACACCGGTCAACAGACTGTTGGCAGCATAAATTTGAAAAATTTATCCGACTTATAAATTTTATGTAAAATGTATTTTTAAATTATTTTTCCATTTGTGCGAACTATTTTTTTTACTAAACCACGAAATTTACAACGTACGGTATAGTAAAATAAAAAAAATGCGCAATTTTGAGATCCGGGTCTTAAAAAATCAGCCGAGGCATTAACTGACGAGATAATTGGTAACCGTTATCCCGAAGGTATGGTTCCCTGACTCGGCGTACAAGACGGCGCAGGCGATTAACGACTTCTCGAGGGAGAACCTGCCGATAATGATCTTCGCTAACTGGCGAGGCTTCAGCGGCGGGCAGAAAGGTATAAACCACGAATAATAAACCTAACCCTGATACATGGATATATGTGTATTCAAGAAAAATCTTTTATTTCATTATAATAAATAAAAGGACACACCAATTTTATTTATATAGAGTAATACAAATAATAATTTTATGATAGCAGTATATTAATAATAGAATATGTTTATTTGGAACCCATATTTAAATTGAATGAGGTGAGAAATGTATAAGACGCTCAATTGACTATTCTGAACGATGACGTCACTATCTCATACCATGGGACATCGTCATTAGCTCGTTAGAGAGTGATGGGGTGAAGCTTAAAAATACGCCGATAGCTCAGTGACGTCATCATTGTATATTGTATTTAAGTAACTCTCTCGTTGTGCTCTGTCATTTAAAATAATTATAAGTAATAAAGTATTTAGTTTTATTACTGAAAGTGTATAATTTTATATCCATGTCAAGTATAGATTGTTATTGTTAAAATAACTATTAATGTAATGTAGTATTCCTACGCAATGGAGAACGAATTATTTAAAATGTTATTAACACACTGTTGATTTAAACAGTTTGGCGTTATTATTAATGATAGTATTGTCGGCCGGTGTTTATCGCGATGTGCGAACAAGTCGGTTTTATGCAACAAATAATGGGTGTGAAAGGGAAAGCATTATGTTGTCTACGTGATATGCACAACAACTGCTCATTTCATTATCGTGTCACTGTTACAAACTGCAATGCTATAAAAAGTAGCAACTCGGCCGACAGCAGAATAACTGACAACGGTTGTTGAAATATAATACAACAATTTGAGACTTTATTGGAAGCATGTTGCAAGAGGTTTTATCTTTTGTTTTTTCTATCGTGTATAGACATGTACGAACAAATACTGAAGTTCGGTGCCGAGATAGTACGCGCACTGCGAGGGGCAACGGCCCCCGTGCTCGTGTACATACCGCCGGGGGCCGAACTAAGGGGAGGCGCGTGGGCCGTCGTCGACCCCAGCGTCAACAGCCTCCGTATGGAGATGTACGCCGATCCGGAGGCTAAGTACGTTTTATATACATGTAGAGAAAAAATAATTTTATTGTTGTAACCGAAGTAAAACAAATAAATTAGACATGTACAGGAAAATAAAAAAATTTCCAACAACTGTCAACCCCATTTAGTAATATGCTGTATGTAGTACAGGCAATACTGTATCGTTGATTTTCAATAGGTGTGCTCTACCATAGACCCATTGTTGAGTAATAGGCCTCTTCCCGAATGAAGATATAGGCATAAACACCACGCCTGCTTATGACGTATAGGCGATTTCATACTCTGAGAAATCCACAGTTCTATATTGTTCCCACACACGTTGATACATCAATTATATTTCGCATGCGTACCTCACGACGTTATCCTTCACTGTCACCGGATAGTGTTACCAATTTAAATTAGTAAATATACGCGAATACCGAAAAATTCACATCACTCGATCACCACTTCGACTTCGAGTTAGTTATAAAATCATCAATATAAAGTGACTATGTTTAAATAGAGCACGACAGAGTGACGTTCAAAATAGTCACTTTTAACTATTTATCGCCATGTGTATTGTGGTGGCTCTCTAATCAGAGACAGACACTTTCCTACTTTTCATACATTCCGTAAAACAGCGTGCGTAAATATGTCACTATTGAGAGTATTACACTTTGGGTGTGGTGGTCATAATCGAAATAATAGCCATGTCCTCCCATAATAAATCTCCAAAGACTATTTTTCTCAAGTGCCTATCAGAACATATAACTGATTTGTAACTTGAGGGTTTTAGATATTTGTTTGGGTGTTAGAAAATAAGTAACCGTTCGTAGGTTTTAGCACAATGTTTCCCTACGACAAAAGTTTAGACTGATTGTAGGATACTTAATTTTGAAGGCTAAAATTATGTATCTAAATATCATTTTTAAATACAGTAATCGATTAATAAAAAATTGTAATCCAAATGTACCGCAAATTGACGCAAAATGGCTATCGCAACTGAAAGTCAAATTGAGGGTAGATCCTGTAATAAAATTATTGCCGATCCATCGTGATTCATATTATTGAGTTATTGGAATCTTTATGATAAATTAATTTGATAAAGGTTTCAATTATTCATTGTAAGTTTCTTCTTTTTGTCATTTATTTTTAAGACTTAAGTTACAAAATTTTGCTCTCTAAATTTGGATCAATTGGGATTTCATTTGCAACAGTTGGTTAAGTGTTATTTGGCGATTGATTGGTAACAAATTTTGGATTTAACAAATTCTGCAGTAATAAAAATATATATATCTACTGTTTTATCTTCCACAAGTGAGTTTCTTAATTGGTTTTACTTCGATTTTTAAATATATTGAAGCGGTAACTTGTTATTATTTATAAATAATGATATAGGGGTGGTGTACTGGAAGCTGAAGGTATAGTGGAAGTGAAATTCAAGCAGAGGGATATACTGAAGACCATGCACCGATTGGATCCTGAGCTGTTGAGACTGGGAGCCAGGATAGCAGGTCAGGACGTTAATATATTTAACTAGTGAAACCTAGATACATTACTAATGACTTGATATCCAGTACTAATGACCTTCTATTGACTAGCTACTATTGACTTGTACTAAATAATTATACGTTCTTAACGGATAACCAATACTGACGAAACTTAATTACTATTGGCTGTCGTTTAATGGTTTGTCAGTTCGTTTATATATCTGAGGATGTTTTATAGTGCTATTCAGAGTTATGTCTTTGTATGTATTGAAGTGTTGGACTAAAGACTGTTTAGATTTTTTACAAATGTTATTATGCAAAATTAAGAGCCTTGTTTAAATACAACTTCGTTATCTAAACAGGTTTCTCCTCTGACAGCTTTCTCATAATATATATTTAAATTATTTTAAAAATACTGCGTTAAATAGACTGTGTTAAAACTTTCATGTATATAGAAGTATACATATATATGTATACATAATTCATATATATGTGTACGTAGATATTCAACTAATTTGAAAATCTTGTATTGTATTGTTGTTACAATGTACAAATAATGCTTTTTCATATTAATTTGCCCCTTTTTTATTGTGTTCCACTAAATATGACCATGAGTGCATATTGTCCTTTTCTTACAGAATTGAAGGAACAAATCAAAGAGCTGTCGAAGAGCTTCGACCGCAGGGGGTCCATTGATGACGTTCTCATCAAAACCGATGCAGGCAGGCAAGGTGATTATACTGATTTCGACTTTTACTGATTCACACGTCCACTGTCGATGATGGTAGATAAAACATAAACTAAAAACTCGTGATTTTGTTTTGAAATATTTAGTGGTAATATTGTGCTTAACACAGTTCTTCGTAAGATAACTCAAGGTTACTGAAATGGTATCGGAGAAGACTATTGTGGAGTTTCTTTTAGGAATTGGAAGGAGGAAATTATTGACGTCTTCAAAATTTTTAAACTTAGGGATGGAAATGCGAGAAGCAACAATTTGGTTCTTGCAATGCTACGGGAAGGGTTAGACGTTAAGGGCCTTAGATACAACCTGGACAAAAATGTCATAAAGTGGAACGGCAGTACTATAGCGGGTACTGGGCAGGGGGTCGTGGGGATTTTTGGAAAATGCCTATATATAACAATAGAAATCTCTAGTCTGATTAAAGAAGTGGATGGTATGCCAATATTATGTGTAATTTTTTTTCTCCAGCCGAAAGTAAAGTCCGGGAGTTGGAAACTGAATTATCGACCGCCGAGAAGACAGTCAAGGCCCGAGAGAAGGAATTAAATCCGATATACCACGAGGTAACATGGTTTATTTAAACTCTATGAAACGTATTATAGACCATAATAATACCTACCCACATAATTGTACAGTTTTTTTATATGCCATGCCACTATTAAAAGCATGGTGGTAAGGTTTTTTCTAATCCCGTCTGGCTAGCTACCACTCTCAAGTTGGAAATTTATTAACCAAGTACCTGATGGTGTGTTCCGGCAGATACACTTCAGACAGTCCCCCTCTAGGGCTAGCAGATTAGCATCTTAGACCACATCGTCATTTAACATCAAGTGAGATTGTAGTCAAACACCGAAATCTATAAAGTATAAATCTATAAAGTCGTAAATAGGATTTTTATTTGACAGATATGATGACAGGTAAAGGGTTGAAACGTCAAAATCAAAATATGTCAAAGTGACATTTTTAACTTTTATAGCGTATATAATATTACCGTACACTAGATATGTTTTTACAATGTAAAAATAATTAATATAATTATAGGACTTCATAAACAAAGAAGTGTTTTTATCGGGACCTTAGTCTGTCATGTAGCAGTTTTTTTTTAATATTTTATTCACAATCTTGTGTTGTTTGATAGCGTCATAATATTGGTGGCATTTTAAGTAATATAGTTCGTTTATTGTGCACAAGTGAAGCGGACGGGGGTAATAACACCACGGAACATGTATTCTGATATGGGCGTCACAATCTTGTCAGAACGTTGAAATTATCACAAGACACTTGTAATATAATATACTTACTCGATAATGGCAGTAATAATCCAAAAGATTGGTTGCAAATAATAAATAAATAGAAAACGATCGCTAAGTTGTGTAATGTTGTTCTATTATTATTCAAGATCGCAGTTCAGTTCGCTGAATTACACGACACAGCGGAACGGATGCTAGAGAAGGGCTGTTTGTTTGTGAGTATTTGTTTTCTCTAGACTAATCAATAATATCTCTAATACCTTTAATATATTCGCAACATAATTATTTATATTTGAAATTAATAATCTTACATTGAATGTAGTTTTTTTGACGTTAGATTTATGAGACTTAAAAAAAGAAATCTTAAGTGTAGTAATATTTTATTTGAATGAACGTCCTTGTTATTTTGCGTAAACATCGGAAGTCGTAAGTAGGATTTCAGTTTATATATTCTTATTAACTCATTAAGTACAGCTTATGATTTGGAAAAGCTAGTGAATTAAACACTTGGCA
Organism: Antheraea assamensis; assembly: GCA_035772565.1. NCBI lineage: Eukaryota > Metazoa > Arthropoda > Insecta > Lepidoptera > Saturniidae > Antheraea > Antheraea assamensis. The sequence goes on from JAQQSE010000107.1 coordinate 1,311,081, forward strand.
GATTCCAACCATCAGGGGAGTTATAATGTTTGAGTTACTCTTGAAATTAATGTCGACATTTTGATATTATTTGCTCAGGGCAATAATTATGATAATTTTGGCATAAACATCAGCTGATGTGAGGGCTTATTCGTATAAATGTCAGTTGTCCGTGTCAACCAAGTGTATCGATGGATGAGATGTGAACATATACTCACAGGACATTATCCCGTGGCGGGAGTCGCGGCGCCAGCTGTACTGGCGGCTGCGACGGCTGCTCCGGCAGAACGAGCAGGAGAGGCGCGTGCAGGCCGCCACCGGGCGTGCCGGCTCCGCCGCCGTCGAGCACGGGCCCGCCGCCGCCACGCTACGCCGCTGGTTCACCGAGGACCAGGGGGAGACGCAGGTACGACTGCATTTCCCCGTCCCCTCTAAATCCTCCCCCTCCCCAACTCATGTTCGGGTTAGTTTCTAATCCCAAAACCACTCCTCTACTCGATATTCCCTTCCTCGCTCGTACCCGTGTCGTCAGTTCCTACTCCCGTTACCAATTCACCACTCGATACTACTCTCCCCAGCTCACAATCCCTGTTAGTTTCTAATCCCCAGACCATTTTCCTACTCGGTCCTCCCTTAGCCAAACATGCACCCGTGATAATCTCCAGTCCAGCCGTAAAAACTGACACGATGTAAATACTAGAATCTGAGCAATTAATCACACCCATGGTTCAAACTCAGTAAGACTAGTGACAGTTTTTTAGGTACTAATGTGTTAGCTTTTACGACAAAGTCCCAAAACATATTATCGATTTGTTCCATAGTAAGTTCAAGCACCGTGTCAAGCGAGTTTTGATGTTCGAAAGTTGTTATTGGGTGGATCAATATAAGAACAATGCTGGTATCTGGAAATGACGCCCCGCTTTGTGCATCTTCTAAAAACGATTGTAACATTAATCTTTTATAAAAATATGCACGTTAGAAATATGCATCGGATCGGGGTTCTTGGCGGTTCTTCTCGATGACTGTGTTATTATCTATGTTATTACCCGGTAGTAGTTTTAAGGTTCGTAAGCTCCTTCTCAGACTCTAAATTGAATATAGTATTTTTGATACAGAGTCTCATGATCACTCCCCAATTCGATCCTCTCCTACCCCCTTTATCACCACGATCATTTCTCCACACGATACTCCCCTCTCTCTGACTATATCGACTTAAGAATGGTTACGTGTTACCAAGCACTGCAATTGAGGGCAATCATTTTCTAAGTTTAGAATATTTGCCGTCTTAGACACCACACCGTCACTTAACATCAGGTGAGACTGCGGTATAAAAAAAATAACTTACCGTTGTGCTCATTTCCAGTCTCACCAGTGGGAACACAATAACGAGGCGGTCTGCAAGTGGTTGGAGGCACAAGCCACTGATGATAACTCGGTGCTGGAGAGGAACCTTCGTGCTATTAAGCAGGATGCCGTCCTCCAAGCTGTTAATGATCTCGTATTGGTAAGACCTATATTATTGGTAAATTTTGACAAAATACCGGACACCCAATCACATTGTCCGTTTAAATACAATTAGGGAATCTGCGAATAATAAGTTTAAAATCCTAAGGCTTATAACCTACAACCCTTGATTTCCAATGTTTCCAAACTTTTGGAGCTGATGGCAGAATAATCCCCAACGCACATACATATTAGAATTTAAGCAAAATCAACTCGTTTTCATCATCATCATGTACGAATGTTAGAAATACTGATTTATATCTCGATAATTATTTTCTGAAACTACACCACCTGTGGTTTTACAATACAAAAACGAATGCTTTCACTTTGTAAGCATGCGACATGTTGCGGTATGTAACACCAGATGGCGCTATTACATGACAATGAGAGATCATAGATGTCGCTTATGTAATTTTATAAGAGAATTGTATTTTTGTCAGTTATGTTTGTACTCTTACTAGAATTCATGGATAGTTGCTTTGTTTTCTCTTCACACACACACATCAAACAGACATTTTAAAAAATATTAGCGTTAACTTTACAAGCTTATTTCATTATTATTAACTAGCTACACGTCCTGGCATCATACGGTTATAGTGACTTAGTAAAGTAGACCAGACCAGATGTTCCTTACATAATAATACCCTTCGTCCAGGCGTTAGAAAAACGAAGACATAAAAGTGTATGAATAAAAATATTTATTTTGTTACAGGAACTAACGCCATCGCAACGCGCTGAATTCGTAAGGAAACTGACGGCGTTAGAGATGGAACAATAAATTATATTTTGTATGATACGTGTACAGGGCCGTAGCCAGTGTAGTATAAGCTGGGAGCATTTCTAATTTTCGATCCACTCACGTAGGGAAAAGTACCACGGTTTCGGAGGATTCCCCTCTGTGAAAGACACTTTATATTCATTCGCTACTATTGAACCTGGGGATTTATTATTTTTCACTTTGAGGGTAAACACCGTTTATTTAGGGTATTCCCCTTAGTGGGCACACTTAACATTTGTCCATTTTTTCCCCGTTACTTAGCCCGGGGGAATTTGAATTTTTCCGCCGATCACTTTTAAGGGAAATAACACTATTCAGGGTATTCCTTGTAGTGAAGAAATGCGCTTTATATTTATTCGCTTCTTCTATGAAGCTACTTTTGTAAATAACTTTACTCAGTCTATCGAATGTTCTGGAATATGAAGGTGTTTAATTTATCCCTTTACCTCGTACTTTTAACGGTCCTAGAGGAAATACACTTAAAATTGTGCGTTAAATTGCTGCTTCAGTCGTTAAGCTTAATGTTTTTAAATTAAATGGCCTAGAATGTTTGCATTCAAGGAGTATTATGTAATAGAAATATGAAATGTTAAAGTCTATGTGTCATATATACCAATCATCACGACTATATCTACGACGAAACAGCAATACAGGTCCAAATATATATTTAGGAGTAGAGATCTGTTAATGACTTGCCTCAGTCAGTACATCTTTCTAAGGTCCTTTATGTATAACTATAAACTACAGTGACCACTTAAAAAAGAGTGGATTGCGGGTCTGTTATTAAAAAATAAGATACTGCATCCCGATTGGCTGCTTTACGCCTGCGCATCGCCGTAATTGGATAACACACCAGGGCCGTACTCAGGGGCAGGGTTTCCTAATGTGGGCTCTTTTGAATTATTATCTAATTTATTTATGGTACAATCATCATGACTTTGTAATGGTTCTATTTTACGTTTTTTTTTTCATTTTTTAGGAACTTCTGCTCCAGAGATTTAGTTAATAATTGTAGACCAATTAGTGAAAATATATATATAAATGATATATAATATACTTATTATATGAAATCATATAAAACATATGTACAAATAACGAATACTCGGAACATTCCTAATGGATATATTTATTTATTTAATTACTTTTTTTTTAATATAAGTTATAATGTGATTAAAGGGAAGAAAAAAGTAAGGAATTAAATAGTCGATTATATTCTATCGATAGTTCTGGCCGTGTTAAATTCAACTATTCGACATAATAATCGACTAATCATGCTTTCGAGCGAGACACGTGTTTTTTTAATACATATCTTATGAAATGTTTTCTTTGTTGATTTAGCTTGTTAATATTTATTTAATACCGTGGGAAACTTGTTATGGGGGTTTTTGGAGGCGTTTTAATGGAATTCGGTTATAATTTTCCTATTGTAAAAATAAATATTTTCTAATAAAAATTCTTTGTTAATGGTTTTTTTTTTGTTTAGAGCTACCCGATACCCGTGACTTCTTCTTTTGAAGCTTAATGTTTGAATTGTTGTCGCGAATGATACATCTTATGGGAGGGCTTTCAAATTCTGTTCCGCAACGGTTTTGTGTGACGAAAAGTGGTAGGGATAAATACTGTATCGGGTGGAGTGTTCAGAGCACCAGTTCTCGTCCAATCACCAAAGTTAGTATTCGGATGGGTGGCCGCCTGGGAACACTACGTGACGTTGACTTTTTGGTTTGTTGTACTTTTTATAAAGAAGTTTTCACTCCGTTCGTGTGGTCATAAGCGCACGGACACACTTTATTTATTTATATTTTAACTATAACCCTGTTATTAACATTTAAACCCTACAACTTTTTACCAAATTTAAGTTACTCCCGTCAAAGTTTATGATCACTACTTAGTCCTCAAGTACAAACGTATTGATAATAATTATCGTCGAAATCGGTTTAACAGTTTTGAATATTGTCCCAGATAATCAAGAGGCACTTGAAATTTTATTTATATGTATAGATTTCATAATCAACACGTGTTATAGTAGCGGCACGTTATGATGGCCATTTTGACGTTTGTCAATTGTGACGTGTAGTTTGTCCTAATATTTATGAAATGTATAAGTTTAGGACACAGAATTAATTTAGTGCAGATTAAAACTACGTAAGAAAACTACTTTATTGTTTAAACTGGAGATTGTTGGTTTGAAGATTAGTATAACAAAAACTGAACATTTGTTTTGCTAGTTCGGCGGTGGTCCATCCAGTTTTTCTCGTATAACCTTAAATTGTGTACCCTTACCAGCCCGCTCCACTTTAACTTATCTTGGTGCATTGGGCCAAAACAGCTGCGGCTTAGACAAGGATATGAGGAATAGGATAAACGCTGGGTGAATGAAGTGGCGAAAGGTGTCTGGGGGGTAGTTTGGTATCCACGAATGCAATGCCATTGAAACTCAAGGGGAAGATGTATATAACTGTTATAAGACCAGTCATGCTGTATGCATCTGAGTGCTCGACTACGAACGAAAGAGATGGATGAGAGAAAACTAAACGTTGCAGAGATGCGATTGTTAAGATTAAGAATGAGTACGAAATTAGCACCAATGACAAAGAAGTTGAGGAGTAAATGTTAACTAACCAATGTCAAGTAATCTCGACGTTTTAAGGAGTTTGTCGTTAAATAGAGTGTCACTTTATAGAGATTACACTGTTTTTTTTTTTTTTTCAAATCAAAATAGCTAAATACTCTCTGTTAGAAGGAAATATAGGTACCCAGGAGGAGGACTACATTGCCAGATATGTGTCTCTAACAGCGATGTGGTGTCATCTTTATGTAATACTAGCTGTTGCCCGCAGTTCTGCATGCTTTTTTTATAATTTTCAGATACTTCTTATAATCCGTTAGTGAAAGTTCCGTGAAAAATGGTTCAAACACTTTGAAGATAGTACTGCAAATGAAGCCATGGCTAAAGGCTAGTCCAACATAAAAAAGCTATAATTACTTTTTATAACGTTAGATATCTGTCAGTGAAAGTACCATGAAAATAGGTCCAATCGTCTTGGAGATAATACTACAGACGAAGCCATGGATGACAGCTAGTCTAAAGTAAAGTAGCCTATGTCACCCGCTATAATTTTAACTATCCGTCAGTGAAATTTCTGTCAAAATCGGTCCAGTCGTTTCGGAGATTACCCGGAATGAACAGATAGACAAAAATTTTAAAAACTGTGTTTTTGTTATCAGTATCGTGTATACGTTCTTATCCTATCAGTAAAAAGTCATTATTGTGATATTACATACAGACACTGCATTTTTATTATATGTATAGATGCATCATTTGTACATGTGTATGTGACTGAACACATCCTAAACGATTCGACAGATTTTCATGAAATTTTTGGTATGTTCACGTGGATTCACGAATGGCTTAGATTCCAATGGAACTCGATAGGTGGCGCTGCGGTCTGGTTCTAGGATTTTTTTTTATTAACACGACAGGACAACGTTTGCTGGGTTCTCTAGATGTTATTTAAAAGCATTGTGTACTAGCTGATATATTCGGAATTTCGTTTATATTGTCCTGCGCATGCGCACCGTATCGCTTTCCCCTAGTTCTCCACAAAGTGAAATTACACATCGCTTAACACGTAGTACATATAACCAGTGTAATTAATTACAATTTGAATAAATTGATATTATTTGTTACATATTTATCTAAGTCAATCGTCATCATCACCATCAACCTGTAAACAACCCACTGCAGGGCCATAGGCCTCTTCCCGAAGTATGGTATAGACATAGTCACCACGACAGTACATGTCGCCTATACGGCTTTCAAACTCCGAAAAATACATAGTTCTATATTTTCCCACATACGATGATCTATCAGAACAGTACTCCATTTCTGGTTTCCTCACGAGGTTTCCTTCACCATCAGACGATAGTATTACCAATTTAAATGATTAAATGTACGCGAATTAAGAAAAAGCCGTCGGTACATGCCGGGGAATGAACCTGCAGATATCGGATTGATATTCCACCGGTCAAACCACTACACCACCACCACTACTTTATCTAAGTAATGGAAGCTATTTAATCGAAAACTATCAAGCAGTTATTGTGTAATGCGCGCACAGTGGAAGACCTCTGTAATTTTATTTGTATAGAAAAATAAATACATTATTTATAAGTATTTGGGTATATCGTAAAAGCCGTGTAATATACAGATTCTTTTAAGAGATGGTCTAAATAGAAAGTCTGTAGCGCACATGAGTACGTCGGCGGGCATACATAATATTCATATAAACAGATTATAATTTGAAGCGACTATTTATATAACAGATTTGCATGTTGCTTGGATTTTTTCTGAGCCCCACCTGGCGGCTAACTACCACACTCAAGTTGAAAATCTGTCGCTAAGGAACTGTTGGTGTATTTTTAAGTGCAACTTAATTAACATTTTATACCGCATCGTCATTTAACATCAGGTGATATTGTGGTCAAACGTTAAAGTCTCCATTGTATTAAAAAAAAAAACAATTTTTTAAATTTAATTTACAATTTTTACAGATTAATGAATTTAGTTACCATAAATACCGTCTTCACATTTGGTAAATGTGACAAATGAAAATTTGATCTGACAATATGAGACCTATGCATCTGAGCACAAATTCGATATTACTAGCTATTATCTATACTGAGAATCAGTTGCCACAGTACTACTCATCTTTAGAATGTTGAGAAAGTATATCTTGTTCGGGCACTAAGTATTTGAACGCAAATTCGATTTTTCTATCTATTACGCATACTTGGATTTAGTTACGGCGACAACCTCCTCACCAGGACCTTGAGAAACTATACTCTGATCCTGCTGGATCAGACTAAACATAATAAAACACAGAATGTTAATAATAAGAAAATATTGTTATATCGTTTCAATAATAGTATCAAATTAGTTTCACGTGTATTGCAATTTTTGTGTGCCTGAGCCGTCTATACGTGTGGTAGTAAGACTCGATGCCTTGGCGTCTCGCTGTACTTAAGTATGTAAAATTTACTACGCGCCCTTAAAGAATATTGGCCGGGGCCCTTTATGATTGACAAAAAAATATAACAAAATGTGCCTGCATTTGTCCACGCCGCGTACCTATATGACATTCATTACTTTTTTTTGATAAATTACTTTTCTTTTACGAACTTATTACATTGTTGACCTGACAAGGCCTCTACAGCTTCACCGGACTACTAAGGGGAGCGCTTAAGACACTCAACCGATTTTATAAACAACCAGCACAAGGGCGCGCCTCTGCTTGGACTGTCACCGAATATCCCAAGTTTAAATATGTTAAGCTAAACTAAGTTAACTATTATTTCATACATATATGAATTCGTGAAACATACACGTGTTCCAAGCATATATGTTTCACGAACCTATACATGTATCTTGAATCTGACTACTAAGTAAATCTAAGCTAACGCCGATCGAAAAAGGGATTTAAAAAAAACTCAACCACTATGTGTACCTATAAGTTGGTTGGTTGGTGTTGTTTGATAAATTACGAAGTGTAACCTTTAGTAGGTAATTTTTTTATGACTTTGTAGTTGTATATTGAAATCTATTAAAAACTGATTTTGCTAATATTGCCTGTTAGAGTCTTTCAAATTGTATCCCCATGTTCTGCATACAAATATACTATACATGGACCACTGAAAGCGCAACAGGAACGCCGAGGCTATAAGGTAAGTGATTTTTAGAGTAATTGGACATATTAAAGTGTGCTCTATGTCATAGTTTCACTAGAATTGGTGACGACCATTAATTGTGGTTATGGTAGGGTTTCGCAGGCGGTTCCGTTTACGCTGTTGGGACAATCTCGTACAATAACTATAAAATCAAAATCCAAAATAATTTATTCTATTTAGGCCCCAAGAAGGCGCCTCTGGACGTTAAAACTAACACTAAACTATATTTTACGGATCTCTAAAACTATGTACTGTTCATACAAATAATGAAAATATCTTCTTAATATCTTCCAGTCCAAACTACTGAACGTATAAGGACTATAACCATCTGATACCAATTTCTTTGTAGATGGTTCTATGCTACATATCTCTTGGATATGATTAACCCCTTTACCATTATTAATGCCTAACGAAACGGGCGGGAATCAGTTATTTATAATATAAAATGTGATAACAAAAAAATATAATCTGTATTTTGTATTAAAGAAATAATGTTTACATTCTGAATTAGTATTTCTAGATAGTATCATACACAAAATATCATCCTAAGAAAATAAAATGAAAAACATATAGTTAATATAAACAAAATAATGAGTTTTCTAATAAAACAGTGATATACGACTCAGGTATAATAATATGTAACATCATAAAAACGTTAAATTTCATATTTAATTATATAAATATTTCTTACAAAAAAAATACGTCCCACATTAAAAATCGATACACAACACGAAAACGAGGCGCTTAAATAAAAATGTCCCGAAGCTTTCAACGTTACAAATTCATAGTAAAAATATTACAGGCATCAATTTCAATATAAACACTAATAAATTTGCATCTCTCAACGGCGGAGTGTCGTACAGCTAGACGGTTTATTAATAGCAAACATATTTTGTGAATCCCAGCATTCATCCCCTTGGACGAAATCAGTGTCGTCTTTGCCGCGACGCGCGGCGCTCGGAATAAAAAAAAACGATAGTAAAAAATGAGTTACAGTGCCATCTATGATGAGTTTGAGGGATACAAAAAAAATGGCGGCGCGATTCAAAAAACTAACGATCCGTGTTACCGTGTAAAAAGTGAGGTTAAAGTCGGCATCGGGAGTGATGGCGGAGATGAAGGACATATTCAGCATGTTTTAGGCCCTAGTAGGAGATGTCTAGCTTGGGCCTGTAAAGCGTGTAAGAGGAAAACTGCAGCGGTTGATAGGCGAAAGGCCGCAACGCTGCGGGAGCGACGGCGATTGAGAAAAGTACGTTGAAAGTGTAATAGAACCTTTTTCCTTTATATTTAATCTGTTTTTATTTATTATCTATATATTTCAGTAGCATATTAAAATGCATGAACGAGTTTTTGGCGGGATCTTGGTCTGTCATGTAGTGCCTTTTATATTTTATTCATAATCTTGTGTTATTAGACTCTATATTTTGTAATATTGGTGGTGTTTTACGTAATATAGTTCGGTTATTTTGCACAAGTGAAGTGGATGGGAAAGAATACCACGGAGCATGCATTCTGAGATGCCACCAAAACTCCATGGAAAGTTCTAACAAGGAAACCACCATCTTGTTAGAACATTATAATTATCACAAGACACTTACTTGAAACAAACCATTGACACTGGCAAATGCTTCTGCAGTGCCAAACCAAGAAGAAGAAGAAGAAGAAATGAATGAGCACAAAGTCGGGAGGCGGTTTTTACCAAAGTTTAATTCTAAAATTAATTATAAGAACTGATCGTATATTGATTAAAAATATTTTATTTTGTATTAAAACAATGTATATTAAGTACATTATTTGAAGATTACTTTTCAAACATTGTATAATATTTTCTATACGAAGTTTAGTAAAAACTGTTGGCCCTCCAGTGGTCAAAATGTTAACCTAAAGCTAGCAAGTTTTCTCTATTTTAGCTCTATTTTATTCAAAAAATATAAACTATTGAATATTGTACAAATAACGTACATGACAGACATAAGCGTGGTATAATCAATGATGGCTCATAAATAAAGGCTTCGACTTGTCCATGGTATGAAAAAGAAAGTGTTTTCTACTTTTCTATTGATAACCTTAAAGCCCTTGAATATAAAATAAGTTAATTAAAAATATATAAAAACTGTATATATCATAATAAACGTACTAAAGATATAAACATGTGTGCAGTTCACATGCAGTGAATTAAATCTTTAAAAAAATCATATATAAACAACAATGCATTCTATCATATTCTCTCGCACGTTAAATCTATATGTTTATCTCTTTTTAATTTCATTGAATTTAAAATAGCGGGAGGCTAAAGAAGTTTTCGCTTTAAAAAATATTGAATATTGATTTAAAAAACAGAAGAAAAACTGTACTGAACTGGTATTCAACACCCTTTATCATTGTCTATTAATATATACCTTTACTTTTGTATTTTTTTTAAAACTCGTAAACTAACCGTTTACTTCTACTGATAAAGGGTAGAGGGGACGGGAAAAATTACCAAATATTCTGCTTACTACTTACCGTAAGCCATTGGGTATTTTTTAATGCACGCTGGCACTACTATCCAACTTGAACTAATAGGTGTGTTCTGACACTTGTATTTTCTATGATTATTTATCAGCAGGATTATATAGAAAAGTAGATATAACAAGAACACGGTGTATATAAATAAAAATCAATTACCGTAAGCGCTTCATTTCAGAACCTTTGCATTTAGTTGATTAAGTTTTGTCATGAAAGAATATGTGTTCTGAAGAGCTGTTCGGATTGATACCTGCTGTTGAGTTCCCAACGGCTTGTCACAAAATGAAATTCCATACGTGTCATCTCGATGGTTGGAAGTCGTCTACTGCGCTGTTCTTGTGTGCGTTTTTCCCGCGTACGTCGCCTCTCTGGGAAAAACTTCCAGCGACAGCGTTACCGGAACAATATAACCTACAAACCTTTAAGAAACGACCCTACTCCTTCCTCAAATGCCGGTAACGCATTTGTCATGCTCCTCGTGTAGTATGTGTCCATGGGCGACGGTGATTACTGACCATCACCCGTCTGTTAGTTTGCCTCCAATCGTATAAAAAATGTTTAAAAAATCCTACGGAACATTTAAAGTACTGGGTTAAAAGACCTTCATAAAAACTGAGTGAATGAGTGAGACGGAAGATCTTCAAAAAGAATTGACATTCAGTTGTTTATTTCATGTAACGTAATGGTTGTACAGCAAAGGGAAATTTTCGTTCCATTTTCGGAGCGGAGCTGGACCGTGCGGCTAGTATATAATAACTAACAGTTACCCGCGACTCTGTCTATGTGTATTTATCAATAAGTTTTTGTTAAGTATAAACTTGCGTGTAAGGCGCGTACGGTGTTCGACACTGCTTTTTTAGTTTATTATTTTTACACGTAACACTGTTTTTTTTTACTAAAATATTGATATTGGTAGGTAAGCAACATGTAATAGCATCAATTAGGAGTTTTTCGCGGGATCTTAGTATATCATGTAGTGGATTTTATATTTTATTCATAATCCTGTGTTATTTGGCTCTATATTTTGTAATATCCGTGGCGTTTTACGTGATATAGTATGGTTAATGCGCACAAGCGAAATGGATAGGAAATAATACAACGGATCATGGATTCTGACTTGCCACAAAAACTATCTGGAAAGTTCTAACAAGACGGTCGCCATCTTGTTAGTTCATTGAAATGATCGCGATAATTTTGTAATGCTATTACCTCGACGAATGGCAGTAATAATATACAAAATGATTAGATACCAAAAAAAAAAACAAAAACCATGAGCTATCTGATGTATTCCATATATACCTACTTTCGTAACCATTCAGTTAAAAACTGTTACTTGGACTTTCAGACAAATTTAGTCAGAGTTCAGAAAAAGATTTAGGGTGCTTTTCACCCAAGAAAGAAACGGTTCCAGAGGGTTAGATTAAATCTACCTCAACATAAGTGAGGTTAGAGGTTTTTCAAAGTCCGCCTGGTTTTCTACGACTCTCGAGTTGAATATCTGTCGCCAAGCATAGCAAGTATATAAGTGTTCCGGCAGCTGCACTTTTGAGCCAGTCACCCTCCAAGTTTACACATCAGATGTGATTCTAGTGAAAGTATACACCTATAACTACATAGTATAAAACAAAGTCGCTTTCTCTGTCCCTATATCCCTATGTATGCTTAAATCTTTAAGACTACGCAACGGATTTTGATGCGGTTTTTTTTTAATAGATAGAGTGAGTGGTTTATATGTATAATAACATAAATTAAATAGTGGAGAAATACTGTTATTTTGTGAGGTTACTCCAAATTTAACGCATGCGGGCCACGGCCAGTAATGAATAAATCAAAAGTACTGGATCGATTTTAATTATTTTTTCAGTGAATGACATAGGCTACTTATTTTATAGCCGTGCGAAGCTGGAGCGGGCCGCTAGTAAAGTATAAACAAAAGATATAATTATAAGCTTTATATGTCTTGCTACTGAAATAAATAAACAAATAGCTCGTCTAGTAGATATAAATTTAACTCTTTAATCTCAGTGGTAAAACTTTCAAAATATATATATGTAAACGTGTTTTCAACTTTGTCACGTACAGAAGATTATTTGGCTTATGGATGCGAGGAGTGTACGGGATTCCAAAGTTTTAAATATAAATAGAGAGACCGGAATAAATTCGTATTTTTTACTATATGTAACTATAACACTGCTATATGGTGAAGAGAATGTACAAATTGTACTTTATAATGACAATCAAAGGTCGATTTTTTAATTTTAAACTTTTTTTTTGGCAATCTATTCTCTAGATTATTACTTTCACTGTCGAGTAGCTAATAATATTAAAAAAAATATTCTGACAATATGGTGACCCCTTATTAGAACTTTCCAGAAGGTTTTTGTATCTTCTCAGAATTCATACTCCGTGGTATTATTTCCCACCCGCTTCACTTGCGCACAATATACCGAATTGTATTACGTAAAAAAACGCCATCTTCTTCTTCTTCCTAACGCTTTCCCGGGTTGATGCCAGGGTCTGATTTACGACTTACCACTTTGCCAGGTCTTCGGAATCATTTTGTGCGTGGTTGTTCTCCTCCATATACGCTTACAAAACGCCATCAATGTTACAAAGTATAGAGTCAAATAGTGCAAGACTAGGAATAAAATATGAAAGCCAGCACATGACAGACAGAGATCCCGCCCAAAACTCTCAGGTTGTCCTTTTCTTTGGTGATACCTACAGTCGCCGTAAATCTTTTTAGCCGCTATGAATATAGCCATATGCGCATTTGTGCGTAATATAGTACAAAACGAAGTAAACATATTATTGAAGTGAAACTTCTTTAGAATCGTTGTATTTTCAAGCCGGATGCAACGGAAAAACGACAGGTAAGAGACACAAATACAAAAATGTGTAGGATGAAGCCGGCAAAGAATGAGACAGAAATATACATACTATTTTTGAAGTGAAATAGAAAGCCAGAACGAGAGAACAAATGTCGCTGTGTATGTATATTGCACACTGTTTAATACTTGCTTGTATTTGAGCATTTAACGTGTGTTAGTATATGTGAAAAGTACGTGTACACTGTACACTGTATGCGGCTGCGTATTACAGCTTTTTAGTAAGAAATCAGCGTGGTGTGTTATTATTTAACAGTGTTTGTGAGTAGGTTAATATCTTGTTTCTTGAAACTGAAAATATGGAACTTGAGCAATAAATTATGTAACATATGTTAAATTAAAGAAAATATATCTTTTAAAATTAATCAAAATACTTTAATTTTTAAATAAATAAATTAGATTTACTGAAGTTTCACTTCTATCGTGTGTGAATCGCACACACGCCTTTTTTTTATAGGAATGTAATTATTTACATTTATTTATCGTTAAGTTGTCTCTATGTTATACATATAATATGGTACGTATTTATACCTAAACTTAATCTAAAAGATAAATATTTCACACATGATTTTTTTTCTTTGCTTTGTTAACGTTGTTATATTTCTTTTAATATTTCTTAACTATTGTAAGCGATTTCAATTTTCTTTATCACTGGATTATGCTAAAGGTTGGTTATTATAATAATAATAATAAATATTTATTACCAGTAAACTTATCCTAGTTACATATACATAAATAAAATAAAACACATTTCTAATTATATTACGATTACACGTTGATCTCCACACTAGGCTCGTGGCCTGTCTTGTGGATTTCAATTTCAAAGAGGTTTGTCTACCCGGTTAACAGCGCTCGTGTATGTTTGTGTTAGTGTATCTAATTAATGTTTTAATGTAATTTTCATTAAGTGAACTATGTTCTTTTAAGGAGATACATATCTTTAAACGGAATTTATTTTCTGCGGAACATGTTTAGAGCGGTCTAAAAGTTTGGCGCGAACTGTTACAAACAACTGTACAAACTTTTATCTTCACACGTTAATGTACAGGATATTATCTGTACTGTAACATATTGTAAACGTAAATTGTAACTACACGCGTAGTATGATGAATAGATACTTATGAATAATGGCTTCGACTCGATGATGGTATGAAAAAAACACTATTTTATTTATTTTACACTCTAAGGTAAATTTATAGCTAAACAAAAAAGAATTAAATATTTGGACATTAATTAAGGCCGTTTATAAGTGACCGCATATAGCAAACATTTTTACGTAAACATTAAAGCTACTCGACTAGTATTAAATATACCAAAATAAAAAAAAAAAACGGTTGAGAAACAGTGGAGAAAAAAGTTGCGGAGTTGTTTTATGTTCACCTATTTATATATACACTAGCCCTTGCTCACGTAATCGACTTATCACTCGGGAACAGTACCCCTTTTCTAGATAAATGGTACTAACATCAGTGTCTTTTTCTGTAGGTACCCCTGTTAACTTATAGGCAAAACTTCACGATGATTAGTACAGTAGTTATAGTATGAAAGCGTGACAAACAAAGTCGTGTGTGTTATGTCGATTTGTTTTTCCCAAAAAAAAAAATAGAACATAGGTTCCCAAAGTGGTCCATACGGATCCTTACGACTCAATTTTGAACGTTGTCGGCGAGCTGCAACTGGGGGTCGACAATAGTGAGGAAATATGAATATAATAGTGCCTTTGTACTTACATACGTAATGCTTTTTACAATAAACATATAACTAAATATTTCTAAAAGATATATATTATGGAATTTGATGAAGATATGGAGCTAGATTCAGAGAATTTCACGATTACATGCATCCATCAATCATGAGAAAATTCCTGACCGATGATGGGATGACCCTATAAAATTGTAAGTATTTTTTGGAAATTTCAATTATTAAATTAAATTACTTTTATCACATTATAAAAGCTCTTGTTTTGAATTCAGTGTTTTTTTTATTTTATTTATAAATATATAAAACTAGCTGCCCGGTCCGGCTTTGCACGGCCATCAATCCAGTTAACGAATTACCTTATAGCGCCATCTGTTAGAATCTTATCGAATTAACAGAGAAAATCATGACTCTTTGTAAATAAACAAATAATTCCTAATGAAATAATATTGCGATTATAAATTGAGATATAAACTATCCTATCTCTTTAAGTTGGATGAAATTGCACACAGTGTTTTATTAAAATCGGTTCAGTAGTTTAGGAGTCCCTTGCGGACAAACAACGTGACACGTAATTTATGTACATTAAGATATAATTATATATTTGTTTTTAAGTTTTTCACTAACTAAAGTCTACTAAAGTCAAGACAGAATCATTATCAGTTACAAAAACACATTTGAATTCGTAAAAATTCAGTATTCAAAAGACAGGGTGTCTAGCAAATACAGTGAAAATTTGGTAAGGGGCTTAGAAGACAAAAGTTTGGGGACCACTGATATAGAAGAATAACTTTTATCTGTGGTTTACGTCACACTATTGTAGTTTTTAGTATATTCAAAATTTCATGATAAATGGTGAAAACTGACAAACTTACATTCACTTTTATAGTATTAGTTACGACTAGCTCATAACCGCGACTTCGTCTGCGTTGTTTATTTTGTGAAGGTGTGAAATCAGCTCCCGGCCAGTGTGTTCCCTCCCTCTTACGACATCGGGTCCTTCAAACGAGCCGTGAAGGGGCACTTTTGTAGGTCGAAATGATGGCGATTACTGCCGTTGCTATTTAATATTAACAGTGGCCGCTGTTTTTGGACTGTACCTTACTTTCCATCAGGTATTGTGCAGTCATTTTACCGAACAAGTACAAAAAAGAAATAATGACAATTAACTTGACAATATATTTTATGTATAGAAGAAAAATATAAGCATTACACCACTTGTTACACTCCTCAACGTCAAGAAGAAGAAGGGCAGTACAATGTCCGCCGGGCCTGCTAGTTGTAAAATAATTGGTTTTGAAATAAACAGTATTATTAGTTGAACTCTGGGTCGAGTTAAAAATTGAATTACAAGCGGTTTCCTCATCTTCCAAATTGGTAACCTATTTCCACTTATTATCATTATTATTGTCATCATTCGATGAATGATTATTACAAAGATTTTTGTGATGGTTCAACTGTTTTAACAAAATGGCGGCTTCTTGAACCATCTATGTATGTGTATGAAATGTGTTAAATTATGGTGGCGCTACAGTAGCAACAGTGTCCATTATTGTTCTATTATTTTAAAAAGCTTTATAACAGTACACTAAAATCACTAGGCGTCGTATATACATTTGCAAAAATTCTATCACTCTCCAAGTTTTCTTATAGTAGTAACTGTAGGCTATATTTACAAAATCACTTTGGACTGACCATACCCTTTGCCAATACTAGCACCATTTTGGAGAGTTTTGGAACTGTTATTTAGCGCTTAGAGATGGACACATTTTCAACATGTTCCCCATATGTGTTGGTACTCCTTCTATATTCCATACTTGAGAGTGTAACTTTTTAGAACTTTCTAGAGAGTTTTTCTGGCGTCTCAGAACTCATGTTCCGTCTTATTATTTCAAATACATTTCACTCCTGTACAATCCGTACTAATAATACGAATGAATACGAATTTGTTTATTTATTACCTATTCACACCTTAACTAATCGATCGATCTTCGTGAAATTTTGCATACACTCTGTCAGGAGTACCTACAGCAAAAGGATATTGGATACTACCCCTTATATATAAATAAAATTACACTTTGTGTTGTTTATCCGGGTTAATCTATAAATCAGCTCAACTGATTTTCACGAGCCTTTTATTGACGAATTTTATATATAAAATAAGATAATAGGTTTTAAGATTATTACTTATTATATTGTTATAAAAAAATCTACACAAATGCATTACGAATAAAGTGTCATAGTTTGTAAATCGTATTTTGGACTGCATTTAATGCACACGCGCCAATGCGAGCGACGTGTGACACATTTGTTCCTCGGGGAACAGTTAATATGTTGTGACACGTCTCTCTCGGGGGGAAAAATAACGTTCTAACGGCAATTAACGGGAGTGCCATCTCTAGTAAATGTCAGTTTGAAATAATGTCTGACTCGTCCGCTACTAAGAGGTAACAGAAGTGTTTATTCCAACAAGAGAATGTTAACAAAAAATAAAACCGACTTTAAAAAAGACTTACTCTCTAAACGTGTGTGTGCTTACTATCACACGGAAAAAGTGTAAACTTCTGTATAAAAAGCAAAACGAAACAAGCAAGCCAACTTCACGCAATGTTTCCAGACGGTCACCCATCCAAGTACTAACCGCGCTCGACGTTATTTAACTACGTGTGTTTTCAATACGCTATCAATAAGAAGTTTCATTTTAAAAAACAGTTTTCTAAATCAGTTTATAAATGATGAATTCTCTCGTGACAAAGTTTAGAAAAAAAAACCACCCGAATTGAGAATAGTATATAATATAGAGTACAGTAGAATAGTATTTTAGAAAAAAAAACCTAGATGTCTAGGATAAACATATCCGATTAGAAGGACCAGCAAGTATGGGGTGGCAACCGACACACCCAAATAGACCGGAGTGTCTTAAGTTAGCTGGGGACCTTGTAGTCTTGTACACGAAGCTGCAACTTCCAAAACACATCACAAAATATGAAATTCGACATTCGATGGTGCATCAGTTGCTGTGCCGCACCGTTACCAGAACAGTTGTAAAGTGATCGGTCATCTCCGATTTTTAACTTATATACTACAAAAAAGTAATTTGTTTAACTTTCAACCAATTTATGCACGAATAGTGGGGACCCTAGTCAGGAACGAAGTTACTTGAGGGAAAATAAGAAACGGAATCAAAAAGTCTTATATTAGGAAAAATATTCATTTATTCTAAAAAATGATATGAAATTGTGAATTATAAATAAATTAAAAATGGTGCTAAATAGAAAATAAGTTTAAATGAAATATCTATGAGGTCAGTGTTGAAGTTAGACAATCGGCAGCGCGCGATGGTCATTTGTACAAATTTCGATATTCCTACGCGAACGCACACCCGTGTACAAAAGAGACAGAGAGCGAATGAGCGAGTAAGAACATTAAAAATGCCCAAACCTCGTAGTGGAATTTCATTTTCATCTGAATAGTTGCTATTGGCCTGTCGGGCCTATGCACTCTGAGCTACTAGGACAAACTTTTAAGGCACTCAGCCGTTTGGCAACTAACACAAGGGCCTATGGGCAGCCTCGGCTTAGGCTGTTGCCTTGATTGCAACAAACGCGCATTGATCTACGCATCTATACTATATATCTATACACAAATCTATACATCTGTGTCTCACCAACGCGCACATGTATTTCGTATCTAACTATTTTGGCTAAAATGAACTAATTGTAACGAAAAATAAAAATAACAGGGAAAGAAAAATCCACAATATGTGTACCAGAGGTGGTTATGTGTGCACGTCTATAGAGTACCGTAAGAGTTGTATTGTGAGCTAATGATTGCTTGCAATGAGTCACTGTATCGCGATAGTAGAATGTTCGAGAATTCCACTACGTAGGAACGAACCTACATTGTGTGATCGTCATACCAAATAGTGTTGTCACTAAAATGCCCGATCATAGTAGACAATTTGGTTTAAATTCTACATATTCTTTAATTTAAACCTAATAGATTTGTTTGTTAAGTTATTTATTACATTAAAATCACAAACACAACATTGTACTATCGTATTGTTGGATACAAAAAAATAAACAAGAAAATCCTAATTAAAATCAAACGTTAACAACGTTAAAAGTTAAAATAGACAGACGATAAACATATGAATTTACAACCGAGTTCTTAATTTCACATAAAAATGAATTTATCGTGCGTCCGTACAGCGCGGCAGCGATTTATTTTTATTTATTTCTTGTTTTTTTTTTTATTCATCGCACGTACATCGTTTTGTAGTCTTCACCGTTAAATATTATGATTGTGCCGTGTAAATCTGTCAAACTTATGTTTCGATGTCACCTCGGTTTCACTAAAGCCGTGTGTATAGTTCGCGTTTTGAAATAAACTATTTTATCGCTCCCTTGCGATTTGTTCGATCTTGCTAACGTTTAATTTATACCTACTACTACTTTTTGAAGCGATTATATTTCAGTTGATAGCATTTATGGGGCCCAGCGTCAATCGATTTCGATGTAGGAAAATATCGTGATGGACAGCAATGTGCTAGTGTTTTTTTTAAACCTTCCTGGCTAGCTACCACCCTTTAACATCTCGGTTGGTTTTTTAAGACCCACATCTCAAAATGGTGGATTGTGTTTTTAATTTCACGATATCGTACATTGTAAATGTCATGGTTTAGTAAAAAAAAAAAATCGTAAATCACACATTTTACGTGAAAATTATGATTTTACAATACATAATTTGTTACTTTTCAAAGTTTTCTAATAAATCACTGGTAGTTTTTAAGCTTATGCTGGCAACAGTCTATAGACCTCATGAGGACTACATTCTTTTGTTGTTTTTTTTTTTTCGAACTGACTATGCTGTTGACCCGAAGGCCTCTACAGACTCACCGGACTACACATTCTTTTGTATGGAACTTAAACCTTTATAGTTTTGGACAGTCCACGGGTTAATATAAGGTTAGTATTATATGGATTTTCTAAACAGTAACAACTGAGTATTGAACAAATATAGCTTGTAGATGCGAGGACTATACAGTATGATAGATAGAGAGTCAACGATAGTAAGGAAAAACTGTTTCCAAATTTTTCTTCATTGATAACCATAAAACTTCTCCGTGTGTGTCAAACAGAATGAAAATAGAGAAAAAGAATATTATAATTCATAACAAATTCCTGAACAACAGTGAGGCATAATAATACTAATCTAAGCTATTTACTGTTTCACATTTATGCCTATTATTTGTATGACACAATGTTACAATGAATTACAAATATATTTCATTCAAATACGAATGAATACAATCGTAAATCTGATAGATTTACTCGCTAAAATTAATTTAATCTATGTTAAAAGCGTGTCTCGCGTTGTGCAGTAACATTTCGAATTATCATACCGAAGCGAATACTCGTCTCATACAAGCAGGCTTTAAAATTGTCGGTATAGTTTTAGAATAATATCTATGTATAAATAGACTGAGACAAAACAGTTAATTACATTTTCCTTCTCTGTATCTTAGACGGTTTATAGTTTTCTTATTTTTTGTATAGTAAGTATTAAAGAGCTTTAGGTGTTGTTTACAAAAAAAAAATCAAAGCAATTACAGGAACTGCCGAAAGAAGTGAAAAATCAAAACAATGAATATTTTTTTTGTTTTTTTTGACATCAGTCTGGTTTTGACATCTATTGGTACGCCGAGCAATAATTGTATACATTTTTATACAGTATATTAATTTATCAAACATATGGTGGGCTGCACAAGCTCAATACAAAATATCAATACTACATGTACACAGGCCGCTGTATTGCGCGTCGCTAGTCTGGCGGAAGCTCAATACGTCACGAGCATGTCGAGGTCATCGGTGACACGAATTTTCACCTACCAAATATCGCTCAATGCGGCTAAAGGAGTTTTCACTTCAAAAATTAGAAATAGATTTTTCACAATATCATCCAGAAGTCGAATACTTTATTTATAATTCTCTATATGTCATACTTCGCGATGCTTGCCTCTACTAATCTACAATATTTGTATACTTGTTGGAAAAAAAAAACTCAATAATTTGAAACTTGGAAAAATAATAAATAGTGGTCCAATTTCGACCATTAGTAAAAATAACACACACAGTGTTCATTGTTTGTCCCGAGTTATCCCAGAGACTGTTGAACCGATTTTGTTGAGCCTTTTATTGACAGATTGTTCAGAATGTTATCTATACTAGGTATATATTATCATTCATTTCATTAGGAGCTAAGCAGCAATTACACGGCTTAACAGAGTTGCCTTAAAATCTGCAAAAGTGCATGAGTTAAATAGTAGTGACAAACTACGATATAAATAAAAGAAGTGGGTGTGTGTGCTTATGACCACATGAAAGAAGTGAAAACTTCTTCATGAATAGTATAACAAAACAAAAAGGCAACGTCATGCGGCGGTCCCAGACAGGTGACCCATAAAGTATTGAAAGCACCCGACGTTACTTATTTTCTGTTATTGTACGAGAGAACCGGTGTTTTCAACACTCCTCCCGAGACAATACAGTAGTTTCTAAAATACTAGCTTATGCTTGCGACTTCGCTCGTGTTAGTGTAGATTTCATCTGTCCCCTCAGAAACAATACATTCTTTCTGCCCTCCGTGGCTTAGCACGACTGTACTAACAAATTTCCGTAGCATTTTTTAAATATTTTCCTATCATACAGACCTTGTCCGAACAATTGCTACACAATAACAAGATAAAAATTAGCCATATAAGTGCAGCCGTTCTGAAGTAATGCGCTTATGTACATACGGCAATTCATTTTTATTACAATAAAACAGACAGACAATAGTGTTATTCGTCGTATAGTTTGACTGTTGCACAAGAATTGAACGCGACCAGTGCCCTGTTTATTTAACGTTAGCGAGTATTGTAATAGAAACGTTCTCTCTTGTAAATTATTGCAATTTACAAAAATGTTTTTATCAGAACTGCATGTGTATTTTACAAGTGTAATCACTTGTATCACATGTCCTTCTTCACACTCGTTTTAGTTTCCACTGACCCTAAAATTGGTGTTTAAAGCATAAAATCAAGTTATTTGATGAAAGTTTGTTTCAGAATTCAGAATGTTTTAGTTTGTCTGTTCCTTTTTTATTTATTTTTTTATTTTTTTTTATTTTAAATTTAAATTTATATCATTTCTTTAGCTTTATATTGTATTTTTGTTTAACCTAGCTAGTTAAGTTTCATTTATCTATTGTATTGTAATAACTGCCCATCAAAATATTTGTATACTTATTCTGTGGACGACGGAGCGGATTGTTCTCTAAGAACTATGTTTTTTATTTTTTTTGTAATATTTGTTATATCTATATCCGAGTTCAATTGTTTGTTGCCTTTAATAAATGAAAAAAAATAAATAAAGAAAGTTACATTTTTAACATTAACTTAACTAGATTTTATACTTTATTTTTTATCTTACCGATATATAAATACGGTACAAACATCAGTTGGTAATTAATTTAGCAAAAAATAAGTGTTGTTAATTAAGAATACAAGTTCACATAAATTTTGTATAAAATTCCCTTTTATTTTGTAATTTCAGAGTTTGTAGACTCGTATTTTTGGTAAACGTAAATTTCAAGAACTTGTAAAAAAGTATTACTCACGCCGAGTTCCTGGATCCACAGATATATCCAACAATCGAGTGGGGTGGTGGTTGAATGTTTGTAACCGACGGAAATGCTGCCACCATACATATAATGATAAACCAAGTATAGTGATTCTCTTATTAACCGACTTGAAATAGAAAAAGGCTCTCAATTCCGTTCGCGTCTGTCGCATGTCGCATTACAGCCGGCCGCGGTGTAGGGGTAAAGTGAAAGTCGCTCTACAGAGCAGTCAAGGTCAATATGACTCAATTTAAAAGTTTCACTTCCATCGCGGTTTCATAAAACCACACATTTTTTTTAACTTAGTAATTTATACATTGATTTGGAATATTCTTTTTTATAGTAAACGGGATATTTTCAAGCCACGTTTTAATTTCATTAGCATTCGATCTTGGATTTTGAAGATACAACAGCGAACTCGTCAAAATCGAATAGGAAATGTACAGTAATTGAGATAATGGTAAGTTGACATTCCGAGACGAGGTAGGTACCTAACTACGGGTAAGAACATTCTGATGCATTTTTTTTTAAAGTAGATTTCTTTAATGTCGGTTCTATTATGTGTTAAATTTTTTGTAGTACTCTATTTCCAGGTGTGGAGAGACTTACACGTGTTATACCCCAACTATGCAAGGGTTAGTGCTGATCATGCACTTTCTTCATTAGTGCCATCAGTCATATGCCTCGGGCTCTCTTTTACCATCGCGTTCAAAGTCAGTTTTCGTCAAGCTCTTGAACAGATCGGTTGCTTTTTAATAAAGCCTTTCATAATTTCAGTAAAGTGTGTTTAAACAAATAATTTGGTTTTCAAAAACCATGTTTAATATTACGGGATAACAGCTGTCATTACAGTAACGGATCGTAGATATAAAAGCCTGACTTGAAGGCTTAACAAACCCTGTGAGTATAAAAAATAAAGGCCTCGAATTAAGTTTAAAAGGTCTCTAAATCCGGCTCTGTAATTTTACACAAGTGAATTCGAAAGAATAACAGGGAATGTTTTTTTTTTATATATTATAGGGGGCAAACGAACAGGTGGGTCACCTGATGGTAAGTTATCACCGCCGTCCATAGACACTAGTGACACCTGGAGAGTCGCAAGTGCGTTGCCGGTCTTTTAATATATGTGGGCCTCCGGCGCTCTCACTGACCGAACGAAACGCAACAGTGCAACCACTGTTACTTCACGTCGGTTTTCTGTGAGAGGGTGGTACTACCCCGGGCGAGCCGACCCATTCATGCTGAAACCAATAATAGCTTCAGCGTAGCTCTACCACCTACAAAAACGTGAATATTAATACCGCCGACACCTGCCGGCGATACAGAAGTAGTGCCATCGGCAGTTCCTGCTCCCGGCCCAATAGGTGGGAGAAGGCACCATGGGGTTTTAGTCCGTGTGTGAATCGGACATAACCCACCTCTCGCTGCCCAACATGGTGGGTATCCATAACGGAGGATTTTCCCCATGTAAAAAAATTAGTAACGTGAGTATCAAATTGTCTCAAAATCTATTTTTTTTTATTAAGTAACAATTTACTTCAACGTGCCTTGAGTATTGAAGAATGTACGAACGATACGCAATTAAACTTAATTAATAAAACCATGACACTGGCGAATGTTTCTGCGACGTCAGTTGAAAAAAGCAAAGTGAAGTCTAAACACATTAAAACATAACCTCAACAGTGTGGCACGGGTTTTAGAGCTTATATATTTAGCTCTCACTTATTAGTGTCGGACCATTTGGACCAACCGACCCGGATCTTGTGTGTGTATCTAAATAAAATACGATTCACAAAATGTTTTCCTCCTGCGTATATATCGGACACGAATCAAAGAAGTTTTTTTTTTTTTTTTTTTTTTTTTTTTTTTTATGAGAATGGAGGCAAACGAACAGACGGGTTACCTGATGGTAAGTAATCACCGCCGCCCATGGACACCTGCGACACCAGAGGTATCACAGATGCGTTGCCGGCCTTTGAGGAAGGAGTAGGCTCGTTTCTTGAAGGTCTGTGGGTTGTATTGGTCCGGAAACGCTGCCGCTGGGAGTTCATTCCAGAGTGCCGACGTACGTGGGAAGAACGCACGTGAGAACCGCACAGTAGACGACTTCCAACCATCGAGATGACATTGATGGAATTTCGTTTTATGGCGAGTCGTTCGGTAATGGAACTCAGCAGCAGGTATCAATCCGAACAGTTCTTCAGAACACTCTCCGTGGTAGATCTTGTAAAGGACGCAAAGTGACGCAACATCCCTACGAAGCTCCAAAGTGTCGAGCCCTAAGGAAAGCACCCGGTCGTCAACGATTCTAGCCGCTCTCCGTTGGATTCGGTCAAAAGGAAGTAGATGGCAAGTTCCTCTCGAGAGAGACATGAAAGAGAATATATTTTGACTTTGATACGAGATGACTAATTGCTTGTCGTAAAAAATCATACGTTTTATTATTGCAATAAATTTGATTTTTGTGGCACAGCCGATTAGGTTTATTTTCTCTACTGTTTTAATAAATTTATGATGGACAATTAAAACTAATTTGGCTTCTACTATAGTTGTATTTCTACATTAACTAGTTATACACTGGTTTATTCCGAAATGCGACAAAACAAAATTCAGAGAGAGATTCATTGTGTAGCCGAGCCCAGCCCATCGTTACAGGGATGACGATTCTTCCCGGAAAAAAAAAACCGAGTTTATATCGATTCGTATCGTGTTGTGTGAAATCGATTCATGAAGGTATCGAGGTCTAGATGATCGATTATTCAAAAATCGATTTCTTAATTATTTTATTGAGTTTTTATTTGCATAAAAAATTATGACTTAGTAATCGATGTTTTGTCGTCTTCAATTTCAATGAACTCATAGAAAGTTTATTATTTACAAAAAAGCCAACGTCCCACGGTGTTCCCAGGCGGGTCACCCGTCCAAGTACTGACTGCGCCCGACGTATGCTTAATTTCAGTGATCGGATGAATAGAAAAAATCGAATCGCTATTTTATAGCGTCGGAGATCGATCCACTGTATCGGTTCGTTGTTTAGTGTCGATTAAAAAAAACGATTTTTCTGTGTCCAAATTCGATTTTTCAATTAATCGATCTTAAATCGCCATTCTTGATCAATACAAGCCTGCTTAGTTATCGGATACACAGCGATACAGTTAAACATAATTGCGTTCGCTAATATATTTATTTTACTAAGTAATTTTTAATATAACAGGAGCAGCGTAAAGAATCGCGTTGAATGACGAAACATCTACGGAGTCCTGCAACTCCTGGGTTAAGGTTCATATACGGATTGTTATCACAGTAATGGAGTTTTTATTGGGTTTATCAGAGTTGTTTCATTTGCGTAGATACATTGGTTTATTAAGCGTGTTCTAGCATTTCTGAAGTGAAAACTACTTTCGGCGTAATAAATAGTGAACAAAAGTAAATCGTTCCGCTCGGGTTGGTAACGCTGTATCGGACTTACTCGGTTCCATTCAAAATCAAGCGCGCTCGGGTCAGTGACGCGAACGTGGTGACGTGGTGTCGTGTATATTCGGCTCCAGTAGCCATCAACCACGTCTGCCGTCTGACAAGAAGTGCATCGTTCCAATAATTACGTTTTAATTATTACGTATTATAATAATAAAATAATACTATGTATGTTTTGTATATAATAAGTGTAGTTTTTCAAGTATTGTATGTAATTAAATATTATTATTATTTATTTACATACAGAAATTAATAAATTTGTGGGAACTTTATTTTATTTATCTATAAGTTTTTACTTCTATCGTGTGGTCGTAAGAACACCCCACTTTTTATCATGGCATTTTAGAACATATGTAATATGTTGGGTTTTGGAATCATGAGATTATTGGCTCAATTATTCTTATATTATAAACAAACGGCCCGCTCCGGCTTCGCATGGGTATAAAATATATAGCCTGTGTCATTCACTGAAAAAATGATTAAAATCGATCCAGTAGTTTTGATTTATTCATTACTGCCTGTGGCTCGCACGCGTTAAATTTGGAGTAACCTCAAAAATAACAGTATTTCTCCACTATTTAATTTATGTTATTATACATATAAACCTTCCTCTTTAACCAATTTATTTATTTTAAAAAACCGCATCAAAATCCGTTGCGTAGTTTTAAAGATTTAAGCATACATAGGGATATAGGGACAGAGAAAGCGACTTTGTTTTATACTATGTAGTGATACGAAGTGTGAGGTTGTTTCTAGCTTTTTTTAAGACATTAACTATTTAAGCGATCGTCATGAAATAATGTGTACACTTTGTCAGGTTCACAAAAAGGGACATATCTTTCATCCATTGAAAAAGACTTTTGATAAAACATTGATGAAAACTATAGTAACGAGAACAAACCCGCCAGCAAACGCTAGTTAGCGAATAATACTCAAGAAAATTAATAAATACACATGCATAGGATAATCTGATAATGTATTGTTCACAGGTAAATGCCGCTTTCGAAGAATTGAGGATACGAGCTCGCGCTGGCAGCGGTCGACTTCCGAAGCTGGAAATTCTTAGAGCTGCGATACAGCATATTGAGAGACTACAGGCCGCGCTCAGAGCTGCCGCTGTTGTGAGTATTCTTTAATAACTGATGAATTACCTTTTAACTGGTGAAATTAAAGAGGTCCCGCCTACCGTCTAAATTCCACCATCCTACCTTCTAACATGAAGAAAGTCCATAAGAGGAATATTGTAAAAAGAGCGGGGTTCAATTCGTACTCCTTTGACTCTTAGACAGAGTTAGCTTATGCCCACATCAGTTACATCATCAATCACGTCTCCGTGATCGGGCGGTCAACTTCGGTCTCGAACACCCGCAGGAAGCCTCCCTCGATAGCTTCTCCAGCGTTGGTTCGATCCTCTCGAATGAAGCTCTCGAGCACACTGCTAACGCAGTACATTGACATTGCATTCATTAGTTCACTACACACAACCCAGTGCACTCCACACACGTGTACACACACATACACCCGGTAGGTACAAAGGTTCTGTAAGGGACGTTTTCCCTTTTCGGTTAGTTAGGCTTAGCCAAAATTAACATATTTAAAATACATGTACGCGTTTGTACGGCACATGTAAAGGTACGCATGTGTCTCGCTTAAAGTATACATGTATGATTGATTAGTTTACCTAGCTTGGTTAACTTAGTTCCACTCGCGATGTTACATTCAAGGCAACAGTTTAAGCTTGTTACCATACGGCTGAATGGCTTAAGCGGTCGCTGATAAAGCGCGGTAAAGCTGTAAAGAATCGTTCGGCCAACATCTTATAGTTAGTACGAAAAAAATCGGGGATAATTTTTGCTCTGATCATCGGACCGCTCACATCCCTGAAGATAATTCTTGACTATATTCAGTTTTAGCTGATGATACCCGTGGCTTAAAAATATATTTTACTACATATTAAAAAACATAGTCGTCCGCCGCGTCTGTCTGTCTGTCTGCCTGGATGTTCGCGATAATCTCAAAAACTACTGTACGGATTGTAATGCGGTCTTCACCAGTAGATAGAGTAATTCACGAGGAAGGTTTAGGTATATCATTTGTCAGTTGTTTTTTTTGTCGAAAATTGATTGAAATATAATGATAATTGTTGAAAGAATCGGTAAAAGTAAAGCCGCCTGGGAGCTTTCGTCGAAAACGCTGCCTAATTATCCCTTTGAGATATAATAAAACAATGGATACTGAGATATTCCTCTTTTATAGATGTACAAATATTTTACGATGGCATATATCTGTCTTTTTGGATAGCTTACTATACCCATCTATATTCTAAAAATGGTCATATACAATGAGGTAATTGGAAGGCTATTTAGACGGATACAGTATATTAATCCTTACGAAATCACATACATTAGTTAACTTAAGCATTTCATGCACATAAGTATATATTTTTTATTATTAGGGCAGGACAACGTCCGCCGGGCCTGCTAGTACAAAATAAAAGACATAAGCACCACACTGCTTGCTCCACAACAAGAAGAGACAGACGTGTAATGCTTTTTTTTTTTTCGAACTGACCTACACTTCCAGCCAATAAGGCCTTCACAGTTTCACCGGACTGCGTAATGCGTTTAAAAATGTTTCTCTTTATATAAGGACCCGGTATCTAAGATCTAAAGCTATAAAAACATTTATCGAAGTATATCCGTTAGTCTTTGCGTGATGCGCGCATAACGGCACAGCACTACCATTGTATTTATATAGACATGAACATTTCCCAAATAACTTTCTGCGTTATATAAAAAGAAATACCTGTAAATTGGAGACATCGTCATAATTAACGTGTTGAAACCCATTTTGACATAAATAAAATCAAATGAATTAATGTATTGATAAAGGTGTGTTTCATACGACATACTGGATTAATTTTTGTGAAGCGCGTCGCTATTTCAGTTCGCGTGCGCAACCGTCACGCGATGGTGCACGTGTCCAGCGCACAAGTAAATAGGGGAACGCGTTATAACTAAAATTGTATTTATTATATCGATATTTTTTGAAGTTATACTTATTTTGGCGCGTTAGGAAAAACTGATGAGAGTAAATTTTTTTGATGCGCGAGCACTCCGTCACGAAAAACCGACACCCTGAAGTTTGCTATAATCAATATATTATTCAAAAAAAGTATGTATGTATTAAATACCTTTTTTCTATTGTTAGTGTCGTTTTTTCTACAAACGTAGAATAAGGCGAAATGATAAAGTTTTTGAAAAGATTCTGATCTTGTTACGCCAATGAAGTATAACTTCTAACGCGTGTACATAACATAAGTACACACTACTTTTTTATACTGTACTAGCTGCACGCCCCTGCTCCGTGCGGCTGTACTAAGATTTTAAATGAAACCAAATCTTTCCCTTCAAAATGAAATAAAATGTAGTAATGAAGTCAAATGGAAAATAATCAACTGAATGTCAATCTGTCGATTCTATTAATATTTTTGCCTAATTTTTGGAGTTTATTCCTTAAGAATCAATTTTCATATAAGGAGCCCGGTATGAAAAACATATGAAGGGTAAATTTAGTGATCGAATGAGACAGCATTACGTCTTATGTGCGCAATCTATTATGCGCGCCTTTCACAAGATGACGGATTGAGATTAATAGAAATTTTAAAATCCGAACTTAATTTAGATATTGTTTCTGATAGAACACTGGGGACGACGAGGTATGGTTCTACTTATGTGAAATGTTTGATGTATAATATTTTGCCCAATAGTTATAAAAAATGTAAATAGAATAAAAATATTTACATTCTTTAAGTATTTTCATGGATGCGTTTATTTATCGTTTTTTTTTAGTCTAGTAAGCTTTTTTTGTCCCTGTTCTAAGACAATCGTTCTTAAGGAGTAAACTCCAGTCGTGAGTCGGAACTGACACACACATTTTTTTTCATATTAAGATTTTAAACCCAAATTTTTCACTTTTCCATACGGTTTTGCAAACATTTTCTTTTATACAAATCTTGTTCTCTACAACAAAAACAAGCATTAGACAAATAGGTGGATGCCATTAGAAAGTGATGCTGTTACACATACATTCTACAATTTATTTATAAATATAAGTTTTAAAATACAACATTATTTGGTTTCTATATACAGCCCACGCTAAACTTTGTGACCGCTCTGAACGTAAATACACAGACTACAAATAAATACGTATTATATTGTATGTATAACATAGAGACAACTTAACGATAAATAAGTACCAATTTTAGATTCCTTTAATAATATTTTAACTTTGTTTTGTATTTAACTCTTAACAATAACATGCGCAAAGATTAGCGAAGAGTGTAAGTGCTTGAAAATATTTTATCAATTTTGAATATAAAAGTTTTTAAGCTTTTAATAACAATTTTAATAACATTCTGATATGGTTTATTTCGTAATAATTAATATAAGAGTTATATCGATTGTTTTATCGAATATCGACATTTCATGTCTCGATACCACATCTCTAAATGTGCAGATTTGTGAGCAGATATGGTGCACACTAGTCGACTGAAATATGGTATTAATCTCTTCGTTTCTTTGTCTCATCTTGTATGTTATTACTGTTCAGTGCAAGGGATAGAATCTTCTAGATTTGTATTTTATTTTGATACAAGCAGACATACTCGTATATGTATACATATTGTTTATGTACCAAAATGATTCACGGTCATAATACATACACTAGAAATTAGTTATTGTCTACTAAATAAAGATTAGCGACGTGTTCAGAGATTTAATGTAATAAATTTATAGGTTTAAGTTAACAGCTTCACTTCTCTTAACACGATTGTCATGTCCCTTCTCGTGCGGACGTTCTTAACATCAATCACAGTGAAGATGTTATCGGATAGGTCAAAGTAAAAACCAAAATCAATACAATATTATAAATAATACAAGGATGATGGTGAAACTTTTGATTTGAGCTGTAGGTGCCACCATATTAGCCTTCGCTGCTCTGCCGAGCGCCTTCCACTTTACTCCTACTTCGCGGCCGGCTGTGATGCCACATGCGATAAATGGAGGAAAAAAATTTTAGGCAAATTTCACTTTAATAATAAGCAACGAATTATAATAAAGTTTCATATAGAGCTGACATGTAATTTCCTTTCTAGAATATGTCAGTCGCAACAACTTAGTAATAAATTTAGCGTATAAATTATAATCACTTATCACGGAACGTGTGAAAAAAAGAAATCTTCTAGTGGTAACTTATTCTAGTGTTTCAGTTATCTCAAAATAATTAGTGATGGCTTTTGAACAAAAAAAAATGTTTTTTTTAAAGTCGGTTTACGGATGATAATTTTAGGTAACAACTAACGTCTCCCAAGAAAACATTGCGGGAAAAATTGCATACTTTTATGAATTGAATTCAATTGAAAAGAAAAAAGAAAAGCCACTGGACACTCTAAGAAGACACTAAAAACTCTTTTTATGACGTGATAACGTCTTATAAATCGATAAACGCCGGTTGCACGCACGAAAAAGCATGACTCCTTGTTACGTTCCGTGCGAGCGGAGTGTGCAAGCGAGTGCACGGAACAAGGCGCCTTGTGACGCATAATTTTTCATCAGTGTTTTCTTATGACGTTATCACGTAAAATTATCGTCCGTAAACCGACTTTACAGACAACCAATTTTTTACTATACCTGCCTGTCTCAGTTTTGCATGAGTGTAATACGAAGAAAGTTACACCACATCTTCTCTTCACAGTACGACTATCGTATTGAAATAAAATGAAAATGAAAACTAAAGAACAGAAACATCAATCTATCAATTCTGTCAATATTATTGTACAGTCTTATATATCACTCGTTCACTTTGTAACATGGAGATTTTCGGCATAAAAATATCCACTTTTTCCTACGATTTTTCAACCATTTTCTTTCATTTAAATCTTGCTTTGACAAAACTCATGTTTTTTGTTCCTATATTATCTAATATAAAACGCATCTTCTGTAATATACCTTTGTGCAGTTATTGTACAGAAGTAGAATAGATTCGGCAACAAACAAAGGAAATGATTAATTCACAAATGTCATATAATTTCTCTGAAAGGTTCTAACATAGGCTTCATCATTTTGTTAGAACATTAAACTTAGCACACGGTATAATTTACTAACAATTGACAATTGTCATTTTTATTTCAGTACTTCATAAATATTTGACTACAATCTCATCTGATGTTAAATGTCTATGTGGTAAAAACGCTAAAGTTAGGGGGGCTAGCTCTCAAGTGCAGCTGCCGGAACACGAACAGGTAAGCACCTGACAGATTTCCGACTTGAAGCTTATAGCTTACCGGGCGGATTTGAAAAAAACCCCACCATCATGCTATGCAAGCCATGATGTGTTCCTACACCGAAAACTCCGACTCTGGTCACAAGGGCTTCGAACGTACGTAACGCGCGAACACGCTATCAACTAAACCATTGGCTTCAAATTTCTTCTTCCGGATGGATCCAAATTGCTTCATCTGGACGTGGATTTCAAATTTTGTTTTCTTGATGTCATCATCATCAGCCTGTAAGAGACCCACTGCTGGGCCATAGGCCTCTTCCCGATGGAAGGTACGGGCATAATCAGCACTGCCAACTCACGACGTATTGGCGATTTCAAACTCTGAGAAATCCACGGTTTTTTCCACATAGGTGATACTACAAGAACATTTCTCGGGTTCAGGTTACCTCATGTTATTTCCCTTCATCGTCAGCTGACAGTATAAATCGTTGGTACATGCCGGGGTTTTAACCTGCGGACATCGAATTGATATTCCACCGGTCAAACTCACTAGACCAGCACGATTTTTCTTGATATAACGTATTCAAATCTCTTTGTGTGCGGTGCGATACATCCAGTTTGGTTTTAGATGTATATATACATATATAAGCGGAAAGTGTCTGACCGTCGTACATGTCATGATGTTAAATCGACATTAATCCGCGTCCGCGCATTATTTATCGCTACACGGTCGCCCGCCTGCGCCCGCGCATCGAAATAGAACACGCGACACGGCGGCCGTCTCACACTGATCCCGCGTTGAATCATTTTAATTGCCTGCATTTGGGAAGCGTTCGTATTTAATTCTCATTTTTTAATAACATTTTCCGCTATTCCTTTTTTTTATGTATTTCTGAACCGAAGAATCTTCGGAGTGGTGATAGGTCGTTGTCGTTTTATTGAGGGAAACATTGTTGTTACTACGATAAATTTAAATACGCGTCGAACACTCGTTTAAATAAAGTTTGATCACTAAAGAGTGTCTTACGCTTGTTTAGAAAAAGGCACTATTTCAATTTAAACATTGTCTAACATTTTTCTAAGTTCACAGTTCTTATTTTATTGTTGTGATTTATTGTATTTCAAAAGACAAAAGACGTTTCCTAGTAAACTATGGATTTCGTGGGTATAATTAATTTGGAAGATGTAGATAAATTAAACAATTTTAGAAATTCACAAGCAAATGACAACTACTACAATATGACATTATTGACATTTTCTTCTTCTTCTTCTTTATTTTTTTGGCTCCGTCACGGTTTGTGCACTAGCCAGCGTCAAGTAACAAGATTTCACCAAGTAAGTGCCTCGCGATAATTATAATGTTCTAACAAGATGGTGGTTTCCTCGTTAGAACTTTCCATGGAGTTTTGGTGGCATCTCAGATTGCAAGCTCCGTAGTATTATTTCCCATCCACTTCACTTGTGCATAATAACCGAACTATATTACGTAAAACACCACCAATATTACGAAATATAGAGTCTAATAACACAAGATTATGAATAAAATATAAAAACCACTACATGACAGACTAAGATCCCGCCAAAAAAAAAAAAGACAAAAAACCTATTCAAATTTTACAATGTTTTTATTCTGACATCATACTGTTGTTCCACTTTACGCAATTTGGTGTAATATTTTAAACTTATATATTACTTATTTTAATAATAACATCATTTTCCCATATAATGTCATAATAATTATAACTAATTTTAATAAAAATAAGTAAATATTCTTAATGAAGGTCTGAACAAAAATATTATTCGTAAATTGGAACGTTTTTGAATGATAAAATAGAATTTATGCCTGATTAGTTACCACCTTTGAATTGAATCATCATCAGCCTGTAAGAGACCCACTGCAGGGCCATAGGCCTCTTCCCGAAGGAAGGTATGGGCATAGTCACAACACCAGCCCACGACGTATTGACTTTTTCAAACTCTGAGAAATCCAGTTTTTTTCACATGCAATGGTACGTACTAGGTACAAGAACATTTCTCAGGTTCAGGTTTCCTCGCGATGTTTTCCTTCACCGTCAACCGATAGCGTTAACAATTTAAATTGGTAAATGTACGCGAATTCCGAAAAATACGTTAGTACATGCCGAGGTTCGAACCTACGGACATCGAATTGATATTGCACCGGTCAAACCAATAGACCACCACTAGTTAATTGGATATCTATTGATAAACATCAGTTCTTACGTTCTGTTAGCTAGCACTGCATGTAGTTCGGTGAAACTGTAGAGCCCTTGCCAGATCAACAGTGTAGACAGTGCGAAAAAAAAAATAGTACTGCAGTGCTCGGCCGTGAGTAACTTATAAACGAGGCAAAGCGATTGGTCAGTGGTTAGCATGTTTGCATAGTCGCTTAACGTTGGTTAAAATCTTTGCAAATAAACTGGAGCTTTCGGTTGATGGAAACCATAGCCTCGTGATAAAGGTTTCTCTAACCGCGTCTGGCTAGTTACCAACATTAAGTTGAAATTCTTTTGTTTTTTTTTCAATGAATAACATTTCCTTATAAAAAATCTGTTACTTATTATCTATTATCAATACATATTATAAAACAAAGTCGTACGCCGCGTCTGTCTGTCTGGATGTTCTCGATAAACTCAAAAACTACTGAACGGACTGTAATACAGTCTTCACCAATAGATAGAGTCATACACGGAGAAGGTTTAGATATATAATTTGTTAATATTTTTTTGTAAATTGCTTGAAATATAATGATAATTGTTGAAAGAATCGGAAATAGTCAAGCCGAACAACGTTCGCCGGGCCTGCTAGTATATATATAAAGAGGAAAGATAAACCTGTTCAATATCTTTTTTCACTGTTTTTGAAGTAAAACTTCAGACGGCTTTGAAATTCTGATCCGCAACCTTTTTGCGTAACGAAGAATGATGGGGTAAAAAACACTGTATCGTGTGGAGTGTTGAAAACACCGGTTCTCGTTCGAACACCGAAATTAAGCAACGTCGGGTGCGGTCGGTACTTGGATGGGAATATCGCTTGACGTGTACATTTTATTGTATTTTTTGTTTAATTAAAATATTTCCCTGTAATACAAAAGATATACTTCTACCGTGTGTCGTTACGACACATCCTCCTATTTTCTTTATAGCTATTGACGAACTTTAGTCTTATTGTTATCTATAAAAGTATTTGTACACTTTTTGTCGATAAATCCTGAATAATATTAAAAAAAAAATCGAATTTCGACCTCCAGGGTTTTATATTTAAAAGCATTTCTCTTGTCCACAGCTCGAGTCAGACAACTGTAAATCCTATATAGATTGCCCGGTATCAACAACACGTGCCAGTCACAATACGAAAGAAATTAAATGTGAAGAAGAGAAACCATTTTTGTCGAGTAAGTAATTTATACCAGCAATCGCCCGTAATCATGTCTGTGTTTGTATCATCATAAATGCGTAGCTATGTCCGCAGTGTACAGTCAATTTACCGAAAATTGATGACAATACTAAAATGCATATATTTCAGGACTATAAGAATAGGTTATGGTAAGTTTATTTAAAAAAAACAATGAGTTTGTTATTACTTTTAAAAATTATTGTAAATCTAGTGCAGTTTAAGTTCAATTATCATTATATTTCAACCAATTTACAAAAAAAAACCTTGACAAGTTATATATTTAAATCTTCCCCGTGAATTACTCTATCTAATGGTGAAGACCGCATTACAATCTGTTCAGTAGTTTTTGAGTTTATCGCGAACATCCAAACAGACAGACAGACAGACGCGGCGGACGACTCTGTTTTATAATACGTAGTGATTAAACGAACTTGTTAAGTACTGTTTATAATTTGGAAAAGCTATCGAATTAAACACTTCAGAGATTTCAGCCGTGAGGAGAGTTATAAGGTTTGAAGTTCCTTTTGAAATTGATGTCGACATTTTTATATTATTTGCTCAGGGCAAAATTGATAATTTTGGCGGCCTTAACTATATATTATTGGAATAACACAGGGAAGTGTATTTGACATTGAATTAATTTCAGATGAGGTGAGTTCGTGCGGCGACAATAGTTTGGCTCGACTTCGGTGTATTGTTCAAGCTTTATCCAAGGAGATTGTTCAATGACGTTCCCTAGTTAATTATAGTAGATAAGATTTGTACATAACAATACTATTTTTCGTTAATAAAATAATTATGTTGTCGAGACAACACTGCGTTTTCGTTATTCTAAAACGCAATATTACAAAAAATCTACGCTATAGATCGCTTTTCTATTGTAAAACGAAGGGAAAAAATATATATCAAATGTGATTGGTTTGGTGATAGATTTAGTTAGATTAAGAATGCCTCAAAGTATATTAGTGTTATGGTTGAAAACTACTGTTTTAACCATAAACAGGGTAACGTTTATTTAAAATTATTGTACTGTATTGTAGAACAAACAAAATGGTTCGTTTCGATAACTTTTCACTACCTTCGTGATAAAAACTATTTTTCTGCTATATACCTATTATTAGATAAATTATTACTTTAATTTCCATATCTAGGTGTTATTGTCATGTAATAAAAAAATTACCTATAGTTGTATTACATAGATTAGTAATTCGGCACAGAGTATATAAATTATTATTGGGTTCTTACATACGAAATTAGAGTTTTATATGGAAAATGTAAAACTATTTTTTTTTTAATTAAATATATACTTATTCAATCGAAGTACGTACCTACCATTATTATTTATGAACTTTCGCCATTTTAAATGGAGTTCATTGATTTCATTGCTGAAAAAAATTGTTGACGCGAGAATCAATAAAATCTTTGAAGGGGGCTTGAATTTTTCCGCTACCACGATCACCTTTAATTCTTTGTTCCGTAGACCAACATTTCCAGAACAAAACGTTGGAACCAAAACCGTACCATAGGTACTGTTTGTTTTATTACCACAATGTTCAATGCTTAATGCAGTAGTAAAACGCAGCTGACATCAGCTGTCATGCGTCACATACTCGTCAAGTATTGGAGCGACAATATCGTGTGCGTGTACAAAACCGTTAGAACGCATAATCGATTCTCATCGCGTTATTTCCTCAAAGTGGCAACCCGATTCTCTATCGGTGTATCACAACAGGTGCTGGAGCAGTCCAAGGTACGTGGTGCATTGTATTTGCTAAACAGCCCTATTGAGTATTGAAGAACAACCATCGCAACGCCATTTTACCCAGAGTAGCCAGGCCACCAAGCTACGGTGTGAAGGCTACACCGCTCTCTTACAGTAGCTTCCCCATATACGTCATTAATACTTAGAGCTCTCTGTAACAGCAATGCTTTAAGATTTCCAAAAGAATGACGTTAAAGAAAAATCAAATGGTATGCAATAAGAAATAAATCACTACACTCATAAACACAAGCCTAAATTTGAATCTCAAACGCCAGATATTCGAGATAAATGTGGCCAATTTGACAAAACACCAATTTCACATGTAAGGACCCCTTAATTAATATGTATACTTTAAGATAATGCAACGAAATTTACAAAAATCTACATTATACTTTAGTTCTATAAAGACAGTGAATTTAATTTTGTATACCTAATACATTTCTTAACATAATTTATGAATAGAATGTAATATAATAACATCGCTTATTTAATAGTAAAACGTAGTTAGATTGTAAGGACATGTCGCTCATTATTTAATTTATCTTTGTATAGAAAAGTTTGTAACACTTTCCCAGTTTAACTACTCTAGGATACCGTAAAAGCGCTATTCTCGAAGGGTGATTCAAATACACTAAGTTTACTTTTTTTATTATTTTTGAACTGTCCTCCTTATTTTTGAAAACCCTCACATAAGAAATTTCATTTCAATAAGTCATATATCTAGGACATACTATTATATGTCACGGCAAGAGTCTAGCGTTTGAGTTACAGACCCAACCTATTTCAGGCGCTGGGATATATAGGTATAATTGAAGTGAATCTTCTTATGGGAGGGCTTTGAAATTCTGATCGGGGACCTTTCGGTGTGACGAAAAGTGATAGGAATAAACACTGTATCGAGTAGAGTATTAAAAACATTGGCTCTCGTGCAATCACTGAAGTTAAGTAACGTCGTGCGCCATCAGTAGTTGTATGGATGACCGCCTGGGAACACCACAGGACGTTGGGTTTTTGTTATATTTTTTTAATTAAAATGTTTTCCTATAATACAAAAGTTTCACTTCTGTCGTGTGTCTTTGAGAGACACCCTGTTTTCTATTATTAATATACATTTTTGGGTGACATAAACTGGAGCGCAAGTTGACTTTTGTACCCCGATGTCTAACATGTGTAAGACGGCCGTGGGTGTATACCCAGTAAATAGGCGTTGTAGAGTATCTGTACCGTAAGAAGTTTGTGATCACCAGACACATGGTGGCAAATCCAGTCACTCTTTGTCTTTATGTATAAAAAAATGCCTCACTTACTATTATATGTATATTCTAGTGTAGCTTAATGTTAATCAGGTAACTATAGAATTAAGTTAATTTTCTAAGTAATGTCTAAGTATTATTTTTTAGAAGAGAAATGTAAATTTTGTAATGAAAATATTGTAAATAAAAACTGTAAGTTATGATTAAGAGTTTTTTTTAATGTTAGATACCTTTTCTATCGCCAAATTATAAAGAACAGGACGCAGTACAAGACTGACAGGTGGGCAATAGTAAAACGCAATGCAAAATTGGTTTGGATACCTTCAGAATATTACTGGTGATAAAAATAAACCGTCTGATTGTAACATTCTCCATTTGTTACAATTATAGCCGTCCCGCTAAAAGATAAATTATTATCAAGTAATGCTACTAACAATTTCCCGCGGCGTCGCATGTGTTTTCTATGGAGTAATTATTTTCGACTCTTTATTTTACATTTAAAATATTAATAAAATAATGAGCGAGAAACGCCAAATTTTCATACGTATTTTCATTCTCTTATTCACCATCGTAGGGGTTGAATATTAAAAAATCTCAACGTACTTTGTTACACCAACAGTGTAAAAGGAACCCGTATGCCAATTTTTCCGGCCCTAGCACCAGTCGTTCGGACCGGGCTGTGCGTTGTTATTTCGGATAGTTATTCTTTTATAGATGGCCCAACTGATTAACCAGGGCACTATTTATGCTGCACTGACAGTATGAATCATATTTCAAATATGTCAAATCGGGTTGCGAAATCAATATTTATTTCAAAATTTATATTGGAAAAATGATTTTCAATTTTAAAGCGTAACTTTTTTTACATCGTCTCATATGTATTCGTCCATCTATCGGATGTCGCATTACAGCCGACAGCGGAGTAGGGGTAAAGTGAAAGGTGCTCGGCAGAGTAGCCAAGGCCAAAAAGGCGGCGCGCATAGCTTAATTCAAAAGTTTCACTTGGATCGCGGTTCCATAAAACCAAACAATTTTGAGGTTATGTATAATATTGCTTATTTTTTCATTACAGTCGCTAGGCCAAACTAAATGAAGTAATCCAGTGCATAATCGAGATCACTAACAGATCAATAAGAGAAAACTAAATGTAATAAATAAGTATGTTTACATACATATTGACAACGTAGTTCGATTTCTCATTGTTTTAACTATCGGTGCAGCATGAACAATACCCTGATTATTCACTTAAACTATAACATGTAAAAGTTGATGGCAGTAAATAATGATGGGCTAATTTTAAAATACAAGATCTTACCTAATGGACCACAAAACAAAACCAGGATATAAGTCTTTGGATAAATTTTACGCCTGGTATTTCTAATTTATATTAATTTCAAATAATTATTGGATTGTAAATGACTATACTAACGGTATACTTAGCGTCATGGGAGATAGGACCTTCGGCAAATTCATCGAATGAGTTCTTCCCTCAATATAAAAATGTGTTGCTACAATAAACGCGTCTGTCATATAAACGGGGAAATTTTCTTACTATATATCAGATGCCTTCTAAATCTATCTTATCAATACGTTCGAATTATACATTTTAAGGCTTCAAAACCTTGACGACAGCTTTACCGCGATTGTAGACTAGCGCCGAAATGATAACCCGCTTAACAAGGGTGCCTAAGCGACCGAACCTCGATTTGCGCTATTACCTTGCATGCAAATTCCGCGAATAAGAATCTAACAAGTACCCAAGGGAGTTAACGTTAACGCGTTAAATGTAAAATACATTTGTGAATGTATTTTAGACATTTTTAGCTAAGTCTCATTAGTAAAAAAAATAGAGTACTATTATCTGGAGTAT
The DNA here is from genome assembly GCA_035772565.1 of Antheraea assamensis. Lineage (NCBI taxonomy): Eukaryota > Metazoa > Arthropoda > Insecta > Lepidoptera > Saturniidae > Antheraea > Antheraea assamensis. Next base: position 1,351,882 of record JAQQSE010000107.1, read on the forward strand.
ATATACATCAACGCGAGTGAAACCGCGAGGGAAAAACTACTAAGATATAAATCTAACTATTAACAACAAACTTTTTTATAGGTTAGGTTTTAGCGGAGGTTAGTGGCAACTGCCGGAACATACCTCTCTGAGTTTGGCGACAGATTTTTAACTTGAGCCTGGTGTACCTAGACAGGCGAGCTTGTTTTATTTTATTGTAAACTTTTAGGAATACTTGCAGATAAACAAAACAATGAAATAAAGTATATTAAACATAGATGAAGGCCTGAAAAACCATGTCAGGTTTTCCTTCATCGGGCGTTTCGGCTCGTTCGAAAATATTTGAACCTACGTCGATCGAAGAGGTGTCCAATAATACTAACGACTGAACCATCATCGCTTCTATATAGTAATAGTCTATATTTATTTAATGTGGCAGATAACTACGCAGATATTATAAAATCGCTACCATAATGCCCTAGTTTCATCACACTTTTTTTTCCTTCATCAAAAAATCTGATTTATTCTAAGACTTGACCACAATCGACACTTTAAAGTGTAACTTGTCTTTAACTGAGATTATCGATCATAAGTGTGCCTTTAAATTAGTCATCTTAATAGCTAGATCGCAAATAGAATAGCGAGCGCCGTGGGGCGTGGTTTGGCATGCGCGTGCTGCCCGCCCATACGCGATACGATTTGGCGACGTAACTTCCTGACTACGCCACACCTATATATCTGTGAATTTATCAAAATCTTAGATTTGAAGTACCAGTTTTTTGTGTATACAACCAATGGAGAGATGGTTTGGGCAATGATTTTTTCCAAAAAATCCAAAATACTTTATTATATTTAGGCCCCAAGAAGGCGTTTATGAACGTCAAAATTACCGCCGCTTCGAAAAACAACCGAGTCATCGAAAAAACCGGTAAGAAACTCGATCGGGTTTAGCTTTTAACATATATAGATATATATTTAAGATACATAACACGTTACAATAGTTTTTAGTGGATGCACAGAGAGAAATCAATTCCAGACATCACCATCGTTCACATATTGATCTACTCTATAATAACCCTTTGACACCAAAATCAAACACTGTGGCGCTTAAACTTACAGTCCGGAAAATCGGTAATATGGTTTAGGAGTTTGTTATAAAACCTAACACTATTACCTAAGAAACTGTTACTGGTTTTACTGAGTCGGAAACATGAGACGACCAGTTTGTCACAGGTTTTAGTATTTATTTTCTTATTGATAACATCAAAACTTGTCATCATCTGCTTTTACACAACACGTTTATTCCCGCTCGAAAACGCTTTCACGCAAGAAAGGGCGACGTATAAAACAAATGGTAACAATCACAGTAACATTTTTTTCTGGATGAGACGTACTCCGTGACGTTTTCTTTGCACCCCTGACGTCTAAGCAAAAATTCATAATAATCGGTCAAGTAGTTAAGGCATGAAAGCGTAACAAATAAATTCATATTCATTGATGGAAATATACATTTGTTTTCCCTGCGAACTTTCTTCTGACACAGGTCAGACATTTTATAGCGTGGGAAAGATAGGCGGTATGGGCTTCTTTGGTCTAAATTTGGTTGGGCAGTAGCGATTATAGATGCAGCCTATGTAGATAGGTTTTCATACTAAGTAACGACAACAAAACAAAGTAAGATAAATGCATACTTTGTGACCCATCTAGTTTATATTTAAAAACTTTATATATAATGTCGGCATCACTTTTAGTTGCCTATGTATTACCTATACTACACGTAAAGAGCGTTTCTATTTATTTATTTAGTTTTTATAGTGGCGGACTACAGATTCTCAAACTTTTCTGTCACCTACCATGTCCCCTATAGTGTCACTAGTCAATATATGTCTTAGTTCAAATTCCAGATCAGTTTTCCTTCGAAAGTATTTTTCGCAGTTAAATAGCACGTGGGCTGCAGCCTGCCCGGTATGTATTTTAAACTACATGCAACTCCGTATTATAAAGCAAAGTTGTTTAAACAGTTATAGCACTATGTTATTACATTGACTCATACGAATCCGGGACAGGTGGCTAGTGGTTTATGAAAATGTCCCACCACAACACAAAAAGCTCAGGAAATCTTAAGACAACGCGAAGTAACAATAGAAGCGATTCGATTACGAAGCCATGATGGCTCAATTGGTAGTGTGTTAGGTACATACCGTCGAAGGACGTAGGTTCGAACCCTAACAACCGACTCGGAGCTTTCGATGTAGGAAAACATCGTAGTGAAACCATACCATGTGGTGGTAGGACTTTATCAAAGTCCGCCGCCCGCTAGCTACTACCCTCAAGTTGAAAATCTGTCGCCAAGCACCTGTTGCTGTGTTCCGGCAGCTGCGCTTCAGAGCCAGTATCCCTCTAGGTTTAGCGTGACTACAATCTTAGACCACATCATCATTAACATCAGATGAGATTGTGGTCAAACGGTAACCTATAAAGTATAAAAAAAGAAAGGTAACAATAAAACACAGAAATTGTTTAAAAAAACATTATTAATCAAAAATGTAACATTTTACAAAAATAATTATATTTACACGTATATAATATTGAAATATGTATATCAATAAAACTACGTACAGTCAGCGAAACACTTTATATCAATAACTAACTACATACACTAATAAGTTTTACATGACAGTGGTTCTCAAACTTATAACGGCACGCCTCTTTTTAAAATACCAATTAATTTACAACTATTTTAAATAAAGCATACCCAATATCATAAACTATAAATAAAGCTATTTTACTATTAGTTTTCACCGGCGGTTCTGTTTCCTTTGCAAGCGTTGGGAATATTTTGAAGTGAAATTGCTTACGATTCATTAGGGAAATATTTTCGTTACGCGTGACGCGTTAAACGTTATGCGTAAATATGAATGAATGTCTCTCTGGGTCTGGCAGTATACAAAAATTTGTAAATGTATATTTAAGTATTTATACTATGGGACTTGTAGTCCGGCGAAACTGTAGAGGCCTTGCCAGATCAACAGTGTAGTCAGTTCGAATAAAAAAAAAACTATGGGACTTCGTAAAGTATATAGTTTATGAGCATTCTCATGTATCATTTAATATTTATATGCTACAGACATTTCATTTCCTCCGTGTGTAAACACTGATATACACGTAACTTAACTTTGTCCCCATAGGTGACACTTGAAGTTATAATTCAGATGTATTTATTGCAAATCATTGAACAAATTTCTATTGAAAATTATATCTATTTTGATATAGCAACCTACAATATTAATTACTGATAATATCAATTTGTAGGTGTGTCCTACTTTTTATTCCAAGACATCTTCCCAAAGGAAAATACGAGATTAATTGCCACTTTAGTTCACTAGGGACTGACGATTTCAAGCGTCCATAAATCGATATTTGTTTCTTTTTTTATATTACGGGTATACTCTAAAATTTCTCGAGACATTCATACGATATCTTCACATACTTTTAGTATAAATAATGAAATACAAATGACTAAAAGTTAAAATTTAAAAAGTATGTTATCTTGTGTATCTAGCTATACAAATACAATTTTATCAGACAGTTATTTCATTCCACTCCACTAAATTAGGCTACCACGGTTATAAAGTATAACCTTTGTTCTTTTATCAATTAATCTTTAAACATTGCCTACTTTTAGGAACTTTTACTTTATCAAATTCGCAAAAGGGGCTTACGGACGGACAGTTTAAGAAACACTGTTATATAATTTTTATTTTTTACATGATGGCCATATATTAACTAATACTAAATTAAGTTTCGTTTTAAAATATTAATGAATAAAAAATACATTTACATCCTTGACGTGCGAAAGAGAGAACAAATGCGATATATTATTAGGTAAATTTTAAAAGTATGTTAGGGTAATATTTTTATGTGAGTTTTATATTTATATAATGATGTTCCTCTAAGATCCAAGATTTACAAATAATATACATATAACATATCATCATCGTTATACATTCAGGGGGTAAGCATCACGTAAACATTATAGTGTAAATTTCGATATTACTTTTTCCTTTAACATCCTAGACACTTGGTCCTTATCTAAAAAAATATTACGATGTCTACATTTAATATGGAGTTATTAAAATACAAAAAAGCTATGATTTTTATAAGTATTACCTGAAGTGAGTTCGCGCGTGTATTTGTATTTTCAGCCAGTGGCGAATTGAGCAAGCGGTGTGGTACGTATAACAACCCAGTCAAAGTCGCGGTTATAAGCTAGCAATAAATAGCAGAAATAATCGATTGTAAGAACAACAACCAATACGATATAATCGAAAGTACTTCGATTATTAAAAAAAATACTACTGGTTCACGACATCATACAATTAGATATTGTGTTGCTAAAATAACTGAGAGATATATAAAATCGTGAAAATTGATTATATCAAATTTATTTTTTTTAAAAGTATATGAAAATAATGTAAACTTTTTCTAAAGGAATAATAAATGCGTCTGCATATAAGAAACACTATATGGATAAGTGGCATACACGCACTCTTCGTCTCTTTCTCTCTCTCTCTCTCACGAAATTTCTTTTCATAATCAATATTGCCTTAAGTTAACGACTTTACAATATACTTAAGAAGCAGATCGATTCTTCATTAAACTTCTGAATATCCTTACCATCCCATTAAACACGTGATTAACAAAAAGGTATTCTTTACAATGATTGCTACTTTGTAAAGTCCCTGATAAGTGGGACATTAATGACGCGTTGACATATTTCAAACATAACCATTTATATTGGAAAATTATTTAATAGTATGATGATAGCAATAAAATTAAAGTTATAGAAAAAACTATTGGATCGTAGAGGAATATATTTAAAAAAAGTTAATGTAAAATGTATTTCATTTTATTATTACGTATTAAATAAGCCCAAATATACAAATATATGGCAAATCACAGGTTATCGGTTTCTTAGAAAAAGCATAATTTATTTATATATATATTTATTTATTTCATAATTATGTGACAGGTTTAGAACCATTGCCCAAGCCTGGTGAGGACGATATTGAATATAAGACACAATGTGATTTATCACCGTGATATATAACATTATTTTTAGCGGGTTGGAAAATAACAATGCTATGGGAATAAATAAAAGTAACGCTAAAATTGTAGCGTTGCCAACATGTTTTTTTCAATTTAACCTACTAATGTAAAAACGTTAGTCTATTATCAATTTTTTTTTTCATCGTAAGGAAATATGTTTACATTTTAATAGTTGCATGAAAAAGTAGCTGAGGTAAATTTGCACAGCATGCTAACTTGAATATTTCTCTAATTACGTGTTTTGCAAGAAAAAACCGATAACAGAAATCACTTGATATCCGTTACATAATTACAAATTCAGATTATTTACATATCTTAACAGGGCCTTAGTAAAAATAAACAACATTGTTGCGTCTGTAAACATAATACTAAAGTCTTTCAATGCGTAAATCATATCAGTGTACGTTACAGCTTGAATAACCGAACTGGCATTTAGAAGCGAAAATAGAAAAATTAAATACATTTGTATTACGTTGTTTGTTTGACAACAATGATTTTATATTTTATATTGATTTTATTGTAATTAAAAAAATCTAAAACATAATTAACGTCCATATTTACAAATATCGTTGGCGTGGTCGTGTGGGTTTTACATTAGACTTTTAAAAACATGTCACAATCAATAAGCAATATCCAATTATGAAATGGTCCTCCTGCATCTTATTATATGTATAGTACGTAGAGCCTATAACAGCATTCTCATGTAATCAATATTTCTATTTCACGGCAACAACTTATTTCATCTTTATTAATAGCGATCTTTTTTATATATATATTTTTTGCAATAGTATTATCGTCAGTATCCGATTTATGTCTAATAAACTTTTTAGAATTTTTAAATAACTTCTGTTCAATTTTATCATTCTTGCTTAGCTCCTATGGACATATGTACCGCCCATTATTATCTGAAAAATCCTCTATCTGCTAATAAAAGCTTATCAAAATCGGTTCAACCGTTACAGAAATTAGCTTGGACAGACAACAAACACTAGGATTTTATTTATTTATATATATATATATATATATATACATAGATTTTATACCAAACTCAACCGTGCATTGATTAGTATCAAGCTCATATTTTGAAACTAATCGTCAGTAGTTAACTGTATTATTACCAATGGAAAAATAACCATTAAGCTTATTTAAAGTAAGTTATTTACACTGTTACGACGCTTATTTTTCTTTTGTTTTTCATAATACCGAATTTATAATTATGAGAAATTATTTCACTTACAGATGATTTGTATTCGCCGTGCCTCGCTACGACTCACGTGTTATAATTAACGATCACTAAAAATAGCAGGTCGTGATATATCACTTGTGATATAACAGTGACAGAAAAAGTAACACTATGTTGATTACAGTTCATATAGCTACAGTTTTCGTACCTAGTTTGAGCAACACTATTGAGTGGAAGTAACTAAAGTCAAGGACGGAGAAGGTCAAAGTCTATGTTGTTGCTGCGGCATCGGTTACTTACATTGCTTGTGTGGTAACAAAATTAGCGGATTAATCACCATTCGCCAGTCGAATAAATCGTATAGTTAGTCTAAAAACATCGACTACGTCGTGTCATTAACAAGAAATTAAAGACGTTTGGTATTTAATTATACCAGAATTGACGACAATCTTTCACACATTACGTTTTACTGAAATATTTTTTTATCACTGTGACTTCACCAAATCAATATGCAGTCTTTATTTGTCGATAATTATTGTTATATCGTGGTTTATATTTATCAATCATTTAGGCTTTAAAGTACATTACATATTAAGCGTAGGCTCTTTGTGACTCGAATAAAATAGACCACGTATTTGTTAATGTTTAAAAAAAAAATTAGGTTATATAAAATGATCATAACTCTATTCGGCTTTAGAAAAATTAACTGTGAAAATACATAAAATAGTTCAAATACATACGTAGTGTAAGTACCATAACAATAAAAAAATGATAAAGGGGGACTATAATAAAAAGAAAAAAATAAATAAAATACCAATATTAGTTAAAAAAAAAAACACGTACTCATATGATCCTGTCGTTTGAACATGTTAAAATAACTTTAAAAAAATCTAGAAGTATCATCATGCACCACAACTACAAAGTAGTTCTGACATAACTTCTATCACGTTCTCGATGAACTTAAAATTCGAAATGTCCTGTTTTTATTTTTCAAATTTCAACAAAATTTGTATATTTATTATATATACCTACTTTTTAAATTTTACTTTTACTCGCCAGCGCTTCATAGCATCGAAGAGTTTGTGATACGTCTTCTTCTTGCTTCTTTTCGTAGTGCCGTCAAATATAGCGGACGAAACCGATTTCACCTAATGGAAGCATCTCTTCGTAGAGTAATAATAATCGTGTAAAAATTTGATGAGATAACTACAAATAATATCACTTCTATTGAGCCGGGAACATCACGCGTTACCTAATATTTCGCTGAAACAAGGAAAACAATTTTTTGAGCATGACATAAAAAGTCGATAGTAATTTGTTATTTATGTATAAATACTAATGTTATAAACGCGAATATGAATCTGTATTTTTGTTAGTGTGTTTGTTACATTTTCACGCCCTTAGACTCGATATTTATGAGATTTCATATAAACATGTAGTAAGGGACACAGAAAAACACTATTCCCGATGGGGTTGGTCAAGTTTACATTAATGCACGCAAAGCCACGGGCAAAAGTTGCTACGTTTATAAATTCACACGCTGGTCACAATTTTGAACTAAATACAAAGGACCTCATTATATCTCGTTAATTACAAAATTATTATGATAAATGTATAGAATACAGTAACATACAAAAATCAGTGTAAAATCGAGTATATTGACCACGTTGAGTCTTATCGCTTGCACTGATCGATCAGTGTATATCTAATGGTAAGTAGATCCTCGACTAAGTCTTATACCACCTCCACACGCATCATCATAAGCCTGACACAGTGACCGCTTTTACTTTGTCGCGTTTCGCCATCAGCCGAGATATATTCAGTTGCGAACGCTTGCAGGGCGGCATGACGATGATGATCACTGTCGTTCATGGATCGTATTATATTTTGCCATCAGGTCGTACTGTGAATTCACAAATGAAACTTGAAAAAATAATTGTAATTTTGTCGAAACTGCGTGTTTTTTCTTAGGGGTCGTTCATAACATACGTTCGCTTTTATGATTGGGAGAAGGGGAGACGAAGGGTGAGGGGAGGAGTGTTACTGTGATAAGATGTCACGGGGGAAGGAAGGTCAGGAGTATGTTTCTAAGGAAACGTCACGTTTGCAGCTCACTAAGCAACTTTGCATATTTTTCTTTTAATTTTGTTCAATCTTACGATACAAAGGCTTCGCTTATATATGTGCAAGCATACATAAATATTAATACGTCCACCATAAGGGCTTCATAATTTGACATATTTGCTCATGTTTTGTTTTTAAAGTGAAATTTCTTATGGCAAGGGTAGGGAAAATTTTTCGTCACGCGTTACGCATTAAACGTAAAGTAAGCATGTATTTGTGTGTATGTATGAGTATCTTTCTACGTCTAGTAGCATATAGTTTATGAGTATTCTCATATATATAAGCCAAACAAATTTCACTTCCTTCACGTGTTCACACTGATACAGTAATTGAACTATTTTTTCCAAATTGTCGAAGTTTGTGTTATATTTCTGCCATATATCATTGCTGGGCTAGTATGGATGGGATGGCTGGTCTGAAAAGGTAAAATTATGTGTGACGTATTTTATGAACGGCCCCTTATACCTGTCTGTATTTATTTATATGTATTTATGTCTGTATGCGAAACAATTATCGTATAGCAGTGCGACTAACTTGGTCAGTTCCCGCGTTGTGATTGGACCCCCGATACCGCTTCTTGATCTGGACCGGCTCAACTGAGCTCTCCGTTCAGCTATAAAAACAAAATATGTCATTAAAAAAAAACATTTCCAGGCATTAAGACCACCATTCTCAGTCATGGTCAAGCAAGGTCGAGATTTGACCAAAATAATAGAACAACAGCTCAGATAAAAAAAAATACTGCATTTTATTTTCTATTTTAATAATAATAACTGGAACTGTATCTTTGTCCACATAAAAAAATGTCGCAGAGGATATTCTATAAATCAAAATAGTACTGAAACAAAATACGCCTCAGTGTGTTTAGAGACTAGATAGAACGCTATTAGATAACGTTGGAAACAAATTTATTGATTACAAAAAACTTGAAATATCAAACATTTACAGCTAACAATCTAGTTCCAGAAACCAACGGATAGATGGCATTTAAAACAAATCTGACGATTTCCTATATAATAATCAATCAACTGCCTTCGAACATGCTGGAAGCAGTCTAACACTACAAGAACACAACATCGAAAGCTCATAGGATAAAAATAACGTGTTATTAAAAAAATTAGTATACATCGATAAACGTATATAAAAATTCATGAACTTGTCTGTATGTTTGTAAATGTGGCGAGCCGTCTCGTCTCGTCCGTAGACTACGTACGCCACATTGCAGTGCCCGTTTCGATTCTGTGTCAGTTAATAAGAAGTATTGGAAGTGGACTTTAAAGACCTAATTATCTGTATGGCAGAAGAATCATAACTTGCTTGCATAGCTTGCTTTCATAGCTTGTAACACTTATGAATATTTTAGAAAAAGTATAATAATATATTTGGAACTTATTGAAGTTAAAACTTAATTATGAACATTGAAGGATTAACGACAGCGATCGTCACCCTCGGATCGGTGACACACTGTATCGTGTACATTCGGCTCAAGACGTCACTAACCACGTCCACTATCTGACAACGAGTGCATCGTTATTTTATATTATGTTTAAGTTTCGACTTCTATTGTGTGGTCATAAACAACCACCTTTTTTGTATTTTCTTTAAGCAAATGCTACGAAATCTATGTTTTTGGTGCATTATATTTATTTTATGTGGTTTCTCCAGATTTGCTATCTTATTCTCCAACAAAAATTATATCACCTATCATTTGACCGCGCAGGATTAATCCATGTCTAACTTGTTTTTTTTTTTCTCAACTCAGTTAATCTATTGTATACCAGGTGATGATGGAATCGAAATGGTAACCGTTCAACCCAATCATCCTGGATCATTTTCTGAACCCTATCAGGATTATGTTGGAAACGTGTTTACAAACAAGCTTCGAGTAACTTCTTTAATAATCTCACAGGTAAACGTATATGCGAATAAAAAATGAAAAAAAAATAATATTCATCGATAATAATTTCATAGCTATACACAATAGAACACTAGAAACGGAACATACGAAAACAATTATCTAGGGGGAAAACAACTACAATAGTGCTGTACTAATGTATATATCGATAAAAACAGTAGCAGGTGATTTTATCGATAACGCGACTAGTTTTGGTGCTCACGTGTATAAACACATACCTTCGAGACGGTGCAATATTGCATGTACTAATCCCTCCTCATCGTTAAGATCCTCTACATAATGGGTGCGTGTGAAATGATGAATATAAATCGTACAAATTAATCGATTATAATCGATATTTTATATTTCCATAGATTATTATCTATGGATTTATTATCCATTTAGATTATTATCTATGGTCGATGTTAGCCGTTCATCGATACATTCGTCCTATGTTTTACATATATAAATAGTCAGAGGAAAATTTGTAAACAACATTTCCTTCGCTGTTTCTCAACCGATTTTCTCTATTATTCTCTTGTTTAGTAGACATCGATGAGTTTTACTGTTAGCCATATATTTTATTAAATTTGGTTTTTGTTCTTAACATTCCAACTAGATCAGTTTCTATAACATTATGATTGAAATTAGGTCATCGGACGAACACAGGCAGAGAGATAACAGTTGACGAAGATAACAACATCTTCCTTCTCTGTTTCTCAGCCAATTTTCTTTATCTTTGCTTGTTTTGTAAATACTTTAGTGTCTGTCAGCAATTTAAAAACCTTGAAAAAATTGTTTTTTTTTTTTGCTTAACGTAACAACAATGTATGTTGCATGACGGTGAAGGAAATATGAATAAATTTTATTCACGCACAAATAGCTATATATGGAATTTTTTCGGTATACGTTATCGCCGATACGGTCAGTGTTTGTCTTCTCCTCGGGAAGAGTAATTCAGCCTGGTAGTGGGCAATCAAATACCGAGCAGTTTCAAATGAGATGATAATCGCGTCCGAACCAACTTCATAGATATTGTTATCTTTTATTGTACACATCTGAAACCCACGACTTCGACTACGCTATTTATTATCTCTTAACAATGTACTTTATGTAGAGAGGAAATCAAATAAGTAGCACACCGCTTGCCCCACTTCTACAGGATAATAAATCACAAATTACTAACGCGTAGTGCTTATAGTAGTTTCTTAAAACTTTAATGTATTTATATTAAATTAACCTATCGTGATAATTATTTTTTTGATTAAGACAAAGTGTAAAGACACCAAAAAATTGTGTTTATCTGTTTTTTCGTGATGCGCACGCAACTGCAGACCTTTATTATTTCATTTATATACATTTAAAATTAAAGAATTGATCTTGGCCTTTTAACAGTTATCTTCTCATTTGAAACGCTTAGTACTGAGTATATATAATAAAAAAAATGAGATATAGTGACGAATGTAGCGTCTACCAATGTGATGGTATACATAATTGTATTTTAGCGTAATTGAATGTTAATTAAAGAAGTGACGATTACCTCCAGCGACACGAGGATTCGCCTTTTTCCTCGGCCTCTCTCTACTAAACGCCGATCCACTCTGTAAAGCCTCCATTAAGCTGTAAACAATAAAACACGTTTTCACATATACATAACTATATATAAAGATATCTGAGTAATTCTATTAATATTATAGAAGAAAAAGTTATCTGACTAATCCTATTAATATTATAGCAGAGAAAGTTATATGACTAATCCTATTAATATTATGGAGAAGAAAGTTATCTGACTAATTCTATTAATATTATAGCAGAGAAAGTTATCTGACTAATTCTATTAATATTATAGCAGAGAAAGTTATCTGACTAATCCTATTAATATTATGGAGAAGAAAGTTATCTGACTAATTCTATTAATATTATAGCAGAGAAAGTTATCTGACTAATCCTATTAATATTATGGAGAATAAAGTTATCTGACTAATTCTATTAATATTATAGCAGAGAAAGTTATCTGACTAATCCTATTAATATTATGGAGAAGAAAGTTATCTGACTAATTCTATTAATATTATAGCAGAGAAAGTTATCTGACTAATCCTATTAATATTATGGAGAAGAAAGTTATCTGACTAATTCTATTAATATTATAGCAGAGAAAGTTATCTGACTAATCCTATTAATATTATGGAGAAGAAAGTTATCTGACTAATTCTATTAATATTATAGCAGAGAAAGTTATCTGACTAATCCTATTAATATTATGGAGAAGAAAGTTATCTGACTAATTCAATTAATATTATAGCAGAGAAAGTTATCTGACTAATCCTATTAATATTATGGAGAAGAAAGTTATCTGACTAATTCTATTAATATTATAGCAGAGAAAGTTATCTGACTAATCCTATTAATATTATGGAGAAGAAAGTTATCTGACTAATTCTATTAATATTATAGCAGAGAAAGTTATCTGACTAATCCTATTAATATTATGGAGAAGAAAGTTATCTGACTAATTCTATTAATATTATAGCAGAGAAAGTTATCTGACTAATCCTATTAATATTATGGAGAAAAAAGTTATCTGACTAATTCTATTAATATTATAGCAGAGAAAGTTTGCGAAGATGGATGGATGCTTGATATTCTGTCATGCCAATACTAATTACCGGATTTTAATTAAACTTTGCAATAATATAGCTTATGTATTAGAATAACACACAGGATATATTTTATAAAGTTATTGTTTAAATTAGCTAAAATATAGCGGAAGTCTTAACAAGAAATTAAAAATAAAAGTGAATTCCTTCGAATAAATGACGTTTGTCGTCTAGAAATTTCCACGCTGCGTTTTTATAAGTACACGAAAGAGCGTCTCAAGCTAATACCATTTTAGTGTATCGGAACGAATACTATGAGAAACAAAAGGACGAACTTTTCAAGTCGACTGCGATTACAGCATTATAAGGTGCAACTGTGACTGTAGTGTAATTCTCTAAGACTGAGTCTACTCGATCGTTATCTGTATGAGTATGAATTTTTTTTTCCAATGCCAACTATATCTGACTACGATACGTGAGTAACAATGACGCAGGAAGGACTCGTGTGTGTCTGTAGAGAGTCGTTACCTGTCCATGACGCCCTCCTGAGCGCTCTCCATGTCGACGAACTGCTTGTACCGGTGCTGGCGGTCGCGCCGGTCACGCTCAGCCGCAGCACGCGCCTCCCGCGCGCGCCGAGCCCGCTCCTCGGTCTCCCGCGCTACCACCACCTCCTGGTGTGCCGCCTGGAAACATCGACCACAACGCTCAAACACCCTTTAAACAACGTGAATCTCTGCGCGAAACGGATGGACATACCAATTAGGCTAAAGAGTGACCAGGAAAGAAATATATAAACGAAATGAGACAGACAAAGACAATTATATTTACCAATATATATTAAAGCTAGCACGTTCATAGTAGTCTCTTTTTTTCTTACATCGACAAATTAATAATCTTTGTTGAATATTATTACTGCTATTACCAAGTGGGTGATGTTACTACATGCGTTTTATGATGATCAAGATGGTGGATCTCTCTTGTTGATTTAGGCCAACTTAAGCATTACATTGGGCCAACGTGAAGCTCAAACGAGACCAACGTGAATCTCACATTAGTCACACACAGTTAATCTTCAACTGCACATTACGCTAACGTCAAAGTCATACAAGACCAACGAGAAAATGTCACACTAGGCCAACGTGAAGCTCACACTAGACCATCTTCAACCTCGCATTAGACCAACATAAAAGGGGAGGGAAAATAAATTCGGCCTCATTTCGTAGCGAACTCAATTTCATAATAGGTAATTTTCAAGCACGCACTGGGCCAACTTTAAGCATACGCTACGTCAATTGCGAATTATTTCTATCTAAGTCTTGGTTACCATGACTTAATTATTGGTGATGGTTTAAGCAATGTAAATAACTAATATTTTCTTCAATGTGATACTAACCAAGAATGAGTCCTTGAACGTCTTGATATCAGAGAAGAACTCCTCGAGAGTATACTTGTGCGGGTCGAAGACGTAATACTCTGCCAGTTCGGAGTATAGAGCTTCCATCTTGCGGAACATTGAGTGGAGGAGATCACACTGTTCGCGGGCGTCTTTCGCAAACACCTGTTTCACTTTAGTTAAGGACTATTCATTATGCAATAATCGTTGTCCGAGACTTCGTTCTTTTCATCAGCATCATCGACAGTCTGTAAGAAACCCACTGTAGCGCCATAGGTATCTTCCTTAAGGAAGCTATGGACATAGGAACCACGATAGCCCACGACGTACTAGTGATTTTTAACACCGAGAAATTCAGTTCTATATTGTTCCCACACACGGTGATACAACAAGATAATTCTTCAGGATTGCACGCGATGTTTTCCTTCACCGTGAGCCGATAGTATTACCTATTTAAATTAATAAATAGTACGCTAATTACGAAAAATCCGTTGGTACAAGCCCGGGGTTTTAAGCCTGCGGCCATCGGATTGATAATCCACCGGTCTAACCACTACACTGCCACGACTATTTTTTCAAAATGTTTCTTTTTTTATTTCGTAGTTTAATTACAACCTACAACAGATAAGAGTTAGATATCGACAAAAAATCGCGACGTCTGGCATTCTCTGAAGGAGGCCTTAACCCGAGAAGGAGAACACGAAATCCAAAATATGCTATACTAGTTTTTACAGGTGGCTTCATGCGCGTTATATTTGTTAAATTTTGCATACACGTTGTCAGAGGTACAGAAAAGGAGTACCTTTTGTCCAAAAGTGTAAAATAAGGCGAGCAAAACCGTAAGTTAAAGATTGTATTATCTAATTTTTAAATTTGAAACAATCTATAAAGGATACACTCATTGTATCGTGGAACAGGTCATCAGGCGATTGCGGAACCCTGGAGTTATTCAGGTCCGTCTCCAGAGCTCTGATGTCATTCTCCATTTTCTTCAGCGCTTTCTGGAGATTCTCCATCGAGACGCGAGCAGCTCTGTAATGAATAATAAAATTATTATTTCACCGATGATTGCTCCGGGATCAGCGAGATCGGAAACCGCGCGAAGGATGTAGGTATGAATACTTGCGAATGAGCGAGAGCTTTCAGTGAAGGAAACCATCGTGATGCATGTGAGCATGGTGGCGGGGCTTTCTCTAAGTCCACCGCGACTACCTACGAAGCTCAAGTTGAAATCGGTCACCTAGTATCTAAATGTGTGTTGCCAGGTGGATGGGGTCCAAGTTAAGCGTGTTTATAATGTATATTTTAATATATATAAATCTCCTGTCACGATGTTTGTCCGCGATGGACACCTAAACCACTGAACCGATTTTAATAAAATTTTGCACACTGTGTGCAGTTTGATCCAACTTGAAAGATAGAATAGTTTATACCTCAATTTATAATCGAAATATTATTTTATTGCGAATTATTTGTTTATTAACAAAGAGTCATGATTATCTCAGTTAGTTCGATAAGATTCTAACAGATGGCGGTATAAAGTAATTCGTTGACTAGATTGACGTCCGTGCAAAGCCGGACCTGGCAGCTAGTAATATAATATATTTTGAATTTGTAATAAACATCTCATCTCAAAATTACAAGGAGGATTATTTTGAGAGGTACTAAAACATATCACTATATAGAGAAAGTAACAAAAAAAGTGTACCTAAATCTATTTGCTTAATGCTTAAAATCAGTTATATAATTTGGCAATTTTAATACTTTGTTTTAGTACTTTAGGTGTAACTCAATGAATTTTCTTTTTCTATTTCTGTAACATATATAAATATCGCGGTTTCACTCGTAGACATAAGTTATTTTTGTAAATCGTAACTCACCTGTCGATGTGAGGCATTTCCTCGGCGAATGCGAGCGCGTCCGGAAACTTATTCTCAATAGTTTCCACCAAATAATGTAACAGCGTATGTTTATTCTCCAAATCTTTCGTCGATGTTAACTGAAATAATGCATTTATGAAAGTGAAAACCTCTTCAGCTTCGTTGTGTTTAAAAAGAGACAAACAGATACACATATAGAGTTTAAAGTGCGAGAGAATGAGACAGAAAGCATTAACGTTTATGTGAATATTTTATCATTATTTTAACGTTTCACTTCTACAGCATGTGAACTGCACATATTGTTTTAGTTATAATTCTGAATATATATCAAGAAATAAAACACATATTAAAATATACTTGGTGATCACGGAAATTTTATCGACCCGAAAAATACTTTGTTTTTTGTCCCAACACGACCAAGTCGACGAAACGACAACAAGACAACCTACAGACAAGGGAACAATTGATTATTTGGGACACCTGCTAATCGAATTTTGTCGGTCCAGTAGTCGCATGTAATTTAACCCCTCGGCTGATTTATTAAGACCCATATCTCAAAATGGCAGATTATGTTTTTAATTATTTATTTTTTGATTTCACTACATCGTACATTGTAAATTTCATGGTTTAGTTAAAACAAATTCAATACATTATTTGTCATTATTTTAAGTTTTTGTAACAAATTAGGTATATTTTTAAATTCATGCTGCTAACAGCCCGTTGACCTATGCCTCATGATGTCTACATTCGTTTTTATGGAACTAAAACCTTTATGGTTTTGGACAGTCCAGCATTTAAAGACAGCGATCACACGAAAGCGCGAGCTATTTTTGTTGTGGCGCCGTCTCTTTAAGACAAACAAACATATCAAGTGTAATTCACTTTCGTCTCGAACACTTGATTCTATAGAGATGAGTTAAGAATCGATATATTTGATCTGAAACTAGCTCTCCGTCCCGCCCTTTGCACGGGTGTAATAGCGAAAAAAATACGAGCAAATATTCCCCTTATAATAAGACAATATAAATATATAAAATGGTAACTGAACAACTGATTGTCAATCTGTCAACTCTGACAATAATTTTTGAAGTTATCCTTACTGTCTTCTATCTCACTCACTCCCTAATTTTTTTATATTGAGATTTGTAACCCAAATCTTATTAAATTTTTCGTACGATTTATCAAATATTATCTTACATACAACATACAAACCTTGTTTTGAACGAAAAAAGAATTATCCAGATTGGTGCAGCCGTTCTGAATTGATGCGCATACATACATACGTACGCCAATAGATTTTTGTCCATATTAAATACATACAATTTGTATGATTTTGTTATTAAGAAACTCAACATACATTTATATATATATTGCGTAGTTTGAAATTAATAACGATTAACTGAAACGTACCTTCGTCAAAAAGCTAATTTCGAAACCGTAAGCGCCCGCGTTATTCGAACCCGTGTTCATGTAGTTCCCTAATAGGAGCAGAAGTTCTAGAATCTTCGCGAACTTTCCACTCGATTTTACTTCTTCGCAAGCCGCCGTACCGGACACAATATCCTGTGATGAGAAAAAAAAAAACATTTATTTCACTAAATCACTTTCGGTAATTCTTTAAATATTCAGTGTTCCCATATTATTGAAATGATAAACTTCTTCAATTGCAGAGACACAAAGTCATTTAAATAATCTACGCACGTGTAAACAAATTCGTATATTTCGCTCTTTGCTAGCTATAAAAGCACTCTAATGAATTAAAAAATATATATCGCCGTCTATAGACAGACCAAGTGAATCCTATAGATAATCTTTGTAAATAGCCCAAGTTACGTTTTCTCACAGACTGAAGCCTGAACATCGCCATCTATGAACACACTCATTGGAGAAAGTTTATAAAACTTTAAATAACGCCATCTACAGACACAGAAATGGCAAATTTTTGGCGGGGTCTTAATTTGCCATCTAGTGGATTTTATATTTAATTATGTCATTATCATTTTTGTAATATTTGCGGCATCTAACGTAATAATGCTCGATTGTTGTGCACAAAACAGGATTAAAAAAAATCTTGTCTGAAAGTTCAAACAAAGGAACTAATCATGAATAATTAGTGCAAATGAAAAAGTGTTGAACACCGTCATCTATGAATAAATTATACTAAATAAACCAGTTAAAAAGTTGTGAACAACGCCATCTAGCGATATCAGGGCAATATACTAACAGGTTTGACTTCAGAAATAATCTCGGCGTAATGTTCCCGGAAGGCGAGACTCCTCAACCGAGGCACGAGCCTCTTGATGTCGGCGACGGTCGCCGCGAACTGTTCCGCCTCCGTCAGCTCCTCGCTGTTGCACTTCAACTCAGCCAATTTCTTCATCTGATCCGCCGGAGGTAGGTACTGGAGTTCACAAGAAATATTTAATCAAGTTTACGTTTTAATAAATATAAATATAGAAAGATGAGGGTAGATGTAGTAGCGAATTAAAGAATATAATTTATATTTCAAATAAGCTAACCGAAACTGAATAATAAAAAACTATCATTTAGAACAGCAGATAACTGTAATTAATTTATTTAGCAAATACAATAAAATCATGAAGTAGAAAAAGCCATTTTCACTACAACAATACCGGTATAAGAGACTAGACAAGTAGATAATAGTACAGACTATAGAAAATTACTTATAAAATCCTTAGAATAACCAATAAATAGCACATGACAATGGTACACAACATTTTAGTCTCCTTATTTTTACTAATGATCATCGAATGGAATTTCGATAAAATTTCGTTATTTTTTCAAGTTTCAATATTAAACAAAGGAACAGTTTTTCCAAAATTGTTTTATTGATCATTTTAAAGCTGGTCAATAGTTAGCAAGCAAAAAATAAAAACAATGAGTATCGGTTGAGATGTTTTTGGAGGGAGATGTTTTTGTAGGGAGATGTTTTTGAAGGGTAATGTTATTACCCTTTTTATTAGTTATTAGTTTTTGGAAGAAGATGTTCTTGGAGGGAGACATTCTTAGCGGTTTCATCTCTGTCTTAACTAGAAAAAAAACCTCACGACTAACATCAATAGTGCACTAATAAATGTAGTAAGAACGAATATATTTCGTATAAATCATAATACACTTAATTTACGCCACGTTATCAAGTTAGAACGAGACAAAAGATACAGTACCTGTATGAGCAAGTCGAGAACGTTCCCGGTTAGTACGGTGGTGTCGCATTTAAGTACGCAGGTGCGAATGTGTTCGTAGGACATGTGCTTGAGGGAACCGCCGAGCAGGATCGACAGGTTCTGCGCAGCCTTGCTGTCGAGCACCTTCAGGTCTTTCACCTTCTTCATCGTATGAGACCTGGAAACAGAAAGCGTTATAATAATAAAGAGAATCAGTCTTTCCCGCGGCTACACTCCTTATATCTCTCGGGATTAGTATTTTTACCGGGTGAAATGGATTAAAGCGAATAGATTACATTAATAACGACCTCGGTTGTAACGACTTCTCGGTTACAGCGACGTCAGACTTACGTCCTTTGAATTTAAAGCATACTTTCGTATGAAATTCAATCGGCAATAGCAACTTCGGATATAGCGTCAATTTCGGGTATAGCGACTTTTGTTATGAACCATTTGTGACAGATTTTTAGAAATTCCATGCGCATATTGCGACTGAGTCGGCAACCGCATAAAGATTCATTCATAAAACTATTAAGCTTTCTTATCCTTTGTTTACATTTAGAGATAGCCAGATATGCTTGCATTGTTTGTTGGTAGCACTACTTAGTACCCGTATAAAGTTAAACTTATGAATGAGTTACATAGCATATTCCAGTGTGTGAACAGTGTTTCATAAACTTGTGAATATGGCTCTTAGATGTACATTTATACTTAAAGAAAAACATACATATGTGTGTATATATTATATATATATATATACATGACTCTCTGCTATTTTAGATATAGCGACTTTCGGATATAGCAACGACATTAAAGTGTTACCTCCCAAGTATCGTTACAACCGAAATCCATTGTATATGCAAAGTTTTATGGTCGGTTTTCACATTGATTCATTCGTATAATCCAATGCGACTGCTTGCCATATTAATAATTTTTCAACTGTGCTTTGAAACGAAAACTCTAACCTCGTGTAAGGTTAGGAATATGAGGAGTAATGTTAGTTTGAAAGTATGGGTTACAATTTTTATACATACGTATATAGACAAAGAACTAATACCTGCCGCAAAAAGAGGCTAATTTAAAAATAACGAATGGTATCTCTACCATATAATAATGTACTCTAGTGGACTCCATAACTTTCTTTAGATTTATACTCACTTATCGACGGCATCCTCGTTCTTCTTCGCGACCGGTTTGCTGGAGAACTTCTGCGCCAAACCGCTGAGGAATGTCCGGTGAAGCGAGCTTATCCTCCTGAACCTGTAAATAATAAACGTAATACTAAATATAACTAGTTCGCTGTACAGCATCCATTTTCTGTAAATAGTGACTCATCAAATCATTACAATGCGCAGATGTAAAAAAAAAATAAAAAGCCATAAACGTATTACATCTCTTCCATTTACAACGTTAGTATAGACTAGCGGTTACTCGCGGTTACAAAAAAAATAATTATTTGCTCAGTGTAAACGTGTGCGTAACGCGCACGCGGTACTAAACACTGAGGGTTAGGTAGAACCGGTAACAGTTTTTGAGGTAATAGTGTTAGGTTTTATAATAAAACTTCAAAGCATATTACCGATTTGCCGGATACTAAGTTCAAACACCATGTCAAGCTGGTTTTAATATCTAAAGGTTATTATAGACTCGATCAATATATCAACGACGGTGACATCTGGAAATGACGCCCCTCTCTATGCATCCACCAAAACCGAATGTTATTATCTATGTTGATAACTATAAAAATGTTCTTAAAATAATGAGTTATATTATGTTTGATGAAAATATAAACCCGATCGTGTTTCTTGCCGGTTCTTCTCGATGACTAGGTTGTTTCCCGAACCGGTGGTAACTTTGACGTTGATAAGCGCCTTCTCAAGGCTTAAACTGAATAAAGTATTGATGATTTTGATATATGCGCGGAACCCTAATTTATTTGTCAAATAAAAGTAACCTAAGCTACTCCTTATAACACCAACTATATATTATATACACCAGTGAAAGCCCCGTCAAAATCGGTCCAATCGTTTCAAAGATTAACCGAAACAAACAGACAGTCACAAATTCTAGAAATCGATTTTCTGTTATAAGCTTCGTATGTACTTTTATTTGCATTTAATAAAAAGTTACTATTTTGACGTTACAAACAGACATTTCAACTCCTTCGACACTTCACTTCAGTTTGACAAACAATAATATACACACCTTAACCCAAAACGCCTTCTCTGACATTTTCTGTGGAACGATGGTCTTCCAGTTCGCCCGTTTAAGTGGCCCTTCCACCTCCCATTTCTTCTTCGGTTTGAGACCGTATGGCAAAATGTCCGGTTGAGGCTAACGAACAAATAAAAAAAAAACAGTTTTAACTTTCCTGACATATATTATCAGACTTTAAAAAGGAGGAGTTTCTCAATAGGGTTGTGTTTTTTTTTATAGTTTTTATTTATCTCCAGAACTTCATCATTTATAAACGGATTTGGAAAATTCTTAATAAAGGGAATATTTTCATCGGGGTCCCATTTTAATTTAAGTAGGATTGGACCTTGGATTTCGTAACATCAGGGAACTTTTCAAAACCAAACAGTAAATTGTTTGCACTTAATTATCGACTTTGTATTGGTGAATTGACATGTCAATGTCCCATTCCTAAATCCAACCCCACCCGCTCCAATCACCTACATGACAATTTGTTGGTCCACGCTCAAAATCTATAGTGTATTTCGTTATCGCAAGATTGTATCGCTCAGAGATGTCATATGTCCACGCATTTACGCACATACAAGGAATTGGACAGGAGGACCCAACAAGAACGTGGACCACATGAGAACCTTTCTTACCTATCCTACACCCGTTATCACGTGGATTCACATATACGAGGTCGTTCGCATTTGGGACGTAACCACCTTCAATATCCTTTTCTTTTAGTACATTCATACTACTTTTAAATATTCAAAATACAGTCCACTATTCGTCGCTCCACCAGTGATTGAGGTATTTGTAAGATTACGACAATCCAAGATTAGATCAGGGATATTATGGGGAATTTTTAAAGATTACATTTTTTCGCTTTTATTACATTTTACACGTTCTAGTTAACTTCTCACTAAAAATTAAGTGACAATACATGGCCTAAGATTAGAAATTTAAAAGTACTGGTTCACAGATGCCAAGTGTTTAGCGCTAGATATTTAACTGTAGGGTTGTATCTAAACAGTCAGATACCAAGTAATATGCTACCACTATAGCCCTATAATAATATTTCCAAAAGCTTAAATCTCAATAACAAAGACCGAATCAATGACAAATCAGTGGTGGTGCGATAAATCTCAATGTCGATAAGTGTGTGGATCTCCCCTTCTTATAATGAGTCGAATATTTGGGGGGAATATAGTAAAGAAGAGAGGGGAATCACAAACAAACTGAAGTAATCTATGATCGACATGTTGTGGATATCAAAACTACTTGACACATAGTTAGTAGTAGTATATACACATATAGCCGAAACAGTCCATAATATTTTTCTTCTCTGTTTGTCAACCGATTTTCTGGTTTATTAGCTTGATCAATGTGCTTTATTTAGTGTTATCGATAAATATACTGTTGATTTTATTCATTTATATGTCTGTATTCGATATACTTCACGATCCGTACGTATACTAAATCTATGGTATTTGTGTACACTCTTTCTAAAAAAACGTAGATAATTTTGGAACTTAAAAAAACAAAACAACAAAACTTCGATCATATTTCGACCACTAGAAGACGCTAGTATATATAATTTCTCTTACCATTCTAGGCATCATGGGACCGCCGGGCGGTGGCGGTGGCCTCGGGCCTCCCATTCCAGGCATAGGTGGAGGTGGTGGACCTCCCATACCTGGCATCGGTGGTGGCGGGGGACCTCTCGGCCCGCCCGGCATCGGTGGCGGAGGGGGCGGTGGAGGTCCTCCTCCAGCTGTTATTGGACACCCGAATTATTTTTTATTTTTTTACATTTTATATATATTTACTATACAATAGTACGATCAAATAGATTCCTGTTAACATTAAATGAAAATAAGATTTAAGGTAACACGTTAAGCCTAAAGAGGGACTACTAGCTCTCAAGTGCGGATTCCGAAACACACTCTATACTGATAGGGATTTTCTCACTGACAAGCTTCCACCCGCAAGTGAAAAAACTATCGCCAGGCATCTGTAAGAGTGTTCTAAGCAACTGCATTCGATAACCACTTCACCTAGAGCTGATACCATTTTCGACTACATCGTAAGCGTAAATTTTGCGCTAGATTTATCCAGAAATTAAAATTCAACTAATTTGTAAAATCTTGTCGTGATGTATGTAACACATTATATACTATGAACATTACAT
This sequence comes from Antheraea assamensis, assembly GCA_035772565.1. NCBI lineage: Eukaryota > Metazoa > Arthropoda > Insecta > Lepidoptera > Saturniidae > Antheraea > Antheraea assamensis. The sequence goes on from JAQQSE010000107.1 coordinate 1,375,604, forward strand.
TTGTAATATTTCAATAATTGATAAACTGTTCAAATCAAATTCCTAGGAGAATATTTCCCAGTTAACCCCTGGACTGTCCAAAACCATAAAGGTTTTAGTTCCACACAAACGAATGTAGACCTCATGAGGCACAGGTCAATTGACTGTTGGCAGCATAAACATAAACTTCATGGTTTAGTAAAAAAAAGTTTATACAAATGAAAAACTAATTAAAAATACATTTTACATAAGAATTACAATTTTACAATACATCATTTGTTATTTTTCAAAGTTTTGTAATAAATCAGGTATTTTTTTAAGGTTTATGCTGCCAACAGCCTGTAGACCTGTGCCTCATGATGTATACATTCATTTCTATGGAACTTAAACATATATGGTTTTCGACAATCCATGGATTAAAGATGTTGTAAACGAAATTTTCCAAGATTTTCAGAATATTAAATCGAGCAATTTAACAGCATACCTGTGGGCATCGGGGGCGGCGGCGGCGGGGGAGGAGCTCCGGCACCTACAAGCAGAACCAAGGAGCGACAGCTATAGTGCACGATAACATGCGTGTCAGTGCTTAATTATATACCATGCAGATACATGCAACCTATTAACAACAGCTCCAAGAAAGACCGCATTAAATAGACTAAGTCCTTGCAGTGAATTTGTTTTGATTCCGAAGAGAGGTTATGAATTAAATAATTTACCTGTTCAGAAATACCATGGTGCAAGCCACAGACTATGTGAAATTGTATAAGACAGCGATTCATACATTTTTTAAGCGCTTCTATTGAGGCGCTAATGACTCCTTTGACGTAGAATAAAGGAAAATTAAGTTTCGTCTGATATAACCGCATCTCTCTATAACTGTTTAAGTGTCTAATATAATTCACACTTAAAAAATGGATGATTGTCATGGAACACTCGATTGGAACGAAGTTCCTTTCACAATATATTATTGTTGAACTTGATTGACAAACACAGATAAAGGAATTACTAGGCATCTAAGAACAATTCAATGAAACGCAGAAACAACATTAGTAGTCCTTGAATTCATTAGAATTAAAGGAATGGAAGGATATTTCGTAATGAATATATTTTTTCGAATTGTGAAATTAACCTTTTTCTTAACATTATTTATGTCATCTAATTATTTACAAACTTCATCAAATAACACAATACGCTACGAAATAGCTGACGCGTATTCAATGTACAAACTATGACTGCGCATGCGCGAGTCGGTGCGTACTTATTGGCTGCCGTTGAACCAATAAGTCGTGACGGAAACATTTTACACTATTATTCGGCTTGTCCCTATATCCGTACAGTGCGATGAGGGACTTCGTTCCAATAAGCTAACATAAATCAGTTCAGTACTCGTTTTTTTCGTAACATCAACGAATCCAAGCCTTTAATTTATAGGTAGTCTGTTTTCGTCATACTTTACTATCCCAACGTCTACTGAAGTTTTTACAATACAGATAATAATGTATAGAATAAAAGTTTGTATGCCTTATTATTGTCGTATTTTGACAAATGGACGACCACTAATTTCTAGTAGTATGACAGGTTAAGCTTAATGATGTTAATTATATCCTTATCTTAAGTCCAATCTTAATACATGATGCGACGTATACAGTGAAATATACTTGCGCTATCGGGGCATCACCCGTTCGGAGGATTCCCCTTCACTGTCATCGATAGGGATGGCCAAAAAAAATCGCCTCATAATATTATAACAGTTTATTTAATTATAATAGTATGCAGTTCACCTAAACTGTTAAATGGTCACTGTAGCTTCCAGCTTTATCTGCGTACCAGTAAGTTTCTATATAGGTAAGTTTAATGTATAACTCTAGCGGTAAACTGTGTTGTTTTTTGGTTTGGCTCCACATTAGATAGAAAATGGAAGGGCTAATTGACTATTAACATCGTTTACTTATTATTTAACTAGCCTTTCCACCGTCGTTATAATTCAAACCGTTAAATTTTACCCTCTACCTAAAGTCAACCTATGCTAAAGTCAACAATCCATACTACTTTCTATATTCGATGGACATTAGTCTTTTAAATCTAAACGAATTTTATATACAACACAACTAACTCCCTGAAATAATACGCTTAAAAGTAGATAGAAATCAATTGCGGAATGTATGTACGCGCATCACTTCCGCACGGCTGCCTCTATTTGATTAAATCATTTTTTGTTGTGGGCGTAACTGTCAGGAGAATGTTTGTGGCGTGTAGCCTCGTACGTTGCTGTGCGCACCCATCATTACATCGTAGGACCGATGGAATAGGTGCGACGGGTGGAACTTAAGATAACCAGGCGCAGGCGGTACAAAACAGCACAGGTAAATAGCGTTGGACGCGAATCCGGTGGGGTACAGGCGCGAACCGCTGGACCGACTACCGTTACCGTGCCCCACGCGTCGCATCTCGTCCCTTAGCACTACGATGCAGTGATAAGCGCACACGCAGCGTCCGAAGCTGCACGCTGCAGGTTTATATGAGAGGAAATGTTAGAAAAGTCCTACGGAGGCGTGAAAAATGTAGGTTAAAGAAATTTACATATAAAAAATTGTCTGAGACGGAAAACAGTCAGACAGACAGAGATCTTTAAAAAGATTGACAGAGTTGACAGATTTACATTCAGTTGTTCTGTGATCATTTTATGTTATTACATCGCTGTGCTGTAAAGGGAAGAGTTGGTAACGTTTTCTTCTTTAGTACAACCGTGAGACGTCGCGAAAAGATCTGATGGATTTATATGATTTCGGGTTTAAATGATATTTACATAAATATACTGAAAGCTATGGTCACCCTACCAAACAGCTTACTTTGTTATTCTTTAAAAAAAAATACATAATTTATCTTATCGTATGCCTGATTTCAGATAACTATAATTAAAAATAACATGAAGATTTTGTATAAAAATAGATGGTTCGTTTAATTTCGATACATTTTAAATACTGTGAAAATGAGAAATATCATCGCCTACTTATTCATTGCTTCTGCGGCGGCGACAGGTATATTGCATTATTTCTTACTTCCATATTTTATAAGATTTAGCGTTTGACCACAATCTCATCTGATGTTAAATTACGATGTGGTCTAAGATTGTCAACATGCCAAACTTTGGTTGCCTGGCTATCAAGTGCAATCGCCGGAACATAACTATGGATGCTTGGCGACAAATTCTCAACATGGATATTAGCCAGGTGGGCTTAGATAAAGTCATATCACCATGCTATTGTTTCATCACGATGTTTCCCTTCACCGTAAGCACCGGTTTATAATTCGAACCTACGTCGCTCGACACGGTGCCCGAACACGGTGGTAACAACTGCGCCATCGTCGCTCTAATTCATTATTAATTTATAGGTAACGTTTATATTAAAATCAATGAAAACAAACAGCAATATTTTCTACTGTTTAAAAAATTTCATTCTATCTGCATTATTGAAACTAAAAATTTAATATATTTTGCCCGAAATATCTAAAAATACATATGTCGCATTACAATATTAATACATAAGTAATTATTTTGTTCTCAGTAGTTATCACATCGTCTAAATGTAAGTATCACGTCACAAGGGTAAAGTACACGTGGTCGAAAGATCAACTTTAACGTGTACCACCGGTGGTACACGTGACCTAAAGATCAAGCTTAAAGTGTACCACCGGTGGTACACGTGACCTAAAGATCAAGCTTAAAGTGTACCACCGGTGGTACACGTGACCTAAAGATCAAGCTTAACGTGTACCACCAGTGGTACACGTGACCTAAAGATCAAGCTTAACGTGTACCGCAGGTGGCACACGTGGCACGAAACGTGTAATTTTGTAATCTTAAAAAATTGCATTTTAATTTTTTTTTTTAAATGTACTTGTGAGATAACGAATCATTAGATAACTACTGAATATAGAATCAAAATGAAAAGAGAATCTAGTCTATATATCACTACGTTAATGATTTAAACAATAATGATAATAACAAAGAAATTCAATGAAGTCCAATATGAAGTCTATCTCTGTTTAACAGTTAAAATATAATCAGCAAAATCCGACACAACAGGTCGCACTGCGATCGAATTATTAACTACCAAAGAGGCACTAACAACGTCTTGACACGATAACCTTTAATATATTTATTTGATCTATAGTGAGTAGTAGTCACCGTCTATGTCATTTATTACCTTAAAAATATACTTATATGTATATAACCCGTATTATTTTCTTTATGGCGAAGGACCACGTACCTATGTAGAAAATTAGACCTCTAGGTATTTTATTTATATAAATACAGATTATATTCGATCATTTCAGCCGTCCATGAAGACAATCAAAGGATTATCGGCGGGACGCAGACGTCGATTTTCACTTATCCAAGTATCGTTGCCTTGCTGTTCGGTCAGAACAACGTATACAGGCAAGCTTGTGGAGGTTGCATTCTGAACACGAGATCTGTACTCACAGCCGCACATTGTCCTTTGTAAGTTGAATTCATTCGGTCACTTTAGGCTTTATCAATAATTTCATTCATATAATGACGTTTCGCCATGGGACTATGACCACTCACTGTGGATTTTTTCTTAGGTCGTCCTAAGCTACATATTTTATGGACTTAACTGACCCTTTGCCATTTTTTTAAAACTACGACAAAGCGGTTGGAAATCAGCTAGTCTTTGCATGAATATTAATCACAGTGTGAAATATGAGTTAGCGAATTTCATATTATCAATGTATAATAACACTGACAGTTCTAAAAAATCTTCTAAACTTTTTATACCTTTCAAGGGTTCACTTATCTTGACTACTTTAATACAGAGAATCGAAGTCTTTAGAACGCTGACATAATATTCGAACGATTCGACAAAATTCGAGACCTGTAATTTTTTAAACCACATTGCTTCTGGTTCCCAAGGTCGATGTCACATCGTATATTTATTTGTTCTGATACTTTATTTAAAAAATAAAACTGAAGATATTCGTCTTTAAATGCATTTTAGTCATACTCATTTTTCTATTATTGTGAAACAATCTTCTATGATATATGTGGCCTTTACAACGTCGTAAGGAATTTGACTTAGCTTCTTTAACCCGCCCTTAAGTAATTTTCTCCTAATCATATGTTGCTATATTTCATTATTTATTATTATTAATGTATGTTTAAACATACGATAACATGTAATTGCATCCATATTTACAACCTATCATCGATTAGTTTGTGTCATATGCACCAACATTGGTTTTCTGTGTATTGTGTATCACCGTTTCTTAAATCTGTGTATTTTGTATCACTAATATGTGTATTATGGCATCATCATTTGTTAATTTGTGTTTTGTGCAACACTATTTGCCTTGTCGATGTAAAGAATTTTTTCTTTCATTTATCACATATACCGATCGTATTTTGTAGTGGTTACGCAGCAACACGATGGCGCATCCGTATGGGCTCCACATCGTCCATCAGCGGAGGCACTATACATACTCTACAACGGTTCACCACTCACCCCAACTATAACAGATTGACCTTCGACAACGATATCGCCATTATGCGAACGGCAGCCGCCATCACGTACACCGCTGCGATCCGCCCCGCCAGGATCGCTGGGGCTAGTTACAATCTAGCTGACAATCAAATCGTCTGGGCAGTGGGATGGGGCACGACTATTGTGAGTTTCAGTTTTTTTACTTTCATTACCTACAAGTGCATAAACATATTTGCCTGTTACCATTTTTATTTATCAAATCTCCATTTTTAAAACTGGTATTACTTCCAGATATTCTTTCGTCTCCTTTTTAGTGGACTTTCCGAAAGTCTAGTTTAATGGTTTCGGTTGCGGAGTTTACACTCAAAACCACTAATTCTATTTATTAAATCTTGAGGGTATGGAAGAAAAATACTAGTATGGCGCACGACGATTTATTACAGAAGAGAGCGAACAATACAAGGCATTGGCTTATATAGACCATATTAGAATGTAATAATAATAATAACGTGGAAGGATTAAGACGCCGACGCATTACATACGGTGATTGGTCGTCATTTATCGTATGTTAAAAGGGGTGTGTCTTAATCCTTTTGTTCGTTAATTACTGCTAATTTCTCGTGGAGCGTTTAAACGGACTAGCCTACTATCTTATTTCATAGGACAGTAGACTAGCCGTCCGTTCACTACACTAGTATACTCATGTAATAAATTCATTTTGGCTCCGTGCTGATCTCGTGTCATTTGAAATTTATTATACTACTAGTTATTTACCCTCGGTTTCACCCGCATTGATATAGATTTGACCTATCCTTCAGGATAGTCTTATTTTGGACTTCTTAACCGCAGCTCATGAATCAATGAGGAACTCAGAATAGATAAAAAATACTTACATAAATGTTTACGTAAGTATGGAAGAGGGGGTATTAACGAGCAGTGCTTACTTTTACTAAGAAGGCGGATAAGGAAGGTGGTCACAAATTAGGAAAATTCAGTTTACGTAATACTTCGACAACACCAAATCTATTAGAGATCAGGAACAAATGTGCATTGATAGTATTGTTTTGTACATTTATGAGCTTCTGTTCTCAAATTAGAGGAAATCAAAGAAGAAGTTAGATGTATTACGCTAAGACTTTGGATTTTTATCCTATTTATGTTTTTGTGATGTAATTTCTTTTTCAGTCCACAGGGCAGCGTTTTCACCACAAGCCTACGCCACGTTCAGATATCGTCTGTGAATCAGGCGACCTGTAGGAGTAACTACGCGGCTGTCGGTCGTACGATCACCGCGAACATGTTATGTGCAGGGCGGATTAACTGGCGGTGGACGTAGCCAATGTAGGGGGGATGACGGTAGTCCCTTGTACCACAATGGGGTAGTTGTTGGTGTTTATTCGTTCAGTCAGGGTTGCGGGATCGCGCGACACCCTGGCATCAATACCCGAGTATCACGATATGCGACTTGGATAGCGAATAACTCTTAAAACTGTTACATTTATCGACAAATTTGAAAAATATAAATTATATGAACATTTTTTTATGTTTTTTTTTTATATAAACCTATTATAGGAGGGCTTTCAAATTCTGATCCGCAACCTTTTTGTGTAACAAAAAGTGGTGGCAGTAAACACTGTGGGGGGTATAGCGTGTTGAAAAAACCGATTCTCGTCTGATCACCGAAGTTAAGCAACATCGGGCGCGGTCAGTACTAAGATGAGTGACCGCCTGGTAATACCACGTGACGTTGGCTTTTTGGTTGTACTTTTTATAAAGAAGTTTTCACTTCTTTCGTGTGGCCATAAGCATACACACTTTTTTTTCGTCACGGTAAACGTAAGTTTAAATTCTATGGTGTGTATATTAAAAAAAAAATTTAGAATAATTGTTTAAAATGCATTAATTAAAGTGAGATTCGTAACCTAATATTTCTCATTAGATTGTAAAAGCTAATTCATCTGCTTATTTACGAACATAAATATAATATAATACTCTCTGTATTTGATTTAACCTTATCATCGACCGTAGCCGTCTTCCCAATCGATGATATGGGGGTAATCACTACGCCAGCCTACGATAAATTAGCGTTTTCAAACTCCGAAAAATCTACAGTTCTATATTTTTCCCACATACGGTGCTACTATAAGAACATTTCTCATGTTCAGGTTTCCTCACAATGTTTTCCTTCACAGTCAGCCGATAGTGTCACCATTTTAAATTAGTAAACGTACGCGAATTCCGAATAATTCGTAACCGGAGTTCGAACCAGCGGACATCGAATTGATATTGCACACCGGGCAAACCACTCGATCACCACGACTTTCTTATTTTATTAATCTGCTCGTGTAGAATTTATGTTTTTATATCTAATCTAAACAATTTATATACAGACGGCATATAGATAAACCTGATGAAAATATATAATTCTAATTATTACAAAATTAGCGACAAAACCATTTTATTTTTATGTAAAACCATTTTATACTGTAACAAAAATAACAACGAAAACTGTCTAAACGAGTGATACTTTTCTTAAAATATGATCAATTAGTTATAACAGAATAGTCGATAAAAAATCCTTACATAAATAAGAGAGAAATTATGATAAAGTATCGATAGATTAATAGAAGTAATATTGTTAAAGGTCGATAAATTTCTAAGAAAAATATCGTAAAAATCCGTAAAATCGATAGAGAAATGTCGATGAAATCGATATACTAATGAGATAAATATCGATAAGGTAAGAAATACAAACCTGACAACGGCATCGGCGGTGGAGGCGGCGGCGCCGACCCACCTTCTAGAAGCACGCAACCAGACAGAGATAGATATAGCGCGTGTACATGCTTTGTGAGTGCGAGCGAGACTAGTAAGTAACATTAACATTTTTCGAGAGAACAACCTACATTTACAAGTCTATTTTATTATCTAAGTCTATATTTATAGTTTATTTACTAATCGGATTCAAAACCGAGTACGTACTCTTACGCTTCTATGTACGCGATTTTTTCATAAAACACACGATCGTTTTTTATGATTCCTTTCAACACTTCTGAGTTTGGTACTAATATATAAAACTTTCAGGCGCCCTTTATATGTACAGGCGGTAAGTCGCTTCGTTTGTTTCTTAACAACTTTTTTCATTTATTATGAACTCGATTTCAAAAATTAATATGCTACTCGTTTACAGCAGTAGCGCTATCTCATTTCACATATATTTAATTTTTCCTTGTTTTTACAATGCGGCAACAGATGGCGCGCGCATCTTATGAAATCGATATTTAAGTGTTACCAAATTATGCCGACCTAGACGCCAAAAACCGCAGGCAGGTAAAGAGACGGAAGAGCGTAACGCTTATTCCTTACGTGATGATTTCTATCGATCAACTCATTTAAGGAACTTCGTTCCAATGATAACGGAATCACCTTTTATGGGTCAATATGAAATACTATTTCATTGATCGCGAAATGCATTAGGATAAGAACCTTTTTAAGCAAATTAAAGAAATAGTAGATAAGAATCACCAAATTGGCTAAGCATATAATAAGTTAGTTTAAGTAAATCTATTATATACATATCTTTAATCAGTGACATGCTGTGGTATTTAAGAGGGTTTAGACTAGTTATAGTGTTAGGAGGGAACTCACCTCCGGGCATCGGCGGCGGGGGCGGAGGCGCCGGACCTCCGGGACTCCCGATGGCCTGCAATAATAAATACCTTATAAAATCACTAGTTATATATAAACTTCTCACCCCGGCTTTGCACAGCTATATTATCGATGAGAACGCGACCAAATGTTCCTTCCGGTACAGTACAACATTTTTTTTATACTTTATAGGTTTACTTTTCACCACAGTCTCATCTGATGTTAAATGATGACGTGGTCTAATATGGTAGTCACGCTAAACCTAGAGGGAGACTGGCTCTCAAGTGCAGCTACCGGAACGCACCAACAGTTTATAACCTATAAAGTATAAAAAAAATAAAAAACAACTATTTATATCCCTGGTAAATGTTGAAACCTAACTTTTTAACTAATATAAATAGAATAATAGAGATCTACTGACGTTGAATTAAATTGAATGAAGTAAGTTTCGATTTGAGGGGACGTGTGAAAGGCAGTGTTAAAACGTGGTGTTGGTTACCTTGGCGATGGCGGCGATGTTCCCGTGCGAGAGTCCGCCGGAGGTGGCGGGGGCGGCGGTTTGCTTCAGCCGCTCCTCGAGGTGCGCCGCGCGCGCCTCCGCCTCCTGCCGCGCCGCGATCGCCGCCTCCAGCTTCGACTTCAGCTCCTCCACCTTACGCTCCTCTTCAGCTCTTGACTTCTCTATTAAAAAAAAACGATCAGGCCAACCCCCACAGAACGGGAACATTTTCCATATATCACGTTTGTATATTTTCATCATGTAAGAAAATAGCGTTATTCCTCCTCCGTGCGACTTTATTCATTTATAAATGTATTCATTTATTAAAAATCAAATGTAAAATAGTGAACTTGTGAATATGTTAATTGTTTACCACTGCTGGGCAAAACTTTTTGCTAGAACCAATCAATTAACTTAATCATCTCTTCAACACGCATCATATGTATATGAAGAGACATTAACAACTACATATTTTTCCAACATTACATAAAAAAAAGTTTTAATTAAATTTTCACATATCGTCCTGTATTGTGGTTATGCAATCAGCAGTGCACAAAGCTCACATGCACACACACACACACACGTATATAATAGAAAGAGAAAGAGAACAAAATTTGCACGCAGAGGAGAGTGACAAAGGAGCATAACGTATCCTCCTTACGTGACGATTTCTACCACAAGCCGCGTTAAAGAACATCGAAACCAAAAAAATATTGCCTTTTGAAACTTTTTATACCTAAACAAAAATTATGGATATTTCTGTATCGTCACGTTCGATATCGATATATCGATAACTACCATGACGTCAAAGGAATTTTATACTATTATATTAGTGTGAATAATTTAAAAAATCAAATCTCTCACCTATGAGTCCATCGATGAGGGGTTGTACGTCTATATTGAATCGTATCGTCGCTCTGAAATCTGGATCATAACCGTTCTTGTGCAGTACTATTTGCGTGATACACTCCTCGATTAGTTTGTAGTAAGCCGGCCTGGTGAAGATAAATCACAATTTACTTACATCCCCTTCTATTAATATTACTAATGGCCGTTAAGTGATCGATATTCTATCTAGTCTGGTCTGCGTAATCCATTTTATTATATCTTTCCTCTCGGTACGTGGATATTTTGTGTTTTGTGGGAGTGATTTTTGGAAATATAACGGAAATGTGTAACAGGAAACCGGCGAAGCGCCCACTTTGACCAATGACGGTGCAAAATTTGATTTAACCAATTAGCACGCGCTATTCGATTTAATCAATGAGCGCACGCGGTTACGGAGAAATGGATCGATAGTGCCAACCCATTTTGCACGATATTAGTACCACGACATACTGTGCACCAACATAGTGTATGCCTGTATGTGACGAGAAAGAGAAAGGGAAATAGAGAAAGAGAACGAATCAGCTGTGCACTCATATATAGTGTTGTGTATAAAACCCGAGGTTATATTTATATGTGTAAATGTTAATAATTATCGCTACTATTAAGCATCTGGCAGAGTTCATCATTCTTTAAAAAATGCAAGTAAGTAATATGGAATTATTCGAAATAGAAACAATTATTTTTGATAAAAAAATTATATTACTCACTGTGTTAATTAAATACAATTTTCATTAAAGATACAATTATTCGATAAAAAATTATTTCCAATCATACCTGATTGAACTTTTTTTTCAGGATTTAAGTTACTGATGTGTATTTACAACGACTCGAAATAAACTTGCGCGCGCCTTAATATAGAATTACATATATTTTCATGCCTATAATATATTCGACCAATAATATGACAAGTAAATTGCTTCACATATATTTCATAGTTGGATAACATGTCTGATGTTACACATCATATGCGACTACTGTAAAGATAGCTGGTTTTTGTCAAATTTCAGATTTGATTCAGATTCAGATCTCAGAAAATATAGAGGATAGAAAATTTTCGCTTCTCACCTGATCAGCTCATCATCTCTGATGTAAAGAAGATGCTGGAGGATTGAGAGTAGATACGGTTCAGCAGGTGTGTCCATAACGAGATTCTTCACCAGTTCGAAGCATTCGTTCGCGTCGTTGAAGTCCGCTCTAGAAATGTAAAAAAAAGACTTTATTGACCATTAGCGACAGTGACACGACAATTTTTACTCAATAAAGAACGAACACGGAAAAGAGTCTGGAATGATCTAGAATTTTCAACGAATATCATGAATAAACTCGTAGTAACATACTAGACAGCAAATTAAGATATGAAGTTATTCTTTTAGTGAAACTTCTTATGGGAGGGGTTTTTTAAATTCTCATCGGCAAACTTTTTTGTTTGACGAAAGGTGATGGCGGTAAACACTGTGTTAAGGTAGAGTGCTGAAAACATCGGTTCTAGCCCGATCAACGTAGTTACGGAACGCGTGATGTTGGTTTTTTATTGTATTTTTTAATTAAAATGTTTCCCTGTAATACAAAAGTGTCACTTCTATCGTGCATCTTTACGACACACTCTGTTTTTTTTTTCGGTAAGGGCCATGATCCTATTATTTATGCAGTAACTTATACTAGCAAAAAATCATCTGATGATGATTGTGATGATAATAATAATGTATTTTCTCACCTGACGTCATCGAACTTGGCTAGAAACTCGTCTTGGTCCGCTGCTGCGTGCGTATCGAACACGTTCATCTGGATAAGACGAGAACCTTCCGCGCCGGCGCGTAACTCGTCTGGAATAAATAACATATGCGATGATGCCTCAGCGTTGAACATGTTCAGACACCGCATCGCTTGACGTGGGTTCGAATGCTTGCGACCGAGCCTGAGATATCGGAATAAATCGTGGTAGAACCATAGCATGGTGATAGGCCTTTTTCTAAGTCCGCCTGGCTAGCTACCACCCTCGAGTTGATAATCTGTCGCCAAGGCTCTGTCGGTGGTGTGCTCCGGCGGCTGCACTTGAGAGCCAGTCTCCCTCTAGGTTTAGCGAGACTACCATCTTAGACCACATCATCATTTAACATTAAATCAAAATCAAAAATACTTTATTCAGTTTGGGCCTTGAGAAGGCGCTTATGAACGTCAAAGTTATCACCGGTTCGAAAAACAACCCAGTCATCGAGAAGAACCGGCAAGAAACTCGATCTGGTTTATCTTTTCATTAACATATTATAGCTCACATTTTTAAAACATAGTTATAAATAATTACATTTGGTTTTGGTGGATGCACAGAGAGGGCGTCATTTCCAGACGTCACCGTCGTTCACATATTGATCCACCCTCAGATGAGATTGTGGTCAAACACTAACATATAAAAATATAATAATATCTGTGATCACGATTCGTGACGGGGAAGTAAAAATTTAAAATACCTATTAAATCGTTGAGTCCAGTCCTCATGAACTCGCTTCGTAAGTGCATTCTGAACTCCAACTCCTCAGGCTCTGTGATTATCGCATTTATCAGTTGCATACACCCGTTCTGAAAAAATTATACATATACATTTTATCACAGAGTAGAGCTGGTCGAGTGGTTTGAACGAGTGCAATATCATAATATGACATTGTTCGGAATTCGCATACATTTACTAATTTAAATCGGTAATAGTATCGGCTGACGGTGATAAAAAACATCGTGAGGAAATCGTGAACCTGAGAAATGTTGTTGTTGTATCACCGTACGTGGGAACAAAATAGAACTGGAGATTTCTCAGAGTTTGAAATCGACAATACGTCGTGGGCTGTCGCGGTGATTATGCCCATACCTTCCTTCGGGAAGAGGCCAATAATGACCATGTAGTGTGTCTCTTGAAGACTGATGATGGTACATTTTATAATTTCACATATATGATACTGTTTATAGGCAATTTTGATTCCTGTCCGCTTCGATGGGCATTAAACAAATGGTAAAGGGTCAATCGAATCAAGGTTATAGTCCTACACCAATACATTTAGTACTTTTATGTGATTAAGGCACAAACAAATTGTACTTCCATTATATCTTTATATTTATATATATAATACTGATGTACATATGTTTGTATATGAACTCCTCCTAAACACCTGGAGAGATTTTAAACAAATTTTTTTGTTTGCGTTCAGGTGAAATCAAGTCTAATTTAGATTCACAACTGAACCTGTAGGTAATATTGTGGTCTGATTCTAAGATTTTTTATTATCACGGCAGGTCAACGTCCGCCGATATAACCGTCCAATACTCGAAATTAGACCATAATAAGTACTGGAAATTATCACAATATAAATTAATGGAGTTATTACAGTTTGAAATTTTTATGCAGCTTAATATAGAGGTTTTTTTTTTATTCGAAATTATAATAGTAAATTAAACATAATAACCTTTAGACTCTCTGGTGTTTTACTCTCCAAGCCTTCGACGATAGGCAGGAACCTAGCCTTCCGGCTGGATTCGCCCGCCATCGTTATCGCTTCCAGAACCTTCTCGTGCCCGTTCGGTATTAAGCATATTGCAGCTAGCACCTGTAGTTTGGACAACACATCAATATATAGTTGAATAATAGACTTTCAAATGTATACTATTGACACTGAAAAACAATTTATGCTGAATCTTAAAGACATATTAGTATAATTTAAATATAATTATCGACAGGTAATTGAACACTATTTTATATCCTACTACCTTCTGCCAACGGCTTCGTTCGCATTTGCGGTCGAGTGAAAATTTCCCACAAACATTGTATTTTTTTTTTATTTTTTTTTTTGTTATCTTACTACTAAACTAAACAGAGGAAAACTAATGGTTGTGACCGTTCACCGTGTAGTTTATCGTATAGTAAAATATAACACCAGCGAGGGTAGGCGATACATTTTGTTTATGTCCACGAACGGCGGTCGCTCGCGTCTCGGCCAGTTTGTACGATGTCGTCGTACGTGAAGTACGCGTCCTTTCGAAATACTCCACTATAAATGAAATACGACCATGTAGATTTAATTTTTTTTTGAAGTTATACTTCTTTTGGCGCGTCAGGGAAAAATGATGAGAGTAAAGTTTTACGATGCGCGCGCACACCGTCACGAAAAACGAACACCCTGAAGTTAGCTGTACTCAACATTTTATTCAATAAAGGTATATGTGTATTAAACACATTTTTTCTATTGTTATTGTCGTTTTTTCTACAAACGTAGATAGAACAAGGCGAAAGATAAAATTATCGAAAAGATTTTTATCTTGTTACGCCAAATAAGTATAACTTCTAACGCGTGTACATAAGTACACACTACTGTTTATTTTTTTCCCGGTGACACATACTCTATGGCCTTTTCTGTACTTCTTATAGCGTTCCTACTGTATATGCAAAAGTGACTACTACTATTTTTATGCTAACTATTCTTAGTATAAGAATAAAGTTACTGATGAGAATATTAATGTCACCATTCTAAAAGCGTGGGATGATTTATATGACGTATTTACACTAACTACCAGATCTCTTCGTTACGAAATCCGAAGTTAGTATAAAAATGTCATACAAAGTACGTCACGCTTTTAGAATAGTGACATCAATTTTCGCATAAGTAATTTTAATCTTATGCTAAGAATTATTTTTTACTTCTTAGTTTGATTATCGCTAATAGCATGTTTTTTTAGTTTTTTTTTAAACCTATAAATTATTTTAAATAAGTGTTCGATGCGTATGTACCTTAATATTTTTTTTGTAATGACACGGATAGTGTTTAATTTAGTGTTACCTTGGCCGCCTCGAGGGCGCAGTGTGATTTCCTCGGGTCCAAGCTCCGCGCCAGCACCGGCAGCGCCTCCCGACAGTCGAACATCGTTCTGATGCCTACCGTATTGTTCAGTATCGCCGAAAGACATCGTATACACTCGTACTGAACTCTATCGTACCTTGAATCGCTGTAAAAACATACACAGAAGTGTCATTAAAATATTCAATAACTAGCCGGTTACACGCGACATGAATCACCGCGGAATTTTGTAAAAAAAAATTGGTTGTCTGTAAAGTCGGTTTACGGACGATGATATTACGTGATAACGTCATAAGAAAACATGGATGAAAAATTGCATACTTCTATAAACTGAATTGAATTATTGCTACTGTATTACCGTTGGAGTGGAAGAGAAATAGATACGTCACAATTCGAACGCTTAGGCCGATCGCGCTTGTCTATCGCTTGTTCAGCGCTCTCGCTTGCACGCTCGGCTCAGGCGGAACGTGACAATGAGTAATGCTTTTTCGTGTGTGCAGCCAGGCGTTCATTAATTTATAAGACGTTATCACGTCAAAAAATAGTTCAATGTAATTGTGCACGTGGTTCTGGAGATTGTATCTTTACTACGCTTGCGCTCCTTATAACTCAACTGTCTGCCAGTGTAAGTCCCGTCATTATCGATCCAACCGTTATGAGCGGACAGAGAGACAAACAAAAATTTTTATTTTTATATGTATCGTATATTATACTTATACTGTCATATCCATTTAGTAAAACAATGTTGTTTTGACATTACAGAAAGACACTTCAATTTTATTTATATGATCAGCGGAATACAGTCTGCAATTTTTTTTATACATTATAGGTTAACGTTTGACCAAAATCTTAGCTGATGTTAAGTAATAATGTGGTCTAAGATGATAGTCTCGCTAAGCCTAGAGGACGACTGGTTCTCAAGTGCAGCTGCCGGAACACACCGACAGGTTTAACTGGAAAATTTTCGGAAAATTGTTCGATATAGGGCATTAAAATCGCGTTTTTAATCTTTTAAAAACTGAGCACAATATTTATTGAAATCACTGAATCATTTTGAATTCAGCCATGGGCATCGCCATATTGGCGTTAGCTTCTCTGCCAAGTGCGTTTCTAACTTTACCCCTACTCCACAGCCGACTGTAATGTGACATACGATAAATGTACAAAAAAATTGAGACGATATAAAAAAAGTTTTACTTTAATTGTATATCTTACCGATAATATCCACTACCACTGACAGCGTGAAAAGAAATGTTAAAATCAATCCAATTATAACTTTTATAACCTTGCAACACTGAGTATTTACATTTAAAACTTATGGAAAAATTGTACAAAACCACTACTAGCTCATTCCCGCCCGTTTCGTTGGGACATACAATCATCATCATCATCAGCCTGTAAGAGACCCACTGTAGGGTGAAATACCTCTTCCCGAAGGAAGGTATGGGCATAATCACCATGCCAGTTCACGACGTATCGGCGATTTCAAACTCTGAGAAATCCACAGTTCTATATTATCCCACACACTGTGGATACTACAAGAACATGTCTCCGGTTCAGGTTTCCTAACCATGTTTTCCTTCACCAGGAACCCGATACTGTTACCACTTTAAATTAGTAAATGTACGCGAATGCCGAAAAATTCCTTGGTACATGCCGCAGCTTCGATTCTGCTAATATCGGATTGATATATATATATATATTTTTATATTATAGGGGGCAAACGAACAGGTGGGTCACCTGATGTTAAGTGATCACCACCGTCCATAGACACTAGCAACAACAGGGGAGTCGCAAGTGCGTTGCCGGCCTTTTAATATATGTGGGCCTCCGGCGCTCTCACTGACCGAACGAAACGCAACAGTGCGAGCACTGTTACTTCACATCGGCTTTCTATGAGAGGGTGGTTCTACCCCGGGCGAGCCGACCCATTCATTCTGAAACCAGTAATAGTTTCAGCGTAGCTCTACCACCTAGAAAATTCCACTGGTCGAACCACTAGACCACCACGACTTGGCAATGGGCCAATCGTACCCAAAAAACATGTAACCTAGAACCATCAACAAAAAAAAATCGCATAAATTGGTCATATGCCGATACGTACAGTACCTATTGACAAGATTGTGCCTCAAAGGAACTGGTATTTAGATTATCTGACATGTTGTGGTGTATGGATCTGAATATCTGAACTACGAAAGAGACGTATGAGAAAAGCTTACATATTGTAGACATGAGAATGTTAAGATAAATGTGTGGTGTAACCAAAATGGATTAGAATTAGTAATGAGTTCAAAGGACAGAGAAATCGAAAAGTAATTGGTTACCGTGGCATATCACGAGGAGATATGCAAACAATGTCAGTAGAAGATTCTAGAATTTGAAAGTAAATTTTAAACAAAAGCAAATCACTCACTTCGTATAACAAAGGTTGAGTGTGGTGAGTAAACTCTCGATTCCCTTCGTGCCGAAGTCTTCGATCCACGAGAGCGGGTTGTTCGTTAACGATATCCTTAGATTCTCTAAGCATCCGTGCAACTTGCCCACGGAGAGCTCAGGCTGGTTGAGATATGACAGGTAATCTGACGGCTTTTCAAACTTCGAACGACCTTCCTGAAATTTGAAACAAAAACAAAAGTATTTAAAAGTCGCAACTCGTACCATTCGCAAATTGACCCAATTACAACTCTTGCTGTTCGCAATTAGGTCCAAAATCGCAACTCGTTCACATCGTAACTCGTTCCATTCGCAACTCGTACGATTCATAACTCGTACCATTCGCGACTTATTTATTTCATAATCAATTAGTCTTACCAATCGAAGTATTCTCCCACATTTTTTTCCATATCACGACTACACAACTTTAATAACCATAAAAAAATATATATATCTTAACGAAGACATTATTAAAGAGAAATTAATTGATAAACCAATGGATAAACATATCCAACGTAAATATATACCACCAAACATCTCGTTGCATGAATGAGAACGAGTATGTGTTTCAAGGCGACTCATAATACCTGGGTATTGACGAATTTGTAGGCGACAAGCATTTGCTTCTTCTGGTCTCTCGAATACTTTCTTAGTGGCTCCTTCTTTTCTTCGCTGAGATTCATGTCAGACTGAAAATATTAGAAATATAATTTAAGATTTTTAATAGGCACGATTGTTTTTTCCGTACCATAGTCTCTTAAATTGTTGACCGTGGGAGATCACAATGGTCATGGTGGTCGCGAATCATTAATAATAATATGAAAAAAGTCAAAAAGTAAAGTAATAAAATGTCTTAAAGTAAAAAATAGCTGTATTCGTTTTTGAATTTTTAAACCAATCATAGTCTGAATTATTTAAATTTGTAAAAGGAAATTATTAACATCAGTTTGGTTTACACATCTATTATCACTGCAAGAAATAAATCTATATATTTTATACAGTTTATAAAATAATCAAACGAGCGGAATGAAAATATCAATATTACATGTACACAAGCACAAACGCAATACGTCAAGAGCATGTCGAGGTCTACGGTGACGCGAACCCATAAGTTTTCGCCCTACCGAAAACCGCTCAACACTGCTAAGGGAGTCTTCACTACAACAAGAAAATTACAAAAAAAACAAAACAATGTTAAGAAAATGTAATTACAGGATTCTCCATAGATTAACAACACAAATGAAATGATATACAGTAATGGTGGTACATACGAGCATCTCTTCGAACCGCCTCTGCAGCTGCGTGTCATCGAGGGCGTCTATCTTGCTGGTGTACTCGGCGGCGGCGGAGGGCTCGTCGTCGTCCGCCCTGGGCTCGGCGCCCCGGGGCACGGTGTCGTAACCGCGCT
This sequence comes from Antheraea assamensis, assembly GCA_035772565.1. Classification (NCBI taxonomy): domain Eukaryota; kingdom Metazoa; phylum Arthropoda; class Insecta; order Lepidoptera; family Saturniidae; genus Antheraea; species Antheraea assamensis. The sequence goes on from JAQQSE010000107.1 coordinate 1,394,798, forward strand.
CGATCCCGCCGCCCGTTTTCTTCGGCCGCCCGAACCATGTGTCCAGCTATCGACAAAAAAATATTAAAAACATTATGCATATTATTATAATCCAACTAACTGACATTAGTGTCAAGTTTTGGTTGTTTTGTTACACTTTCACGCCTTAACAACTCAACTGATCGTCACATTCACGAGTACACCTTGTTAGGGGTACAGCAGACAGGGACATAGGTTGGTTTTCATTCAGAAAAAAATGCGCTGTTCCCAAACACTATAACTAAAAAATTTAGATTAACGCGAGCGAAACTGCGAACAATAGCTAGTATAAAACCATTTCAAAATCAAAAATACTTTATTCAATTTAGGCCCTAAGACGGCGCTTATGAACGTCAAAACTACCATCGGTTCAGACAAAACAACCCAGTCATAGAGAAGAACCGGTAACAAACTAGACAGGTATATCTTTTCAACATACATATATAAAAAAAAAAATTAACGTTCCTATCGTTTTCAGTGGATGCAAAGGGAGAGGTGTCAATTCCAGACATAACCATATTATTTCCCCAATAATAGCCTTTTAACACCCAAAACCCGTTTGACACGGCGCTTAAACTTACAGTCCGGCATATCGGTAATATGCTTCGGGAGTTCGTTGTTAATCAAAAAACTATAACCTAAGAAACCGGTACTGCTTTTACTGAGTCTGAATCGATTCTATATTTAAATAAGTCCATTATATTAGAAGTAAACTTTTCAAGTGTCACACCAATTTATATTATATCACTAATCACATCATTTTTCATCTATATTATGTTTGTGTATACAGCAGGCCTTGTTAGAAAACTGCACGCAACGCTTGCACTTAAAGCCTGCAATCTTTTTTTTTTTCTAACTGACTACACTGTTGATCTGGCAAGGCCTCTACAGTTTCACCGGACTTCTAAGGGGACCGCTTAAGTCACTCACCCGATAAATAAAGCCTGCAACATTATGTAAAGACAAAGACCTTTTTAATATGCGTTGAATGTGTATATTTCTTCCTTTTCGGGTAGGTAACGGGCGTACGAGTATGTACAAAGAAATTAAATCACAAACCCTACATTTCCTATCCATAATAACTATAATAGTAGTACGATATGATGGCCGTTTTGATACATTACAATAGCGACGTGAAATGTCGATTTGTTTTCGAAAATATAATCAAATGCTACCCCGTTTTGTTTTAAGCGTTGACGCGAGTTTGCCAGAGGTGGTAGTTGTGCTGGCCAGCGATCCTATATGTATAATCAATCATGTATAGGATATAAACATATCATTTCAATCATTTTTTTTAATTAAAATGCAGAGTTGGGTTCTAAATAAGTACGCTAATAATTATATTTTATGAAGGATTCTGTAATAAGGCGCCGTTTTTTTGTTAGTTAAATCGCGAAGATTTGTTCGTGGTACATTATCTTAGATAGTTACATATAGTAGATTGAGCTAGTGTACTATATTGATTTTAAGTAAAGAACTGCAATTTGCTCCGTCAACCAGAGTCATTAATTTATACGAACACACAAACGTCAAAACGGCCATCACAGCGCGCCGCTATTATAACTAACAAAATCCTTGCAAATATATTTATTGCTAGTGCATAGCGCACAATAATAATACAAGAAAACCGATGACTCGCCAAGGTAAACCGAGGTATGCAACCTTCTGACATCATTAACAAATTAAACTAAAATAAATGAATCAATTTTCCGCGTAACGGGTTACGGTCGATACCAGTTGTCATTGTACGTAGTCTGGTCGATTTAGTAAACGCGTTGCGGACCCCATAATGGCGAACAATAGCACGGTAGGCCCGATGCTGACCCGGATTCAATTTATATAGAATCGAAATCAGGCTAGATAACTAGTCATTTTTTTTAATCATTATCGTAGAACGGCAAAGTGACTGCACTATCCCTGATGTACATCACAGTACAACCCGGAAACAACGTCTACCATCGAGAGACAAACAATTCATCACCAGTTGCAGCTGTCGTACCGGTCTACGTAAATGTCTCTTCACGCTACGTTTGAAGGAGGGAACACACTGGCAGGGACATTGTTCCACATCGTCACGGTACGGCAAAGTTAAGACGTTGTGAACTTTCTAGTTCGCACCCAGATATCATTTACCGTAAAACTGTGTAGCCCACCGCGCGTATTTCGATCAGGGAAAAGAGAGGAAGGGGTTAAATTGAATAGCTCTTCAGAACAAAAGTTTTGAAATTACACTTAGGTATACGAGAGCTTTGAAATTCGTGTGACGGAAAGCGGTAGAGGTAAACACTGTTGCAGTGTAGAGGGTTGGTTGATAACACCGGTTCTCTTCTGACTGAAGTAACGTCGGGTGCGGTCAGTACTCGAATGGGTGACCATATGAGCCTTGGCTTTTTGTTATTTTTTTTTATTGAAATATTCGCCTGTAATACAAAAGTTTCACTTCTGTCGTGTGTCTTTACGACAAGCTATGTTTTTTTTATATCCTGATGTCTTATATATGTTATATACAGAAGCAAACAACATTAATTTACAATATTTCTTTGTAATCAATACTATCCGTATATTTTCCCCCACCTGCGTATGCGCACCGCACCGCTCGCCCCACTTCACATATCGGTGAACGCGTAGTGCTTATAAAAATCGTAATTTCTAATACTTCGTCTTTATATTAAATGTAGACATTGTGATATTTTTTTATATAAGAACTAAGTACAAAAAAAATCAAATTTTCACGCTAGTTTTTGCGTGATGCACGGACAACAACAGATCTCTAGCATATTATTTATATACATTATTCCTTTCTCTCTATTCTAATCCTTTATATTATTTAAATTATTCACGGTTATAAACATTCTTAATTAAGTTTGCACTTGTCTAGAATCTTATATGTAAGGAACATTATTAAGTTGTTGTTGTGTAAAGCATGTGTTGGTATTTTAAATAAATAACTCCAAGACTCACCGAAAACGGTGACCTCTCTCTGACGAACTCACTGACAACTTTTATAGTATCCATTGTAATACATAAAAATGACGTTGTATAACGATATCACTCACTATTACTAAACGTATTACAATTTAGAATTTGGTAATATTAACGCATATTTGTCGAAAACTAGCGCCTCAGAATATGTTCAACCACAGATGTTATAACTACTCAAAACTCTTTTGTATTATTATCTGTTCACTTCGAATAATTTTACATCAACGTTTTTTAATGCATTCCAAATTTAAAAAGTATTAAAAAACGGCCAGTACGAAAATTTGTAAATAGGTTTTATAAGCAAATCTATTAACAAAATAAATAAATTTGTTACAAATAAAAGGCACAATAGCACAAAGACCGTATCCGATAATGATCCGAGACACACTGAACGATCGGCCAGAAAATCTCCTACGGTTGATCACTCGAAAGAATAAAAAGCGGTGATGCAAAGTCGTTACACGCTGTACTTTATTTTAATACAGTGTCGCTTGTAGCACACGATACTGTTGATGTCAGTGTACAAAATAGATGTCATCAAATACACCATTAACGTATTCGGGTGTAATAGAGCCGTATAAATCTTAATAAAAAAGTCTATAAGCAAACAAACATTCTGCATTTATTTTTCTATTATTGCAATGGTTTATTGTATCAAATTTTGATTTATTCGACAGTGAATACTCCAAACGATACCGACTTTATTCATTCGAGTCAATATACACCGCTTTACGTGATAAAAAATCCTGGAGCCGCGCCGGCGAATTATGTTATAACAGTCGCCAACGATGAACAAAAACCATGGTACTGCTAAACAATCCCAAGGAGGGTGGATTTGAAGCGCGTGCAGCCGATAGTAAACATTTTTTTTTATATTATAGGGGGCAAACGAACAGGTGTGTCACCTGATGGTAAGTGATCACCGCCGTCTATAGACACTAGCAATACCAGGTGAGTCGCAAGTACGTTAACTGCCTTTTAATATATGTGGGCCTCCGGCGCTCTCACTAACCGAACGAAACGCAACAGTGCAAGCACTGTTACTTCACGTCGGCTTTCTGTGAGAGGGTGGTACTACCCCGGGCGAGCCGACCCATTCATTCTGAAACCAGTAATAGTTTCAGCGTAGTTCTACCACCTAAACATTAAACCAAATCACACATCACAACATAGCAAACATGTTCTGCCAACCCTACTAAGGTGGGAATAAGGGTAACAAGAAAAAGAACGTTTTTGACAATAGCTAGTAGTACCTATTTAGTCTCGGATTATCATAAACTAATATTTCAATCCCTTGTTAATGTATTTTTGAAATGGATGGTCGTTAAAAAGATAAGCCCGATCGAGTTTCTTCCTGGTTCTGCTCGATGACCGAGTTGTTTGTCCGAATCGGTGGTAGTTTTTGACGTTCATAAGCGTTTTCTTCTTAGGGTCTAAATTGAATTAAAATATTTTTGATTTTGACTATTTATTTCCTATTTTCTTTTGAGGGATTTCCTGGTCCATCTTCGAAATCCAAGGTCCAATGTTAATTAAATTAAATCGTGGCTTGAAAGTATCCCGTTTATAATAAGAAAAGAATGTTTCCAAATCGATGTATAAACGACAAAGTACTGAGGTGACAAACATTAAAAAAAACAACAACAAAATTGTGAAAACCTCCTTTTTGAAACAAATTAACAACAAACATCAATATAGAGTGTTGGTATTATAAAGAAAACTAAAAAACACATCGACAACAGAATACAAAGCAAAATAGAAAAGTGTTGCCAGTACATGTAAACTAAATTATTAGTAAGATTGCGTTCATAATTCCCACCAAAGAGTATAAAACCAAATCATTATCCTCCTACATCTGCATACGTGCTTAGTTCTTCTAAATTACCCAACCGATTTCGATACGGTTTTTACTACCATTTGAAGAATTTCTTCTGGCACATCTATTTTTTTTTTCGAACCGACTACACTGTTGGCCTGGTAAGACCTCTACAGTTTCATCGGACTACTAAGGGGAGCGCTTAAGGCACTCACCCGATTTTATATTACTAGACTAGCACAAGGGCGCACGGCACGCTTCAGCTTGGGCTGTCGCCGAATGTCCCGAATCCAACTAGTGAGATTTATATGTATAAAATCTTTACATATACCTATATTTAACATAAGACTATACTTGCACATACATACATAGTTACATATATACACACAAATATATAACAATGACACGGAAAATAATAAAAACTTAAATAATAATATAATATAATATTTTTGCCTTTTATATATTAATACTTTTTGTCCGCGGTTTCGCTAGCGATAATATAAATATATCTATCTCATGGATAGTACATTTTTTCTGAATAATTTTTACCCTATACCCTTTTGTGTATCCCTGAGAATTAGTTAAATTTCCTGATCATTCCTTGAGTAGTTAAGACATGAAAGCGTAACAAGTAAACGCACTTCTGCATTTTCAATGTTTATTGACAGGATTAACAAATGGATTACTCGCGAAGCTATTTTAACCAAGATTCTGTTAATACTTATATTATAAAACACCGTTAGTTACGTAAGAATTTTAACGTAGATCAAAATTGCTCTTTACAGCATATCATTTTAGGTAATATCTTAAAACTTATGAAAGATTTAAAAACACGCGCTACGAAAGGAAAACGTCGTTTGCGTGAAGATTCTTACGACGCTTCATTGACTTTGATGACTTGTCAATCTCGTTGCGTCAAAAACTTTTTTTCGGATCGTAAAATTTTAAAAACTGAGCACAGTACTTATTAAAATTGTTGAATCATTTTGAATTGAGGTATGAGCGCCACCACACTGGCCTTGGCTTCTCTACCGAGCGCCTTTCCGGCTGTAATGCGACATGCGATAGATGAAGACGAAACATTTGGGACAAACAACAAACGGACAAGATAATATACAACTGTTTAAATTGGCCGGACACTTATGACGTCATATTAGTACGTTGCACCCGTTCGAAACCAGGGCAAGTCCATTAGTTAAATATGATAAAATGTTAATAATAAACAGTTTGAATATGCATGAGGAATAAGGAAATCTGAGTTCACCTTCAGATCTGCGTCGGCCATTCGACAAACATTAGAGGACAATGAGACACCAAAATTAAACGACCTTTAAATTAATGTTTATTTACAAAATACATTTTTAGAATCTGAATCTTTGCTTCACTAAGCAGTTTTATGAAAAGTAAATAAACGTAATAAAAAAAAACAATATGTGTACTTACGTACGCACGTATTCCCTTACTAAGTGACCCGTTCAGTGGGGGAAGAAGGTTTTCAAAGTATCACGCTTTGTCACGGACGCTTGGGACGGATAGTCACCAAGGGAAGAGAGGAAACTAAAAAATAGCCAAACATGGGTCACATAGTATGGGTACGTTCCCTAAGTAGTCACCTCGAAAGTATCGTTCCCAAGTTCCTTTAATGTGTGTAAAAACCGCAGGCCTAGTTATCGTGCTGCTTCTGTCATCCCGCGGAACGGTAGCGTGTTCCCAAACCTGCATTTATTACGAACATAGACAAAACTTCGTGGCGATACGCAGGTATGGGAGAAGCATAATAGTATTATATATTTTGAAATTATGCAATCACTAGCCAACGCCCGTGACTTCGTCTACATTTGTATCTTTTTCTCTCTCATGCAAGGTTTATGCGCGTACAGGGATACCGCTCTTAAATGATAGAATTTTTCAAACTTACTTGTCACTTTAAGCAGTTTAAAAAAGTGTTTTTTAACTTATAGTTAACTAGCGGCCCGCTCCGGCTTCGCGCGGGTATAAAATAAATAGCCTATGTCATTCACTGAAAAAATGATTAAAATTGATCCAGTAGTTTTAATTTATTCATTACTGCCCGTCGCCCGCACGCGTCAAATATGGAGTAACCTCAAAAATAACAGTATTTCTCCACTATTTAATTTATATTATTATACACCTTCCTCTTTAATCACTCTATCTATTTAAAAAAAACCGCATCAAAAACCGTTGCGTAGTTTTAAAGATTTAAGCATACATAGGGATATAGGGACAGAGAAAGCAACTTTGTTTTATACTATGTAGTGATGTATTCGATACTCTTATGTGTAAGCCATGTTACTGCAAAGTTTTATTAAAATCAGTCCAGTAGTTTTTGAGCGAAAGTGTAACAAACATTCATTCAACCCCACAAACATTCTCATTTAGAATATTACTAGCTGATACCCGGGACTTCGTATGACTAACTACAGAAGAAACAACACAAAAAAAATCGAGGTAGTCCATAAGGACTGATGACAGAAGTCAAAACACAAAACAATGAAAAACTATGTACATGTATACATATAGCTCATGTAAAGCGTGCGGTGACGATAACGAGAGTTGCATGATTTTTGTCCCCTCAAAAAAATGTTCAACGCTTCTAAAGAAGTTTTCAGTTCAAAAATCTAAAATATACTTTGCATACGATACGTGTTTGCAAATAATTTCATGTGTTACTTCTTCTCCCCTGCGCATGCGCACCACACCACTAGCTCCATTCCTCCACGGCAAAACAAAACACATAGCTAAAGCCGTAGCTCGTATTAAAATCGAAGTTTCTCAAAAGTTTAATAACATCTACATTAATTAAAGTTATCGGTACATTTTTCAAATAATGCCTAAGAAGTAAAACTAAAACATTAGATCGAAAACTATCTAGTAGTATTTGAGTAACGCACACATAACGAAAGATTAGTTATATATAAGAAAAAAGTGTGTGTGTACTTATTTACACGCTTTAGAAGTTATACTTCTTTGGCGTAACAACATAAAAATCTTTTAAAAAAATGTATCTTTCGCCTTATTTTACGTTTGTAGAAAAAACGATACTAAAAATAGAAAAAAGGTATTTAATATATACATACATTTTATTGAATAAAATGTTGACTATAGCTAACTTCAGGGTGTCGGTTTTTCGTGACGTTGTGCGCGCGCATCGTAAAAATTTACTCTCATCATTTTTCCCTAACGCGCCAAAAGAAGTATAACTTTAATAACAAGATTTTTACGTAAACTATTTCACATCTGAATAGAACATTAAGTAACACCAATAAATGAACAAAACCGTTAGCAAAAACTAGTGAATAATACATTCAAAGAATCGTGCCCAGTTTGACATCTTTCCAAGATTATCTTTTCGCAGAAAACCTTGACAATACTATAAAAGATTCGTCAGCGCGAAAAATAAATATGATGTTATTATATCCCAAAATGCATTTGTAAATATTGTATATCAATATAGACCCTATATGGAAAACAGTGCTCGTAAATAAATTATTATTAAATAAAAATTGTGTGCGTCAGCTCCGACGCGCGACTAGAGTTTAACTCCAAGAACGATTGTCTTTGAACAGGCACAAAAAAGGATTACTAGACTAAAAAAAATACCCATATCAAAGGGTAAATAAACGCATCCATGAAATTACTTAATGAATGTATACATTTTTATTCTATTTACATTTTTTAAGACTATTCGGCAAAATATTATACATCAAACATTTTACATAAATAGAACCATACCTCGTCGTTCCCGGTGCTCTATCAGAAACAATATCTAAATTAAGTTCGAATTTTAAAATTTGTACGTAATCAATCCGCCATCTTGTGAAATGTGCGCACAATAGCTTGCGCACAGAAAACGTAACGCTGTTGTCATTCGATCACTAAATTTTACTCTTCATATTTTTTTCATACCGGGCGGCTTATGTGAAAATGTGTTCTTAAGGAGTATAAACAAAAAAACTTTACTCCAATAAACTAAAAAAAAAAACATTTTTAAAAACCAGCTTTTATTCGAATGCTCTAGAATGGAAAAAAAAATACTTTAAGGTACCTACAACAAACAAATCTTTTTGCAACATTATACAATTTTATATATTATAAAGGCTTGTTACGAGATTTTTCTGTGTAAAAGAAATTATTATCAGAATTGGCATATAATTTCTTTTACCATTCACGAAATAATTAAAATATTTTCTAAACGAACAACTGAATAAATGTGGAGTGATTCATTCCTTCATACAAATGCCATTCATCTCTTTTCTAAAATTCTTAAATTAAATATATAAATTTGTCAAATATAACTAAGTTAAAGCGCCATATCAACCGGGTTTTGGCGTGAAAAGATTATAAAGTGTTATTATGGAGTGGATCAATATTTCAACGATGGTGATATTCGGAATCGACTCCTCTCTGTGCATCCACTAAAAATTATTGTAACTAGAAATGTATTTTAAATATACATATATCTATATATGTTAAAAACATAACCCCGATTGAGTTTCTTGCCGGTTCTACTCGATGACCGGGTTGTTTTCCGAACCGGCGGTAGTTTTGACGTTCATAAGCGCGCTTCTTAGGGCTTAAATTGAGTAAAGTATTTTTTTTTTAATTTTGATTGTAACATTAATAATTAATTTATCAATTCTTGATTTTTTTCTGGGTATGTTTGAAAGTCAGTTCATTTTAAATAATACATAATTGTTTGCACGATCGTATGTATCTTACTTAACTACAGTCTAATTCTTCAATGCGAAGACATTCTTTTCCGTGGGGAAACTATGCAAAGGATAGCCACCCTTCCCCTAAAACCGCACAGTATTTTCACATATAGCCGGTCCGCCACAGGAATCCCTTATATATACATTTTTCAGTTAAATAATACTGCATACACTGCAAATATTCAGACATTAATTTTTTATCCTGCACATAGCCCGAGTTGTCCTACTATCGCTAGGAGGAAAATGAGTGCATCTAAAAAAATCACAAATTCGAGAAACGTCCAAGTCTACATTTTTTCTGAAATATGTCTAAATCGTTTTTTATTAGATGTAATGTGACAACAGGCCCCTATAATTCTATTAAATGTACGTTTATCCTGACTCCGATTACACAGAAAACTCAAAACGGTGGATACATTTTTATTCGGACGGCAGAGTAATCAATGACATGTGCCTATATAGAAAGCAAAAGAGGTGCGTGAACAAGAATAACTTTTTAAATTTAAAACACGCGGGCAAAGATCGTGATAACATTTAGACTGAAACAAGTTAGTCGAGTTAAAATATGAATTAAACAAGTTTACTAAGTAGATAATCGTTTTTTCAGGTGACATTAATACGAAATATAACGTGAGAATAGTTTCGTATTAAGACACTCCATTCAGAATTAACGACCGTCGATTACTAAAACAACAATCGAATTAGATAATGTTTATTTTGAATACTCAAGAAGCAAACAAATAATACTAGATATCTGGCATGAGACCAACACGTCCGCTTTCTTACCAGCACGTTGCTAAATATACTTCATCATAGTTAATACATCTTCACGGTCACGGCGTAGTTCAAGGGCAAATAGGATTTGATTTATTACTTACTCTACCTGTGAAGGTAATGAGTTAATCTGTGGCGGGTAAAACGAATTTTCAAATTTGATACTCGCGGTCTGTTATTATCTACATTCTATTTTATCATTAATATAGATAAATAAATATTAGGTTTGTATGTTTGTTTATAACATTTTCAAGTGATTTTGTCATTTATTTTATTTATTATTGTATCTAATTTTGATTTATTCTACAATGAATACTCCGACAAACTTTATGAATCCAAGTCAAAATACACCGCTTTACGTGATACAAAATCCTGCGAGCCGCGCAGGCGAATTATGTTACAACAGTCGCTAACGTTGAATAGAAACCACGGTAATACATAATAATCCCTAGGAGGGTTGATATAAGGACACGACAAACATGTTGTGCCGACTCTACATAGGTGGGATAAGGGTAAAAAGATGAAGTACGGAACCCGAGAGATATGTCACATCTATAATAAGGCGCGCGAAGCCGCGGGAAAAATCTAGTAGGTTATATTTGACTGTTATTCAGTTTTAGACTGCAATTAATGCGTACGAAATTGCGCGCGCTTCATTACAACGCATGCAACGCCAACCCCAGGCCTGTAACCACGCGTGTATACAAAACTATAAAACGTGACGCAAGAAGTAAACATCTGAATTTAAAACTTCTATTTGTTAAGCGAGTTAAATGAATACTGATCTAATACGTTATTATCTATACATATACTATTATTACAGAGAGTTTAAAGTTAGTATGTTTGTTTGTAGGAGGTAATCTTCGAAACTATTGATCCCATTCCACAAATTCTTTCGCTAATAGCAAGTTAATGTTCGTACAGTAATTAACGCTGACGGCCCTTATTAAGAAACAGGTTAAATATTTTTTTTTTAATAAACCGTTAAACTTAAACATAATATAATGGTCAATAAATACCCAATAATATGACATTATTAACTCCTATAGTTTTCTAATAGACGTTGACATCAGTTGTTCATACACTGTGATCCAAAAAACACTGGCCGTTATTGTCTTCTATGAGTCAAATTTATAAAAATAAAGTACATAACACTATGGAATAATAAAAAAAAAACAAATGATCACAGACGATAAAACTAATATTTAACACTTCTGCATTTATTAAAATGTGATGTTAATCAAAAATCTAGCTCCATTCCATATTGCCGTAAGCGCCAATGTTTATATTACGAGATAAGAGGCGGTATAAATCAAAAGATGATACATAAAACGTCAAATTTGAAATATAAATAAATCAAATGACATTTTGATTTCGGACGCTATTTTGAAACTAGTGATGACCATACTTTCGATGAAGTATCGATAAAGAAATTCTTCTATTATTTATAAATTAATATTTATTTAGCTAAATTTATCCCAAACAGCGAAACTATAGGTATTTATGTTGAATATTATTGAAATAAACATATTATTACGAATACTTTGTCTATGAATAAATAAAGTTAGAAATTATCATATAAATAATATTTGTGTTCTTACTGCTCTCTAACTAGTATTCTTATATTAACATTGACGAGTTATTATAAAAACCAACACACATACAGAAAAAAAAAAACAACTTGTCTAGTGTGTCAAAAGTCATTCACTCCCATAATTAACACGTGCAATCAGGAAAAACAGTAAATGCATATGTTCTATCAACGTTTCATATCGAAAACAATAGCACCATCATACAGCATTACATACATAGTCTCTTGACGACCTTCGATCGTCATACAACCATCATATCTCGCAACATTTAAGATCTACGCTAGCTAAATGAAGTAACAAAAAGTACGTAATTCATTTCGTTTGTTTGTATTTAACGTTTTTATGTGGTTTCCTTGCTTTTGAAAAAGCAATTGAACAGGCCCAAGGTGTAAATAAAATACGAATTAGCTTCCAATTATTTATTAATATTATTAATTTGTTTATTTACATCATCAAAAGATTAACACATGAATAAAAACGTCTCTATCTCGTTTTTCTCTTAATGCCGCCATTCAGGCGTAACATCTTCACCGGTCAAGATTTTATCTTTTACCGCAATATAATTTACAGCAATAATAATTTCTAAAGTCACACTCTAAATGAATCGTATAATATAGGACGATATGCCGTAATGATAATAATTGAATAAAAACATCGATAATTTTATCGACAGTACCTTAGCAAGCTATTCGTATCAAATTACAAGTAATCATAACAAAAAGAAATGTAAACAAATGTTTCTATAGTATAAATATTTACATTAGCGAGATACGAAACTGATTATACAAGTAATGTTTCACTTGAAATCGTAGACTTGAAAACAAATCGCAAAAAGCCTGCAAAAAAAATAAAATACAACAAAACACACAATCACTGGTACAAAATGAACAATGGCGTCTTTATCTTACGTCAAATGTCAAAGGCAGTATAAACCATGAAATTTTTTGTAGGCGGTACAGGTGTCATTTAATTGCATTCGGTAGCTAAGTACTTTCTAATTGTACATATCAAATTGACAGGCCGGCGGATCTGCCGCTCATCAATGCGGACCGGTTAACACTTCGCGCTACTTCAACCGCGACCGGTACATTTGAATTTAGAACATAAACTACATTCGAAGACAATTCGCAATACACGTACACAATCGATGCCGTATGTATAGTAGTGTAACAAAGAGGCTATATTATACCCAATAAAGGCGATCACTACGAGACTTACAATACATTGCCAGTCGCCGCTGCTATTTAGACTGGTTGATCCCAAAACATGACGAACCAAAAAGAGTCACTCATTTACATATGTAACTTCGAATCTCGTTTAGCGCATGTCATTTATATTTATATATAAAAGAATAATTGACTGACTCACTGACCTATCAACGCACAACCCAAATTTTAATGTACGAAAGTTGTATGAATGAAGTCCGTACGAAAATTTAACATTTTTCTTTAATCAATACGTCAATTATTCTTTAATAAAACGCATCCGAAACTGCGGAAAATTGTTAGGGATTAATAAGCAAATTGGTAATAAACGTGTACAACAAAAGTAACAATAAAATCTTATTTATGCAATTATATTTGAGAAAATAAAAGAACTGTCAATGTCAACAGACATCAATTAAAAATACACATCTATTTATTAACTCATATACGTATAGCGTTTAGCTTTTACTTTAGTATATTTGGCTTCCATATACAATCCTCGTTAATATACAAAATACCTACTGAATGTAGTGAGATGAGAAAAGTAGGTGGTACTGCGTGTCACAAATTTTGTTTGCTAAAAAGCAATGATGCAAATATTACGTAGGATATAATAGGCCTCGTGACAGACATTGACAAATATACTGAAGTTAGGTGGAATCATATTCAAAAGGTATAAATAGTATACAAAAACCCGGTACTTGAAAGAAATAAAGTAGAATTGTAAACATTAGAGTACTTTAAACCGGTTACATAATAACGATAATTATCGAACAAATTACAGGTTTAGGTTCATTGGATTTGGGTAAAAAGATTCGTGTTCAAGTTCAAACTTTTTTAATGCAGTCGTGATCTAGCCACCCGACCTATCCGTTTTTGGGAACATTAATATACTATGCAATGGGCATTTTATAAAATAATTTTATGCATAATATTGAACAGAGTACCAAGATTCCATTGTAACATTAAAAATGTTTTGAGATTTGTAAGTTAAGTATTGTAATAAATTATAATATTGTTACTCAATTGTCGGCACTATGAATAAGTTTCAACTTTAATGAAGCAAGCGAGACTTAATTGTTCATTTTATCGGTGATGACGTCATCGCCCGTACAATAATTAAGAAAAACAGATGGATATAATATTGACCTTGTCTTTTAGTGCATATGTACCTAATTGTTTACGATAAGTTGAAATACTTTTAAATATGTCAATATGGATAAAATCAAAAGGATGACGTGTTCGTATTGTGTCCAGCACTGATGAGTATAGACTTGACAATACATATGGACACCCGATCGGCTTCTATATATTATTCAGGTATATAAAATCCTTGTATGTAAAACCGAATTTGAATTGCACCCATTCAACAACGATGATAGTGGTCCGCGGTTAGCGTGTTCAGATACCGCGTCGATAAACGTAGGATCGTATCCTTGGGAATGAGCCCGTGGCTTTCAGTGAAGGAAAACATCGTCATGAGAATATTTGTGATTTTACAATCTGTATTTAACTATTGCTATGTGTATCTATCGCATGTCGCATTACAACCGGCCGCGGAGTAGGGGTAAAGCGAAAGGCGCTCAGCAGAGCAGCAAAGCCCAATATGGCGGCGCTCATGGCTCAATTCAAAATGATTCAATGATTTAAAGAAATATTGTGCTCAGTTTTTAAAATGCGTCTATCATCTGAATGATGGTATTTATTATGTAGTCTGTACTCTAATACGCAGATTAAAATTTATAGTTGGACATTTTGTCTACTATTGATTTCTAATTAACATTTGCATTTTCCAATTATTAAGTTAAAATTATAAGCATAGATAGTGATTTATTGTATTTCTATTTGCTGGCAAAAGACGTTTCGTAATAAATTATGGATTTCGTGGGTATAATTAATTTGGAAGATACAGATAAATTAAGCAATTTTAGAGATTAACTAGTAGATGACAACTACTATTATGTGACATTATTGACATTTCACAATGTATTTATTCTGACATTATACAGTTGTTCCATTTTACACACTTTGGCGTAGTATTTTAAACTTATATATATTGCTTATTATAATAATGACATCATTTTCTTTAAACCAAATGCCACAATAATTATAACCAATGGTACTTACAATAAATAAATATTTTTAATGAGGATTTGGACAAAAAAATATTATTCGTAAATTGGAACATTTTTAAATGATGAGATTGATTGAATTGAATGAATGCTATTCAGAGTTGCTTGCACAAAAAACTTAAACCAGATGTTTCGCTAGAAACAGTTTTGACACGCTGTTTTAATATAGTATTTTAAACATGTGTTTAATAAAGTTTACAATTTTACACATCGTTTAATAAAACTCGTGTTAAACGCGTGTTCATTTTTGGTTTTTGTAATAAGACCGTACATATTTAACAAAACCAAGCTCTAGAGTGTAGTTTTAATCTTAATTATTCCCATAAAATTGTTTAATTTAAAGTGTAGCTTAAGTTTTTAAAAAAGGCTCTTTGAATAAACTTCTATTTAGTTGTGTTTTTATACCATCTACTAGCGACCCGCTCCGGCTTCGCACGGGTATAAAATATATAGCCTATGTCATTCACTGAAAAAATGGTTAAAATCGATCCAGTAGTTTTGATTTATTCATTACTGCCCGTAGCTCGCACCGCACACATTATTTTGATAAATCTCGTAAGGTTCAGCCTGTGTTTGTAGCAATGTAAGCGGAAAAATGTAAAATGTAATTATATATGACATCACATTAGAAACCTCAAAAATAACAGTATTTCTCCACTATTTAAAGGATGGTATTATACATATAAACATTCCTCTTCAATCACTCAATCTATTAAAAAAACCGCATCAAAATCCGTTTCGTAGTTTTATAGATTTAAGCATACATAGGGATATAGGGACAGAGAAAGCGACTTTGTTTTATACTATGTAGTGATAACTATAAAAGATCGTTTACGCAATACTTATTTATAGCTTAAGAGTTTGTAAGAAGTGTACTATCTGTTTGAACAACTTTACACCGGATTAACACAATGTTAAATAAATGTTGTCACCATGACGTCATCTTGAAACATTAATGCCTGATTACTCATTCAAGCGTAGAAACATATATCACGTTTTTAAAATAAATATATAGCCAAGGTCCCATATATATTCGTGTTATAATCTATATGTATGCCTTATCTGTATTACGATTACAATGAAGTAGAATTTGTTTGTTTATAACAGGGTAATCACCGGAACCACTAATCTCATTACGAAAATTCTTTCACAAATAAAAAAAATACAAAAGACAGTCCTACACATAAAACGCTTACTTTCCCAGAAAGTCGAACACCTCAATTACGCAACGAAGCGGCGGACAAAATATAGGAGGCATAACACTTTTTCCTTACGCGACGATTTCTACGAGTCAACTTCTACCGCAAACGGCATTACGGAACTTTGTTAGGAGTATTCATAACCGTGAAATTATTACACCTTAAATTATTCAAGGACAAAATGTCAGCGATTTGGTCGATCTCTGGTGATTTTTTTTTTGCCTTAGGAATATAAGCTCGTTGACATCATTATACACGCCTGTGCTATTTTTATACGATGATCCACCGCATGACTAAGTTAATGACGCGAGATGAGTAAAGGAGTCGCAAACGTATCGCTTGTAAACATTGTTTGTACACACTGTATTATAAGCGTGAGAAGAATAGCGTTATAATTTAGTTTGAAACAATAGATTTGTTTGCCTAACATTTTTACTACAGGAAGACGTGCGCGACCGTCCTGGGTTACGATAGACGTAAACGGGGCGAAATAGCACGTCGTTTTCCCTTCCCCACTACGTCACCCGCCCCCGTTAACATCAAGAGCACCTCGTCCCGCTGACGCCTGTCGCCTCGTAGGACGGTCGCGCAAGAAGTTGTTGGACTATACAAACACGAGATGAAACTCGGCCCCACGTGCCGCGTTCCCGGACCAGACAGTTTATTTACAAATAACCAAGCGGGTTGCTAGGAGCCTGTTCCCGACGAACGCACACATGGCAGATAATCGATCGACCCGCCGCAGTTGATCATTTATATAACTAGACCGGTATGACGATTGCCGGCGGATTGCGGATCTCTCGGTAGACGCCATTGTTCTTTAAATGCACTGTGTTTACTGTCGAGTATAGTGACGTCACTCTGTCGTGCTACGATGAGTAATTATGACATATTTCTTAAAGTTACGAAAATATTCGCCTTTTCAAGTTCAAGATGTTATTATCTTATAAGTTCTTTAAGCGGGCAACTCTTTTATGTCCTTACTGATATTATAAATGCGAATGTGAATATGTTAGTTTGTTTTTTTTTTATTTAATTGTTACACTTTCACGCTTTAATTTCATAACCAATTATCGTGAAATCTTCCATATACTTTGTCACGGGTACGGAAAAGGACTTAGGCTACTTTTCATCAAGAAAAAAATTACTATTCCTGAGGAATAGTTAAAATGTACATTACCGCGAGCCAAGCCGCAAGATAAATTTATTTAATGTATCACGGAAAGTACTCTAACGATTCGGATCAAATTTTGAATTCAGATAAGTCATCGCTTGTTAAATTTATCTATAGAGGCGACGATCCTGAAAAAAACGCGATGTTATACAAAAAATATATTTAAATATCATAAATTGTAATTATTACGTCAACACACCGAGCAAATCTTGGTCGTTCAGATACTAGAGTTTAACTCTTTGCCTACAACGAATATAGTGCCACTGGGTACTACGGTACGGTAGCACACATACATGTGTGTAGTAGCGACTCTAAAACATATTATGGTTTATTAATGGCGGGGAACAACTTTGGAATAGGTTCGCAGGATTCCCCAGAACTCATCAGTATATGGGTCAGTCGACGATACGTCGCTATTCCTGATGACTAAGGTTTTGTAGCGATAACGGTTCAGTCCGCCGCTACAATAGCGGTAAGGAATCTGTGACACATATGTAAATATTCCGACGTATTACCAATTCTCAGTTTACAACAATATACGGATACTCACTAATCTTATTTGTATTAGTATATGAAAAAGTGTGTGAGGTTAGATGGATGTTCATTATCACATACAAAGTACTGAACCTATCAGCTTAGGGCTATATAGACCAGCAGATATGGAATTTTTCGTACCTAGATGTTTATGGTTGCCATTTCTGTTAGTGCCCAACAACGTAGCGGACGAGAATCAGCTAGTATAGCATATACTTCAAAATTTAAATTAACCGCACTAACCAAACACAAATAAGTCACGGTGGTGTTGTGGTTTGACCGGTGGAATATCAACCCGATGCCCACAAATTCGAATCGCGGCATGTACGAACGAATTTTTCGGAATTCACATACATACATTTACTAATTTAAATTGGTAACACTATCGGCTGACGGTTAAGGAAAATATTGGGAGGAAACCTGAACCTGAAAAATATCGTTATACTACCTACCATCGTATGATGATATCTAAGAGTTTGAAATCGACAATACGTCGTACGGGCTGGCGTTGTGATTATGCCCACAACTTCCTTGGAGAAGGGACCTATGACCCTGCAGTAGATCTCTTACAGGCTGATGATGATGACGAAAAAACATATCTTAGAGTTATAATGTATATCACCATTTATAAAGACACAAACACACAAGAATTCGCGGGCGCCTACTAGTATTACATAAATTAGTTTTGGTAAATCAACGACAATGCTGCCTCTGTGATACTGTTGTCATAAGATCTTGAAAATACTTAAAAAAAGGAATTTATATTCGATATTTAAAAATATGTTATTCTTTTTTTTTTATTCGAATTGACTGTACACTATATTGGCCTGATGAGCCTTCGCAGCTTCAAGGACTAATAATATATTTTATTCAGAATACCCGTCGGATGCCGGAGCTAGAATGAGAGTGAACGTTGAATTGGATAAACTGACTAAACAAGCGAGAGAATTGCCGAGTCTAAAGTTACAGAGGCATTATAGAGTGCATTACCCACGTATAATAACAAGCTAATAGCTACGACTTCGCTTATTTTTTTTTAATATTTAAAAAATAAGTTTTACGTACGTAGAAGAATAATTTAAAAGCAAAAATATATACCTTGTTTATACAATTTATCCCTTCACTTTCCATCTCCTGAGCATGCGCACCATACCGTTTGCGTAGTGCTGTATTGCGATAAGAATACGTAAAGGCGGTAGTGATTTAAGCCACGGTCACATTCCACGATCTATCTTTATGGTGTAACTGTAAACAGTGTTTGCTAACGTTTATCCAAGTAAACATACTTTTTCTCCTTACTTCCCTTATATTTTAATTTAAAAATAAACAGACTGAGATATTTCCGGTATCTCGGTTCATTGATCCGAAACGACGGTGGCATAGACAACGGCGTGAGGAATAGGATAAATGCAGGGTGGACGAAATGGCGAAAGGTGTCTAGGGTTGCTAGTGACCTCCGAATGTCCTTTGAAATTCAAAGGGAAGGTGTATAAAATTATTATAAAACCAGTCATGCTGTATTGGACTACGAAAGATACGGATGAGAGAAGACTACATGTGGCAGAGATGCGAATGTTAAGATGGATAAGATTAAGAATGAGTATATCACAGGAAGTTAATATCATCAGCGACAGAGAAGTTGAGGAGTAATAGGTTAGTATGGTATGGACACGTCACGAGGAAAGATGAAAGCCATGTTACTAGAACATTTTTAGCTATGAAAGTGGACGGATATAGCAGTAGAGGAAGACAGAAAAAGGTACGGATAAATTGTGCAAAAAGGATATATGTGTATGAAAGGTGTGAATACTGAGATGACAGTTGACAAGAGAGAGTGGAAAAGGAAAACATGTTGTGCCGACCCTATTTAGGATATGGACCGATATAAAACTTGCTTCAGTACTGTTTTTCTCTTCTATTTGATTTTCTTTAGTATATTTTGTTTAGTAGGTATTGACGAACTTTAGTGCTAGTTGAAGCTACTTTTTTCCCATACCATCGACTGCATTATATACATGTCGGCACCTGTGTCGTCATATGCACCTAGCAATGAATCTGTAAACAACACGTGCATCTCCAACCCCCAGAGATCACGTTATTCAATTACCCTCACTCTCCCTACCACTCGTCGTTTCGGTATAAAAGGAACGGAGCGACAGCAGTTCGGGCAGTCTTGGCTCTGGTGTTGTACGGTACACTTGTTGTATTGTGCTAGTAGCTTTAAACTTTTGATAATTAATTTGTGTTGTCTTATTAGTTAAGTAGTTACCCACAGTCCTTAAATAGGCGATATTAATAATAATGAATTATTGAATATAAAGACCCGCTATATCGCCATATTGGTATTTCTTTAATTCACTACAATCGATACCTCGAGCTCTGGTGTTGTACGGTACACTTGTTGTATTGTGCTAGTAGCTTTAAACTTTTGATAATTAATTTGTGTTGTCTTATTAGTTAAGTAGTTACCCACAGTCTTAAATAGGCGATATTAATAATAATGAATTATTGAATATAAAGACCCGCTATATCGCCATATTGGTATTTCTTTAATTCACTACATCGATACCTCGACATATATTTCAATAAATCGTTTGCAGCTGACGTAATAGGACATAATGAAAAAAAAACGAGGCACTCGTAAGAACTGCCGACAGAAGTGAAAAGTTCTTTTTTGAATTTTTAAATCAATTACAGTCTTTATTATTTAAATTATAACATTATTCTGGATTTCACATCTATTGGCACTCCGAGTAATATATATACATATCCATGCTCATACCGTTTATTTATTAATCAAACATATGACTGGCTGCACGAGCTCAATACAAAATATCAATATTACATGTACACAAGCCGCTATACTACGCGTCGCTAATCTGACTCAAGCGCAATACGTCACGAGCATGTCGAGGTCATCGATGACGCGAACTCATAAGATTTTGTCCTATCGCAAAATCGCAGCTATGCGACAATCAATGCAGTTAAAGAAGTTTTTCACTTCAAAAACATGCATTGAGCCTTGAAAAACATGCAATGATTATGTGGTAACAAAAAGTACCAAATGTGGTACAAAGAGTACAAACTCTTTATTAATAAACAACGATAACAAAAAAAATGGTCGAACCTCTACCACTGGACGAACACTAAATAGGTATCTTAATCATTTAGGTCAAGCAAAGCGAGTCATAAATACCAGAGTATAATTATCTGCTTTTCTGCAGAGAAAAATAGGTAAAGTCGTTAAGTACAAATAAATAACATTGAAGTGTCCGTTTGTAATGTGAAAATAACAGCTTTTTATTAAATGACTATGAAGGTGTATAAATTACTGTCTGCTTGTTCCGGTTAATCTCCGAAACGATTGGATTAATTTTGACGACAATTTCACTGGCAGATAGTTGATATTATAAAGATTAACGTAGGCTTCATTTATATCAGAAAAAAAAGTAGTATTCCATGCAAATATTATTAAAAAACCGGTGCCCAGTACCATAATTCCATCTAAACCATAATATCATACGAAATAATAAAATGCATAAAATTAAAAATTGTGTATATAACATAAACTTTTAACATAAACATATTAAGTAAGGTATCTTCGCGAGTGCCCATAAAATATTTGTATGTAAGCTGCATATCAACACCGCAATACATTTTTTACTATAATCGTTAATCGCCCGGCTTCCTCCTAGTTTGAGAACCGCGGTCCTAAAGCAACTGAGTCAGCTCGCCCACCACGTCAGATTTGTAACATCGTGACCAACCCGGAGGTCAAACCCCGGCACTTACTAACGGAACGCTGTCGCGTCGCGTCATTGTGAATCGAGAAATATCGACCCTACGGAACCGGTTGTATTGGATTTTTGCGATCGGCAGCGCATTCCGAACGCCGAATCATCGCGCCTCTTTTTCCTATACATATGTGGTCTTATGCTACTCCCATACCTGCATGCTTTATAGCTTCAGTTGCTTATTGTGATAAAAACTAACCTCAAAAGAGATTCTAATAAATACGCTTAAAACCTTTCGCACACCTTCGTCATTCCAATAAAAACTCTAAATTAGCGTTTCCAAATTCCTTTAATGTGCTAACGACCACCCAGGCCCTGTTATCGTGCTTCGTCTATCGTCACGCGGCTGACTGTTCATAACGCACGACAATAATGTCTTCCCACACTTGCATTTACTGCGACAATAGAAAAAACTTCGTGGCGATACTAGCAGGAATAAAAGTAGCATTATATGGTAAATAAGCACGCTAAACCTAAAGGCAAACTGGCTATAGTTGTTTCATGGTACCATTTTTTTATTTATATAGGTTTACAATAATAATAATAAATATCACTGGATTATTTTAGCCTACCCCATATTTATCGTAAATAAGGGTGAAAGTTAAAACCTTTAATAACACCATATACCTGGTCATATGACCTACATAATGCATGTTACCTTGATTGAAAGTAATAAAGAATGCCAACATTAAGGTAGTGCTCCATTGCGTAAGGGATTAATGCTGAATGACTGAAGCGATATACAATTGTAGACCGAGATTGATTTAAATTTTTAATCAGCGTGGAATTTGGCAATAAATTGTTGTTCAGTTGTTGTGTGTAACATGTGTGGGTGGTACTGTACACTGACTTCATACCTTATTTGCGAAGAACCCCATTTTTCTCTAAAATAAAAGCCTGTTACTTCAGTTATGTTTATTTGTAGGGAAGTTATAAAAATTAATAATCAATGCAGTTTTTTTTCAATTATCTCGACTGTGATTTTTATAAACCTACAGAAAGACTATTTAAATTTAACACTTATTACCACCGCCACATTTTTTTTATCTTTTGCAACCACTCCTCTATATTATTATTGCCATTATCAAGTGTTACAAGTGTCTAGAGATGATGTCAATGCACCAAAAAGATGACGACTGCCTTGTTAGAGCTTTCAAGAGATTTAATAACAGCTTAGAATTCATGCTTCGTGGTTTAATGCACTTCGCTTCTGCACAATAACCGAACTATTTGCATGGTGGTAGGGTTTTTGCTAAGTCCACCTGGCTAGCTACCATCCTCAAGTTGAAAATCTGTCGCCAAGCACCCTGTTGGTGTGTTCCGGCAGCTGCGCTTGAGAGCGAGTCTCCCTCTAGGTTTAGCGTGACTTACCATCTTAGACCACATCATCATTTAACATCAGATGAGATTGTAGTCAAACGCAAAACCTATACAGTATAAAAACTGTATAATGTAATACGTCACCAATATTAGAAAGTATAAAAGCAAATAATCTAAGTTTGCATGTATGTCTGTTTTTTTTTTGTATTAGCTACATTTTCACATCGTAGTTATTAAGCCGATTGTCATGAATTTTTCTATATACGTTTTCTCAAGGGTACAAAAAAGACCATAAAGTAACTTGCATTAACAAAAACGTACTGTTTCCGTGAGATAGACCAAAACAACATTGACCCGAGCGAAGCCGAGAGCCAAAGCTAGTCCTAAGTAATATTATAAATACGATAGTTTGTTTGTTTGTTAATTACGCTTTCACGCCTTAATAATTTAACCGATCAATTATGAAATTTGACATACACGTTTCCTGGGATACCTTTGCTGCAGAAAAAAGTGTACTATTTGCAAAAGCAGGTGAAATAAACTAACATCCCGCCTAAAAGTACTATTAAGTTTTCATAACAATAAATGTGAAGATAGTATCTTAGTAGCTTTGAAATGTGACACCCGCTTTATTCCGGCTCCAATCGTGGCGTGGATGTTAAACATACGGCATTTGATGATATCACGTCACCTTGCCCCGCGATACTAGGTATAAGATCCTACCGGCGACCGTAAAACCAGTGCGAAATGAAACGCCGATATGACAAATTACAGTACTCGCCGAACTATTTGACTATCGGTACATAGATGCGTAAATGTAGGTACAAATGTATAACATGAAGGATACAACTTTAGGATAAATAAATTCCAATTTTAAATTCCTACAATAATATTTTTGTATTAAATTCTTGACTCTATTATGCGCAAACCCGAACTTACGACCATATTTAGAGCGGTGAGAAGTCTGACCAAGTCCGTACATCATTGTTACGAACTTTGCTTAGTAAAAAACCTTTGTATTCCAACTAATTCCGACTATATTATGTATATATACAAGAAAATTTTAACAAAAAATAAAGCCTACTTCAAAAAATCTACTCTAAAAGCACTTCGACACGTAGTATGTCTTCTTAGTCGGGTAGGTAGATTGTCATAAACATTGTCAATATATTAATGATTGTACATCTATTGTTCGATTTTAAGTGTATACTTGATGTATCTTCCAAGGTCCAATGCTAATGAAATTAAAATGAGATCCCATAAAAATATCCCCTTGGCATTAAAAAAAAAAGTCTTGGCAGCCATGAGGACTGTCGGCAGAAGCGAAAACTCAAAACAATGGAATAACTGTGTTTCTGAATTTTTAAATCAATTACCCTTATATTATCTGAATTATTTAAATTTCGTAATTTGTAAATCAAAATTATTAACATTAATCTGGTTTTCACATCTATTGATACTCCGAACAATATTTACATACATTTGTGTATACAATTAATCAAACACATGATGGGTTGCACAAGCTCACCACAATATATCAATATAACATGTACACAGGCAGCTACACTACACGTCGCTAGTCTGGTACAAGCGCAATACGTCATGAGCATGTCGAGTTCATAGGTGACGCGAAACCATAACATTTATCTCCTATAAAAAATCGCTCAACACAGTCAAAGAAGTATTCACCTCAAAAAATACAATTGAGTTCTCAATCTTTATGAAATCTGTTAATAAAAGAACAACTGACTGACGTATCTTCGTCGCCACAGCTCAAATTACTGCGAATAGCGCAGTAACAAGTTACACGCGGATTCCTTTTAGACTATAGGTCAGCGCACTAAGGAAGGATTTTTGGAAATTCAATGCCCGTAAGTTGGCAAAGGGAATGATTGTTTGTATGTGAATCCGCCATTGTGATATAACACAAAATCACAAATATGAAATAAAGAGTTGAAAATAATTACGACATAGACAATGCGTGCAACGCCTTGGAAAATTACTAGTATCTGTATAATTAAAATGATAGTGTTCTGCAGTTGTGCGCGCATCACGTGAAACAATTGGATAATTTTTAGTTATTTTTTATTTTATTTTAAATCTTAAGCACTTGATCCTTATTTAAACTAATTGTCTAAGAAGTAAAACGAAAATAATTTATCGGAATCGTAGTTTTTACGTGATTAACACACAAAGAAAATTAATAAGTGACTGTCAAGTAACACTTATACAAGATTTTTATTCGACATGGATAGCATAAAAGTACTTAACACAAATCCGAACATCACCTCTTTATCAGGTGTAATTAAGGTCAATAGTGAATCCATTAAGATTAAAGACTACAATATTTTTCACACTAACACATGCAAATGTAACCTTTAAACAAGCGTTGAGAAACACAGAGGAATTTTATTAACGTTAAATTTTCCGCGTCTGTCTGTATGTTCGTGATACATTCGAAAACTACTGAACGGATTGGAATGCACTTTTCAGTCAATAGATAGAGTAATACATGAGGATGGTTTAGGTATATAATTTGTCAAGATTTTGTGTATAAATTGGTTGACATATAACGATAATTAGTTGGAAAAAGTCAAACCGCTTGGGAGCTTTCATCGAAAACGCTACCTAATTCTTTTGAGATGTAAATAAAACAATGCACTAGTGAGATATTCCTCTTTGACAAATGTACAAAAAAAGTCTGCGATAGGCATATATCCATCTTTTAAGGATAGCATACTATACCCATCTATCTTCGAAAAACATGGTCACATACAATGAGGTACATTGAAAGACTATTTAGACAGATACTGTATTAAACCTTATTAAATTGAATACTTTAGTTACCTTAAGCATTAACCTATGTATATATTTTTATATTATCAGGGCAGCACAACGTCCAGCCGGGCCTGCTAGTTACCAATAAATAAGTTAAATTCGAACAACTGGTTTGTGTAAGAGAGCCGGTAATTGTGTCAAATTGCGTGAAAACTTTCTCTTGGGCCCAATATAACAAAAAAATGTTTTAAAAAGTAGCGGTTATCAACGATGTCGGAATTCCTCAATAAATCCGAATTTTCGGTGAATCAAATATATCTTATTCAATTTAGTCCGATAGAAAGCACTTGTGCTTACTAGTTTTTTCCCCGAGAATTCGTTCGTGTTAACGCCTGGACTGGCCAAAACCATAAGGGTTTAAGTTCCATACCAACGAATGTAGATCTCGTGATGCACAGGAGAACAAAACTTGTTAGCAGCAGAAGCTTAAAAAAATACCCGATTTATTACAAAACATTGCAATAGCCAAATGATTGTAAAATTATAATTTTTATTTAAAACGTACCTTATAAATTATTTTTTCATTTGTACGAACATTTTCTTACTAAATTATGAGAATTATAGTGTACAATGTGGTGAAATTAAAAAATATATAAAACAGAATCCGCCATTTTGAGATCTGGGTCTTCAAAAATCAGCCGAGGGGTTAATAAAGATTTGGGAACAACGAACAGTAATGCCATCTCAGTATATGCACCTATTATATACATAATTATTCACAATATCCATCTATACCTTTCTGGGTCTTCCTCTATTTCTATATCCGTTCACTTTCTACCGTTTCTATCACTATTATATAAAAAAAATTATTGTTCTCACTAAGTCTAAATAAAACTTGGTACGCTGTTGGTCTGACGGGCCTTCACACATTCTCCGGGCTTTTTGGGCGAGTGTTTAAATCGCTCAGCTGTATGGGAAGAAGCTCAAGGGCGTCAAAGTCACCGACCCTCGGCTTATGTTGCTTCCTTGATCGTAACAACGCGAGTCGAACTAAGCTAACGAAGCTGGCTGAACGAATCATATATGTATGTGTTAGTGAGATACATATGTGTACCGGCATGTGTGCATCACTACTACATAGGTATATTTATTTCGAATTTAGCAATTTGACTAAAACTAACAACTATATGTAAGGTACAGTGTGGTATATGTGAAACCTGATAAGTGCAATGTCACCGTATAGCACTAGCACTGTGTTCGAGGGTTCCATGCCGGGTGGTCAGAACTACCTACTACTTAATAGCTACCACAACAAACATAGTGACACTCTTTTGTTTCGTCGTGTTTCGGCATCAGCCAGTGTGTATACATACAGTTGGCATGTCGAGATGACAATGATGTCTCTTGACAGTCGCCGTTATTTTTCGAAAGCCCTGATTTTACCATCATCTACAGTGCAGGACACTTTATCACTTGAATGAAAAATAATGTCTATTTATTTCAAAGTCAAATCTATTCAACTCTGAAGCGATGATGGCTTAGTTGGTAGTGTGTTTGGACGTAGCGTTGAAGGACATAGGTTCGAATCCTAGCAACCGAGTCGCAGCTTTCGGTGAAGGAAAACATCGTGATGAAACCATAGCATGGTGGTAGGTCTTTTTCTAAGTCCGCCTGGATAACTACCACCCTCAAGTTGAAAATCTATCTCCAAGCATCTGTTGGTGTGTTCCGGCAGCTGCATCTGCGAGCCAGTCTCCCTCTAGATTCAGCGTGACTACCATCTTAGACCACATCGTCATTTAACATCAGATGAGATTGTGGTCTAACGCTTACCTATAAAGTATAAAAAAAAACTTACGCCTTTCTTCCGCCATGTTTCCTTGCGCTTCAAACGTGGTAAACTATTGTATTGTTTTTCACTCATTTTAGTGCACACACAGGTTTTTTTTATACACTATGTCTTCAACATTTCATAAGGACACTGATCTCGGTTGATTACAACACCTTAGAACACTAACACCACTTGAAATAAACTAGCAACATCGGAGTTAATATATTAACCCAAAATTACATAGCGATAAATAGTTCTTTTTTCAAATTTAATGACTACATAACTATGGCTGTTAAAAGTTTAGAAAATGACAATACCAGCAGTGTAGAATGAGTCACAAGTGACAATAAAATAATGATTAATATTACATTAAGCCGTATCTTGATTGCCTTTGCCTAGTTTTGATAAAATCGACAGACTTGATTTTTGTTAGGAGTTTGCTTTTCGAATGCAATTTTTTTAAGATGTTTTTTATTTTGGAGTTTTTGACGGGATCTTAGTCTGACATGTATGACTCTATATTTTGTAATATTGGTGTCAATTTACGTAGTATAATTCGATTATTGTGCACAAGTGAAGTGGATGGAAAATAATACTAGGGATCATGAATTCTGAGATGTCACAAAACTCCATAAGAGGTTACTAACTAGGGGGCCACCATCTTGTTAGAACATTGAAATTATCACAAGATACTTGTAACACTATATATTACATACGCAATAATGGCAGTAATGATCTAGAAGATTGGTTTCCAAAAATATATATTTTTTTTACAGCCTTATTTTTATGTGAAGCTGACAATGTGACACGAAAAGATGAAGGCGTTCCTATAACTCACAAAAGAGCTGAAATCACTCGCGGAAAAAATTAACTAGATCCATTGAGAGTTGTCTCTTTACATTCAGAATTATTTCTAACCATATATTAAATTCCAAAGCAATGGCGTCAATA
The DNA here is from genome assembly GCA_035772565.1 of Antheraea assamensis. Lineage (NCBI taxonomy): Eukaryota > Metazoa > Arthropoda > Insecta > Lepidoptera > Saturniidae > Antheraea > Antheraea assamensis. The sequence goes on from JAQQSE010000107.1 coordinate 1,423,631, forward strand.
CACAATGGAAGCCACACGATTATACACAAACATAATAAAAACCATTTAAATTTCCGTGTATTTTCGAACTATAAAAAACAACAAAATTAAAAATTCACAAGGAATAAACATCTAGAAAAGTCCAAACCAGGTATAACGGTTACCACAGCATTGTAAATATCAAAGTACAAAATTAATATTACACAGACGTATCAATCGCGTCCAGTATTTTAGACAATCAAATAAAACTAACAAATGTAGCACCGGTTATCACGAAGCGTACTGCCGCGTAATCAGATAATACAATAGATCGATTCATACCACGATAATGGACTTTAATATCGTATTTATTTAGTCACGACGCTTGTATTTAGAGTACCCAATACGATTGGTGATCCAATTACACTTATTGCCAAATTTTTGTACCACTCTGAAGTTGGTTATACAGAGAAAGAATTTAGGTACCATATAAATACGTATTATATAATAGGTATAACATCGAGACTACTTAAAGTTAAACAAATGCCAATTCTAGATTCCTATAATAATATTTTAACATAGTTTTGTATTCAATTCTTAATGATATTATGGGTAGGCCCGAACTTACGGCCATAATCAGAGCGTACAAAATAAATGGCGCGGGCTGTAATTTGCATTGAATACAAATGGTAATGCAATTACTCGTTTTTCATAGTACCTTATACATGTCATTTCACGTGACGTTCTAGTCTATTTAACAGCAAAGTTCTCCGAACATTTGAAAGAAATTCTACGAATGTTTGTAACTTTAAAGTAAATTTACAACAAAATAGCGCCGGAGGCCCACATATTTATAAGGCTGGCAACGCACTTGCGACTCCCCTGGTGTTGCTAGTGTCTATGGACGGCGGTGATCACTTACCATCAGGTGACCCACCTGTTCGTTTGCCCCCTATAACATAAAAAAAAAAAAAAAAAAAAAAAAAAAAAAAAAAAAAAAAAAAAAAAACTTTAAAGTACATTTACAACAAAATACAAAATTGACACAAAAATCCACCACAGCACCTTTAACCATAGTTAGGTAGGTAACTATCTGCCTAGTCTTAGATTGTTACAAACCTACCAATATCTTGGATCACTATAACTTTCCTACTCGATTTTAAAGAGCCTCCCCTAATTTAAAAATCAAAAGTACAACGCTAATTAAATTAAAATGAGACCCCGTTTAGAATACACTTTAACAAAAATTAAAAAATATAATACAACAAAATCGAGAGTCTAATTCGTCTTGAAGACCGTTATAAATATTCTACGCAAAAGACCAACGAGCAAACTTTGCGTAGAGATTTTTACCTCCCTGGAAATCCAACACGATGAAAGAATCAATGATCAGTTACTAATGGCATTTTTCAACTTTATCAATGGATTGAAGTTGCAATTGAAAGCTTTATAAAAAAAGGGGGGAAAAAATTAAAACCAATAAACTCTTACATTCGGTAGCAGATGTGTACAATTGAACGGCTGACCACAAGTAGCAATCAGTTATTTTATGATAACGGTAATTTTCCAAGCATGAGCAAGTAATGACTGCCGCGGAATCCGGAGCACCATTATTATATATGCACCAAACATAGGCAATTTGTCAGTAAAGAACCATGCTAGCAACAAAGGATGAACAGAACCTGTGTAAATTCTAACTGTAGACGTACCTCTGTGGCACCTATTTCTATCATAAAGCAATAGTGTTCGCACTGGTTGTCTTCCGGTACAAGTATGTGGCCTGCCAGCACATACTCGCATACAAGTCATTCTAACTCACTTCCTCTAGAGAAGAAACCTATTATGATTGGCTTCAAGGATTCCTTTCCGAATTAATAAATATATAAGACCCAAGCGAATTAGTTAACATCAGAAAGATAAGAATGGAGTAAGGCTTTTTCTAAACCCGTCTAGTTAGCTATCGCCATCAAGTTTAAAACTTGTTGCCAAGCACCTATAGATGCATTCTAGGAGCAACACTTGTGTGTCAGTCCCTCCCGAGGTTAGCTTGTTTTACCCTTGGACAACATCGTTATTCAACACCTAGTGCTATTGTAGTCAAACGCTAATATAAAAATAACGGAATATAAAAAGGCTGGACAAAGAGAATTAGTTAACATCAGAAAGATAAGAATGGAGTAAGGCTTTTTCTAAACCCGTCTAGTTAGCTATCGCCATCAAGTTTAAAACTTGTTGCCAAGCACCTATAGATGCATTCTAGGAGCTACACTTGTGTGTCAGTCCCTCTCGAGGTTAGCTTGTTTTACCCTTGGACAATATCGTTATTCAACACCTAGTGCTATTGTAGTCAAACGCTAATATAAAAACAACGGAATATAAAAAGGCTGGACATATATTTGCTACTTCATACCACGAAAAATAAAGAGGACAGTTCAAATATGATATCATAAAATATCAAAACAAATGATTTAAATCGGACACGAGTTAGAACACATCGATAACCTGATTAAATAACTTGATATAGAGATAAAATAATCTCGAAACTGGATAAATCGCCGAGAGATTTATGATTGTGCTTGTAAGAAAATAGAACGAGAGATTAAATAACAGTACAACTTTATAAATAAACAAACTCTCTAGCGGAAAAACGATACATGGAAACTTAAATTTTTGGGGATGGCAAAAATCAAAAATTTTAATACTGTTAAAAATTTGTGCCCAATTATTTTTACATTCGCTTAATTCGTTAAGATCTAAACTGCTCTTAATGCAAACTTCAATATAATTTAAGAAGAAAATCTCTAGACGATTATTTCATTGCAATTGTAAGATACAAGTTAATACATTATCTTAAGAATTTGATGTTAAAACCCTATTTGAAAAAGTTCTTTCTTTTTCCATACATTATACTGCTCCAGGACAAAAATCTTCAACATTTCGTTCTTATAAAATTATTTAGTTTCACTTTTTAGATTCTTGGTATTTATCTAAATTAAACTATTTCACAATAACTTCATACTAAGATTTTTATAGGTACAACACGTTAAAATGATGTGTCTTTTCTTGCCGTGAAAAACAGGAGCTAGCGTTATAGAGCCCGTGCGCGGGACAACGGTGACAAATTCGCCGGTATCGGCTAGTGTTAAATGATCGTGTTACATGGGACGCGGTTAGATCATACACTGATTACGTGTTGTTCGTTGACATCACAAGACGCTCATGTAACGATGTTTAGAAAACAAATATTGTTAATGGAGTAACAAAAACTTAATTGTTTTAGAGGGCTTGTCTATTCATAATATTTTCTATAGTGATTTTACTAAAGCGCTATACGTACGCACCGGATGATACTCACCGATTCTATGTTAATTTTATATACATAGAGAAAACCAAAAAATGATTTAAAACATAAATATACTTCGCCTATATGCGTTGTTTACCTTTACAATATATTGTATTTACATAGGAAACCATATAAAAACATTGAAACCATAAATATACTTCGCCTACTAAATTTCTATCTAAACAATGTGCTTTTAGTTCTTTGATTTTGTAAGCTTTAATTACATATAACGAAAAATATAGCGTATGGTATTAATCAGGGATAATATGGGATTCTATTAGTGAGAAAGTCGTTAGAATCGAAGATAACGTCGTACAATCATATTCACAAAGATTCTCTTTTACAATATCAATAATAGGACGCTTTTTTTTTAAACTATTTTTTTTTCTATTTAAATCAAGAAAATCTCTAGGCTATATAACATTACACTTTTCTGTTAAAAGCAATAGTTAATAGTATCTGAATAAATATTGTTTAACGAAATTTGCCGACCTGAAGGAAAATCAGTCTTGTACTAATAGCACGATGGAATTAATAAGACGATGGAACGACAAGACAATAAGCAAACGAGAGGCGAATGTATTATTTGGGATACCTGGCAAATTGCAATTATTGTCGGACCGACAGCCGCATGTCGCGCAGCGGTCAAATTAGAGCACGCGCTATCTCGTCAGTGGTGCCATCTCTAAACAATAAACAAAAATTCCAATGCCACATGATACGCGTAAGGCAAAGTCAGTTCAGTAGCGAACAAATAGATTTTAAAATTTCTGAAACATTACTGTACAAAACCGTACGCTTTTGTAATCGCATCTCGAACGGCGAGACGTGGAAAATCAATTTCCACGTGTCACCTCATTTATCTTTCTAATGACTCTTAACGGTTACAGAGAGACTGAAGCGTTATATTTGTCGACTAAGAAAAAACTAGCCATTTTTGACTTACTCTCATGTATTTAAGGAATACTATATGTTATATAAGGTACATACTAATACTTCAATGAGATATCTTAAAATGTTCCTCAATATTAATTCATATTACGACGGTCGGGAACCTCCACGCGGTGCTCCTACGCAACGTCAGCCGCGTTGGCTGGCGGCAGCCGATACCTGACCGCCCGGAGAGCCTTTAAAAACTCTTGAGGGTGGCGTGTGAGCAGCACCCCCAGTACCGGGTTAGGGCGGATGAGGGCTGAGAAGTGCTATTGTCGAAACTTTCAAGGGAGTAGGTAACCCAGGCAAGTATTAGAAAAATCTCTACCATCATGCTATTGTGCCATCGCAATATTTTCCTTCAACAAAAGATGTGAAACATTCTCAAGGATCCGAAATTCCGTCGATGAACGCTAACCACTGAACCATCATTGTAACTTTAATTATAGAAAGATATGGCGTTCTAATATTTTTCCTACTAACTACAAACAAGAGCATTAGTTACAAGATATTGACAATATAAGAACACAATCAGAAAAACACAAACTCTTTACCGAACAAAGCGTACACAACGCTAGGAGCGCACTGAAAAACTGAAAAAAATTGAAACGATAACTTTTTATCACTGGTGTTCATAGCTTGTGTACACTAACGGTCGCCGTATTCGAGTACCGTTAGCAAGTAAAATACAGACGTTTACAGTTCACACGCGGTAAAGGATGAAAGCTTAAAATAATCATAAAATATCCATATCAACGATACACGTGAAAAATACACCACGCTGGTTATGACACCTGTTCTCAAGGTTTCATACTACGCACAAATGCTCACAGACACAATTAAAAAGCTCGGTCCTAGACCAGCATTATCTAGTGCAATACGGAACGAGGAGACCATGAATATATGAAACATTGTATAATGTATTCTATCTCATTCTCTTGCACTTTAATCCCTGTAGTTGTATATGTTTTTGTCTCTTTCAATGTAACTTTTTCGTTTCATCGAGTTTGAACTAACAACGGATTCTAAAGAAGTTTTCGCGTTACCATTCGGAAGGTTATTCGTAAACGTACTTACTTACGATAGAAAGGGAGAGAGAGACAGAGTTACTTTACTCATAAGACCAATAGCGTTAGTCGGTTCGAAAATAATACAGCCATACGCATATGGTTATTCTCTTTTACTTTGTCGCGTTTCGAGTGCAGTCAATGTATATGCAACTGGTGGGAGACTTGTAGGCTTCTTTTTTATTCCTATTTATATTTTTATTACCATTACACCTTGGATTTCAAAAATATGCCAGGGAACGCCTCAAAATCCAATAAGAAATTAACAGTAACTGAGATATTGGTATATTTATGATAATCCAAGACTAAGGTAGGTATGGTCAAGAACCTCCTGATGCATTTTTCAGAGTAGTTTTGCCTGAAGTCGGTTTAATTTCCTGTTACAATACTGTCAATCGCGTAAATGACACACGTCGATACGTAAAAAAGAGACAAATATAAGCACGCAAAAAATGTATTTGTTTTTTCTTTTTTGCAGACAGTACACTAAACGCTTTATCTGCCAATGTCACGGTATAATGTAATAGTTAAACACATATATGATGGTATGTCACGCAAACCAGTTTCAAACTGAATCTGATTTAAAATCATGCAAAGATATGCATGACACCATATATATAACACTAACTTTTGTCCGCGGCTGTACTCGCGTTGACATAGAATGTGGTTGTAGCATCTGTGGTGAATTTTATACACTACAACTTGTGAATAAAGTCAAAAATCATATAAATACTAATATCCAAAATATTTACTCGAGTCGTTTTTATGAGCCTATTAAGATAACATATGATATATCAAAACAAAGGTCTTTACACAATACTAGCTTTTCCGGCCACTTCGCCCCCGTTGATGTAGATTTGACTTATCCGTCGGGAACAGTACTATTTACTGGACGAAGTATACCCTGTGGCCTCATATATTATCCCTAACAACGCGTATGCAAAATTTGATTACGATCTATTAAGATTAATGTAACAACCAAACTTTTATATATATATATTACTAATTTTTTTGGCAACAATGTTTAGTTTCTCTCTCCTGCGCATGCGCAGCACACCGCTTGCACTACTTCTCCATGTCAAGAAAACATACATCGCTGAACGCATAATGCATATAAAAATTGTAGTTTCATAAAACATTATATTAAACGAAAATGTCGTGATAATATTATTTTAATACTTGAGTATCTAAGAAGCAAAACTAAAATTGATCATAGTCCATTCAGTAGCTGTTTAGTGAACAAAAAAGAATTAATTACATAAGTGCTACTTAAAAACGTTATGCAACTGATTTAGATATATATTGATTTTTCTTTTGCTTTTTAACAAGTTACAAATATTAGAAGAAGTATACTTACAAAGCCGCTTTTCGCTTTCTCATGGCGGGACATTTTTCTTTTCTTAGCATTCAGATGAACCATTCTGTAATAAAAATACAATTTAATATCATCTTCATAACACCGAATTAAAATCACATCATCATCATAAGATTCATCACCTATATCACATACTGTACATTTTTTTAAAGTGAATCTTTTTTTCATCGCCTCAAATTATTTCGTTCGTCTATCGTATGTCGCAATATTACAGCCGTTCGCGAAGTAGAGGTATAGTGAAAGGCGCTCGGCTTTTTATCGAAAAAAAGTTGCACTTGCATCGTAGTTTCATAAAACCACACATTTTTAATACTGTTGCTGCTATATTGATATGAATAAAGTTAAAGTAAGTAATGATTGGCAAACAAGCAACTAGTCATGCCATTGTTGCTTTCCAAAAATGTGCCCCTTTTAAAAATTGATTACTTGTCTCTTAAAAAATAAGTTAATAAATAATATTCCGTGTCGTCACTAAACATTTTGTGGATGAGTCGCTCCGTCAAACAGTGAAAGAGCCACATATGGCTCTCAAGCTGCGGTTTGCCGACCACTGTTATATAGAATTATAACTTTCTTCATTAAATATTCTTTCAAATGCAAGAAAAATCTTTCTAACCTGTTTATTCCAGAAATTAAGGTTGTTAAAGAAAAAATCTGACTAGTTATTCCAAAGATTACTTCATTCAAAATAACAAAGAACATCTCATGACTAGGATAGATATGACTAGGATAGATAAATGTCTAGTATAGATAATACATGAATAATTGCTGAATTCAGAACTTAGTACAAATAATAAAATTAGTTATTCAATAATAATAATAGTTACATATAATTAGGCAGAAGTAAATCAGTTAAGAACAGCTACTGCATTTGTTTCCAAACTGATTTTTTTTACTCTATTTTTGTTTGAAAGTTATTGAAGAGTAAACTATTGATAACACTAATTACAAAGAAAAAAATAATTAACAAAAGAACATTTTTTTTCCTTAATATCTTATCTTAATATTCAACTTTTGACCACTCATAAATAAAAAAGGGAAAACAGTTAAAAGCATCTTCCACATCTGTTATTTAAATGTTTTTTTTTTGTTTAATAGCTATTATTGAATTTTAGTGTTATTGAGAAAAGTAATTTGGAAATAGTTCTTATTTTCCCTTAATTTTGAAACTTGAAATATTAACGAATTATAGTTGAATTTCAAGCACTATATTATTAGGGCCTCGTCATTATTAACAAACCATAATTTCTTAATAATAACTAAATGTAATTTGGAAATACCATAGATAAATATGTTTATACTTTAATTTAATAGTTTAATTAATTTATTACTAAACTGTTGCCAGTAACTTTTCCTTGGTTGGTCTTGTTTATTCATAGAATGATGTATTTTATTACTACTACATCTCATCTCTCCTAGAACCAAATGTAATTTAAGTTACATAAAATAAGATTTCATTACAGTCTAGTAGTCACTTTGGATAACACAATTTTTTCAAACTTCAATGATAATTTAATTAGTACTGTATCTATACGCCTGTGTCAATGTCAGTGCTGATATTAGTTTGGGCAACTACATTTCAACTTTATTATGTTTATAGATGTACAAATAATAAATATATATAAAAATAGGCAGAAGGAAAACAGTGAAATACATCACCTGCCTGTTTCTCAAACAATTTTCTTCTTTTGTTCTGTTTTGTAAACATTTACGCAATTTAGTATTATTATTAACAATTTTTGGAAACGGAAGGTCATAGCTAACCAGGTTAGAGTTGAAAATACACTATCACCTTATATGCTTTCATTACAATGTTTTCTTTAACCAGCACATTGAAACCATTTAAATCTACATCAACCAAATCAGTATTCATCTCGACAAACTAAGCCACTATTAATGAGTCTCTCATCATATCTACAACTCAAGGTTTGCCATTTTTTTTTTTTTTTTATGCTTTATAGGTAAGCGTTTGACCACAATCTCATCTGATGTTAAATGATGATGTGGTCTAAGATGGTACTCACGCTAACCCTAGAGAAGACTGGCTCTCAAGTGCAGCTGCCGGAACACACCAACAGGTGCTTGGCGACAGATTTTCAACTTGAGGGTGGTAGCTAGCCAGACGGACTTAGAAAAAGCCCTACCACCATGCTATGGTTTCATAACGATGTTTTCCTTCACCGAAAGCTCCGACTCAGTTGCTTGGATTCGAACCTACGTCCTTCGACGCTGTGTCCGAACACACTACCAACTGACCCATCATCGCTTCAAATGTCAACCCTACCATAATGCTATGGTTTCATAACGATGTTTTCCTTCACCGAAAGCTCCGACTCAGTTGCTTGGATTCGAACCTACGTCCTTCGACGCTGTGTCCGAACACACTACCAACTGAGCCATCATCGCTTCAAATGTCAGCCCTACCATCATGCTATGGTTTCATAACGATGTTTTCCTTCACCGAAAGCTCCGACTCAGTTGCTTGGATTCGAACCTATGTCCTTCGACGCTGTGTCCGAACACACTACCAACTGAGCTATCATCGCTTCAAATCGTTTTTTGAAAAGTCGAAACTTAATGCACTTTTTCTGATACATAAATTAAATCATCAAAAATTATCAAGACAATCCAATTTTTTATATACAAGTTCCAGTCTATTCAACTAACTATTCTTTCTGCTATCTAAATAAATAATCATATAGAAGAATATTATTATTTAGATAAGTTCAGAAAATAAATAAAAAAAGTTACAAATAAATATCCCTTCTTTCTATTTAATATATTTCAATAAATATTGTAACTTTTGATTTTATATTTTAAAAAAATGTTGTAACAAAAAAACAGTCTCTGTTGGTTACAGATTATGATTCCATTCCTTATTTTCTTTTGAAAAATAAACCTACCAAATCAATCATTATTAAGTAATACATAATAAGTCAATTCATCCATTCATTCAAATAGTATTTACATCATTCAAATTAATTATTATACTTTTTATTTATCTCCTTTATAATTCTTAACAACTTATGATGAAAAGTTTAATTTTTAAAACAACCTTATTTGCACAATCACAAGTTGCGCGATTTATTTGTTTAAGTAAGTAAGTATTGTTTGTTTAGACAGTTTACCAAACTTAGTTATGTTATAATTGAATAACAAGATTTGTATCTTGAACAAAGTAAAAAATCTGATAATTTAGACTCAAATGGCATTATTAGCGATACAGTTAACATCGCCGAAGGCTACACGCCAAATCACAGCCACTGGGTCATCGTGTCCCACAAAAGAAAAAAGTTAACTTTTGTTGTTGACTGTATCGGATTTGAACGAGTGTTTCCATTTAAAATAAGAATATAACTTCCTTTTTATGATGATCATATCATCAAATAACAAACACATTAACGGATAATAACACTAACAATAGAACTACATGCTATTTTTTATTATAAATAAGGGAAAACATGAATTTCCTGAGACCAAACGGTTTGACAAAATCTAACCTATCCAAATAATTTTATAACGGTTTGTAATCAAACAAAACTTTATAGATAAGATAATGGATACACTTTACCACTAAATATGCGTATATACAACTCCATATAAACTCACAATCAACACTTTTTTGATAAAAACATGATAGATAACACAAATAACAATCCCAACTATACGTAACGTACTAGAGATGCGCTTTCGTCCGTTAATATCGTAGAGTTTTAACTCGAACCGAATGTCACCAATCTACTGGAATAGAGTAGCGACTGTTTCTTTTTGTTTCGATTCCGAACAACGACATCTTTTAGATATCTGAGAGATATGAATAAAATCATAAAATTTTCAGTTTATATTGTTACTCCATAATACAAATTATTTTTACTGATATAACTAATAATAATTTTAATATTTGGTTTGAATAGTTTGATAATAAATTTTTTAATTCGTAATTTTTAAATGATTTTCTATAATTCCTTTTCAGTATTCTTCTTTTGTTCCAATTTCATTTTCCACCTGACACCGAACAGGATGAAAGTAATTTGTTAATTCAATTTTTTTCAGTATTCATAATTTTATATTTGAAGCAAAATTAATGGTTTACAATGAATTCAACTCAAGATAACGAAAAGAAATATTATTGTGCAAGATGTTTTTTTCCCATTGACATCGAGGATAAAATTGATATTGAGGACCAAAACTTCCATAGAATATGTAGCATGTGCTGTTAGTTGGTATAAGTAATAGTAATGTAGTTCCTTATATCAACTTTCGTAGACCAAATTAAGTTAATTTTTAAGTAACATTTTCTCATAGGTGAGACGATTATTTATACTGTTATCGAATAATACCTACTTATAAACAAGGATTATAAAATGATTAACTGAACGGGACTACACCTCCATTTAAATGTTTCCCACGAAAAGTTAAATAGTAGGTCAACTGCATCAAAGTAGAAACTTTGAGACTTTAGGATCATAACATTGAGGTTAACTATAGTATATATTACAAAAGCCTTATTGTGCTTCATTGCTGTGATTAATGTGATCATCGGAACCTGAGCATACTTTGCTTGATGGTTATATCAGTAACGTTCAATAGCGCTTTAACTAAGTAGGTATAACTAAGTGAGTATATAAAAGTATTGATTATGTATATCTTCGAAAATTGAAGAAAGAGAAATTTTGTTTTCTCTTTATCATAAGAACTTTCTCGATCAATCGTAAGAACTGTTATGATTGATGAATGATTGACTTTATTTAAATTTCAGTTAACTATGGAAACTCGATTAACTTCAACACTAACTTAAATACTTATATCAATTCTCACAGGCATTTGCCGAATCATTCCATCGTCTATCAAGATGTTTTATGGCCATGTATTTTGCAACGAATGCTTCAAAAACTATGTGCTGTTTAGATTCAAAGGGGTGAGCCCGGGAATTAATTATAACAGCGGTTGGGCACAGTGGGCGCCTGGTGCAAAGCCTCGGGAAGGAAACAGTGTAACCAAAGAAGGTATAGTTCTGTTTTATTAAATTGTTTATTCGCCAGTTCCTATAAATTATTAGTTAACAATAAGAATTATTGATGTAATAACGTTTTATAATTTGATGAACGCCGGCTGCACTCACGAAAAAGCATGACTCATTGTCACGGTCCGCCTGAGCCGAGCGTGCAAGCGAGAGCGTGGAACAAGCGATAGAGAGCCGCGACCGGCCTAAGAGTTCGTAGCGTAATCAATGTAATGCATCTATCTCTCTTCCACTCCATCGGTAATTCAGTGCTAATAATTCAATTCATAAACGTATGCAATTTTTCATCAACGTTCTCTTACAACGTTATCACGTAAAATTATTGTCTGTATACCGACTTTACAGACAACCAATGTTTTATTCTAGAACCCAAGTCGGAAACATCGGATGATCTACCAAAACGTTCCATCTGCGCGCGCTGCTTGCAAATCATTGATCAAAATAGTAAAGTTGACATTGGAGACCAAAGTTTCCATTCACAATGTGCTAAGTGCTGTAAGTCTTTTTATTACTTCTAGAACATCAGAATTTAGTGAAAAGATCGTGATCATCACACACGATGTGTAAAACCCGCCTATATTTATACGCTTATGCGTCTCACGTTCCAGGATCAGGCAGTGTATATCTAGTAACGAAGTGAATCGGCCTGTAAGGTATTGTCGCCTATCCCGTGATAACGTGCATGCGAATTGTAGCATTTTGTGACGATTGGATGAGTAAAAGCGTAATAAATAATTAGGATTAGATTGACACTAATTTGATCTTAGGCCTGTTTCAGATTGCATCGGTGTTATCCGGAATTCCAATTATTTATTTGTTACCCTTTTATGCCTTCACTACTCATCCAATGACCACAAAATGCTGCAATTCGCATACACATTGTCAGAGGTGTAGAAAATAATAATCTAGGGTTTTATCCAAAAAAAAGTATTGTTACACTGACGCGAGTAAATCTGAGGGTCAACGCTAGTCGTTTACGAAAATATAAACGCAGGCAAAGTTGCCGGCGGTTACTTGTGCTATATAATGGAATATTAGAATTAATATCAGGAACTGACATTAAATAGAAAGAAACCAAGCATCATAAGTTAATTTGTATTTAAAAATATATTAATAATATATTGCGAAACTTAACACAGTATATTTATTGGTACTGTTGATGTGGTTATAGACTTCTGCCGAACTACTCCAACTTCTAATCTCAAGATATACTATGGTCAAGTGTTTTGTGACGAGTGCTTCCAACGTCACATCCTGAACCGGAACAAGGATAATCCTTCAGAATTTTTCAAACACTGCTTCGAACAGTGGCAGAATAATGCTCAGTTCGCAGAGAGTATGAGGGAATTTATGGGTGGAAATCGGGACGCTACACCGTTTGTCTTCATGATGCAAGGATCGCAGTCGCCTTTTTGTAGATGTGGAACTGGACCGCAGGATTGCTTCAAGAATGATGAAACTAAAAAATGTAAGTCTTGAAGAATTGTTTAATAAATTTAGAACCTTGGTAAATCGAAATTCAAGAGAGAATCGAAAAAACATCGGCATCGAATTTGATTCGACTTGTTGGGATTTGTTTTGTATTTGTGATCGTGCAGTGGTTAAAATTCTGCTATAATATATACTACTACAATATATGGAGATTTGTGAACCCAATTATTCACTTTTCAGTACGCTTTTTCAAACATTCTCTTTCATACAAACCTTTAACTGACAATTACAAAAACAACAAAAAATAATTAGCCAAATATACTAATTTGTATAGACTGACACACAAACATTTCCATTTGTCTATAGGTGCGTAAGACTTAAAAATTTTCACAGCTGCGACTCGCGTTTCTGCCGGTGACGAGTCCCAAGCAACCTGGGATCTCTCCTTCGAGAACCGAACCGAGGTTTCCGATATACCAGAATCGAGCAGCACTCTAGAGGACCTGCAACCAAACGAAGTTATAATGAGCGCAGCTGAAAAAATTGAAAAGTTAACAAAATACCTACACGGTAACTGGGAAAAGTCGGTGATAAAATGGAAAAAATGTAATGGATCGGTGGAATCTTTCGAACAATCGCTTAACGAGTGGAAAGACTTGCAAACAGAGAACTGCAAACTGAAGAGACTGGATTGTCCTAAATGTTTGTGGCAGTGTGGTTCTATCTATGTACGCGGTGATCAAATGCAAAAGAAAATTTGTTGTGGTAACAATTTTTATGAATAAATTGTGATGTTATAATGCAATGTTACTTTTTTTGTATTTCGTAATTGCATTAGTTGCCACCATATAATGTTCGCCATCCCTGTTTATATACTTAGAGGTCCAATTTAAAAAAATATTCGCTTAGCCCACGTTACAAAAAGAATATTTTCCAAAATATGTTTTTGGTAGTTTCGGCTGAGCGTTGGTGATACGGTCAGCCGACTTTTTTACATACATAAATTCTAATAATAAATCAACACTTGATAAGGGTGTTTTCGTGAGGAGAAAAGACAAAATCGAGATTTGGTTATATCAAAATTTTAAGTTATAATTTAGAATCGTATAAATGTTAAGCTTAAATAACTTATATCCAGTCGCCTTAATAATAAAAAAAAAGAACTTGACATACAAACGGCATCAAATTCCGCTATGAGTATTATTATTCTGGAGTTTGAGTCAAGATCCGGACCGGTTGCTAGAGGTGGTTGAGTTGGCTTGGCTGTCTTTACTGTTATTCCGATCCTTTTTCTTAACAATTAATCTGGTTTACCTTTTTGGTGGTGGTTTTGTGTTCATTAATACGGAGTAAGTGTTTTTTTTTGTTTTGTTGGCTTATTACCTGTCCATGGTTAGCGGCACTTGGCTGCCCTAACAATGGACGCACGACCGCCTGAGCCTCCAGATCCTCCTGACCAACGGCTTATTAATGAGCCTATCGTAACCCGATCTGGTTTAAAACTAATCCAAACAGGATCTAAACGACCGTTAGATTCAGAGAATCGCCCTGAACCTATTAAAAAAACTGTTATCGATCCATCTGAAGCTACCCCATCAATACAGACGGTGTATACGCACTCTAGCCTCTTAGAGGGAATTAAAAAATACGATGAATCTGACAAAGGCCCTTTCATCATACATATCTCACGCACCGAATCCGACCTTGCTTCGGGGACCACAATTCGTCCCATCAAGTTTGGTCAATTCCTATCTCTCAACAAGATTGAAAACATTTGTAATGGTGGTTTAAAAAAAGTAGGCAGAAACCGTATATCAGTAGAATTTAAAACCGCAGCTGATGCTAATAAATTCTCGGAGAATCCATTGCTACATCAAAACAAATACAGCCCAAGCATCCCAAGTTACAATGTAACCCGAATGGGTCTCATTAGGGACATACCAGTCGAGTGGTCTATGACTGAGTTGGTTGAATCCTTGGAACTGCCTGAAGGTTGTGGTCTAGTCCTGAAAGCACGCAGACTAAATAGAAAAAAAATTGTCGATGGCACAGCCAACTGGATTCCTACACAATCAGTTGTACTTACTTTTAAAGGTCAGTTTCTTCCAAAACATGTTTATTCTTTCTATATGTCTCTGCCTGTTGAGACGTATCAGCTCCCCACGATTCAATGTTTAAATTGCTGCAGATTTGGGCATATCAAATCCCAGTGCCGGTCAAAATCTAGGTGTTTTAAATGTGGACAACCTCATTCTGGCAACGAGTGTGACATACAAGAAGATAAAGCGTCATGCCTTTATTGCTCTGGCAAACATTTCTCAATTAATAGAACCTGCCCAGAACAAGATAGGCAAAAGTCTATTAAATTAGTAATGTCACAAGACAGCATTTCCTACGAAGAGGCAGCACTAAAGTTCCCAGCTGTACAAAGATCATATGCTGAAACAGCAAGAGAACTATTCACTTCTCCAGTTCCTTCATCGCCTTCTACTCCTTTCCATACCGTAGAATCAGATACCAGAACATACAAAAAAACATTCTATTCTAATCCAAGACCTAGAGCTCCTCTCGGAAAGTCGTTTGATAAGGCTGCTCACCAGGCCATTATTGCCAACGAACCTTCCTCATCACCTAATGGATGTGCTCTTCAGCCAAACCAAACCGTGTTGGAATCATCTAAGGAAAGTTTATTAGAGACTATGTTATCTATGGTCTTAAGCTTAATATCAATGTATAGTGATAGTTTACCGCCCAACGTTGCCAAAAAGGTTAGTGAAATTGCTAATATTATCCCCAAAAATGGATCCACTCAAGATTTTACAATGGAACACTAAAAGTATTCGGCATAGAAAACCTGAACTTCTAAACTTAATATCAATGCTTTCCCCATCTGTCATAGCCATCTCAGAAACATGGTTGGTGCCTGGATCTCAGTTTCGTGTTTCTGGCTATTCCTGTGTTCGGGATGACAGAAATGATGGGTATGCAGGCACAGCCATATTTATAAAGAGGTATGTGAGCTTCTCTCAAATCTGTTTACCTCCTCATAGCCCAAATATCAATGCTGTGGCTCTTACAGCAATCGGAATTACCTTTATTTCCTTATACATTCCACACCCTCACTCATCCCTTATCCCAGATATACTATTAATCTTATCTGCACTCCCTGCTCCAGTGATTATTATGGGAGATTTTAATGCACACCATCGCTCATGGGGCTCGTACCATTCTGACCTTTTTGCATCCTCCCTGATGGACATCTTTGATGAAATAAATGTTTCATTGATTAATGATGGTTCTCCAACACGTAGAGTTTCTCCTCTTCAAGATCCTAGAAGCGCCGTTGACATAACCCTATGCTCTCCATCACTTGCATCCAGGCTTTCTTGGGAACTAATCAGAGACTCACATGGAAGTGACCATTACCCTATCATAATCACCATGCCCAGTCGAGCCATGCCAAGGTATAAGTCCTTCTCTACCAATAAATATAATCTAAACAAAGCTAAGTGGACATCCTATGCTGATGCTCTAGATATTAATTTAGACTTCATTCCGACTCCTAATAAAAATAATATTCTCCAATCATTCTCTTTATTTGTGGATACATTGATTTCTACAGCTAACTGTCACATTCCTAGAAAACGGAATGCTCCTTGTAATAAAATTTCTCCTCCTTGGTGGGACTCTGAATGTACGGATATTATTCACGCAAGAAAAGAGGCTGAAATCACTTATAATTCATCTATGACAGTATCTAACTACATTAACTATCAACAGATTGCAGCACGCTGTAAGAGACTGTTAAAGTTAAAAAAAAAGTGTGGGTGGATTCACTTTTGTGAAAACCTGTCTCCCCTTACTCCTTCCAAAATAATTTGGAAACAAATAAAAAGATATCGGGGTGCTTATGATATCGAAAATCTGACCTCTAACGATTCATCTTGGGTGGAAGAATTTTCAAATAAAATAGCACCTCCTTTTGTTCCCAACTTAAATTCTCTCCCTGAGAACCCCTTTACTGTTTCGCATAGCATCCCTAGTCCATTAGTTTCAACTCACTGGTTAGATTCACAATTCTCGCTAACTGAATTACAGTATGTTCTTGATAGGCTTGTAGACTCTGCTCCAGGCATAGATTTTATACCTTACTCCTTCATCACTAAAAGTAACAAAAAGACAAAACTTTTATTTTTAAATATTATCAACTCATTGTACTCCAGCGGTGTAATTCCCGGATCCTGGAAATCACAGATTATTGTCCCCATATTAAAATATGGGAAAAATCCTTCAGACCCTAATTCTTATAGACCTATTTCTCTATCTTCTACTTTATCTAAAATCATGGAGCACATGGTTAAAAACCGACTGGAATGGTTTATAGAAAATAATTGTTTATTAGCAAAGTCTCAAACAGGATTTAGGAAAAATATGTGCACCATTGACAACCTCAGCATAATAACAACGGATATCCGATGTGCTTTTAAAAAAAAGGAATTTTTGGTAGGAGTGTTTCTGGATGTGGCTTCAGCTTATGATAAGGTTCTCCTTCCGGTACTCAGGAACAAGCTCGTTCAGCTGAGTGTCCCAGAGAAGATGACCAACTACATAAGCAATCTTCTGATGGAAAGAGTGATCCATATTAAAACTCGAGAAGGATTGTGTAGCCCAAGATTTGTATGGGAAGGCCTACCTCAAGGCTCTGTCCTGAGTCCTATGCTTTATAATATATATACTGCTGATCTCAGCCAAACAGTAGAATCTTTTTGTGAAATATTACAGTATGCAGATGATTTAGTACTATACGTTTCTGATCCTTCTATTGCGTATGCAGCTAATCAATTAAATACAGCTTTATCATACTTAAGACAGTGGCTTGATGCCCATGGTTTGTCATTATCTGTACCTAAATCTTCAGCTGTTATATTTTCTAAAAAAAGGCAGGTACCGTGTATAGAGATAGTATATAATGGAGAATATATCTCTTTGAAGGACCAGGTAAAATTTCTTGGTGTAATATTGGATAAAAAGTTAACCGGGGTCCCTCACTTTGATTTTGTCATAGAGAAATGCGAAAAATCAATAAACATACTTCGAACTTTGGCTGGCGTTTGGTGGGGTGCTCATCCTTATACGCAGAAGCTTTTGTATAATGCTATTGTCCGAAGTCATCTAGATTATGGGGCGTTTTTACTTGACCCTTGCAAAAGAGATGCTTTAATAAAACTAAATGGCATTCAATCCAAGTGCCTGAGAATAATCGTGGGTGCTATGAAATCCTCCCCAACCAATGCACTACAAGTGGAGTGTGTAGAACCGCCACTGTATCTTCGGCGTCAATACCTATCAGATAGGTTCCTTTACAAGTTGTTCCAAAACAAAAGTCACTCCTTAATCCCCAAATTGCAGATCCTTTTGCAAGAATTTGAATCCCTTGGCCATCAATCCCTGCAAGATCTTCCTTGTATACTCCAATCATTTACTAAAATTAACAAGTTACCATTTCCAATTTTTAAATCCGAAATCAATCCTTTATTTAATACTAATTATTTTGCACTAACGTTTCAACCGACCATTATGTTGGAATTTGATATTCATAAGGACACTGTCGAAGCTAACAGAAATTTTCAAGATAAACTAGCTAAAGATTGGGATGGTTGGGTTGCAATTTATACTGATGCCTCTATGCTAGTCAGCTCGGGACATGTTGGTGCTGCGGTTTGGGTGCCGAAGCATAAAATTATATTAAGTTATAGATGTCCTCCCGGCACTACAGTGTTTACTGGAGAAGCTATAGCTATCCTTGAAGCTGTCCTCTTTATAAATGCGCACAAATTAACCAGGTCCATCATTTTTACCGATAGCAAAAGCTGTCTTGAAGCTATTTTGTGTAACCCTTTTCGGTCTAAAGATAAACACCCAGTAATACTTACAATTAGGAAAGCATTGTATGAGTGTCACAATTTAGGTTTTAGTACGGTTCTTGCCTGGATCCCGGGGCACTGTGGTATCTCGGGCAATGAGACTGTGGACTCCTGCGCAAAATGTGCTATTCAGTCTGGGTCCTTGGACCACTACAGGATTTACGCGAGGGACTTATGCTTATTGTGTAAACCGGGGTTGTTTAATGCATGGCAAAAGAGTTGGAATATGTCCCGAAAATTAAAGGGCAAGCATTATGGCTCTTTGCAAATTGATATCCCACAAAAGCCATGGTTTTTTAAATTTAGAAATTTTACCAAAGATGTTACCTCCATCATTTGTCGTCTCCGCCTTGGTCACGCATGTACACCAGTACATTTGGCTAAATTAAGGATAAGGGATCACTCTATTTGTGAGTGTGGCTTAGAGGATGGATCACTTGATCACATATTTTTTAATTGTTCTAGAAACCGTTTCTCTTTATATGATATTCTACCACTTTCTATTCCTCGTCCTATTAACATTATGTGTCTCTTAACTCTTGTTGCAAATAACCACCTAATTGTAGAATGCTTATCAAAATTTATTAAAACTAACAAAATTAAACTTTAGGTTTTAGGGTCTTTCTCTTTTTATTTTTCTGGTGTGTGTTTGTAATCTAACAATATGTTTTATGTGTAGCTTACATGGGTTTCTTTTGTGGTTTCTGTTTGTAGGTAGTCCGGTCCGGAGATGTAAAATAAAATAAAATAATAATATTAAAAAACTGTTGGGTACAATCTCTATCGTTTATGGCTCTATTCACTTGACATTGGCGAAATTGTGTGCACACACATGTTGCCATTTTAAAAGAAGAAGAAGAAGAAGATTATTATTCTGTGATCAAATTACAAACAATGTTCAGGCGTGGCTTCTTCATGGAAATTTGTTATTTCTAAATGAAATTATTTATGAAATTGCTTTGAAATCGTTTCTACAAAAACAAGCTAGGATTTCTGTGAATCGTATATAGGTATTATTAACAACAATTTATGAGTTTTGGTAGTATTTTGTATTAGGGCGTTAACTAGATTTAGGTGTGAATATCAAAATGTACGGAAGAAAAACACCTTCCACATACCGGTCGACGCCTTCTGTGTATTCACATTACACTGGAAAGTAAGTAGACGAGTTTTAATTAATCAATTTGTAAAAATATTTCATTTAAACAATTATGAAATTCTGAACTGTGTTCGGAATACGTGAGTCGAAAGTTTGAACTTTTCAATATATATGTAGTCGGTTATTATCTAAATTTACGTTTGTATAAATGTTGTATTGCTGTCGATAAGAAATACTATAACTTAATTGAGAATTAGTTAATTTAAAATAAGTTGAAATTAGGGAATGAGCTTCGCAAGAATAAATGTAAACGGCGCTACATGTTTTTTCTCATGCACGGTGTACATTTTGAGGTGTCACAAAGAGTTCTAACAATGATTCCATCAATTTGTTAGAATATTGAAATCACCTGAAGTTGCTAAATTCCAGAATGCATTTACTCAATGTTATGACTGTAATAGTTATAATGGAAGATTTGATACCAGAGCTGTAAAAGAAGAGTTTTATCAGGAAAGTGTAGAAACTTTTGAGCACTTCTAAATTAGACCCCTTGGTCATTGTAGGAATGAAAATCTACAAATGTCTGGAAATGACATCTTCTCTCAGTGCATTCACCAAAAACGAATGTAATTATCTGTTTTAAAAAATATGTATGGTGAAATATAAACCTGATTAAGTTTCTTGCAGATTCTTCTCGATGACTGGGTTGTTTATCTAGGCTGGTGGAAGGTTTAATGTTCATAAGCGCCATCTCAAGGCCTAATTTGAATAAAGTATTTTTTATTTTATACAATAGAAAGCGACAAAGAGAGAGACAGTCACATGGAGGGGTGTAATGCTTTTTTCTTATGTGACAATTTCTGGCAGTCAACGTCTATTGTGAGCCGTGTTAAGGAACTTTGTTGTTTGTTGCTAAAAGTCTATACTTACGTTTTTTCTAAATAAATCTGAATATTATTACCTTTTTAAATTATATTTTTACATAACCTATTTCTATTTTTTATAACATTTCTATAATAAACTTTGTTTTAAAATTCATAACTAAAACATCTTGCCTTTAAGGGTAACAAAAATAATAGCAGTACAGTTTTTTAATATATTTATGAACGTAAACAATACAATTGTTTTATAGAACAAGAACTTTAATTATATATATAGTTTCAGAATGTAAGCAGTAGTAATTGCTAGAAGTTGAGTTGACATGTTTCTTGTTATATGAAGATTGTAATATGAAGTCACTGTGTAGGGTGTTAAGTTATATTTTTAATCTTCCATTGACCTTGTATTCATTCAAATTATATCTGTTATTGGGTGCGGTACGGTGGTAACTTTGACGTTCATAAGCGCCTTCTCAGGGCCTAAACAGTAAAGTATTTTTGATTTGATTTGATTTGGGTATTTTGAAATTAAGTTTAATAACAATATCACATGATATGAAAGAAACTACAAACTCTATATAAAATTTGAATAACGGTAAAACATAGTTTATAAATTTGAATGTAGTATTTAGGTGAAATTATTGAGATCTGTGCAAAAAAAAAGTGATAAAAGGAAATATCTTAACCGTATAAATCAAAATTAAAGTTGTATAAAATTTTATTTCTTATTTCAGATCATCAACTAACCTTCGATCATCAAAGTCTGTAAGATCATTAAAAGTGCCATGGTACCAGAAGCCGATATTGCATGATGCTGTAGTCCTGGATCTTCAGAGAGGATCCCTGCTTACTGCGTTTTTATCACTGGTCAGTATATATATTTGACTATATGAGATATGGATAAAAATGTTTGACCTGCTTATCATTCATGAATGTTGAAAAAAATATTATTCACTAAAATAATTTATTGTATCTATCACTCTAAATGTTAAGTGAATTCACTGACAATCAATAATTGTATTAAAAAATAATATAGGTTAGGTTAGAGATTCCCAAAGTGGTCAATATCGGTTTCCCAGGGGTCGATACTAACAAAAACTGATTTTGGGGGTGGCCCAGGTGTAAAAATCAACCCCTATTAATTAACACAAGTTCTTATTTGAAGCTTTCAATATACTGTATAAATTGTGATACATGTACCAACTTGTTATAAGAATGACTAATATTTTAGTAGGAAACATCATTGTTATAATTTAAAAAAACTCAACAAGCCAGCTCAACAAGATGAAAAACTCGGCAAGTCAATAAGTGTGGAAAAGTTTGAGCAAGATAATGTGTTGGAGCATACAAAGCTTTCAGACATGTTGTGACTAGCTTATTTTTTAACTGTCTATACGCTATTGGTCTGATGGGTCTTAACAGCTTCATCAGATTAAAATCTTGCTTTGTATTTGACGCATATATGCGATTTAAAAATAATTTGGCTATGCGGTTCTGAGGTATCTTGCTCAAAATAGTTTGGGAATCCTATCCTTAAAGGGTAGATGTTAATTTGCCAATAACAAATATTCCATTTTTCGGCAGATTGTCTTTTCAGTGACTTGTCATTAGGTAATTTGTCTTTTCTCTGAATTGTGCTTAGGTGAATTGTCTTTTTGGTGAATTGGCCTATCGGTGAATTGATCCAAAATTATAGCACTCTATAATTATTTTCTAATTGTTTTCTATCACCACTCCCTGGTGATATAGGTTGGGCAGTATGAACGAATTTATATAATTTAATAATCGTTTCATACATTCTCACCAGTTTCGAACATTTATTACTAATAATAAAATAAATAATATTATATTTGGTTTCCTTTTTCAGTTTATAGCAGTATTTACATTTTCTCAAAGCATTTTTGATCTCTACTGTATGTATATGGCAACTCCGGGATTTTATCACACTGGCTACTATGTTATCAGTTATCAGTTTGTCTATGTAGGCAGTGCACCTGGTAAGTTTGAAAAAAAGCTATATAATTTGTATCTTTCCCAAACTTGTGTCAACAAGCTTTGACTAATTATTGCTTTAAAATTAAGATCAGCAATTGTTCCAATAAAGGCACAGATCAAAAGCTCCTAACACGAGAATTATTTAGGCAGTTTTTAAGAGATTATGGCTCAATGTTTAGCGTGTTTAGATTCCATGTCTATCTACGAAAGTTCGAATCCTTATGGCTGAGCGCGAGCTTTAGGTGGAGGAAAACATGGTGCTGAAATCATAGCATGGTGGTAAGGCTTTTTCTAAGTCCACCTGGCTAGCCACCAAAAGCCTTACCACTGAACCATGGTTGCATAATAAGGTTTTTTTTTTACCGAAGTCAATAATATTTGTGTCTTATTTCTCACCTATCTATCATAGTTAATTTAATAAATTTTAGTTATAAATTAAGAATGGGAATATAGGTTTCAATACAATATGATTTACCTCCATTATTTTAATGTTTTTCAGTAAGAAATGTGCTTATAGTATTCTCACTGTTTTCATGGCTGGGTTCGATGGCCGTGTTGGTCACAAGCATAATTCTCATCAACGCCTTAAGAAAGGTATTTTTTTAACAACCTTTTATATTTTACTTTATAAATGTATATGGGATAATATTTTGTAGGAAACAGTATTTTGTTTTTGGTCCAACAATTTTTTTTTCTCTAACACTTAAGGTCGGTATACCATTTTGTCTTCCACTCGTTTGCATCAACTGCAATATCGTTCTTCACACAATCCATTTATACGTTAAAGCGAGCGAAGTCGCGAGAAAAACTTTGTTAATTATTTTTTCTTCTATAAAACAATGTTCAGCATAGTTTTAAACACTTATTCTATTGTGATATGGGATGTAAATAGTTTTTATTTTAATTGAATTAAATATATAGATAGAATAAATACTTAATAATAGTCAAAGCTTTACTATGGTCATACTTTTAGATATATCATTTGTCATAGAACATTTAGAGCTGTCAATTTTTATGTTCGGACAAGATAATTTTATCAAATAGAATTTAAGAAATTTGAAAGAGTTATTACATTGGGAGAAACTTATTAGCAACACTCTTGAGTGATTTATTCGTTTTGCTGTTTTTTTTTAAAGTAGTCCAATTATTATTTTCCAAGAATGAGTTAATTTTGATTATGATTAAAAAAATCGTAATTCTTTTAAATGTATCATCTAATTCATGCTGCTCTCCTGTAGTTAGTTGCATTGGGTAAAAACAAGGTACATTATCATTAAACATATTACTGTTGTTTTGCTTCACGTGTGTTCCAGTTTCTGTGTTTCTTTGTGTGTGTGAAATGATTTCGGAATGAAGCTTCAAAACGCGGCTCCCGATTGGCGTTGATTGGTAGAAATCGTCACATAAGGTAAAAGCGTTATGCCCATCCATGTGATTGTCTCTCTCTCCGTCTCTTTCTACTATATAAAATCAAAAATAATTTATTCAATTGAGGTTCCGAGAAAGCGCTTATGGATGTTAAACGTATCCCTGGTTCGGACAAACAACCCAGGCATCGAGAAGAATCGGCAAGAAATTCGTATGTCGTTAAACTTTTCATGATATATATATTTTTACATACATTTGTATAACTTCAATACTATACGCGTGTTAATTTCATTAAAAGTATAGGATATAAATAATAAATGTTGTTTTGCTTTTTTTTATATAATTTATAATTCATTCTTTTACATTTCACTTTTATTATTGTTACGGACAGCGAGCCACGTGTGGGACAATTAGTTTTATGTGCTAGTTTTACGAAATATCGGACATAATTTATTACGGTTAAGGTTTTTGTTATTACGGAGTACGTAGAAAGTCAAAATGTGTTAGTTATAAGTTTTTGTGAGTAAGAACTCTGAACATATTGATTGATTGTAAGAACAATACACCACGTAATTTATTAGGGATAAGTTTGTCGGAGAGGAAGTTATAAATACAGGGCACAGAATGGTGTCATAAATAGAAAATGGACAATGGACTCATTGGGTCCATTCACTAAAAATATTCCTACGAGCCCTCCCTACGGGGTGTCGTCGCGCGTCGGGCTGAGAAAAAGATACGGAAGGAGGCCACACGCGCGGAGTGCGCTCGCTAGCGGATCAGCTGCGAGGCATTTAAATAAGGAATACGAATGGGAAACAAGGCAGAGATTGTATAGCGTCTGATCAGAACGGACAGAGACTGAGTAGCATCTGATCAGTACAGACACGCGAAATTGTGATAAATAGTTCGAAAGGTTCAAGATTAGAGATACGCGGTGATAATAAACCACAATAATACCTACGGCAAACGACTCTACGAGCGACGAGTCAACGAGCCACATTTGTACACTACAACTTGTATTGTATAAATAGAAAGAGAAATAATTTAATGTTACGGATAGAGCTGATTTACAACCACCTCACATATATTCGCAACATTTCTTGGTCCTTCGTGAGCCGGATACTTAAAACTTCGCTTCGAGAAAGGACCATTTCTTGGTCCTTCAGAGCCGGATATTGAAAGCTTCGTTTCAACGAGAAAGGACCATTGTTTGGTCCTTCGTGAGCCGGATACTTAAAGCTTCGCTTCAAGAAAAGACCATTGCTTGGTCTACCGAGAACCGGATTGAAGAAAAGAAACAGCGATTCGAAGAAAACACAAAAACGTCAAGAATTCTGTGAGCATCCACGATCGGCGTACTCAAAATGGTTATTACAAGAAATCAGAGCAACGCAATGGAGGCACAGGAGACGACGATAAGAGTTTTAGACGAATCACCGCTATCTCTAGACGAGCAGAGAATGGAGGGAGTGTCACGACCGCAAGACGCGCCCCTCGCACCAGCAACTCGAACAATCACAGCAAGAACAGGACGTGTTTCACCGTCACGCTCACAACGATCGACAATGAGCGCGACGATGCGATCACGCCTCGCCGAGCTAGAGGCGGAAGAAAAACTAGCCAATATACGGCGAGAACAACTAAGCATAGAGGCCGAGTTGATTAGAAGACGACTCGCCGTAAAGCTGACATCGATACGCAATGAAACAGAGGATGAACGCGAGCAACTGAACGAGGAGTCAGAAGAACGAATTCACCGTGTGGATGACTGGCTTCGCTCGCAATCCGATGTAGCACGGGGGGAGCAAGCACCGTGCAAACGTATCGATGTGCCACAAAGCGAACGCAGGCCAGAACGACGCGCCCGTTCGCCTTCACCGTCGCAGAGTAGCGACATTAAACAACTTGCCGCAGTACTAGAGAAAATGACGCGTACACAGCCCACACCACGCCAAGCCATCGACCTACCGACGTTCGCCGGAGCCATCAATGAGTGGCTACCATTTAAAGCGGCGATGCGTGACTCTACAAAACTGTATCGACTTACGCCGGTTGAAAATATAGCGCGACTACGTAACAGCTTGCGAGGAGACGCCCGCGACGCGGTGTCGGCACTATTACATACTGCGGCAAACCCTGATGACATCATGCGCACACTAGAGCAGTGTTTCGGCAGACCGGAAGTCATCATTGATCAAGCATTCGAAGATATGAGAAGGTTACCACGACCTGGGAAGACCGCAAGCGAATTGAACACATTCGCAGTGAAACTACAGAATATAGTGTGTATTCTACAAAATTTAGATAAACGAAATTATTTGCACAACCCCATGTTAGCACGAGAAATATTAGAAAAGCTCAGTCCGCATCTGAAAGCTCGATGGTGCGACTATGCAGAAGAGAACGACGGTACTACAGACCCAGAGATCGTCGTGTTGTCACAATTTCTAATGCGCGAGGCGAGCCGCGCAATAAAGCACACATACGCGGCCGCTAATACTACGGCGCCTTCTAAGCGAACCATCAAACCCGCCGCACCACAGTTCGTATCGAAAAAGAAGCAGACCGTTTTCACTACAACAGACACCGAAACCGAACGTCGGTGTCCGTGTTGTGAGAAGCCCCATTCATTGTCTCGGTGCCCGCAGTACAAGGCACTGAACGTCGAGCAGCGTTGGGATTTAGTGAAAAGCAAAAGCGTCTGTTTCAAGTGTATCGACAAGCACCACCGTCGAGCGAACTGTAAACAAAAACCGTGCGGCGTTGATTCCTGCCGTCGCCCACATCACGCATCGCTTCATTTAAACGAGCCGAGCGAGATTGAGAAGTCAGTCACAAGTGAGACAGTAATGGCCGTCGCTACTATCTCCGAACCGACAGAAATTATGCTTAAGGTCTGTCCGGTAACTATATCGGGACCCAAAGGTGCGGTAGATACGTATGCGCTGTTAGACGAGGGATCGACCGTTTCCCTAATAGATGAAGACTTAGCGAATACTATTGGCGCGCACGGACCGATATACCCGCTGCAAATAAACGGTGTTAACATGGGGAGAGAATACACACAAAGCCAGCTTATACAATTAAAGCTGTGTGAACGAGAGAGTGATAACGCATACGACCTCCGAGGGCGTACAATAAACGGACTTCGGTTGCGCGAACAAACGATACCGAAGAGTATACTGAAACACGCGCACCTGAGAAACCTAGCGGTGAAACAAGTGTGCTACGAAAAGGCACGTCCACGCATATTAATAGGCACGGATCACTGGGAAATGATCGTGTCCAGGAAGTTACGCGTCGGTAAACCGAACCAGCCGGCTGCGAGTAAAACTCAACTGGGCTGGGTAGTACACGGAACGGTACCGCACACGATCAATCAAAGCAACGACTACCTATTACATACTTACATACCGGGACGCGGGGACAGCAGCGTAGCACAAGTGTTTCACAAACATGTCAAAAGTCATTTTAGAATAAACGCACTCGGCGGGACGCGTTTAACGAGATCGGACAACACTAATAATCATGTCAAACAGATATTAGGAGGGACTATCCAGCAATGCGACCACGTAACGGCCGAGCTACACACACGATCGATCGAGTTATACATAAAGCTCGGCAACTACGAACAAGAAAATGTACGGAGACTACATTTAAATAGCGAAACGTTCGTTGATTGGCTGTATCAACTCGAGAACGTAACAAGACAGCGCTTGTCGCGTTCTTACAATCTGATAATGATGAAGCAGCTTGAACTACACATACTGTGCGACGCGAGCGAACAGGCTTATGCAACAGCAGCGTATTGGTGCGTGACATACAACGACGGTCGCGTACACGTCGTGTTAAAAGCAGCAAAGACGAAAGTCGCATCTAGACGCATACAAACGATTCCGCGGCTAGAACTACAAGCCGCCGTTATCGGAGCACGTTTGAACGACGCTATTCGCTGCGAGCACTGCATAGAAATCGCTCACACAGTATACTGGACAGATTCAACTACCGTGGTAAATTGCATACGAAACGACAAACGCAAATACACGCCGAATGTTGTACATCGCCTCGGAGAAATATCCGAACTTACCGAAAAGGGAGAGTGGCGATGGTTACCGTCCCAACTAAACGTCGCAGATAGTGCAACGCGATCGTTGAACATAGCGATCAACAACAACGACCGGTGGTTCACGGGACCGTGCTTCCTTACTCGCGCGGAATGCGAGTTGCCTACCGAACACACGGCACCACAAGAAGACGTCGAGGAAATCGTAGTGACCTACGCGATCGAATCGAATGATGCAATATTACCAGACGCAGTGCGATTCTCCTCGTACGAACGACTGGTGAGAACTGTCGCTACGATGTTAGCATTCGCAGACATATGTCGGCGCAGAGCAAAACATATCGAGAAACGACACATTGAACGCGCTGAAAATGTGTTACGACAGACACAAATTGAGAGTTTCGCCGACGATATAGAGCGATTAACGCGAGGCAAAGTAATACCGCGAACAAGCCGCCTCTACAAGCTGGATACGGAGATAAACCAAGACGATATGCTACGTATGCGCGGACGGGTCGGAGCCGCGAACGTATCATCAAGCGGCAAACAATCGCTTATATTAGACGCCAAACACTCGACGGTACAGAAACTCATCGCTGAAGAACATCGCGATGAGGGTCGCAGCAACCGCGAGAGAGTAATAAACGACTCGCGACAACGATATCGGATCTGGAAGCTACGACCCGCAGTACGTACAGTGGAGCGGGAAGGTGCGAGGTGCAAAATACGTAGAGCGACGCCTCGCACGCCGATAACAGGAGATTTACCGGCAGTCAGACTCGACGCGTTCCACCGACCGTTTACAAATTGCGGAGTCGACTACTTCGGTCCGCTACAAGTCACCATTGATCGGCGAAGAGAGAAGCGATGGGTCGCCCTATTTACATGTTTAACTACAAGGGCGATCCATTTAGAGATCGCAGCATCACTTTCAACTGATTCAACGATCATGGCGCTACGACGAATGGCGGCGAAAAGAGGTTGGCCAGCTATTATGTATAGCGATAACGCTACGAAATTTCGCGGCGCGGAAAATGAACTACGCACCGCCTACGACGAGTGGGCACCCATTCTACGAGAAGAGGGATTACGACGCCGTATGGGTTGGCGTTACGTTCCGCTCTACACGCCTAATCATGGTGGCGCATGGGAGTGGCTAGCGGGGTCAGTGAAGAAAGCAGCCGACCGACGACGGCCCCTGAGCGCCGGGGACCTTGTCGTGGTCGTTGACGCCTCGCTAGCACGAAACACATGGCCGCGCGGACTAATCGTACGAGTATACACCGGACCAGACGGAGGAGTGCGGAGTGCCGACGTGCAGACACGGAGCGGCGTGTTCCGGCGCCCGACATCAAAACTCGCCGTCCTGGAGATAGAGGCTACGCAAGCTACGCCGGGGGGAGAACTGTTACGGACAGCGAGCCACGTGTGGGACAATTAGTTTTATGTGCTAGTTTTACGAAATATCGGACATAATTTATTACGGTTAAGGTTTTTGTTATTACGGAGTACGTAGAAAGTCAAAATGTGTTAGTTATAAGTTTTTGTGAGTAAGAACTCTGAACATATTGATTGATTGTAAGAACAATACACCACGTAATTTATTAGGGATAAGTTTGTCGGAGAGGAAGTTATAAATACAGGGCACAGAATGGTGTCATAAATAGAAAATGGACAATGGACTCATTGGGTCCATTCACTAAAAATATTCCTACGAGCCCTCCCTACGGGGTGTCGTCGCGCGTCGGGCTGAGAAAAAGATACGGAAGGAGGCCACACGCGCGGAGTGCGCTCGCTAGCGGATCAGCTGCGAGGCATTTAAATAAGGAATACGAATGGGAAACAAGGCAGAGATTGTATAGCGTCTGATCAGAACGGACAGAGACTGAGTAGCATCTGATCAGTACAGACACGCGAAATTGTGATAAATAGTTCGAAAGGTTCAAGATTAGAGATACGCGGTGATAATAAACCACAATAATACCTACGGCAAACGACTCTACGAGCGACGAGTCAACGAGCCACATTTGTACACTACAACTTGTATTGTATAAATAGAAAGAGAAATAATTTAATGTTACGGATAGAGCTGATTTACAACCACCTCACATATATTCGCAACAATTATATCAGATTTTCTCCTAAAGTAAGAAATGAAATTTTTTGATTCAATTCCTCGTTTAAAAAAAATGTATAGTGAATTAAAAATATATATATATATATACAGAATACACAGAGAGAGAGAGAGTCAAATCGAAGGAGCATAATGCTTTTGCCTTACGTGACGAAAATATACAAATCATCTAAATTTCCATATCGAATTACATTTTGAGTTGGAGAAAAAGTGTAATGATCTTCGTTCTTGCTGCAAAGGTCCCTTGAGCCTACACGCTTTCTGTATCTTTGCTTGCTTCTTGATTTACTTTCTCGCATAAACTATTTGCAACTTCAAACATAAGTCATTATTAGCTGCTAGAGGATTTAATTATTACAAGAATTAATGGTGTAACAGTGAAGTACATTATTATAGACATTCTGTCGTCCATTATCAAGTAAGTGACATTCCACTGATTAACCCACTCGACCACCACGTCTTTGGGGTTATTCTCTTAATTTTACTGTTAATAAGCAATATGATTTATGTATTTAGTGAATATATAGTGCCTTTAAACATTCAATCACTTTAAAAGTACTCAATGTATCGGCATAGTACTAGAACCATTCAATGTGGAATTTTTATTGGATAGTTCTAGATTATTTTTTATTTTTGGATTCCTAAGACCCTTTTTTTTAAATGCCCAATGAAGTGGGAGGGAATCGGCTACTCATCAAATATCGACACGCCTCTAAACACCGCCCAAAACATATGCCAGGGTTAATCAAGTATTTCTTTCAGGAATACGAGAAACGGATCGTACCGTGGTTGTACTCCTTTGGTGTCTTCATAATGTTCCGTCTCGTCGCTTTCGTCTTTGCGTCGATAGTAAATGATATGATATTCGCTTACAACGTGCTGATGTGCTTGATCTGGATCGTCTTCTGCGTGTCCGGGGTTTACGGGTGGCTGCTCGTCTACAGTCTGTATTTAGAGCTGTCAGATCTCACTAAACTGGAGGACTTGGCGCATTTGAGGGTGAGACATTTATCCTACTTAACTCCTCGGCTGTTTTTTTAAGACGCAATACAATACATCATTTGTTATTTTTCAAAGTTTTGTAATAAATCAGGTATTTCTGTAAGTTTATGCTACCAACAGCCTGTTGACCTATAGTGTACCTCATGAAACTGGGTAGACTTACCTATCTAACTGTGTTCAAAGACGTACCGGTGATTTTTTAGACATTTTTTGACGTCGGTTTTGTTTTTAAAATAGGCTTTAATTATACACGATAATACATTAACAATTTTAAATGTATGATAATATAAAAAAGTATAAATAATGTAAAATTACATTTTCATATAAATAAATGTATTATTGCAAGCATTGATAAATTTCGTACCGATAGACGCAAGAATTAGTGTTGTAAAAAAAAAAAAAAAATTGCGAACATGATCCACCATTTTGAGATCTGGGCCTTAAAAAACAGCCTAGGGCTTAACATAATGCGGGATGTTTCAGATGGGGACAATGGCTTCTTTGAACGCCTCCCTAGCGGGGTCGAGACCGACGACGCCGCACAGCACTGTCTCCACGATGCCGGCTTCACAGATATGATGCCAGCTGACACTGAAGCCAGACGATGTAGAGGCAACAGCTGATGCTGAAGAGCTCACACCTCTGGCTGACGGGAGCCTGGAGACTCCGGTATGATTTGACTTCAAAACATACCTAGCAATAGCTAAGCGTCTAAAAGCTTCATTAACTACTGGACTGTCCAAAATCATATGGGTTTAAGCTCCACACAAACGAATATAGACCTTATGATCCACTAGTCAACAACCTGTTGGCAGCATCAGTTGTAAAAAAAGTATATAACAAAATTTGAAAAACTGAAAATGGGCTAGACATTGAAAACCATGATCCGCCATTTTGAGATCTGTGTCTTAAAAAATCAGCCTAAAGGTTAATCCGTCATTCAGTACTATGTAAAAGGTTAAATAAAAGTGGCACATAAAACACAAACGCACACTACGTTTGTGTACAGTCTATGAATTAAAGAAACGTAAAAAATATCTCTGTCTCCTTCAGACACGACTAAAACCCATGAGCGTGATAAGCATATATATAAAAACCTCCAACGGCCATTTAAGGGAATCTCAGATTTGCTTAAAATCTCAAATGATGCATTATGGACATAATTTTAAAGTTATTGCCCAAATTCTGATTGTAGATCAAATATATATTATTTTGAATGATGTTAAACCAATATGTGTTGAGAATTTGTTTTTGAGAGTTTACTGTGGAATTTTCATTTCTAATTTTACAAGAATATTATTGAAGAATGAAAAAAATATTGTATAAATGTTGTATTGAGAAAAATGTTAAAAAAGTGGGTTCATTTGTTTACAAATTGTGTTCATTTATATTTAAATGTTTGTGTGTGTTTGATGAGAGTTTTAAAGGCAAAATTAGGACAGAAATGTTATACATATCATTGTACTGACAATAGATATAATCGAGTTTCGTTTAAGAATTTGTCTTATATTACAGTTTTAGCTATCTAATTTAATATTAAATATCGTGTAAAGACACTCAATGGCTCTGTTATGAATAAAACGAACGGTCGTATAGCGCCTCTATTGAGCAACCAAAGTTCGCGTTTTTACACAACATTCCATATTTGATTCGTTAACTTGTTAACTATCTTTCTTGAGTCGATCTGCTCGCACACTGATTGAAACTTCTCGGATACTCACAAATAGTACTAGCGCAGCCCACCACTAGTAGTGTCAGTCAGCCAATAAGCGCGCTCCGTGTGCACGTCGTGTGTCACAGTGAACGTCCAACGCAGGAGCGGGATAGCAATATACTATGTATATTTAATATTTATTAACAGGCTCAATAGTTACTTAGTCTTTCCACAGTCGATATAAATTGTTGTCAACGAATCTTTTTTTCATAAATATAAGAGTGCTTCCTAGTATATCAGTTTGTATAACAAATCTTTTTTTCATAAATGAGGGGTATAGATGCAAAAACGCTTCTATCCCATTTTTAGCTTTGAATGTTTTTTGTACTATTGGCATCCCTCTTTCATTTCTACATAGTTTTATTCAACAAAATATGTGCAAAATCGATTCTATCCTGTCTAAAATTACGCATCATTTATGATACTAGGTGCAAAACCGCCTCTATAGAATTTTGAAAAACAAAAGCGCCACTATCTTCATTCGACCAATCACAGAATAGTATTTTGTATGAGTCTGTAATGGCGTCCGGCTCTTGTTATAAGTTACCATCGCTTTCTATTTTCGTGTTTTTAAATAGTAAATTGACAAAAAATGGAAATATCTATCACTCCAATTCAAGGTAATAAGGCAAGGAAAAGGATTCGACATGAATATCAGTGGAAGCGCAACATAAAAAAGCGAGAACGGTTAGTTTTACTTCTTATAATTATAGGTCGTGTTTATGCAGTATGTAGGACTTTCGCCAGTTCTTATTCTTAGAATAACTATTAGCAAGTTCTTTCTTTCGAGCAGCGGTCGAGTGCACACGTGCCCCGCTCGTAGCTCTGACGGTCCGTTCGTTCGGCAACTCGCGCGCAGTTGTCGGATATTTTCGTGAGTGGTCGGTAGTATAGTGTGTCCGTACGGCTATTGTCAATCGACACGCTCTTTTCAG
Organism: Antheraea assamensis; assembly: GCA_035772565.1. Taxonomy (NCBI): domain Eukaryota; kingdom Metazoa; phylum Arthropoda; class Insecta; order Lepidoptera; family Saturniidae; genus Antheraea; species Antheraea assamensis. The sequence goes on from JAQQSE010000107.1 coordinate 1,457,873, forward strand.
AGCGACGGTGCACCTCTATCAGTGTACCATTTAAACCGCACTTTTCGGTGCGAAGCCATACACACTGTGCAGTGCGTCGAGTCGCCGTGCAGCTCGTCGTTCTTCGCGCCGCGCTGTGTGCAGATACGAAGAGAAAAGACTTCGCGTCGCGTCTCCCTTTGGCCCGGAAACGGAGGATAGTCATGTCTACTCCCGCGTGCCCCTCCGGCCCATCCGGCCTTTGAAAATGTCGCCCACATCGTAGAACTACTTCGATTTCATATGTTCGTCGAAAAGGAAGACCCTCTACTCGTCTCCGAGTACAATAGACTAAGGAAAGTCTTCGCGCGCAATCCTTCCGGTAAAAAGCCGCGTTGTTTCTCCGCGAACCCGTTTGCGAATCTCTCGGACGTCGACTCCGATGACGACTGATATGGACCTCGACGCCGTTCCCGCGACCGCACCCGCGACGGTAACCACGGCCGCGACCGTGACTGCGCCCGCGACCACGCCCACCGATGACGACGGTTTCACAACCGTTACGCGCCGCGGTAAACGCCCACGTGCCGCGAATCCGTCCGATAGTGACTCAGCTGCGGGACTTTCCGTCCCAAAGCAGTCCAATGTAGGTGGCGCTCGGGTGCCCCGAGCCTCTCCCGTGTCCTCTACTGCGAATTCGGCTAAAGCTCCGGCTGCGGAACCCGCGGTCACGGCTAAGAAGCCACGCCCACCGCCTCCCGTCACCTTCCGTGACAAAGCCCGTTGGGTGGAAATCTCGGACGACCTTAAGTCGAAAGAGATTATCTACAAGTCCGCTGTCAACACTATTGCCGGCATCTCTATTAGAGTATCGACCCCTGATGAGCATCGCAAGCTCACTAGGTACTTCCGGGAGCGAAAACTCCCTTTCTTCACTCACGCTCTCGAGGAAGAGCGCCTCCTCCGTGCCGTCATTCGTGGAGTTCCTTCAGAACTCTCTGAATACGACATCTCCGATTGCCTGAACGGTCAGGACTTCCCAGTCCGGAGCGTACAGCGCATGTAACACCCCCGTACGAAGGCCCCCTTCAACTTGGTGCTAATCACACTGGACCGTACCGTGGAAGGTAAGGCCATTTTCGGCCTCACCTCTGTGTGTGGCCTATCCCGAGTCTACGTAGAGTCTCCTCGTAAGTCCCATGTACCCTCGCAGTGTCGCAACTGCCAGGTATACGGTCATTCCGCCCGGCACTGCCACCTGCGTCCCAGGTGTGTTAAGTGTCTCGGGGATCACTCCACTAGCTTAGTCAGATCGGGAAATTTGGCGACAGCTCAAGCCGAGGTGCACCGAGTGCCCTTAAGGTGATCGCCTAAAATAAATCGGGTGAGTGCCCTAAGCGCTCCCCTTAGTAGTCCGGTGGAACTGTAAAGACCTTATTGGCTAGCAGTGTAGGTCAGTTCGAAAAAAAAAGTTCTTTCTTTTGGTCGAAAAGTTTTTCAACTTCTGTTTAATATTATAATTTGTGCTGTCATTGGTTTTAAACCAGATTGGCGATTTAATTGTTTTAGGTACTCTGCTAAGAAACTACCAAATATAACGGATGTTACAAGTTGTAGGCATAAGAAATGTTTGAAATTAAAATGCAATACTTTAAATGCTCAAGATATTCGAAAATTTCATGAAATATTTTACTCCAAACCGAATAAGACCTTCCAAGACAATTTCATGTTAAAGTTCATGAAAATTCATACGCCGAAGCGTAGAAGACGTCAAGTGAGAAGCAGAGCAGAGTCTAAAACATACACAAAGTTTTATGTCCGAACGTACGTTAAGCCATATAAATTAATAAGAGTTTGTCAACAAACCTTTTCAAAGATTCTTGGGGTTGGTATTCACAGACTTCGCAATATATCAAAAAAATTTTTGTTATATGGCAATATCCCGCAAGAAAATCGAGGCGGTGATAGAGTTTCAAAGAAAAATTCAGCAAAAAAAGATAATGTAAAAAAATTCATTGAATCGTTCACGTGTATTGAGTCACACTATTGCAGATCAAGTACAGCAGAACGAAAATATGTGTCATCCGATTTAAACGTACGTAAAATGTGGAGAATGTATCAAGAAAAACAAGAAGATGAAAGTTTTAAAGTCCGTCATTATTTCTTTAGAAACATTTTTAATAAAAATTATAATATTGGGTTTAAAACACCAAGAGCAGATGTTTGTTCTAAATGTATCGAGCTGTCAGATAAAATAAAAAGAACAGAAAATGAAGAAAAAATCCAATTGATGGCTTCACTGCGTATACACAAATTAAAAGCCAAATGTTTTTATGCTATGTTGCGGGAAAATGATGAAAACACATTTTCAATATCTTTTGATTGCCAAAAAAATCAAGTATTGCCAAAAGTTCCAGATCAAGCTGCATATTATGCAAGGCAATTATATATTTACAATTTTACCGTCGTAATAGGTACAAATGCAAATAAATATACAAAAGAAAATGTTCGCATATATACATGGACTGAAAATGTACATGCTAAATCTTCAAACGAGATTGCTTCGGCTGTTTTCAATTTACTTTCAGAAACTGATTTCACAGACAAAAAAAAGGTGCGAATGTTAGCAGACGGATGTGGTTCTCAAAATAAAAACAGTACTATGATTGCTATGGTTGCTTACTGGTTGACAAACTGTGCCCCAAAGAACGTCAAGACTATTGAACTCATATTTCCTGTACCCGGGCACTCCTTTATGCCAGCTGATCGCATTTTCGGACATATCGAAAAAGAGGTAAAAAATAAAGAAGTGATTATAGATCCATCCGAATACAGAGATATTTATAATCGTTACGGAATTGTTCGCAAACTGGGAGAGGATTGTATGGTGAAAGATTGGAAGGCCTATGCGAGCGAGACAATAAAACCTCCAGGTACTTACCACTTCAAATTTGCTGATTGCAAGAGGTATTATGTGACTAGAGTCAAAAATAAACCGAAGCGATTCCTTCTCAGAGGAGAAGTTCATTATAAAAATGACACTGGAGTTGCTAAAAGCGTAATGAAACGGGGCGTATCTTCTACCTCAGACTTTGGTATCAAAGATGTACCACCATTTCAAACGAGCATATCTGCTTTGAAACTTACTGATGTAACCAAACTTTTATCAAAACATTTCGGTGTCAATTGGAAATCAGATTTAGGGTCTAATCAACTTCAATATTACAAAAATGTTTTAGAAAACACAAATTTCGGTGAACCTGAGAATGAAGAGACTTGCGAATATCTCGAAGAAGTTGGAATATTATCTGTTTAAATTTGATTTTACATTTATCTGCAATATAATTTCTAATTTTCAATTATTTGTATGTATCATTTAATAAATCCAAAACTTGTATATTTAGGTTAATGAATTTATTACTTTTGCACAAGAATCCCAAGAAAATGTTAATGAGTTAAAAATACCTAAGCCGACTTCTATAAGTTTTAGTAAATGTTTTTATTGAACACATAAAATACGTGTAAGTTTGAGTTATTAATTGCATAATATCATTCAATCGATATTAGAGGAACAAAAACGCTTCTATCCTGTTGTGATAGATGCAAAATCGCCTCTATCGACTGATTGGATGCAAAAACGCCTCTATTATGATTTCAATATTTTTTTACAATTGATGCAATGTTTAAAAGGGTAGGTTAGTTTTACGAATCTAAAATAATATGAATTTGCTATAATATATAAATTAAATAAGAAATATAGCATAAATCTAGAGCAATAAATGGGTTTTTGTGGTATTACGAAAAATTGAAGAAAGTGGATAGTAGCGCTTTTGCATATATACCCCTCAAATATAAGAGTACTTCCTAGTATGTCAGTTTGTATAACAATTATTCAAAAATTGGTCTAAATTGAACTTTAAGAGTCTGTTTTCACAAAACAGGTCATTTTGCATATTAGCGATAGAATATAAAGTATGCAAAAGTATTCGTCTATCGGAATGCTAACGATTTCGGCAAAAGAAAACTTGTATATTTTTTTCTAGTTTCACTCTTCGGTAGAAATAGCAAATTTTGTTTTTAATATCTTATCTTCTGCATCGAATCTTATTTGTTGTATAAAGTTTTCGTATTTCGTTGTTTTGGGTTATGAAAAAGATTTATTATAAGCTTTAAGAGAACCTAATTGTAAGTAATTACTTATTAATCTTTTGACACCGATATTAATTAATTTTAGATTTTAATTGATTTATTAACAACGTCTTTAAAGAGCCCTTATTTGTTTGTAAGATTTCCGTCCAATTATTTTATTGTTATTAAGTTAGCTTTAAGATTCAATTGTGTTTGTCGCCTTTTAACCTTAACAAACCTTTGAACGATAACCATCTTCTAATAGTTAGGATTCGTTTGACGAATGATATATTGATAGTAGAATGTGACCAGAAAAAATTGTCTGTCAAGTTAAGTTAATCAGTTATGAAAAAAAAAAACATATTGCTTTGTTGAAGCTGGTCATAACTCGTGAATATTTAAATTCGTGCCTAAAGCAATTGACGGAACAGACGGAACAGCCTTTGACGTTGTTTAAATATATGATTATGTCAATCGTTGTCAATTTATGGTCACTAAAATTATCAAGCGTTACAATTAAACGCACACATAATAAAGGTAAAAAAATACCGAGTTGTGATGATATTTTCGGAGATCTATTAGCTTTTTTGCATTTGTAATTTTAATTTAGGAGTTTCTTTATATAAAGGCAATGGTTTTTATTCGTCTGATTTAGGTTGTACGACGTTACCGTCGCCTAAGATTCTTTGAAAGTCGTTGGTTTTCATTTGTAATAGTGTGTTTCTTTGTTTTTGTTAACAGTTGATATGTAAAAAAGTACACCTGAAAATAATAATCAATTTGCGTAAAACTGCTTAGTCAGTCACGTAAATAAAAGTTTTACTATCGATTTATTAATAAACTAGTTAATACCCGCTCGTTTAAGAAAAAAAAAATGCCAAGTATTATTGGTATAGGTAGCCTACAAACATCTATAAAGAAATCCGCAATGAATGACCATAGAGCCCTACGCCGATACGTTCAGTACTTTTGTCGTGATTGAGTTTCAAATGAATTGTATTTTCAAGGTATAGATATCGTCTTAAACGCTTTGCTTTATAAAAATTAAGCACAAAATTATTATTGTGTGATATATTCCACTGAAAATTTCCGGTTATAAGTAGTTTTGATCAATTCTCCATCTACCTTCTAATAATTTAATTCGAAAGAGCAAATGCGATAGTTAAGATGACTAAATATCGGATTCAATATGGTGTTATAATTTTTTTTTTATAATATATTTATTTTTCCTGCAGGCTCTTGGTCCGCCACCATTTTTCTGAAGTTGATTTTTAACTAAATAATTTTAAATCTAGCGCAGTTTGAATACTGTAACATGTATTATTTTTATACTTAACTAAATATCAGATAATTTTTTATGTTATAATGTAAAGTAAAATATGCACTTTTGTCTTTACATTGACTCTTAGAAAGATTTTTGTGTTACGTATACATTCATTCATTCATACGTATACGGCAGCATTCTCGTTTCTTTGCTAAAGTTTGATTGTGATTGGTAGATAACACAAATTAGTCATTTAGAAGCCTTTATACCTATATATGCTGTCGCTGTATTCTTGTAAAATAGGTTCTTAAATGACCTGTTAGACTGGGAACGATTGCAAAGGAATTCGAATAATTGCACGCATTTTAAATTGTATATCGTTGTACACATATATCTTGTGTCCAGTTTAACACTGAGCTCTCGATTTGAGATGATATTGAAAGGGTATACTGAAGATTAGCAAACATAGATTATGTATTTTATCGTATATGTTAGTTTATGTAAGGTATGTATATAGAATTATGTCATTAACGTACTTATGATGATTTTCGAAATATAATATATGTATAGAAATTTAGACAAATGTGCCTTTGTCAGTGTGCCTCGAATGTACACCTAAATTCGGCTCGAAGGACCAAAATCAATTCGTAAGTAATTCAGAGCCGAATTTGGGTAAATGTTTACAAAATAGATTGTAAAGTTATTTTTTACGAATATTGAAATAAATTTTTATATAATCTAAAATTTGTTTTTGTGTGGCCATACATAGCCAGTCTTAAACCTTGTCGAATCATTCGAATAATGATGTCAGTCAATTCGCTTGAAATTAAACTCTCAACATTAGAAATAAAAAAATAAAATATTCAAATATAACATTTTATTACAACTCCTTACAATAAATACACAAGTAGAAATATAGATCTTTGTACAATAAAAATAAATTAACTTCATTGTGATCATAATTCTAAAGCAAAGGAATTATATAAAAGATTCCTGAAAGTCCATCAACATATTATTCAAGAGTGTCTTAAGCTGAATTTGGAATGCGGCGCCCACTTTGCCTCGAATCTAAATAGGTACCGTTTCAAAACTACAAAATTTGCTTTTGTTTCCTTCAAAATTAATGGAAAAATTCAAATTTTGTAACGAAAACTATATTTTAGTTCAAATTTTCATTCCCGTAATTTTAATAAAGCGAGAGAGTAACGTAGGGCCATCCAAGAATACGCTTATGACGCCCAAATAATAATCCCAAAAGTGTATAAAAAAGGAAAATATCCCAAAACACCATTGCCAGAAAGGAAAAACATTACAAAGTTTTTTTAATTTCAACTTTAAGAAATACGCTGATTAATAATTATCAAATTTATTTTATTTCAAAGAACAAAAAAATGCATTTTTTTCTTACAAGATTACCTAATATTTGGTAATAGATCCTGGTATCTGAGGAAGATATTATTTTATTATAAAAGCGTTTCTGCTTTCTAGCGCTGATATTAACCCTGATCCAAGTTAAGAAACCCACTGATCCAAATTTGTACACATTAATACACTACGAGATTTTATTTAAAATTATACTTTTAAAAAATTATAAACATACCTAATTGAAAACACTTAATGCTTGGCAAAGCTGACGTAAATATTACAAAAAAAAAAAAACAATATTTTACATTCATTATAATTTATATTTTTCTTGAATGTTATGTTTGACAGAAAATTGATACTAAAATGACATAGGAAAAAAAGTATAAATTAATTTATACACGAATGAATAAGATTTAATACAAGCTTCAGGTATTTCTTAATCGATGATGAAATACGAATGATAAAATTATTGCCAAAATTAAAACATTACTGGAAGTAGCCCTGAGCGGTTAGAGGACATTATTAACAATGGAGTTGGGAGTCTTTGGCCGAGATTTTGGATTAGTAGTGGCTTTTATATTTTATTCATAATCTTGTGTTATTCGATTCTATATTATATTGTAATATCGGTGGCATTTTACGTAATATAGTTCGGTTATTGTGCACAAGTGAAGTGGATGGAAATAATACCATGGGACATAAATTCTGAGTTGGTACAAAAACTCCCTGGAAAGTACTAACAAGGGAGTCACCATCTTGTCAGAATATTGAAATTATTACAAGATACGTGTAAATACTATTTATACCTACTCCACAATGGCAGTAATATATAAAAGTATTGCTAAAAATAAAATAAAAGGGAGTAGACAATCGATCCTTCGGACAATCTCTCCCCTAATGTGCAGTGAATATGTGGAATGTTATATTGGTCTCTATTTCCACCATAACACATGTGTAAATGAAGCACACGGTGTAAAAGTAGTTAATATTTTGAACCTAAATGGTCCTTCGAGTCTCAGAGCAGTCCTTCGAGCCGCATTACATAATGTCTCGTCGTGATAACACGATACGTCACCCAAAAGGCCGTATAGTTGATCTTCCATTTCTTAACTTCCCAGTATATAAAAATATAAAATCATAACAAAAACGTATACCTCTACGATTTTATACACTAAAACATTGGACTGTACATTTTAATGAATACAAGATTAAAATCTATGAGAATAATAATAATTATCGTGGTAGTAATTTAGGCATAATCAGAAATGATTCTACGAACATGATTACACAATGGACTTAAGAATTGGGAATGAGTTTGGTACCTAAGTATAGTATCAGGTTAGCGACTAATTGCCATTACTAGGAAACCCGCTACAATTGTGTAGGGGCTTATATCATGTATTTTTCCTCCCAAGAGATTTCAATTCACATCCGTCGTAAAATCATTAATGTGTTACAAAAAACATAGAAAAACAATGGAAACACACGATACAAAATATGGAGACTTCTATAGTTGGTTAACTGTAGATTGTACGACTTTAAAAAAATACCATTATATACAATACCTTAAACATTCTTAAACAGTTTTAGAATGAAATTTCACCAAGAAATCGGTAAAACACGTGACATATCACTATATATATATATGGAACGAGTATTGTATAAATACATGAGTAAATAATTCATTTTTTCATACAAAACTGTATGTAATATCAAAGAATAAGCGATTTAAATCGTATTAAATCTCAGTACATACAATCCTATTATGCACTTACAAACATTTATAGATTTAACCTAAAATGCTGCATCAAAATCAAGTGGTATTCCAATAAAAAAAAAGTATTACAATTAACAGGAATATTTTCCCAATATCTCTTCTTTTCTCCTTACAGTTTTTTTTTGGAGCAGAAAAACGTGACTTTTCTTTTTAGCGATTTAAACTCATGCATTTGTAATTAACCGTTAACGTGCATTACTTTTATTTAAAACATGTATTCAATAAAATCTTAGTTAGTTAGCGAGTTAATCTTTTTATACGTGTTTTTGTAACGTATAATTTTATGTATATATTTTTTTAAGCACAAGGCTTCGTGTGTGTCGTTTTTTTAATTCGAAATCACCCTCAATAAATTAGCTGCTGACGACAACACCAAAAAAAAAAATACAACGTAAATTTCAATACTACCCTGAAAACAAAACGGTTGAGATTACATATAAAAAACGCATGTTCAAGCTTATATCACTCACTGTTGCCACTTGAGCTACTTTTGGCGGCATCTAGTCATATTTTGAAGTAATTCTTTAAATTAACAATTAAATTATTTAGTTAACATTTCTAGTAACTTCTGAATTATCATAAATCCTTAGCTAACCGATAAACGCGAAAGTAACTCTGTATGTATATCCGTTCTTGAACCGATCGCTATAAAATCAAGCACAGAGGTAACTTGGAAAAGGATACTTGATTCTTTCCGTCCTGATTGTAGCAAAAATGCTCCAACGCCGCGGGAAGAAGCCAGTTTTGAACTAAAAACTTCTTATGAAAAAACCCCTGTTCTATGTGAGAATAAATAATAAATTCATTAGTCTCTAAAAGAACCTTCTAGAATGTGCATGTTATTTATATAAGTATAATTGGACAAAAAAAATCGTATAGATCTAGTCATTTTTGCAAAACGCAGAATTCCCACAATACAGCATAATTTTTTTGGTACAATTTAACGACTCATGCCATAGGTGAAGTGGCAGTAGTGTTGTAAAATTAAATAATACACTTCATATCAAAAATTGGTACGTCTCTAACTATCGAGACCGTGGTGCTTCCGTTTGATTCTCGCGTAAGGCCCTATGTCCGGGTCCATGACGAAATCGTACAGAACCGCCGACCAACTGTTGTGTTGCGGTAAGTTGTCGTAAAACTCGGATGCAATACGTTTCACCTGTAAAAGTTTATGATGTATCATAAGATGGAACCATAATGGGAAAAACAAAGTATTTCGAGACCGACCAAATCGTACCCGACTACCAATGGTATTAATAAATTTAATACCTGATTGTACTCTATCACCAATAATATTAATTCACTAAATACTGGAATGTACCGTGCCACCAATGGTGTTAATGCATTTAATATCTGATTGTACTCTATCACCAATAATATTAATGGCTTACATACCTGATTGTATCATATCACCAATAATATTAATTCACTAAATACTGGAATGTACCGTGCCACCAATGGTGTTAATGCATTTAATACCTGATTGTACTCTATCACCAATAATATTAATGGCTTGCATACCTGATTGTATTATATCACCAATAATATTAATTCACTAAATACTGGAATGTACCGTGCCACCAATGGTGTTAATGCATTAAATACGTGATTGTACCATACCAACTATAATTTAAATTCACTAAGTACTGGATTGTACTTTACTGACATGATGACTGGTAATGAAGGAAAACATAGTAAGAAAACCTGAACTGTTGAGAAATACTGAATACCAAATATTTTTATATTCGAAACTGATAAAGACATGATAATAAGATGGCTTGGTGATTAAGCTCGTGCCTTCCAATGGGATATCGCCTTTGCCCACCGATGGGGGTGGACTCAATACAATGCTAAAACTAGAACATTTATAAATACATGACTAGTTGAAGTTACCTCTGGCAACCTCCGACCGGGTACCGCCGGGAAATCATGATGCTCGTTGTGGTAACCGACGTTGAACGTGATCCAGTTCAGTGGTCCATAATAGGAGTACGTTTCAAAACCTTTACGGAACATATAGTGTTCCGATATGAAGTGCCCTGGGGACATAAACAACCGGGATATTTAAACCAATTGCCCACTTTATATAAGCGCATCAATTCAGAACGGCTAAATCTATCTGGACAATTCTATTTTTGTTGTGTTTGTAATTATCACGACAAAATTTGTATGAAAGAAAATGTTTGAAACATTCAATGTGAAGGGAAATAATGTGGTCAAAAATCTTTATATAAAACAATGAGCGACGAAGTGAGACAGAAGACAGTAGAGACATATTTCAAAGTAATTAAAGAATTGACCGATTGTTTAGTTGCCATTTTATTTCTATACAGTAGAACCTTCGAACTGACCTACACTGCCAGCTTTTTAGGCTTTCACAGTTTCACCGGACTACTATCGGAACCTCTTTATTATTAAAAACACTTATATCAAAAGTACAAAACAAAACGATGTCTAGTTTAAAATCGTGACAACGCCATCTCTTAATGTAAAGAAACACTAACTACACTGAACACTCTATAACATAAAATTGTTTGACAATGAGATCATTGTCAACGATCATTTATACAGCAGTGTAGCAGAATAAAAGATAATATATTCTCCTCTCTATTTGTCATTGAAAATCACAGACTTTTTTAAGTAGACTAAACCTATAATTGTTGTTTTATTTTTATGTAACGTGTGCAATGTGAATAAATAAATATAATTATTTAAATTTCTGTATTTTATTGAACCAATCCTTCTGACGCATTCGAGTAAAAATAGGAACAAGGGTACGTACATACATACATATGTACATACCTACTTCTATATTAACCTATTCCTAACATAGACCCTTGATAACTTAAAACCTCTATAACTTAAAATATTTTGTGTTACCCTTGGACTTTAACTTATCGAGGTTCTACTGTATATGATCGTAGTGTGAAGAGAAGATATTTGAGGTTTTTTTTTGTTAGTGTACCCATGGGAGCCACAACAGGGAACTAGTTTAAAATAAAAATACATTTGCTATGACATTGGCCATGTTTCTTTAATGTGACAAATGATAAAAAAATGGCATGATCCAATTTACTACCATTGGAAATAAAGTTTATTTTGCTTCAATATTAAATTATTATATTAATTAAAATACGTCATAGTTATGTTTTTCTATAATTTAAAATGATTAATATTAATGAAGAAAATGTACCAATAACGAATTTTTTTTAAATGCAAATTTACATTGCCATCTTTTTTAGGTTATTTTGGAGACTGCAGAGTTTGATAGTAAATTTAATGGAGATTTAGTTGGGGATAACCCTTTTTATTAAACACTTGAAGCAGATACGATACGTATACATTCTATATTAAATACTGCTCTCTGATTGGTCGACCTGAAATCTGCCATATTTGTAATCAACATTCTAGAAAAATGTTGTTCAAGGGCAAATCATATTTTAAAGTGGTTTTTGATAGGAAAACTGCCATTTTCATAAAAGTCCTATTATCCAAGAGGGATGATAGTATAATAGACAATATTTTGGTATTGATAACTTCTTTTATTCCAGAAATGGAGATTGTTTTTTTTTTATATTATACGACTCTATTATAGAAGATTTTCATCTAATTTGTTTTTTTTTTTAACCAAACACTAATTTACTTATAGACGGAATCGGCACTGACCTGCTACAGGATGGACACCCATTGCCATTAGAGATCCAAATATGAGATAACCGAGCACTTTCCAGCCTGAAAGAAAAAACAGTATTTCAAATACCAGCCACATTGGTCTCTGTTAGAACATAGCGCGCTCGATCCTATTTTTACTAACGTTGCCTAGGTTTTAGCTCCAAAGTTTTTTGTTTATTATGTTTTAGATAGCTAACTTGTTCTAGATCTCAATTTTGGGTCTAGCTATATATTATATGCCATTCTATACATTGTTAAAAAAATCGAAATAATCGATATTTAATGTTTATGTATTATATATGTGTTTCAATATTTTATAATTTTGCACTAGAATCTTATATTTCGAGGGGGTAGTCAACAATAAAAATACTTCATTTCACCTAGAAACAATAATGGATTTCCTTTGTGTTTACTAGGTCTGGTCATATCCTAATACATTTGCAATCATGCAATATCTTGACCTCATGCGAACAAAGTTCTGCCAGGACGCTGTGACAAATACCCATGTTTTGACATTTTCAGAGTCCGCTTAGCTAGCTAACAACCTAAAATTGAAATTCTGTCGCCAAGCATATGTTGGTGTGTTCTGGAGGCTGGACTTAAGAGCTAGTCCCCTTTAGGCTTAGCGTGTTTATCATCTTAAACCACATCGTCATTTAAATACAATTGAGATTGTGGTCATACGTTAAAACTTACAAAAAATACCCAAAATCCATTTTTTAAAAGACTTAAATATAACTATTTTAGAAAAAAAAAATGCAAAACGCTCACCGAACAATTTAAGAACGATCGCATCGAAGAACAGCTGTATTACCAAATTCACCAGCTCGAGAGGAGTTGGAGGCTTCGGTCTCACGACCAGAGGTCGGAGAGCGTAAAAGAACGGCTGCAGGAAGAGCCACAGTAACTTCCCCGCGGTGGTGCAGAACAACTTAGCTTCCAACAAAGTGGGCAGATCTGTGTCAATTACTTCGTCACCTTGGTACTGTTAGAAATAAGTATTACATATGAGAGTTATAGGTCAGACTTGGTAGTGAAGTAAGAGTACATCTACTACTAAACAGAGAGATCACAGATTTCATAATAGACTTTCTGTCTGGTTCTTCATTTTTTTATGAAAATACAATTCCGTTGAGGCTGAATCATGGCAAAACTGTACGATACTGAACTATTCGATGCGGTATGTTTCGTAAATGGTTCATTTTTTAGATTCGTTTGACTCTGTGCCATTTTTTTTAATGCACAACGAAGCGGGCAGGAATGTCCTGTTAGTATATATGTATATCAGTTGTTCCCGGAATACACGGGATTGGCCCTCAACAACTATATTTAATCATTCTGTCTTAGTATTGTATTGAAGACTTTTTTGAAGTGATAACGTCTTATAAATCGATGAACGCCAACTGCACGCAAGAAATAGCATGACTCATTATCACGTTCCACCTGAGCAAAGCGTGCAAGCAAAAGCGCGGAACAAGTGATAGAGAGGCACGATCGGCCTAAGCGTTCAGCTTGTGACGCATTTATCTCTTTTCCACTGCATCAGTATTTCAGTGATAATAATTCAATTCAGTTCATAAAAGTATGCAATTTTTCATCAATGTTTTCTTATGACGTCATCACGTAAAATCATTGTCCGTAAACCGACTTTACAGACAGCCATTTTTCGAACTGATTACGCTGTTGGCCTGATGGGCCTTCACAGCTTCATCGAACTAATGAAGCGAACTCTTATGGCGCTCGGCCGCTTGGTAACAAGCTCATGGATGCCAAAGTGGCCGCGACTCTTAGCATGGGCTGTTGCTTTGGATACAACACTGCCAATCTATATAAGCTAGCCTAGCTAAGCTAATCATACATATACGAATTAATGAAACGCACGTGTGTACCAGCATGTGTACGTCACGAACTCATAACCTTTATTTTGTATTTGTCAACTCTGCTAAACTATACTAACCAAGTTCGGAAAACAAGAGACAAAAATAAAACCCTTCTAGCTTATGTGTACCCACCCATGTGTGTGCACGTATGTGGGGGTGATCTGTGTTGTGTTTGTTAAACTAGTGAGGGAAATATTCAGTAACAGTGTAACGCGCTAGCAGCGTGCTCGAGGGTTCCACTCTAGAGAATCGAACCTAGCCTCGAGCCGCTGCAGAGGGAGGCCGTGACGAGTTGTATTGAAGAGATTATGGAGTATTAAGACACTGCATCGAATACTCGATCGATAGAAAACATCGAAATAAAACCATAACATGTTGCTGGAGCTTTTTAAGGTTAGCCTGTCTAGCTATCACGCTCAAGTGGATAATCTATCGCCAAGCATACGTATGTTTCGGTAGCAGTACTTGGAGTCAGTACCCCCTTTAGGTTTTCAATGTTTATGTATCATATACTTATCTCAATAAGCAAGTTTTCTTACAACGACCAGTTTACGCAATTTATGTTTTGTAGTCAACATGTCTCTACAAATAATATAAATAAATATATTAAAACTAAATTACAATTATCATTTAACACTAGAATCTTATATCTAGAGGGGATAGTTAGTAATAAAAATACTTTATTTTACGTAAATGTATGTTCTACACGCTTCATCCTCACAACTAGTAAGTGGCCTCAGTCCCTAATCATCATACGTCACCAATGATTTAGGTTTAGCGGTGTTTGCCATCTTACACTACGTGGTCATATAACACCAGATGAGATTGTGGTCAAAAGCTAACATCTGTAAAGAATAAAAAAAAAATTGAACGAAATAACAAAACTAAATCGTCCATTAACCTCCCTTAGAGTTATATAGCAGCAATAAATTTTGGAAATGTAAATTAAACTTTAAAACCCATTATTATAATTATTGTTAGTGTAAAACGTTCACAGCACATACACCGTGAAAACATTATTATCACAAGTGCTTTGAATTATTAATTACCATAAACATCTCGGACATAATTAATTATCAGAAGAGTATATATATTCCTTTCACATAATGAAATGTTGATAATACTTGTTGTAAATATAGAATTTCGTAGCATATTCGCAACTTTCATTAAAGTAGTTCACAGGTATTTATTCTAGACGATAACCAACCACTATTGTAATTGTAAATGTACTACTATTGTAAATGACACTTTTACCCCAAAAATTATAACAAGTTATCACTAAAATAATACCGCCGAATTATGAACGATACGAAATTTCTGTACGATATTTTTGACTCATTTATAGATAGTCGAAAAACTTTTAAAGAAATAAAATTTTTTGATTACCTAGTATAAACATTAGAACAGCACCGCTTTGTTCGCAACTCCTGTCGTTAAGCATACCTTATGCTCAAAATTCCATAATTTATAACAGCAATAGTATAGGGTATAATAAATACACCAATGATATTGATATTTTCTACCTAAGTCGGAAACGGTTTCTCAAGTCGGTTCGCACAAAGTTAAACGCAGGTGTCATAGAAGAATAATAAAAACAATTAGATATCAACCACAACAACACATTTACACACACACACACACAAGAACACACACACGCGCGTTCATGCGTAAACTCAATTATTAAACACTTAATGTTCTGTAATTATATTTATATAAAATAAAAAAAATACTTTATTTAATTTAGGTCCGAAGAAGGAGCTTATGAACGTCAAAATTACCACCGGTTCGGAAAACTACCCAGCCATCGACAGGAACCGGTAAGAAACTCGATCGAGTTTATTATTTAAAAATATATAGATGTCCATTTAAGACACATTTCACGTTACAATAATTTTTAGTGGATGCATAGAGAGGGGTCAATTCCAGACATCACCATCTTCACATATTGATCCACTCTATAATAGCCCCTCCGACACCAAAACCAGCTTCACATGGCGCTTAAGCTTATAGTCCGGAAAATCGGCAATATACTTTGGACTTTGTTATAAAACCTAATATTATTACCTACGCGCCTCTTTATCGCTTGTTCCGCGCTCACGCTTACACGCTCGGCTCAGGTAGAACGTGACAATTAGTCATGCTTTATCGTGCGTGCAGCCGGCGATCATTGATTTATAAGACGTAAAAAAAGAATCCGTGTTATTTAAATGGAAAATTAAAGATCACGACGACCCACCGCTCAGCATTAAGAGCTTAAACTGTACCAGATTTTTTCGTCCTCTTGTACCTATATTCTTATGGTAATTGAAGGAAAAAAGAGTTAAAATTACTTTTTTCGCGCCCACCCTAATGATGGTGACCTCCTTGACTTATCCGTCAATGGCGAACCTTGTGAGTTTCGGTAAAGAGAGCGAATATGGCTCTTGAAACCAAATGTTGGTTGCAAGGTACAGGTTATAAGGCACATAATGTAATTAAACGTCAAAACAGTAAGAAGAAAATCGAGATGACGACACGAAACTGAAGAAATTTCTTTGTTTGTCGTATCTCTGTAAAGTTTTATTGTCCCTATAAATGTTTATCATTGTTTTGTATAGAAGCTGATTCTAACAATTCCGATAAGCAGTTCGTCATTAATGGATTAATTCGATAATAATTTACGCGAGTAAGTTCAATCCAGTTATTTACTCGTTACGATTCCAAGAGTTATTGTAATAGGGATGACAAGCGATTTTCCCTTCTTTTTATATGTTATTTTTTAAATACATTATTGGTAATGTTTGAAAAAAAAAATAATACGATGTTAAATGACGATGTGGTCCAAGATAATAAACACGCTACACCCAAAGGGTGGTTGGCTCGCAACTGCAGATACCGGTACACACGCATAGGACATGGGGAATATTTTAAACTTGACGGTGGTAGATAGCCGCACAGAAAATAACCCTATCACGATGCTATAGTTTCATCCAGATGTTTTCCTTCATCGAAAAGTCTGGCTGATACTCAACGATCGACGTGGTGTTCGAATACGCTACTGACACATGAGCCACCATCGCTTCAATTGTTTATGATCTCGGTGTATATATTAATGCTTTGTCTGTATAATTAAAGCTATACATAATCGACTTTAAGTAAATCTGATCACGATTCAGGTGTTGTGCAACGGTCATGAAAAATGTATATTTTTGCTTCATACCAAAAATGAGTAATATAACATTGTGATTCATAAATCGGTTAATTCTAATCCTCACCAATATATCAATTTTCACTAACGCTTTTTTTGGTATTTACATGGTCGTAAATGCCAAAGAGTGGACACTAGTGGTCGTCTGATGGTGGAAATTCGACCATAATACTTTTTTTCTTTTATGCTTCAGCGTTATTGATCTTTTCTTTACCAAAGAGTTTACAAATAATCTTGATTAATAGACGTAATGCTCATTAAATATGGTGAAAAGAAAACTTATAATTTAAGTCTTTGATGGTATTCTATATAATATGCAAATTTTGAAGTGAATCTTTTTATGGCAGTAATAAAGTAAGCAACTAAGTAATACAAAAGTTTAATTTCTATTTTATGTCTTTACGACATACCCAGTTATTTTTTTAAATTGGTAACACTTAAATTTGTCTACGGTTACTAAACAAAAAAAGAAAAAGATAATCGGGTGAAAAATAGAGGAGAAAAAAGTACTGAACTATTTTACCTTCACATATTTATATATAACTCTGTCGCCATGCACCTATTGGTTCACCGTCTAGGTTTGGGATGCTTTCCATCTTAAACCACATGAGGACATCAGATAAAACTATGGGCAAAGACTAAAACCTATAAAATGAAAAAAAAACTACTGCCGAGAATGGATTAAAACACTTACCCTGTGATGTTCCAAATGGTATTTCTTGAAGCTGATAGAGATCGGCAAACCTATAGGAAGGTTAGCGAAGAAACCGAACAGTCGGTTGTGCATCGGACGGTTGTGCCCGAATGCGAGGTTGTGAGCTATCTCGTGTATTGCTGGAAAAAATGAAAACCATATTCAATAACATTAATACTAAGACGAGCACATAAGGCACTCAGCCGATTATTTGCAAGATGATGAATGGTGACAAAGTGGCCAAACTTCGACTTGGGCTGTTGTTGCCATTGACGCAACATCACGCAAGAACATTGAGTTTATTTCCTTCTATTTCTATTTCAGATATTATTCTTGACAATGAAGAATGTTAAAATTAGTAAACCACCGGCATTCATGACGTAGAACGATTATTTTTTTTACTAAATTCTTAGCACCCATAATAATTCATTTTTAACTTCGCTCTTCGTATAGGACACAAAGAATGCGTTGATATATCTATAGAAAAAAAAAACACTTCCACGAGAGACACTGTGACAGACTTGTGAGTAAATTACATTATCTATTTTTTTTAAACCATGAGGTTGGCAAACAAGCCTGCGGGCTGCCTGATGGTAAGCGGGCACTGCATCTTATAGACGCTAATAACGCCGAAGGTATAATTCACATGCACGTTGCCGACCCTTTAAATGCCAGTGTACTATCAATTTGAAAAACCCCCTACAGTAGTTCCTTGAAAAGACATCACGTTAATTGGCGTATTCCTTCAGAGAAAGCTTCTGGTCATTCGCAAGGACTCATCTCTACGTCGATTGAAGCGATGTAACACGCTAATGATTCAGTAAGTCATTACCGCTTTAAATACCATAAAACATGATAGTACGTACGACCTTTTACCATCTGGTTAACTGTCACCTTGAAATTGAAAATCTGTTATCAAGACACCTTTTTTTTTTTTTTTTTTTTTTTTTTTTTTTTTTTTTTTTTTTTTTTTTTTATACTGGGGAAAATCCATCATGGATACCCTCACACTGCCGGGGGACAGCGTGAGGGTTATGTGAGACTCCTACTCACTAAAAACCCCAGTTTCCTCTGATAGCGCGCAGATGTTGTTGACCGAGGTAGCGGGGTGGCGTGAGCAATCTCCGCTCCTCGGTCGCGCGCTTAGGTCGCCCGCAGGTGGTCGGACGGGGACCTTCTTCTCGAGAGAGGACTGGTGATCTGTCCTCTCTCCTCCTGCCGCTGTGAGCAGCGGCTGTGACACCGTGCTCTCCTCACGGGTGCTCCTCTGCGGCAATAAGCGCCCCCGCGCCTATCGCCAGGAGCTGGACTTATGGAGGCCGCTGATGGTGCGTGCGACCTCCTCTTCGGGTTCGGCGGCCGGCTCTCCTTCGGCGAACCTCGGGAGCGTCGGCAGCCCTCTCCCGCTGCCTCTCTGCCTCCTCCTTCTGGAGAAGCACTTTCTCGCAAAAGCTCGCGACTGCGTTCCATGCCCTCTCTCCACCGACCATGGCACGGGCCACAGCCGGTAGGGAGAGGTCATGGCCCACTACCGTCACGAGCTCTTCCCGCTCGTCGGCCCAGGCAGGGCACTCCTCCACCATGTGCTGCGCCGTCTCGACGTCGCACCCGTCGCAGTGGTGGCATACTGGTGTCGGCTCTCTACGTGCCACCTGGTGCAGGTACTTCCCAAAACAACCGTGGCCGGTAAGCACCTGCACCAGATGGAAAGTGAGCACACCATGCCGCCGATTCACCCACTCACACAGGACGGGGCGAATCGCCTCAATAGTGGAGACCCCTGCCGAAGGCGACTCCAGTCTCTCCCTCCACAAGATGAGGAGGACGTTGTCCAGATGGACCCTCTGGGCTTCCTCTTCCCGTTGGGGGATGGATTCACCCCGGAGGAGCCGATCTGATCGCCACCTGTACATGGCCGCATGGAGGTGGGCCACCAGGTCCCACGGCGGGGAGCGCGCCAGCAGGCACGCCGCCTCATATGATACTGTGCGGTATCCACGAATGACCCTGACAGCCATGATCCTGTGAAGACTCCGCAGGACAGCAGAGTTCGTGGCTGTCAGGGCCTCGTGCCACACTGGCGCTCCGTACAAGGCCATCGACCTGATGACCCCAAGGTACAGGCAGCGGGGGCCGACACTGGCGCCTCCTAAGTTGGGCAGGATGCCCGCCAATGCCGACGCAGTTCGCTTGACCTTCGGGGCCAGCTGCGAGAAATGCTCCCGGAAGGCCCAGCGACTGTCTAGAATGAGTCCCAGATATTTAAGACTCGTGCCCACTGGAATCTGGACACCACCGATGGTCAGGTGGCAACGTTGGACCGCTCTGCGTGGGCCGAAGAAGCAGATTGCCTCTGTCTTATCCAAAGACACCTCTAGGCCCAGCAGGCGAATCCTCCGCACCACCTGAGCGACGCTCGCGGTCGCGAGACGAGTTGCGTCCCGGACCGTTTCACCACGAGCCGTGACGAGCGTGTCGTCGGCGTAACAGACCACAGAGGCTCCGGGCAGGAGGGCACCTCGCAGCACCCAGTCATACCCGATGTTCCACAGGAGCGGACCAAGCACCGACCCCTGTGGAACACCGCATGACATGTCCCTGTGGTGGGTGCGCCCGTCCTGCCCTTCGCATGTGATCCGCCGGTCCCGGAGGTACGACCGGACCAACCTGACCAGGTATTGAGGGACCTGATGGTACCTCAATCCCTCAATTATGCACTCCCAGGGGAGGCTGTTGAATGCGTTGGCTATGTCAAGAGACACAGCCAACAGCACTTTCCCCTGGGAGGTCGCTTCGTCCGAGAGGGCCTTGACGCGGAGAATCGCGTCGACCGTCGAACGACCCTCTCGGAACCCGAATTGCACCGCAGACAGGTTTGGTCCGGTGCGGGTCAGGCGGTTAGTGATCCGTCGCGCGACGACACGCTCCAACAGCTTGCCCATCTCATCCAGCAGGACGATAGGGCGATATGCAGAAGGAGAATCTGCAGCCCGGCCTTGCTTCCGCAAAAGGACAAGTCGCCCTACCTTCCACAGGGAGGGGAAGACACCCCGCTCAAGGCACGCACTGAAGAGCCGCCGAAGCCTATCTCCCAATGCGTCCATGGCGAGAACCAGCGCGCGACCCGGGACTCCGTCGGGCCCCGGAGCGGTATTTTTCGCCCGGAGCCGTCTCACGGCCACGTCCAATTCCGCCACGGACACAGGCGGAACCTCGGCAGACTCTTCCTCGGAGTACCGCGCGGCCGAGAACGGGGGCGAATGCTCAACCCTCCCTGGGAAGAGCGCTGCCAGCGTCGCCTCCAGCAGCTGCGGCTGGAGACTCTGGGTGACCGGGGGAGCCCAGGGGCGAAGGAAGCCAAACACCATCCGGTAGGGGCGTCCCCACGGATCAGCATCCAGAGTCTCCAGTAGCTCTTCTCTGGCCTGATGTTTGGCCCTCCTTATAGCGACCTGGAGGGTCTTCTTGGCCTCTCGAAAGGCATCATATAAATGTGCCTCGACAGTCGCATCCCGGCTCTGACGCAGCCGGCGGTGTCGAGCGAGTCGCCGTCTCGCGACCACGCACAAGGCACGCAAGTTCGCGATCTCGCTCGACCACCAATAGGTCTGCCTCTTCGGAGGACACGGCCGGACCCGGGGCATGGCGGCGTCGGAGATGCGCGTCATGGCATCCCGGAACCAGCCGACCTCCGCAGCGACGTCCATGAGACCGCCCGGTGACGCAGGCCAGGACGCAACTATCGAGGCCTCAATGAGAAGATCCGGGTTCAGGCGTTTGACGGCCCATTTGTGAGACTGTGAGGCCCCTCTGCTGGGAACTGGAGCCGTCGCCGAGGGACAGACGTCGAACCGAATATACATATGGTCCGACAGAGATTCCGCACCCTCGACGACGTTCCAGTCCCTCACGCGGCGCGCGACAGCAGGGCTGGCGAAGGTGACATCCACTATGGAGCCACCCTGCTGCCGAACGCACGTGAACGACGACCCCATGTTGGAGACAGAGAGGCCCAGCTCCAAAATCCAATCGTGCAGTGCCCTGCCACGTATGTCGGTGACAGGAGAACCCCACGCAGGAGACTTAGCATTGAAGTCTCCTGTCACCAACATAGGACAGGGCAGAGTCTGTCTGATGAACGTCCCTAAGCTGTTCAGGAACGCTTCAAACTCCGAGAAATACCGGTTAGGCGAGAAGTAGGCGCTTACGAGGACGAATTCGCCCCATCGTACCGCCACAAACCCCATACTCCTCGCCAGAGTGGTCATGATGGGAGACCCAACGTCATTTCTGGTTATTATGGCCGCTGTACCTGACAAGTCCCCTACCCAGTTATCCCTGGGAGGGACGAAGTATGGCTCAGTGACCAATACGACGTGTATAGACCACTCGGCCATGGTCTGGATCATGAGATCTTGAGCCACGGCCGAGTGGTTTATATTCACTTGGAGGAACTTGTGAGACATATTGGTCACTGAGTATCCATAGCCGCCCCATCCTCAGGTATCCTAGACGCGCCAGGTACAGCGGCAGCGGTCGGTTCCTGATGTAAGGGCTGGGAGCTCATGGCGCCTCTTCCCTTCTTCTTCTTATTTTTAGAGGCGGGGGCGCATGACCTGCCTCCCAGCCGATGATTTGCGGGCCTGTTAGCCGCAGCACACAATGTGCAGTTCGGAGCGGCGGAGCAGCCAGAGGCCTTATGGCCAGTCTGCCCGCAGCGGAAGCATCGGTCGGATAGGTCTACTTCCGCCGTGCATTTTTGCCGTACGTGGCCGGTCTGTAGGCACCGGTAGCACCTCTGGACCGTGGGTTGCAGCAGCTTCACCTGTACTGCAACCCACCCGATCAAAAGCCTGCCCTCCTGGGCCAGCTTTTTGGCTGTCGCCACCGGGCAACGCACCCACGCAGTGCCCGAGCCGTAGGGAGAGCGGCGAAGCTCACCTACCTTCACCTGTGACACCGCGCAGGAGCCCTTCGCCGCCACCACAGCCGCGATTTCCTCTTTGGAGGTGGAGTCATCCAGACCCACCAATCGCAGCTCTGTACTCTTGGTAGGTCTGGTGATCTCCACGGCACCCTCACCGATGGCCTCGTTGATGGCCGACTGAAGCCTATCGGCCAAGCGGTCAGCTTTATCGCCGCTGGCGGACCCCGGTACCTCCAATTTTCGGGCCCCCGTTGCGGTTTCCCTAAATTTGAGGTACGGGATCTCCATCGCCGCGACGTCTACTTTGGCCTTAGCCACAGCGAGAACCGTCTGATAGCTGACCCCCTTCTCCTGCGCTTCAGGTCGAAGCGTTATGACAACGGCCGACGAGCGGGGGACAGCTAACCTCGCCGGGGTAATTTTCGGTGGTGGTGCCAAAGGTTTAGCCAAGCGTTTCTTGGCCCCCTTTTTCACCACTGTCGTCCACGCATCCTTTGGCTGGGTTACCGCCGGAGGCTGCGTGGACGCCAGGGGAGCGCTGGGCTTCGGGACAGAAACAGCGGTCTTCTTCTGTTTCTTCCCTTTCTTCTTTTCCTTCTTCCTCGGCTCTTCGCCTGCCGAGGGAATTGAAGGGGGCTGCGGGGGGAGACTCTCCGCTGCCGCGACCACCCTGGCCACCTTATCCGCGGCCCTCTTGTCGGCTGCCAGCGGAGGCCGGAGGCGCTTCTCGGGCAGAAGTCGCTCTTGGAGGGCATCGAGACGGGCGTTGATGATGTCGCCCATGGTGTGGAGCATCCCCTGCATAGCTTGCTGGAGCTTCTCCTCCGTCACTACGCTAGATGGATGCTCCACACGTTCCACGGGCCGCCTCTGTGACAGAGGAGGGAACTCTTCTCGGGCTGCCCTCTTCCGAGAAGGGAAGGAATCCGAGCCCATCTCTTGCACCGGGACGGGCACAGGGACAGAATTGACTCCCGTAACAGACCCAAGGAGACGGGCCCTCAACATCTCTTCCTTGAGCTCCGCGACCTCCTTGCGGAGATCGCTGAGCTCAGCAGCCTGCTTGGCCTCCCTCGCCTTCAAGTCTGAGTAGGCCTCCTGGAGCTTGCATAACTCTTCGGAGGCCGGTCGTTTCGCGAATGCCTTGACGGCATCCGCAATAGAAGCCGCCGCTTCATTAAGAGCGCCCTGACACTTTCCATTTAGATTTTTAGATTTCTGGACGACCTGTAGGATTATGTCCACGTCGCCCAGAATTCTCTTACTAAGGTCGAGGGCAGGTTGCTCCTCCGACCTGATCGTCGCCGGGAGTTTTTTGGCGACCCGCGCCAGCCTGGCTCTGGCCGCCACATCAGCGACCTCCTCCGCGGCTATGAGGTGTTTCTGCTCCTTCTTGAGGCGCACAACCTCGGCCTGGGCTTTGGCTAGGCCAATGTTATCGCCCGTCGTCGCCGGGCGGTACTTCTTACGTTTGGGGTTCTCCGGCCTCGGCTCCGGAACCTCCGAAACTTCCAACTCAGATGCGGACTCCGCGGACAGGCAAATCTCCATGTCTGCGTCCTCCACTCTCTGATAAAACTTGCTGAGGTAGGGTGAGGCCCTACCGTCAGCCGAACCCACCGAAACCAGAGTGGATCCGCTTCGACCACTCGAGACCGATAAGCGGTCCAGGGATGGAGCCCTCTCCAACACCACTACGGGCACTGCAGACAAAACTTTGCCCCCCCCAGACAACGAGGGGCAGCCTGAGCCCGAAGGCCCAGGGAGGGATTCTCCTACACCTAGGGTGCAGGTACCCTCCTGGGGTAGTTGTTTTTCAAGGTTTGCCTTCATCATCATCATTTTCGGATCGTATGTCCGTAAGCCAGCCAAGTTCGTTGTTTCAAGATCAACACCGTCCGTATCACATGCATCATCAGTTGCCATTTTGGTCGCCAAGGTCGTCGTAGAAAAGATATCGCGCAAAACTTTGCCCCCCCCAGAGAACGTGGGGCAGCCTGGACCCGAAGGCCCAGGGAGGGATTCTCCCTTTCGGGTACCCTCCTGGGGTAGTGAACTTATGAGTTTTGCTTCCATCCTAAGCTCCACTAACCGTCTTAGTTCGCGGTGCGCCTGCCGGGACCGGTATGAAACAACCGGCCCCGCCAGCCGCTGTCCGGAACTGGGCCGTTGGGGCTCAAAGTGAACCCTCATCCGCCCCAGCCCGGTACTGGGAGGTGCCGCTCACACACCACCCCCCAGGAGTTTTTATCGACTCTCCAGTCGGCCAGAGATCAGCCGCCGGTCAACGTGACCGACGTTGCCCGGGGTGCGCCACGCGGAGGCTCTCTGACGTGCACCCCGTTATCAAGACACCTACCTTAATCTTGTAGAATTAGCGTGTTTACCGTCTTAAAGTACATTGTGATTTAAAATGTGAACATGGAAGAACATAAAGAAGATAAAAAAAAATCTATACCATTTTTTAATGTCAAGTATTTTTTAAATATGGATAAGCTTATTTAGATCATCAGGTCTTATACGGAACTATAAGATTACTGTGTCATTTCTGAAACGTTATGATTCAAATACAACCCTCGGGAATCATTTTAGCCGCTATGAATATAGCCAAAAGTTATAAAGCCAACCTATCGTCAAGAGTTTGATACAAAACAAGGTTCAAACAATATTATAGGAATCTTAAATTGGCATTTGTTCGTCCTTAAGTTGTCTCGATGTTATACATATAATATGATATGTAACCTAAATTTGTGTTCTGCGTAGCTACATTCAGATCATCATTCAGACAAAATGTTGACACTAGATTGTGAAATGGGTTACCCGGTACGGTGTCCCCCAAGGCTATGATTGGGGTCTCGTCAAAAAAGGATTAAAACACTATCTTCAAGATCGGCAACGCGCTTCTGATGTTGCAGCAGTTGCTCATAGGTGACGGTAACTATTTACCATCAGACGGGCTGTTTGCTGCCTTGTGGCATGAAAACAATTTCACCGGATTTTTTTACGTCTTCTACCAAAAATGCAGTTTATTTGAATAACAAAATATCTGGAAAAATCTAGAACTCCGTACAAACACTCTGTATAAACTCGCAGAGTGATAAGGCCTTCCTTCTTTTTAACATTCAGTTTATTATTATTTATTTATTTTTATTGCATCCTGGAAATATAGACCCCTCGATTTTATAGGATATATAAGCGAGCTGGCGTGCGACAGATGTCATGTTTAGTTTCACTCAAATCGTGGTATTTGCATTCAAGGTAACAGCCCATTGGCACCCTAGAGCAAGTTGTCTTTCGGTTGACTGCCTGAAACTTTTACTCAAAAGCCTGGTAAAGCTGTAGAGGCCCGTTAGGTAAACCGCGATTGCCAGTTTCATAAAAGAACCGTTGAGAGTTCCATATTAAGAACCCGACCATCGCAGCGATAACAAGAAGCGACGACCGGAACAAATCTCACAAGAGGACTACGGCTGCGACAGAAGACACTTGTACAATACCCGGTTTTTAATTTAACACGTCGGGGAGAGAGACAGATACATTTGGCTACGTTCGGTTTCGTATAGCGTTGCCTTTCTCTATCGCAGTAATGACCGATGTGCGATAGACATAACGCTTTACAAAATCGAAGAAAATCCGACATCTCTCTCGGACGCGACGTGCCATATCGAATGCCGGGTAATGTAATAGTTTTTATTTTAGTTTATTTGTGTACCCGAATACATTGTGCGAACGGAATTTTATTACCTACAGTTAGGTATAATAATAATATTGTGCGATAAAAACGTGAAACGACTATATTTGCTCTACGTAATCATGTTTAACAAATAAATGTGTACCAAAAATATTCAAGGTTACACATCGGCTAATGCAGTTAGTGACAAAAATAAATGATTAGCGCAACTCGAGTATGTGAACAAATTACGTCATCTTTCGATCAACTGTCATAAACATCATATATGTACCAGAACGTTCTATTGTAATACTGTAGTGGAGTATTTTGAAGCGATGATGGCTCAATTGTTAACGTGGTCGGACACCGCGTCTATTGACGTAGGTTTGAACTCTTGTGAACAAGCCAGACCTTTTTTTGATGTAGGAAAACAGCGAAATAACACCACAGGATGGTGTTAAGATTTTTTCTAAGCCCGCCAAACTAGATACTGCCACCCTCCCGTTGAAAATTTGTCACCAAGCACTAAAGAGTGTTTTCCGGCAGTTGCACATGAGAGCCAGTCTATCAAGACTTAGCGTTTTTACCATCTTGGACCACATTATATGACATACGCATTTATAGGTGTTACTTACGATTAGGATTTATAATTAACACGTTTCGTGCCATATGTACCACCGGTGGTACACGTAACACTTGATCTCCAGACCACATATACCATCGGTGGTACACGTTAAACTTGATCTTTAGAACACATGTACCACCGGTGGTACACGATGCCATAACTACTGAATACGAATTAATTATTTATGGACATATGTTGTATTTATATATTATATCAAAATACATAATTTTTTTGTCAGAATATCAAATGACCGAAACAACGTGTCAGGCAAAAATGGCTTCTCACGGAACGTTTTACCAAACACGATTTTCCATAAAAAAACCTCAATACAGCATCACTAGCACAACGATATATTCTAAAAGACAAACTCACCCAACATTAGAGAGTGGTTGATGACTCCACCGAAGCAGTAAGCCAGGAGTAAGGTCACAGGCCAGCTCAAGTGCTGCACTATAGGCATCATCGCAAACTGCGTCAGCACCATCGCTGTAACGACCCATTTGAACAGCGGGTCATAACCGAAGAGCTGTTTGATTTCTGGGTATTTCTCTGAAAAAATAACGAATTGAATAAGTGATCAAGTAAGAACAGGGGGTTTGTTGTTCACATTTCTTCTACTTCTATAAGAGGTCGTCCATTAATTACGTGAGGGATTCGTGGGGGGAGGGGGTCAAGTTGAATTTCACTAAATCCCGCGTGACTGAGAGAGAAGGGTATCGCCAAATATCACGTAATTTTTTTTGGGCATAAAATACTGGAAAAATTAGATTAATTTAAAGTAAAACATATATCTCGATTATAATATTGTGAAATCTGACGCAATTCTTCTATATAATGTAGTAATTTCCATTTAAGTATTTTTGTAGGTGGTAGAGCTACGCTGAAGCTATTACTGGTTTCAGCATGAATGGGTCGGCTCGCCCGGGGTAGTACCACCCTCTCACAGAAAACCGACGTGATGTAACATGTAACAGTGCTTGCACTGTTGCGTTTCGTTCGGTCAGTGACAGCGCCGAAGGCCCACATATTTAAAAGGCCGGCAACGCACTTGCGACTCCCCTGGTGTTGCTAGTGTCTATGGACGACGGTGATCACTTACCATCAGGTAACCCACCTGTTTGTTTGCCCCCTATAATATAAAAAAAAAAAATGTTATCACTGAGTTTAGACACCGATCTAAATAATGTCAAAGATTAGGCTTTACTAGTCTTAATAGAAGTATTAAGGCAATGAATGGTATGGTGATGTTTCTTTCATAAATCCAACGCATTAATACCAAAAATGTATTATTTAAAAAAAATCTCACGTGAGTTTAGAGGAAAGGGGTCAAAAAATCAGTCAAAAATCCTCAAAAACGGCTCACGCAAGTAATGGACGAGCCGTATGGCTCCGTGTGTCATACACAATTCCGCGAAGGTCACGTACATGCAGAGTGTGCGCTATCTATGGTAGATAATGTCATAAACAGAGGAAACTGACCAAAAACATTGTGTGGTTCTATGAAACCACGATGCAAGTAAAACTTTTTTTTTGGATAGTAGATTTAACTGAAAAGTTTTGGAAAATTATTTGATTTAGGGTTAGTAGCAGCAGTTAGGCGGTACTTCAAAAAATTCCAATTATAAATACAAACAATCTTTTAGATGAGTATAACTTGACAAAAACTATAGAATTAAATAAATTAGAAAAAAATGCGTTTTACATCGAAATATAATACAGAAGTACAATGAAACTTTATAGAAACGAATTCCAGAACCTGACTTTTTAAAGTGAAACTCTTATGAGAGGGCTTTGAAATTCTGATCAGCGACATTTTTGTGTGACGAAAAATGGTCTCGTCAAAGTTCTCGTCCGATCATTGAAGTTAAGCAACGTCGGGAGCGGTCAGTATTTTAATGGGTGACCGCCTGGAAACAACACTGCGTGACGCGTTGGATTTTTTAATTATTTGTTAATTAAAATGTTTTCCTGTAACACAAATGTTTCACTTCTGTCGTGTGTCTTTACGACACACCCTGTTATTTTTCTCGTTGTGTCGCTTCGCGTTAAATGCTCCTATAGTGTTATTGTGTGACAGTAAGTTTATTTAAATGTTGTTTGGAGTGCAAATAAATTTCTTCGATGCAAACGGCATTTAATTAAACTACATCTAAACAAGCTTTGACTGAACCAATCTAATTAATTTCTTTTAATCAATCAAAACACTCTAAATCAGACGTTGATAAAAAAACAATAAGTGTTCGTTGTATCGCAGATAATGTTATCAATAAATATTTACAGTTGTTATCACAATAATCTGGTCATACATATTTTTTATCTGCATTTAAAACATAGACTTTTTAAAACTGACTTAAAGACATAACGTAGTAGAAATCCTGTGTGTGTACAGACACAATTTTTTAAGTAACTTTGGGGGCATATTGTAGCTTAGCAAACAACACCGCGCATGTCATCATCATCATCAGCCTCTAAAAGACCCACTGCAGGCCTCTTCCCGAAGGCAGATATGGACATAATCATCATGACAGCCCACGATATATTAGCAATTTCAAACTCAGCGAAATCCACAGTTCTATATATTCTCCCACATACGGTACAACAACATTTCTCAGAATCAGGTTTCCTCACGATGTTCTCCTTCACCGAAAGCTCCGACTCAGTTCCTAGGATTCGAACCTACGTCCTTCAACGCTGTGTCCGAACACACTAACAACTGAGCCATCAACGCATAAAGTCATATATTTGACTACGAGCTAATTAATACGAGATAATTACTACCCCGATGAATAGGCAGACGTTGTTTTCATAACATCCATTATTGAGTAACCACTAAAAAACAAAAGAATATTAATTACAATGACGTACGTAGTGGAGAAAGCTAGAGGGTTCAATAACCCGCTATACGATTATCACCACCGCCACAGTAAAGTGGTGAAACAAAAGGCTTAATATCGGCTCAAAGTAATCCGTTCGAGCGGAATCTAGTCTAAGTAAAGCAACGCTTGCTGCCTCTGTTTACGGTTGAGTCTCTATTCTATGTTTTTTTTTCTAACGGATGTACACTGGTGTCACACTTTTGGTGGCTTCACAACTTCATCGAACTAATAAAGGGAGCGCTTAAGGCACTCACCCGAGTTGAGTCTATACTCTACAGAGAGGAGTGCAAATTTTAGTGGTACTTGATTAATTGGGAACTGTATTTTTTATACTACATCTTATTTTCTCTGTGGAAAATCGTAATTACGTTTGACCTATACAATGTAAAAGCTGATTGCCGCCCGCTACGTTGGGCATTAAAAAAATTGTAACGGGGTCCATAAAGACCAAAAAATAAATAGCCTAGAAGCATCAACGAAAAATTCCACATTAAATGGCCCTAGTGCTATGCCGACATGAATAATTTAAATACTAGAAACAATGACACATTAGTCATTTCATTTTTCAAACTCACTAAGACCAGTAACAATTTTTTAGGTAATAGTGTCAGGTTTTATAACAAAGTCCCAAAGGGCATTACCGATTTGCCGGATAGTAAGTTCAAGCGCCATGTCAAGCGGGATTTAATCTCTAAAGGCTATTATAGTATGGATCAATATGTGAACGATGGTAACGTCTGGAAATGATATAGTGAGCAAATTCATGGTACTTAAATACTGATTGCAGAATAAAGATGTACCATATCAATAGCAAATTAAATTCGCTTCCGCTTCACAAGATCATTCACAACACACACAAGAATCAAACGAGTGTTGAAGTTGACAGTTATTGAAGTTATACTTCTTTTGGCCCGTTAGAGAAAAATGATGAGAGTAAATTTTTACGATGCGCGCGCACACCGTCACGAAAAACCGACACCCTTAAGTTAGCTATAGTCAACATTTTATTAAAAAAAAGTATGTATGTATTTATTGTCAAATGTGTTGTAGACATGTTATAAGAAAAAAGGTACAACGTCAACAAAAAGTTTTTCGATGTTTGACATGAAATACTAAATGCTGCGATCGTCGTTTTTGCATTTGGCACGCGACATATTATACACGAATTATTTCTATCTACACTACTTCTCTATATTAACTTTATAAGAATCAGGGATATACATCTTTTTTAAATACCTTTTTTCTATTGTTACTGTCGTTTTCTCTACAAACGTAGAATAAGGCGAAAGATAAAATTTTTGAAAAGATTTTTATCTTGTTACGCCAAAGAAGTATAACTTCTAAAGCGTGTACATAAGTACACATACCTTTTTTTTTTTGTTTAATCGCAATTATTCGTACGGCTCCTTCCTTTACGTTGATCAGTTTCATCTAGTGTCAAATAGTTGTACTTGATAGTTATCTAGTTCCAAGCTAGTACATTCAACATGACCCTAAATGATACATTGACGTTTCGATATTTTATTCTCATAACATCGACGTGTCGATATTATCGAAATCAAAACATCGATGTTTATTCACTATAGGTGAATATCGATCATCCCTATTTTGAGTCACAAGGAACAGTACATTTATTACATCAATTTCATTTTAATTTTTCATACGAGGTAATTTGGATTGAATATCTGTTTGGATTCATAGCCCGTGTATATGTATGTATATATGACTCATGGGCAGTTGTACAAACACAATTATAACGGCCAGCCAATAACTGGTACGAATTGTACTAATTATCTTTGTGGTTCTGTTAATAAATCGCTAATGACTAGAAATATAATTAATCCGGGAATTACCTACCTAATTGATTGATTTATTATTTTGTTTGACGCCTTTAAGGAATCTATTCCTTGAGTATTGATTTTTTTGTGTACCTTGGACCAACTTATGTTGCGACTGTGTGTTTTATACTAAGAGAATCACACAAATGATTATCTTATGTATAAGAACATCGTTCAGGTCCACATTTTTCATTTTTTTAACATGAAACGTTTTTTACATCGGCCTCAAATTTGTCTGTCCATCTATCGCATGTCTCATTACACCCGGCCGCGGAGTAGGGCTAAAGTGAAAGGCGCTCGGCAGAGCATCCAAAGCTAATATGACGGCGCCCATGGCTCAATTCAAAATTATTCATTGATTTAAATAAATATTGTGCTCAGTTTTTAAAATGCAAAATTTCAATTGCATCTGGGTTTTTTTAAGTGAACTTACGGGAGAACTTTGAAATTCGCATAGGCAACCATTTTGTGTGACGAAAATGGTGGGAGTAAGCACTGTGTTGGTTTTGTTCCTTTGTGTTGTTGTTTTTTTTAGTACTATGTTTTGTGTCAAAAATTTAGAACTGTGAATTTCTAAGAGTTTGAAATCGCCAATACGTCGTGGGCTGGCATTGTGATTATTCCGATACCTTCTTTCGGAAACAAGCGTAGTGGCCCTGCAGCGAGTCTCTTATAGGCTGATGATATGATTTTTTATATGTTTTCTTTCATACAAACCTTGCTCTGCCTATTACAAACACATGTAATAACAAAAAGTTTATCAAATATGTGCAGCTGTTCCGAGTAGAGATTATGACTAAAGAAGTTATATACAGTATTAGCGGGCACGGCGGACGTTATCTTGCGCTGATAATAAAAACAATTCCTAGAATCAGAAGCAGTGTCACCTAACGGGTGTAATTGTGAATCTAAGCCATTTTTGAATACACTTGAACACCATTTAAACTGAAAATTTCATAAAAAACAGTCCAGTTGTTTAGAAAGAGTTCACTCACGTACGGTACGTGCAGAAAAATTGTATAAATATAGATAAAACATTCCGCAAATTAATGCTTAAGCCTTCGACTATCGAAAACCATAAGGGTTTAAGCTCCATACAAGCGAATGTAGACCGTATGATGCATTAGTCAACAGACAAATTCGCTCGATGTTTAAAAACATGGTCCGCAATTTTAAGATCTCTAGGTCTTAAGAAAACAACCGAAGGGTTAGTATGACGTATTTTGTACAAGTCCGCAGCTGATGCCAGAGAACAAAACAAAATTAAATTAGTAAAAAGGTACACCTCCATAACAAAAGAAGCTCAACACGTTGAAAAATTTTTTTTCTGATATAACATTTGGGAAGAGATAATAGTCATGCAACTAGACAAGTTTTAGGATGAGAAAAAATGACATGTGACAGAGATGCGAATACCAAGATGGATGTGTGGTGTCACTAGAATTGATAAGATTAAGAATGAGTACATGAGAGAAAGTTTGAAAATACCACCAATGACAAAGAAATTAAGGAGTAATAGGTTAACACGGTACGAGCACGTCATGAGGAAAGATGAAAGTCATGTGACTAAAAAAGTTTTTTAACTATCAAGGTGGACAGATATAGAAGTAGACGAAAATCGAAAAAGATATGGATAGATTGTGTGAAGAAAATTATAGTTGTATAAAAATGTTAACACTGAAATGACATCTGTTAGGGGACAGTGGCAAAAGAATTTTTTTTTTTTCGAACTGACCTACACTGTTGTTAGCCTGGCAAGACCTCTATAGTTCCACCGGACTACTGGACTAAAAAGCGTTTCTGCCGACCTCTACTTAGCTGGGATAAGGGTATGATGATCATGATTCCCTTTTTACCTACCGAGATATACATCGTAAATTATAAATGTCTTTGCACCATATAGATATAGCACACGTGTGATACTCGTGATTAATTGACGCATAGATAACAGTTGTTGCTATTTTTCTTTCACACTGAATTATCGCATACGTGACTCGTGACACGTTACGTCACCCCTTTTACAAGTATGAATTTCATGCTATTTACTTGGAAAACCACCACGTGATTTGACAAACCAAGGTCTAAGTATATTAAGTCTGATTATTACAGACCAGATTATTATATATCTTATACTAACAGCTGTATATTTATTTAACATATTCTCATCATTTTCATCATATATCTACAGTAAGACGCCCAACTTGCTGACAATTTAACGCGGGACATTTAGTATACGAGGTTGAAGAATGCGAAGTTTTCGTTTTGTGGATACTGAAATAGGGACTTTACGTAACTAAAACGTATGTGTGTACTTATGTCAGCACGTACAAGGTTATTCTTCAGCTTAGCTTTCGCTTTAAAAAAAGGTATTCAATGCAATTGACAACGTTTTAATTAAAGAATACAATTAACTTCAAAACGTTTGAGAATTAATTTTCTATATATTTGTATGCAGAATCAAGTAAGATACTAAAAAGATTCAGAATATATAACAAATAATAATAATTTATAATGTAAACAATTAAAAAGAATACATACCTACAGTTAACCTCAACCCTATAAACCAACTTAAAAAAATTCGTGACGTAAAAGACCACTTTTATCACAAATACTCACAATAAAGTTAACATTCACCGCCATATATAATTTAAAACCACACACAAATACGTATGTATATTTATATATGAATATATATTATTTTATTTCTACAGATATAAAACAATTGTTGTAGACTCATATATATTTGAATAACTGCCAAGAATGTAGTTTAGGGGGCGTCCATTATTTACGTGAGGGTTTTCTTGACTCCTCCTCCGCATCTCGAAACCTTCGTCGCTTCCTTAATCTCATGTGAGATATTTCAAAATTTGCATCTTTAATATAAATGCGTAGGTTTTATTAAAATAAACACAGTTTATTATATTTATTACTAGCGGTTGCCCGCAGCTCCACATGCGTTTTTTTTTATAATTGTAAATTACTTCTTATAAGGTCAGCTATCTGTCAGTGAAAGTCCCATGAAAATAGGTCCAATCGTTTTGAAGATAGTATCACAGACGAAGCCACGGATGGCAGTTAGTCTAAAATAAAGTAACCTATGTCACCCGCTGTAATTTTAACTATCCGTCAGTGAAATTTCTGTCAAAATCGGTCCAGCCGTTTCGGAGATTACCCGGAACATACAGACAGACAGACAGGTGTACGGGTTCATTCAAGTACTCGAGTTTTATCTGAAGCGATTAAATTGATAAGGATTCGGAGGAAGTTTACGTCAAATATTTATCATGTCGCCAAATGTACTTAACGCTGATAGCATAACAAAGATTTATTAAGTGCATAGTGAACTTGCACTAATATTACAAACGCGAAGGTAAGTTTGTTCGCACCTTCACATCTAACTACTCGACTCGACTGATCATTGGGAAATTTTCCCAGACGTACAAAAAAGGACATTGAGTACATCACCGACTTTTCACTTATTTGATATATATTTTAAAGTAATTCATGGTGAATTTGTATTTATAAGATATACAATGAGATGGCGCTATTATGTAATTTTAGATGCTTTATTTATTTTTCTCGACTAACAACATTTGGGCAACTTGACGTAAAAAGTGTACTGTAGTATTATTCCATTAATAAATATATACCTTGTTCTACAGGTTTAATAGTTTCTTTTTATACTCCACTTTTTTTTTAAAATAAATGCTCACGTTTTCCTATACTAAGCACATTTAATTTTTGAAGTAGCTGAACACGTTTGCGTTGTAAACGTGTTACTTCTGACTTATAACGTTAAAAGCGCAGATTAGAAAAATCGAATGATACCTCTATGTATGTAACGTTCTCTCTGGCGTACTTAGTCATCCAGAAACAAAAGCACTGCTCCCGAGGGATAGGACGAATTTACAGTAACACGAGCGAAACCACTAGTAAAAACTAGTTTGTAATATTAGTTAGGACGCAGTCCATGAGTATAGTAGAAACCTGATTTAAAAAAATCCTCTTGGCCCGGTGAGGACGACCACCTTAATAATATATTTCCGCTACATGATATAAATTTCCTAGAGTTTTTGGCGGTATCTTGGAATATCATGTAGTGGACTTTATATTCTACTAGCGGCCCACTCCGTCTTCGCACGGGTATAAAATATATAACCTATGTCATTCACTGAAAAAATTTAGCGCTGTGTACCATGAGTACCGTCACTATAGATGATTCTGTACAACTGATCCTCGAGGTGTATGCTACCTGGATAGAACAGCTCCGCGTTTTGGTTGTCGCGCTTAGTGTATTCGACCACTCGCTGACGAAGCTGGTAGAGATAATTCGCAACATGGGCTCGGTATTGTGAGTGCCTGGCAGGCAATGATTTCCTTATGTGAGGATATTATCTACCAAAAGGAGGCCGCGTAGAGGGTTCGAGAAGACGAACCATCAAGCGGTACTCTCCAGCGGAGACGGGTGGAATGTAGAAGTGGCCGTCGCCTTCGTCTCCTTCCTCCACCGTAACTGAACCACGGGGGTCTGGTCGGGTGGCCGTACAACTCTGGCGTACCAAGTTATCTCTCTTCACCATTGAAGGTCCGACAACAAAAGCTGGCCCGGCCGTTGGGTTGACACGGTGAATGCCCGTGCGATCCCCTGCCACCAAGTTAAAGCGGCAATTGTTAAGCCGTGGGGGAATACTCGGTAGGAATCCAACACTACGCACTCTTCCCCCAGTAGGTTGTGTGTCCATGTGGATTGCCCCATAACAAAAAACAAGTTTAGTGTGATTACCATCTTAGAACACAATTTCATTTAACATCAGGTGGGACTGTGATTCAACACTAAAACCGGCCAGTATAAAAAATGCAAATTGTATTCCTTCCGGACACTATCTGCATACAAAAGAAACAGACAATCCAAATGTTAATAAGACATAAAACAATCAAGATTATATCTAAATCTTCAGTTTCAGTTTAGTTAATTGTTTTGGTCTTAATACATTTAGACGGGAATCGGAAGTAAGATAAACTAGTATACAGGAAAAATGAATACAAACATACGAGTTATTGATTCTGAGATAACTACACAATTAACAGAGACAAAAAGTATAGTTATGTTAAACACATTAAAAACAAATGGTTTTTAAGAAATTTCTTTCTTCTATTTAAATTAACTACTTAATATACTAGATTTAGTAAACAGCTACTAATAACCATATGCGACTCGGTCCGTGTTAAATAACATTACATAACTTAATAGCAACTAAATATAAGAGGATTAAATGAATAAAACAATACAATTACAAACATAATAATTCGTTAATTAATCGTAAATTTACTGCTCGTAGACAAATTACGCTAGCTAATTTGTTTTACAATGTGACAAGTCACAGAGTTCACAAGATCAATTCCTATCAGGAATGAATAAAAACACAAAAAAAAAAATTAAACATAATCGACTACCATCTGATGCTAAGTGATCATTTCTATTTATGTCCAAAATCAAAATATACTTTATTCAATTTAGGCCCTAAGACCGCGCTTATGAACTTCAAAATTATAATCAGTTCGGAAAACAACCCAGCAATCGAGAAGAACCAGCAAGAAACTCGATCGGGTTTATCTTATAACATAAATAGATGCATATCTCAAATAAATTATACGTTACAAACTACTATTTAGATGATGCCGTCTTTTACGAACTCAAGATTTTCAAAGTTTTTGCGAAACATACTTTAAATTATCAAGAATGTATTGGGAACGTACAGTGGTAGTTCGTAGGTGGTAGAGCTACGCTGAAGCTATTACTCGTTTCAGCATGAATGGGTCGGCTCGCCCGGGGTAGTACCACCCTCTCACAGAAAACCGACGTGAAGTAACAGTGCTTGCACTGTTGTGTTTCGTTCGGTCAGTGAGAGCGCCGGAGACCCACATATTTAAAAGGCCGGCAACGCACTTGCGACTCCCCAGATGTTGCTAGTGTCTATGGACGGCGGTGATCACTTACCATCAGGTGACCCACCTGTTCGTTTCCCCCTATAATATAAAAAAAGTCATAATACCGAATTCTTGAAACTTAGTGCATTCCATAACAGGATAATCCTACATTTTATTAAAGCTAATACCTATTGTACTGATAGGCTCTGAGTCAGTTTCAGAAATAACATGTAAAACAGAATGATTCAAATTGAGTCACTGTTATCTGTGTTTTTGATAATTTATATATTCTCCTTTCAGTGTTCACATGAGGAATGTTAAAATCTATTGCGTTACTATAGGAACACAAATAATTTTTGTATCATAATACTTGTATGAATAGAAAACCGGTCTAATTTAAAATTCTTATTTGCTAGCCAATTACACATAAACACGATATCTGATTTTATGTAAATTCAATAAAATCTAAGGTAATATAGTTTTCATTTTAAGTCGTAAAGGCCTATTGATTTGACAGTAGGAATATCTATTAGATAACTGCAGATCTGACCCCCAAGTAGTGTTTAGGAATTAGCGTACATTTACTAACGCAAATTGGTGTAACATTATTGGCTGACCACAAAGAAAAACAGTAAGGAAACCTTAACTTTAGAAAGGTTCTTGTAGTACCACCGTAAGTGGAAAAATATAGAATTATGAATTTATCTGTATTTAAAATCATCAATATATTTGGACTGGAGTGGTGATTATGCTAATCCTGGCCTTCGGGAAGTGGTTTATTACCCTGCAGCGGGTCTTTTATAGGCTGTTATGGTATGGAATTTTCAATTTATAAAGGGATTTGACTTAGAAGAGGTCTTTTAGATAAGGAGTTCCACTTGCAAACAGTTCGTTATAAATAACTGCTATATTTTGATATTTAATGATACTGCTGTGTTATTGTTACGTTCGTCGACTGTAGTTTTGGGATTAAGTTTTGAAGGAAACACGATGACTTTAATTTCACTATACGAGTATTTTCAGAAAACGTCACATACTTCGCTTATGGCGCGAGAGGCTTCCTCCATATTGTTGAAGCTTTCCACCCAATCGTCCATGTAGTGATCCCGAACTATAGCGCGATACGCGAGCGGGGAGTCTCCCTGTGTTCTTCTGCGTTCCGGTTCCTCCCGCTATGTGCGAGAAACGGTGAACTCCGTGCTCCAAATATCATAGACGTCATCACGTATTTGTCGGGTGGCGTTATCCTGTTGTCTCCTCGCCATAGGAAATGTGCGGCGCGATACTCCTCTCGTATCTTAACATCTCGCGAATATCCGCGGTTACGGCGATAGGTTTCTCCCGGAATCTAAATAACCCGCCTTGTAACGATCGCAACAAGTCAGGTCCGTCCAGCAACCAATCATTCAGCGACATCCCATTCGCCCTTGCCGCCGCGTCAAACGTCATCCTTATTTTGCCTGGCTTGTTTGGATTCACTACCGCGAAGTGAGGGAGGTACCAGGTGCGCGGGCTCTCTTCGTGGTTAGAGTCACACTTCGTTTCGTAGCCCCTTTGGACTAGCTGTTCAACTTGAGCTGTGTACGCGATTTTGAAATCCGGTGATCCATCCATCTTTTTTTCTATGGTTCGTAACCTTCTTAAAGCCATGTCGTAACTCAGTGGCATGACAATATCATCCGTCGACTGTCTGTATGGTACGCTCGAAGATATCCTTGGCCCGTTCCTCTCGAGCATTAGATTTCCGTATTTTCAATATGTCCAATGACTCGATATCGAAATGCGATTAGTCGACAGCGCTCAACTCGTCATCTTTTTCGCACATATTTTCTATGTATGTTCGTATGTGTTATAGAACCTTTAGGCATCTTCCCGTGTAACACCCATCCTAGCTGTGTAAGTGACGCGGCTGGTTCGTTACGTCTTCGCGTCAAAAAACGTCGTGTCACAGTAAGATGCCAGTTGTCCGCTCCAATGAGAATGCGTCTGACATTTGAGTAACACATGTTCTTCACACATACTCCCTTGAGGTACGGACGTTTACATAGCTCCGGTTATATTGTTTGTTTACCGAGGACAAGATTTCGGACCGTACGCACTTTGATCTTATAGCAATCCACTTGACCTTCACCTTTTATTTCAAGGTAGACCTCTTGACTATCGGGTTCTCGCTGAACCGACGTGACCCCTGAATGTTCAACGTTCGATTCGAGCCCTGTGCACCGACCATCCGGACGATCCGGGATATGTGTCTTCTATAACAAATGGCTCACCCGACGGTTCGTGTCGGTAGGTTCTTCAGCATACAAGCTATTAGGATCGGTTTGACGATCGACGATTAACATTCGTACCCAATACTCATGTCGTTTGGCACTGTGAGGTGACCCAAGTATGGGTTTTTAGTAGTATATGTACTGCCGAAGCAAGTACTCCCAAGTATGGGTTGTAGCTACTCGCCGCACCGCTCGGCCATTTTCACCCGACGAGACGCTCACGCTCGTCGCATCGTTCGGTGTTTTTCTCACAGCGACACGCAGCTGTATCACATGCTCGTCGCACCGTTCAGTGTTTTTCCCACGACGACACTGCAGCTCAGGTTCATCGCACCATTCGGTGATTTTCCCACGACCTGCGCAGGTACCATCTTCCTGACGATGATTCGTTCTTCACAGCTGATCGTACGAAATGACGACACTCGTTCAATAGTTTGTAAAATATATCAAGTACTCAAGTACAAGTTTTCTTTCGTGTCTTCGTTTCCTTCCTTTTCGTTGTTGCGCTGGCTTGAATCCGGCTATCGAAGAACCAAGAACTTGTTGCGTACGTTGACTGTAGTGTTGCGATTCAGCCTTGAGGTTTTGAAGGAAACACATGATGACTTTAATTTCACTATATTTCCAGAATACGTTAAAAGCATAGTAATCACAAAAGAAGGCGAAGCAAGGTGTGTAGACATGGCTTGCCTATACTTATACATATTTTCGTCCTCACAACTAGTGAATGGTACGCCAGTAAAGGCGGCACTTGTTCAACCTTTAATTTTACTTTATAATGAACAATTTTAAATTGACTTTATTGTTGTTGGTTCCTCATATTTATTTATTTATGAGAACACAAATCTATTACATATTTCAAAAAGACATACATTTGGGATGCACTCGTCCTCACAAAACATTAAATACATTAATTTAAGAGATATACATAAGACAAAAGAAAGGTATTAACATTATACAGAAGCCATTAGTATTTCGGATCCTTTGTCCTCAACATTTATGTTACAACATTTTTGTTACCAACTGTTGTCAATTATTTTACTATTGAGCATTTTATTGTTTGCAATTGTATTTTTTTATATCTACTTTGAACTTTTATTACTTCACTATCTTTTACAGTTTTTATGTGGTCCTTTCTATTCAGAATAGTGTTGTAATTATAATCATGACCAGCTTAACCCTTAAATGCATAATTTTTGTTATGAATCCTGAAACTAATTTTAAAACAACAACAAAAGAAAGTGTAATTTGCCTGTCAAAAGTAATGTCAACGTTTTGTTCCAAGTGTAAAGTATTTTCTACGGTTCTAACATGCTTTCGAAAATGCACAGACTCAGGATTTTGAACAAAAATTAAGTGGATGTGGAATGTATATAATTCGCAACAATATGCATTTAAGGGTTAATTTAAAACAACAAGAGTGTGTGTGAGTTTATGTCCACATATATTATATTCATCATTATATGACCGTTTCTAAGATATTCTTTGACTTCTTCTTACTCTTATCTGACTTAAGTAGGGTCTGCACAACATGTTTATCATGTTGTGAACTATGATTTAGTTTAATTTTTATGATCGGCTACCTGCCAGACATCAACCCTCCTTGGGAGTTTAACTAAAAACTAAAGCAAAACCTTAGTACATACATGTTCAGCCATACCTTAGGTTTACCAGAGTGTATTGAGTGTATTCAAATTCTTATGGACATATAGGTAAATAATATGAATCATATAAATATAATATTAAATACTAACCGCTATCTGTAACTTAATCTGTGTTGTTCATTATCTTAACAATATATTTTGTGCCGTGGAAAAAGCATAATCACTACACGATTTGGCCCACTTCTCCATGACAAGAAAACACATCTCAGAGCATGTAGTGCTTAAATGATCATAGCTCCTTGAAACTTTATATTAAATTAAGCTATAATGATAATATATTTTTTAGGTAAGGGCAAAGAGTCTACGAAGTAAAAAAAAAAAAAAATTAATGTATCCACTAGCTTTAGAGTGCTACACCCCTAAAAGTAAGCCTCTATCATTTTATTTATATAGACGATTGTAAAATGCTTCTTTCATTGGGGAATTATGTAGGTCTCAAGCAGAAATATATCATAATTATGTCAACCATTTTATGTCATAATATTTCACTAAATCTTTGCATAAAAATTAAAATAAGTTTTGTCAAGAAACAAATACTACATATATATTATAATATACGTATTTTTTTATACCATGACCAACTAGATTTCTTTCGAACTGTCAACAAATTTTCGCAAAGTTGTAGCTTTAGAGGAATATTCGTATTACCTTATTCGTGATCAAAGAGTCGCGAAGCCGATATTAAAACGCCCCTTTAAAAAAAAGTGAAACTCGGCATTGAAATAATTCGGAATAACTAGTAACCAGTTAACTATTACAATATGTACTATTAAATTGACACTGAATACAAATAACAATTTAATCATAACTAAATCTGAAAACATGACGTAATAAACCCTACTACATACCTAGGATGATTTTCCGGCGGCTCGCATGCGGCTCTTCGGTGTATACCCACTCGAAGTCAGTCCTGGACACTTTTGCACCCATTTTTATACACTGCTATAAATTGTAAAACATTAGACTGTACGACACTAGCAATAACCAAATAAGAATTATTTTTCACGTATTAAATTGTTAAGAAAACGACCACACCACCTATTGAATTAATTAAAACAGCGCGCGCCTAATTTAGATCAACAACCATCTACACAATTAGGCTCACAAGACTTGAATGAACTAGTGTGACCAAGGTTCTGGAATCATAAGTTACATTTCATTTTCTGAATAACTTTATTTTTGCTCCAAATGTCATAATTTGTTTATTTTCAATGAAAAGCCTTTCGCTGTTTTTAATTGTCTTCGAAAAAGGACCAGACCGTATTTTATGTATATTTTATGCAATAATTTCGCAGATTGTGAACGGAACGTAAAGTTTATTTTATGTTTGACAAATTATGCCTTAATAGCAGTACTTGTTGACATAATATGTGTTAGAGTATACAGAGACAATATTATTACTGTAAAGTTAATAATATTATAATATATCGTACAGTACATTACGTACAATCCTCGCCAATCTTTTTTACCTTTCTGAGTATAGACGCGCACAACACGAATGTAGGTATAAATACGTATTATAGCTCGATAACTTCATGATAAAGAGACTACGATTTTAGATTCCTATAATAAAATTATAACTTTGCTTTGTATCAAACTCTTGATTTTATCACACGCAAACCTAAGGTTATTTAGCAACATGTGGCCGCGTGAATACCACATTGCTACTTTCAGAAGGTTGTGGGAGATAAATGAAATATTTGAATGACGATCCTTCACAATGTTACAGAGCTTTTAGGACGAGCACTTAGGGCACTCACCCGAATGACAACAAACTCAAGGTTCCCAGAGTGGCCGAATCTCGGCTTGAGCTGTTGTTTTTTGGTACAACGTGAATCGATCTCAACTAACCATATACGTATGCTTTAGTAAGACACATATGCATATCTTTATATGTGCATCACTAAGGCGTATACGTATATAAAGTCTGATAGTTTTAGTTGAAGTTAACTAACCAAAAAAGGAAGAAGG
The DNA here is from genome assembly GCA_035772565.1 of Antheraea assamensis. Lineage (NCBI taxonomy): Eukaryota > Metazoa > Arthropoda > Insecta > Lepidoptera > Saturniidae > Antheraea > Antheraea assamensis. The sequence continues at coordinate 1,501,573 of JAQQSE010000107.1, forward strand.
CTCCCGTACAGGATCAGTGACTGTGCCGTATGAGTGTGCACGTGTGCGGAGTGCAGTGTGATGTGTGCAGGGAGCTAGTGAATGTGAATTTACTATATCGTGTTAGCAGTTTGCTCGAGGGCTCTCGTCTGAGCGATAAAACTTAGGCTTGAGATACTGCCGAGGGAGGCCGCGGCAGGTGTGTGACAGCGAAGTTTTGTATTATCATAATATATTTTATTTTTCGTCATATTATACAAACATTTGGTATGTACTTTGGATAGGTACATTTATTTTAATAAGAAAATCTCAATATTTCAAATGACAGAAAAACATCTTAATAATACAAATTACATATTACATGAAAATTGAAAAGTTACGCAAAATGGAAGAAACGTAACCGTCTTGCAACACTTGAACGAATTCATAGACTTGAAAAAATTATAACGTATGAATATGGAATGTAGAGATAAGGGGAATCATCTCATGAATATACAACATCGGCAATATCCCAAGTCGAGGTTCGGCCACTTTGTCAACTTTAAGCTTGTTACCAAGCGGCGAAGAGCTCCGGGAAGTTGGCCACCAATTTTTGACGTAACGATATGAATATTCGTAGAAGGCTTGCCCATCGATTGCCCATTTTTGCCCACCTCTATAAAAAAAGTTATGAAAGATTTAAATTGCGTGGGCCAGCGTTCGAAAAACTTTCAAAAATTGAAAATGTCAAAGTGGATTCTTGAAGTATGTCGTTTATCCACGTTTGCCCATCTTTTACGTTTTTGAAAAGTCAATTTCTAAGGGGTAAAAGGGGGTCTAAAGAAAAATTGAGTGGTCGAGAATTCATCATTTTTCTTGGATTGCCCACCCTTAATTACAGAAATATTTTAATTAGAGTCTGACAGTATACACTCTAGCAATAATAAATTAAAAGGTGGGCACAAATGGGCAATCCCTCTACGAATTTTCAAATCGTTATGCGAAAAATGGGAGTCCAACTTCCCGGAGCTGCGGTGAACCGCCTTAATATTCTGCTGAAGTTGTGAAGGCTCAACAGGCTAATAATATAGGGTAGTCAGTTAAAAAAAAAGAACATGTTGAAAAGTGTCCTTCTCTAAGCACTAAATAACAGTTCCAAAACTCTCCAAAATTGCGCTAATATAGACAAAGGTTAGTCCGAAGTAATTTTGTAAAAATAACTTAAAATGTCTGTGTTGGGAAAACTTGGAGAGTGATAGAATTTATGTGAACGTTATATACTACGTTCAGTAATTTTACAGTGTGTACTGTTATAAAGTTTTTAAAATAATTGAATAATAAGGAACCCTGTTGCTACTGTAGCGCCACTATAATTTAGTACCTTTTGGCGGACATATTTTCATACACGCCGATGGTTCTTCTTACCTCTGCACTCCATACCTATCGATAATTTAGTCCTATATATATATTATTAATTTATTGAAGTTATACTTCTTTTGGCGTGTTAGGAAAAATGATAAGAGTAAATTTTTACGATGCGCGCGTACCCCTGTACGAAAAGCCTACACCCTGTAGTTAGCTATAGTAAGCAATTTAATCAAAAAAAGTATGTATGTATTATATACCTTTTTTCTATTGTTAGTGTTGTTTTTGCTACAAACGTAGAATAAGGCGAAAGATAAAATTTTTATCTTGTTACGCCAAAAAAGTATAACTTCTAAAGCGTGTACATAAGTACACACACACTTTTTTTTGCAATATAGGTTAACAACGGTCAGGAATTCATTAAAAACATGTTTTTTTATGATAGCATCCAAACAGTTGAAATTTAGAGCTAAAACAAAATTCTTCGCTACATGGCTTACAGTCCTTAAAATAAACATGTTTTTTTATGATAGCATCTTCATAGCTATCTTTTTGATAGCTAACACAAATTTAGGTTTAGGTTTTAAAATATGTTATGTGTGTAATACGAAGACAATTTTTAAGGACAAATAAGCGTCCATTTTAGATCCTCAAAAAAATATTTTAAGTTTGATTTATTTTAAACTCTTGATTGTATTAAGTGCAAGCATAAATCTAACGATCAGAACAATTAAAAAGATTGATGAGAGCTGTTTTTTTTATTATATTTATATTAACACAGCTTCTGAAATAATTCTACAATTATACATACTTTATGAATAAGATATGTAGTATCCAATATCCTAGAAACAAGGTAACATATCCTTATAAAATTTATAACATAAATTGTATAATTTGTATATTTAGATAATCAAGGTGCAATAACTAGTAAAAAAGATTATCAAATTCCAATATTATCGACACGACAATTAACATATTGCTTTTACTTTTTACTTTACATGTGCTTTTTTTCTGAAATTTTGAGATTTTTTTAAGTTCAGTCACGTATAATATTTAGATATTGTTGCTCATACACAGTTCTATAATGATATTCTTCAATAGAGTAAAATCAGTAACGCAAGGCTATTAAAACATTTGTAAAGTTCTTTTTAAAAAATGAGAGTTAAGTTGTTAAAGGACTGTTGGTATAATTGCGTTATGACAGTTTCTCCTTTTACATACTCGAATTCAAATTATTCAATTTTTGCAAAAGTAAATACTGAACTGATGTTCTCTTTGAACGTCAATGTATCGAGTAAAACGTCATAAGTAATACGAACCATAGAGTCAATACATTATATATATATATTTAAATTATAATATAATTGTATATAGGTTTACTTATTCATGAGCTGTATTCTAATTTTAGCTTGTTTTTAATTTATTTTCATATTAAAATTTAATTATATATCTCTAAAATTAATATAGTAAATATCGATTATTCTGTTATGGTCTCTTGCCATTTATGTCAACGTCAAGTGTCAGGGACACTTGTCAAACGTTAACCGGAGAACCATAAACAATTACGAGTCTTTCTGAAGTTTGTGTTGATCATGGCGGTTGGTAAAAATAAAGGCCTTTCGAAAGGAGGCAAGAAGGGTGTTAAGAAGAAGATGTAAGTTCGCAATATACCGAAATTCTTGTAAATTAATAAAAACCCTATAAGGAAAGAGCAATAATTTACTTACGTTAACAGTGATGTTTTTAGTATTTACGGATAGAACTTCCATGTCTCGTGTCAATATGTTTTCATTATAATTTTACTTCGAAAATGTGCTTTATTTGTTTGCTGCCTTTATGTTATGATTGTAAGTTGTGTATCTTCCTTACGCTCTAGAATTAGGCTTAATTTTCGATCAGTGATTACATTTTGTTAGTGTGTAGTAAGTACCGACTTAGGTTATGTTAATTTTTTTTTAATATTTTCAGTGTTGATCCATTCACCCGCAAAGACTGGTACGATGTTAAAGCGCCGTCCATGTTCACGAAGAGACAAGTGGGCACCACCCTTGTCAATCGTACCCAGGTATGAAATTTGTCCGGTATAACCTAAAAAGCTTGATTATTATTATTCCAAATAATATTATAAAGTAACCGCGTGGTGTTAACTTCACGAGAACTGTTCAAATTGTATTGTATAATATTTGTTATTTGCACAATAGAAGTGTAAGGGAAGGTTATCAAACCATGACTAGTTTTGTTACGCTTTGAGACGCCTGGTGTCTCGTTACTAGAGTATTAGGACTCCACGTGACTTGTTTCGACTCTTGTAGGAGATCTTAACGGGGTGTTAACAGTATGATGAAAATAATATTGATACCACCTTCAAGTAAAAAAAATCTGTTACCAAACAGATACTTAACCCCTGGACTGTCCAAAAACATTAGGGTTTAAGTTATACAAACGAATGTAGACCTCACGAGACTCCGTTCAACAGACTGTTAGCAGCATAAGCTAAAAAAATACCTGATTTATTACTAAAATAACAAATTATGTATTGTAATATACTAATTGTTATGTAAAATGCATTTTTATGATGATATTCTTTCATTTGTATGACCTTTCTTTTTTCTAACCCACAATATTTACAATGTATGTTGCTGTGCAATTAAACAAAAAGTTAAAAACATAGTCTGCCAATGTGAGATCTGGTTCTTAAAAATCAGATGAGGAGTTTAAAGCTGCTAACTTTCTGAACATTGAATGTATGACATATATAAAATTGTCTGGCCAATGAAAAATAGATGTTATAATAAAATGTACAACTGACTAAACTTTATCTATTGTTATGTTTATATTTACCACAAGACTGAAATTTTTGGTTAGGGCTTCATTTTAAAATGTCATAAATGTATTTGCAACTATCTATATTCAATTTCACCATAGGCATGTGCTATGCTGTTTACGCCAAACATTTTGAATCACTCTGAATATAACTGCACAAAATACAAATTTAAGCACATTATATTATATGTATAACATTGAGACAAGGATAAATTTTGTGTTGAACTCTTGAATATATTATGTGTAAACCCTGAACTTGAAGCTATTTTCAGAGCAGCTAAAAAGATTGACAAGGACTGTAGGGTTTCGGTTTTCAGTGGGTTACATTTTATAGCAGTCTGTAAAAGGGTTAGAGGCTGTAGTAAAAATAACAATGCAATGAAACAAATACAGCCCATAGTTGAACAGGAAAAAAAAATGTAATTTTCCAAAGAACAAAGAAATATTTGCCTGAGAAAAAAGTTGCAGACACCACACCCTGTGTATATAATTAAGTTAATTCATAATTGTTAAAATGATGATCCACCTAGCTCGCAATGACACAGAAATGATGAAAACTTCTGTTCCCTTTTGATTTTAATGCTGATGACATGTTTATTATGCATTCTTTATTTCAATTTATACTTTTCAAACAGATTTTTTGAAATAGTTTTTTTTTTTGTTTGAAGGGAACAAAAATTGCATCTGAAGGTTTGAAGGGACGTGTTTTCGAGGTTTCCCTCGCGGATCTCCAGGCCGATAGTGATGCTGAGAGGTATTTATTGATTTTTATATCATGTTATAAAATATGCATTTTTTTTTTTTTGTTTTATAGTAAAATAATTTTGAAACACCCAATAAAGGCAGATATTAGTATACTTATAACCCATGAGTCTTTGCGGGTTAGACAAATAACCATTTTATACAATTGAGTGTGTTAGGTTTGTTACAATTCATAATGTATAAATTGCTAGCTGCCTGACCCAGCATTAACATGGGTTTTTAACCAAGAATATTAAAACTAGTCTATATTTACATTACCATTTATATTAGTATTATAAAAAAAGAGAGCGCAGATTTTGTACATTTATTCATGTGAGGAAAGTAAACTCTGGAACCACTGTACTTTTTTAGTAAATTCTTTCGCTATTTAAAAAGTTCGTTAGGGGGCGTCGAATAATATCCTGAGGAGTTTTTAAGGGTTTTTAATCCATCTCTACTCCCTTACTGTCGAGATGTCGTGAGATTTATATCGACTCCGTTCCCCCACCGGTGAGATGTCAAATTTGTATCGACCCGCCTCCCTCATTACTTATCTCGCATCAGACCCGTCAAAATTTAAGTTTTTAGTATAAATGTGTTGGATTTATTCGAAATAACACAATTTGCTTTATTATTTTTATTAAGACTAGTAAAGATTAGTATTTGCGATTATTTAGATTGTGAGTTAAAATCACAGTGGTAACATTATAGAGTCACGGGTGTCAAGTCGACTAGGCTGACCGATAGCGCATAAACAATCCTGAGGACTATTTATTTTACCTTGGGGCGTTAGGATAATCATGATAAACATTACTTAAAAATAATACAAAAAAAATTGACTGCGCGCCATTTTTTCTTTCAACCAACAAAGAATCGGGGACCACATTTCGATATATTAATTACTAATAATAACTTTACATCAAATCATAGATAATAATCTATATAATATATAGAAGCATTGTGTTAGATTTTAGTCCAGAAACATGTTTTAATTAAAATTAATCTGATTTTCAAACATTATCACACTATTTTGGCTCGAAATAAAATTACGTGATAATTGCCGAAATACCCTTGGTCTCCCATGTGAGATTCGGTTTGACCCCCTCACCTGAACCCGTCACGTAATTAATGGATACCCTGATGCTCTGGCTTCACACGGGACCATTTTACGTACCTAATGGACCCAGACGAAGGCACTGTAGAAAAGAGGCTACAAACTTCAGATTCAGATACATTGTTTATTTAGATTGATATAGAATTGTTCTTACAGGTCTTTCCGCAAGTTCAGACTGATCGCTGAGGATGTTCAGGGACGCAATGTTCTCTGCAATTTCCACGGTATGGACCTTACCACTGATAAACTCAGGTATGTTGTGGCCCTGCTAACTCATATGACATTTTTATTGCAGTCCAGCTATATGAAGGTAACCTTATGGTCTTCGTATCGTTTTATGCTGCAGATAGTGAATGCTGCTACACAATATAGTGCCTTTTTACGTTTTGTATTCAGGTCCTTTGTGTCGTTGCGACATGTTACTTTCGAGTAATCCAAACAAAAAATATAAATGTTCAAGTGAGTTTGTTTATCATCCTTTCAACATTAACAGAACATCATGGAATTTTGCATGCATGCACATTATCAGGTATACAGCAAAGGAAACAAAGGGTATTTTTGTTACAACTTCATCCATTAAGGTCAACAAGAAATTTCCAAATTTTTCTGTCATAAACGTATATCTGCCTTTTTACATTGGATAATGTTATAACAATTTGTTTGTAAACAACATTATTTGTGTAATAAAAAAAATCGTATTTTTTTCTAGCTAGTATGGTACTATCGTTAGTTTTAGCCAAGGCATGTGTTAGGTAATAGGTAATGTGATCATGATGTAATATAACACTCGCATTCTGTGTGGCTACCAAAATGTTCATATCTGCAGTTTTGTTGCAAGTTTGTAGAAATGTATTAACTTTGACACATAAGATTTCCTTTTCATTAAAATTAAGTTAATATTTTATTGCGTAGGATTTGAAGTGCAACTTATTAACAGTGTGTTTGTTCGAAAGGACTTTCATCTCTTATAATATGCCTTTACCATGTTAACCTATTACTCCTCAACTTCTGTGTCACTGGTACTATTTTCCAACTTCCTCTAACATACATCGATGGAGAATATTGTTATGAAATCATAGCATTTATGGTCGTATGACATTTTCTGAAGTCTGCCAGAATATCTACTATATAATAGTTAAAAGTGAATTGACAGCAGCTTCCTTCAAGGCTTAGAATCTTACCATCCTGACTCTATTAAGTACAGAAAACTTACTAAACTGGATAATTCAAATTAAAATGAATCACTGAGAACATCATATGAAATTGTCAATTTCACACATATTTATATATGATGCAACTATAATTTCTAGTCAATTTTATTGATCACAAATGGTCTACTTGTCAATCGCTTTCAATTCAGTACTCTCACTCATTGTAAATGTTCAAAATGTTAATTTGGTAGCCACACATTCTTACCTGGTATGTACCAAGGATGTTTTGGTGAATTTGTGTACGTTTATAAATTTATACATGTGTTACTATTGGCTGACAGTCAAGAGAATGCGAGGAAATCTAATCCTGAGAATTGTTCTTTTAGTTAGTACCACCATTGTAAGAATATATAGAACTGGATTTCTCAGAGTTTGAAATCGCCGATACGTTGTGGGGTGCAGTGTGGTGATTATGCCCTTATTTTCCTTCAAAAAGAGGCCTTTTGATTACTTACATTATGGTTACTTGTTACATGGCTACTTACCAATTATAAGGGTTAAAAGTAACCCCAGAAAATAAATGATGTTAAAAATCGCCTTGGATTTTTATGTTAAAAAGTACTTTGTGGTATTGTATTTAAAAATCTTTATTTTAAAGGGGACATATTTTATGTCCAATAATTTAAAAAAGGCGATGTAAGCAAACGCATACAAATTTTAAAATCTATTATTTTATTTTATATGTGTATGTCTTCTCGTCGACTGAGTACATATACGAACCTGAAAATTTACAGATGCGTTTGGCGAATCATATGCGACTTATTTATATTTTATATACATGGGTATTAATAATCTTTATGTGTGATTTCACAGATGGATGGTTAAGAAATGGCAGACGTTGATCGAGGCCAACATTGATGTGAAGACCACAGACGGTTACGTGTTGCGCGTCTTCTGCATCGGCTTCACCAACAAGGACACGCTCAGCCAACGCAAGACTTGCTACGCTCAACATACCCAGGTGTGATTGTTTTTTTCAACTTTTTAGTAATGTCGTCTCGTAAATACGAATTCTGCCATTGTTAAGTCAGTCAGGGAAGAATTACTTTAAATGTAGAAAATTAGACACCAGAACAGGAACACCGATTAGAGCGCGTGCGCGTGACGTGGCAGCTTCCAAAACATTGTCCTGTTTGAGCATATACTGAAGAATAATAGTGTTATTTAGAATGTTGTGATATAAATCCTACTCTATGACAGTTGTGGGGTGTTTTATATGGTATATTTGAATATAATAAGTCTCGCAGCAAATCACGTGGCGTCTCGAGTTGAGGGCTTGTATACTCGAAACGCTTTTTCACGTCTGCGTAGATCACGATGCAAAGTCACAATCGCGGCTTGTGAGCTGTATCGCAGGCTATTTGTGAAATTGCTACAAACCTACCCCATCATCCACCACCACCCACTATTAAAAATGAGTCACGAATACCAGTTATTTTCTAAAATTTAATTTTATCAGTTTTAAAATGTATTAAAATGGTTTTCGTTATTATTTAGCATCTAAAGACAATCGTAATATATAAATAAATAATATGTAGTCTAGATATATCGCGTGCTAAATCCAAAATAGGCCCTATTAGAGTAGTTAGAAAGAGGTTTACTTACACCAAAGGACGTAATATATATTTTTTATTTTTATTTTAATCTTTGAAAATGTCTACAACGGCAATGACAATAAAAAAATTGCGCCTTTTTGTTTGTGCAAAGCTAAATATTATAAATAAACTCATATACGCCCTTTTTGCATTTGAAACATCAAATGTACTTAGATAAAATTGAAGTGTTTTTGAACAGACTTTGACGAAATTTTTACTTGGTATATAGCAAACTTTTTACAATCTTGTCTAGGCTACATATCATTATGATTTTGCCTAAGGGCTAAGCAGTTATGATAAAACATTTACAGAGGTAACTTACAATTGGCAGGGTTATAGGGCATGTAAATGTTAAAAAAAAGACTTTACTTAATCCATACAAAACGTGTAGTTTATTTAAAATAATACACCAATCTATTATTTGTATAAATTTCCTGTAGTCGAGATGACGTTTCAAAAACGTGACAAAAATTGAATGGGGATTTGTGAGTCTCTGGGTCTTAAAAGCTAAAACATATAGGAAATCATATCATGGCAATGATACTCCTTCCCCACATTCTTGGGTCCTTGTTATTTGTTATCTTTTTGTCCCAATGACTGACTTAACAATGTCTCTATGATATGATCTTGAGATTCATCTAAAATACTCTAAAATTAAATTGAAATAATTTGGTCAAAGTTACAAGACATTTAAAAGGAATGTGTTCACAGGTCCGTGCTATCAGAAAGAAGATGTGTGAGATCATCACTAGAGACGTGACCAGCTCGGAACTACGGGAAGTCGTGAACAAGCTGATCCCGGACTCGATAGCGAAGGACATCGAGAAGGCGTGCCACGGTATCTACCCACTACGCGATGTCTGCATTAGGAAGGTGCGTTTTCCAACCTAATAATTTCAGTTTTTTTTATTCAAGATTGTTATAAAAGTTGATTGTTTATGGTTTATTTTTGGGGTGCCTGATAAAATTGCTGTGCATATGTTAAAGTCCTTTTTCTAGAAATGACTCGAAGTACAAAGTTCATATTAATTGTACCATACAAAACTGTATGACCTCATCATACTTCTGGCAATAATCGAATTTCAAACAGTTCTCTGCTAGGGTAATACTTTCTATGTTGTGGTATTTTTCTTAAATAGGAACCAAGTGTCTCGAGATGTAAAACTAAAACCATTTATTCCTTATGTATCTTGTAGTTTCTTTGTAATATGTGCAAAACCTCATGCCTTTATCATTAACTGACAGCCACAGGAGGAGGTTCTCCATCTGGTTGTATTTTTTCTTCTATTCTATGTTTGTTATCTCAGAACTATGTTTTACACAGATTTGGAAAATGATTTCTTTTATTGGAATGGTGGTATATTAATAAGGGGGTCCCATTATAATTTACATTGGCATTGAACCTTTGAATTGGAAGATGCACTAGGGAATTCTTCAAAATGGAATTAGAAGTGTAGATTTATTGAGATATTGGTAGGTTTCTGACAATCCATGACTAAGAGGTACCGTTGTTTAAGGACTTTCTTGTTGTTTTTCTTTGTAATTTTTTTTATACCTATAAATATTATGATTTTCACGTATGATGACACACCTAGCTCGCAATGACGAACTCACATGATGAGACGTTTTGTTCCCTTTTGATTTTATTATCTGAGTTACGTTCACGTAATGAACTTCATGTGTCGTTTTTGGGACACGTATGAAACTAGTTTGAATAATTCCAGGTGAAAGTATTGAAGAGGCCCCGTTTCGAAATCTCCAAGCTGATGGAGCTCCACGGTGAGGGTGGGAGCGGCAAGCGAGGGGAGGTCGGCGACAAGTCCGAGAGGCCCGAAGGTTACGAACCTCCGGTTCAGGAGAGCGTCTAAAATTAAAATATAATGTGTAAAAAAAAAATGAAATTTTCGTCTTTTTATTTAATACTAACAACCTGCCCCGGCTTCGCATAAGTGCAATGTACTAATTGCATTTATTGGTGCTTTGATATTGACATTTCTTAGTCATAGAAGATAAGAATCTTCATACAGTATAAAGAAAAATTTTCATGGACATTTTTAAATATTCCATTTGATAAGGATTAATACTAGATTAATTGAAGTAATAATAATAATAACCAATTATTTTTAAATAATTTTGTTTCGCTACTTCGCTAGCGTTAATGGCCGCTCTGATATAGCACTAAGAGTTAAGTGTAATCCAAAACAAAGTTAATAATAATTTTTTTTTATACTATAGGTTAGCGTTTGAGCACAACCTCCAGCACAGTGTTATGGTTTTATCACGATATTTTCCTTCACCGAAAGCTCCCGACTGAGTTGCTAGGATTCGAACCTACGTCCCTCGACGTTATGTCAGAACATACTACTAACTGAGCCGTTATCGCTTCAAAGTTTTGAAATGAAATTTCTTATGCAAGTGCTGGTAAATAAAAATTAATAAGTAAAAATTCTGGTCCGCAACATTTTTGTATGACGAAAATTAGGCGGTAAACATGTGTCTGGTAGAATATTGAAAACACTGGTTCCCGAGCACCGAAGTGAACTAAATGGAAGTACGGAGGACGGAAAACCGAAGTACAGCAAGTGCGCGAGTACATGTTATTTGTATGTAAAAACATGCTCTTTTATGCGGTATTGTGAATATAATAATATCCTATTCTGTAGTTAAACCTTTAACTAATAAATTGAGGATACAATTTCTATAAGACACCCTTAACCCTGAAGCTAACTGCAAATTACATTTTTAGTAGCTTGGCAATCAAATGGTTAGTAGATTTAGCTGGCAAATAAATGATTTCATAGGTTGTTATTGCCACACAAAATCGTCTTTAATCTATGGTGCCGTGTATAGGTTATACACAACTCGGCCAATGTCATGTAGATACAGAGTGAGCGGTGTCTGAGGCAGATAATGTTATAAACGAAGGAGAGCAATTTAAAAATGTAATTCGTGAAAAGAAGATAATTATTTATTGTAATTTGTATTCCGACTGAGTTATTGTATCTTTCGCAAAAAAGGTACTACAGCCAAAATTAGATATGTAACGATTAAGACATAGATAATCAGATTAAAGTTTGATTTTGGTAATCTATAGGGCAATCATATTTTGACAGCTCATAAATATATATGTCAATTGATTGGTGGTGCTAACTACCCCATCCATGAATGTGCCGGCCCGCCGTTGTACATCACATGGCTCTATATAGGTTATCCTTGGCCAGAAAAGAATGACGACCTCCGATTTAGATAGATGATTATAGATTGGGTCATGTAAATGGATATAATAACTGTTTACTCCAAGTAATGTTTATCTGCATCTCATAAGGTACGTGATGAGGTGTGACACTTTAGGGTAATCAATAGTATCTTATAGTAGTAGGGTATCTTATGGGTACCAAAGAAATGTTTATTCAAAATAAAACTACGAATTTGACATAGCTGCATAATTTTGTCACGCGACACAAATAATAAATAGAGGTAGCTCTGGACGCATATGTTTATGTATATAACTAGCAATTTCCTGCGGCGTCATGCGTTTTCTATGCAGTATAAGAATACCCGACTGACAGTAAAATGACGGATTTTTATACAAAAAGTCATCTTTTATTCATCACTTTAAAGACAAAATCCTTCCATAATACTCACCGACAGTGTAAAAGGAATGAAACTTTTTACAGCCGCAGCCCGTCTTTTCGACTCTGCATTGATATGCCACTTAGTTATTGTTTTATATATATAACGCATTATTACAAAAAAATCGCTTGGACATATGAGACCGTGAGAACCATAGTGACCTAATCATTTTATTTACAATAATAAATTTATGATTTTATAGAACAATGGAGAACTAAAAGTAGTACCTACAATGAATATTGACTGGATGGCAGCAAAACACCGTTATGGTCTTTATTTTATTATCCATAGATACAAGGTGTGTGCGATTGACACAGGATAGAAGTGAAACTTCAGTAAATCGACAAAAGAATGAGATGAATATATATATACCAAGGGTAGGATAATTACAAAGTTTATTAGTTTAAAAATGAAAGAATTTTGATTAATTTTAAATGATATTTTATTTGACATATGGTACATAATTTAATGCTCAAGTTCCATATTTTCAGTTTCAACAAACAAGATATAAAAATACTCACAAACACTGTTAAATAATAACACACCACGCTGACTTCTTACTAAAAAGCTGTAATATGCAGTAATTTTCAGTAGCTGTAATGTGCAGTAGTACACGTACTTTTCATATATTCTAACATACGTTAAATGCTCAAATAACATACACACCGACATTTGTTCTCTCGCTCTGGCTCAAACAAAGATGAGAGACCGATAATATAAATTTCTGTCCCATTCTTTGCCGGCTTGATGCTACACATTTTTGTATCAGTGTCTCTTACCTGTCGTTTTTTCCGTTGCATCCGTTTTGAAAATATTGTTTTTATTTTCATAGTAGATACTTAAAAGACCACTATGGTTCTCATGGTCTCGTATATATATTCGGAGACCGCATGCGAATAAATGAGCTTTTTTGTACTAAATCACGCTAAATAAGGATCACAACAGAATATTACTTTGAGCTGATGCCGCTTCAAATACGAGTACTGTGTTGCAGGTTGTTGCACACTTTATATTTTGGACTCTTGTTTCATTTAGAGGGAAGGTGGTATACTTCGCCTCGTTCCTCTTTCTAGTCTATATTTTTGTTATTTGTCCTTAATCGTGTAAATAGATCCCACTAGTTACTTTTTATTGTTATTAAATGTTATATAGTAATTTACGAAAATATAGGGTAATGTGAAAATAAATGAAAATACAAAATTCTAACATTTATTACAATAAGCTTTTCACTAATGTTTTTTGGTACACAGTTAAATTACTTATAGCAAAAATTCAGATACGTTATGTGACATGTATTAATTTTACAATTACTACCTTATTATGTCGATTATACTACATAACTTAATTATACTTATACAAGAGATTGTTCGTTTGAACGCCATAATCTCCGAAACTACCAGTCAGATCGGAAAAATATTTTTGTATTTTATTCATTATTTATTTGAGACTCTTAGACTAGTAAAGAACACACTGTGACTCTGAAGAATATACGTATTATTTGTATACTCTATACAAATATAGGTCAGGAAGTACTAGAGAGTTGAAGAGACTGTGCTAGGTTCAGCTACAGGAGCTTCGCCATCACACCTATTTCTGGGTGTAGATGGCCAGTTCAAGATGTTTCAATATAGTTTTCAGGGGTACCAAGCTATCATAACTGACCTCAAGACTACGGTCCTATTGAGGCTTGGTGAAACTGCCGTGATAAACAAAATTCAAGACGAGTGATTAGAATACAAGCAATTCACCATAATATACAAGACGAGAGACTGAAATATTAGCAATTCACCCCAATATACAAGTAAAGTGATTGAAAATATAGCAATTCACCGCAATATACAAAACGAGTGATTGAAATAATTACAATTCACCCCAATATACCAGACAACTGTTTGAAATAATAGCAATTCACCCCAATATACAGGTAAAGTGATTGAAATAATAGCAAATCACCCCAATATACAAAATCAGTGATTAAAGTAAAAGCAATTCACCCCAATATATTTTTTAACAATTATCTATTGTTATAAATATCTAATCTTTATTTTCAAGGCAATGCAACGTCTAGTGGGACTGCATAATATTATATAAGTTATTCATAATATTGTAATCTTTAATAGGAAAAATACAATGAACAAAAATGCATACTAACTACTTTTAAAAGAGATTCCTAGACAATATATAAATCAAGATAATTTATTTGTAAAATTAAATATGTCATACTAATTAATATTATATTAAGCGTAAATAATATAAACTTAAATTAAATTGAGCGATTCGATTAAAAATGCAACATTAATTATGAACTATAAAATGACATACATCAATCACACATATAAGTTCATTCAACAGTTCATTCGATTCATTCGTTTAGGAAAATATGTCTATGTTATTCTAGATAATCTATATTTTCATTCGGTAGGATTATTTACACTGTAAATTTCACAATATATCCCTTAATAACCTAGAGTTTCAATTTTGATACCAATCTTTTAAACCGAATGTTCACATTACTATTCGTTTTTTTTATAAGCTATATATATAAATTATATAGCTATATTATATTTATATAGCTATATTTATAAAGCTATTTTTCCCTTTATCTAGACCCTCAAGCAAACACAGTAATATTTAAAATGAAATCACTTTCGTAAATCAGGCTACTAAGGGATATAGATAGTGTTGAGTTGGCCAAAAGTATCTCATACGGGTTTACATTCAAAAAAAGTATTTATGAAAATGTATGAAATAAAGGTTCCATAAAACGTCAAAACGGCGCTACCGTAGCTAGAGAGTATTTTACTTGAAATTAATATTATACGTAATTAAATCTCGTCTGCGTGATAGTAAAAACAAAATCAAAGAAACAAATTCATTGGTTTTTTTTTACAGTAAAAACGGTATCAAATCTATTACGTAGTTTAGAAGAATTTTTGGCAACATACAGACAGACACGGATAGCGACTTTTTATTATAAAATTTAGGATACGACGAAAATACGTAAGCGCGTTCCTTCAAATTTCACCCTCTAACTGCAGCAACTCCAACTATACATCACACATTTTGAGGAACTATTTTTACACAAAGAGACACTTGTCCTAACCTCAATACTAAAATTGACAGGTAATGGGCACTGGGTAGGTAAATATTAAACATTCTTAAACTCTGATATCTGTATATGACTTATGACATCATTTCAGAGGATATATGTTTTGATTTTCTAATGCATTCTTATTTACTAATAAATAAAAGTCGTATACAAAACGTAGTTTGTTAAATCTTAAGATAATGCTCCAGGTAAGCACGATAGTTACAACGAGTGTGTGCCGACCTTAAAATGTAAAGATTGAACATTTACCCAAAGTAACAAACAATGGAAACGTTTCATAGGTTTTCCTGCGGATAAAGCTTGAAGATTTACCTAAAGTAACAAGTAATGGTAACATGTCATAGATTGTCTTATAGATTAAGCTTGAACATTTTTCTAAAGTAACAGGTAATGGAAACGTGTCATAGGTTTTCCTAAAGGTAATGATTGATCATTGTGCTTAGTAACAACTAATGGAAAAGTCTCATAAAGTTGTCTATATTAACTTAACTTTTTACTTCAAAACAATATTAATCTGTAAAGCGCCTGCTTCATGTATTATAGACCTTTTAATCTGCAAAAAAATATCTGTTTCAATATATGTGTTGAAATAATATTATATAGTGATTTAAAAAAAAAAAAGATTAACAAAATTGTTTTTTTTTAAATGCAGTTTCAAGCTCAATTATTAATCTATAAAGTAATTAATTTATAAATTATAGAGCGTTTCTTTTGGCAAAGAAATGTCTGTCTTTGACAAAGGTATTCGTATATTAGTATGAAGCAATTGAAATAAATAAAAAAATATTCACGAAGATGATTGGGTTTTTAAGTTAATTTTTTTTTTTTCGAATTGACAACACTGTTGACCTGGCAAGACCTCTACAGTTTTTAACTTTAGTTACGAGTGGAATCTACTTTAATGTGGTGGAAGGTAGGTTTTTAAGTTCAGTTTCAAGAGGCATCTTGCTTAATGTAGAAAAAGATCGGTTATTAAGTTCAGTTTCGATTGGAATCTTCTTGAGTGTGACACACGGTTTCTGTCGTTTACGTGTGATCATTATTAACAGGCAAATTGTGGACACGATAAGCGATATGATGCATATTACTGTGAGACCCAATTGAACGGCTGCCGTCGAATATGTTCCATGGTATATCAACGAGCGAACGCTTTCTGGCAGCTCTTCTATACCCTGAAAATACAAAATACTTGCAATTATTAATAGTTAGATTTCGCTTGCGGCTTTGCTCACCCGTTCTGATCTATTCCACGGGTATAGTTTTAAAGTGTAATGTTTTTTTTACATCGCCTCTAATTTAGTGGTCCATCTATCTCATGTCGCATTACAGTCGGCCGCGGAGTAGGGGTAAAGTGAAAGGCGCGCGGTAGACCAGCCAAGGATTACATAGCGGCGCGCATGGTTCAATTCAAAATAATTCAATGATTTCAATACATACTGTGCTCAAATGTAAAAAGATTAAAAATGCTATTTTAGTACCCTGAATCGAATAACTTTCCGACAGTTTGGAGGTAAATGCCTGCGATCCAACACATGTATATTTATGTATGAATATATTTTTTACATACACTGATAGTAGTACTTAGACATGTGTAGTAGATTCATATATGAATTTGAATAACTACCTTGAATATAGTTATCAGTTCTCACTAAACTTGACAGACAATTATCAACCAACTTCATGGTGTCGCCTTTAGGTGTCGGTGTGTTCGCGCGTTATAAGACATTCACTCTCTTCACTTTTCTAAACGCGCTAAAAGAATTATAACTTCAAAGATCTCATCGAATAGTTTTTGCGCGGTCCTTATCCTTTGCGGTCAACAACAGCCCCCTATGGTTTTGTTTTTTTTTAACTTTATCCATTGCATGCAATTTCTCATTAGCCGTGGGTAATGAAGTATCTCTTCAATAATTTGATAGTGTTTTACAATTAAGTTATTACTAATCTAATGTTGTTATATAAAATATTTGTCTCACCATTTCGATCCAGGCTATCGGTAAAATTAATCCTTCGTCCAAATAGTTAAGAGCTGAGAACATCGGTGTCTTTTTTACTTGAAAGTTCACTTGAAGACTGTGGAATTTATAATAATAATAGTTTTTATAAATGTAGGATGTATGAATTGATGACCTTTGCTTGCGTTGTTGATTAAATATGTCTGTAGTGTATTATTTGTTTTGTCTTTGCTAGAGATCGAATGACGATGTAAAAGAGTTGTGAATGAGTTAAGAGTATTAACAAAAGAGTTGTATAAAGATATGTATCCCTTGTATTAGATATATTTTTATAATATCACAAATGGTTGTCGAGTAGTCGAATTTCGACCGTAATAATAGGTAGAAAGGTTTTCCTTCGGGTGTTAGTGTATAATGAATTTCTTATTGACCTTTCCTAATGCTACAAAGACTATTTGATTTTGATTTATAGAGTATTTTACAGTCTGCGTCAAACTTTTTGATCGTTCTGAATATAGCTGCGCAGACACAAATGTAAGGTAAAACGTATAATATTATATGTATAACAGCGAGTCACGAATAAATAAATGCCAATTTTAGATTCCTATAGTATATATTTTAACTTTGTTTTATATTAAACTCTTCAGGATATTAGTCAAAATCCCATACTTACAGCTATATTCAGATATAAACATTGTAGATTGTAGACGAGAAATTTTGTGAATATTCATTAAAATATATGCAAATAAGCGAAGGTAAAAAAATAGTATTTTGTCTATTTCTTAACCAATTTTATTACAGTCACTAAAAAAATTGAAATACTTTTTATTTTATACCTTTGCCACGTTTTTCAAATGTATATTATTTACATAATCTGTATCAGTTACAACTTCAACCATTTGTGTACAGATAATAATAATCTATTTTATAAACATAGATAATATATATTAAAGATGAGTGAATGACAATTTAAAAGAGCGGACTTTGTGAATAGAAGAATTCTAATAAGAATATTAGATGTACTATAAGTGGAGTGCGTTAAATAGTAGTAAATATTTGTATTTCAAAATAGAAAATTGTATTGAATTTATATGTTAGGATTTTATACATTTTTATTCATGTTGCTTGATACACGTTACAATATGGCTATTTCAGGTTTTATACCTTGATTTTCCACTAAGCGCTAGTCCCAAAGTCGGGTGGATGTCGATGAACGAGTCGTGGAATCCTGGTTTCGGATGGAGGCCCGTTATATCTTTACGTAAACGTTCGTCACCGAGGTGGAAGTGAGGGAAGGACACTAAGGCTGGTACACCTGTTAAATAACCATTTTTTTGTTGTTGTAAATATGAGATGAGATGAGAGATCGTTTAGCTGTAGGGTGTGTGATTTATTGGGTGCTAGCGATGCGTCGTCGCTTCACACGAACGCTATATAGTAATGTGAAGCCATTAATATTTAAGCCATATAGAACCTTTTTTATTGTTTTGTGTTATAAATAACCAATTACTTTTTAATAATATGTAAAACATATAAATAATTATTGTGGGTAAGAAATAGATATATACCGATCATCATAAGTACGGAATATTTACGCAAATGACATTTCAATAAGATTCCTAACAACATATATATGCTGGCAAAAATATTTCAATTATATTAAAAAAATAACGCAAGTATCTTGAAATTATCTTATTATTACTAAAATATATGCACTCTGGATCGCACGATACAGTTAATGATGTTTAGAGCGCTTACCCATAGCGCATTGGGTGACGTTGATGACGCCGCTCGGTGGACAAGTCCCCGTGTCGATTTCGCAGTAACATTGATTGGCTGGGTTCCGTGACGGGGCATCGAAGACGTCGTTGGGCATCCGATAGCGGAGGAGTTGAATTCCCCCTGCCATCTATTAATGGGAGATATAAATTGTTTTAATTAACTTGTATTTTCAAATCACTTTCAACCAGTTGTGTTTTCAAATCACTTTAATTAAATTGTATTTTCATATCAATTTAATTCCGTTGTATTTTTAAATCATCTTAATTCAGTTGATGTACATAACATTATTAACTTGATTTTTTGTAATCCCGTGTCTTTAATTATAGTCACTGTAAATTTATGAATATGAAAAATTATTTCTCCATGCAATCGATTCAGGCTCAATATTATTGTTAATCGCAACATGTGAAATATAACTGGTCGACATTTAACACCCGTGATATACGTGACAAAGAGATTACTTCACCACGCTCTAATTATGTTTTAATAGCTTTTGCTCGCAGTTTCACTCGCGTTAATTTAAATTTGAATGAACACATATATTATTGATACAAGTTATTACAAGCTTTTTTCTGTACCTTTGATAACGCGTGTGCAAAATTTCTTGATGACCACTTGTGTTGTTAAGGCATGAAAGTGTAAAAAATATAAAATAAAAGTGTGGTTTTATGAAACCACCATACAAGTGACATTTTTCTTCGGATCGTAGGCATTTCGCTGAAAATTTTCGTAAAATTATTAATTTTTGGGTATTCATTTCTCCGCGGTCGCCTGAAATGCAATAGATGGAGCGAAAATTTTCAGGCAATGTAAAAAAGATGTCACTTGAATAAACAAACTCCCATTCGAATTTATAATGTCAGTTAGAAATAGTCATAAATTATATTTTCCGGGTGGGGTACTTATATTTATAGCTAAATCACGACGACAGTTCACAAGCAGTGACACCCGTTACAGCGACACGCTTAGGCGTGTCACGGTCCGGGATTAGCCGGTCGGTAAAATAATCAAACTGTGTGATGTGTGCCGTTACCTGTAATCACCATCACACACATTGTCATAAATATATCAAATGACTGTTTTATTTCGTCGTGTTATAAAATTAACCAATTATTACATTAAAAATAATTTGCAAAAATTTCCACACCTAACTACCATTTCATATAGCAATGGTTCTCAAACACGTGAAGCGATGATAGCTCAGTTGGCAGTGTGTTCGGACACAGCGCCGAAGGACGTAGGTTCGAATCCAAGCAACTGAGTCGGAGCTTTCAATGAAGGAAAACATCGCGAAGAAACCATAGCATGGTGGTAGGGCTTTTTCTAAGTGCGTCTGGCTAGCTACCACCCTGAAGTTGAAAATCTGTCGCCAAGCACCTGTTGGTGTGTTCCGGCAGCTGTACTTGAGAGCCTGTCTCCCCTAGGTTAAGCGTAACTTACCATCTTGGACCACATCATCATTTAATATCAAATGAGATTGTGGTCAAAACGTTTACCTATAAGTATAAAAAAACGTGGAAGCCAGTTTCCCTCTAGGTTGAGCGTGTTTACCATCTGAGACAACCTATAAACTATTAAAAAGACCGTATCACAATACATTGGTGTATCGCAATCACCTGTCAAGTATGTCGCGATATTTATAAACTCTCATCTTCGTTCATTATGTTCTAAAACAAATCCTGCATGTAAGTATGTAAGGGTATCACGAATTTATAAATAAATATGTTAGTGCAGTAAATAAAGTCGTGGTGGTCTAGTGGTTTGATCAGAAAAATATAAATCCGATGTCCGCTGGTTCAAACTCCGGTATGTATTGACGAATTTTTCGGAATTCCCGTGCATTTACTAATTAAAAAAGAATGACACTATCGGCTGACGGTGAAGGAAAACATCGCGAAGAAGCCTGAACCTGAAAAACGCTCTTATAGTACCGCCATAAGTGGGAAAAATATAGAAATGTGGATTTTTCAGAGTTTGAAATCGCCAATATTTCGTGGGATGGCCTGGTGATTATGCCTTCGGGAAAGTTCTTCCTTCCTTCCTATAGCCAAGCAGTCGGGGTCTCTTACAGGCTGATGATGATGATGATTTTAGTGTATCGATGAGTAAAAAAGTTTGAGAACCACTTGTCCCTATGGTACACGTGTGGTAATTACGAAACTTACTTCAACATCCTTCTCGTAAACGAATGGCAGCCGTCGGCACAACTGCGGGTAGAAAACGTACAGTGTCGTCTGCCTGTCCAGCATGGACGTTGGGAAAATGGAGCCGTCTGTTGCGTCCAGACTGGGGAAAGAAAATTCGTAAATTATTTTTTTATGCTCAAGTGATTATGCCCAGCGGAATATCGATCGACCATAATTTTTAATCTAAAGGCTTACGAATTTCACGTATTAATTTGGATTCAAAATAGGGAAATTTCAAATCACATGGATCAAAATAAAGTTATTTGTGTGGATATTGCTACGTAGGTTTTATCACTTTGGTGAACTATAAGTATATCAAAGTGGCAAAAATGCATCTAAGCTGTTTGGAAACTTATGACGAATTATATTATTATAGGAATACTTATTATATTACTACGAGTACACTGCATCCATGTGAAGACGG
This sequence comes from Antheraea assamensis, assembly GCA_035772565.1. Classification (NCBI taxonomy): domain Eukaryota; kingdom Metazoa; phylum Arthropoda; class Insecta; order Lepidoptera; family Saturniidae; genus Antheraea; species Antheraea assamensis. The sequence goes on from JAQQSE010000107.1 coordinate 1,523,469, forward strand.
AGCGCATCGCTGATTTTTTTTTTTCTTGGCTACTAGTCTTCTATATTATTACTGCCATTGTTCAGTAGGTAATAATGTTCTAAGACAAAGGTGGCTTCCTTGTTACAACTTTGCAGGGAGTTTCTGTGACATCTCAGCATTCATGCTCCGTTGTATTACTTTCCGATCCATTTCAGTCGTGCACAATAACCGAACTATATTACAGTGAAATGCCATCAATATTACAAAATATAGAGTAGTTACCTAATACTTAGATTATGAATAAAATATAAAACCCACTACATGACAGGCTAAGATCCCGCCAAATTTTTTTTTTTTTGAACTGACTACACTGTTGGCCTGGCAAGGCCTCTATAGTTTCACAGGACTTCGCGTGAGTTCCCGCCAAAATCCTCGCATCACTGTTCGTATATAACACAAAGTTATGTATATTGAATACCTAGATTTTGTGCGACTTCGCCCTTCGACCTTATTTGGCAGGTAACATAAGTTTTTTTTCTTTTTTTTATATTATAAGGGGCAAACGAACAGGTGGGTCACCTGATGGTAAGTGATCACCACCGTCCATAGACACTAGCAACACCAGGGGAGTCGCAAGTGCGTTGCCGGCCTTTTAAATATGTGGGCCTACGGCGCTCTCACTGACCGAACGAAACGCAACAGTACAAGCACTGTTACTTCACGTCGGTTTTCTGTGAGACTACTTCTGTGGTACTACCCCAGGCGAGTCGACCCATTCACGCTGAAGCCAGTAATAGCTTCAGCGTAGCTCTACCACCTACAAAGTCCATCTGGCTAGCTACCACCATCAAGTTGAAAAACGTGTGTTCCGGCAGCTGCACTTGAGAGCCAGTCTTCCTCTAGACTTAGCCTGACTACCATATTAGGCCACATCATCATTTAACATCGGATGAGATTGCGGTCAGACGTTAAAGCCTATAAGAATAAAAAATACGATCTCCAAGGAAATGAGATACGCCTGTAAGCTGATATATTTTTTATGTAAACTGTTAATTACCCATAAGTAATAGACTGGGCGAGCTTATCTTGTACCGAGATAAACTCTTGAACTGCGATACAACGCTTTTACTAAATAGCAGTCACGTTCATTCAGTTGCATCATTAATGGAATCACTGTGAGTGTCTTCATGTCTGTCTGAGATGTATAAAATTTTTACGCAGAACGATAGCTTGATTTCTTTTGGGAAAATGAATCAACTGAAGGGAAAGACTGACTTTTGAAGCGATGATGGGTTTATTGATGGCTCGAACACCAACGTAGGTTCGGATTTTTGCAACTGAGTCAAAGCTTTTGGCGAAGGAAAACGTCGTGATGAAACTATATTATGGTGGCTTTTTCTAAGTCTAGTTAGCTACCACACTCGAGTTGAAAATTTCTTACTAAAAGTACTTTTTTTGGTGTGTTCCGGAAGCTGCACTTGAGAGCCAGTCTTTCTAGGTTTAGCGTGTTTACAATCTTAGACCATGTTGTCATTTTAATATCAGATGAGATTGGGGTAAAATGCCAAAACGTATAAAGTATGTAAAAAAACGAAGTCTGTCATAGAGACCTTTATTATTTATTTAAAACTTATAACTAGACTATTGGTATATACATATATATATCTGTGGTAATCAAACGACGGTCTTTTCAATTCTTACATTTGGAAGTAATTTTTTTAATTTATAAATCACTAGATGGCGCTGTTACGTAATTTTGTATTCTTTGATTATTTTTCTCGAGTAGTAACATTTTGACAACTAGTCATCAAACTGTTTCTAGTTTCTTTTATAAAAAAAGGAGTGTATTATTTTCAATACAAATATAAATAAACTTTTGCTCACATTAATGCAGATTTGATCTGTTCCTTTGGCAACATTACCTTTTTTTGGATGAAATGTAACCCTATGCCCTTTTCGGAACTTAAATAACGGGTATGCAAAAAATGATGGTAACCGGTTCTATATTTAAAGCAAGGAAGCGTAAAAAACAAACTCACTTTGACATTTGTAATATTAGGTAACCTTATTTTATTACTAACATTTTCTTATTCTATGGAAATATTTTTTTTTTATATGTGTGTATATACGTGAGTACACACCTATACAAACATATTGTGAGGCGATATATATAGTTCATACACGGCTGTAACTAAAGCAAGAAGTGTTGGAAAAAAGTCGTATTACACATTTTTCGGTTTCAATTCCATCCCCTCATCAGATTCCAATAACTAAGAAACACAAAAATGGTCGTGAAAAGCAATATTTTTTGAAATATTTATATACAGACATATAAAAATCGAATCTAACCTAACAAGATGACTCGGTCTCTATCTATCCACAGAAGAAACTTACCTATTACAATCAGCGCTGCCCCAGAGAGACAACTGTTCCTGTCCGTCGACTCTCTCCAGTATGTTCATCTTAGATTTATCATTAACACCAGTATTTATAGTGAACTGTTCGGTTAATGTACCATTTTTCTGTAAACAAACATACGTTATAAGTTTCTGTCAATATATATTGATGCTTAATTAATTATTATTCGTCCGCTAAAATCTAATAATGTTCGCATCACTTTATCACTTTAAAAATAACTCAAAATTATGGTTTCCAAGTTCCTTTGACGTGTGTAAAAACCAGTGGGCCCAGCTTATCGTACTGCGTCTATCGTCATACAGTAGGATAATTAATATGTAAGAAATTCGTGGGTCTAGATAAAACGCAAATTATTAGATAAATGAAATAGGAATAGTAATGTTATTTTCTTTAGAAAAAAATATGCGTTGACAAACTGAGGAGAAAAATGTACTGAACTCTTTTGAAATATACAATTTACTGACACAAAAGCATTTTAATTTTATTTTATTTCAATTTTATTCAATCTTTTCACATTAAATTATCCTCCGTAAACCGACTTTACAGACCACCCATTTATTTTTCTTAAATAAATAAATCAAAAAATAAATCAACGTAGACTTATGGTCAGGCTGCCGTGACCACTTATCATCAAACAAGCGTTTGTCCCAAAAGTAGTTTAAAAAAACACACACACAAATAATTTCCCTCGAGGGATTGGAATCTACAAACTTCAGTGTACAGCGGACAAACCATTGCGCGTTTCGAACAATTAATTATGCAGTCACAATTAGCAAAAATTTCTGAGGTTTTTGTTTAGGTCATATGTGCTTACTCTTAGACCTATCCTTCGGGAACAGAACATTCTTTCTGTATTCCTGAAAACGTGACAAATTTCAATACGATCGGTTGAGTTGTTAACGTCTGAAAGCGTAACAAACATACTCATACTCGAATTTATAATATTTGAATACTCACGCTGGCTAATAACCCGAAGTTTTCAAATTTCCACTGTCCTAAGAAGCTGAGGAATGGCTTTGCAGTACTGATGATGCTGTCATCGTATCCCCATAGGAACCTGAAATTGTATTTTTTATTATAGATTTGAGTTCTTATCATTCGCTAGCTGTCCACCCCGGCTTAACTCGCGTGTACTGAGGAAGACAATGAAATAAATTTTCTCTTTTATAGCACAGACATCATCATCTTCTTACCCTTATCCCATTTTAAGTAGAGTCAGCACAATATGTTTGTCATATTGTGAAGTATGGTTTGGCTTAATTTTTATGATAGGCCACGCGCTCCTCACATCAATCCTCCTTGGGATTATTTTGTAGTAGCACTATAAGTTCAACTTCCCAACTTTGTATGGATGCCAAATGTGGATATTTGACGCTTCGATAACAGGTGGTGAGGGTTGAAACGACACGTTAGTGTACAATGTATCTGTACATTGCACCTCCACATTTTATCTATAGCTTATCTTCCGTTTGATTTTTTTGGTTAATTATACAATATATGGAGAGAGTGTATCAACTTATAATAAAGTAATTAATCAGCTAAGTTTGGATATAATTTCTAAAATAAACTCCACATGTCATAACGGCGCTAATTAACTTCTACTTGGACGACGTTACAAATTAAATTGTTAGAACAATATTAATTTGATAATAGAAAAACACGGTGATCGATTTCAAGTTAATTCTTAAAGTGGAAATTACTGGTAATCCTCACATGTTATATTTAAGGTGGGGCGTTGTGATGTGTTTACAGTCACCTCACTTTAATTAGTTTTATAGATAAGTGCCGCCGTCTATAGAAAGAGGTGAGCATCTACCGTTTTTAAAACGACTTTAAAAAACGGAGGCTTTTCGATTCGGTTGTATTTAATAAAATGTTTGTTACCCCAGAACTTCGTAGTTTAAAAACCGATTTAAAAAAAAATATATTGGAAAGGGCACATTTCTATTTATTTTAATGTCATTAGCATTTGATTTCAAAGATAAACTAGGAACCTTTCAAATGTTTAGTGAATGAGATATTGACAGATCTAAGATAATTCAATACTAGGTAATCTAACCATATTCAAAGAGGTCGAACACTTTACGGCATTTCTTTATTTATATACTGACAGCTCAATAATGCCCTAAGGCATTTTCTTTCAGCTAACTGGCAATATTGCAGAGAAAAAGACAGTTGTTGTAAAATATAGATCATATAAATGAGCTTAAGCTTCAAATACATCATAACAGCAAAATAAATGTATTTTTTTTTTATTTATTTATTTATAACAACAGTAATTTACATTAAAATTTTCAGGTATGCGATACAATACAGTATTTATATTAATTAATTATATAACAATTATATAACAAACAATAAATATCGGTGTAGGTTTCATTCTTAAGCTGGTGATTAAAAATAAAATAAAACTTTTTACAAAAAATAAAACCGACTTTAATATTAAGAGATACTAACTGAAACAAGACGACACCAATAACTAAAAAATAACTAAACTATTACATTAATCAAATTAAATAAAAAAAATATTAGTATATGCGCTACCTAATAATATATTGAAGTATTATATCCTTTCCAATTAAAAATGAATAATCGAAATCGGTTCGCGTGATAATGAGTTATATTCGTCCATTTGGCGCGTACATACTTAATGCATATTTGACACTTATACAGCTTTTCTCATGGATGCCAGATGTCGGAACTGAAACTGTCAGAAGCACCAGCTTTCAAATAAAAAAAAGAATCATCAAAATCGGTTCACTCAGTCGAAAGTTCTGACGTAACACGCATAAAAAAAACACAGTCTAATTGAGAACCTCCTTCTTTTTTAAAGACCAGTTAGGACGTCTTATTTATCTGAATATATATACGTACCTATGAACGGGTAATTTCACGAACGCGTCCGGATGGTTAGCCCAGTTTAAAGCCGAGTTCAGTGAGAGTTGACCCAAACTGTTCAGGCGTAGGCTGACAACCTTCGACACGACGCCCTGTTGGTCAAATTATCATTAAATTTACATGCATATTATAATATCAATTCAAGTCATGATGACTTGGTTAGAGTCTACGGACACAGCCTCGACTGACCTAAGTTCGAATCGTTGCGAATGAATCGTACTTTTCGGTAAAGGAAAATTCCCAGCAGGCTATAGTATGGTAAATATAAAAGAACAACTGACTAATTTATGCTACTCCCATACCCGCGTGACGAAGCTTCGGCTACTTATCGTATTAAAAGTTAAGCTAAAAATTGATTCCAATAAAGGCTTCGGAGAACATTCGCATACCCTTGTCATCCCCACAATAACTCGAAATTATCGGTTCTATAAGTTTCTTTGATGTGTGTAAAAACCGCGGACTGAGTTATCGTGCTGCGTCGAACGTCACGCGACCCGATAGTTCGTTCCCACGCTTGCATTTATTGAGACCGTAGACAAACTAAACTTCGCGGCGATACACGCACGTATCGGAGTAGCGGAACCGACGTATCAAACTACCGAGGCTGTGAAAATTTGCATGCATATTTCTTTTTGCACAGTGAAAAAATGAATGACATTTTGTATGAAAATCCGTCTTTTTTAATTTAGATCTATAAAAGTTGCTATTTATGCTATCCAGTTAGAAAGCAATAAAAATATGAGTCATAGTTATCTTACATTAAATAAATATCTTATAATTATCGCTCTTTATAATGATTATTGTATAGTATGTTAACTACAAATAATTTTAAGTGACTATGTGGTTCACACACACACACACACACACATATACACAGACAGATGCCAGAACATATGTCTACGTGCCTAAATCCCACCATTGTGCTGTGGTTTCATCTCGCTAATTACTTGCAAGGAAATTCAGGTTAGTTTGTCGGTTTGTTTCGGTAAACATAACAGTCAATGACCGCTTAAAGCCTAATAATGTAATATCCGTATTATTAAATCAGTAGTTGTGTCGGTATATGTAATTATTTTTGCAATAGTTTATGATAGACTAGTCGATTCCTGCGTTTTCATCTGAGTTGTTTATTATCTTAACAACATATTTTATGTACAGAGGAGAAACATTAGTGCCACACCGCTTGATCTACTTCTCCACGGCAAGAAAACGCGCATAAAACTCATAGTTTCTTAACAGTCTAATAATTTTATATTAAATCAAGATATCGTGAAAATCTTTTTGACGTGATAACGTCTTATAAATCAATTAACGCCGGCTGCACGCACGAAAAAGTATGATTCATTGTCACGTTCCGCTTGAGCCAGGCGTACAACCGAGAGTGTGGAACAAGCCGTAGAGAGGCGCGATCGGCCTAAGCGTTCGGCTTGTTACGCATCAAATTCTTTTTCACTCCAATCCGTAATTCAGTGATAATAATTCAATTCAATTCATAAAAGTATGCAATTTTTCATCAAAATTTTCTTAAGATTTTTAATCATGTAAAATTATCGTTCATAAACAACTTTACAGTCAGACAACTTTTTTTAGATAAAATGATATAGTGTTTAAGAATTAAAATAGTGGCCATCGTAAGAACTGCCGACAGAAGTAAAAACTCAAAGCAATGGCAAAACTGTGCTCATTTTATAATCTTTACGTCAATCATAGGCCGAATAATTTAAATTTGAAAATTGAAATTAATAACATTTGTCTGGTTTTCACGTCCATTGGAACTAAATAGAATACCAAAATATCAATCTTACACGTGTACAGGCCGCTATACTATGCGTGGCTAGTCTAACGCAAACGCAATACGAGTACGTTACGAGCATATCGAGTTCATCTGTGATGCGAATCCACAACTTTTTCTACTACAAAGATAGCTCAAGGCTGCTACAAAAAGTTCTCACTTCAGAAAAATGTTCAAAATCTATTGTTTTTAAATGATGCGCACATAATGACAGACCTCTACGATTTTATTTATATATATCAGGTATTAGATGGATACTATAAAGGCCGCTGATCAGGAAAATAATGTTAAAAAATGTCTCTCAGTCCATCGAGATTTTGTGACATTATATAATTCTTATGTTCTTATTATGTGTTAATTGTTATTGCCATTGCTTACAATGTCTAAATCGTATTATTAAAAATATCATTACTATGTCGTTAAATAAAGCAAATTTATAACAACTAATGATACACATGATAGTCTAAGAAACCTGCCAAACTGCGAAATTACGTAAATTTTGGTAAGGCGTATTACCAACATGAAAAAAGAAACCGACATTTCTTTTTCTTCATACATGGGAGATGCAAAGGCGAATTAGTTATACAGCCAACTGAAGGAAACCGTTTGTACGTTCAAATTCAATTCAAAAATGGTTAGACAGAGTGTTATGGAATTTTGCACACAAGTATGTCATTGCTCAAGTGATAGAATATTAGATTTGTCAAAAATATTTTAAGAAATAATTAACCAAAGCAAAAGCTTTATTTTTATTTTCAACGGATTTTATACATGCCAAGTACGACTATAAAATATCAGGAATAGTTTTAAAAATCATCAAATGAAGTAAAATAACCAATCCTAAATAATGATTATTTAAAAAAAACGCATGTGGAGTCTCGAGAAGATTCTAGTATCAGATGAGATTGTATTTAAAATGTAGGAGCTGCAGATCAATACTCAGTTTATGCAGTTATTTTAAAATACTTGATGTCACAAACTATTGTCAGTTATTCTGCTGTTGAGTAATTTGCTGTTCTGTATCGTATTACACTTTCATGCCATCATACGATAATGATATAAATATTCGGTATGCGTATTGTGACTTTTAGTGTAAGCTATATTTATTTCTCTTTCACATTCGTTGGTTATTGCATATTGCTTGATTCTTCATACGTTCGGGTAGCACCAGCCGTCCATTACCATTGTTTTTTTTAATTCAATAAATCATTATATATAACTTATGAATAATTTATTACATTACTATTATTTATACTATACTAGCTTTTGCTCACGGCTCCATTCTCATTTCATTTCATAAGAACAGGTTAATAACGTTTAACCACGATCTCACTTGATGTTAAATGACCATGTGGTCCAAGATGATAAGCACGCCAAACCCAGAGGGGGACTGGCTCTCAAGTGCAACTAGTGGAACTAATAGATGCGTGTCGAAAATTTTCAATATGAGATTTGAATTTAACCAGGCTGACTTACAAAAAGCTCTAGTTTTCACCGCAATATTTGTCTTAATCGATAGTCCCGTGTCATTGGGGCCATTTAAATATTACGTAAGCATTAATGCGGTGCAAGAGGGTCTTTGATTTGCTTATTATTGATGGCATAAGGGATGGAGGGGTCTTGATGTGTAGGTCTGACTACCATCGCTCTAGTAGTGAGCCACTACTATAAGTTAATTTCTCTATAGGCTTTAAATTCTTTGTTCCTACACTGGTTAACTGCGGCCTTTACATAAATGTTTTCGTAAGCCTGAGTGAGCGGTAAGATCATTGCTTACTTTTGCTGAGGAGGGGAAAAGAGCGGTCAGAAATTACAAAAATTCTGCTTGAGTAATACTTGAACGGCCCCATTCGCATGCATTTAAACCTAACGATTGAGTTATCATTGATAGCTGTGATAACGAATAACGGTCCAATAAATCACTTAGCGTATGTGTAAATCACCTAAGGATTCGAACTGACCAAGATACGTTTAAACATAAAACTATTGCACCAGGGTCGTTCGTAAACAAACACAGTCATCGAGAATTCTTAATAAAACCGTTTTATCTTATCAATGTTTTCATAGTCGTATTATTGGGTAAAACCGTACAGTATTGTGGACGGAAGATACTATGGTAAAATTCAGACGGGCACTACCTTATTTTTTAGTTTACGACGAGTTGGACTACCTTCTGTACAGAAATGATTCATTTTCCTCTTTCTTAAGTACATACAACACTTACAAATGCGGCTGAAAGATATTGTTTGTATTGTGGGTATTGATATTTCTGAGTTTTGGTCTCTTGAATTTGATGTTATTTGATTCGAGCAAAAGTAATGATAATTTTGGCGGCCTCATCCAAACAATTCCAAGGAGGTTCTATTTCAATTTCGTTAGCATTGGAAAGGTCCAATGCTAAAATCCCAAATACAAGGGTGTTTCAAATATACGCCAGGGGACTCTTTAACATAGAATAAGGAAAATATAGCGTTTGAGCTATTGGTAACCTTAAATTAATCTAAGACTAGATGGGTACCTAATTATAGTCAAAGATGTTGTGGTACATTTTTTAGAGTAGACTGTTTTACAATCGACTTTAATTTTTTGTTGATTCTTTTTAGTTTTCATAAATTGTTTTTCCTTTGATTTTTTCTTTTATTTTTTAATCTTAGAACATATCTGATTGCAGGCATTACTTTGCGGAAATCCATCATTAACAATCAGGGCGGACGTTACTTCGCACATACTTACTGCTACAGAAAATGTGACAGCGACTAAACAATTCTTAGTGGAAGTGCGAAGTCAGTAAGACGTGACAGCGACCAAACAATTCTTAGCGGAAGTGCGAAGTAACTTTCACAATACTTTTTTAGAACATATCGTCTATATCTATAAAAAGTATCATATTCTATTCTCTTTTTTTATGTCAAAATGATTACCGTCGTCTATAGACAACTGCGACAACAGTGATCTGTTGTGTTGTCGACTTTGAACATCGTGTTTCAATCCCTTTTTGAAGAGCCCTATGTCATAACACTGGAGGAACACCCTACCAAGTAACCCGTTCTATAACGCTAGCGTTTGCATAACGAAGCTTCTAGAGAAACTTACGTAATTATAGAACCTGTCCCCCACGAATAAGGAGTGTTAACTGTATTACATCTTAAATAATTAAGCCTCCATAGCATCGCATCTAAGGAACTTAATTCATCGCTTCAGAGCTTCCCACATTAATACTCACAAGTAAAGGCAGGTTTGGAACGAAGACCTGGTCGAAATGGGCACCGACTGTCTTCTCAGGAAGGTACCTGAAGTGACTTAGTTCCTGGAATGATAGCTTGTCGTCTTCGAATTCAACATTAACCCTGTCCAGTTGTTGTCTGTAACAAAAATTTTATGTACATTAAAAATGTCCATATGTGTATTTCTAAATCAAATTGACTTAATTCAAATAATTGTGTGGTTTTATGTAATCACGATGCAAGTGAAATGTTTTTTTGAACGTTAGGATTTAACTAAAAATTTGTTGAGGAAGGTTACAAGGTATCTAAAACCACGAGATGATTGTTAGAAGCGATGAAACAATAATCATACAAAATGTACGTCAGAAACAGGCACGTATACAGGGCGGGGGGAGGGGGGATAGTTGGAATTTATGCCCCCCGAAAACTGACTTTACATAAAATAAACGGGATGACAACCACTGTGTAGTACGAAGTAGGTATAGGTCACTCAATAAAGCAACTAAACGGTTTTCTTTGATTGATAAACGTTGTAATTTAAGTTATTAAAAATCGTAGTACAGTGATCAACAGCATTTTTTGACAAAGTTCAAATGGTTGTTTCAATGATTGTCTCTCCCCGAACCAAAAGTCTGGATACGTACCTGGTCAGAAAGTACGTTACGTGAGAAAGAAGCAATAGTGGCACGGTGCATGGTATCGGGAACCGACTGACAAAAACCGAGTACTACCGAGGAAGACCGAACTGTGGATGCTTATGTACGTACTCTATACGTAATATGAAGTTTATCTCTCTTGATAGTAATCTAAAATTTCTAAAATTTAACGCTACTGAAATCTGTTGACATAACTATAATCTAAGTTTTCACTAAAGGATTGTTCGACGGAAACGATGACGTATTTCGGAAGATTTAGAGAGTTGAAGCATCATCAATGATTTATCAAACGTTACGCGCTACTTTCACGTCAGATACGACGTAAGTACCGTTTCGAAATGACGGTAGTTCGGTCTAAAGTTCGTACGATAACGTCGTTGTTTACTATTTATTTTACATGATCAGTTCGTCGTAATATGTTTTGCGTTGATTATGATGGCCTGTGGACTTCCTTTCTAGGGGAATTACTATGCGTAGGAAATTGGGTTTCAATATACCGGTGACGGGCAAAGGTTAGAGGCGATCTGTAAATAGGTTGTCTAGGCTATAGTTTCACGATGTTAATTATATTTTGGCACCTAGGTGACGAAGTCTCGCTCAGTTGGTTAACAGATTAATCGGTTGTTTGCTATTGGACGTAAACCGAACGTATTCATATTTAGATAAAGTTATATAGCGCCATCTTCTACAATTTTGAAGGATTTTTTCGAGATGGCGGTGTATGATATAGAAATATTAGTTATAATTTTTTTTTCTTTATAAAATTGTGTTTCTTCAGGTCAAAGATCTATATAGTTAAACTTACAAAGTAAAACCTTATTTGAATACAAAATTTGATTGAAATCGTTAGAGCCGTTTACAAGATACCATAAATAAATAAAAAGTGCCAAATCAGACGAACTTTTTTTCTTATTATTCTATATCAAAATTACGAAATAAAAAATAGTGCCACTAAATCTTCATTTTTCAGTAAGGGTCGTGAAAATTCGAACTTTTCAAAAGTAGAAAAAAACTCCTTTAATTTAGTAATTTTGTTAAAAAAACTGAATTAAAATGATAACATTGGACAACGTTTAAAAAAAACTGATCACTTTCTGTGTATAACTACAAAATTATGAGTTTTTAATTTTTTTGATACACATTCTTTAGCAACAGAAGAGAACAGATATAAAAATTGAAATTGGAGTTTTGGCGGGATCTTGGAATGTCACAAAGTGAAATTTATATTTTATTCATAATCTTCTGTTATTTGACTATATATTTTGTAATAGTCGTTGCATTTTATGTAAAATAGTTTGGTTATTGTGCACAAGTGAAGTGAATGGGTTATTGGAGCACAAAGCATGGATTCTGACTTGCCATAAAAACTCACTGGAAAGTTCTAACAAGACGGCCGCCATCTTGTTAGCTCATTGAAATGATCGCAAGAAACTTATAATATCATTATCTACTCCACAATTGTAGTAATAATTTACTAGATTATTGGAAGCAAAAAATAAATTTAAACTAACTTAAATTTAACTATACTTTTGAAGATGGTTCTCGGCTACCTATTTTTTTCTGATTCGATTGACATGCAATTAATAAACGTAAGCTTATCAATTATGTTTATAGGTTGACATTAATAACACAATGATATACGTGATTTTACGTATCACGCGTGAGACTTGTGACGGTAGGTTTTTTTTTAATTATCAATAATGTCCACAGATACCGCATAATATTGTTTTCACCTCCATTATTATCTGTTGTTTAAAAAGTTTAATCAATTCTACATTCAACAATGTTAATTATCAGCATATTAAAATGTTATTGATTATACAATCTATATAAATGAAAAATAAATGCTGATTGTATGTACGCGTATCACGTTTGCACCATTTTCGCTAATTATTTTTTTATTGTGTTGGCAATTATCAGGACAAGGTTTGTATAAAAGAAAATGTTTAAAAAATCATACAGAAAAGTGTCAAATTGGGTTTAAAATATCGACAAAATTAACAGATTGAGGTTATTTTATTTAGTTGCCATTTTATTCTACTATGTTGTCGTATTCTCAAGAGAAGATTTGGTGTCATTTTTAGTACTCCCGTGCGAAAATGAATAATAGTCTGTATGCTGTCTTAGTTCTACCATGCTACGCATTGGACTTTCATATGGTTTTCGCTATTTAGACCAGTTGTTCTCGTACTTTTCTGGTCAAGAATAACATAGTAGAACCATGTGTGTTACAACTGCGGCCTGCATAGTTGTAGATTGGGTAGTTGGCACCACAGTCTTTTCATTTGTTTCGTATCTATTTCGAAGTAATCTATCATGAGTTTGTAGTTCTGACATATACATTTAGATGACGCTGTTATGCAATTTTAGATCCTCTGTTATTTTTCTCGATTAATAAAATTATGGCAACAAGATATATACAGCGTACTCTAATATAATAATAATTATTATTGTACAATTTCATTAAAATAAATATACAGCTTGTTCTAAAGGTTAAATTATATTGTTTAAATATTATTTTTTATTTTGAGTAAATATTAACTTATTTTATAATAAACACAGTTCATTTTAGATATAGATGAACGTATTTCCATGATAAACATAAACGATTTAAAGCTTGTACACAACTTACGCAGTACAAGCTCTATACATACGTAGATATAAATACGTCTATAGCTCGCGGTATTAGTTCTGACTTATAATGTTAGAGGCGCTGATTTGAAAAATCGAGTGATACCTATATGTATATAACGTACTCTGTGATTGACACCACCAATCAATTGGCGTATTTTTTATTTGTTCTCTAAATGCGATCGATAATTCAGGGATAATAAATAATTCGATTCAATTTATAAAAGTATGCAATTATTTTTCATCAATGTTTTCTTATGACGTTACCACGTAAAATTATCGTCCGTAAACCGACTTTACAGACAACCAATTTTTATTTTTATTTTACTTCATAGACAGTCGGCCTTTATCTCAAAAGTATATTGCAATATACTATTGATTTAATATAAAGTTATAGTTATAAGAAGCTACGACTTTTATAAGGACTACGTGTTCGGCGTTGCGTGTTTTCTTGCCACGGAGAAGTGGATCAAGCGGTGTGTTATTTATGTATTTTTCTCTGAACATAAAACATATTGTTACCATAGTAAACGACGTCACGCATATCAGCTAATTATACCATAATTATTGTTCCAAACTGTCGTCAATTATTCTGCTGTTGGGTAATTTGCTGTATCTTAATGCGATTTGGTCCAAAGGAGATCATTACATAAGGTTGACGGCCAGACGTAGTTTTATAAAACTTTTGGTTCATAATATAAAGAAAGAAAATATGTTATACTAATCATGCTCTAGCAGGATAAGAGCAGGAAGTAATGGAACAATTTATAAATTTAGACATCTGTGTTAACATCTACAAACATTGATATAAATATTTTTTTTTGTATATCAATTATGAAGCAAAAAAACAATTCGTTACAATATGTTCACGCCAATGGGTAAAGCTGGTCCAATTTTATTTATGATTTTAACCTTTTATAATATAAAAGAAATTATCTTTGCGATAAATGATATCGGAAGCAATATTCTAATTCCAACTTGTGCTATATTGTACCAGAAGTTTTATAGCGCTCATAAAATAAATATATCTAGTTGCAATAAAGTCGGTCTGTTTTAATAATTGCATCGTTGAACAAGTGTTGCAAGCGATGATGGCCTAGCATATTCGGACACCGGATCGATGGACGTAGGTTCGAATCCTTGAGACTAACTCGAAGTTTTCAGTGAAGGAAAAGATTCTGATCCATATCCAAATCCATAACATGATGGCAGGGTTTATTATAAGCTCGTCTGGTTAGCTACGACCCTCAAGTTGAAAATCTGTCGCCAAGCACCTGTTAGTGTGTTCTGGCAGCTGCACCTGAGAGCCAGTCTCCCTCTAAGTTTAGCGTGACTACGATATTAGACCACATCATCATTTAACATCAGATGACATTGTGGTCAAACGCTAACCAATATAGTATAAAAAAAAAGTGGCAAAACCTTGCTTTAGGAATTGTACCATAACTTAAGAAATGACTTTTTGGCGGGATCTTAGTCTGTCATCTAGTGACTTTTATATTTTATTCATAATCTTGTGTTATTAGACTCTCTATTTTTGTAATATTGTTGGCGGTTTTACGTAAAATAGTTCGGTTATTGTGCACAAGTGAAATGTATGGGAAATAATGCCACGGAGCATGGATTCTGACTTGCCACAACAACTCCCTAGAAAGTTCTAACAGGACGGCCACTAATTTGTTAGAACATTGAAATTATTACAAGACACTTTCAATATTTATTACCTACTCGACAATGGCAGTAATAATCTAGAAGACTGGTTGTCAAATAAATAAATAAAAAAAAACCTTCAAAAATGTCAACATGACAGCTGTCAATTGTCCGAAACACATCAAGCTAATTTATGTCCTTCCTTTGCTGTGATATACTAGCTGCCTGTTCCGGCTTTGCACAGGTGTTCTAATAAAGAAAACCAGATCACACTTTGCCATCTACAGTATTGTCAATTGTGTAATAACATAAAATGGCTACTAAACATTTCTTCTTCGATCTTATAATTTCTGGAGACCTCCTTACTGTCTTTTTTCTCATTCATTCACTTTTATTTAGCAATATTTATTTTTAATATTCATATTTATACGATACTAACGTCACTCAATTGTTGTGCCTTCCCGGAACCTCTCCACTAACACTTAAACTTTATGGTATGGTATTAAAGTTCAAATTGACTTTTAAGTATTATTACGAACCGTTTGTATGGGAGTATAGAAGAGTGTTGTTATTAGATTTTTTCAGGATTTTTTTTAAATTTTTCTCTCTGTAAGAACCATCCTCGTACTACAAGGTATACTCTAAAAAAAGAATTAGCGAAATCGGTTGACCTGCTCTCGAGATTTGCGCTTAGCAAGACATTCAGCGATTCATTTTTATATTACAGAAGATTATTTAATCCGAATCTTTCACTTCTCCGTGCAATTTTCCAAATATTTCCTTTCATACAAACTTTGTGCTGATTACTAACTACAAACACGATAAAAAAAAGAAATACTATACGAAAAGGTTCTGTAGTGATGCTCTTACACACATTTCGCGATTAATATTGAAATGTTAGATTTACATAGACGATGATAGATTGATGTATTGTATATTTTGTTTCAAAGACTCCTTTGGTATTGATGAGGTTTGTGGTTCCCACGAGATATCGTATAAGGTTACCATGGTAACGAACTTGTTACACAAAATATGAATTGTGAAGTGGAATAAAAGCATTAAGCTCCTGTAATAAATTTTCGAGTGTTTTAATTGTAATTACAAAATGCATCGTCGATAGATTGCTGTCGAGTCGTACGTTAGTTGATTGTGAAATTTTAGAACAGACAAACAGAACTGCCGTCTCGAGTTAATATACAATGATACTTACGAATAAACATATGGACCGACTTCTTGTACGTGTAGTTTTTGCTCGGCCCCACTTCTGACCGCCTGCCAATTGGTATAGTTAAATAAGTAGACCTTCATCACAGGATGGACAGACGGATGTTGCCATAACGAGAATGCGAGAGAATTGTTACGGATCACCATGTTCTGAGAAAAAAATACACCATTCGAAAAACACATTTCAACCATTGAATACAATATAATTAATTTCATGACACTATAAAGTATTTCTAATTCCATGAGAATTATATTTTCTACTAGCTGTAGATTTTGTTCCCTTGAAACTTTTCTTCAATGTGAATGTACACGTTAGGGTGCGCGTGGTACTAGACACTGTTTCATTGGTTTATTATATTCCCGCGGAATCGTTATTTTATTCTAAAATAAAAAACACAGGTTAATCTTTATAAAATTAGCTATTTGTCAGTGAAAGGCCCGTTAAAATCGGTCCAACCGTTTCGGAGATTAGCCGGAACAAGCAAGCAGACAGACAAAAATTTTGCAAAATTATTTTTTTTGTTACAAGTACCGTACGTATTTACTTTAATATCCATTTAATAAAAAGCTGTTATATTACATTAAAACAGACACTATAATTTTAGTTATATAGATTATCTGTACGTTCACCAATAATTCTGATATGAAAAAATAATTTTATCAATAAACCTAGAGGGACTGGCTCTCATGTGCAGCTGCCGGAAAACCTTGGCGACAGATTTTCGATTTTCTTGACGTTAGTAGAGAGCCAGGCGGGCTTAGGATAAATCCTACTACAATGCTATGGTTTCATCACGACGCTTTCCTTCACCGAAATCTCCGGCTCATTCGCAAAGATTCTAACCTACTTCGATCGACACGGTGTGCGACCACGCTACCAACTGAGTGATCAGCGCTTCATAAACACTGGCTGAACTCGGAAGGAGACACTAAAAAATAGTCACTGTGACTAGTTTATCGATACGTAGTGGTAATAATCCATTCAGGTACAGTTACCGTACCACCCCACTTGATTATTGTTTACTATCCCAAAAGTATGGTCGCCATCCATTACCATGTTAGATTGGCATGTGTCACGCAAAGCTGCCATAAATTACACGTGGTGTTCGTTTATTGGATCTCATATAAACAGGTTCTATTATATTTCGAATTGGGTAAAATATTTTATACTTACTGATAATATTGCATCGTTTATTGTGTTCGTGAAACAGAAGAATATAGTGCCGATGAGGCTTAAAGCGAAGGTGGCAGACAGGAGAACTAATACTGAAACAATGAGAAATAAATATGAGTCTATTTTGAATTACTATTACGTCATATATTGTATATTTACTCATTTAAACTGCTGATAGTATCGGCGGACAATTAATGAAAACATGGTAAATAACCTGACCCTTTGAGTTTTTGGCGGGATCTTAGTCTGTCATGTAGTGGTTTATATATTTGTTCATAATCTTGTGTTATTAGATTCTATACTTTGTAATATTGGTGGTGTTTTACGTAATATAGTTCGGTTATTATGCACAAATGAAGTGGATGGGAAATAATACCACGGAGCATCATGCATTCTGAGATGCCACCAAAACTCCATGGAAAGTTCTAACAAGGAAACCACCATCTTGTTAGAACGTTATAATTATCACAAAACACTTGGAAAAATCTTGTTACTTGACGATGGCAAGTGCACAAACCGTGACGGAGCCAAAAAAAATAAAGACGAAGAACCTGAACCTGAGAAATTTTCTTGTAGCACCACCGTATGTGGGAGAATATAGAATTTCACGAAGTTTGAGTTTTCGACGGTTGGCGGGGTGGTTATACGCATACATTCCTTGAGAAAGAGGCCTATGAGCTTGCATTGTGTCTGTTACAGGCTGATGTAATAACCCATTCACCGCTGCCTGGCGGAGAGTGGGTATTTTAAGTAACATTTCTCCATTTAAATTAAGACCTTTTCGAGTTATACAATGTCTACCACTTGATCACACGACACCGGCTTTTCTCTGCTATTTATAAATATATAATACTAGCAGTCCCGGGGGACGTTGTCCTGTCCTGATAATAGAAAAATATATACTTATATGCATGAAACGCTTAAGGCGGCTTGACTTTTTCCGATTCTTTCAATAATTATCATTATATTTCAACTAATTCACAAAAAAACCTTGATAAATTATACACCTAAACCTTCCCCGTTGATTACTCTATTAATCTATTGGTGAAGACCGCATTACAATCCGTTCAGTAGTTTTTATGTTTATCGCGAACATCCAGACAGATAGACAGACGCGGCGGACGACTTTGTTTTATAATATGTATCGATGTATTTATTATTTAAAGGAAACTCTCGAAAACAGTGAAAACTGAACTAAAAACCCGCAGCCTAGTTTAGAAAAACTAAGGAAACACACAGACAGATGCGGATAGGGACTTTAACATTACCTATATATCTGTATAATGAAAATGCAATTGGTTTGATTAGTCCGGCGGGGCGTTGAAGGCACGTCAGGCCAATAGCGTCAGAGTTTTCGAAAAAAGATAAGGTTCTTCTGAGGCTCAATTACGTTAAGACTACTTTGGTGTGACGAAAAGTGGTGGGGGTAAACACTGTGTTGTGTAGAGGGTTGAAAACACCGGTTCTCGTCCGATCACCGAAAGTAAGCAACGTCGGGCGCGGTCAGTACTTGGTTGGGTGACCGCCTGATACCGCGTGACGTTGGTGTTTAGTTTCCCTTTAATACATAAGTTTCATTTCTATCGTGTGTCCTTACGGCATACCCTATTTTTTAAACGCACGACGAAGCGGACGAGTATCGACTAGTAAATTAATAAAATTGGTTAAAAGTAACCTTATTTATGGCGGATTTTCGGGCAGTTATGATAAATTACACGCCCTCAGACTAATGAGTTTTAACGCTGTTATATGCCGAACAAACCGAAGGTCTATTTTTAGAGTTAAAGACGATACCGCTCTATTATATTCGTAAATTGGTTAGACACGAGGTTATCATAAACTTAGATAACCTTATCATTAACCCTTGTTATAATTATTGTGTTATACATATCTATTATATGTACTGCGTTTGATTTTTGAAGCGAAACTTCTTATGGAAGGGCTCGAAATTCTGATCGGCGACCTTTTTGTATGAAACACGGTGACGTCTGGATATGACGCCCTCTCTGTGCATCCACCAAAACCGAATGTAATTATTTATAACTTATGTTTTAAAAATATGAGTTATAATATGTTAATGAAAAGATAAACCAGATCGAGTTTCTTGCCGGTTCTTCTCGATGACTGGGTTGTTTGTCCGAACCGGTGGTAACTTTGACGTTCATAAGCGCCTTCTCAGGGCCTAAACTGAATAAAGTATTTTTGATTTTGATTTTGACGAAGAGTAGTGGGGTAAAACACTGTAGAGCAGTGTGTTGTGTTGTAAAACACCGGTTCTCGTCCGATCAGTGAATTTAAGTAATGTCGGGCACGATCAGCACTGTGAACACCGCATCACATTCGCTTTTTGTTGTATATCATTAATTAAATTTTTTCCCTATAATACAAAAGTTTCACTTCTGTCGTGTCTTTACGACTATGACCTATTTTAGAAAAATATGGGATAAAAATGAATATAAAACCTGAATTTAATAATACATTAGCGTTTTTTTTTTCTAATTCATCTCCATATAGTTCAACCATCATGTCGGAATATGTCGATATAGCCAATCCTTTTTTTTATGTGGGAAGAAATCCTACATTGGACACTCACAGCCATGGGGAGCTATGGCGTGTCAGACTCTTACTGACAAAAAAAACCAGCGAGATACCGTCTGCCGCGCTATGGAGTGACACGGGATCGAACAAGGAAGCACCGTGCCACCGTGGCGACGACAGCCCGGTCAAGCTGATTACCCATCTACCGAACCAATGTGCAATTGAAGGTCAGGTAAAAGATGTAAGATTTATTGACCGGTACACGACTTTTTGAAGTATTAACGACTAGCTTCTGCATTACTTTTATCTATATAATATCAATTGAGTGCCTTAAGCGCGCGCTCCCCTTAGTAGTCCGGTGAAACTGTACAGGCCTTGCCAGATCAACAATGTAGTCAGTTCGAAAAAAAAAGCAGTACTTTTACAGTACCCACAGTACAGTACTTTTGCTGGACAAAAGGTACCCACCCTATCTATGTCCTTTTTTATACCCCTAACAACGTACAAAATTGAACGATGACCGGATGAGTTGTCAAGGCGTGACATACAAACAAACTAAATCATTAGTTAGAATTAGGATTAGTTATGATAACGCTGTTACATATCATTATGATATTTCATATAAGCTAAGCAGTAATTGTAAAATTTAAAATAAGCAACTTAAATACATTAATTCTGTCACATGACATATTCTATATTATCTTTTCACAACAGTTTGGTAAAGTGGGAAGCGAGATACGAGTAAACATGCAGAAGGAAGAATACGTCGTTGTGCACTGTAGTAAACAACTCTGAACATGTCTAGTCTAAACAGAAGTGTTTACGCGCTTACTGATCTATATTTTAAAGGTTTCATTATCGATATTTAGTAATAGCAAATAATAATACCCAGTATATTCTGAATGAGTACTAAGTCGATACAAATTCTGGCGTTTTAGGGTGCATCTATTATGTACGTGTATATTATTTATCTTATTGGTGAATCAGATTGTGACGTTGTACAGTTTGAATCCACGATGACAACAAAATATAATATAAAAATAATGTATTTATTAAAATTAGGCCCAATAAAAGGCGCTTATAAACGTCATAACGGTAAATACCCCAGTCATCGAGAAGAACCGGCGAGAAACTCGATCGGGTTTATCTTTTTAACATATATAGATGTATATTTAAAATACATTTCACGTTACAATCGTTTTAGTGGATGCACAGAGAGGAGTCAATTCCGGACATTATCACCATCGTTCACATATTGATCCACTTTATAATAGCCCTTTGATACCAAAACCCGCTTGACATGGCGCTTATACTTACAGTCCTGCAAATCGGTAATGTATTTTGGGACTTTGTTATAAAACCTAACACTATTAAAGGTGGTTGGTAGAGCTACGCTGAAGCTATTACTGGCTTCAGCATGAATGGGTCGGCTCGCCCGGGGTAGTACCACCCTCTCACTGAAAACCGACGTGAAGTAACAGAGATTGTACTGTTGCGTTTCGTTCGGTCAGTGAGAGAGCCGGAGGCCTACATATTTAAAAGGCCGGCAACGCACTTGCGACTCCCCTGGTGTTGCTAGTGTCTATGGACGGCCGGTGATCACTTACCATCAGGTGACACACCTGTTCGTTTGCCTCCTATAATATAAAAAAAAAACCTAAAAAACTGTTACTGGTTTTACTGAGTTGGAAACATGGGACGGCCTAAAGTCAATAAATTCAGTGAAGTCAAGTTATATATAATTGTTTAAGCACCCGATGTTTTTTTTTAATAGATAATACAACATCGTATGATCTTGTTTACATTATATGTCGAAATATGAAAACATTACGAGGTCGCTGATATGATTTTTTTTTATCAAAACATAATATTCATATGAATTTTCTTGTATGTTCTTGAGGATTTTTTTTATTATTCACATATAATATAAACATCTGATACCTATTATCTATCTATAAATAAATGTGTGGTTGTATGAAACCACGATGCAAGTGAAACTTTTTTTCGGATCGTAGGTGTTTAACTGAATGTTTTCGGAAAATCATTCGATTTTTTTTTTGTTAAAATCGCGTTTTTCAATCTGAATATTAGAGTACGGAATACATAATAAATACTATTATTCAGACGATACAATTTGAGGCGATGTAAAAAAAGTATACTTTAAAAATTAGTGAACGAGTGTATCACCCATTCCCATCGCTTCAGAAAGGCTGCACCTATTGACTAATTTTTGGGTTGCGTATACAATTGCTATCATAAGGTTTGTATGAACAAAAATGTTTGAAAAATCATAAGTAAAAGGGAAAATTTTGGATGTAGTTGGGTGAATCTGTTGAGGTCCTAGGGTAAACAGAGTAGGTCAGTCCGAGAAAAAAAAAAACTAAAAATTTGGGTTAAACAAAAGTACGTGAATAAGTGAGATAGAGAACAACCGAGAGATCTTCAAAATATTGACGTTTACAGTTTCAGTTACCATTTTATTGGCTTACATGCATAGTCATACTATAAAGGTACGAATTAGTCTCCTTTTCTCCGTAGCACTCCCGGTAATTAGTATTTCATAAATGTGAGAGTACAGTTCTATGAACCAATCAGACATAAACCCACAAACGGATGGACGGATCCCAATGAAAAGTAGAGAAGTATTTTTTTTTTTTAGTGAAAACTTCTTTAGCGGCTTTGCACACTTTCTTTAGGATGGACACATGGATTTCTTCAGGACATGTGGCTTATGATAATAATGATAATAATTTTTCGCAGAAATAAACTTTTTAATGTAAAATATTTGTAATAGTTCTGTAGTGTAATTTTTTATATCATACAAATTGTCATGTTTGTGTACGATAGCGCAATAAATGAATATTGTATTTTACCACGTAAAATCAGAACTTTTTTACTGATAAATAAAGCAATTCGTGCGAAATTATTCCCTAACCATTCCAAGATATTCAAAAACGCACAACGTTAATGTTCAAGTTTTCACTTCTGCCGGCACTCCCAGAGTGCAACCCGTTATTTTTTTACCGAAGCGCACGGCATAGTGACTGCTCTATCTATGCTTGATGTTAAGCACAGTACAATAGAGAAATAACGGCGACCACCGAGAGACTCTTAGTGCATCGCCAGTCGCCGCTGTCATGTCGGCTTGCGCAAATGACTTTTCACGTTATGCTTGAAGGGCCCCATGTCGTAAGAAAAAGAGAACACACTCACCGGGAGATTGTTCCACAGCTTCACGGTATGGCAAAAATAAGGGCGTTTCGAAATTTTTAGGCCGTGCCCAGACAGAATTTACCGTAAAACTGTGGCTCCGCAGACTAGTGCGCATCGGTTCGGTTATGCAAATGAGAGGAAGGGATTAAATTGAGTAGCTTTTCAGAACACTCGCCTGTGATACAGACGGTAGAACACGCTCGGTGAAGCAATCTCCCAGTGCAATTTAAACTGTTTTATAAACTCTGTAATATCTGTATCGTTAACGATGCGGATAGCTGGTCTCTGCAACCTGTCCAGGGCATCCAGAAGGTGGTATTTTGCGGAACCGTCCCAGAGGTGCTAACAGCATTCCACAGCATGGCCGAACTTGTGCCTTATAGTGTAGTCCAGTTTGTAGTGGATTGTGTGGTTACAGGACACTTTTTTATATACTTTTATCTCCTAGTGTGAATATCGAGCATCTACTAGTGTGTTACGTATATATTTTTCTTGTTATATTTGCCCTTCTATCAAGTTTGAACGTTTCGAGCGAATTCTATAGAAATTTTACATGGAAGTCGAACATGGCATGTAACACTTTCAATTTACTCCAAATAAAACGGACGTTAATGTATTATATATGACAATATGTTATTAAATGTTTGTCGATTGTGTCGAATGTTGTTCGATTGAATGCAATCGAGATTTGGTATGGAAATCGTGGAATAGGACTTATTAACTCGTAATGAAGCGAATGAGTATAGCGTAAAGGTTTAACCTTCAATCACGCTTAAACATCCGAACGGATTATATCGACATTTGACACGGAACTGAACTATATCATGGAATAGGACATATAAAACTTTTAATTTACTTTCAATTTATTGAATAAATAATAGTTAGCATATTATATACATTGAAATAATTTCTATCGAAATTTGTCAGGAAATTGGATTATATAATGGAATAGGAAATATAATTTTTTTAATTTCATCCCAATGAAGCGAATAAACAACAGTTAGTATGCGATATATATAAAAGTATGTTATTTAAATGTCCATCCTTCAATCACGCTTAAACATCTGAACGGATTCTATCGAAGTTTGACATAGAATAGCATTATATCATGAAATAGAACATATAAAACTTTTAATTTACACCCAATTATGTGAATAAATAATAGTTAGTATACGATATACATTAAAGTATGTTATTCAAATGTCCATCCTTCAATCACGCTTAAACATTTGAACGGGTTCTATCGAAGTTTGACATGGAATTGGATTATATCATGAAATAGAACATATAAAAACTTTTAATTTACTCCCAATTATGTGAATAAATAATAGTTAGTATACGATATATATTAAAGTATGTTATTTAAATGTCCATCCTTCAATCACGCTGAAACATCTGAACGGATTCTATCGAAATTTGACATGGAATTGGATTATACGTCTATCATAGAATAGGACATATAAAACTTCTAATTTACTCCCAATGAAGCGAATGAGCAATAGTTGATATATATTGAAGTATATGATTTAAATATTTGTCCTCCAATCACGCTGAAACATTTTGACGAATCCTAGTGAAGTTTGGCTTGGATGTCGATTGTATCGCAGAACAGGATATAGAATACTTTTAACTTAAAGCTAGCTATACGAATGGGTAATAGATGGCATTTTTACTACGAGTATACCGGTCTTTCTGTCACGGGGAGACATCGCGTTTAAATCCTTATATAAATCTTCGAACAGAATCATTTCTTTTTGAAGCATTCCATTATTTTTTTCTTACATCTCTTTCATCAAGCAGTTGTTTGTTTCTTCTGGCAGAAGCAGTTTAATACCTCTCATTTTGGATTTTAGCTATTCACCAATTTCGACAAAATTTTTACCTACTTCAGTCACTGTTTATGCCTATATAGAATTATATAGGCCAAAACTTGAAACTCTTTTGTATTTGTTTTGGCAGCGGCACTTAATACTGTCCTGGCATTTAATATTGTAGCTGTTCACCATTTCCAATGATGTCTTCACCGACTTCACTAAAGACTAAAGCGCTAACGAGTCACGTAACGGGGAACGACCTTCGAATATATTTTTAAATACACGAATTGAATTTTAAATAAATGCCGACTTTAGATAACTTTTGCTTCGAGGTCGAATTACAATTTAATAATTTTTATGAACATTAAATTACTGGTGATAAACGTATGATGCATGTTATTACATGTAATTATAAATTAAATATATCTAACCATAATCTGTCCGTCGAGTTGTCGTGTAAATAACATTATGAATATTTTATGTTATTGAAATGAAACTTCTTATGGGAAGGGCTTTTAAAATTCTGATCCGCAACCGTTTTGTGTGACGAAAATTTGCGGTATGACACTGTGTCGGGTAGAGTGTCGAAAACACCGGTTTTCGTTCGAACGCCGAAGTTAAGCATCGTCGGGCGCGGTCATTCTTAAAATGGAACGCCTGGGAACACCGCTTGACGTTGGCTTTTTGTTATACTTTATATAAATAAGTTTTCACTTCTATCATGTGGTCATAAGTACACACACACACACATACACTGTTTTTCCATATTATCCTCTTTATGGGTTATGAGCAGTTGCCAGTGATTTTCGAAACTAAGCTTTTTTGTTTGTTCCGCTATCACGCTTTAGCAATTACATGTTGTCAGGGGTACAGAGAAGGACATGGGGTTCTTTTCATCTAGAAAATAGGTTGTCTGTAAAGTCGATTTACGAATGACAATTCTACAATAATAACGTTTTTTTTTTATACTTTATAGGTAAGGGTTTGACCACGATCTCATCTGATGTTAAATGATGATGTGGTCTGAGATGGTAGGTCACGCTAAGCCTAACGGGAGACCGGCTCTCAAGTGCAGCTGCCGGAATACACCAACAGGTGCTTGGCGATAGATTTTCAACTTGACAGTGGTAGCTAGCCAGACGGACTTAGAAAAATCCCTACCACCATGCTGTGGTTTCATCATGATGTTTTCCTTCACCGAAAGCTCCGACTCAGTTGCTTGGATTCGAAGCCTACGTACCTACTTCGACGCTGTGTCCGAATACACTACCAACTGAGCCATCATCACTTCAAACACGTCACGTCATAAGAAAAATTATGCGTTACAAGCCGAACGCTTAAGCCGATCGTGCCTCTCTATCACTTGTTCTGCTCTCTCGCTTGCACGCTCGGCTCAGGCGGAACGTGACAATAAGTCATGCTTTTTCGTGCGTGCAGTCGACGTTCATCGATTTATAAGTCGTTATCACGTCAAAAAGTAGTGTTTCCGAGGGATAGTTCAAAGCTACATTAATGTGAGCGAAGTAAGTATAAACTAGTAAGTTATATTTTATAATTTATAAATAGTTAAATATCGTGTGCAGGCAAATATTATGGCTAAACATTCGGGCAGAGATAGAAGTAACCAGTCATGCTGTATGCGTCTGAATGCTAGACTACGAAAGAGACGGATGAGAGAAGACTACATGTGGCAGTGGTGCGACTGTTAAGATGCATGTGTGGTGTAACTAGAATTGATAAGATGAAGAATGAGTATATCAGAGGAAGCCAAATTCACTAGTGACATAGCACTCGCGCAGCTATAGGTTAGCATGGTACGGGCATGTCATGGGCAGAGATAAAAGCTATGTAAGTAGAAAAGTTTTGAACGTGAAACGTGGACGGGTATAGGAGTAGCGGAAAAACGAAAAAGGTGTGGATGGATTGTGTGAAAAATCATAAGTGTATAAAAGGTATGAACAATGAGATGATATCTGAGTAGGGAGAGTTAAAGGGGAAAACATGTTGTGCCGTCTTATTTATGTGGGAAAAGGGTAAGAAGATGATTATTGAAGTGACCACAGTTTTTGTATTGCTCGCAATCATGAAGATTGCGCATCTAACGAAATTGATTCTTTTGGTAACAACGCCTAAGTGCACTTGACAAGTTTCGTGGTGCATTAGTATTAAGCCCCAGTATTGAGTTGTGGGTTCCTCACACACTAATGACTTTCGTATTTATTACTAAAAGTCGGCCTGTAGTCGAGATTCAAACACGATTCATTAATCTTCCAGATTTCGTAATATTCAGATTTTCCTCAGTTGATAGCATGTTCTAATACCCCATCGATCGACGTAGGGATCGTATCCTTGCAACTAAGTCGGAGCTTTCGGTGAAGAAAAACATTGAGATGAAACCGTAGCATGGTAGTACGGCTTTTTCTAAGCCCGTAGCTACCATTCTCAAGTCGAAGATCTGTCGCCGAGCACCTGTTGGTTTGTTCGGAAGCTGCACTTGAGATCAAGTTTCCTTTAGGTTTAGTTACTATCTTAGACCACATTGCTAACGCCAAAAAAAAGTAATGGGTATAAAAACAAAAAAGTATTAGCAGACGTAAAGCTTGTAAAGTATGACAAAAAGAAGTTGATAAATAAAGGCTTCCATTCGATGACCATCATCTCGTCAGCATATAAGACACCTACATAAGGGCCATAGACATCTTCTCAAAGAAAGGTATTGGCATAATCACCGCGACAGCGCTCGACGTATTGGAGATTACAAACTCTGAGAAATCCACAGTTCTATACTTTTCCCACATACGATGGTATTATAAAGACATTTCTCAGGATGAGGTTTCCTCACAATGTTTTCGTTCACTATCAGCCGATACTGTTACCAATTTTAATTAGTAAATGTACCAACTCGAATTCTGAAAAGTGCGTTGGTACATGCCGGTATTCGAACTAGCCGATATCGGATTGATATTTCACCGGTAAAATGACTCGATCGCCACGACTTTTATATTTTTACAACTCGATAATAGTATGAGAAAAACATTTTACTGTTGTCAACTGATTTTTAATGATAATAATAAAGCTCAGTCATACTTACTAAACAAAAATATGAAAATCGATTTAAAAACAAAGGAGAAAATTAAACTTACTTCACTATTTTATACTCATCTATCTCTATAGAGATAACTTAAAATTGCTAGAAAAGATCCCCATCTTTTAGTTACGGGTAAATGATAATGACTACATTACTATTTAAAAAAGTGGCAACTATCGATTATCTAGAGAAAGTATGTAGTGCTCATGCAAAAAACAAATCCATTTTCCACAGGAACAAAAACGCGGGCATTCGCTAGTATTGAGAATAAAAAAGTACTTGCTCGTATAATTCGAATCTAACACGGATGTCATAACACAATCAAATATTCTGACGTTTGCAGAGTATTTGGAGACCGCTAAAGATATTATGCTTAATGTGGATGAGATATCAATTATTTATATTTAACTCTATTATTCAGAAGTATTCATGAAATAAAGACATATACGTATCTCATTAAATTAATCCAAGCAGTAAACGATAGCATACATTAAGAAATCACTACGCAGTATTCAGCCACCAATTTTGGTGCTAATCTAAACCGACGTCGCAATTACTTCACACGGAACACTTTCTTGAGTTTATTTGTATTCAAATATTTCTTTTCTTTGCAAAATATTCGTTAATTGCTTATTTATTATTAAACGTGTAGTAATTAAATAAAAAAACTTACAACAATAATATTTCTTGTCCGATTGCTTTCCCCAGCACAACGCCGACCACTGGTTTTTAACACCGGAACACGTGAATTGTCCCCTGCCACAATTAGCACAACCTTGTATGTTGGCTATTATAGTGTCCTCTCGTATGAGAATTTTGCCCACACCCGCACTGTTCGGCGTGATTATCACCATTTTCTCTTCGTTTTTCTTCGCCAGCATCGGCGCAGTGGACGCCATCTTTTCCAAACCTTGATGTTCCATTTTCAAATTATATATATATATTTTTTGTTACAATAATAAAAAATTATATAACAAATTTTTTATCTGCATTTTATGACATGTAATTTTGACAGGACCAGCTTGAAGCTCTTTTGGTAATTGTGTTTTTAAGCACATAAAGTCTAGAATTAAAACATTTTATAAAGTTTCCTATTGCGCCGATAGAGTGACACGCAGCAGAGTACCGCGCGGCCTGAGAACCCGATACTGACTGAACCCGCCGCGGGTCAAATGATCTTATCGGAGTATTTTTTTATATTTGCTTCATATAGGTTATCACCTCTTTATACGATTTTAAATGGGATGAGGGTATCAAATGAGAATTATTACGTATCTGTGCTTATTCACTACTAAGAGAGTTATACAGTTGTGACCAAAAATTTTAATTTTCCTTATACTGCAGATGTTAGATTATAGCACTTTCTTTTATAAACAATCATATAAGGGCTATTCAAGTATTACGTAAACTGAATTTTTGTGATCTCTGACCGCTCTCTCCCCCTGGTCGGCTAAAATAAGTAATGCTCTCCCCCCCCCTCTCCTGCTTACATAAACAATTGTGTAGGTGTTTTTTAATTGGTTCTGGTTCGCTAATAGGGCGATGGTAGCCCAGTGGAACACCCCATCTCTTATGTCACCAACAACAAACAATCAAAGGCCCCCCGTCCCCATTTAATGCTTACTGAGGATTTCTTCCTATAAATGTAATTGTTAATTGGCATTTTTTTTTATTTCTTGTTATTTTGTGGCATTATTATTTAAAAGAAATATTATTATAAAGCTAAATATTACATTGTTCTCAAATTATCATTTTTAAATTGTATACAACCATTTTGTATTGTTACTGAATACTAATACTATATGGGTGAAAATAGCTTATTAATATTAATTTTTTTATAACATATACGGACGTGGTATGAGTTATCCTTAGAAAGTAAGTATATTATATACCATCGCGAACTATTCTATAAACCTTTTTAAGGTATACAATTGTGTAGAAAAATATTTTGATGTACCTAAAAAGATTTTGCCCGCATAAAATACAATAAATAGCGTTTGCACGCAGCCCTATATAATTTTTTAAAGCAATAATTATATCAGACTTGTTAAATCACTTCATGTTGTTACAAGTACAACGTTTTAACAAAAAATATAACCGTCTCCGATTTTTTTTTATCAAAATATTCTTGACCATAGTTAGGTGCAGTCCGCGCTAAACTTTTAAGCACTCTGAATATACCTGCAGATAACACAAATTTGAGTATAAATAGGTAGGTATTATATTAAATACATGCAATCTACAAATTACTATAATAATATTTTAACATTGTTTTGTATCAAACTCTTGACGATGTTATGCGCAAGCTTGAACTTGCGGCTATATTCAAAGCGACCAAATCTCTTCAAACAAAACATTGACACTGGCAAATGCTTCTGCGGTGCTAAAACAAGAAGAAGAATGCGGCCAAAATGGTTGACGAGTGTTATAAGAGCCTCTACTTCATTTGTTTCTCAATCGATCTTATTTAGTCCTTTTTTGTTTATAAGATACTAGCGGCCCGCTCCGGCTTCGCACGGGTATAAAATATATAGCCTCTGTCATTCACTGAAAAAAATATTAAAATCGATCCAGTAGATTTGATTTATTCATTACTGCCCGTGGCCCGCACGCGTTAAATTTGGAGTTACCTCATAAATAACAGTATTTCTCCACTATTTAATTTATGTTATTATACACATAATCCTTCCCCTTCAATCACTCTATCTATTAAAAAAAACCGCATCAAAATCCGTTGCGTAGTTACAAAGATTTAAGCATACATAGGGATATAGGGACAGAGAAAGCGACTTTGTTTTATACTATGTAGTGATATACTCGTATACCAGCTTTATTGTTATCAATAGAGTGTATTCGTAAATGTTTAATTTTTTCCTTCTATTTTAAAATTCTAAAATTTAATCGAATATAGTCAAATTTTGACCACTAGTTATAACAAAGATGTTACTTTGTGACTATGTTTGCGAAAATGCAATAATTTGATATTAACTTTATCTCAGCAAAACAATACATACGTGCATTTCTTCACGTACGTTTTTAATTTATTCTCTGTATAAATATTTATAATAGTATTTTTTAAATAGAAAACATTCTGTAATCGTAAAAAAGTACGGTCGTTAATGGATAAAAAAGGGCAAACGAGGAGATAATGCCACAACAGTCAATCGTATTTCATCCCTTATCTCTTGACTTTTCAGTTTTATTCGATGTGTTTTTAAACAATTTCACAGAAAATCATGTTTTAAACTTATTATTTTTTTACTATAGCGCGACAAAACAACAGTGACCATCGAAAGACGAAATATCCATCGCTAGTCGCTGCTCTCATACCGGCCTCTTCACGTCACTCTTGAAGGACCCCATATTACAGGAATGAGGGAAGACACTCGCCAGGAGATTGTTCAACTATTTTACAGTATGGTAAAGATAAGACGTTGGGAACTTTTCAGTTCGAACCTATATACTATTTACCGTAAAAATGTGACTGCGATCCTCAGCGGCCAGCGCGCGTGATTCAGTTATGGAAAGGAGAGGAAGGGATTCAATTGAATAGCCTTTAGAGGACACGTTACGATACATATGGTAGAAGGCGCTCCGTGAGGCAATGTCTTTACGCAACTGAAGTGGATCGATCGATAGACTCTGTAATGTTTGCGTCATTAACAGTGCGGGGAGCACTACTGCAGCCTGTTCAGGGCATTCAGAAGGTACTTTGTGGAACCGTCCCATATTTAATAAGAAAGCCTACGTACTTATGCACGTTATAAGTTATTATACTTCTTTGTAGTAAAAAATATAGAAAAATAATCTATCTATTACATATTTAACAGCTTTTACCGAGAAAAAATTCGAATTACGAAACTGACTAGTATAAATAAAAAGTTTGAATAAATAATATTCCCATAACTTATGTATAATTGTATGTATATTTAAAACTAAATGACCCGGTGAATTTTGTAACACTTACATATATTTGTGTAAAATTTGGTCAAAACTTAATACAAAATTTCTATTTACATTATAAATGCAACACAGTTATACACTTAATCAATTTAAATCTTTTTCGTGTACTATTTTTTTTTCTGAAATAGAACCGTCTTGTATTCTAACAAAACTGACCAAAGAGAACGCACCTTATACCACAGCTATGAACCAGACACATTTCTGAACGCACCTATAAATATTTGACAACCGAGTGACAATTTTTTATTTCTAAAATCACAAAGACATCATCAAATGTTTCATAGCTAGGAACATTTTGTATTTGAAAATTAAATTCTCTTTCTTAGTATTTCCCTATACTTATTATTTATGTTTCTCACCGTGTAAACGTTCCTTGAACTTCCACAAATATTTCAAGATCAAAATTAGCCAAATCGCTTCAGCCATTCTTGAGTTTTAGCGAGACAAACGAACAGCAATTCATTTTTTTATATATATAATTAGATAAATTATTTATATAATATTTAAACAACGAACTGTTTATCAACTAACTTCATGGTGTGTTACACAAGAGCGCGAAACTTCTCTTTTAAGCTAAAGACTTTATTAAACTACAAAATTGTAACAATTAATTTGTACACAATTAGTACGGGAAATAGTGATGAGGTCATTGTTACTATTAATGGAGACCAAATTTATCAGTATTTATCTTTCCTTATTCACAACAATATTATAGTAACTGCGTAAAGAACCACTACATTCCTGTTTGTTATATTAAAAAATATATTTATTTCTTGTGTGTGGGAAGACATAACATCCTAGTTCATGCCCAAAGATTTGGTGTGAATCAAACTGTCAGGACATTAACTAGTGAATCGGTGTACCGACCGGAAGGAACAATTTATTCGTCGAGACGTCTGTTCATTGTTCTATCTATATTATTATTGTTGTACGTTGACCCGAAGTTTACACTACACTTGTCAACTATTTTTATTATGTTTTGTTCTAGAATTTTACTTTCACTATACAATCAAAGAAGAGCGGTGAGAGATCAAAATATATTTTATTTTTATTTAACAAGCATGCGTTTAGCCTCAATCTCACCTGATGGTGAATGAAGATGAGGCCGAGGATAGATCGTGCTTACTCGCTAGTTGCCTACTCACATTTTTCTTGAACACTTCCCAGTTATAAGACCTAAGGAAGACAGACCCCGGGAATGAATTCTACTTGTTAGCCGCACGTATAATAAATATGGAAACAAATCGCTTCGTGCTAACTACGAGAATCTTACCCATATATGGGTAGTAACCCTCACAGCGGGTACTTGTCTCCTGGTGGACGTAGCGGGAGACACCGTTGATTTCTCAGGTTCAGTGTCACCAATTTAAATAAGTAAATGTACGCGAATTCTCAAGAATTTGTTGGTACATGCCGGGGTTCGAACCTGCGGACATCTCATTGATATTCCACCGATCAAAACACTATGACTTAGTAGCTAGTTAGTACTCTAAAATATACAT
This sequence comes from Antheraea assamensis, assembly GCA_035772565.1. NCBI lineage: Eukaryota > Metazoa > Arthropoda > Insecta > Lepidoptera > Saturniidae > Antheraea > Antheraea assamensis. The sequence goes on from JAQQSE010000107.1 coordinate 1,557,215, forward strand.
TAGATGATCCCTAGACGAGACGAACGAATCGATCTGGTAATGGCGCACAAGTCGAGCACAAATACTTACTACTACCCAAAATCTATTTTGTAGCGTGAGAAAATATTATTGAATAAATTTTAATATTTGACTATTTTTAACATGATGTTAAATGACGCTGTGGTCTAATATGGTACACACGCTAAACCTAGAGACCTAGAGCTAAACCTAGGCTTGCTCTCAAGTGTAGTTGCCGGCACGCACGTATATATGATTGGCTGCAAATTTTCAACCTCCTAATACCTCTTACTATTTTTTTTACAATAATTGCTTATTAAGGTCTAGGACAATGGAGTTCACCGGAACCCTTTATAACAATAAATGTTTTAGAGGGTTAGAATGGCTGCAATTTAATTTATTCTGCGGTAAGAAACATTTTAAAAAATAAAATCGAATATAGAAACTCTTCCTTTTTGAAATCGGTAAAAAAAAAAAATTAATACATTAAAATATTTTATTAGAATGATATGCCCAAATCATTGACATTAACGAGCGGTCATGGTCCATCGGGTATCTTCCGAGGTTTATCTTATCGCGGCTTCATTCACTCGGAGCGTGCTTCGGTTTTGTTGTAACAACTGTTTATAAGCGAACTCTATTTATTACCAGCTATTGGTCGCCGCTTCGTTCGTATCTACATAGATTTGACTTAACCCTCGGGAAGAGTAAATTTAACCTATGTACTTTGTGTATACTTCTTATTTAGTCAATATTTTTAGACGCTGCGAATGTAGTTCAGGCTTGCATATAATATAGGCAAAAATTTTATACAACATAATAATAAAATATTATTATAGGAATTTAAAATTAGTATTTATATATCCCCATACTTAGTCTCCATCGACACTAAGTATGAATGTATGTTGTTCCACGGTATTTGGCCTTTGAGAGCGAATCTGCCAAGCCAAACGCCGCACAGAACTCGCGGCGTGGCGCATCCCAGCCAGGACATTCCCCTAGAGTGTGTTGTGCAGTGCCCCTTGCACGTCCATAATGGAAGAACCTTAATCGAAGTCTGTCTCATAGATTTTAAGTTAAGTCCGTCCAATAAGAAATCGATGCATTTTATGATTATTCAACTTTCGCTTCCAAAACTCCAGTAGTTTTCAGGAACTTTGGTTATATATAGGTATGTACTATTTTTCTAGCGCAATTATCTCAGGTATATATCTATAAATATTATAAAACAAAGTCGCTTTTGTGCGTCCGCGCGTGCGTTACATTTATCATCAGTCTGTAAGAGACCCACTGCAGGGTCATATACCTCTTCCTGAAGGAAGGGAAGGTGTGGGGAATAATCATGAAATCAGCCCACGATGTATTGGCGATTTCAGACACAAAGAAATCTACAGTTATATATTGTTCCCACATAAGGTGATTCTGCAAAAATGTATCTCAGGATCAGGTTTCCTCACGATGTTTTCTTTCATCGTTAGCCGATATGGTTACTAATTTCAATTAGTAAATAAACACGAATTTCTAAAAAAATTTGTTGGTATATACCGGAGTTCGAACATACGTTGGGTGATATTACACCGGTGAAACCCCTCAACCAACACGACATTCATATACGCTCTATTCAATGAAATTTACGTAAGTCTTTGAAAACTGCTTTAAATTTATAGCTATTCCACTCAATTAAGTTATATCCCGGTGATGTTGCAAAATGGATAAATAATACAATTCCTTCATAACATTATAGTTTATTCAAGACTTATATTACTTAAATATAAACAAACAGACTTATTCTATTTACATATATTTAATAAATAATTTAATTTACCTAATATCACATATAATTTGGACAACGAACATACAATTTTATGAGTAAACATTCTTTAACATTCATTGTAGCGCGTGATTTAATTACTAGATGGCGTTGTATTGAAAATGAAATATGGGTATCTAAGTTCGGTCTAACGCCTAATACAATCAAAAGTTTAAATATTACTAACAGGCCCGGTGGATGTTGTTCTGCCCTGATAATAAAAAACATATACTTATGTGCATGAAATGCTTAAGGTAAATAATGTATTCAATTTGATAAGGACTAATACTGCATCCGTGTAAATAGCTTTCCAATTACCTCATTGCATGTGCCCAGGTTTTACAAGATAAATGGGTATCGTATGCTATCCTTAAAAGATAGGTATATGCCGTCATAGACTTTTTTGTAGATCTATAAAAGAGGAATATCTGACTATGCATTGTTTTGTTATATCTTAAAAGAATTAGGCAGCGTTTTCGATGAAAGTCCCCAAGCGGCTTGACTTTTTCGAACACTTCCAACAATTATAGTTATATTTCAAACAATTTATACACAAAACCTTGACCAATTATATACCTAAACTTTCCTCACGTATGTATTACTCTATCTACTGGTGAAGACCGTATTACAATCCGTTCAGTAGTTTTTGAGTTTATGGTGAACATACAGACAGACAGACAGACGCGGCGGACGACTTTGTTTTATAATATATAGTGATACGTATTTATATCTATGTTCAGAGCGACCAAAAAGTTTAACGCGGACTGTAACATTAATACAAATGCATGTAAAGTGTTATGTACATAGTGAACTCATGTACGAACTTTCTCGTATATGAAATTTCATAAGAATTGATCAAGCCGTTTTTTAATTAAACCCGGATATACAAATTGCCGAATAAAAATTTAATGTCATATTTATAGTCAGAGCGTCCTTTATTATAGTTAACTAGTAGACATTAAAAAAAAAAAAAAAAAAAAAACTAAAATTAAGCGTACCGACAAAGACTATAGTCTTAATATTATCTATAACAATTTGCGGAATCCGATTAGTTGTTCTTCCTGACCGCGTAACAACTAGTTCAGAAGCGTTACCTCTTCATATTAATAGTATATACTAGCTGTTACCCGCGACATTGTCCGTGTAGAATTTAGCTAAATACTTTTTGTTCAGTGTAAACATGCTCGTAGGGCGCGTGCGGTACTGAATACTGCCCTTTAATTTTCTTTAATTACTCTTTAGAGATAGTCTAATGGCTGACGTGCGACTAAAATTCATTACTTTTCCAAAAATTTTTTTGTTGGTAACAGGTAAACTCATGAATAGCAACTAAACAGAAAAATTATTAAGGAATTGGGTTGAGAAACAAAAGAGGAAGATGTTCTTAACTGTATTACTCCTTCCTATTTAAATGTAGATATTTACGAGGACACCTTTTTCTTTTAAATAACAGTAGTATAAGTTATTCCCTGTAAGTACCGATTTAAATAGAAATTTCACTGATAGATAGTCAAAATTACAGCGGGTGACATAGGCTACTTTATTTTAGACTAGCTGTCATCCGTGGCTCCGTTTGTAGTACTATCTCCAAAACGTTTGAACCATATTTCACGGAATTTTCACTAATAGATAAAACGCATGCAGAGATGCGGGCAACAGCTAGTATATTAATAAAACTTATGACTGTTACATTCCTTGGTGACTGAACATACACTCTTTTGAACTTTCGTTGGGCGAAAGATTATCATTATGACATCATATATTTATGCTAAGCTCTAAATGTATTTATATTCGTAACATAATAGCTGCCTTTTATAAGGTAGGTATAATATCTAATATCTAAAATGACGTATACGATATTTGGACCCATATTCAAACCTACTAAGCCCGTTAGGTACACACGCCAAGTCTATATAGTCCCCGTTAATTTCTCTGAACGCTTTGAACATAGCCGTGAGTACGAGCTTGCGCGTAATACAGTCAAGAGTTATTAAAAATAATACAATATTATTATAGGAAACTAAAATTGTGTTGTGTGTCTGTGTAAATTTGTGTTCCACGCGACTACATTCAGAGCGGTGAAAAAGGTTCGCGAGGAGAATGTACACATACTTACTGTTCATAGTTAACAGTATTCTTTTAAATGCTATTCATATGAATATTATGCTCCTCCCATACGTGCGTGCATCGCCATAAAGTTTTGTCTATGGTCGCAATAAAAAATGTGTGGAAACACATTATCGTTGAGTTTTTGGCGGGATCTTAGTCTGTCATGTAGTAGACTTTATATGTTATTCATATTCTTGTGTTATCTAACCTTTGGACTGACCGAACTCACAAAGGTTTCCATGCAAACGAATGTGGACCTCATGAGGTACAGGGCAACAGACTGTTGCCAGCATAAACTTTAAAATATACCTGATTTATTACAAGACTTAGAAAAATAACAAATGATGCATCATACAATTTTAATTTTTATGTAAAATCATTTTTTCATTTGAACGATCTTTTTTTTTACTAAACCCTGAAATTTACATTTGAAATTTGAAACAATTAAAACATAATCCGCCATTTTATGAACTGGGTCTAAAACAGCAGCCGAGAGTTTAACTCTATATTTTGTAATATTGGTTGTGTTTTACGTAATAAGTTCGGTTATTGTTCACAAGTGAAGTGGATGGGAAATAATACCATGGGGCATGAATTCTTAGATGCCACAACAACTCCCTGGAAAGATCTAAAAGGGAGTCAACATCTTGTTAGAAGTTTGAAATTATCACAAGGTACTTACTAATTGGCATTTAGGCATTATTCAAAGCCTAGAACATATCTTTATAAGAATAAAATCGCAGACGAGACTATTTTAGTACGTAAAAATGGCAGTAATAGTCTTTGAACAGGATAAGGTTGCAAGTAATGAAAAAGAAAGAAAAAGAATAACACATTATTGTTAGGTACCTATGTGTTATGAACTATTTGGCTGCGTGACGGTAGACACAACACGATAACTGCGCCCGCTGTTTTTACACACATGAAAAGAACTTGTAATCCCCAATATCGTGTTATTATTAGAATAGCAAAGGTGTGCGAACGTTTTTTTTTTGCGCCTTTATAGGAATCAATTTTGAGGTTAGTTTTTAGCGCGACGACTAATCGAAGCTTCGTTACGCGGATATGGGAGTAGCATTAGACTTGTTGTAAAAGCGTTGTTGTGTGAAAACAAAAAATTGATTTCCATTTTTTTTTTATTTGTCCCTTGTCTTCGTTGAATAGATTAAATTCCAATGATTTCTTTACAAGTATATAATTTTACTTATTTGCGATCGTTAACACCTTTATATGTTAGATTCGTTGAGTTTCATTTACAGACCTTACAAAACAAACGTTCCAAATGTTTCATAATTAAAAAAACGACATTTTTTTTATGTTATACACGTAGAGAAATATTTCAACATATATTATATATGTTACATTTATTTAATAATGTTTTAATCAAATAACTTTGCCTCCAAGTAGTATTTTTTAAGTTATAGGTGGCGATGATGGCCGCTGAGAGACCGCTACATGCGCGTCGAGACCGTCTGAGGCGCGGGACGCGCGACGCATCCAAGGCCCTCCGGTGCGTTCTGTACAAAGTATACAATTGTTTGAAATAACCACTAGATGGCGCTATGTTCTATAGTTGAAACTGCTTAAGAAAGAAAGAAAGCCTTAGAACTGAATACAAATATTATTTTTTATATTTAGAGATTTATTAAAACACTGATAGAGATAAAAATGTAACATTAAACAAAATATTAGCAGTTATGCACAGCATTGTATACCTTCTATATAAAGACAACCAGTTATCACTAATAAATACTAGATGGTGCTAATTTCAACTTAATTTGTATATAGCGTATAATCCATCTCCATGTTAACAACTATTAATTCTAATTCTTACAATTCAATGTAAATATTCTTTACTATATTTAGGAACTCTGCAGTCTTAGAGATACAAATGTAGCATTAACTCAAATATTAATTATGTAGTGTATCCAATTATTTCTATACTAGAGCAAAAAGTTATAAGCATTAAATACTAGATGACGCTATTTTTAATTGTATAATCTACTCGATCTCTCTTTACTTTAACATGAAATACATATATTCTTTAGTCAATTTAGACCAGTGATTCTCAAAGTGGTCCAGATGTACCCCCAGGGGTCCACAAGACACTCGACAGGGGTGTACGAGTATGTTGGCGCGATGACACAGAAATGGGGTGCACAATTAGTAAGCAGGGGTTCTATGAAAATTGATCTATTTTCGATACTGTATGAAGAACTAATAATGTTAACTTGACTTCATACCGTAGTAGTATTGAACCTGCAGGGTGTCCACCGGAACCAGTAAAATTTTGAAAGGGTTTTTTTATGAGAAAAAAAGTTTGGGAACCACTGATTTAGACTCTAAAACACTTATATGAAGGAGTGTTAATATTGCCAAAATATCGAATAAGAAATAATTAAAGACATATTTTTAATAAGTAGTGTATGAAAACTAATTAGTATTACCATTTAGATCTATTATTTATCACTTATGTTATTTACAGTTCGTCGAAGTCTTAGAAGCTACGTAAGAAACTTCAAACAAACAACTCCTTATTTTATTAGGCTTAATATAAAATCTTTGATAACTTCTAAGATATTTACTGGAATGATAAGCTGTAAAAGGCAATTTTGATCTACATTAAATCCTCAACATAGGTAACTAAAGTATTTAACTGTGTAAGAATTAATTAGAAAATTAGAAATTGTAGATGTATCTATACTAAGGGTTAGATTTACCTTCGTTGTTTTGACTCTTCTGCGTTATCAACTGCCGGTATTCCGTGGAGAGTCTCCGCCTGCCGTGTTCGTACTTCGTCTCCTTCGCGAGCAGCGCTTCCCTTTGCTTCTGAGTGCGCACTTCTACCGGGATATCGGGTATGAGAAGCTGCATCAGCCCGGTCACACCGAAAACTATATGCTGGAAGTGTAACATGTACGAATGTTCTCTTGTAAATCGTATCCACTAATAGCATAAAGGCGAGAGTTTGTAAAAATAGATAAATGTTTGTTACTCTTTCTAATCAAGGACCAGTAGGCAGATTTTGGTAAAACTTTACGTTGATAAATGTTATACGTTAGAATAACAAACAAAAATAAAAAAAAACTTGAATCATTTTTTTTTTAGTATTGTGGGGTAAGCGCTGTGGTGCGCACTGCGTAGGAGAGGGGAATTAAACGTTGTTCACAAAAATAAATTTTGCAGGATAAGTAAATTTTTGGTTTCAATTTTCTTTATTTACCTCAAAAACGACAACGAAGGCAAGTCTTGCGGCGAATACATGCCAGTAGTGGGGCGAGAGGCCGTAAGGTTCGGGATGGTGGGGTGGATTCCTGTATCCTCTGTAGGCACATAACGCAGGGTCCACTTCATTCTCATCGGCACCCCAATCTTCTCGGTAATCTGACGTGTTGAATACTGAAAGAAACATTGCGGCGGGAGATAACTTATGGAAATTGTAACGTAAGGAAAAAGCGTTATGCTACTCTGTACGACTTTCTCTCTTTTTGTTATTTAGCATTTTTATATACTTAATCGATAAATCACTAATTTTTGATAGAGGAATAGTTATGCTAAAATGTTAAATTAAACTTTTTGATTCGATTCTTTACTTTAAAGAAGTTCATTTGTGACCGGTGACCTCAGATACCAAACAAATATTAGGTCGGGCCAATGCTAAAGATTCAGAACGGAATGAAAGAAATTGGACATTATTGCTATTTATCATGTGAAATGAAAAAAAGTATTATACATGAATTGTGAATTTATATCACTGCTATTTTCACATAGCTTGAAAGAATAGGAATCACTGTTATTTTTCATATGTCTTAAATACATAAATGGAATCATTCCAGTTTTTCATATGTTTTGAATTAATTTATATCATTGTTATTATTCGTAGGATGTGAATGAATTTGTTTCATTGGTGCTATCTTTCATATATTAAGAAGTAATTTGTATTACTGCTATTTGCACATGGCAATAGTAATATGTGTTCTATATCTTTTTATCTTGTATATCTTATCTTATCGTATATCTTATCTATATTTGTATAGCTGTGTGAATTTATAAATGGTCTTATTTATGTTATTAATTATGTATTTGTTCTTATGTTAGCTGTAAGAACACTTATTATTAAAAAAAAAAATAGTGACATATAGTAAATGGCGGAGTTAAAAAAAAGTCATTTAAGTTGAACATCCCTTGATTATTTCCTTATCTTTTAAATGTACTCACCTGTGATAAAAATAATTATTTCACAGCTATATAAATAGCAATGATTATTTATAGACCATTTGTGTATTTAATATCACTATTAACATCCGAAGTACTCACATGATAACGAATGGTCGATGTAACCTGTTAACGTGTGGTCTGGGGAGTAGACATACTTGTAGACCATTCTAGGTACGAAGTCGCTCGTGTAAGCTATAACGAATGCCTGTAAAGTATTCAATTATATTTCATGTATTTAAAATTTATTTAATTATGTAATATAGGAGTTTTTATACCATCCAATGTCAGTCTCTTCCTATTATCTAGTTCAGCGGTTCTCAACTACTGCGTCTCCCCACTTTGGTATTTCGCGTGCATCTGTCAAGTGTGTCGCGATATTTACAAATAATATATATTTATCATCGCATACTCATTTTATGTTTTTGTTTTTTACTTTATGTGTTTTGTATGTTATGTTCTTATAACCCGTTCACTTGTACTATCAAAATTTTTACATGTAAGTATGTAAAAATGTCGCAAAAATGTGAAATAGTACGTTAATGTGTCGCTGAGTAAAAAAGGTTGAGAACCGCTAACCTACTTTACAGAAATCTATTGAATAGAACATCTTTTGTTACTGTTCTTAATCGGGACACACCGCATGAAGAAAACCTAGTAATAGTTTCTTTTTTTAAACTGTGACCTTACGAACACACGATAGAAGTGAAAATTTATAAATACATCCATGTACATTAAAGTTTATACATATTAATCAATGTCGTATATGTAAATAAATAATAGTGCTGTTTAAGTAACCACAATATATGTACTTGAAATACTAGGCTTAACTACAATATATACACAAATACAAATAGTATTATTTTATTATTCTACTAAAAAAATGCCAGGGAATCTCCTGAAACAGATGTGCAGGAAGATATTCTCATGGCTACGACACACCTGGAACCAGAACCTGTGAAGGGCGGAACTCACGGATACATCGTACACAAGTGCATCATATGAATTGAACTAACCGTCCAACGTATCGAAGAGTCAAATATCCACGTTTGGTATCCATACGATGTTAGGAAGTTGAAGTTATAGTGGTACTACAGAATAATCCCAAGGGGGGTTGACAGAAGGCGCGCGCGGCCGATCGTAAAAATTAAGCCAAATCATACATCAAAACTTGATAAACATGTTGTGCCGACCCTACTTAGGTGGTATACGGGTAAGAAAAAAATATTCTACCAGATGGTTTCCGCTCGTTTACGCTAAAACTACTGAACATGTAGGCATAGGGCTAAGACCATTCCAAGCGGAATATTTAGTACATGGTTCTAGGCTACTCATTTTTTTAAATCGAGTTTTTTGGCGGTACACGTTATAATATTAGTCTGTCATGTAGTGGTTTTTTTTTTATATTTTATTCATAACTAGCGACCCGCTTCGGTTTCGCACGGGTATAAAATATATAGCCTATGTCATTCACTGAAAATATGATTAAAATCGATCCAGTAGTTTTGATTTATTCATTACTGCCCGTGGCCCGCACGCGTTAAATTTGGAGTAACCTCAGAAATAACAGTATTTCTCCACTATTTAATTTATGTTATTATACATATAAACCTTCCTCTTCAATCACTCTATCTATTAAAAAAAACCGCATCAAAATCCGTTGCGTAGTTACAAAGATTTAAGTATACATAGGGACATAGGGACAGAAAAAGCGACTTTGTTCTATACTATGTAGTGATCTTGTGTTATTTGCCTCAATATTTTGTAATATTGGCCTGCATTTTACGTAATATAGTTTGGTTATTGTGCACAAGTGAAGTGGATGGGAAATAACACACACACGGAGCATGGATTCTGACTTGCCACTAAAACTCGCTGGAAAGTTCTAACAAGATGGCCGCCATTGAAATGATCGCAAGAAACTTGTAATATCATTACCGATTTGACAATGGCACTAATAATATATTAGAAGATGGATTGCCAAAAACAAAATTAAAAAAAAAAAAAAACAATGTCTTTTTTTAATGCCCAATGAAGCGGCCGGGAATCAACTACTAATACATAAGAATTAATTGAAATAATTAAATCAATATTTAATATCAAATATACTCTATATATTATCAAATATATTTAAATAACTTGCCTTATTAGACTAAAACATAAAGCTAATTGCATAAAAAATAGGCTTACATTTGATACGACTGCCGCATACGTTATCCCTTTTAATATGCCGTACCTGAAATCAAAAGAAACACAATACTTTTACTGTTTTATACTTTACTAGCAGGACTGGCGGACGTTGTCCTGCCCTGATAATAAAAAAATATACACTTATGTGTAGGAAACGCTTAAGGCGGTTTGACTTTTTCCGATTCTTTCAACCAATTTATTTATTATTTATAACCAATTTACAAAAAAAAAACTTGAAAAATGATATATCTAAGCCTTCCCTGTGAATTACTCTATCTATTGGTGACGTCCGCATTACAATATGTTCAGTAGTTTTTGAATTTATCGCGAACATCCAAACAGGCAGACGGACAGACGCGGCGGACGACTTTGTTTTATAATATGTAATGACTAGCAGTACGACAATGTAATTAAATAGAATGGCAACTAAACAACTGCACGTTAATATTCTTGAAGATATCAAAATTGTCTGTCTCATTCTATTTTTTATATACATATTTTCAAACCTATATACTTCCTTCTTGCGTACAAACTTTCAAACATTTTCTGTCATAGAAGCAATGTCCTGTCAATTAAAGTTAAAGTGCATCACTTAAGAATGGCTACAACTAATTACTGGAATTAATTTTTTTTTTGGTGTTTATAATTGTAAAAGACAAGATTTGTATGGAAAGTTAAGTTTACAAATCTTCATATAAAAGTCAGGAGTGAGTGAGACAGAAGATAGTAGGGAAGGTCTTTAAAAATATTGACTAATTGATGTTCATATGTCCGCCATTTTATTCAGTTACATGACCGTGCTGTAAAGAGAAATAATGGCCTCATTATTTTAGTAAGTTCAGCCATGCGAATTTCTCCATTTATTTTAATATCACTACATAGTATACAACAAAGTCGCTTTCTCTGTCCTTATATCCCTATGTATGCTTAAATCTTTAAAACTACACAACGGATTTTGATGCGGTTTTTTTAATAGATAGAGTGATTGAAGAGGAAGGTTTATATGTATAATAACATCCATTCAATAGTGGAGAAATATTGTTATTTTTGAGGTTTCTAATGTGATGTCGTAAATAATTACATTTTTTCCGCTTACATTGCAACAAACGCAGGCTGAACCCTACGAGATTTATCAAAATAATGTGTGCGGGCCACGGGCAGTAATGAATAAATGAAAACTACTGGATCGATTTTAATCATTTTTTCGGTGAATGACATAGGCTATATATTTTATACCCGTGCGAAGCCGGAGCGGGCTGCTAGTATCTGTATGAGACGTTCTTATCAGCCTGGAAATGAGCGCTAAATAGGATACGAGATATTCATCTTAATGTAGCTAATATCATTGATCTTTTTATTCAACAAAATTTATGATTACATTAAAAACATGATCGGTCTTGTTAGAAAAACAAAAATGAACATGCGTTTAACTCGAGTTTTATTAAACATTTTCTAAAATTTTAAACTTTGTTAAAAACATGCTTAAAGTACTTTATCACAAAAGCATATCTAAGCGGTGTCTCTAGCTAAACATTCGTTTTAAGTTTTTTATGCTAGCAACTCTGAATAGCATTCATTCATTCAATTCAATGTCCATCGTTCAAAAACGTTCCATTATATACAGATATTTTACAAAAATATTTATGCCCCGATCTTTATTAAGAAAATGTATTTATTTCAAGTACAATTGATTATTATTATTGTAACATTTTGGTTTAAAGAAAATGACGTGATTGTTAAAATAAGCAATATACGTACACGTCAAAGTGCGTAAAGTGGAAATAAAAGTATAAACTCAGATTAATTACGTTGTGAAATGTCAATAACGTCATATAAATTCTTCTCTACCTTTCAAATTAATTATTCTCGTGAAATCCATAATTTACTACGAAACGTAAATAGAAATACTATGTAAATTACAACAATAAAATAACAACTATCAACTTAGACAATGTTTAAATTTAAATAGTGTTTATCTCTAAACAAGGGTAAGACACTGTTTTGTGATCAAACTTTTTTTAAGCAAGTGTACGAGGCGTATTTAACGTTTTTTTGTTGTTGTAATAACACGGTATTTACTCGTATTCATTCGGGTCGCGTACCTTTCAATAAATGATGGATTGTTGAGACACGTTATCCTGTATGAGAATTAACAAAACACATGTAAAAAGTTACTTACCAGGCACCGATGTCCTCCACCCTCTCGGCGAGCGGTCTCCGCGCCTGCGTCACCATCTTGTACGCGTCGAGTCGTATCTCCGCGATGTTGTTGAGGAACGCGAACAGCGGCGCCAGAGGGAACGCTGCCACGAACAGAGTCACGAACCCGTACTGCAGTACTGCGTACAAATAATTACATTATAATCGATATCACGCTGATATACGATAATATCTCTGAAGGGGACTTATCTAAGTCTATTTTGAGTATGGGCGGAAGGGGGAGGGAGGAGGGAGGCTGCTATGGTACTCGATGCGGGCGAACCGTTTCTAAAGTAAAAACTTCTTTAGGCGTATCAGCGTATTAATTATTTATGCGTATTTAAATATTAATAAATATGTAGCAATTTTAATTTGCAACTTTTCACTTCTATCGTATGGTCATAAGTATGTCACCTATTTTTTTTTTTGTGTTATTTCCTAAAAAGTTCCTTACAAAAAATGTATCCTCATACTATCACCAGGTGAACGACATTTTTTGTTGTTACTGTATGTAACCCGTGACCCTTAAAAAACTTCAGCTTAACTAAAGGTAAATCGCTTAATATCCTGGGGCAAATATTATTGCATATTTTTAAGATTTAAACCACTCAATGCAATGTATAAAGTAATGAAATTAGCAAATTTAAAGAAACATACTTGATACTTCAATATTTATGCTAACATCATGGTGTTATATACTTACTTACATATTAAGTCTAATGCAAAATTAAAGTAACCTATAATAATAATAATAAAAAAATTGTGATAACTGTAATATTTATTTATATTCTTCAATTTTCACAACAGGGACGCCAGCCCACTCGATATTCATTTGTCTATCTCCCCATAGCCCTCGAGATTTTGAATGCATATTTATTTCTAATCAGTACACTACAATAACCAAATGGTTAGGCCAATCAAAAATTTATTCGATGCCCATAAGCTTGACTGTCGGTATGCACCGACATTTTATTAATTTTTTTGTTAGGTGTCAGTTGTAACTCAGTTACAATTCATGAGGTCCTGCAGAACCGCGCTACAGTCTTTGTTTTTATTTGGTAGGTTTTAGCATTTCACCATAACTTCATCAAATGTTAAATGTCGATGCGAACTAAGATGATAAATACACCGGTGGCTTTTCCGGACCGATGTAACTCACAAACTTTCAAGAAACGAGCCTACTCCTCTCTCAAAGGCCGGCAAAGCATCTGTGATTCCCCTCATGTCACTGGTGTTAATCGGAGGCGATGAACACTTAACATCAGGTGACATGGATATTTATTTACCCCCAATCGCATTAACATAGCATCGTGAGTAGCTAATTTCACCCAAAACTAAGGACCAATAAATACAACACATGTCTTAAATATTTATACTATCCAGGTTTTAGCATGTGACCACAATCATATCTGATCTTAAATGAATATTGTGGCCTATGGTCGTAGCGTACTAAACCTAGAGGGAGACTGGCTCTTAAGTGCAGCTGCCAGAACACACCGACAAGTGCTTGCCGACAGGTTTTTAACTTGAGGGTGGTAGCCAGCTGGAGGCGGACTTGGAAAAAACTCTACCACCTTGAGAAGCTTCTCTCGGCTGATAATATAATAATTACATCGTAGCTACTGAATCTTCACACCGGTTCACCGCCTTCAGCTTTATAAGGCGCAAGTCCGGCCACACATGGAATACTGTTCTCATCTCTGGGCCGGAGCGCCGCAATGCCATCTACTTCCTTTTGACCGAATCCAACGGAGAGCGGCTAGAATCGTTGACGACCGGGTGCTTTCCTTAGGGCTCGACACTTTGGAGCTTCGTAGGGATGTTGCGTCACTTTGCGTCCTTTACAAGATCTACCACGGAGAGTGTTCTGAAGAACTATTCGGATTGATACCTGCTGCTGAGTTCCATTACCGAACGACTCGCCATAAAACGAAATTCCATCAATGTCATCTCGATGGTTGGAAGTCGTCTACTGTGCGGTTCTCACGTGCGTTCTTCCCACGTACGTCGGCACTCTGGAATGAACTCCCAGCGGCAGCGTTTCCGGACCAATACAACCCACAGACCTTCAAGAAACGAGCCTACTCCTTCCTCAAAGGCCGGCAACGCACCTGTGATACCTCTGGTGTCGTAGGTGTCCATGGGCGGCGGTGATTACTTACCATCAGGTAACCCGTCTGTTCGTTTGCCTCCATTCTCATAAAAAAAAAAAAAAAAAAAAAAAAAAAAAAAAAAAAAAAAAAAAATCTATATATTTATAAAAGAGTTGCTAATTAAGACCAAACAATACAATTTTAAGTACATTAGATGACTGCACAGGTCCGGCTGACAAGGGGAGGTAGCTGGCTGTATACCCAGTCTACCTCATTATAAGGATAGAACCCGGCGGCCACCTTCCGCCGGGTTGAACGTTGGGGCGGCATGGTGATAGCCTGAGCACGGTCCCATGTCGCCTCAACCAAAAGGGGCGGCCGGTACACCGTGGGGTTTTAACCCGTGCGAGTCAGAGCATAAGCCTCTCTCTCCCCTGGAGGGTGGGTATCCAAAAGGAATTTCCCCACGTTAACAAAAAAAAGTACTTTAGATGATAGTAATACTCATGTTGACCGATTGGTTTGACCGGTGGAATGTCAATTGGATCTCCTTAGAACCGAAACCCGGTAATTACCAACGAATTTTGAGGAATTCATTCACATTTATAAATTTCAATTAGTAATAGTAACGAATGACGGCGAAAGAAAACGTCGTGAGGACAACCCTTCGAACCTGAGAAATATTCTTGTTGTATCACCGTGCGTGGGAACAATATAAAAACAGTTCTATATCCACAGGGATTTCTCGGAGTTTGAAATCGCCAATACGTCATGTGCTGGGATGGTGATTATGCTCAAACCTGTCTTCGGGAAGAGGCCTATAGCCCTGCAGTGGGTCTCTTACTAGCTGATATGACAATTGTGATGATGATTTAAAATAAAATACACACTCATTTCTAAGTATTCATCAAATAGGGCAAGTCTTCCCGGATCCTGTAAATGATAGTCCTGTTCCCAGGCCATATGAGGCTTGTTTAAATCCCTCGTAACCGCTCGATGGGATCTCTGCCTCCACCAGTTGTGCAATTTCCTGTAAGCATATCTCTTAGTAAAATTGCATTCACAAAGCCATCTATTTTAGTTCCCTAATTCAAGCCTCGTATCTCGTTTTTTGTCAGCTACCTTCTGTAATCTAGGCAGACTTAATTTATAAAAAACCCTTTTAATTGAAATATATGAAACTATTTCTTGTTCAAATATATTTAGACGAATTATTAAAAAGAGATAGTAATATCACTAAACGCCATCTTCTATCTATATACTCGTATGTATAGAAAATACGGTTCCTTTGAGACACAATCGCGTTTATAACTATGGAACGTATCATCATAGGACTGTGACCATTTGATGCGGAATTTTTCGTAGATGGTTCTAGGCCAATTTATTTTTTAGATTCGGTCGATTCTATGCCATTTTTTGATGTCCAATGAAGCGGAGCAATAATCTAGGATAGAAAGGCTAAGCATCTGTAAAGATAGATTCTATAGTCTTAAATATAAGTAACTTCGTGTGTAGAGAACTTGCCGCTTTTGCTTCAAATTTATGGTGTATTAGCTTTTGCCTGATATTCATGTGGTAAAAGATAGTTTTCCTCTCCCTCTCGAATATGTTCTATTCTTATACTCTTGACATAGTGTGTGCAAAATGTCATGGTAGACGGATTGAGTAGTTCAAGATGTGCAGAGTTTAACATACAGAGTAAAGTAGCATGTAGAGGCGTAACGCTTTTCCTTACGTGACGGTTTCTACCAAGCAACTCCAACTTGCAAGCCGCGTTAAGAACGTCCTTCCAAATACGAATAAAATAACAACGTACTTACGGGTATCCCAACTCTAGAAAATTGTTAAAACACTGTTTTCCAATCATGATAATCGCCAGCTGGATGCAAAGCTCGGAGAGGCAGCCGGCGGGATCGCATATATCACCTTTTAGTTTATAGAACTCCGACTTCCTGGCCTGATCGTCTCCCGGGTAATCGTAGAAGCGACCCTAAAAAGTGCTTAGTTTAATGATGTTATTACTTATAATATATATACAAAATAATGGACCACTGTCATTGTGCGCGTATCACGCAAAAACTATTTGATAAATTTTGTTTTAGTTTTACCTCTAAAACTCTTGGCCCTTATTTAAAAGAAAAATTACCACGATAGCTACATTTGACATATGTTCAGGAAAGTTTGAAAGAACTACAATTTTTATGAGCCTCTACAAAAGATTAACTTTTGCAATTTGATCTCTAGCCAAAGAGCTGTGTTTTAAAATATAAAAAAATATATATTTTAATTGTATTCAATTTAAAAGAAATTTGATTGTGGTCCCTATGGCGCCGAAAACTTTACCATGTTTTTATTTTTTACATAATGTACGCATCGAAAACTGGCTTTGTTTAAATGTATGTGTTGGAGACAAAACAGAATTTTACTAATAATGTTTATGTTTGTCGTTAAGAGATGGCGCCACAGCAAAAATAGCTCGCGCTTTCATTGTGATCGTTGTCTTTAAATGACATGCGGCTGTTGGTTCGATATAAATCAATTAGTCAGGTCTCTCGAATAATCAATTGCCCTCATGTCTGTTTGTTGTCTTGTTGTCGTTTCGTCGTCTTAGTCATGTTGGTAAAACACAAAACAAAATTTCCCGCAATTAGTATGATATGAAAAATAATTCAAATTTATATATATATATAGATACCTTAAAGAATGCGATGTAGATGAGGGATGAATAAAAGTTCATGAATTCGAAGAAGAATATTTTGAACGTGTATGAATCTTCGTATTCAGTCTGCGTCCGAGGGTTCTCCAGATTTGTTAGGAAGACGGCGACTTTTGCATATATCTGTGAAAATTGAACTACGGTTTATTATTGAGCGGGTTTTGTTAGCGGAGTCGCTCGTGTTATTGAAGATTTCACCTATCGCTTGGGTATAATACATTTTTTTTTTAAGAAAAGGTACGTAGAGTAGTTAACGCGTCAGAAACGAAGCTTTTTCTTCAACTCCCAATGTAATTCGATATGAAGAGCTAGATTGTTTATATTTTCGTCACGTAAGAAATAAGTGTTATGTCTATTCTATACTACGCTCTTTTTCTCGCTGCGTCTCTTGTCTTTTATTATGCTTTTCCATTTTTTTTCAATGCCAATATCCTTAAAGTAATGATTCAAATCAAAATACAACCAGCAGTATACGATACTCATTTGCACAATTCTCGACATACGCACGTTCTTACACACGCAAACTCCTAAACAATAGAAAGAGAAAAAAGCCTGACGAAGAGGACATAACGCTTTTAACTCCTAACGCAAGCCATGTTGAGGATCTCCTGGTTTTCACATCTATTGGCACTCCAAGCAATAATTATATATATGTTTATACGGTTTATTAATTAATCAAACGTATGATGGGATGCACAAGCTCAACAAGCTATACTACGTACGCGTCGCTAGTCTGCCGCAAGCGCAATACGTCACGAGCATGTCGAGGTTATCGGGAACGCGAACCAATAACGTTTGCCCTCTAGCAAAAAAAAAATCTCAAAGCGGTTAAAGCAGCTTTCACTTAAAAAACACAGAGCTCTTTTCACATTAAATACTTGTAATATCGAGCAGAAGATTTAACGTTCAACATACTAAGAATCCTTACCCTTGTTAAAATCATAATAATGACCAAATTAATGAGAGCCGCTGTCATTGCGGTGAATATCTTCGCGTGACGTTGGATGAAGAAACCAGAACCGCCGTATATAACCGAAACCATTGATATCCGGTAAATAATAGTGCCTAACACTGCACCCATTACTACACCGATCTGAAAGAATAAAGAATTTTGAAGCGATGATGGTAGCGTGCAATAAACCGGAGATTAACCATGAAGGAAAATATTGGGATGAAGCCTATTGCTTTATTAGCGAACTACCACCTTAAACATATATTGACAAACATACCAATAATATTGATCGAATAGCTTAACCGGTGGAACGACAATCCGAACCTCGGTGAACGAATATTTCTGAATTTAAATTAGTAACACTATCGGTCATCGATGAAAGAAAACATCGTGAGGAAACCTGAACCTGCTTAATGTTCATGTAGTACCACCATATATATATGGGGAAGTATAGAACTGGGGGTTTCTTGGAGTTTGAAATCGCCAATATGTCGTGGCCATACCTTACCATACGTTCCTTCGGGGAGAGACCTATAGCCCTACAGTGGGGTTTTTATGGTTTTTGAGGCTGATATGGTAATAATACTTTTCTGTCATATAGCGGGAAAATTGCAGTTCCTTTGTTTTATTAGTGTTGTCAAATGAAATCACTAAATCTACGCTAACTTTGAAGTATCCATTAGTATATATCGAGGTCCAAATATGAGTATTTGGATGGATACTTCGCCGGTTAAACCACTTAAGCACGATGACTTACCACAATATAGTGGGCCCGCATTATAAATCTAGACAACCTTCAGTGTTCGAGGAATACTTTTAACAAACAGTTGAATGCTAAAACTGTAATTAGAGAAATTTACTCCCAAATTTTCTTTACTAGGTGATACTTTCCAAACATTTGTAGTCTGTGTTGGTAATTTGGAAGTACTTTAAACAAACATTCGGTTTCACTATAGTGTCGTATTTTCTAATACCTTGTCTATCTATGCTCCACTTTTTTTTTTATCGAAGTCCATCTGTCCGCGTCTTACGGCACATGTAGTTGGAATTCACCTTATAGGAGGACCACCACTTAATATTTGTCGAGATTTTGGTCTAAATCTAACCGAACCTATATAATATAAAACAATTGCCAAATGCATATAAGTGCATCACTTCCGAACGGTTGCAGCTATTTGGGTTATCCTTTTTTGTTGTGTTGCTAATTTTCAGGACAAGGTTTGTATTAAAGAAACCGTCTGATGTTTTTTTTTAAGAATAAATGAAAATTTTGGGGATAAAAAACTGAGCGAATAAGTGAGAATGAAGATAGTAGGAAGACCTTCAAAAATATTGATAGAATTAACGTTCAGTTGCACAGTTGGTATTTTATTTCATTACATGAACGTACTCTAAAGGGGAGATTTGGTCGATTTTGCACCCGTACGAAGCCGGAGAAAAAGCTAGTAAAAATAAAGACAATAACCATAAGCAAGACTGCTGTGCTGGTCAACATGTATCTCATAGTCTTCTGCCATGCCGGTAAGTATGGTTCCTTCTCCCTCGTGACTGGATTCGTGCGGAAGGTCTTCGCAGATGTTTCAAACTCAGGGCGTGGTTCTTCATCCTAGAAAAAGAAAAGTGTTAAAATGTTCCACGCACATCGATTAGCATTTCATGGTGTTTTATGTTTCCAACTAGCTGGCACCCACAACTTTGACTGCGTTGTTTGTTATACTAACAGTATATTATACGTTTATAAGTAAATCATACAAAATTTATTTGTAAACATTGTTATCCATTTACCACTTCTCTTTTGCGCATGCGCATCATACCGCTTGCCCAAACATTTCCACGGCAAAAAAACACACATAGTTGAGGAAAGCCTACTGCTTACACAAATCGTATCTTACAACTTTCATAATTCATATATTCAATGAAAATGTAGGGTTTTTTTTAGATAATGACCAAATGTCTATGAAATAAAACTAAAAATTGTTTGAAATTTATCGAGTAGTTCGTGGGTCATGCGTGCGGAACGACACACATATGTCAGTTTATTTATATAAAGAAGACAATATTTTATATCGTACTGTTAATTTAAAAGATCTTATAACAGAAACTTTTCTAAACTGGCAATAAAATATGGCAATGCACATAGTTTTTGGTTATCTGCTGATAAACATCTTACCTGGTCAACTCTTTCCATGTCCCACTCCCATTTCAGAACGGACTGTTTCCTTTTCCATAGTTCTAAAAATGTCGTCGCTGAAATAATATAATCTAACATTATCCTGTCATTCTTATGATCTTTCGAAATGAAGCATAATTAATAACAAGTGACTCCAGTTACATTAAAAAAAAAACTGAAGGAGAATCTTTCGGAGTGTACTGCGTTGGAGGACAAGCGTTGTGCTCTGGTCACTGCAATGTGTCATGATCTCTCCCTACCGAGCATGGTAAAGAGGTCATCTTGCAACGAGAAGCGGAGGAGAGATTACCCGAGGAGGATCCTCTTAGGGTACCCTCTCCGATCGAAGGAGAAAGGAGAAGTTGTTATACGAGTCTCCTTGCTCCGTCATAGGTGAATCTGGGAAGATGGATCAGGGGGGTATCTTGCACAGGTTCGGTGGACGGTGAGACAGACGGTCGGTTATTATCTGACTGTTTCCAAATTAGGTCGGGGCCGCTTGATTTATAGCGCAAGGGACTCCGTGTCGCCCCATAACGGCAGCTGCTAGTACACCGTTCGGTTTTAGTGCGTAGTGGCCACACATAATCCTACTGTCCCTCCTAATGGTAGTGTATCCATAAAAAATACCCTCATGTTAAAAAAGTACTTCTGGATGAGACTGAAAATGATATAGTTTTTATGCATACAGAACTACAACTACTCGTATATTGCTATCGTAGAAGTATGAAAATTCTATTCTTCGTGGCACTTATATTAACGTATTAGAAGTCGTTAGGACCTGAAAGAAGTACGCTTATGGAAATGTTACAATAAAATAACTCACAGACATTGTCAGTTATAAAATAAAATTTAATTTATTTTTTATTGGAATCAGAAAAACAACTTGTACAATATGAAAAATGACGGTTATAAGCTACATTAGTGAAATTGTGTCGCAGCCAATAGCGCCTACCTCCAGAGCAACATATTGCGTTCCTCAAAAAAATAAAAAAGTAAACATCTTTGAAAATTTTTGTGAAGTGAAGAAAGGGTTAAATGTTAGTAGTGTTAGGCGTGTTGTGTGTGCGTGAATGTGTGTGTGTGTTTGTATGTGTGCTGTTTGTTTTTAATATACAAATTTGACAGGACAATAAAGGGAAATATTAATATCTTATAAAAACATACCCCAAAAAGACATGAATATTGCAAAGAACACGGTAGCCGGATTGTCGAAGAGATAAGTTAGTTTGGCGAAGAGACAGGAGTCCGACAGCGTCTGGTATTTGCAGGCTTTGTCGCATAGCGGACAAAGGGTCCTGTTCCCTGGACCTGTGACGTCACAAATCTCCATACTGTAAAGGCAGTGGTGAAAAGAAAAATGTAATCTGTATTTTTTTGAGAAATATACCTCTCTAGGTACTTCTCCATTCAAGAGAAGAAACTGAGGAAAGAAAAGAAAGAAGAAAAATAACTAGAAATATTTGAAGTTTTATAGATGGTCAAACTACCAAAAATTTTTACGTTTGAAGAGGACTTCTTTAAAGAATTTGTCAGAAAAGTACTAGTGGTGTTTTTCCTATTACAGAAAAAAAAGTGGGTCAAACAAATAATATTGACAGTAGGACGCGTCTAGTATGCGACCTTGATGTTACTAGTAAATTTGTTATATGTAATGGAGAAAAAAACTAAAAAATTGAAAGCAAAAATATACTTTGCTTACAAAATTTCTTTGTAAACAATGCAATCCGTTAACTTTCCTTCTGTGCATGCGCATTACACCTCTTATTTCAAACTTGATATATCGCTAGTAGTAGTAGTAGTAGTGCTTTTAAAAATCACAGTTTTTTTTAAACATTATTACTTTATATTAGATGAAGATATCGTGACAATTGTTTTTTTTTAGATAAGGACCGCGTATCGAAAAAATAAAACTACAAAAACATGATCTAAATGTATCGCCTAGGTTTTTGTGCGATACGCGTACAACCCCAAACTTCTATCATTTTATATATATATAAGAAGATTTGGAAAGTAAACTATTTCTGGAACACTTATTGGAACGAAGTTCCTTATCGCACGGTAGGGACTTGGCAGATGGGGGTTTGGGCTTGGATTGGGTTAAGCGAAAAAAAGTGTAAGATTTTTCCGGTTAAAGTAGCGGTCAAAAGCTAATAAAACACTAATCGAATAAAAATGATAACTACGAATATAAGTATAGAATTTCTAATAAAATCGAGGTACCTGGGAATGTTATCCTGGGAATTCATGCTCGCAAGCCCGTAGAGGAAACAGAGCGTTCCCACAATCGCAGGAGCGTACAGCATCTTCGTATAAAATCCTAACCAACAGAAGTAAAGTCCGATTTTATCGCCGAAGTATCGACGAGCGAGCCAGAGAGGCTGCTTCTTGTACCATTTGCACGGTCTTGCCCACTCTAAGTAGAGAAGCTGGAAACATTATTCAAAGTTTTTTGATTACTTTTAAATTTAATTATGATTTCTAAATTAGGGGTGAGTTTTATCAACTACAGTCGACAAATAATTCTGGTTCTAATATCCAATAAGTGGCATTTAACATTTGCACAGCTTAAGTCCAAAAAGAAGTTTGGAGCAATGATGATTTAATGGATAACGAGTTTAGACACAATGTCGACCGATTTTTTTTTTTTTTTTTTCGAACTGACCTACACTGCCGGCTTATTCCGCCTTCACAGTTCCACCGGACTACTAAGGGGAGCGCTTAGGGCACTCACCCGATTGTTTTTAGGCGAAACATCTCAAGGGCACTCGGTGCACCTCGGCTTGAGCTGTCGCCGGATTCCCGAACTAACTAAGCTAGCTAAGCTATCTATCCATACAATACTCATATATGAATTCGTGAAAAATGCATGTGTGACCATGCATGTTTCACGAATGTATATGTGTATTTGGTATCTGACTACTGTGTTACGTGACCTATTTCAGTCCGAAAAGGGCAAAAAAACAGCCCACCACTGAGTGCCTAGATGTGCAAGAGTGTGGGGTGATCGTGTAAGTGTAGAACATGTGTAAATCACTGTATTCGCGCGAGTAACATACTCGAGGGCTCCACACCGAGGGACTACCTAGGCTCGAGCTGTTACAAGAAAAATCGCGACGAGTGTGCGGGATCGAATCTTCACCCCCCGCTCACGGAGGCGTGAGCAGAGAGAGTCGCGGGCGTGGGCGCAAACACGCATCTTTTGAGAGGGAATCGAGCTAAAAAATAAAGTACAACGGCACGGTGCCGATTTAACTAAATAATTACGTAACAAATCCTAATATATCGGTCTATTATGTATGAACACGCGGGTTCGATCTGATATTTTGATTTACGCGAATTTATTTATGCGCGGCGCGGGTTAATTGCTGTACCGTGGTCGCGACGGCCGGGAAAGCGGAGATAGCGTTTAAGAGCCCGAGCTCAGACGTACTATTAACTAACGCGTTAAATGCGATTATCTCTTGTACATCGTGTACCAAGAGTAAGCGAGCTATCCAGTCTATACCGGAGGTCGATGCTGAAACCGCGATAGGTGGCGCAGGAGTGGACAGAGCCTTTGGGGGCTGGGGCTTGGCTTTAGGAGCCGAGGGAGCTGGCGGGGAAGGCCTTACGCGCCAGGAGAGCGCGCTCGGCGGAGTAGCGGATGCTGCCGGCGCACTGGAGGTGCCCGGCAGTTCGGGGAAAGCCTTCTGGCTTTGTATGAGCGGAGGCGGAGGCCGATTCGTCCGAGTCGGCGGGCCGTGTGCCCTGGACCGGGTCGCACGACCGCCGCGACGGTGATAGGTCGAGCGAGGCGCACGGGGACACCCGCGATAGTTCGCGGTATGACCCGTTTGCTCGCAGAGGACGCAGCTCGGAGGCTCGACGGATTCGGGAGTGCGGGGGCACTCCTTAGTGGAATGATCCCCGAGACACTTGACACACCTGGGACGCAGGTGGCAGTGTCGGGCGGAATGACCGTACACCTGGCAGTTGTGACACTGCGAGGGTACCTGGGACTTGCGAGGAAGCTCGACGTAGACAGGGGACAGGCCGCAAACTGAGTTGAGGCTGAAAATAGCCTTGCCTTCCAAGGAGCGGTCCAGAGTGACCAGCACCAAGTTGAAGGGGGCCTTCGTACGGGGGTGGCGCATGCGCTGCACGCTCCGGACTGGGAAGTCCTGACCGTTCAGGCAATCGCAGATGTCGTATTCGGTGAGCTCAGAGGGAACTCCCCGAATGACGACACGGAGGCGGCGCTCTTCCTCGAGCGCGTGGGTGAAGAAAGGGAGCTTACGCTCCCTGAAGTATTTGGTGAGCTCGCGATGCTCATCGGGGGTCGAGACACGAATAGAAATGCCGGCAACAGTGTTGACGGCAGACTTGTAGACGATTTCCTTCGACTTAAGGTCTTCAGAAATCTCTACCCATCGAGCTTTGTCACGGAAGGTGACGGGAGGCGGTAGGCGTGGCTTCTTAGCCGCGACCGCGGGTTCCGCAGCCGAGGCTCGAGCCGAATTCGCGGCAGAGGGCGTGGGAGAGGCTCGGGGCACCCGAGCGCCACCTATATTGGGCTGCTTTGGGGTCGGACGTCCCGCAGCAGAGTCGCTATCGGTCTGAATCGCGGCGCGTGGGCGTTTACCGCGGCGCGTGACGGTTGTGAAACCGTCGTCATCGGCGGGCGTGGTCGCGGGCGCAGGCACGGTCGCGGGCGCAGGCACGGTCGCGGGCGCGGTCGCGGGGACTGTATCGTAGTCCATGTCCGAGTCGTCATCGGAATCGAATTCCGAGAGCCTCGTGAACGGGTCGTCCGGGAGATTCGCGAAAGGGTTCGCGGAGAAACAACGCGGTATCTTACCGGGAGGGTTGCGCGCATAGACTTTCCGGAGTCTGTTATATTCCGTGACGAGATTCGGATCTTCCTTTTCGACGAACATGTGGAAGCGCAACAGTTCTTCGAGGTGGACGGTATCATCAACGGCCGGAAGGGCCGGATGGGCACGCGGGGTCGCGGGGGTAGACATGACTAACCTCCCTGCCTGAGGGGCAGGGGGGTGCGCCTAATTTGAATCTAACGGACAATCCGTGTCCGGGCCAAAGGGAAAACGCGACGCGACGCGAACGCGAATCTTCTCTTCAAACTGCACACGGCGCGGCGCGAAGAACGACGCTCTGCACGGCACACGACGCGCTGCACGACTCTCGAAGCGCAGCACGAGGCACGACGCGTAGCACGGCGACTCGACGCACTGCAAACAGTGTGCACGGCTTCGCACCGAAAAGTGCGGTTTAAGTGGTGCACTAATGGAGGTGCACCGTCGCTCTGAAAAGAGCGTACGATCGACAGTAGCCGCTCGAACACACTAAACTTCCGGACACACACGAAAATATCCGACAACTGCGCGCGAGTTGCCGAACTAAACGGACCGTCAGAGCTGCGAGCGGGCGCGTGCGCACTCGGCCGCTGCTCAAACGAGACTCATGTCGACCGATGTAGATTTGAGACCCTTATGAATGCGAATAGAAAGCCCTACCATGGCCTTTGTTAGCTTGCCTGGCTCGCTACCATCTGCAAGGTAAAAACCTGTCACCAAAAACACCTACTGGTGTATTCCGGCAGCTGCACTCGAGTTAGTCCTCGTCCAAAATTTGTGTGTTTACCATTTTAGACTATATCATCATATAAAATCAGATGAGATTGCGGCCAAACGCAAAAAAAATGCCGGAAAAGTATAAAAAAATAAAGACATTCAAAATCTTAAGCAGTCAAGTTGCACATAAGTGGACAAAGAATGCTATTCAAGAACAAACTAGAAAGTTCCGTGTAAGCTTTGTATATTTAATTAAACCACATAGTCCTTGATTGCAAAAGTATCTTAAGGGATAACGACCACCACTAACCTACCTAACCAATAGAAATCCCCTCCACCCCCTCCCATAGTTGTACACTTAGGTTTCATTAACATTTTATAGGTTTTAGCGCTTGAACATAATCTCATATGATATTAAATGATGATGTGCTCTAAGATGGTAACCTAGAGGGAGACTGGCTCTCAAGTGCAGCTGCCGGAACATACCTGTAGGTGCTTGGCGACAGAATTTGAATTTGAGGATGACAGATAGCAAGACGGATATAGAAGAAGCCCTTCTACCAGTTCCGATATCAGATGGTGTATATCCAGCAACTAAGTAGGTTTTTATATCCTATATAGTTGTAACTAGGGTATCTGTTGAGGACAAATGATCCAGTACAATTATTTATATATTGTAAATACCCTTCTCGTTTTATAATATTTCTCTTACTTTGTAATATCTTCTGTATATTCAATGTTTTGCTTGTGTATATGTAATAAGTGTGAATTATATTGTAAAAATATACAGAACCCAGCAATCGATGTAAAAGTTAAGTTAAATAAAAGGTCAAACAAGTGCCGCCTTAGTAGGCGCACCACTTACTAGTTGTAAGGACGAAATTATGTATAAATATAGGCGAACAACTTATGTGGTCACACCTCGCTTCGCCTCGTTTGTGATTCCAAGTTTATAGACGTTATTTCCGAAACAAGTTCTTGGTCCTTCGATAGCCGGATTCACGCCAGTGCAACAACAAAAAGGAAGGAAGCGAAAATCGTGAAATAATTCACTAACCATCGAACGAGCGTCGTCACTTCGTACGATCAGCGGTGAAGAACGAATCATCGTCAGGAAGATCGTACCAGCACAATTCGTCGGGAGAAAATCACCGAACGGTGCGACGGGCCTGAGCTGCAGTATCGTCGGGAGAAAAACACCGAATGGTGCGACGAGCCTGAGCTGCAGTGTCGTCGTGGGAAAAACACCGAACGGTGCGACGAGCCTGTGCTACAGCTGCGTGTCGCCGTGAGAAAAACACCGAACGGTGCGACGAGCCTGAGCGTCTCGTCGGGTGAAAATCGCCGAGCGGTGCGGCGAGCAGCTACAACCCATACTTGGGCCACCTCACGGTGCCAAACGGCCTGAGTATTGGGTACGAATGTCAATCGTTACTACGTCGATAAGAGTGTTATTGGTACGAGGGCCGGACTGTAGGCACTGCTGACGGAGTCGGACATTCCAGCCGACGCCTGAGCACCTCGTAGTGATCTCACTCCTCTTTCGAGTAGTTCCCACCCTACCCTATCCTGCTGTCCATCCCTGAGGGAGCATATCCCACGAGTGGGCCCTCCCGAAGGATTGTTAGGGACTGATAGGGACTGTTAGGGCTATTAGGGCTTGTAGGAGCTGGCAAGTGCTGAAGATGCCGACTACGAGAAGCCAAGCGGCCGAGGAGAAGACACGGGTATTGGAAGAACCCCCCGCGTCCCCGTCCGCATACGCGATTACGCGTACCGTCGCGAACGATACCGTCACGACCGAGACGTTAACGTCGCGTAACGCCATGATCCTCGCCGCGGCCACCGAGGCCAGGGGATCGCGAGCACCGTCCGTACGCTCGCACCGGTCCACCGCTAGCGCCGTAGCTAGGATTAGGCAGGCCGAGCTGGAGGCCGAAGAACAGCTCGTCGAAATACGGCGTCAAGAGTTGCAGTTACAAACGATGCTCATTAAAAGGAGGCTAGCTGCAGACGTCGCTACAATCCGCGAGGAAACCGATCGGGAGAGTTTGTGTGCTGAAGAACCTACCGACACGAACCGTCGGGTGAGCGATTGGTTACAGAAGACGCATATCCCGGTACGGGGGGAGTGTGACCGTGAACAAAGGCACACATCACCACCACCACTAGCGGAACAACCACCAACGGAGGTCAGGATATCACGACCGCCTGTGACACCGAATGTCACATACGAAGAAGCGATACGTCATCGACAGAGATCGACAACACCAAACCGGTCCCGGGATAGAGGAATCGACAGGTTGGCAGATGCTCTGGAGCGGATGGCAGGATCGAGGTCATCGCCTAGACATATTCAGGACTTGCCGACATTCACGGGGTCGATCACAGACTGGCTGCCTTTTAAAGC
Organism: Antheraea assamensis; assembly: GCA_035772565.1. Taxonomy (NCBI): domain Eukaryota; kingdom Metazoa; phylum Arthropoda; class Insecta; order Lepidoptera; family Saturniidae; genus Antheraea; species Antheraea assamensis. The sequence goes on from JAQQSE010000107.1 coordinate 1,585,649, forward strand.
CGCGTACAGGGAATCTACGAATATTTTTAAATATTCGGCGATAGAGAACATGATTCGCCTGAGGACGTGTCTAAAGGGTGACGCTAGACAGTCTGTTTCAGCGCTTCTCTACACAGCGGGTAACCCGGACGTCATCATAAACACGTTGGAGCAGTGTTACGGACGACCGGAAGTGATTATCGACCACGCAATGGAAGAAATCAAACGGTTACCACGTATGGGTACTACAGCAGGGGAATTAAATAACTTCGCGGTAAAGGTACAAAATATCGTCGCGGTTATAACTGCTATTGATGAAAGAGGATATTTACAAAACCCTATGTTAGTGCGGCAAATAACAGAGAGGTTAAGCCCGCATTTAAAATCGAAGTGGTGTGATTACGCCGAAGAGTTCGGGAGTCGGCAGGAACCAGAGATCGTCACGTTGTCTCTGTTTTTAATGAGAGAAGCCGATCGAGCCGTCCGTCACGCGTACTCTACTTCGGATTCAATGTTAGTACGCAACAGTGCCGCTAAGCCCGCAGCGCCACCAAATAAGATGAGCGAGCGATATCGCTACGCGAAAAAGGTGTATAACACGACTGAAGATGCCTCAAAAAAGGTCACGTGTTATTGTTGCGGAGGCGAGCACAAGACGTCGCGATGTACTACATTGAACAACATGGCTGTCGCAGAGAGGTGGAAATGGGCGAAAGAAACGCAAGTCTGCTTTCTCTGTTTAGATAGCAAACACAGGCGGATTGGCTGTAAGGCGAGAAAATGCGGCACGAATGAATGTAGACAACCGCATCACGCCTTATTACATTTACCGCCTAAAGAAGATAATGTTATAGCGGCATCGGCACACCGACTCGGGAATAGCGAGCAAGTGCTGCTAAAGGTGTGTCCGGTACATATTACCAAGGAGGATGGAGATACATTTAAGACATACGCTTTATTGGATGAAGGATCCACAATCACCCTCATCGACGAAGAGATCGCCCGGATGGTCGGTGCACATGGTCCGACTCGATCGTTGAACATTCAGGGGGTCACGTCGGTTCAGCGCGAAGCTGATAGTCAAGAGGTCGACCTTGAGATAAAAGGAGAAGGTCAATTGGAGTGCCACAAAATCAAAGCGCGTACGGTCCAAAATCTTGTCCTAGGTAAACAAACAATAAAACCGGAATTATGTAAACGTCCGTACCTCAAAGGGAGTATGTGTGAAGAGTTTATGTTACTCGAATATCAGACCACGCATTCTCATTGGAGCGGACAACTGGCATCTCATTGTGACACGACGTTTGTTGTCGCGAAGACGCAACGAACCGGCCGCGTCACTAACACAGCTAGGATGGGTGTTACACGGGAAGATGCCTAAAAGTTCTATAACACGTGATAGCGAGTCCGTGTTACACGTACGAACATACACAGAAAATATGTGCGAAAGAGATGACGAGTTGAGCGCTCTCGTCCAATCGCATTTCGATATCGACTCATTGGGCATATCGAAAATACGGAAGCCTAATGCTCGGGAGGAACGGGCCAAGGATATCTTCGAGCGTACCGTACAGAGAGTCGACGGGCGTTTCGAAGTAGGTCTGCCATGGACGACGGATAATGTTGTCATGCCACCGAGTTACGACATGGCATTAAAAAGGCTACGAACCATAGAGAGAAAGATGGATGGGTCACCGGATTTTAAAATAGCGTACACAGCGCAAGTTGAACAGCTCGTTCAAAGGGGTTATGCAACGAAGTGTGACTCCAACCACAACGAGAGCCCGCACACCTGGTACCTCCCGCACTTCGCGGTGGTGAATCCAAATAAGCCGGGCAAAATAAGGATGGTGTTCGACGCGGCAGCAAGGGCGAATGGAACGTCACTAAATGATTGGTTGTTGGACGGACCTGACTTGCTCCGATCGTTACAAGGCGTGTTATTTAGATTCCGGGAGAAACCTATCGCCGTAACCGCGGATATTCGCGAGATGTTCCTTCAAGTCAAAATACGGAAGGAGGATCGCGCCGCACAACATTTCCTATGGCGAGGAGACAACAGGACAGCGCCACCCGACAAATATGTGATGACGTCTATGATATTTGGAGCACGGAGTTCACCGTTTCTCGCACACAGCGTGAGGAACCGGAACGCAGAAGGACACAGGGAGACTCACCCGCTCGCGTATCGCGCAATAGTTCGGAATCACTACATGGATGATTGGGTGGAAAGCTTCAACAATATGGAGGAAGCTTCTCGCGCCATAAGGGAAGTATGTGACGTGCATAGTAAAGCAGGGTTCGAGCTCGCCGGATGGAGTTCGAATCGCGTAAGCTTACTACATGATATACCGACCGAGGACATGACACGAACGCCAAAGGAGCTAGGTGCTAGCGCTACCCAGTTCGGGAAAACGTTGGGAGTATTATGGCTACCGCAGACCCACGAGTTAGCGTTTAACACCGCCAGGCATCGTGTCCCGGAAGAAGTCAAATGTAATAGGAGGTCGCCTACGAAACGGGAAGCTCTAAGTGCGGTGATGTCCATCTTCGATCCCTTAGGATTAATCAGCCCGTACACTATCACGGCTAAAGTCATGCTGCAGGGATTATGGAGGCAGAATGTTGGATGGGACGAACCTTTACCTATAGAAGAAGCAACCGTTTTCAACGAATGGCAGTCCGACCTAAAATACATAAGCGAGCTACGATTGCCTCGCGTATACAACAAGGAGTGTAGCCAGGATATAACGAGGCAGCTACACGTATTTTGTGACGCCAGCGAGGAGGCATACGCGGCAGCAGCGTATTGGCGTTTCACAAACGAAAATAATATAACCGTAACACTGGTCGCGGCAAAGGCAAAAGTAGCACCCATGAAGGCGCAGAGCATCCCGAGGATGGAGCTGCAGGCTGCTCTTATAGGCGCGCGACTAGCTGCGGAAATATTAAAAGAGAACGAAGAAACTAAAGAAGTCATTTTCTGGAGCGATTCCAAGACGGTCTTGCATTGGATAAGGAACGACTCAGTGCGGTACACTCCCTACGTCGCTCATAGGCTAGGTGAGATAGCGGAGATAACTGAAGTCGAACAGTGGCGATGGGTGCCGACAGCGCAGAACGTGGCTGACGACTCCACTCGGTCAGGAAACACTCGCCTGAGGAGTGATAACCGATGGTTCGTTGGTCCCGCGTTCCTGTACGATGCCGAGGATCGATGGCCCATCGAAACACTACATGTAAGATCTGAGGACGAAGAGGATGTCTTAGTGGCGCACACGACGACGTGTGACACTCCGATAGTCGAGTTAGAACGATTCTCGTCCTATGAACGTGCGAAACGAACGACCGCGTAATGTATGGCCAAAAGGCAAAATAGAGAAAATTTATGTAGGTCCGGACGGAGTCGTGCGGAGCGCGGACGTGCGGACACGGGGAGGTATTTTTCGAAGACCCGTAAGGAGGCTCATTGTCCTCCCTGGAGAAGAGGGGCTCGAGAGTCTACGCCGGGGGGAGACTGTTGAGGACAAATGATCCAGTACAATTATTTATATATTGTAAATACCCTTCTCGTTTTATAATATTTCTCTTACTTTGTAATATCTTCTGTATATTCAATGTTTTGCTTGTGTATATGTAATAAGTGTGAATTATATTGTAAAAATATACAGAACCCAGCAATCGATGTAAAAGTTAAGTTAAATAAAAGGTCAAACAAGTGCCGCCTTAGTAGGCGCACCACTTACTAGTTGTAAGGACGAAATTATGTATAAATATAGGCGAACAACTTATGTGGTCACACCTCGCTTCGCCTCGTTTGTGATTCCAAGTTTATACACGTTATTTCCGAAACAGTATCTATATCCTATATGGTTGTAACTATCATATACATCGTGATAAACCTATCGAAAAACCACCCAGCTGCCCCTTTCACCATGGTAATTACTACTTAAAACGACAATTAAATCATTCCACTAATTATTAGCTTACGATTGTTTTAAAAATTTACTTACACGCCTATCAGTAGCCGTTCCATCTGATAAGTCTACGTCATACCTTCCTTCGTGTAGCGGAAAACAGGCCAAGTACGTGCCGTCATTTAACAACCTTCGGATTCCCATCTGAAATTATTATTCTTCTATATAAATAATATGATAGCGGTCTAGCAGTGAATTTTGCTCCCGCACACTCGCCGCGACTCCTTGCGACAGCGGCTCAAGCCTAGGTTAGAACCCCTGGAGTGGATCCTCGAGTACGCTTCTAGCACGATACAGTGTCACTAAATATTTTCACTCACTACATTAACACAGATCACTCCTACATACGTGCACACATAGGTAGGTACGTATAAGGTGGAAAGGTTTTAGTTTATATAGAGAACAAATCTTCGCGTTACATTACGAGCATGTAATTCAACGTCAATCTGTCAATATTTCTGAAGATTTCCCTAACGTATTCTGTCTCACACACTTTTTTATATGAGAATATTTAGCTCAACGTTTTCACTTCCCTTTGCGATTTTTTTTTAATATTTTCTTTGATGCAAACCTACCTAATAATTACAAACGGAACAAAAACGGGATAAATATGGGTAACCGTTTTGTAGTCATGCGTTTACATTACAACGCTTCGGTGATTTACTTTTGTTTGTTTTTTTTTTTTTCCTTTTTTATACTTTATAGGTAAACGTTTTGACCACAATCTCATCTGATATTAAATGATGATGTGGTCTAAGATGTGGTCTAAGATAAGTCACGCTTAACCTAGAGGGAGACTGGCTCTCAAGTGCAGCTGCCGGAACACACCAACAGGTGCTTGGCGACAGATTTTCAACTTGAGGGTGGTAGCTAGCCAGACGGACTTAGAAAAAGCCCTACCACCATACTATGGCTTCATCACGATGTTTTCCTTCAGTTCCCTCAGTTGCTTGGATTCGAACCTACGGCCTTCGACGCTGTGTTTATATGAATGATTTAGATACCTTTATTTCGTTGTTATCATATTTCGCCCTTAACAGTATTTGCATAACCAGAAGACTTCTCTGCGCTGGCGAAAACTCTGTGTGTCGATCTTTTACCAGAAATCTGGAATTTTCCAAAGGTTATTTTAGACTAGTGAGTTACTTATCGTCTGCTTGGGCAATGGTAATAAAATACTTACTGTTCTTCTCTCTTCACTCCTTGGCTTTCGGTAGCCGTGTAAAAAGAAGGTTCTGGATCAATTCTGTTATGATCGTATTCGTACAACTCTTTCCATTTGCGTCGACATCTTGCATATAAGTTTCTGTCTTTCTGTATTTGTTTCTCGTCGCTCTACGACAGACAATTTTACATTTTATTAATTTGAAGTATGCAATAATAATATAATTATTTACTAGTAACCGTCTGGACAAAATTTGAATGTTAAGTACAAAAACACATCCATTTCTACCAAAGAAAAAAAAATGAAAATCGGCTGAGAAACAGAGGTAGAAGATGTTCTCCACTGTTTTGCCTTTCTCTATTTAAAGGTATACAGGTATATACGTGAGGTATATCAAAGACAACAGCGCAACGTTACCAGATGACTTGCAGTGTTGCCAATATCATTACTTTTTCCGAACCTCATATATATAGATCATGCGAAACTGTAAAAAATATGCTGTTCTTGCGAATCAGAATCAGTGTCTTCAGAATTTAGAATTAGAAACAAAATTATAATTGTGTCGTTTTATGAAACCACGATCCGAGTAAAAGTTTGTTTTTTTTCGGATAGTGTAGGCATTTAACTGAAAATTTTCGGAATATCATTCGATGTAGTGTATTACAATCGTGAATTTATTCTTAACTTAATAATTGGAAAATGGGAATAATAATGAAAAATCATTAGTAGACAAGATATTTAATTTCAATCTGCGTATTAGAGTACGGAATACAGAATAAATACAATCATTCAGATGATAGACGCATTTTATAAACTGAGCACAATACTTATTAAAATCATTTATAACTGAGCCGTGGGCGCCGCCATATTGGCCTTGGCTGCTATGCCAAGCGCCTTCCACTTTACCCCTACTCCGCGGCCGGTTGTAATGCGAAATGCGATAAACGGACGAAAAAATATGAGACAATATCAAAAAAGTTTCACTTCAAAAAGAAAAACAGTTAAGAAACAGATGAGAAGAAAGTATTTAACTGTTTTGTCTTCAGCTAATTATATACAGATTAGCCTTTACCTGTACCAGTGACAGAGAAGTTCAGGAGTAGTAGATTAGCATGGTACGGGCATATTATGAGAAGAGATGAAAGTCATGTAACAAGAAAAGTTTTGAGTTTGAAAGCGGACGGATATAGAAGTATAGGAAGACCGAAAAAGGTGTGGATGGATTGTGTGAAAAACGATATGTGTATAAAAAGTGTGAATACTGAGATGACATCTGACAGAGGAGAGTGGAAAAGGAAAACATGTTGTGCCGACCCTACTTAAGTGGGATAAGGGTAAGATGATGATGGTAGCCTTTACCTGTACCATGGAAACAGGAATTGTTTGCGACTAAAAGTACCCTGCGTTCTTTTCCGTGCCCTTGACAATGTCTCTGCAAGTTGTCATGATGAGTGGTTGAGTAGTTAAGGCGTGAATGAATAACGAACAAACAAGCAGACAAACAAGCAGACAAACAAGCAGACAAACAAGCAGACAAACAAGCAGACAAACAAGCAGACAAACAAGCAGACAAACAAGCAGACAAAGAAACAAATTCACATTCGCATTTATAAAATTAACAAGGATACCTAAGATTTATATTTACTCAAAAATTAATTACCCAAGCTCTGACCGATATGGATATAAATCTCTTCGTAGGCAGCTTCATCCCAATAACCTCCGCTAAACGCATTTCAGTCTTCCACGGTATATGGATTTTCAAGAACCAAGTCTTTTCATCGAAAGACAAGCATTTATTCTCTAACTCTAATTCCAGTCCCTCCTTGACTAGATTTTCCTGAGAAGTTGTTTTTTTTTTTTAATATTTATGATCTTTATCATATCACCCTGTAAAAGACCTATCGCAGGATAATAGACTTCTTTCCGAAAGACATAAATAATCCCCACACCAGCCCGCTACCTATTGACAACTTCAAACACAGAGAACACTACAGTTCTATATTTTTCCCGCATACGGTGGTATTACAATAACATTTTTCAGGTTCAGATTTCCTCGCGATGTGTTCTTTCACTATTAGCCGATCGGATATTCGGATATCCTCCGATAGAGGCTTAAAAGAAGCTAGTTCTCAACTGTCAACCAGAACATACCTATTAGTATTAAGGCTTAGGTGACAGATCTTCACCTCATGGATATTAGCTAGTGCGATGAGTATAAAAAAAGACAACCTGCTACCTTCATCATTCCTTACCTGTAAGTTTATTTATTTATTTATGAACAGGTAATGACAATATACCCTAGATTATCAATATAATAACTATGTACAAAGGACCCTTAAAAGCTGGCATAATTTGCAACGAATAGAAGATACTTCCAATTTAAAAACATACACTTACGATTATTATTATTCCAATCATTAGGAGAGTTATAATGATTTAGTATCTCTTGAAATTGATGTCGACATTTTGATATTATATGCTCCAGGCAAAAATGATAATTTCGGCCGCCTTACCTATTTATATCATCACATGAAGTACCTTCATAACTCTCTATAGAAATGTTACATAATGTCACTGCTGGGCAAAACTTTCTGCTTGGAGGAATCAACTATCCATCTCTTCAGCCCCACATCATTGTAGTAAATGAAGACGAATCAACAAATACATATTTTTTCCACATAAGTGTATTATACTACAAAAGTACAAAATAATCCCAAGGAGGGTTGATGTCAGGCAACCGACCAATCGTAAAAATTAAGCCCAATAATACATCCCAACATGAGAAATATGTTGTGCCAACTCGACTTATAAGGGTATAAGGAGCCTTATAAGGGTAAGGAGATGACGACACATACAATATTACTTTAAAAAATTGTTATGTTACAAAAAAATTAAGGTACACATTATGTAAACCTATATTATAATGAAAAGATTGAGTTATATTATTAGGAGTTAAAATTTAAAATGTATGCCTCTCCGCAACAATAAAGCATTTTTCCTTGAAAATGCGCAGGGAGACACCAAACACGTCCACTTCGGCTTTTAGCTTGTTGTAGAGACTATTCCGCTTAGAGCCAGAGGCATTAAATCTGATTTTACTTCTTCATGATGAGGATCTGAACCTGCATCGATCGACACAGTATCTGAATACGATATCAATGAGCCACCAATAATTAATGTAAAATGATATATACAATATTAGACACCATAGCTTTGCTAATTGAATCGCTAACGTGTTGTGTAAAATGTATCAGACGGGTTCTATAGAAATATTTCTTAAATTAATGATATCCTCTATCTTGCTTACTGCTTAAGTAATACCAGTGTCAGTAGGACAATTCTAGGTAAGCAAAAATTATCTGGAAAAATCTATCAAAATCAATTTTTACCTGGAATGTACGTCTATAGTCCCTCTTTTTTGCTTCAACTTCTGTCATCACACCGTAATCTTCTTCCTCGAACGCTAGAACCATGTCGATCCTTCGTCTTCCATCACGGAACATAAGTGATTCTGGATCCAGACCCTATGAATTCGGAAATTCCGGAATACCGATTCTTAAACTAAAGGCATATACATTACTGTGTACTCTAACTTCATTCTTTTAAGTTTGAATGATGGCACCGTGTTTAGTGTTTTCGGACTTTTTATTGGTCACGGATGGTCTGAGTCCTTGCAAATGAGCTGGTACTTTTGGTGAAGGGAAACATCGTGATGAAACCATAGCATGGTGGTAGGACATCTTCTAAGCTGGCCATCCGTTAGCTACCATCCCGAAGTTGAAAATATGACGATGCCAAGCTCCTGTGTGTGTGTTTTAGCAGCTGTACTTGACTAGGACCCTCTAGGTTTTGTGTGTTTACGATCTTGGTCCACATCATCATTTAACATCAGGTGTCATTTTGGTCAAAAGTTAATAAAGTATGGTGAAGATGTCTACTGTTTTACAAAAAACTTAGAAACATTTCCCAGTGTTACTTGTCCCCAATAAAATTTGTTGGGTTATGGTGTATAATCTTGCATTTACCCTGATCGATTTTCCGCATACGGATAGAAGGAAAAGCAATGTATTTTTTTATCTAAAACATGATCTGACTTCGCATCTAAGTTTTTAAGATTACAAGTAAGATATATAAAGTGATATACAAAATTGGGATGAATGGGAACCTTAAATAACTCGGAAAGTAATTAATTATGAATATCCAGAAAACGGTTTAAGGTACCAGTTCTACAGTAAAACTTTTCAGTTTTGCTTAATAATATAAAAAAGTCTGTAGTACTATTCACCACATTATATGCTACCGATATAGATGTTATTACATACCTCTGGATTCGTTTCTCCAACATATTCATCTTTCTCATTGGGATAATTGGGGAATGTATTTTTTTTGTCGTCTTTGCTGCGATACGCTGACGATTTGCTGTCTGCTTTTGACTGCGAGTGGATGATTGGACAAGTAAAATAACTTATAAAGAAAAAAGCACTTAAACACTTTTTACTATATAATGGTAAGAAATAATCTTACTTTTAAACCTATCTCTTTTCTTATTCATAGACTGCATATTAAAATATTGTGCCTATATCATTTTCACAATTAATATTACTCCCATACTAGCATGTATCGTCACCAAGTTATGTGTATGGTCGTAATAAATACAAACGTGGGAAGGCATCATCGTTATGCCTTACGAACAATCAGGCTGTGGGGCGATATACGCAGCACGATAATTAGAAATTATTGCACAGAGCAAAGGAGTTTGGCTAAAGCTAATTGCGAATTATTAAAACGACACGTGTAAAAATCTTAAATCTATGACTTTGTCTAAATAGATTTTGACATTAATTTTAGCAAAACGAATAGTCAAATCTTCGACATACAGGTCTGAAAATAGCAAAAGAGGAAACTAATGACAAAGCCCGGTGAAGAAGCTGTGAAGGTCCGACAGGTCAACAGCGGTTACACAGTTAGAAACAAATCTAACAATACCTCGTATGTTAAAATCCATCAAATTCTTTAAAGCAAGAGAGCAAGCCAAAGAAGTATGCCATGAGTCCGTATATATACTCGTATACACTCGAAAAAAATTACACTTTCTGTGAAATATGTTACAATAATTGTCCGTATGGGATATTACAATAGGCATTTAAGTTAAGATGTATATATATATATAAAGAAAATACAGGTTTTCTGTACGTACGTCAAAACGACTGAGAATATCGGCATAGAACTACAATCCTTCTATGGAAAATTGTATGTAGATTGCTCTAGGCTACTTATGTTTTGTATTCCATCGATCCTACGTCATACTTTTTTTTTTAATTTAAAGTTTATTTAATGTAAAGCAAATTAGGCGGCTATAAGCCTGGTAAATTATAGAAGCAGATTTATTTACCAAAAAACCTCGTTGACCGATATAATTTTAAATCCTTACAGCTAAGTAGGAGCTTTCGGTGAAGGAAAACATCGTTATGAGACTATTATATTGTTGTAGAGCTTTTTCTAAGCCTGTAAGGTTAGCCCCCACCTTCAAGATGAAAATCTGTCACTAAGACCTTGTAGGTGTGATCCGGCAGCTACATTTGTGAGTATGTCTTATTTAGCATTTTTATCACCTTAGACCACATCGTCATTTAACATCAGATGAAATTTTTGTCAAGCGCTAATACCTATAATCACTACATATTATAAAACAATGTCGTCCGCCACATCTGTCTGTCTGAATGTTCGCGATAAACTCAAAAACTACTTAACGGATTGTAATACGGTCTTCACCCATAGATAGGGTAATTCACGGGGAAAGTTTGGGTATATAATTTGTCATGTTTTTTTTTTGTAAATTCGTTGATGTTGAAATGACAATTGTTGAAAGAATCAGAAAAAGTCAACCCGCCTGAGGGTTTTCGTCGAAAACGCTGCCTAATCCCTTTGAGATATAACAAAACAATGGATACTGAGATATTTCTCTTTTATAGATCTACAGAAATGTCTTGGATGGCATATATCTATCCTTTTAGGATAGCTTACTGTACCCATCTATCTTCTAAAAATGGTCACATATAATGAGGTACTTGGAAGGCTATTTAGACGGATACATTATTAATCCTTATCAAATTAAATACATTAGTTACCTTAAGTATTTCATGCACATAAGTATATATTTTTTATTATCAGGGCAGGACAACGTCCGCCGAGTCTGCTAGTAAAGTATACTCGCGCTGTCCAAACCTTTACCGACCAACTACAGTGAAAGATATTTTCCCAAATTATTTTTGCAATACAGGGACAATAAGGTAGGAATTGATAGTAACTCACTTGAAAACTTGGTAACGGTGTACCAGGTAACGTAGTAGAACTATCTTTTGCTTTAGGGTTGAAGGCACTAGCGGCTGATGTTATATTTCTAACGAATCTCCAACCGGTGGGTTTGTCGTCAGAACTGTCTGATGTCTCTGAATGGATGTCATCGCGTAATGTGACCTTTTAAAAGAAAATGTTTAAATTGTTTTTTTTTTTTGTATACTCTATAGTCCTTGACCACAATCTAATCTGATGTTAAATGATGATATGGTCGTAAAGTCGGTAAACACGTTTAACCTAGAGGGGAATTGGTGCTCAAGTGCAGCTGCTGGAAAACATGAACATGTGCTTGGGTGCCGATTGTCAACTTGACGGTGGTAGCCAGCCAGGTGGATTAAGAAAAAGCCTTACCACCACGCTATCTATGATTTTATTATTGGTTTAGTTTCCTTATATTTATAAATGTTAAATACTATCGCTCTATATGTATATCACTGCTGGGCAAAACTTTCTACCTGGAGGAATCAACAGACATAATCAGTTTTTAACCCACATCACTGTAGTAAATGAAGAGAAATCAACAGTTACATATTTCACTCACATATAGTGCTACTACAAAACAATGCCCAGGAGGGTTGATGTCAGGCGTGAGGACGATCGTAAAATTTAAGCCAAATCATACACCACAAACACGTTGTGCCGGCCCTACTTAGGTGGGATAAGGGTAAGAAGATCGTTCTACGGTCGGCTAGCTTCAAATAATTTAAGGCAAATTGATTATTACTACATATTATAGAACAAAGTCGATCGCCGCGTCTTTTTGTCTGTTTGTCTGTATATTAGCTATAAACTCAAAGTCTGTCTGTCTGTATATTCGCTATAAACTCGAAGTCTGTCTGTCTGTATATTCGCTATAAACTCGAAGTCTGTCTGTCTGTATATTCGCTATAAACTCGAAGTCTGTCTTTCTGTATATTCGCTATAAACTCGAATACTATTGATCGAATTGTAATGTGGTCTTCGTCGATAGATAGAGTAATACACGAGGAAGACATAGGTATATAGTTTGTCAAGGTTTTGTGTAAATTGGTTGAAATATAACGATAATTGTTGGAAGTGTTGGAAAAATTTAAGCCGCTTGGGAGTTTTCATCGAAAACGCTGCCAAATTCTTTTGAGATATACCAAAACAATGCATAGTGAGATATTCCTATTTTATAGATCTACAAAAAGTCTGCGATGACATATACCTATCGTTTACGGATAGCTTACTATTCTCATCTATCTTCTAAAAACATGGTCACATATAATGATGCAATTGGAAGGCTATTTAGTCGGATGCAGTATTAATCCTTATCAAATTGAATACATTAGTTATCAGGTCAGGGTAGGAACGTCCGCCAGGCCTGCTAGTATTACATAATATAGGATCAAATAACTGTGAGTTTTGTCAGCGCAAGTTTTAAATGAGAGAAAATTATTGAAAAATCATAGGAAAAAGTGATGTTTTTTTAGGCTCGAAAAACTTCCACATAAGACTGTGAAAAGGATCTACAGAAATATTGACAGAATTGATAGATTGACGTTCAATTCTTTAGTTGTCATTTTATTTCAATACAGTAGTCGTACCATGGAGAGAAGATGCGGTCTAATTGTCTTCGTAGTACACTTAATACGAAGCTGAGACGGGCAGCTAGTTATAATGAATGTAATTGAATATAATTAGATTTATTTAAATATAAAAAAGCTGTGTGTGTACGTTATGTACACGCGTTAGAAGTTGTACTTTCTTTGGCGTAACAAGATAAAAATCTTTTCAAAAATGTTATCATTCATCTTATTCCACGTTTGTAGAGAAAACGACACTAACAATAGAAAAAATAAATATCGTAAATACAGTTATCAGTTCTCACGCAAACATATGTAGATGTCCTTACTTTTACTTTGTTGGTAACTTTTTTGAATAAATTTAGCGACATCTGTTGTGGAAAAACTGACACTAACAATAGACATAAATAAATATCGTGAATACAGTTGTCATGTTCTCACGCAATACGTAGATGTCCTAACTTTGTTGGTAACTTTTTTTGAATAAATTTAGCGACATCTGTTGTGAAAAAACTAAAATGTTGACTATAACTAACTTCAGGGTATCGGTTTTTCGTGACGGCGGTGTGGGCGCGCATCGTAAAAATTTACGCTCATAATTTTTCCCTAACGCGCCAAAAGAAGTATAACTTCAAAATTTGGAATAGTACACATCAAAATTATGTAACAATTATAAGAAAATATACAATTATATTAAAATGCCTATAATATGAATACCTATAATATAAATTAAAATACCTTATTCTCTTCCATCTCAATGGGCACGCTCTGAAAACCGTAAATTGCTTACATTAATATTATGGTTATATTATTACAATGAATGTAACATAAATAATAATTATCATTCACACATTATCAATATTTCAATTGTTACATAATTTTGTAATTATATAAAATCAAATTTTCAAATGTTACCATATAGAATAATTAGTCTAGAAAATTCGAAATACTTTGTACCGGAAATTGCTTCTTTCGTGTCTACAATTTTAACGTAACTCTCTTGTTTCAACAGACCTTCATTCTTATAGTTATATCCCTTACTACTTGATGAAAAGCGAGAGACGAATTCCTAATTTGGAAGTTTCGTGCTAAGTATCTCACGACCTAGTAAACTTTGGGAACTACTGGTCTAGATAAATACCACCTTGAAATTACGAACTGATGTATTTCTATACTAATTTTTATAAGCTAAGATCCTTTTTAACCGAATTAAAAAAAGAGGAAGCCTTCAATTCTGTTTTTTTTTACATCGCCTCAAATTTTGTCGTCCATCTATCGGCAGTCGCATTACAGCCGGCCGCGGAGTTGTGGTAAAGTGAAAGGCGCTCGGCATAGCAACCAAAGACAATATGGCGGCACCCATGGCTCGCTTCAAAATTATTCAATGACTAAATTAATATCGTATTATGTATTCCGTACTCTCTAATACGCATATTAAAATTAAAATGTATAGTTGGATTTCATGTCTACTATTTATTTCCCACTATCAATCTCATTTTCCAATTACTAAGTTAATATTAAAAACGCGATTTGAATACCCTAAATTGAATAATTCTTCGAAAGTTATCAGTTAAATACCTACGACTTAAAAAAAAGTTTCACTTGCATCGTCGTTTCATAAAACGACACAGTGTTTTTAATAAATGTTTATGACCTCAGAACTTCGTTATTTACAAGCCGGTTATTTTTTTTTTTAATTATTGGGTAGAAATATTTTTATCTGGGTCTCCTTTTAATTCAATTTGCATTGAATATTGCGAAAATAGACCAGGAAACTCCTCAAAATCGAATAGGAGATATATAGTGGTTGAGAAATTGCTAGGTTCATGACAAGCCTAATCTAGGTAAGTAGGTAACTATGATCAAGGATGTTCTGGTGTATTTTTGGGTAAATGTTTTTGAAGTCGTATTTATTTTTTGTTATATTTATTTTTAGACATTTTTATGTCACTAGTAACATGAAGATTTTATTAAAATATTATTTTAAACAAGACACACAATAAAATAAATCTTACTTTATTAGCAGGGCTCTCTATTATATCAGCCAGTGACGTCCCGAACGCAGATTCAGGCCCGAGACTGTCGTTCGATCTCCAAGAAGCTCTAGCGTGCAACGGTGTGCCAGGCAGTGCCGACTCATGGCTCCGACGACGTAGACCGCTTGGCTGGGAATTATTTACTTAACTATAGAGTCTTTGTCTTTTTTATACTCAATAGGTTTCAGACTTCCAAGATAAACTGTCTTCCTGGGAGAGCTACCGGTACACATTTATAGCGGGTTGTCGACAGACTTCAACCTGAATGAGTTAAATAGCCAAGTTAGGTTTAAAAAAAACCCTACCATCATGTTATTCATATAATGATGTGTGCCTTCGCATCATTCGACGCGGTGTCTGAAGCCAATTGTCTTCTAAGACGATCCTGGTTATTAGCATTATTACTATTATTTGTGTAAAATTATGAATATACAAGAGGAAGTTTCAAAACAGCACCAGTGACAGAAAAGTTGAGGAGTAATAGGTTAGCATGGTATGGGTATGTCATGAGGAGCGATAAAAGCCATGTAACTAGAAAAGTTTTAAGTATAAAAGTGGAGGGATATAGGAGTAGACGAAGACCGATAAGGTATGGATAGGTTGTGTGAAAAATGATATGTGTATTAAAGGTGTAAATACTGAGATGACATCTGACAGAGGAGAGTGGAATAGGAAAACATATTGTGCCGACCCTATTTAGGTGGAATAAGGGTAAGAGAATGAGGATGATGTGTAAAATTTTGAACATCTAGTTAAAAAATGCGCCAGACTTAATTAGGTTTGGGCATTTAATACTTTTTAACAATCTTCGTATATGCCCCTTTGATCTTTTGGGCTTGATGGAGAAGGAGTCTGCCGTCATGCCGTAATGTACTCATAAATCTCAAGGCATTTGACGGACTTTGAAATGACTGACTCTCTTACATGCATCTAAATCATGTCCAAATATGTTTCAAGGGGAAGGGACTCGTCTCAAATTGCGGCCACCTCTCTCATCCAATGTATTGTTAAAGATTGATCTTAGTATAAAATATATGTACTTTAGTGTCTAAGTATAAAATACAGTGTTGTTTTTACCAAGTCATCACCCGTGTCGGAAAAACTCAGCTCAGTTCTGGTCGTGGAGGTGGAACTCTGCATCTCATTCCACGCGTCTTGGTTCAGTATACTGGCTGTTGGGGGTTCTGAATTGGTCCCATCTGTGACAATACGTTTAGTAATGAGATATGTGGTGTCCAATGAATATTTATTTAGGTAATCATCAAAATGGTATATGTAAGCGCATGACTTCAGACAAGCTGAATTTATTTGACTGATTCTTTTTTTTGTGTCTTTGT
Organism: Antheraea assamensis; assembly: GCA_035772565.1. Lineage (NCBI taxonomy): Eukaryota > Metazoa > Arthropoda > Insecta > Lepidoptera > Saturniidae > Antheraea > Antheraea assamensis. The sequence continues at coordinate 1,602,047 of JAQQSE010000107.1, forward strand.
ATGTTTCCGACTCATTAACAAACAAGTAACAGTTTTTTAAAGTAGTAGTGTTAGGTTTTATAACCAAGTTCCAAAGCATATTAGCGATTTGTCGGCATGTAAGATTATGGGTCCTGATGTTTGGTTTTGGTGTTACAAGGCTATTATAGAGTGGATCAATATATGAACGATGGTGATGTCTGGAATTGACTCCTCTCTGTGCGTCCACTAAAAACGATTGTAACATGTAATGTTAAAGTTGGATCGAGATCGAAACACGATCGAGTTTGTTGCCGCTTCATCTCGATGACTGGGCTATTTTCCGAACCGGTGGTAGTTTTGTCATTAATAGGTAACTTTTTAGAGCCTAAATTGAATAAAGTATTTTTGATTTTGATTGATTGATTGATTTTGTAATTATCGAGACAAGATAAAAAATCTCCATTCAAAAGAGCGAAAGAGTGAGTGAGACAGATGACAGTAGGGAAATCTTCTAAAATACTAACAGAATTGACAGATTAACGATAAGTTGTACAGTTGCCATTTTATTTCATGATATGGTCGAACTGTAAAGGAAGATTAGATCTTATTTTTTCGTTAGTACATTCATGCGAAACCGGGGTGAACAGCCTAGTTATAAAATAATAATTTACTCCATTATCTTTAGAGTTAATTTCGTAAACTTCTCCCATATTTGCTTTTATCGCCACGTAGTTTCCTTTATACCACCAATGCAAGTGTGGGAAAGCATTATCGTTATATGTCACTAACTATTCCACAACGTGATTATAGACGCTTAATTCAGGGTATCAAATATTGATTTTAATTTTAACGCGACAAGTAGTCTAAGCTTGGTGACGGTGATGTGGGAGAGATAATAAAATATTTATAGTACATATTAAAAATCTAATAATTTCTCAGTTATATGATTAGTTATGTACTAAAGCTGCGTCCCGCCCCGGCTTCGTATGGGTGTAATCCATGGGAAGCCAGTCCGTCATTAGGTTTCTCGGTATTGTCATTTTAGACTACATTGTCATTTCACACTAAGTGAGATTGAGGCCAAACGCTAAACTCTAAAATAATATTGCCTAACTTCTACAATCCTTTTACTGATTGGACATTCCAGCTGTAAATTGATCTCATTACTCTATGACCGCTCCAGAAAAGCATAATGATAAATAGTCTAAAAGTGGTAACAAGTACTCCAAAAAGTCTTTTAAATCTGGTTTAGAAATTGTTGAGATTACCCCGGACAAAGCAAAGACACTTCTTCTTAATTCTATGTATAGATTATTTTAATATCATCGCATAATCGCCTCACCCGTTCTAAATCCTTGTTTCTTACTCTTTTTCGCATCACTATTTCTTCTAGAAGATGCTTCACTATGACTAGTCTTCAGCCTTTCGCTTTCGTATGTGACTTTGTCGAACACGTTTTGTCCGTCCAACGTTTGGCCAACTAAATATCCAAATTTATCCAAACCTTGGCCGAGTTTGTCCAAATGATCCAACCTTCGACGCGGAACTCTTTGGGTTAGACTTGAGGTAACTTTCTTCACATTTGGTTCTCCTAGCGTTTTGGGTTCATCGTCCATCTTTTATATAACTGGAAATGGAAATACATTCATAACTATATTAAAATTGACAACTGTTTACGCAAATCTTTGTTTCCAATTGAATTGCGCTAGCTAAACTAGCCCGAACTATTAACATAATTAGTCTAATTGAAGTAAATTCGCTGAAATTATTCCTTCCCGACTCTTCTAACCACAGCTGTCTTGTATTTTCCTACGCCTTTTCGCCTGGACTTATTTCATTATTTCTCTGAATATATCCACATTATCTCTGAATACCTTACCATAAATAAGAGTATCGCGGAATACACTGTTGGAACGAAGTTCCTTTTGTAGTGTATTATTTTTTCGTCAATTAATTGGCTATAAAAAGATAAGAGAGTCATAATATAACGTTTTTAGGTAAAAAATAAAATATTCACATATTTATCGCTTTAATTCTGATGAGCTGGCGTCATTCTTATTATCTTCTAAGCTTCTATCATAATGCATTATTGATGTATACTAACGAATAACAAGAGTTATTATTAACCAACAATAGTGTTTACAAACAATTAGCAAAGAGGTTACGTAGCACGTGTTTTGTCCAAAAAATAAATACAAATATAAGTACACAGAATACGCCACAAATAGCTGACGTTTATGTCGTGTACAAACTATATCTGCGCAGTTGGTGCGATCTTATTGGCTGCCTTGAACCAAAAAGTGCGAACCTATGACTAGGCACAGCTGATAGCATACGCTCTATGGATAACCGCCTACACTATAGAGAGGGTCGTGACGGAAAAATCTTACATTTTTTATCGCCTAGCCCCACCCGCCAAGTCCGTACCGTGCGATTAGGAAGATTGTTTCAGTACAAATACTTATATATATTCAATTATAACCCATCATGATATCTTTAAATGAATATAAAATGTGAAATCCCATCAATTTACTATGTTCGTCGACTTCTCGATATATATATTTATTTTACTTTTATTTCTTAGATATTTGGTTCTTATCTAAAGAAAAGATTATTATGATAGCTTCATTTAATAATATAAAGTAATTGAAAATTTAATAAACTTCGATTTTAAACACTACTCACTCACTTACCGGAGAAATGGGACAAGCGGTGTGCTGCTTATGTTTTTTTATGCACTATAGATACATAAAATGTATTCTCAAGATAATAAACAACACAGACGAAGTAGCGGGTATTGGCTAGTTCTTGATAATTTCATTTACATTCGCTAAAACTTAGAGACGCTAGAAAAAAGATTTATAAATGATATTGGCATGATTTGCAATACTGCAAATAATTACAATTTAGCCATCCCAAGTCTTAGCCAAACCAATAAAAGTTATTCAGATAATAAATAATGTTGGATTCTTCAATAAAGTCCTAAAGTACGTTACCGATTTACTTAACAACAAGTGCAGGCATTATCTAAGGCAGGTTTAAATGTTAATAAGATGGATCATTAGGTGAATGATAGTGACCTCTGGAAATGATCTCTCTCTCTCTCTCCGACTGTAAGCAATGACGTAAATTATTCTAATAAAAATATTGTAAACACTGTCTATTTTGTTACTTATTCTTATGACTTAGATGTTTTATAAAAGGAGAACTACTTAGAAAAGTGATGAAGTTTCAACCCCTATTTCGCAATCTTATCTTCTTCATAAGCCGGTATAAGACCCTGTACAGAGCCATAGGTGTCTTCCCGAAGGAAAGTATAGGCGTAATCACTACGCCAGCCTACGAGGTATTCGCGATTTCACACTCAGAGAAATCCACAGTTCATTATTTGTCCAAATGCAGTGGTACTACAAGAACATTTCTCAGGTTCAGGTATTCCCTACGATGTTTTCCTTTTTTTTATTTACGTGGGGAAATCCATCATAGACACACCACCCTCCCGGGAGGGGAAGGTAGGTAATGTGAGACTCTTACTCACTAAAACCCCACGGTGTACCGGCCGCCGCTTGATTGTGGCAACATGGGATCGTGCAGTGCTATCACCATGTCTCCCCAACAACCAGCGCGGTGAAATCTGTTTCTTTCACCAACTGGCAATAATTGTTACCAATTTAAATTAGCAAATGTACGCGAAATCCGAACGTCGGTTTAGCTAGTCAAATCACTCGACCACCACGACTTCGAGGCTTAGGAGACTTTAGGGGTTGTATTGCCAAAAATCCTTCCTCAATGCCCACCCACCTACAGTTTAAAAGGTATCCGAATGTAAATTTTTCATAGCTCTAGCCCCCATTAGTTTGAGCTGTGTGTTGAGAAGCAATTAGTTCTATTTAATAATTGCTTAAGCGTCCAAAACTTTTACTTCACGCACAGTTTGATACGAGGTTAATTCTAATGCAAATTCCATTTCAGGGCTTCTCCATCAAGGAAAGGCGTTTGATGTATAAATCAGTGCGACCGTATCGACGAAACCTCATAAGGTGTCGCCAAAAAGAAGTCTGTATATACACATAGTGCTATATTTGTGTATTGTCATATTGTTATAATACACTAGCTTTTCCTCTCGGCTTACCTCGTATTAGATTACCGCTTGCCTCAATGCTCCAAGACAAGAAAACGCATAGTGCTAATCAAAATTGTACTTTCTTTATGCTTCAAAAACTTTATGTTAATTGAGGATATAGCATTTTTTTTCAGATAAAGACTAAGTGCCTTAAGAAATAATCTTGAAACCCTTAATTATTGTAGATTAGATAGCTGGATTCATGCAAATTCTATTAAACAATATTGTACAGTCTGACAGACACACGAAACTTTACACAGGAATTTCTTATATAATGTAGAGACAACCATTAAAAAAGATATCTTCTTCAGGTAATTAAATAAGGGGTTAAAAAGTTTAATTCCTGAGACGTCGCGTATGGGAAATCCCATCGCGGACACGATTTGTGGTGGATAAATCGTACGCGGACATATATAAGGCGGGTCGAAATCGATATATGTTTAATAATTCAAATCGGATGACCGTGTGACCGACCCAGCAGGCTATTGCTTATGGCTGGCTGTCTACAATTTTTTTAAGCCTCGTGGGAAATTATTGCAGACTTACCCCGAGTTACCAATGTAAACGCCGGAAAACTCTTTCTTACGAACTTGCATTAAAATACATCGACTTTTCTCTACTTTATATAAATACTAGCTATTGCCGGCGGTTTCGTTTAAGCCCTCTTTCTTCAACTCCGAATATAATTCGATACAATAATTGAGATTGTTCATATTTATATAGTTTCGTCATTTGTCATTATATTTGTACACTAACAGCTGACCTGCGGTTTTGTCTGCATTTATTACAAAAGACTAAGTTTTGCTCGCGACTTCGCTCGCATTATTATTTTTATTAAATGAAATGTGTGTTATGACCCTTTCTGTACCTCTAATAACGTGCACGTAAAATTTCACGCCGATCGGTTGAGTTGTTAATGCGTGAAAGCGTAACAAACAAACAAGGTGGTAGAGCTACCCATAGGTGGTAGAGCTACGCTGAAGCTATTACTGGTTTCAGCATGAATGGGTCGGCTCGCCCGGGGTAGTACCACCCGACACACAGAAACCAGACGTGAAGTAACAGTGCTTGCACTGTTGCGTTTCGTTCGATCAGTGAGAGTGCCGGAGGCCCACATATTTAAAAGGCCGGCAACGCACTTGCGACTCCCCTGGTGTTGCTAGTGTCTATGGACGGTGGTGATTACTTACCATCAGGTGACCCACCTGTTCGTTTGCCCCTACAATATAATAAAAAAAAAAACAGAAGATCTCACTTTTGCATTATTTTATAAATACTAATATCAAATATTATTAGTATGGAAATATAGATAATATACATGCTTTATATGGATATAAATGTCCTGGAAATCATTTTTAAATAAAAGTAAAAGCTATATCAAAATCGTTTCGTAGTTTAAAAGAGCTAAGAGAACACACAGACAAACGCGACTTTGTTTTCTAATTTTAAAGTAATACTGCTAATGTTAAATAATAATGCTAATACTAGACAATAATAATAATAATGCTAATACTAGACAATAATAATAATAATGCTCGACAAATAAGAGGCAGTTTAATCCGGAGATCGAACCAGCAATTCCTCTGATCATTAGCGGGATTTATCATGAGAGCGCCACAAGACCAATTTTGTACGTAACTATCGCGGACACAACAAGTATCGGACAATGAAGCGATTGACAGTAATTGATGAAAGTGACGAATTCAATTAATTCAATAAGTGGGATAGTAGTACTTTTCATGGAAAAATGTATACAGATTTGAAAGTAAACATAGTTTGTTAGGTAAATGCGATTTTAAACGCATCGGCCTTCGATATGTTCAATTATCGGAGTTATCAAGGCCCGTTAAACGATTTTATTGAAACGACAAGCGTAAGTCGAGCTCTGCACTGTGTTTTTCATTCATGCGAGATTGTGAGGCACTAGTGTCTGACTGGTGTTACGAGACTTGTTGGAATGAGTCATAGTGTCTCCCGTTGACGGGAGTCTTTGGGTTTAACCAGAATTTATCTATTTATTTTGGTACCAATATGTTTACAAGCTCTCATGATAAGGGTATGTTTTCGATTCCCAAATCTCGATTTAAGCGACCAACATAACTTGAGCTCTGCACCTTGGTTTTGATCCATGCGAGATTGTGAGCAATTTAGTGCCTTATTGGCTTTATGACACTTGTTGGAAATGGGTCATAGTGCCTGTTAATAATCTCCTTGTATTTTATGCTTAAGATCTTTTTGTATTTTATTATTTTTCTATTTAAAAAACCGATATTTAAAGCGGACCGTATTCTATGTCACAGATTCGAAAAAAGCCGATGATAGTAAACGCATAAAAATCTGCAGATCTATTATTCTATTTTACATGTGTATTTCTTCTAGTCGACTGACTACATACAAGAACCTGAAATTAACAGTCCCTTCCTTTGATATGGGTACTTATCTATATCTCATGATAAGGGTATGTTTTGGATTCCCATATCTCCGCAGACACTCCATTTTTTAAATATATTTTACAAAACAACAGGTTATTGTTACTTGTTGTTCTATGTATATGGTGTAAAGAGAGATTAATACATTTCAAATAAGAAGATAACTGTCAAACTGCCACGCGCCATTTTATTTCGCATTTCACATGTAATTTTAGTAACAATACATACAGCCAGTAAATTATATTTGGAAATGATACTGTATGTTATGAGAAAGGCATTAATAATATACAAAAGCTACAATTTTTATTAGAACTTCACTATCAGACATAGGAAAATGGCACAGTACAAAATAATTGACAGGAAATAGCTGCTAAATAATAATAGTACTGCAATTATATACGAATACGCCGTCTTATCATATACATGTCTGCTAGCTGATTCCCGTCAGCTTTGTTCGGTATTAAAACAATGGTGAAAGGTCATCTGAATGCCAAATTTAACCCCTGTAGTTTTCAAAACTATAAACGTTTTCCATAGAAAAGAATGTAGACCTCATGAGGCACAGATCAACAAACTGTTGCCAGCATAAGCTTAAATAAATATCTGATTTATTACAAAACTTTGAAAAAAAAAAGGAAATTATGTATTGTAAAATTATATTTTTTATATGAAAGGTTTTGTACAAACTTTTCTTTGATAAACCATGAAATTTACATTGTACGAAGTCGTGAAATAAAAAAAAACTAGATCCATAAACCGCCATTTTTAGATCTGGGTCTTAAAAAAAAAGCCGTGGACCCGGCATATAATATGTAGTAGATATATATATCTAAGTAGAAAGTTTGTTTTAATATTATAGTAGTTGAAATCAATAATACCATATAACTAATGCAAATGAAATATTTAAAGTTTGAAGAAGGAGACATTTTGAATTTCTTTTACAAGTAGTGAATAAGTTCACATGGACTCTATTATCTTCTCATTTGAAACGCATGAAAAATGTAAATTGAAGCTGTTTTGCCTACACATTAAAATAGATATATCAGAGTACACTAACTTAAGATATGCTTACATCACGATAAAAAATCACTAGCTAGACAGATAGCTGAACATTTTCTATACCTATATGGGCACAAGTGTACAAATCGTATAGGCAATGCCTATGACATCCATCAAGTTAATATGAACTTTATAACAACCATTATTAGATTGATATTCAACACTTACAAACAATCAATCGAGTCGGTATAAAATGGTACAGACTTATACAGATTTTTTTTATTCCATCGAATTTATTATTATTGTTATTGTTGTATAGATATTTTTATGACAATTTTCCATAGGGGAACTTCACTTACCTTGATTATTTTTAACGTGTGGGAGGAGGGGTCTAGTTATACTGGTTATAGTTAGTACTCGGTCACGCAACTCTATGAAACTTACAATTGACTACAGGATATTGATTATGTATCGGAGGAAACTAATTGCCTAGTGGTTGAGGTTATTAACTTTCTATACAAAGGTTGTGCTCTATTTTGTATTTTAAGCTAACCGACGGCCCCAGAAAGAGGACAGTGAGTATAGATAAGCCTATTTCTTTGACCCGCTCTATAGCCGAAACAGTTTGATGGATTTTGACTTTAAAAATATTGATTATATGTACATATGTAAATATTTAAATATGACATCTGCGATTTAAAAGGGAAAAACGAATCAAAACATCACTGCATATTATAAAACAAAGTCTTCGGTAGGTGGTAGAGCTACGCTGAAACTATTACTGGTTTCAGAATGAATGGGTCGGCTCGCCCGGGGTAGTACCACCCTCTCAGAGAAAGCCGATGTGACGTAACAGTGCTTGCACTGTTGCGTTTCGTTCGGTCAGTGAGAGCGCCGTAGGTCCACATATATTAAAAGGCCGGCAACGCACTTGCGACTCCCCTGGTGTTGCTAGTGTCTATGAACGGCGGTGATCACTTACCATCAGGTGACCCACCTGTTCGATTGCTCCCTATAATGTAAAAAAAATAAAAATAAAACAAAGTCGTCCGCCGCGTCTGTCTGTCTGTCTGGATGTTCGCGATAAACTCAAAACCTACTGAACGGATTGTAACGTGATCTTTAGATGAAAAAGAAAAGTTTGTGTTTATAATTTGTCGGTTTTTTTTTTGTAAATCGGTTGAAATATAATAATAATCATTGAAAGAATCAGAAAGAGTCAAGTCGCCTGGGAGATTTCGTCGAAAACACTGCCTAATAATCCCTTTGAGATTTGCGAAATAATGCGTACTGAGATATTTCTTTAGATCTACAAAAATGTCTACGATTGCATATACCTATATTTTTAAGATAGCTTACTATAATCATCTACCTTCTAAAATGGTCACATATAATGAGGTAATTTGAAGGCTATTTAGACGGATACAGTATTAATCCTTATCAAATTGAATACATTAGTTACCTTAAGCATTTCATGCATATAGGTATATATTTATTATTATTATCAGGGCAGGACAACGTCCGCCGGGCCTACTAGTTATTTGTAAAATATAAACAATTCTATTATAACTAGACCAAGAACGATACAGTATCGTAATTTTAACATAACATTTGACTGAGTTGAACTATTTGATAAATTAACAAAGGATCTAAGGGAAATTGAACAGTTCAATATATTTAAAGGTTACTTTTTTCTAGAATTTACTTTGGGTTTTTGTTGTGAAAATCGTTTTGAGTTTGAAAATATATATATTTTTTTATATTATAGGTGGCAAACGAACAGGCGGGTTACCTGATGGTAAGTGATCACCGCCGTCCATAGACAATAGCAACATCAGGGGAGTCGCAAGTGCGTTGCCGGCGTTTTAATATATGTGGGCCTCCGGCGCTCTCACTGACCGAACGAAACGCAACAGTGCGGGCAGCACTGTTCACTTCACGTCGGTTTACTGTGAGAGGGTGGTACTACCCCGGGCGAGTCGACCCATTCATGCTGAAACCAGTAATAGCTTCAGCGTAGCTCTACCTACCTACAAATGGACGGATATAGAGATAGAGGAACACCGAAACAGGTGAGGACGAGTACTGAGATGACATTTGAGAGGGAAGAGTGGAAGTGGAGAAGGAAAACATGTTGCGCCGACCTTATTTAGGTGGGATGAGGGTAAGATGATGATGATGAATTTGTTTTTTTTTTTCTTTCATCAGGATTCCGTTAATAGAAATGTTGTAAACGATATTTCTTTTTTGAACCACTGGGATATTCTAAGAAATATTAATTACAATTAATGTTTTCTTTAATGTTATTATTCTCGTTGAGTGAAGAACCGAATTCTCTCGTTTGTGTAATAGATATCTTGAAAACGAAATAAGGGAAAAATATCTCATCCATTATACTCAAAAGAAGAATCTATTAGGTAATTAGCAAATAGGAATAAATTATTGAAATAAAACTCAAAACAATGGAATAACTGTGTTATTTATTTTTTTTTAAGGTTTATATCAATTATAACCTGAATTATTTAAATATGATAATTTATAAATTGAATCTATTAATATTAAACTGGTTTTCATATCAATCGGCACTCCAAACAATAATTATATACATTTTTAAGAAGTTTATTAATTTATCAAACATATGGTGAGCTGCACAAGCTTAATACAAAATATCAATACTACATGTAGATAGGCCTATGTACTACGCGTTGCTAGTCTCGCGCAAGCACAATACGGTACGGACATGTCGACGTCATAGGTGACACGAACCCATAACCTTTTCCCCCTGCTAGAAAAAACGCTCAACGCTACTAAAGAAGCTTTCACTTCAATAATTCAGTTAGTATCAATATCTGAGGGTGCAAGAGTGGAAATGTGCCTCTTAATTGCTTCCATTAAATACAAAAATAGGCTGCAAAATGAATAGAAGAATGGAAAAAACATTACGTAATTCACTGCCCATCGGCGCGATCAAAACAACACGTATAATGAATTATTTTCTATTTTCATCAATTGTTGAGATTTAATACTATTCTGTTTAGAAACTGAACATCCGTCCATAATAAAACTGCCCATTTGTTTACATGTTATATTTATGGGCCACTGAACGTTCGGTACAGCGTGCGTTACTTTTTTTTTACACTTTATAGGTTAGCGTTTGACCACGATCTCATCTGATGTTAAATGATAATGTGGTCTAAGGTGGTAGTCACGCTAAACGTAGAGGGAAGCCTGGCTCTCAAGTGCAGCTGCCGGAACATACCAACAGGTGCTTGGTGACAGATTTTCAACTTGTGGGTGGTAGCTAGTAGGCGGCGGACTTAAAAAAGCCTTATCATTATGCTATGGTTCCATCACGATGTTTTCCTTCACCGGAAGCTCCGACTCAGTTGCTGGAATTCGAACCTACGTCCTTAGACGCTGTGTCCGAACACACTACCGACTGTGTCATCATCGCTTCAAAATCGCTTCGAGTATGACTTTGAGTTTGAGGGGCTGTTAGATTTTATGCGTGCCTCTTCAAAACTTAACTTAAAGTTTAACATAATACTGTATAAGCTAGTGGTCGATAAATTGCGGCTCTTTCGCTCCTTCACTATGGCTTTTCCAAGATTTTTTTAGGGCAGACACCGTAATATTATCTATATTAACCTCCCTTGTTAGAGGCAACATGTTTTAGAAACGGAAACCTACAGAAAAGAGACACATATATAGTAAACAGCAATAGCACGACTAGTCGCTCACAAACAAAGATATACTTAGCCATGGCAAGCTAGAGAGTGCACGTTTAATCCTAAGTATTCCCATGAAAATAGCTCTACCAACGCAAAGCTTAACTTAAAAAAAAACAGACTCTTTAAATAAAGTATAGTTTTGTATTGTTTATATTTGGCTCTTTTAGATGTACTAGTTTGCCGACAACTGATCTGGGACTTATATTTCACAAGCGTAAATAACCTCACTTATCGACGCAGTCAAATATCGGTGTAATTAATTAAACAATTCAAACTAGGGATGTAAATTGAAATTGTGGTTGTGACCTACAACCTATAAATTATAGAAAAATGTATGTCGAGCTGGCTATAAACACAAAGGTTGACATAACATCGAAAATTGCCGTTGGATTATAGTTCTATCTATATCGGAAATGACCTAAGATTTGAACCTAAGCTATGATTAACAAGAAAAGTAAACATCATATAAATTATATGTAAGAACTGGATAAATAGCATAATTAGTGATAACTAGCAACTACTCGCGACTTTGTACGAGTAATTTTATATAAATAACGTCACAGAAGAGGTCGGCTGTTGTGCGCGCATCACGCAAATACTACTGGAGAGATTTTGACGCCATTTTGTTTTTGGTTTAACTTTTTGGACACTTGCCGTGTTATTACAAAAAAAGTTAAACATGCGTCGAACACTAATTTTAAAAAGTTTAAACGCAAAAGATTGCCTTACCTTTGTTTAGAAATAGACATTATTTAAATGTAAACGTTGTATAATACTTGTCTAAATTCATATAGTTCCTATTTCATTGTTGTGATTTATTGTATTTCTATTTGCCGGCAAAAGACTTTGCGTAGTAAATTATAGATTTCGTGGGTATAATTAATATGGAAGAAGTAGATAAATTAAACAAAAAAAAATAGGGTTCTGTGCATATATAATCTTATTTATCGTTACTAACATTGTAAATGTTAAAATGAATTTGGTTGTTTGTTTGTTACACTTTATATTATGTATACATGTTGCCAAGGGTACAGAAAAGGGTATACGACACCTTCCATACAATCAAAGTGTACTAACATCTGGTAAATCTACAATAAAACGAGTGAAGTCGGGAGCAAAACCTAGTATTGTATAAAGATATAAACGCCGACAAAGTCGTGGTTGGCCACTAGTCTATAAATATTATGACGAATGACAATACTGTACAAATATCAACAGTCTCAATTACTGTATCGAATTCTATTCGGAGTTGAAGGAAAAAGGCTTAAAATGGTAAGAAGAATGATGCCTCAGTTCGTATTGTGTTCAGACATAGCGTCGAAGGACGTTGGTATCGAATCTTAGTAACTAAGTCTGAGTTATCGGTGAAGGAAATTATCGTGATGAAACCAGAGCATGGTGGTAGGGCTTTTTCTAAGTCGGCCTGGCTAGCTACCACCCCCCAGTTGAAAATATGTCGCCAAACACCTCTTGGTGTATTCCGACAGCTGCACTTGGGAGCCAGTCTCCCTCTAGGTTTAGCGTGACTACCATCTTAGTCCACGTCATCATTTAACATCAGATGAGATTGGGGTCAAACGCTAACCTACAAAGTATTAAAAAAAAGGAACTTCTTTCCTAACGAAGATCTTCATCCCGCACACAATTTATAGGTTCTAGCTTTATCTGTGAAGGAATAACAATGTAGTCTAAATGGGTACGACGCTAAACTTTTATGACTCTCTATCAACTCTTTCAATTGTATCTGCCGCCACAAAATGCCACCGTGCCAATTGGCAATATACGTCACAGAATCCACCCGCAAGGTTAACGACTAGCCTCATTTTGCGTGGTGTCAAGAGAAAGTATTCATTATTGCACTAATGCATTGTCGAACGTAATGGAAAATATGTTTTTTTCTATATTATTTTATTATTAGATTTGTACAAATGTTCAATTAACATTTTTGTTGTATGAAACATTTGATTTTAACTAAAGATATCTCACAATCTCACCCGCAATTAATACCCTAAGACAGCTGTGGCGAATCTATGGCACGCGTGTTACAAGAGACGCGTACTAAACATATATGGTAGGGGTATATGAAAAGATTATAAAGGTCTAGAAACTTCTTCAATAAATATGTTATCTAACATAAAAAGGATATTTCTAATCGGAGCTATAGCTCCAGAGATTAGTGCGTTCAAACAAATACACTTTATAGGCGGAAGAATAAAAAAAAAATAGGTAATATAAAAGCCTTCTCAGTGATAAAATACTTAGATTATGTGAATTAGGAATTAACATAAACAAAATAATAATGAATTATAAAGTTGCTGATAATTTATGATTATATGTCTTCTACGTAAGGAACTTTAAAAAAAAAACTATCTCAACAACAGCACCACCTACCGGATATAATCATAGTTAAGAATATTCTAGATAACATCATGAGTGCATGAACTATCTTCATTTATACCGGTCAAATCGTTTAAGATAGATTTAAAATAGAAATACAGACATATGCATAACGGAATTGGCTTTACAAAATGTAGCAAGCTATATTAAAATACTAGGTGATTCCAGTGACTTCGTCTGTCGTAATAATATATTTTATATACAGAGGTAAAAGCATACGAACCACGTTGCCTTCGCCACATCGTTCTCTTAAAATTTTATATTAGATCAACATATCGTGATAATTTGTTTTTAAATAAGGATCTAATATCTAAGAAGTTTGAATACATTTTTTTTATCGAAATCTATATAGTAGTTTTTGAGTGATGCACGAACAACGACAGACGATTATCATTTTATGTACATATGAAGATTTCACCTATTCATTTTGTAACTTTAATAACGCCAAATAATAATAGCGTAGTATATCACGATATTGAATTTCTCTTAGACGGATACATGACCATAGACTATCCATTTTTTTTATTCAGCCGCTTTATACAATAAATTTAAAAGAAAAACAAACACTTCCTGTTTCCTATTATTTTTAGAAATAATAAGATTTGTATAAATGTTATAATCAAATGAATTACAGTATACACGAAATTTGAATTAAAAAAATGTTTTTTCAATTAACACGTTCACGTTCCCCCCCACATTTTTTATAATTTTAAAAGAACATTCAAACTTACTATTCGTCACGGCTGACGGCTGCAAACTATAATAAAAACATCTTCACACTGCACACTATTAGTAAATTATTTACTTTATATAAAAAAAAACATAGGTAACAGTCGATTGTTCTATGTATCATAAAACTATTTAACAAAAAAACATATAATCTATTCCTGGACTTAACCAAATCAATCACAATTTCCCGCGCGCCACGACTCTTCGGAATCGAGCTCGTTTCCGCCGGCATTCGATTTTCAAATAAACTATCCAAGATGGCCGACCCAATGACACAGTAATGGTTAGTGAGGGGACATTATCAGAGAAAATCTTTCGATAATTATTGTTTTGATACAATGTATGGAAGATTTATTACTATAAACATGTAATAATTAAAATAGATTTCTATCTTATAATCACAGACATAGAAGTAATCTAAGGTTATGGATTAGACTTAACATTTTTTTTCAAACAGAATTTAGTGATGTTATCGATGCACAAGAGTAATTATTTATAAGCATTTATAATATATATGAGATATAAGAATAGTGTACAAGTATATCTGTGCACTAGTTTTCTGTATTGATTTAATCGACTAATACAAACAAAATTTATGATTTATTAAAATGTCGAAATTAAAAATTAATATAATTAACGGTTTATGTTTCTAATTTTGACTTGAAATAAGTTTCTTAATTATTTTAACCATAATGTTGAATTTTACGCAGAAATATAGATCTCTATGACATCTTTGAGATGTAATACGAATCTAATTAAGTATTGATAGAAATATTTGCGATTATGTGTTAAAGATTTTCTAAATAATTAATGAGATACGATACATTTTTAATAATATTCTAAATACAAAATATTCTTGTATCATAATTTAATAGATTTAATTTCAAATTATGTAAGAATACGATGAATAACGTAAAAAAAATAAGTGAACTGAATATGCCAATACTAAACAAAGTATATAGTTAGACAAAGTAGATGATCATGTATTTCTAATACAGTAAATTTGAAAAAAAAGCACGGGTGTGTCGTAAGGAAGCACGACAGAAGTGAACCTTTTGTTATAGATGGGAACATTTTAATTTGAAAAATACGACCAATAAAGCGAACGCACCCGACATTGCTTAACTTCGGTGATCTGACGAGAACCGGTGTTTTCAACACTCTACCTGATACGGTGTTTACCTCTACCACTTTTCATAATAGAAAAAGGTTGCCGATCAGAATGTCAAGGCCCTCCCATAAGAAGTTTTACTTCAAAAGTTCCCGATTTACAATTAAAAATTTCGTCAATAATTATGGTTTCGCGTATTAGCCCGGACAAATGATCAACATTTTAATTTTATTTATATGTGTACACTAGCTTTTGTTCGCAGTTTCGCTCGCGTTAATGTAGGTTAGATTAAGCCCTTGGAAATAGTTATCCCCACTACTTTTAATCACACAAAAAGCTTGCTTATCAGAATTTCAAAGCCCTCATATAAGAAGCTTCACTTCAAAAATATCGACAATATTGTGACTCAAAAGTAAATAATTACACAGCTCTACTTTTCATACCGCGTTACAACAGTTCGGTGTATCTTAATTTTACGTTACAAAAATATCGAAGCTTAGAAACCTCATTTATAAAATCCGAAGTAGAGCATTGTTACGTAATCTACTGTAAATGGAACAGATGGATTATGAATAGAAAATAATACAAAGTAAACTAAGTAACTATTTAAACTGGTATGTGTGTACTTACGTATGCACGTAAGAAGTTATGCTTCTTTAGCTTCACAAAAGAGATTAAATGCAATTGATAACGTTTTAATTTAAACAATATAATTAATTTTAAAATACTTTCAAATTAATTATGTATATATTTTTGTAAAAACAATCAAGTAAAATACCAAAAAAGAAGTAGAATAAACTATTTATCAAAAAATAATGTAGTGATAATAGTGTATACTGTAAACAAATAAAAAGAATACACACCGACAGTTAACTTCAAATCTATAGACCCACTTAAAAAGTGTATAGTATAAAAAAAAACAGTTTTATATCGTAATCTCATAATAAATTATAGTTCACTAAAATCACATACACAGAAGTATGTATATTAAATTATATATTTTTTATCTCCACTGATATAAAGACTTGTTGTATATTCATATATATTTGAATACCTTGAATATAGTTATGAGTTCTTACTTGGTGGATAATTATTACCAACCAACTTCATTGTGTCGCCTTTAAGTGGTATAGGTGTGCGCGCGCATCGTAAAACTTCACTCTCATAATTGTTCTCAAAAGTACCTAAAGGAGTATGACTTCAAAAACCATGCAAACTTGCAATGACTACACAATTTTTTTTACAATATAATAGTTTTCATTGAAACTATTTTTTTTTATAAATTAAACAATAAAAACACCGACATCGATATACTCACGGCACGTCCTTTTGTGTATCTAGCCGTGTAATTTGGTGACATGTCACTCGTATCACAACATTTTATATGTAGTGTGTAGCGACACATTGATCACGTATTTTATTAATAATTTAAGCTTTTATTTTCATACTGGAAAATAACATGTATAATGCTATATAACCCTGAGGTATCTGTATATTTACTTACGCACACAGCTTAGGAACGTCGTGTTCGGGTGATACAATTTACGGCCTGTTTGAACTCGTCATTTTTGACGTACACCTGGCCGTGACATACGAGAAATTGAAGTTTATTTATTTTTCTTATTTGAATCGATAGTGACTTGAGTTTACGTTTGGCTATTTGTTCAATCATTATCCGTGTTATGTTAAGATGTAAATTATAGGATAATAAAGTTCAATTAATATATTTTGCAGTCGAAAGTTATTAATTGAAGGATCTACAATGAATTGTTAGACCATTTCGTCATTTTAATTGGGATTGTGGTCAAACGTTAACGTTGAAAACCTATTTATTACGCTTTAGCGTATTAAAAAAATTACCATTTAATATATAAACTTTTAAAATGTATATATTGCTGGCTTTGCACGGGTGCAGTAACGAAAAAAAAAGAAAACTAAATCTTCCTTTTAGATTATGAATGAACAATTGAAGGTCGGTTTCTGTCAATACGTTTTAAAGATCTGCCCACTATATTCTGTACCCATTCACTCACTGTTATCTATGGAGATATCTTAACCAAATATATTCACTTTTCCGTGGGATTTTACAAACCTTTTGTTTCATTCACACATTGTCCTGATGATTACAGACACAACAAAAATGAATGTACATATACATATATACATATTATATGCATATATATAATACTAGTTGACTACCGCAACTTCGTCTGCCACGCGGCTTGATTATTTCCGACACTTTCAACAGTTATCGTTATATTTCAATCAATTTACTAAATAAAAATTACTTGACAAATTATATACCTAAACCTTCCTCGTGAATCACTCTATTTATTAATAAAAAGTGTTTTTCTAATGACAAACGTTGCCCATCACTATGGTCAGTGGACATTTCATTAAATGTACCAAAGTATACACCACGCGTTTATATAATACATCTGACGTACATGACGTGAATAAATATAGCTATTTAGAAATCTATATATATATTCATAAAAGGGTTTCCGATTGTCTGACTGACATATTGCAAAAATATGCAGGCGGGTTCTTTTTACACTGTAGGTGAGCATCTACGAAGGATTTTTGAAAAGTCAACCCCTAAAATGGTGAAGACGGGGATGAAAAATTTAACCTTTTTTCACTAGGTAGCTATTACTTTTTATATATACAGAAGTAAAGAAAGAGTCGAAAATAATGCTAGTAAATAATAATTATAGATTATTACAGAGTTCGCGTAAGTTGTCAAGGCTTTTAATGTCACTTATATTTCAATTATTCGGCGATACTTTTTTAAAACTAGCATGGCAAAGTGACGCCACTGTGTCTTGGATCTATCACCATGTGTGTGATGTACGCGATCCGAATCAATTAATTATAGATTCTCACGGCCTCGTGAAGGCAAACATTTGATGTAAAATTCATTCATACCGGCAATAGGCCCAGTACATTTATGCTTATTAAAAGCGCGTCTCAAGAAAAACTAGTGTGTACTTATGTACACGCGTTAGAAGTTATACTTCTTTGGCGTAACAAGATAAAAATCTTTTCAAAAATTTTATCTTTCGCCTTATTCTACGTTTGTAGAAAAAACGACACTAACAATAGAAAAAAGGTATTCAATACATACATATTTTTTTAAATAAAATGTTGACTATAGCTAACTTCAGGGTGTCTGTTTTTCGTGACGCTGTGTGCGCGCATCGTAAAAATTTACTCTCATAGTTTTTCCCTAACGCGCCAAAAGCAGTATATAACTTCAATAATGATAAGGAACATGCCACGTTTGAAACAACAGTGCGGAGTCAAAGAATCCACGTCAGTAACGAAGTTCTTTACGCTTTTTTTTCAATTCCAAATGTAATTCCATATGGAGATTTGAACTATACATATATAGTATATTCCCGTCACGTAAGGATAAAGCGTTATCCAGGCTACTCTCTCTTTCTTTGTGAAATGAATATATTTTTATTCAAATTAAGCAATTTCATTACATTAAAGAAAAAACAATAAAAAAAATATATATAAAATAGTGAAAGTTTATTAAAAATATATGCAAAATAAAATAAACAATACAAATGAGTTTAAATGATTATTTTTTATATTATAGGGGCAAACGAACAGGTGGGTCACCTCATGGTAAGTAATCACCGCCGTCCATAGACACTAGCAACACCAGGGGAGTCGCAAGTGCGTTGCCGGCCTTTTAATATAAGTGGGCCTCCGGCGCTCTCACTGACCGGACGAAATGCAACAGTGCAAGCACTGTTACTTCACGTCGGCTTTCTGTGAGAGGGTGGTACTACCCCGGGCCGGCCGACCCATTCATTCTGAAACTAGTAATAGTTTCAGCGTAGCTTAAAGTGGTAATACAACTGTTTTAATAACAGGATAGTATTTTTTAGAACGTATGTCAATTTCTTTTATTTTTTTTTTATGAAACCAAATTTTTTCGTCATGAGCCACACAGGGAGGAAGAGAGACAGAAGAGCATAACGCCTTCTCCTTACGTCGTGACTAGTCTTTTCACTTCTTTGATATTTAATTCAAACTAATATATTATGAACTTTATTAGGGCATATATCACTAGATGGCACTATAATGTAATTTAGATTTTTCGTTTTTCCACTATCAACATATTGGTCGCTAGACGTAAAGTGTACTTTAGTATTCTAGTATTATTTCATTAAAATAAATCTATTTCTACAGGTCACATAGTTTGTAAGTATTGTTTTTATACTACTTTCATATTTGGTACATGCTCATTCTATAATAAACATAGTTAATTTTAGAACTTTTACACATAACATATTTTAAACATAAATGATTAAAAGCTTATATATAACCTACGCAGAAGGTATTAGTTCTGTTAGTACTGACTTGTAACGCTAGAGGCGCTAATTGGGAACATAGAGTGACATCTATATTTATATGATGTACTCTGTGTTGATGACTTCTATCAATCAACTCCTACCGCAAGCCCAAAATTCGCATCCATTTAAAGTACACACTTTCTGTAGTGTACTAGAGAAACGCTTATTCATACTGAGCCTTATTCACAATTCGCTAATCATACAGCGAATAGATACCCAATAGATTGATTTGCTAGATCTTTCAAATTATATATGCATACTTCAATAATCTTTAAGTAAAGTGACTTTTCTATTTCACGTTCCTATTGTGACGTAGCTATTACGCTATATTGCTCTAATTTGAGGTAACGAAAAGGGAGCAAAACTCGCCGTTGGCAAACCTTTTGCCCATGATTTTCTCCCATGATGGATTCGAATTCTCTTTCTACAATAATTTCTTTATATAATCGTCCTCTCAGTTTTCTAGTAAAAATTAACTAATATTCAAACTTTTATACAAGTGCGTTAAAAAGCAAAATCGGATTTCTTTTACAGTGCATATGGCGGCCATTTTGAAGTCGCCATTTTGTTTTTATTTCATTTTTGTGTGTAATCATCAGGACTGAACAAACATGAAACATAGCAAAGTCGTAGGTCTAAACGGACTGGTTATGATTCAGCTTGCAAGACTTGACCCAAAAAACTAACTAATATTGCAAGCTAAATAATAGATTGTCATTTTATAATGTAATGTAATGTATGCTGTAATGCTCCTTTTTCTCAGTGTAATAGACTTACTCGTAGGAAGATTTTGGTGTTACGTATACAGAGACACCAATATTCTTGTGTATATTATTATTTCTGTCATCATTTTGCGCCTCAGATATATTTAATTTGGAGGCCACATAGATTGATTATTGTAATTTTTACATACTTCTTTCATTGCACATTAAGACGATTGCTAACCTCATTGTTAAAATAATTACTATTTGAGTTGAAAGTCAAATTTATTTGCACTCGTATATATAACAACGAAATAGACTCACAATCGGATACAATTTCTCCTTATAGTGCTGTAGTTTTCGTCCACTTGAAGTTTTCTCCCTTATATTAGCTCCGATTACCAGAATAGAATTTAACTGCAACGCGTCGTGACGCGCGTATGTACCGTCCAATAACGGAGGATGGAAAACTTCTAGAAAGCTGACGTCATTATTCGAAGGATTTGACAAAATTCAAGACAGTCTATTTTAAGAACCTCCATTGTTTTTGTGTTCCCACGTTCAATTAATAATTCGTTGTTTATTTCTAACAACGGGGTCATACGAGTATACAGGATATGTGTATAAAACTTTAGAACTGTTGTTATAGTAATTTATGTTTTAGTTTTCAAACTAAAATGTCCCATCACTTTA
The DNA here is from genome assembly GCA_035772565.1 of Antheraea assamensis. NCBI lineage: Eukaryota > Metazoa > Arthropoda > Insecta > Lepidoptera > Saturniidae > Antheraea > Antheraea assamensis. The sequence goes on from JAQQSE010000107.1 coordinate 1,623,291, forward strand.
CGTAACGCTTGAATTATTGCCAATTATTGTGACTATTTATTTATAGTGTGTCTAATTTTAAATTTTATAGGTATAAGTGAAGTGCGTTGGGGCTATATTGTTTACGTAATATTAGAATAGATTCAGCGTTCGAACACAGTCACACCTGATGTTCAATAACGATACAGTCTAAGATGGTAATTACACTAAACCTAGAGGGAGACTGGCTCTCAAGTGCGGCTGCCTGAAACACACCGACAGTTGCTTAGCGACAGATTGTCAACTAATTGGTAGCGTAACGAGCTAGGCGAGTTTAGAAAATGCCACAACCATTATACTACGGTTTTATCACGATATTTTTATTCATTGGCGAGAATTCGAACCTACGTCGACCGACGTGGTGACCGAACACACTAAATACAGAGCAATCATCGCTTCATATTTATTTTTAATACGTTTTAAATATGTAGTAGTACGGCGTCAATTTGTATTCGTGTCGAATAACATATGGCGATGGATAACAGGTATTTACTTTGCATTGGCAATTGTTTTAAAAATTATCACGGTTACACAGCAGATATACAAGTCCAATTGGAAAATAAATAGCTATTTAAATAGTCAACCCCGATGTAGACATCCAGTTAAATTTTGTAAATGGTTAAGAATAAACTCTCCCTTTTCGCGTGGGATGAAATGGTGTTTGATTTTATCTATCCTTCGGAAATAGTTATTTTTATGCATTAAAGTTAACAATACTGTGACAATACTGTATTCTTGGGTATCAACCACACTTGATACCAAATTACAATGGGATCCTCATATAAAAAAAATTGGCTGGCATATTAAGTTCTGCTGCATTTGCAGTAGGTACGTAAGATTCGCCAAGAGTTTTTGGCGGGATCTTGGTCTGTCATGTAGTGGCTTTTATATTGTATTCATAATCTTGTGTTATTAGACTCTATATTTTGTAATATAGGTGGTGTTTTACGTAATATAGTTCGGTTATTATGCACAAGTGAAGTGGATGGGAAATAATACCACGGAGCATGCATTCTGAGATGCCACCAAAACTCCATGGAAAGTTCTAATAAGGAAACCACCATCTTGTTAGAACATTATAATTATAACAAGACACTTACTTGGTGAAATGGTTACTTGACGCTGGCTAGTGCATAAACCGTGACGGAGCCAAAAAATAAAGAAGAAGAAGACTCGCCAGCTAACAGATATTGACACTGCCAGCAGTTGAGGTAGACACCATATTTTTATTATAAAAACGGGTAGTTCGAGCAATGTACAATATGGGACCTCGTGAATCATTGAAGACTAAGTTTCAAGAATTTGGTATTTTGGCTCTTGGGAGGATCCCAATACTTTCTTGATAATTTAATGTGTGTTCGCAGAAGTTTTAAAAGTTTGAATTTGTAAAACACCGGCTTGATCTAAATACAAGAATCGATGACAAACTGGTCGTTCCACGTTTTAGACTCGGTAAAACCAGTAATAGTTTCTTAAGTGATAGTGTTAGGTTTTATAACAAAGTCCTAGAGCATGTTACCGATTTGCAGGACTGTAAGTTTAATCGCGAACTAGGTGAACGTTACTTACGCTCGATAGGGGATTCGCCTTCTTCACCATTTATGCTGAATCTGGGTCCATTTCTTACACATACATATAGTATTTCTAATTGTTCAATTGTATTTTTTACCTTTATGTTATATATGCATATTTTTTATTGTCTGTATATTAACTATCAGATCTATTGGTTACGAAATGCAGAGTTAGTTTAAAAATGTCATACAAATCACCCCACGCTTTTAGGATATAGTGACATTAATTTTCTCATCAGTAATTTTACTCTTTTGCTAAGAATTATTGTTTAGTTTGATTATCTCTAAAAGCGTTATGCTTTTTTTTTAAGTATAATTTATTTTTTAGTTCGATTTGCTTTAAAACAATTGTCTTTAATATGTACAAATGTGTTAACAGTTGTGTATCTTGATTTTGAAATCAAAGATTTCTATCGGATGCGTAGTTCGCGCACTAGTTCCATCTCTTTTACTCTCATGCAAAGGATAAGAAAATACATTTATGAATCCTGGCGAAACTAATGAGGATAATCGGATATTTTGATCGAATTATTGCATTATCATGGGTCTTCGACTCGTGTGTGCAAAGTTTGATTAAAATATGATCATTCAAATTGGGGCACAGAGATTCCGTTACATTCATACATACAGCATGCGAAACTAATACATAAATAAAAAGGAAATTTTATTTGTAACATTTTATACCGATGGACGTCGCCGCATTCTTCTGCTAAAGTCGGGAGTCCTGGGTAGCATTTAAGTTTATATTTTTATTAAATAAAACTGTACCAAGTGCAGTTTATAATGTTTGAATGTCTATTGGAATTGATGTTGACATTTTCATATTATTTGCTCCAGACAAAAATAATAATTTTAGCGGTCTTACCCATCAATCTATAACACAAATCGGAGAAAAGATGAAAAGCCTTTACGATTTTTTTTTTTCGAACTGACTACACTGTTGACCTGGCAAGGCCTCTACAGTTTCACCGGACTACAAAACTCTTTACCATGTGGCCTTACGTACGTAGTTTAGTACGTCTTCATAATACGGCTAACACCTCTTTCTGATTAAGTGTAATGTCAGTACGTATAGAGGCTCATATATGAACAAACAGACATTATTAGATGCTAATTTATCTGTAGTCCGGTGGAACTGTAGAGGCCTTACGAAGCCAACAGTGTAGGTCAGTTCGAAAAAAAAAGATGCTAATTTATCCTATTTCCGAATATATATACCCTGTACTTGAGAGCCAGTCTCCCTCTAGGTTTAGCGTGACTACCATATTAGACCACATCATCATTTAACATCAGATGAAACTGTGGTCAATAATACAAAAGACGGTAGACGCACCACTCTGTTTCAGACGGTAGAATCATATCACCGTGATTGTATTAAAAAGTAAACAACATTTCCAGATTATTCTGTGTAATATGCAAAATACTAAATGCTTAAAAGTTAACATCTAGCGGAGAGCGTGGGCCGTCTCCGCTGGCAGAGTCTAGTCTCCTAAAATTACTACTAACCCATTTGTTTCTATACATTTTTCTAATTATATATTTGACGCTCTAAAATGAATGCTTGTCGTCTTTAACATCTAATAGATGCATATTTGTTACAATTTTATATAAAAACTACTAAAAATATGTTGATGTTTTTTTTTTCGAACTGACTATAGTGTTGTCTTGTTAAGGTACAGTTTCACCGGACTACTAAGGGGAGCGCTTAATGCACTCACTCGATTTTATATAGGCAAGCAGCATAAGGGCGCACGGTGCGCCTCGGCTTGAACTGTCGCCGAGTTTCCTGATCTGACTAAGCTAATCTAAGCTAAGATATCTATCCATTTCATACACATATAAATTCGTGAAAAATGCATGTATGACCATGCATGTTGCACGAATGTATACGTGTATTTTGCATCTGACTATTAAGTTGTGTGGCCTATTTTAGTCCGAAAAGGGCAAAAAAAAAACAGCCCACCACTATGTATACCTATGAAATATGTTGATGACATTTCACAGTATTATAGTTTATACTTCAAAATAACATAATATATTGCTTAAATGAACCAAAAATATAACAAAATTAAATATCTTAGTTACATTGGGAATTTAAATAAGATTCATCTTGCTTATCATAGCACACTATTTTAATCAATATCTCAGGAGATATCAATGTCTTAAAATTGCAAGCGACAAAAAAAAACAGAGAATGCGTGTAAAGCACGCTTAGATATTTATGATGTTAAATTAGTACATTGCACCCGCACAAAGCCGGAGTGAATAGTGAATTCATTGATCTCTTATATCAAGGGTGAATGAATTGCCTTCAACGAACTACGTGTGGGACGAATCCCTCAATTGTGTACTGTGATGACGTCACAAACACGTCATCAAAGAGCGCTGCGTGAACGTGATATGGGGCGTAAAGTATTAATGGAGATATTTATAGGCGCCTTCTTTAATTATATAGAATTAAATGCCACTGTTGTGTCAAGCTTTAACTATTTTTGACAATTTCCACCTTTAGCTAGAGTTGGTGTAAAAACAAATGTAAAAAACAGGGTGTATCGTAAAGACACACGATAGAAGAGAAGCTTTTGTATTACTGGGAAACATTTTAATTTAAAATATACAACAAAAAGCCAATATCACGCGGTGGTTCGAGGTGGTCAGTCGTATAACAGCGACGATCGGACGAAGAACCGGTGTTTTCAATACTCTACCCGACACAGTGTTTACAGTGTTAAATCACCCTAAATAATTACCAGCGAAAATTAAAAAATGACCCATGTATAAAAAACCTAAACCCACCCAGGCACAGTTAGTCATTATATACCTTGAACTGTTTCAAAGTATTTTGGTATCAATGGTCTCAATTGCATAAATATTTGACAGGCTCCGATTTAGTGACATAATAGTGTTACGCCCTCTTCAGCTCAGAATCCGCGGATTTTTTCCCACATAGTACGGGCTTATTTATCATGAACATAATTATTGTTAATCCTGTGTTTTATTCATACAAAATGCGTATGTTATTTTAAACAACCATTTAAAAAACCTTGGTGAGAAGTTTTGTTTTTCTTTTTACATATAAATGGTAAATGGTACTATGGAAAGTAGAAGTAAAGAGAACTATCTAATGTGGAGAAAAACATGTTGAAAAAATGTTTATCTCTAAGCACTAAATAACAGTTATAAAACTCTCCAAAATGGCACTAGTATAGGTAAAAGGTATTGTGTAAAAATAATTTAAATTAACTGCTGTAAGGAAACTTGGAGAGTGATAGAATTTTCGTGAACGGTTCTACGTTTAGTAATTATGGAATGTGTACTGTTATAAAACTTTTTAAAATAATTGGACCATAATGAACCCTGTTGCTACTGTAGCGCCACGATAACTTAGCACATTTTTATATACATAGTTGGTTCTCCTCACTTTTATACTCCATAAACGAAACATAACAAAAACGGTTAAAATATTTATTTAAGTGACCTCTACAAAATTATAAATGAACTAAGTAATCGACTGCACATATAAGCAGTCTTTTTAAAATAGTATATCTATTGAACAATAGATGTCGCTTTACTATTAACTGGTGCTCGAAGGATGACTTTAAAATTCTAATATGTAAAGAACAAAAATATAAAAGATTGAAGAGGTTTATGAATAGAAATAAATGTTATTTATAAACATTATTTGTTCAGTGTATTTATATTGTATTAACACTAATATTATGTTGATAGTTAAAAGAAGCCATAATTTAAATAAATATTCTGCCGTCCAACGAGAGAGGACGCTTCTGCCGTTTACACAATATTAAGTTTTATATATGTATATTGGGATTCAGGGAAAAAAGGCAACTACTAATAGTGTGTTTTATGCAGCTTATCTTTTCAAATTACACATAATAAATAAAAATATTGCGTGTATCAGTATATACACGCGGAGGAAGTGAATTCACGTTTGGTTTATATGTATTAAATTATATAGGTATATATGGGAATGCTTATAAATTATATACTGATGGACTAGTAACACATACACATAAATACATAACTACTTTACGTTTAACGCGTCACGCGTAACGAAAATTTTCCCCAACCGTGCCATAAGAAGTTTCATTTCTATCAGTTAGACGTACTTCCCATTTCGCTTAGGCTATAAGCTTACCATTTAAGTCATATGATAATAAGTTATAAGATACAATGCTAGTTACTTTAGCAGTTAGGAGATCATTAAGTTGATGCTATTTTTTGCTATTGTGTATATTTTAACTATAAATAAAATTTATAAGAAAAAAGAGTAGTGTGCACTTATATACACGCGTTAGAAGTTATACTTCTTCGACGTAACAAGATAAAAATCTTTTCAAAAATTTTATCTTCCGCCTTATTCTACGTTTGTAGAAACAATGACACTAGCAATAGAAAAAAGGTATTTAATACATACATACGTTTTTTGAATAAAATGTTGACTATAGCTAACTTCGGGGTGTTAGTTTTTCGTGACGGTGTGCGCGCGCATCGTAAAAATTTGCTCTTATCACTTTTACCCAACGCGCCAAAAGAAGTATAACTTCAAAAATTGTCAGTCTGTAAAGTCGGTTTACGGACGATAATTGTACGTGATAACGCCACGCCATAAGAAAACATTGATGAAAAATTACATACTTTCATAAACTGTATTGACTCATTATCACTGGATTACCGATGAAGTGGAAGAGAAATAGACGCGTCACAAGCCAAATGCTTAGGCCGATCGCCCCTCTCTATCGCTTGTTCGGCGATCTCGCTTGCACGCCCGGCTTAGGCGGAACGTGACAATGATTCATGCTTTTTCACGCGTGCAGCCGGCCTTAATCGATTTATAAAACATTATAACGTCAAAAATTACGATATCTTTTTATGACCATTACGCGCTCATCGATATATGTTTTCTTGCCGTAAAGAAGTAGGGCGGGCAAGCGGTGTGATGCGTCTTTTTTCGTAAAATAAAAAAACGACATAGACAACAATCGAAGGTATCAACTAGTCAGAAATAAAACAATAACATTTTTGATTTCTATCGGTATATTCGACTAATAATAATAATACAGTAGTTATATTTTGTGTGTGGAACACATTTACGACTGCTTCTAGTAGGTACTTCGTAAGCTTATACGTCCCTTCGTAGGTCTTGATTGCCGGACGCCTGAAAGACAACATAAAAATTATTTCTCATGCGTGTTCTAGTTTTAAAACAACTAAATACTTATTTTGTTGTTAGCATATTCTTAATTAATTTTTTTTAATAATTTTACCAGCACTACTAGATACATTCTCGAACATTTTTCTATATAAGTTAACTTACAAAATTTTTATGATTACTGCTTAGACTCTTTGTAGAAAAGTAACGGGTATATAGTCTATCTAGACAATACAAATAATAATTTATATGCTTTAGCGTTTAATCACAATTTCAGCTGATATCAAATGACGATGTGCTCTAAGAGGGTAAGCACACTAAACCTAGAGGGGGAATTACCCTCAAGTGCAGCTGCCGGAACACACCAAAAATAAATGATTGGTGATATATTTTCAACTTGAAGGTGGTGGTAGGTAGTCATGCCGGCTTATAAAAAAACCCTACCACAGGTGGCGTAACTATAAATTGGCAGAGCTGACAAAATGATATGGGTCAGGGGAACGTCCGGTATCTCAGATTTTATTAAATTTGTGGGACAATTCTAAGGGCCGATTCTTGAACTTTAATGATGTTACTGATATTCTTGTGTAACAGTAAAAGTCTTGAGAAAAGAATCTTCTTGATAAATATCTTGTAAAGATTAAATTGTTATTATATAATAAACTAGCATCCCCGGCGGACGTTGTCCTGATAATAAAAAAATATACACTTATGTGCATGAAACGCTTCAGGCGGCTTGACTTATGCCGATTCTTTCAACAATTATCATTATATTTCAACCAATTTACAACAAAAAAAAAACCTTAACAAATTATATACCTAAACCTTCCCCGTGAATTACTCTATATATTGCTGAAGATTGTATTACAATCCGTTTAGTACTTTTTGAGTTTACCGCGAACATAAAGACAGACAAGCAGACAGACGTGGCGGACGACTTTGTTTTATAATATGTATCACTACATAGTATAAAACAAAGTCGCTTTCTCTGTCCCTATATCCCTATGTATGCTTAAATCTTTAAAACTACGCAACGGATTTTGATGTGGTTTCCTGTAATAGATAGAGTGATTGAAGAGGAAGGTTTGTATGTATAATAACATACATTAAATAGTGAAGAAATACTGTTATTTTTGAGGTTACTCCAAATATAACGCGTGCGGGCCACGGGCAATAATGAATAAATCAAAACTGCTAGATCGATTTTAATCATTTTTTTCAGTGAATGATATAGGCTATATATTTTATACCCGTGCGAAGCCGGAGCGGGCCGCTAGTTGATATATAACAGTTAAATTTTGAAAATTCAATTTATTTATATATTAACTAAAATACAGACAACATTAGTATTACTATTGTCTAATTACATCAGTGGTTTATTCAAATTAAATTACAATGTGACCATACAATAAATTTGCCACGAGCCTAGAATGGTATAGTTTCGCGACTGCCTACTACCATGCTATCGTTTCGTCACGATATTTTCCTGCACCGATAGCTATACGACCCATTCGTAAAATTCGAACCTATATTAATAGACGCGATGTCCGAACACACTATCCACAAAGCCATAATCGCTTCAAACAACAAATGAAAGCAACACTCTGGAACCTTGTTTATTTGTATAAACATGGTTCCAGAGATGACAACAAAGTCATCCAAATACGTTCAACAGTTTCAAAGTTAACTCGGATTAAGAATACACTTCGATTTTATTAATCGATTCAATAAACGCTGATTATTTTGACAAAAGAATCTGTATGTAAATTGTGAGCGGGTGTATACGAGAGAAGACAAGACAGACTATAGTCTGTCAAACATTGAGGCAATGACGTACAGTTGTTGCCATTACCTTTAATTACATGGTCGCATTGTGAATGGAAATTATGATCTCATTTTCTTCGTTAATATACGCGTACGAAGCCGGGGCGAGCAACTATGTCTAATTTAAAACCGGAACTTTATAGAGATTTTCACGCGTTCATTATTAAGGTTACACAACCGACAACTCACGATGGTCGTCTGCTCGAGTTTCTATATTCGCACGCACACACATTTACACACTCGTACAAAGAAAGAAAAAGAGAGGAAGGCGCATGATGGAGGTATAACGCTTTTTCCTAACATGAAGATTACCATCAGTCTACTCCTTTTTTTTTATTAATGCGGGGAAATCCATAACGGATACCCATGTTCCCGGGGGAGAGAATGGGTTATGTCCGACTCGCACGGACTAGAACCCCACGGTGTACCGGCCACCGTTTTAAGTTGTGGCGTCATGGGACCGTGCCAGGCTAACACCATGCCGCCCCCAGCTGTCAGCCCGGCGGAAGATGGTTAATAGACGTCGTTCTAAAATAAAAATATAAACATATCTATAGGGTTCTAACCTCGTAAAAGAAGAATACGATCGAGTTGTTGCTTGAGAATTTCTCCCGTAAATATTTACGCCGACATCGTTCAAGTAGGTACGTATTCCTTCTCTCTCCCTCTCAAAGCCCATATCCTTCCGTAAGCAGACGCTGCTCTCCATCTTCCAACCGACGTTAGACCGACGGCCCGGAAAGTTAGCAGGCTATACAGTCTCTCCGAAATGTTGTAATGCAGTACTATACAACCTACTACCTCACCGAGCCGACGGTTTTAATCAGACTTGCGTTCTTCATTGTTGTCCCCTTTAGTTGCGACAAAATAATCGCTTGCCAAGTTTTAATGTAATATTGATAGATATTCAAAGAAACATTAATTAACACACTTGTTACAATGGAATAACATAGACAAAAAAAAATCTCAAAGACTTTGTTGCTAAACAAGGACCATAATTACCCTATTTACATATCTTTATATCATATCAATATTGCATTAAAGATCTTGTAAATATTAATTGAAACCATTATTTTCAAGTGAAACTTTTCTCTACGCCGCCTCAACTTTTTTCGTCCAACTATCGCATGTCGCATTCCAGCCGGCCGCGGAATAGTGGTAAAGTGAAAGGCACTCGGCAGGGCAACCAAGGCCGATATGGCGGCGAGGTCGAAAAAAAATGTCACTTGCATCGTGGTTTCACAACTACCTAAGCTATTATCGGAAATAAACAGTCCAATTATGCGAGTTATAATCCCAAAATTAAGTTCTACTAATAAACAAAGTATATTCTAAGACATCCGCTTATATTTGTATCTTATAAATAAAAATGATAAACCTTAGTTATAAAAAAAATAATTATTTAATAACCAATTAAACGACAGGGTTAACACATTTTATTAATTTTTACTTATAAGAAACAAGTATAAGAGAATGTCTTACATTAACATTAGGGAACGAATCCAAACCACGTAAGCCTTTCAAGGGAGGGGATTTAGATTTTTGTCACATACTCAATATCGCGCTTCTTCGAACTATATTCAGATATGGGTCATGTGGTTTTTTTTTTCGAACTGACTACACTGTTAACCTGGGAAGGCTTCTACAGTTTCACCAAACTATATCACGTCGTTTGAGTACGTTCCCTCATATTGTAAACATTAGACAAAAAAGGATATACTATATTCAGCATAATATTTAAATTTTAATCCATTTCTATTAAGAAACATTATTATAATTTAAAAAGTATTCAATAAATACAAGGAAATTTAAGATAAAACAAACCAAAAACAAAAAAAAACTACTCACAGTGATACTATCAAACTATAAAGTTATATAAAAAGAAAGATACAATAAAAAAAGAGAAAAGAAATATAAAAAAAAAAAAAGGAGAAAACAAACAAAACGAAGAGTCGATGAATTCCCGCCAAAACTGCGCCCGCGTATCACCAAACTTGTGTGGGGCCGTCCTTGCGATTGCACGGTCGTACTACATCGCGACTTTTTGTCGCACAACTACAACTACCTCTACGTGACGTCCTTAATTCCACATAATATACAAACCTTTCGATTATACACAAGCGAACGGTACGCCGCAATAGTCGTGCGACAAAAAGTCGGACGTGCGTCTGTCTGTACGGCCCGCAAGTCGCGCGTCCCCAACGTAAAAGAACGCACAAGTTCGGATCTACGGGTTCCAGTTAAAGGGGCCAGGAGCTAAAAGGCGGCAAAACAAAAGAATATAGCAAATAAATTCGCACAAGGAAAAATAATAGGTACCTATTTCTAACAACATGTACAGACAACATACAAACAAAAATCCTTAAAATATTATTACATCCATTACTATTCTGACAAAACTAATTTAAAAATTATATTTTTTAAACAAATATACAATTTAAATTTAAACTAATTGGTAATAGAAAAAAAACGTCCAGATTAAATAAACAAGCAGTAGCTGAAACAAAATAATGGATTAAATTTAAAATCTATTGACAAACAAAAATGAATTATGAACATTAATGCAAGTTTTGAATTATTAGTCTTTGAATCTTACAAAGGGCATGAGTTTTATATGTAAATATTACCTATATTATCTTACATATATAATGAAATATATACAGGTATAGATATATAGGTGGTTGTAGGCTGCCTATTATTGGGATTCCATTGACCTTTCGCCATTTTTATTTATATATTATGTGAAGCATATAAATAAAAATCAACTATCGTATATATGTAGACGCATCACTTTATAACGGCCGCATCTATTTCACTAATAATTCTTTTGTTGTGTTTGAAAGAAATTGTATTTGAAAAATGTCACGGATATATGCAAATTTTTTTTTTTTTAAAAGTCTCCAAATACCAAAGGGAGTGAATGAACGTGACAGAAGACAGCGGGGAAATCTTCAAATATGCTGACAGACTAATGAGATTCATTTGTTCAGTTGCCATTTTATTTTATTACCTTGGCTTAAGATTTACCCTCATTTTTTTTTTTTTTTTATATTATAGGGGGCAAACGAACAGGTGGGTCACCTGATGGTGAGTGATCACCGCCATCCATAGACACTAGCAACACCAGGGGAGTCGCAAGTGCGTTGCCGGCCTTTTAAAAATGTGGGCCTCCGGCGCTCTCACTGACCGAACGAAACGCAACAGTGCAAGCACTGTTACTTCACGTCGGTTTTCTGTGAGAGGGTGGTACTACCCCGGGCGAGCCGACCCATTCATGCTGAAACCAGTAATAGCTTCAGCGTAGCTCTACCACCTACAAACTACTATTTAATATTTAAATAGTAATACTATTTCCTTTATTAATACAACGGTATGAAGCAGGGGCACGCTGCTAGTTTTTTTTTTTATATAAATACATACACGGAGACGCGATTTCATATACACTCATTCAAGTCCAATCAGTTTTTATTTTATTAACTAAGCAGCAGCTGACATATACACAATACATAGCTGATATTTATTTTCATGATATTTCCTATTGCATACTGGTACATTACCATTCTAAATTAAAATGACGTCATACTGGTAACAACTTTTGAGATTCCGTCAACCAAACGTGTTACAATCTATGACCACATCGTCACTTAAGTCAGATTTAAATGCAGTAGAACTATAGTGTTGCTTTAAGTGCCATTATAGTTGCATTGGGTTATGCCGCATATATAGCTTAGTCCTTTGCCTCCGAAGGGGAAACGTATTTCTATTCGTTTTTACATTGCAAGTCTTTTTAATTTCATTTGGCGATTGACTAATAGATTATGGTGACCATTTAAAATGAAATGGCGAAAGATGTCTGGGATGGTTTGTGAACCACGAATGCCGTTGAAACTCAAGGGGAAGGTATATAAAATCATTACGAGACCAGCCGTGTTATATGGATCTGAGTACTGGCCTTCGAAATAGTTGAATGAGAGATGATTACATGTGGTGGACATACAAATGATGAGATGAATGTGTGGTACAACTAAAATGGATTAGATTAGGAGAAAGATCGAAAATAGCACCATTGACAAGTATGAAAATGGACGAATATACTCGTAGGAGTACAGAAAGTGGTATATGTATAAAAGGGTATGAACATTGAGATGGCATTCGACAGAGGGGAGTGTGAGGAAAACGTGTATTACCCATCATGCTTATATCGGATCAAAATAAGGTAATGATGATGACTTAAAATCAGTTACATTTAGGTGCATTTGACAAATATTAAATGTTATGTGGATTGGACTAATTTAAAGGTATGCGAAATTTTGATTTCTTGTAAAATTACCTACTTACCTTCAGTAACAATTTAGCGTGAATACTTATCGTTCAAAAGGCTACGTGATGAAGAGACCAGAACACGTGATTGTCTCGTAGATGACATCCACTCTCTGAAGACCGGAGAGGTGATTAACACCTTCGTTTGTTTCAGCGTGGTCAATTAATTCTGAAAATCGAAAACAACACTCATATACAAACTTATCTATATATGAATTGATTCTTGATGTTTCTAGTGAAAGATATTCCGTATAGGAACGAATCGTTTGGTAATGGAACTAACTCATCATTACTAATTTTTTTTAATGGCAAATGGCAGAAAACTGGAACACTAGACAACTGCAACAGTAAGAGCATCATTGTTGTATTTCCAACCATGAAGAGTATGTCTCAATCCCGTTTTCAAGAGCACCATGTCTTAACCCTGGGGGAATACGGTACTGGGTAACCGATTCCACAACGCCTAGCGAGAGCATAATAAAGCTTCTAGAGAACCTTACGGTTGTCTCCATTCTGCTGGGCAGGATGGTGCGAGTTTGAAACGATGATGAGGGCACTATATCAAAAAGTTCTTCAGCACACTCTCCCTTATATATGCGGTAAAGACCACGTAGAAACCTTTAACACATTCAAACCTTTCGCTACAGAGTTTACCATCCCGGCTATTTATACAGAAGTGAATCCAAAAACTCTTTATTCGTGTAATATGGCCTCTAATAAGTTTGTTATGAACGTCAAGTTCTACCGACAGTACGGAATATTTCGACTGGCTTGCGAAATACACCGGTAAAAAACCCAATGGGGCCCCTAGCCTACTTTTTGCCACGGAAATTACAATACTTAACAACTTAACAACCCATATCCGCAATAAATTATAATTAGCAATGACAAATATCGTGTATTTAATTTTAAAAAGTGCTTCCAAAATCTATAATGTCTTGTGAGAAAATATTATACTTCACAATTCTCTACCGGATATATTTTACTATAAAGAACGTTCATAATAATATCTGCTCAACCCTGCAGAGAGACGGCGTGAACAGAAGAGAGAAAAAAAAACCGTCAAAGTAGCTACCGTATTGTATTCCAAAGACCGTTCACGATTAAAAAAAAAAAAAAAAACAACAGGTGTGAGACGATTCATTCTTTGCACAACGATTTTTGCTTAAAAACACACAAAAAAAAAGTGAGAGGAAAAAATAAACAGTACAGTTAACCCCCGTGAGAAATACGGCAGATGGCCGAAAACGGGTGTGAAGGATTCTGTTTTTTACTATATACACAATATACAAGTAATTGGGTGTTATTGGGTCATTATTTTGTTTATATTTAATTTTTTATTTATAAACTTGAACGGATTTTTGCCAACGGTACCGAACACCCTCTCTTAGAGACTTTTCTGCTAATCGTTATTTTCGCAAGCGATCCTCTTAATTGAAGCCATTATTACGTGAAGAATGGTTTCGTATTTCCAATCGTGAAGATCTTGAATGGATATTTTGGTATCATCGAGAAAAATTACATTTATAAAAAAATTACTTTTCATATTTAGCTTTTGCAATATTTGCAATGTAACATTTATATTTTTATTATTTCATACAATCGTATCAAATTCATTTTTATTCGACAATGAATATTCCGAAAGGTGCCAACTTTATCAATTCAAGTCAATATACACCGATTTACGTGATACAAAATCCTGGAGCCGCGCAGGAGAATTATATTATAACAGTCGCCAACGTTGAACAAAAACCATAGTACTACCAAACAATCCCAAGGAGGGTTGATGTGAGGCTTGCGCGGCTGATCGCAAGAATTAAGCCAAACCATGCATCACAACATTACTAACATGTTGTGCTAATCCTCTTAAGGTGGGGGATAAGGGTAACGAGAAGAAGAAATGTTTGCAATGTACATGTTTAGATGACGTGGCATAAGCCACAGATATAGCTTAATGGAACTGGTTCTCTAGTGCAGCTAACAGAAAACGTCTATAGACTTCCACCATAGTAGCTTCACATTGGGGCACGATGGTGACTACTTATCGATATATATTTGTCAATGGTCACCGCTATTCATTGTCAGTCGGGGAATTCATTAGTATATATCAAAGTGAAGCAGAGAATGTCGATTATGCCATTACAATAACAACTCCAACTAAGCGGCTTGGTAAATACTATGAAAGTTTTCGTTTCTGTTTGATTCTTATGACTTTGTGCATTGTTGTATTTGAATTGTTAACGGCAAATTTTGTTATTTCGACACGGATCGAACACATCGACGGCTCGAATACTGAAACGGTCTGGAAATTACGAAAATATCGTAATGGAACCATAGGGAGACGAAGTGATAGAAAACTTAAGAACAACGCACCTCAACCATTATGCTAATGTTATTCTTTGGCCACATCGCCACTTAACATCGCACGAGTCTGTACACAAACGCCAACCATCTATAAAAAAAAAACAATGACACCATACTGCGTCGATATTTTCAAACCCAACTCACCACATCGTGATGAAACCATAGCATGGTGGTAGGGCTTTTTCTAAGTCCGCCTGACTAGCTACCACCCTCAAATTGAAAATCTCCCGCCAAGCACCTGTTGGAGTGTTCCGGCAGCTGCACTTGAGAGCCAGTCTCCCTCTAGGTTTAGCGTGACTACCATCTTAGACCACATCATCATTTAACATCAGATGACATTGTGGTCAAACGCTAACCTGTAAAATATATTTAAAAAAAAAACATCGAACGAGATTATCCGCGTGAACATACCTATTCAAACGTTACTAATACGTGTCCCCCGTGAATGGTCACGTCAGATGACGTACGAACGGTCGTTCGACTCCCAAAAAACCATTGCGTAATCACCATGGAGACGTGAAAAATGATTAAAATAGCGACAGGTGGCACAGGGGGGGTCGTCTGCTGCTCGTCTAGACAACGTGGGGGGCACAGCCCGGAGGGAAGGGGGGGCGAGCCGTCTAGACAGCTGATCGACTCGTGCTCTGTTGCTATGCAGCTCGTCGGTGCTTATCTCGCCCTGGTACTTTTTAAAAATACATATAGTTGTCAGATAGCGACCGACAGTCAATAGTACGATAGGTAATAAGAAAATATTTGAGATAACATAAACCAAGGATTATAGGAATTCGATAAGCGACAGAAAAATCGCAAAGACGTAGTAGTACGTCGCGGAGGTTGTTATTATTTACATATACAGCTTTCGAATTTAAAGGATTTTTATTTATTTTGATTTATATATCGTCCTTTATCGTATATTTGTAATTGTATTGTAATTTTTTTTATGCAAAACTTTTATTATCTGTTTATCTGATAAAATATTACATGTGACCGCAGCTTCTCTCGCGTGAATAAGCTTACTAAAACTTTTTAACACACGGTGCTTTTTTTTTGCAATCCTAAAAATTATTCTTCTACCTTATATTGGTAAATGGATAATGGAGCCGGTAAATTAAAAAAAAAGTGTGTGTGTACTTATGTACACGCGTTAGAAGTTATACTTCTTTGGCGTAACAAGATAAACATCTTTTCAAAAATTTTATCTTTCGCCTTATTCTACGTTTGCAGAAAAAATGACACTAACAATAGAAAAAAGGTATTTAATACATACATCATTTTTATGAATAAAATGTTGACTATAGCTAACTTCAGGGTGTCGGTTTTTCGTGACGGTGTGCGCGCGCATCGTACAAATTTACTCTCATCGTTTTTCCCTAACGCGCCAAAAGAAGTATGACTTCAAAAAGAACATCATTTGATCCCTTGGTGTTGATTCAGTTTACCTTTTAGCGGCATAACTTGTTGCATGAATTGCCTAATATGACAAAATATATACTAAAACCTGAACAGAATCCTGTAAATCGTCTGAAAAGACATAATCACACTAACGCACAGACAGACAGACGTTGCGTCACCTTTTATAATATGGAAGGAAGATATATAAAATGGCCAATGGGTCGTGGGGTAAATAGATGTCGTGTGCCTATTATATCAGCTTTGTGTTTATCACACATTCGAATTGAGATTTTTTTGAAGTGATACTCCTTATGGGAGGCCTTTGAAATTCTGATCCGCAACCCTTTTGTGTAATGAAAAGTGGTGGGGGTAAACATAGTGTCGGGTAAGCGATGTCAAGCGCGGTCAATGTTTGGCTGGATGTCCCAGTGGGAACACTACGTGACGTTGGTTGGCTTTTTGTTGTATTTTTTTAATTAAAATGTTTCTCCTTAATACAAAAGTTTCACCTTTATCGTGTGCCTTTACGACACCACTGTTTTTTTTTACATGTAATGAAACTAGCGATCCGCCCCGGCTTCGCATGAATATGTCTTATACTTAGTTTGGAGTTATAAGTTTTTTGAATGTTTTAGGATCCATTTTTGACTTTTCGGTATTTACTGCTTCTAAGGTAGTCATTACAATGATATGCTGTAAATAGCATTTTTCATCAACGTTGATGTAATTGAATTCTATTATTATTTTACTATCCAACATTCAATACGTTAAATGCACTGTTACTATTTATTATCAACTAAGAAAAGACAATATATTTATTATATTCAATAACTCTAATAAGAAGTAAGTATATCTTACATAGGAGATTTTGTGTGCGCAAGACTCAACAACAATGTTCTTGTTTCAATGACAATGTTGTAGCTTATCTAAACGGATATTTTGTCACCGTAAGTACTATAACACAAATAAATAAAAGTTATTCTATATTAATAGATATGTACTTCTGTCTGTACATGTATTTGTTTATTATTTTGTTATAAAATTAATATATTGTTACATTCTGTATGCAAAGTCGATAGAAATATACATGGAGTGACTCATAGACCGTGGGAATTCAAAAACAATGCAGTTCTAAAAATAGACAGTTTCCGACGTTGTCGAATCTTTAGGACAATGACGTTAGGCTTCCAGATTTTCCACCTTCTCTATTGCAAGGTATAATAATATATATAAGCACGTCGCAGTGCGTCTATCTCTTCACTCGGCAGCATCTCAAGCCTTGGTTTGCTTTCCCGGAGAGGAGCTCACGAGAATGCTGCTAGCGCGATACGGTGGCACCGCATTCACTAGTTCACTACAATCACCGTAGTACACCCGAGATGTATACATGTTTTTTTATAACCATTTTTTTTCCTTGTTTTGGTTAGTTAGCCTTAGACAATATTTGTACGCTTTCATGCGACATATATGAAGGTATGCATATGCGTCTCACTAAAGTATATCTATATGATTAGCTAAGCTCGCATGGTTAGTTTATTTCGATTCGCGTTGTTGTATTCACGGCAATATCCTCAATCCGAGGTACGGCCACATTGGCATCCTTGAGTCTGTTGCCATTTGGTCTTGCGTAGGTACCTACTCTAAGCGCCGTCCTGGAAGATCGGTGAAGCTGTGAATGACCGTCAAGCCAACAGCGGTTAATCAGTTCGAGCATAAAAAATCTAGAGAACATCGGAGCGAATAGCGAAGAGGTACAAAAAGGAAGAGATTTTCAAGCGTACTGCGACTAGGTACATCATTGTGAGATGTAATGTAAACGTAGTGTAAATATGAGACTAGTGAGTATACTTGATTTCTTTTCTTGTCTGAATGAAGAAAAAAACTTCCGACGTAAACGATACGTAATTTACCAACGGACGTAACAGAATAAATTTTAAACTATAGATAACCGTTAAAGTGACCACATCTAATTGCAAAATTCGTATAGACACTTCCATTAGAGACATAGGTTTTTTTTTGTAATTGACATAGTTACCCTGTTGGCACTTTGGCCTCTACAGATTCACCGGACTACCGTTGAAAAACTGCACTGCAGTATAGCTTGTACCTACTGCAACATGTTTATTACTAAACGTGGTTACCAGTTGTCGGACATTTTATATTCCTCTGTATACCGATAATTTAATTATGTTTGCTTTGATTCCAACAATATGACTATTCCTTTCTCTTCTAAGTGTTATTTCTATCGTTTTTATGTTATCAAGTATGCTACAATTCGCTACCGAATCACATAGTGGGGCGCATCAACGTCTGTACCTACTGTGTAGTGTGTACATATTGTCATTTAATTTGGGATGTATATATTTTTTTTAATATTTCCCGTGTCAAATGAAAAAAGGGCGTATCACAGTAATTATTTTATACCAAAAAGACACTAAATTTACAATATTTTTGAAAGATATTTTTTTAAATTTTTACCAGGACAAGGTTTAAAACGCGATTGAAAATTAAAAAAAAAATCCTATACCTACACTCTTTCCGCATTTAGAACGCGATTTACTGCACATACATCTTGATGTAGATAACTAATTGAAAAATTAAATCATTTATCGCAAGACATAGTTAAATACTAGTTAGCGTATTTTTTTTAAAACGTAAGTATAAAAACATATATAAACTACATTAACAATACATCTGTTGTCTGTTTATCATAATACATAGTATATAAATGAGCGGTATATTGTGAACAAGTTGATGAAGCTACAGGAATTGTTTGTCCGTCTGGCCGTTATCTGTTATGTCTGTAATATTTCCGGCCTGTGGGTGTGGCGAGCGACGCGCTAGCTTTGTGCCGTATATTTCATCATGAACTTATGTATATTTTCCTTAAACTCATTGACCTATACATCTCACATTTGACACGGTAGGTCGCTGAATCATTTATTTTTATAATCCGAAACCATAAAATATTACGAAACAAAAACTGAAGTCGTTTCTCGTGTCTGTCTGTTTGTGTTCTTATTTCTTCTAAACTATTCAAAAGATTTTGATATGGCTTTCACTAACACATATATAATATCTTCCAGAACGTTTTTACGTATAACACTTGTATATTAAATTTATATAACGTAAAAGAAAAGTCATCGTGTTCTAATGATGTCGCTTTTTTTTTCGATGTGACTACACTGTCGGCTTGTTAAATGATGTTATAAGAAGGTGTATTCGAGCGATTACATTGCTAAAGCTGTTAAAAATCTTCTGAGACACATAAAAGTTATGTACTGTAGAATAATACACCGGAAAAATGTTTACAGAAAATTTCCTGATGCCGTAGATAGGTACGTCTATTTCCTAACGATAGCCCAAAGTAATAATCATTTTTAGCTTTTATATATTATTGAAAAATATCTGGTTATTCGCGACGCTATTTTGACAAATATAAAATAAATCATTCTCCATTTAGATACCTATTTTAGTTATATCTACAGTGGATTTCATTAATAAAGACTTTGGTTGTAACGATTTTTCGGTTATAGCGACGTCAGACTTACGTCACTTGAATTTAAAGTATACTTTTGTGGGAAATACATTTCGCGATAGCAACATCGGATATAGCGTCAATTTCGGGTATAGCGACTTGTTGTTATGAACCATTTGTGACAGTTTCCTAGAACTTCCATGTGTTTATTGTGCCGGAGTCGGCAAAGGCACAAAGACTCGTTCATACAACTATTAAGCTTTTCTATCCTTTATTTACATTTACACATGGCTAAAGTGATGACATAGTGCCTGGTAGATATAGGGCTGATAGCGAATCGCGACATACTAAATGAGTCACTATAAAGTATATATGACTATATCCAGAAGAGTATTGATACCCTACCAACCCACTTTACTGCTAATTTTTTTTAATTTTTTTCTTTATTATAGGTGGAAAACGAACAGGTGGGTCACCTGATGGTAATTGATCACCGCCGTCCATAGACACTAGCAACACCAGGGGAGTCGCAAGTGCGTTGCCGGCCTTTTAAATATGTGGGCCTCCGGCGCTCTCACTGACCGAACGAAACGCAACAGTGCAACCACTGTTACTTCACGTCGGTTTTCTGTGAGAGGGTGGTACTACCGCGGGCGAGCCGACCCATTCATGCTGAAACCAGTAATAGCTTCAGCGTAGCTCTACCACCTACGAAATAATAGACATAATATAATCTAGAAGAACAACATAACCGTACGTGGTGATATCGCGGCAATCGACGTAGCATCGAATCCTTGGGACTGAGTCGGAGTTATCGCTGACGAAAAACACCGCGATAAAACCATAGCGTGGTGCTGGGGTTTTTGTTCTAAGTCCGCGCCTGGCTAGCTAGCAAGCTGAAACTGTTAATCTGTCGCCAAGCACTTGTAGGTATATTCCGGGCAGCTGCACTTGAGAGCCAGTTCCTCTCTATGTTTATTGTGCTTACCATCTTAGACCACATCGTTACTTAACATCAGATGAGATTATGGACAAACACTAAAACCAAAATATAGTAAAGTAAGAAAACAATAGTATTTAAAAAAATCACTCTGGCAAGTTTTACGCTTTTGTGTATGTTTGTCACGATACAGTCGGTTAGCGAAAAACTGCGGCTCCCAAAAATGACTAATATGGTTCTATCATGGAAGAAACAAAAACGGAATTTGGTTGATGGATTCTCTTAACCCATAGACTGTCCAAAATCATAAAGGTTTACGTTCCATACAAACGAATGTAGACCTCATGAGGCACAGGTCAACAGACTGTTGGCAGCATAAGCTTAAAAAAATACCTGATTTATTACAACATTTTGAAAAATAATAAATTATGTATTGTAAAATTATAATTTTTATATTATGTGTATTTTTAAATTATTTTTCCACTGGTACGAAGTTTTCTTTACTAAACCATAATATTTACAATGTACATTGTCGTGAGTTTATAAAAGAAATTAAAAACATAATCCGCCATATTGAGATCTGGCTCTTAAGAAATCCGCCAGGGGGTTAAGAAAATCCGATAGACGATAGAACGTGTCCGGAAACATACTTTTGTAAAACATATGAAGTTACATAAATATATACCATTTGTTTAGTTCCTATGGTCATCATTCAGCCTGTAAGAGGCCCACCGCAGGGTCATAGGCCCGAAGGATGGTTTCGGCATAAACACCACGTCAGCCTACGAGATACAACACACTTCTATATTTTTCCCACAAACGGTGGTACAACAAAAACATTTGAATCCTGAATATTCATTTGTTTTTTTATGCATAGATGTACATCAGTACTGAAGTGGACAAAGTTTTTAACATGACTTTAGCACAAAGAAAAAGGACTGTTCCCAAGGGATAGACCAATTCTACAGTAATTGGAACAAAGCTGCGGTTAAAAGTCAAGGCAAAATAAAAGTAAATTGTATATGATCCTTACCAAAATACTTCCACCGAAGTTCCAGTTTATATTTTCCACAACCTTCAGCCACATCGTCGCATACCATCAAGTGAAACTGTCGTCCGACGCTTGCCTGTAATACCCAAAGAAAATAAATCATTCGCTGGACATTATAAATGCCCTTACAACACGCTTCCATAAAGTAGTAACAATTCATAGATAAATGTCAATAGGAAACGTTATCAAAAACTATTTAAATATTGATACAAACATGTGTCACCATTGGTTAGGATGATAAACTAGTAAGTACATAGGGTGTCGGGAGACGATAAGCGCTCTGATTGGTCGTTCACACAAGAGTTAAAAGAACGCATAATAAACATAACGAGATTGATAGTTGGCGCGTAAACGGGTAACAGTTTTGTTTTATTTCCCCGCAGTGATGTATTCTGGGAGGTGACAGCGTGGGTCATGACCTATATTTAATATTTTTTTAATACATTTTTATAAATGGTCGCTGGAGGGAATAAATACAATGGCACAAAACTTAAAAAAATATGGAATTCGCGTAGAGTAAATAAACATGTGGGTATCATTTCGCCCATGCTCATAAATGTCTAAACGATGTCCGAATATCTCAAAGTAATCAATTTAAAAATAAATGTATATATATATTAGGTACCTGTCTATAAGACATACCAATTTCATAAAATTCTAAATGCAGTGTACAATTTTTTTTTTTTAGTTGGATCACCTTTTATAGTTTAGTTCCCACAAAAAGGTACACCAAGGGCCTAATATTTGCGCCTATATAAAATCGGGTGAGTGTCTTAAGCGCTCCTCTTAATAGGCTGATGAAACTGTAGAGGCCTTACCAGGCCAACAGTGAAGTCATATCGAAAAAAAAAACTGAAAATTTGCTGTTCACACTTTCTCCTTGAGTTTTAAGGGCATTTGTGAGTCAATAAGTTTTCTTTAATATTAAATATCTGTACATGTATGTATGCTTATCAGTTATCTAATTACCATAGTACAAGCAATGGCTACTTTTCATTATTGAATTACAAAATCTATACATAAATAAGCGGAACTAAAGCAGTTCAGTACATTTTTCTGCTCCATTAATCAACCGATTTTCTTTTCTCCCTAATAGCTATTGTTGAGTTATAGTTGATAAAATATATTCTGTATAGTTTTTTTTCATAGACGATCTTAACTTACACGTTTGTATTTCCAATACTTCACGCTTCGTACGTCTACAATCATCTATATAAATAAAATGATAGTGTGTCGTTGCGATAGCAGTTGACTTGTAGAAATCGTCACATAAGTAAAAACGTTATGTCCTCACCATGCGACTTTCTTTTTTTACTCTATCTCTTTCTAATCTATAAGAGTGTGTGAACGCGTGGAAATTTCATTCGGTCTTATTTGTTACATTTTTAATTTAATATTTTATTTTAAGTTCATGTCTTACTTTACGCTAAGGAACTTTGTTTCTGACGAGGATCGTTGACCGCACAAAATTTTATGAGTATTTTTTTTTTCGCACTACCATACTCTGTTGGCACTTTGGCCTCTACAAATTCACCGGAGTACAACATTTATGAGCGCTACAGTGTATTCCATAAGTAACTGGTGTGCAAAATTTTAAATATCTCTTGACCCATCGGTTTATATTTTCCGTTGTCTTTCAGTAAATGTTAAGAATTTTACTAAAGACAAAGATCGTGCCTACAGCGCTGTTCCATAAACGAACGAATGACCGGGCTAAAGCTATCGAGAACTAGTAGTGAAACTCCGAGAAGTGCAACTTTCGCGCTAATACCTGTCCTTAGAAGGGCGCAGACGAGGCATCGAACCCTGCCGGCCGTGCAGACGGACGCCAGACATTTTTTTAAACGACCAGACTTGTAGTGAAACCGGATTCGGACCGTCGACGGGCGTGTGGTCCAAGTAACAAGCGTTCGTCTCAGTATTTTACCCTGGAAAAAAAATGAACACCTAATTTAATTAACAAAAAAATGTAGATACACAAGTTTGATGTAAATTAGATTTAAATAAATTAAGTTAAAGAGATGATTGTTATTATTATTATTTATTATTAATTTACATCAACCACAGTTATATGTAGGAATATGTAGAAAACAAAAGTAATATATAATACTTATAACAAAGGTGATCTAAATAACTAATTAATATTATTAAGCATATTACAACAAGAATTTATTTTGACATATTTAAAATTAACAAAAAAAAAAAAATTACAAAATTGTGCATTCATGAGAACGGAGTCTCATCAAGGTAGTCTACTGAGTTTTTGTTATTACTAGTAATGGTATGAGTGGTTGAAATGCTTCAATGGTTCTCTTGTTTGGACACCGCGTCGTTTGAAGTCAGTTCGAGTAGTCGCGAATGAGCCGGAGCTTTCAGGTGAGGGAAAACGTCGCCCAGAAATCGTGACCATTTTCATGGCGTTACAACGTTTTTCTAATTCTCCTTGGATAACTACCAAGAACTACCTCTTTATGAGGATAATAAAATATAACTATTGGTAAAAAACAGTGGTGGTGATCAAGTACTTTGACCGATAGAATCAAATCAAAGTCCGCAGGTACCAACGAATTTGTTGGAATTCCAGTCCGTTTACTAATTTAAATTGGTACCACTATTAGCTGAAGGAAAACATCGTGAGGAAATCTGAACCTGAGAAATGTTCTTGTAGTTCCACTATAAGTGGGAAAACACAGAACTGTGGAGTTCTCAGAGTTTAAAATCGTTAAAACGTTTGCGCGTGAATCGGTTGATTCTGCCCATACCTTCCTACCGGAGTAGGCCTGTGACCCTACAGTGGGTCTCTTAGGCCGGTGATAATGTTAATGATTGATCATAAACAGACTCTCTCCGTTTAATTTTTTCCCAATGAACATTCGACAATGATAATATTTCATTATTTTATCAATTACCCAAACAAGAACAATTTCGGGGAACACATCGAGTCACCAGTTTTGCGGACCACGTTGGGGTCACTAGTTGTAGGTATTCGACATAATAAATATTAGAATACAATATTAATTTCGCAATGTTAATTTTATTATATCGACCGACATGTCGTCGAGAAAAAATTCTGACATAGAATCTGACGTTCCTTTTAAAAAATCGAGTGTACATTGAAGGTTTTAATGCCCAGCACGCTATAGAATATTTATTGTGGATACAAAGAAATTTAATCAAGCAAACTCGATTATATATAGGTCTACCAAAATCTCATGGAATTAAGAAAAAAGAAAAAAGTGTTGGTTAATGATATGCCAATTTTAAATTGTCACTTGTCAATATCAGTACTACCGGTGTCAACTGAAATTGAAATTTCAATTTCAAATTGCCATAGTGTTGCTTACTCTATTATACATTTTTATTTCCCTATTAGCCATCAGATTCTAGCAGACCTATAATTTCTCAAAATACATTGGAAAACAGAAATAAATATATTTACATAAATGTTTGATAAGTTGACAGTTGAACTGAATACACTGAATAGACTTAAATATATTCATAATATTTATACTATATTCTAAACAGTGGATATGTTATATAAGATAAACTACTAAAGACTAGATCTTTGAAGCTATTGTACAAATTATTTCACTAATAGAAAATTTCGTTCATGTAAATGACTATAGACAATATTTTATTTTTATGTTATAATTACCGTGTACAAAATCACGAGTCGTTTTTAGTATTAATAGAAAGAGCTAAATTTGTGACTTTCTATATAGGAATTTGGCGTAATTTTACCCTATATTGTAGTAGTTTTTGCTTATTATTTATAAACTTGGGTTATTTGAGTTTGTATTATTGAATATTAATAATAGCATATCACGTAATACTATTTGGTTATTGTGTCAAAATACATGTGTTTAGTTTACACGCGGTAAAAGGGAAACCTTCAAAACATTATAAAATATTCATATAAACGACACACGTGGACACCTTGCCGGTTATGACGAATTTTTCCAAGGCTTCGCAATAAGCATGCGCCCACACACATGTACTAATATACGTACATACATACACACAACAACGCTTGGATCAAAGCAAGTATTGGGTGATTTACAACGAGGAGACCGCCAATATAAGAAACACTGTATAATGTATTCTTTCTCACTCTCTCTCTTGCATTTAATCTTATAGATGTATATTTTTGTTCCTTTTTAATGTCACGTTTTCAAGTAGCAATGACACTAAATCACTTTAATAATAATATGAAACAAGAATATTGAGATTTTACAAAAACGTCTCTGAACGGGTACAATCAGTGCATCGCAATTTTATTATACCACTGTTAGCTGAAATGCTTAACACTTATCCATTGCATAATAACGGTAATCATTTTGAATATGAATGCAAAGAAAGGAAGAAACAGAAAAAAAGCCACTAAAATTGTTTCACCGATAGAAAGAGACTCGTATGTTTAGCATTTTGAAGCGATGATCGCTCAGTTTATAGCGTATTCATAAATTTTTCATAAACGTCTTCCCAAGGTCTAAATAGTATGAAACTTTTTTGACCAGTGCCATTTCATACTATATTCTACGTTATACTGAACATTTGGCAAATTAAGTTTCTCTTCTCATTTTAAAATGGACACATGTGTATGCTCAGAATTTCACCAATGTCATGTGAATAGACTTATAAACGATAGAGACCGTACACATGTAAACTGCACATAAAACAAATTGTTAGATTACAAACGTACACAAGAGACACACACTAAAATCTAAAGTTTAATTTTGTTACTTTTAATAAATTTCGACATTCATTCTACAATTAAGTGGTTACATAAGAATCAGGAGAAACATAATGTTAATAGAACGGGGAATAGAAGGAGACAAACTACCAAAACAAGAGAAACGTTTTCTAGAGCAAAAATTAGTAATTAGGTGATCTGTCCTCTAAGCTACATTCACAAATAGAGTGATCCCTAATCTTTTGTTTAGTCAAATGTACTGGTGTGCAGGCGTCACCAATGCGGAGGTGGCCAATGATGGAGAAATTAAGTTTAAAAAACGTGTATTTGTCACACTTGACACTGGCGAAATTGCCTACATAGGTAGACGTCACATGGGAAAGGAAAACATGTTTGTATTTGATAGAATTTATAAACGAATTATTACAAACTAAATCGAATTACGTTTTTGTCACTCGTTCGTAACTTGGACCGCACGGCACTTTCTAGTCCGCTTCACGACTAAAACGCGTTCCTTAATCGCACGAGACATACGTACTCATTTATAAGTATTTGCAAGTAAATTTATTAGAATTTCTAGTATATGCTTTATTACTTTAGTTATCTGTTACAAAAAATATATATAAGAAACGTGTGCGGTCAGATGTACGAAGAACTTCTTCTTCAACTCTGAATGCAGTTCGATATAAAGACTTAGAATTTTTATATATACATATACGTCACGTAAGGAAAATCCGTTACAACCACCGTAATCCATATTTTTTTTCTATCATTTTCTCAATGTATATAACGTAAAACATAGTATCCAATAGAAAATATTTGTGTTAATATTTTAGATAAAAACATTAATTTTTAGAAAAATATTAATTTGTTTAAAATTATATATATATATATATATATATATATATATATATATATATATATATATGTATATACATGTATATACATGTATATATGTGTATATTCTTATAAGAAATACCAAAAAACGTGATTGAAAATAAAATAAAAAACATCTCCTATATATATATAGGCAAAGAAATAAAACGTAAAAATTTAATACCCTCTTTTCATTACAAAATAACTCGACTACAGCATCATCTGTCAGTTTCTGTAATTTTCTTTTTTTATCACTAAATCAAAATTCACAGTAATATAAATATAAAATTGAGATAGATGATATATATGAATCAGTTTCATCTATAAATACAAGATTATCTACTAACAAGGACAACAGCGCCACCTATCGGATGATCTACAATACTAAATTTCATTCACGATCGGTTCAACGATTCAAGCGTAAAAAGCTAGCAAACATGGAGACAGAGATACTTTCCAATCTATATTATTTACTAGCTCTTGCCTGCGGGTTCGCTAGTTCTATTGTATATTTGATGTGTCCATCGTAAACAGTAGCCATATTACCCCGGGCGAGCCGACCCATTCATGCTGAAACCAGTAATAGCTTCAGACTAGACTACGTGTCTGAATGGACAAACAAACTCACATTACTAATTACACTCATATTTTGCACGGTGATAGGGCTTTATTGCTTAGGGCTAAATTCGCCTCGCTAGCTACCATCCTCAAGTTGAAAATCTGTCACCAAGCACCTGTTGGTGTGTGCAACTGCTACAGTTGAGAGCCAGTTTCCCTCTAGGTTTAGCGTGACTACCTCCTTAGACCACATCATCATTTAACATCAGATGAGATTGGGGTCAAACGCTAACCTATAAAGTATTATTAAAAAAAAGATAACATACGCATTCATTATATTTGTCAGAATTAAGGGTAGGTTAGAACTCGAAAAATACATTTGGGTTATCGATACAGTTGGGTGACACGAATGCACTGTGTAAAAGTCACTAGGACATAAACAGACACGAAATACCAAAACCAGACACTGTGACAAAGTTTTTCAACTACGGACGGAACTACGGACAAATACGAACGCACCCTGCCCTGATCACCCCCCGGGTGATATTAAACGTTGTGTCGCTATAAATAAAAAAAAAATAGACTTATTGTGCAAATAATTGGTTGGCATTCTGTCACGGAACCCCTTTTCGGTAACCCTAATCCCAGCCCGTAAAGGAATTGTTACAGATTTTTTTTCCCTTTTCTATTTTTAACAATAGGTCAAAATCAATCGAATATCAATACCAGCGTGACGCGACTTAAAAAAATAGCCTTACAAATGAGAAGTGTGATTGTTGTATTATCACAGAGGGTTCTGTAGAAGAGTTAATAATAATAAATTAATACATAATTACTAACTATATAAGTTTGTCTGTTTGCAACGTCTTAACCACTCAACAAATCATTGTGAATTTCTTCATACACTCTGTCAGCAATATAGAGAGGGGCGTAGGGTTCATCAAGAAAATAAGTATCATTCCCGATGTATAGGTGAAATTGAAATTAATACGTGAGCTGTATAAAAAGCTGAAGTTAGAAGAAGATAATATACGCTGACATTATTTGTAAAAATACAAACGCAGCCTTGTACAGATTAATCACAAGAGTATTACAGAAAAGGATAAAGAGTACTTCTCAATTAGAATAAAAAATAAAAAGATGTGTGCGCGATTCACACACGATAGAAGTGAAACTTCAGTAAATCGACAAAAGAATGAAATGAATATATATAACAAGGGTAGGATAGTTACAAAGTTTGTTTGTTTAAAAATGAAACATATGTTACATAATTTATTGCTCAAGTTTTATATTTTCAGTTTCAACAAACAAGATTATAAAACTACTCACAAACACTGTTAATAACACACCATGTTCGGGCATAACTTGGTTGGGGGGTAGCCAAAATTATTGTATACAATAATATTTAATACTAATATTGTTATTATAGATCTAATCTATCATAAAGTACATCCTAAGTACTTTTTTTGTTAAAAGTTATTGAATGTATTTTTACAACATCTTCACTGAGGACATGAAAGGAGTGTTGATTCACATACACAACAAAAAAAGTTGTTTCTGTGAAGTTTCGGACGTAGCTTCTATGATTGGTAATATCAGAAAACCAAAAAATTGATCTAAGTAAATCGTTTCGTCAATTAAGATGACACATGCGAAGCCGGAGCAGGTTGCTAGTATATAGTAAATACACAGAGCTTAATGTTCATTCCACATAAACCACAGCGTTCCCATTTCAGTGATATTATTAGTCACGCTGCACCATCAAAATCACCCTTCGTAAAAAAATCGATTTATTAAAAAAAAATCGTCAGTTTTTTAAAAAGAAGCAGAGAAATAAAAATACTTTCGGAAATGCATTGACAGTTTTTTTTTTAAATTAACGCCAAAAGCAAAGGGATCAGCTGCTCTGGCAGAATTCTGTACGTACAAAAAGATTTTTTTTTCAACGTTTTTTTTAAGTGTTTCGTACGCGAAAGGGATGCGGTACAATGAGTCGCGTTTTTTTTTTACAAAACTGCTAAAAAGTTTCGCTTAAGGTAAGAATAGTGTGGAATGGATCTCTCGGCTATTTTTATGGGGATCTATTTAAAATAAGACAAAAAAAAGTGTTTGTACTCTTTTTTACTTCTAAGTTAATGTTTACCCAATTAGATATGTATCATTTGCGTAAAAAATTCACAGCCACTATTGAGACTTAGTAGTGGAGTGGTTGCGTCGGTGGAATGTCAATTCGATCTCCGCAGGTCTGAAGACCAGCTTGTACCAGCGAATTTTTCGAAATTCACGTACACTAACTAATTTACATTGATAACACTATCAGTTCACGGTGAAGAAAAATATCGTGACAGAACCTGAGAAACGTTCTTTTTGTATTTAGTTATACGAGTACTTTGTCATATAAGAAAACTTAATGGGAAAATGCTCTGCAATTCAAAAGTTTTCATTATCAGAAGTCACACACATTTTAACCAATATTATAAATAGGTATTATCAATTTTCCATAGATACACGCTGTCAGGGCTACAGAATAGGACATAACGTACTTTTCATTCAGATAGAAGTACCTACTGTTCCTAAGAGATACGAAGAATGTCAAACCTAGCAAAACCGCGGCCAAATCTTATATGATATGTGTACTGGTTTAAACACAAAATACACGTAAGAAGTTAACAGGACATTAAAGGGTCCGTAACGCGCATGGTATCACACCATCGGTGTTGCAAGCGTCCATAGGCTGCGGTGACCGCTTACCAGCAGGCGGCCCGCACGCTTGCTTGCCACCATCGTGATATATAAAAAAAAGTATACTACATGACCAGTTTAAGGGGGGGGGGGGGGAAGGTCTTCAAAGTACCACGCTTGGTTACAGCGAGGAGGGGTAAAACCGTACTTATAAATTATAACATGAAAACTAGAGGGGGAGGGGTTTTTTTCATATACTACGGATAGTCACCAAGGGGAGGGAGGCGGTTAAAAAATTTTCAAACATGCGCCACGGAGTATGGTTACGGCGCTTAATTAAGTATATCAATGCAAATCATAATAACTATCTTCACAAAATTAAGCTAAATGTAATCCGAGAATAAAACAAATGAAAAAAGAAATACAACTATTATTATACTATAGCACGGAAGCTTATCCAAGTTATTATAACTTCAAGCGAATTATTTGTAATAGAAAAAAAAAAAGTTACCTCAACCCTATTTCGCGTGCGCTCGGAACAAAAGCGTCGCGCATGGTACAGAACCATTGCCAATTAGGGTTCCGGAGGCATACTGAGCCATCTGGCAAGCGAGAACATGGTTAACGTTTTTTTTTTTTTTAACGCGTTACAGATTATCCATTTGCCATAAAAAAAATATTCTAGTTAATAATTCCACCGCGCGATATTTACGATAAATAACGACAAGAAAGATAAATTAAATTAAAATCTGTTTTCGTTGTATAGTTTATACATTAAGGAAGGTTAAAGTCTACCAACATCACGCTACGACCATTAGGAGCGAAGCAATTACCACAGAACATGTAGATCAGAATGTACACTGAGCGAAAAGGCGAAAGAAAAAAAAACAAAATCGAATGAAACCGGCAGGCACAGCTAGCTAATTATTTATAAACTATACTCTTTAAATATTTTGTTTTTAAATTGTTTTACGGTGATATTTTGACAATAGAAAAAATCCAAGATCAAAAATGTCTAATTATGCTAAAATGGATTGCATTATTATTTACAGCTCCTATATAATGAATACCACGAATTATACTAAAAAACGTCACTTTGAAGCGATGGTCTGTTAGTGGTTGGTTAGAACCGTTGCGAGTGAATCAACCAGAGCTCTCCGTGAAAGAGAATGTCGTATTGAAACCTTAACATGTTATTCAGGACTTTTTGTATGCCTTCCTTGCTAGTTACCATACTTTAGTTGCAAAACTGCCACCTGGCATCTGTAAGTTTCTTCCACCGGTTACACTTAAGAGTCAGGCTATCTTTTGGATGCAGTATATTTACTATCTTGAGATACATAGTACGTTGAGTTTGTGATGTAAACGCCAAAAATTACAGAGTATAAAAAAGTCCCTTTATTTATTTTTTTCTTTGTACAAACATCTGGTTTTCTCTCAACATTGTTTTTACTATTGTTTCTTATGATTATACACGTTTTTGATACAATGTAAAGGAAAACATATTCACATAATTTCATTCCAATTCTTTTCCCTGTTACTGAAAACAAATTCGATATATAATTCGAACTATTTATTGTATCCACTCAAAACAAAAACGAATGACGTTTTAATGTAAATTTGATCCATCCCGCGGGAAGAGTACGTTTTAGGCTTAAAAGTCAGTTACCCTATGTCCTTTTCTGTACATTTGACAACATGTTTGCAAAATTTAATGGTAATACTGACATTCTCATTTATAATATCAGTTAGAATAAATGAAATAAATATACAAAAATTCTATAAATATATACCCGAAGGTTGAAATAACATCAAAGGGGGGCGAAGTATTCGGTCTAGACACGTGGGCGATAATCTTAATGGAGACACAGTCGCTTGGGCAACGCACAAATCAATAGAGGTCTGTTGCGTTCACTAGCACTGAGTGGGAGTTTGTATCTAACGCTATCAAGTGCACGTGTACTTAACAGCTCTCGCATCACCTGAACAAAGATAATGTATAAATGTATTTATATATGTAAATACATATATGTACAAATTATATTGGTAATGGATATCGAAAACCGTATGACAGTGGGCCCACCTAAGAAAGTATACGAAGGTTTAGTTAGGTAGGTAGGGTAGATTGAGTTACATTAAATAACTCAACACTAGGTGAGTTTAGCTTTATTTTATTGTTATTAAATTTTATATTAAAACTAACTGATACACGTGATTCTGTCTGCATTGTTCATTGTCTTAACGATATATTTTATGTACAGAAGAAAAAAAATTGAAAGCCCAAAATATACATCGCTTACAAAATTTCTTTAGTCATTTGTAGTGCTTAAAAAAATTGTAGTTTTTTAAAACCTTACATTAAATGAAGTTACTGTGATCGTTTTTTTTAATACGGATTACGGAATTAATAAGGATCAAGTGTCTTAGAATGAAAAGTAAAAAAAATAAATAATCGAAATGTATGAAGTAATTTTTGCGTGATGCACGCACAACGACAGACCTTTATAATTTTATTTATATAAATTGAATGGGGACGAAACCCAATGCGATTCCTAGTATTACTACAAAGAAATAATTACTTTTTTATAACACGCTATGACAGTGTCTAGACAGGTCACGGAAAAATGATATAATTGTCTAGAATTTAATAACACAAATGCCATTAAAAGGACAAGTAATAAAGACAATCAGTAATGTTTGTTTCTTCATAGACAATGGTCTACGTATTGGAAATATTTAATTTATTTGAACTGTCATTGAATGCAGAGGTCGATGACTTATAATGACGGGTAAAACAAATCATCGTCCAACGTACCTAGGACCGTAGATTAGCTAACGGAATCGTAAGATAAAAAAGCTTTCTCTTACTTCTTTTTTTTTTCTGCAATACAAATAGATTTTAGTGTTCGACCACAATCTCATCCGATGTTCAATGGCGATATCGGCCTAGAGTGGCTCTCGAGTTCAGTTGCCGGAACATCCCTTGGGTGCTTGGCTGTCACTCAGATTTTCAACTTGAGGTAGGTAGCCAGAGCCAGGTGGGCTGAGAAAATACCTCACCAGAATGTGATGTTTCCAACACGATGTTTTCCTTCACCGGAAACTTCGACTCATTCGCGAAAATTCGAACCTCGTCGATCGACGCGGTGTCCGAGTACGCTAACCACTGAACTATCGGTACCAAAAGGCTTTTGTTTAACCATCGCGTTAATATTATCAACTATGTACATGGGAATTGTCTAAGAAGACTGCAATCACCATACCATAAGATCAAAACTCCCGTCTTTCTTTTTTTTTTTTTTTTATATTATAGGGGGCAAACGAACAGGCGGGTCACCTGATGATAAGTGATCACCGCCGTCCATAGACACTAGCAACACCAGGGGAGTCGCAAGTGCGTTGCCGGCCTTACACTTTATAGGTTTACGTTTGACCACAATCTCATTTGATGTTGTATAATGATGTAGTCTAAGATGGTATTCATGTTAAGCGTAGAGGAAGATTGACTCTCAAATGCAGTTGCCAGAACGCACCAACAGGTGCTTGGCGACAGCTTTTCAATTTCAGGGTGGTAGTTAGCGGGCGGCGGACTTAGAAAAAGCCCTACCGCCATGCTATATTTTCCTTCACCTAAAGCTCCGACTAAGTTGCTAGGATTCGAACCTACGTCCTTCGACGCTGTGTCCGAACGCGCTATCAACTAAGCCGCCAACGCTTACATAGTTACAGTGGTATGTGACTCAAGCGAGGTCGTGACCACTGTACACGTGGTTATAAATCAGTGGCAGTGACATTCGGCCACTTTGGCACCTTTGAGCTTGTTGCCAATCGGCTGAGTGCATTAAGCGGTCGCCTTAACAGTCCGGTGAAGCTGTGAAACCCCTCAGGCACATAGCGTAGTCAATTGAAAAAAAAAACATTACATGACACCCGTGCAATTATGACTAAATGGCAATTTTTTTTTAAATTTTCATTTGACCACAATTTCATGTGATGTTAAATAACGATGTGGGTGTAAGGAGACAGAGAGAGAGAAAGTTATATCGAGGAGGCATAACGCTTTTTTCTTACGTGACGATTTCTACCGTATACAACAGCAAGAGATAGAGAGAAAGAAAGTCACATGGAGTAGGCAGAACGCTTCCTCTTTACGTGACGATTTCTATCAGTCAATTTCCGATCGCAAGCCTCATTAACGAACGTCGTTCCAAAAAAAAATTAATATTTCTGCTTACTCTTAATGGTAAGCTCATTAATTATTTATAGTACGCCGTTGTTTGTTATGGACATCTGTACTATTGTTTGTGGTCTCTGAACTTAGCCGAGACATATGAAGGACAGTCTCGTTGTTGTGTTTCATTCAAGCCTCTTTACTGGAAAATCTCGAACGAGTTTTGATAGAGCCGCTTTATTTTTTTTTATGTAAGATTCCGGTGTACGTGCGTACGTGTGTTGGTAATTTTATACTCTTAAACAGTTTGTCCGATTTTAGTGATACTTTTTCATACTTGATTTTGTCGAAATATTATATACTTTTTACATTCTTTTTTGGGTTTTTCACGTGAAAAAAAAAAATAAGGTTTCAGTCTCTCGGTAGCCCTCAATATTTTTGCATTATTTTAAAGTGAAACTTTTTTTCATATCGCCTCAAATTTTTTTCGTTCATCGATCGGCAGTCGCATTACAGCCGGCTGCGAAGTTGGGGGTAAAGTGAAAGGCGCTCGGCAGTTTAGCCAAGGCCAACATGGCGGCGCCCATGGCTCAACTGAAAATCATTTAACCCCTCGGCTGAATTTTTAAGACCCAGTTCTCAAAAGTCGGATTATGCTTATAAATCTTTTTTTTTTAACTTAACGACATCGCACATTGTAAATTTTAAAATTATAAATTTTATGTTTTAGTAAAAAAAAATCGTACAAATAACAAAATAATTAAAACAAAATAAATAATTAAATTAAACATTACATTTGTATTTTACAATACATACATTATTTTCCAAGTTTTGTAATAAATCAGGTATTTTTTCAAGTTTATGCTGTCAACAGGCTGTTGACTTGCGTCTCATGAGGTCTACATTCGCTTGTTAGGAACTTAAATCTTTATGGTTTTGGACAGTCCAGGGGTCAAATAAGTATTTTGTTGAGATTTTAAAAACTGCGTCTCTCATCTGAATGATCGTAGTTATTATGTATTCAGTACTCTTATACGCAGATTGAAATTAAAATGTATAGTTGGATATCTTGTCTACTACTGATTTTCCATTATCTTTCCTATTTTCCAATTATTAAGCATAGATTAAACTCGCGATTTGATTAAATGCCTACGATACGAAACAAATATTCACTTGCATCATGATTTCATAAAATCACACATTTATTTTAATTAGAACCGACTAGTTTTTGCCCGCGACTTCGTTCGTGTTACTGTAGAGTTGGCCAATCACTCGGGAAGAGTACTTTTTTTCTGGTTACGTCCTATTCTGTACCCCTGACAACGAGCAAAATTTCATGATTACAGGTTGAGTATTTAAGGTCTGAATGCGTAACATAGAACCTCTTCTATCGCATTACTAATATTAGTAAGGAGTAAGTTCTATGGCAAGGACAAGGTTTATATACCTGATCTGTTAGTTTTATACAGTGTGGTATCTCGGCAAATCGAAAAATAATTTTGAAGCGACGATGGCTTAGTTGATAGCGTGGTCGAAGGACGTAGGTTCGAATCCTAGCATCTGAGTCGGAGCTTTCGGTGACGGAAAACATCGTGATGAAACCATAGCATGGTGGTAGGGCTCTTCTAAGTCCTGCCGCCTGTTAGCTGCCACCCTCAAGTTGAAAATCTGTCGCAAAGCACCTGTCGGTATGTTCCGGCGACCGGCAGCTGCACTTCAGAGCCAATCCCCCTCTAGATGTAGTAGTTGACCACCTCCAACCACATTGTAATTGAACATCAGATGAGATTGTGATCAAACGCTAACCTATAAAGCATAAAAAAAGTTATAAAAATTCAAGTCATAGCGGTTTCGACTTACCAAGGCTATGCTATATATACATATATATTAGCAGAGCCTTATTGAGAAGACCTGAAGGTAACTATAACAGTATAGAAAAGTTATGTTTGACAGTTTTTGAATAAAGCAATACTTTTTGAATCTGAACACATCATCGTATTTGATGTTAATATATTCAAAGTACACGATTAAAATTGGAAACGAGGCCAAAATACTCTACGACCAATATATGATGATATTGTAAGTTTTCCGTTCACCACATATAAATACCAAAAGGTCTTCTTCTTTATTTTTTGGCTCCGGCACGGTTTGCGCACTAGCCAGCGTCAAGTTACAAGATTTTGCCAACTAAGTGTCTTGTGATAATTTTTATGTTCTAACAAGAAACTTCACTGACGGATAGTGAAAATTACAGCGAGTGACATAGGCTACTTTATTTTAGACTAGCTGTCATCCGTGGCTACGTCTGTAGCACTATCTCCAAAACGATTGGACCTATTTTCATGGGACTTTCACTGACAGATAGCTAACATTATAAAAAGTAATTAAAGCTTTTTTATTTTGGACTAACTTTTACCCAAGGCTTTGTTTGCAGTATTATCTCCAAAACGTTTGGACCATTTTTCACGGAACTTTCACTAATAGATAGCTGATCTTATAAGAAGTAATTTACAATTATAAAAAGACGCATGCGGAGCTGCGGGCAACAGCTAGTTTGAAATAAAAGTCTATTTGTAATGTCGTTAAAACAGCTTTTTACTAAAATAAAGAATATAAAAGTATATACGTTATATAAGATAGAAAAACAATTTTTAAACTTGTGATTTGTCTGGCTGTTTTTTTTGGTACGGTTGGACCGATTTCCATGGGACTTTCACTGGCAGATAACTGACGTTATAAGAAGTACCTTAGGTTACGTTTATCACAAAAAAAAATTTTGGTTTCGTACAAATATAATAAACTAAAATAACAGTGTCTAGTAACACGCGCGTCCCACGTGTATGTATGTACATTTACACTGAACAAATATTTTTTACTACATTCCACGTGCCCGACGTCACGAGTTACAGTCCGTCTTTCTATAAAATTCTGCGCTATATATTTGTACGTTGTATTGAATACTCTCCTGATCATATTATTTTCAATTAGACCTCATTTGTTTTTCTGTTTCTTCAATAACTCGTAATACAATAACACAGGGGTCTAATCACCACAAACAAATATTAAAAAAAAGCACGTGTGCGTCTCGGGACACCCAACAGAAGTGAAAACTTAAACTAATCTAAGTTGAACTATTTAATATTGAAATTGTTTAACTTGAGAAAAGCTTAGGTTATTACTTAAATTTGATGTATATTAATATGATAATGTAAGAAAAGATTATTTATTAATAAAATCTTATATTAAATTGTAATATATATTTTATTGTCAGTTACTATTCTTGAATATGTACACTTACCGCTGCCGTATGTGTGAGAGAAAGAGAAGGCAGACAGACTGGCGCCGTAACGCGTTACGTAACGAAGCGGTTTAGGAGGGTCAACCTTGGGTTGAGGTCGTACAAGTTACATCTTGATTATAAAATAATTTTAATTGTCGTAGCATTAACATTTGCCATTGTCAACGTCTTTTTCACTAACTTTGAGGTTGCATTTCCATAGATCTTACATTCTCTATTTAATGTATGTAATAATAATCGCTATTTCTACTTTTTTCTAAAGTTTATTGAGCTTTTTTTGTAGACATAAAAAGTTCGTAGATATTACACTTGAGACTTATAATTTTTTTTTTTAATTTCTCGATGTTAACAAAAAAAATAAACTAACTATTTATAAATTTTATTAATAACACTAAAGTTCGAGAATACCTATTAAACGAAACAAAAAATGCTTGAGAAACAGAAGAAGAAGAAGTTCTTAACTTTTAACGTTCTTTCTTTCTTTCTTTTCTCTTTGCCTATCTACATATAAATGTATCGATAGACAATTTGCAATAGAATCACTTTAATCGAACGAATTGTCATTATTAGTGCACCAATGTGAACATAATACATGAATGTCACAGTTCAACGCATTTCCTCTATTCCGCGATGATCTCACGTTTTACTCGGGTCATCCGTCTGGTCCAATATTGCTATGGTATTGACCTTTAACCTTCCGAACCGATATAGGACGGCAGTTAATATCCTACCGTTTGTATGTTACACTTTCAAACGCTTAGTCAGATCGGGAAATTCGGCGACAGCTCAAGCCGAGGCGCACCGAGTGCCCTTGCGCTGATCGCCTGAACAAATCGGGTGAGTGCCTTAAGCGCTCCTCTTAGTAGTCCGGTGGAACTGTAGTGGCCTTGCCAGGCTAACAGTGTAGGTCAGTTCGAAAAAAAAAAAATTTCAAACCTTAACTACTCGACTGGTCGTAATGAAATTTTTCATGTACGTTGTCTGGCATATAGAAAAGGGCATAGGGTTTGTAGGTGGTAGAGCTATGCTGAAGCTATCACTGATTTCAGAATGAATGGGTCGGCTCGCCCGGGGTAGTACCATCCTCTCACAGAAAACCGACGTGAAGTAACAGTGCTTGCACTGTTGCGTTTCGTTCGGTCATTGAGAGCGCCGGAGGCCCACATATGTTAAAAGGCCGGCAACGCACTTGCGACTTCCCTGGTGTTGCTAGTGTCTATGGACGGCGGTGATCACTTACCATTAGGTGACCCACCTGTTCGTTTGCCCCCTATAATAAATAAAAAAAAACAAATAAGTACCGTTCCCAAGGGAAAGGCTAAATTGACACTAACGCGAACGAAACCGCAAACAAAAGCTATTTTCACGATAAGTGTCTAGTTAGAATCAAACCTACAACCGGACAGGTATCTCAGCATGAGCCGTATAAATCGCTTAAGGTACAAATACTAACTAGCCTGGAATCATCTACAAAATATGAAGCATCGAAACTGTATTTTCTATGTATTTACTCGTACTTCGCTAGGAACTTAGAGAGACAATTCGTTTTCAAAACTTAACGCATAAAACCAACTTGGGTCACATATAATTGTGACGGAGTTGGTTTCTAAACTACACAGGTTTTCGGATTAGACCACAATCTCACTTGACGTTAAATGACGGTAATATCTAAGATGGTACACACGCTAACAGAGGGACTGGTTCTCAAGTGCAGCTGCCGGAACACACCAACAGATGCTTGGCGACAGATTTTCAACTTGAGGGTGGTAGCTAGCCAGACGGACTTAGAAAAAGGCCCACCACCACGCTATGGTTTCATCACAATGTTGTCCTTCACCGAAAGCTCAGACTCAGTTGCTTGGATTCGAACCTACGTCTTTCGACGCTGTGTCCGAACGCACTACCAACTGAGCCATCATCGCTTCGTAAATATTTGGATCAAGATACTTCGAATCCAGAAGGTCTATATATATACAGTATGCTTAAAATAGATCATTATTTTTTCTTTCCCTTTACAACCTGTTGAATAAATCCGCTTATATAGATCGATACTTGCCCTCGATTGGTCCGTGAAGCGTTCCCCTGATAATTGTTATCCTATTTTTAGTTGAGCCCAATAATAACAATTGTATATATAGAACTTTCTGGAAAGGTCATATAGCTTTTTAGGGTTCTCAAACATTTAATTGTTATTGTATCTATGTAATCCAAAAATATACGATGATGAGAGCTCTAGAAATTACAATCAATCGGTAGTCACCACCGTCATGCCGGCCTGCTGAACAATAGTTTCAAATTACGTCTGACGGAGCCGATTTAACAAAACGGGAACACTTAATGAGAAACGATTCCATAGCTTCACAGCATTTAAATGATATTAAAGGCACGCCGTACATAATATATGTGATATTATGGCATAGTTCCTAAATCATTAACAAACCACCAGATAGAATCTATCTACATATATATTATAAATCAAATTGTCGGTCTATTTGGTACACTTTCACGCCGATAATTCCGAAATTCTGCATACTTGGTTTCAAGGATACAGAAAAGGGTTAAAAGTTTTTTGGTGGTAGAGCTACGCTGACTTTTGCTGGTAGAGCTACGCTGAAGCTATTACTGGTTTCAGCATGAATGGTTCGGCTCACCCGGGGTAATACCACCCTCTCACAGAAAACCGACGTGAAGTAACAGTGCTTGCACTGTTGCGTTTCGTTCGGTCAGTGAGAGCGCCGGAGGCCCACATATATTAAAAGGCCGGCAACGCACTAGCGACTCCCCTGGTGTTGCTAGTGTCTATGGACGGCGGTGATCACTTACCATCAGGTGACCCACCTGTTAGTTTGCCCCCTATAATATATATTAAAAAAGTACCTATTATAGAAGGAACAATTTTGTTCTCGTGGGTTAGGTTCAATATATATTAATGAGAGTGAAACCCCGGGCAAGAGCTAGTATATTTATAGAATAAAAAAACAGTTCCTTTAAGGCTCAATCCTGCCAAAAGTATTGAACGTACTGGCATAGACTATGACCATTCAGTGTGGTATCGTTCGTAGATGGTTCTAGGTTATTCATTTTTTGGGTCCGATTGACCTCTTTACGATTATTCTAATGCCCAACGAAACGGACGGTTACTAGTTCGCAATAAAAAAGGTGACTTAATTAGTCCTGGTATTGGATTCGTTGTACTTTTTTTTTTTTGGGCAACCAATATTCTATATTATTACCGTCGTTGTCCAATAGGTAATAATATTACAAGTGTCTTGTGATAAATTAATGTTCCAACAAGATGGGTGCTCCCCTGTTAAAGCTTTCCATGGAGTTTTTGCGGCGTCTCAGGATTCGTGCTCCGTGGTATTAGATGTCATACACTTCACTTGTGCACAACAACCGAACTATATTATTATGCAAAACATCACCAATATTACAAAATATATATTCAAATAACACAAGATTATGAATGTAATTTAAAATCAATTATATTGCTGACTAAGGTCTCGCCGATAACTCATTCGTCATACTTAGAACTTGTTATGTTTGTGGTACTTATGTTAAAATATAGCAAGTAGTTTAGAACACAGAGAGAGCTAAAGAAATAGACTCATTCTAGACCAGAGGTTCCCAAACCATTTTTACTCACAGACCCCTTTCAAAATTTTACTGGTTCCGGTGGACTCCCTGTAGGTTCAATACTATCATATGAAGTCAAGCCAACATTGTTAGTTATTCGCACTATTGAAAATATACCAATTTTCATAGACCCACGCTTACTAATTGTGCACCCCTATTTCTTTGTCACGCCAGCGTACACCCCCATCGAGTATCTCATGGACCCCCGGGGGTCCACCTGGACCACTTTGGGAATCACTGTTCTAGACAGTCGAATAAAAATAATTGTTAACACTTAACAGAGATTATCATACAACACACATGTTGAAAAAATTAATGTGTTATATGGATCCGAGTGCTGGGCTACGAAAGAGACGGATGAGAAAAGATTACATGTGGCAGAAATGCGAATGTTAACATGGATGTATGGTGTAACAAGAATGGATAAGATTAAGAATAAGTATATCAGAGGAAGTTTGAAAATAGCGCCAGTGACAGAGAAGTTGAAGAGTAATAGATTAGCATGGTACGGGTATATTATAAGAAGAGATGAAAGCCATGTAACTAGAAGAGTTTCGAGTATGAAGGTGGACGGATATAGGAGTAAAAAGGTACACCGAAAAAGGTATGGTCGGACTGTGTGAAAATGATATGTGTATAAAAGGTATGAATGAATACTGTGATGGCACCTGATAGTGGAGAGTGCAAGAGTAGTAAAAGAACAGGCAGAAGAAGTTAAACAAGAATATAGTTTATAACGATTAACGATCGAACCCTTACTGCGTGAGTAGGACTCGGAACCGACAATTTTTTTAAGTAATCATAATTATCAGTTTTTTTTTTCGAACTGACCACTATTGACTTCGTAAGGCCTCTACAGTTCCACCGGACTACTCGATAATTATCAGTGGTTATACCGGTCATAATAATGTATACCACTTATTTTTACATGTTAATATATCAATATTAACATAATCTGTTTTTTTTTATTAATTTTATTTAAGGTAAAAATTGTATTGATTATTGCAGAAATATTGTAAACTGTAGTAGACATAAGGAGCGCAAGATAATTCGAATAGAGACTAAATGAGGCTTCGACTCGTTGATTCTATGAAGAAAAAGTATATTGAAATTTCAAGTCAATTATGACTAAAGTTAAGTTATAATACAGTGAATTGGTTGAAAAGCAGTGGAGAAAGTGGTAAACTGAATTTATTTATCCTTAGTCAATTCATTTTTTTTTTTTTCGAACTGACCTACACTGTTAGCCTGGCAAGACCTTCCCAGTTTCACCGGACTACAAGTCAATTCCTAGATAAATAGACATTATAATATAATGAATGAAATAAATATTATAGAATAATATATTGTTCGAATAAATTATTCGAACTATCTTTAATTATTGAATAATTAACAATAGTCATATGCGATAT
This sequence comes from Antheraea assamensis, assembly GCA_035772565.1. Lineage (NCBI taxonomy): Eukaryota > Metazoa > Arthropoda > Insecta > Lepidoptera > Saturniidae > Antheraea > Antheraea assamensis. The sequence goes on from JAQQSE010000107.1 coordinate 1,666,748, forward strand.
ATAATACTAAAATAAAAGCAATTAAACAGGACTTTGTCACCATAGTTAATTAAAGAAATTTCGCAAAAACAAAAACCTGCACAAATTTAATGTAATTAATTGTCTTATATTTTCTAAAACTTACCGCATTACCATTCTTATTTGCACATCCCTTATAAGGGAAGACTTAATAGGATTTATGCGTCATATAGCAGTCACAATATAAAACCCCGTCTGATATTATAGCGTAATTTGCAGAAAACACAACCGTTTGTAAATAACGATATGCACATTGTTTTTATCTTACAAATGAGTATTTATTGTAAACTAAATCGGTGGAAAAAAAAATCATAGCATTTATGAAGAGTATTATCACAACACTATCACCGATTGAAAAAAAAAATACACAAATATTTATATACACGATTGTACAGTGAGAATTCCCGCGTATTAATCATTTTGCAGACACACGCTCCCCGCCCTTAGCCGCGCGACAGACTGATCGTGTCGTAGCTACCACATTACTACTTACTAGCCCTATTTTATCAAGCGGAATGTTTCGCAGTGTTGCCAGGATACACGTAAGAAAAATCGGGATTTACTAATAATAAATCAAATATCAAGGCATCACACATAAATTGCCTTACAGGATTATCTTATTGATTTGTTATTCATCGTTATTTTACAGTTGAATCTTTAAAAATAACATGAATACTTCTTTTATATACTAGAATTTATTTTTCTTTTTAGGGTTTTTAATTGAAACGAAAAAAAAATATATATGCAACTCTTTCTAGGGTTATATGAGAGGTGAATTGTTTATCAGATGACACTGCTAAGTCACATAAAATATTAGCATCATCCAAACAAGCTTCTGCCATAATTATATGAAAAACATGGCTATATTTAAACAGCTTAAGGTTAGAATTTGTATAACAAATTTTTGTCTTCCATTTTAAATGCGATGAACTATTTAAATAAATTGTATCTCTTTCTCCATTCCTTCAAAGTTGAATTGTAAAAAGCACTTTTTGAGAATCACTCCTATGTCATAAATTGAATTTGTATTTTAATTTATATTGTTTCATGTCTGCGATGCATAGCATACAGCATAGAAAGTTCTTGTGTGGTATAGTAAATTATAATATACTTAAAGAGGAGCAGACACATCCATTACCACGATTAAAAGAAAGCTGTGATTAAAAAAAAACACCGAAATTAATTAGTCACGTGGTTCTTATGATTGCCGTTAATTTAAAACATTCTTTAACACAAATACTGAATATACCAACCCTCTTGAATAGGTAATAACTAGCTATATACCGGGGCTTTACTCGTGTTAATGTGGATTTGACTTATCCTCGAGAATAGTAGTCTTTTTCTAGAGGATAGTATGCTATATCCATTTTCTGTACCCCTGACAAAGTATATGCATAATGCCATGACGTTTTGCTAAGTAGTTCTTTTTCTACTGACGTAATAAGGTCTTCTTATAAATCGATGAGCGCTGGCTGCGCGCACGAAAATGTATGACTCATTATCACGATCCGCCTGAGCCGATCGTATAAGTGAGAACGCGGAACAAGTGATAGACAAGCACGATCGGTTTAAGCGTACGGTTTTGACGCATAATTGTCATCCATGTTTTCTTATGACGTTATCACGTAAAATTATCGTCCGTAAACCGACTTAATTACAAACAGGCTTTTTTTTTTATATTCTTCAATTTAGTTAAATAATTGTCTCTAAATACAAAACTATTGATGTTATTACAGGAATAATAAATAGTAAATAATTAAAATTATGGTTAAATGTCCGCTTGGAGACAAAATTATTATCCTTGAAATGGAATACATCAGATCTGGATTCCTGTGTTCTTTGATGGTCTTGGGCTTGGAATTCTTCGGTTACCCGTAAATATAATTATAAGTAAATGTAAATAGTATACCATCTCGTAATATTTGTATATAGTAATAATTGTATTGTATGCTATTCAAGCTCAAGTAGACAAATTAATATTGCTCTAAATTAATAAAAAAAGTAGACGGGTTGAGACATTGGTGCAAAAACTATGTTGCTTCATTCACGGATGTGAGTACTGATTTCGCAAATGACTCGGTTTTTTTTGTTTATGTTACCTAAACTTACAACAATAACTCTGTAAGTCCTTTAGAAATATGCATTGACTTATTATATATGACATCAACACTTTGTTATAGTGGGTGATTTTACTAAAAAAATTTAACGCTTGATAAAAAAGCGATCGCGCTCATCGTGTGCATTTTACAATACTATTGTTACCCGCCCCGGCTTCACACTGGTGTATTGACGAAGAAACAGACACCAAATTTTCCCTTTGTAGTAGGAGCAAATGATGAAATAAAATGACAACCGAACAGCTGAACGTCAATCTGTAAAGTTTGTATTTGTAGATCCAGATTCCACTGTCATCTGTCTCACTCACTCGCTTAATTTTTATAGAGATTTTCTGACTCAAATGTTTCCACTGTTCCGTACGATTATTCAAAAATTTTCTTTCATACATACCAGACCTTTGACAATTACACACGTAAGAACAGAAGAGTAAACCAAAAATGTGCAACCTTTCTGAAAAACAATGCCTTTCTAATACACAAGTATAGATTTTAATTTATATAGATAATTTAAAAAGATTTTTTTTTTTTTTTTTTTTTTTTTTTATGCCAAAGGGCAGCAAACAGGCAGACGGCCCATCTGATGTGAAATGGTTACCGTCGCCTATGAACAACTGCAACACCAGGGGCATCGCTATTGTGTTGCCGACCTTGAAGAACGTGTTTCAATCCTTTTTTGAAGAAACCCATGTCATAACTCTGGGGAAACAGGTAATTTGCAAATAAATTTAAACCATGTACAAGTACATATTTATCAAATGAATGCTACGATTTCTTAAAATAACCTAAATATGTTTTGCTTCTAAATACTGATACTTTAGGCCTATTAGTTTATATTATAATTATAAAATATATGTATATGTATGGCTGTTTGTTACCGAAATAAATAAATAAATTTAGTCGTTAATCACTATTCTAATTTGTTTTATGAAAAAAATCGAATATTACATTAAGCTCAGATTACGAAGTATTGAACGAAAGACTAGTCATAATATCTTAGGCAATAAATAATAATAAAATCGTTTGAATTTCATTTTGCTGATTCATTTAGACACAATGCGAGGATGTCTACAAATAATAAGACTATGTATATTTACATTCTGCTTCTTTACGTCCTTCTATTACTATGAAAGCCTTCAACAGTTCGCTAGATACATACCGACCGACTATGACGTATATTAAATAACAAAAGTTTTGGAAAAACTTTTACGCTGGTAACACGTTTTTCGAATTACTCACAGAAGACACCTAATTATTATGATTTCGAAATATTTCTCCATTTATTACATTTGTATGAAATAGATTCTTATTAAATAAAAATACAATTTATTTTTAACCGATATCAAAAAGAAGAGGAGCTTCGCAATTCGGTTGTAGTTTTCGCAGTGAAACTTCTCAGGGAGGGCTTTGAAAAATCTGATCGGTGACCCTTTCTGTGTGACGAAAAGTGGTGGGGGTGGACACTGTGTTCGGGTAGAGTGTTGAAAACATCGTTTCTCGTCTGGAACACCGCGTTACGTATGTTTTTTGTTATATTTTTGGAAATTAAAATATTTCTATTGTGTGTCTTTACGACATAACCTGATTGTTTTATGTTTGTTACCTCAGAACTACGTCATTTATAAACGGATTTGGAAAATTCTTTTTTTATTATTAGAAAAAGGTTATTTTCAACGAGGTTCAGTTTTAATTTGATTTACATTGGACCTTGAATTTCGAAGACACACAACGCGAACTCTTCAAATTCGAATAGGAAATGTATATTGAATGTGATATTAGTAGTGTTATAGCAATCCTAGACTAGGTAGGTACCTAACTATGGTCAAGGATGTTCAGGTGCATTGTTTGAAGTCGATTATAATTTTTGTTGCAATATTCATGTACTAATTTTTGGCTAATCTATAAATATTATACAACAACAAATTTCGTATATGTCTATGTGTTCCCTTACTTCTTCTAAATTACACGACCGATTTTGATGTAGTTTTCACTGTTATTTAGAGACTTTTTCCGGAAGGTTTATATGTATAATAGAAGTATATTATACTTATATAAAGTACAGGAAACTTGATCTATGTTAATGAAGCCGTAAGGAGTTTTAGGCGTTTACGTTCACAAAACTAACTAAACCATATGGCATACATAATAATAATGTATTACAGAATTGTGCTTCTTAAAAATGCCTACATAAAAGTCTTGTGTGGTATATGTCTATATACTAAGAATAATCCACAGTAACTATTTAAAGCGAAACTTTTTCGACATCACTTCAAATTTTTTCCGTCGATCTATCGCGTGTCGCATTGCAGCCCGACCGCGGAGTAGGGGTAAAGTGAAAGGCGCTCGGCAGAGCAGCCAAAGCCAACATGGCAGCGCCCATTACTCAATTCAAAATGATTCAATGATTTAAATATTGTGCTCAGTTTTTAAAACGCGTCTATCACCTGAATGATTGTATGTATTATGTATTCCGTACTCTATCTAATATGCAAATTGAAATTAAAATTTATAATTAGATATTTGTCTATTACTGATTTCCCATTATCATTCCCATTTTCCAATTATGAAGGTAAGGTTAAAAACGCGGTTTTAATACACTAAATTGAATAATAATCCCAAAATTATCAGTTAAATGCCTACAATATGAAAAAAAAAGTTTCACTTGTATCGTTGTTCATAAAACCACACAATTATTTTTATCTTCTTTATTATCTTTCAAAAAATAAAAAATAATCGCGTTTTTTATCATTAACAGGTTTTAGTGTTTCACAACAATCTCATTTGATGGTACATGACGAAATCTACAAAAGAACTGGCTCACAAGTGTAGTTGTCGGAATGGGTAAGGTAGGTGCAAGGCGACAGATTTCTTACATAACGGTGATAGGTTACCAGGCGAGCTTAGAGAAATACCTACCATCATGCTATGGTTTCATTTTCGATTTTTTCCATCACCGAAAGCTTCGGCTCATTCGTAAGGATTCAAATCTAGATCAATCGCCGTGATGTCCGAACGTAATCACTGAGCCATCATAACTTCAAAGTATTCTGTAACTCATTTACTTAATTATTTAATTTAATACAACTCCTTTGAAATGGACACACGGTAAAAGTTACATTAATCTTCATGTGACACTTAATAATAAATTCACCTAAGCGATGCGAATAATCCGATGACACGATTACGGCAACGCGGAGAATGCATTTTTGCACATTTTAGTGTATCAAAGCTCAACACCGGCTAGACTTTACCACCCAGTTCAGACAGTCTGGGACGGGGGAGGGGTGAGGGCAATGAACTCGCTCGCATTCTATACACAGGTTGATCTCTTTTCGGTCTGGGATACGGGTTGCGTAGTATTTATAATTTTTGTTTTTTAATTTTTTCGTGATGCAATCTACAATTCGTCTCCAATAACACTTAACAGTTTAGATAAATCTACAGATAATATTCTTAAAAAAAATTAAATAAAAGAGAAATGTTTATTTTTTTAATTATTAAGTAGAGCTGCCGGAATATACCAAAGTGCGTTTGGTAACTAGCCAGGTAGGTATTAGGAGGAACGCTACTACCATACAATGGCTTTAACACGACATTTTCCTACACCAATCCCACCGATGATTATTCGACGACTCGCCGTCTCTGAACACGTTTCCACCGACCGACATCGCTTCCCAAACTTCTCGCGTTCAGTTTTCTATCATTAATTTCTACTATAGGCTTGGAATCTGAACGCGAAGTAAATGTATATGAACATGCTTTTTTTTGTTATAAATTTAATTAAAAATATTTTTGAGATATAAAAAAGCTTGAAACTAACCTTAATTCTTTCCTTCTCAGGATCTATTCCTTCAGCTTCCAGTCATCTGAAAAGTAATCAAAAATCAGAGTTATTTTTGTCCAAGTACGAAAACGCTATGTCGGAAGACTAGCGAAGTCAAAGTCTTCTTAACAACGATCAATTTACAGCGACAAAAATCTTCTAAGAAGTTAAAATATTAGTAATATTTCTTTATTTTTCCCTCTTCGACATTCTTCTTTAAGACAATAGTGATAATAGGGAAGGTGATTCTTCCCGAAAAAATACGATTTTTAAATCGATACGAATCGTGTTCTATGGAATTGATTTATGAACAAATCGAAGATCGATTATTTAAAATTCGATTTATTCATATTTTTTTTGAGTTCCCAAGCGGGTCACACAGACCGCGTCCGATGTTGATCAACTTCAGTGATCGGATGAAAAGAAAAAATCTAATCACGATTTTATAGTGTGTTAGGTAGGTCGATACACTGTATCGATTCGTTGTTTAGTATCGATTGAAAAAATCGCATTTTTTATGTTTAAAAATCGATTATTCAATTAATCGATTCTCAAATTCTGGGCGAAGATCCTTTTCAGTAACCCTAATAGTAGAATTGTTAAGCGTGATAGTTTAACACACGAACAAACCTACTTTCTTATTTATAATATTAATTATAACTAGTTAGGATCTGACATTTTTTATCTATAATTACTTTCACTTCTATTGTCCAAAATATTACGTAAAACTGCCATCTGTTACTTACTTAATGAACTATTTTTACAATCAGCATGATGAATATCGTACAAAAATAATTACGCTTAATTTTTGTGAGTATAATTAATACTTGTGTTTGTTTGAAATAATTAATTATAGACGTTTGCCCACTTTATTTTGATATTGGAAATGTTGACCTTAATAATGCTAAAGCTCATTAGCAATAGTGGATTATTTTAAATTATTCTGGGCTACATTTTTCTAATTAACAAATGAGCACCTTCATGAATCTTCATAGAACTATGCTTTGAATTAATAACGCTATCGTATGACAGTTAAATGTAAACAGTCGAAATAAATCTAACCCGAGAAAGATCCTCGTGTTATGTCATCTAGTCAAGTCAATTACACGAGTTAAAAATTATTCGCCAGTCAGTGTCGTGTGCAAATAGCAAATTATCGTGGCGCTTGGAGCAATACCTTCCTTAAACAAAGGGCCTTTGCCCATCAGTAAATATGGAAATAAAAACATTATCTACGTACAACACTTCATTTAGATCTTTAATTATATATCTATGGGTATTAAGGTTCATTACAAAACTACTTTTGCAAAGAAAACATTACTAAATACATGAGGTAATGACAGCTCTATATGGCTTGGAATCCTACACTGGGACCTAACTTTCCGTGTCAGAAGACATCGCGATACAGGCACTTCGTAAAAATTTGACTCAAGGTCCAATTTCGTAAAAAATTCTGAGTCCACCTGGCTAGCTACTACCCTCAAGCTGAAAATCTATCGCTAAACACCTGTTGGTGTGTTCCTGCAGCTGCACTTGAGAGCTAGTTCCATCTAGATTTAACGTGTTTACATCGTTACTTAACATAAGATGAGACTGTGGTCAAACACTACAACTTATAAAGTGTTAAAAATTAGGACTTCTTCGAAAAGATTACATGTGGCAGAGATGCGAGTGTTAAGATGGACGTATGGCGTAACTAGAATGGATAAGATTAAGAATAAGTATATCAGAGGAAGTTTGAAAATAGCACCAGTGACAGAGAAGTTGAGGTGTAATAGTTTAGCATGGTACAGGCATATTATCAGAAGAAATGAAAGTCATGTAACGAGAAAAGTTTTGAATTTGAAAGTAGAACGAAATAGGTGTAGAGGAAGACCGAAAATGGTATGGATGGATTGTGTGAAACATGTGTTTAAAGGTGTGAATACTGAGATGACATAGGTACGTCAGGGGAGAATGGAAGAGGAGAACATGTTATGCCGATCCCTACTTAGGTGGGATATGGGTAAGAAAACTATCATGGAGACAACTTAAAGTTAAAAGTCTGTTGCTAAGCGCGACATAAGTGGCTCAACTCAAAATGTTTTAAATATATATTGTGTTCAGTGTTTTAAAATACTACTATTCATAAAACCATACAATTCTTTTTTCCGTAACTCACTTTTTTTTATAAATGGCTTTTTTTAATACATAGGAAAACGCGTAGGACAACGCTAGAAATTGCCAGTATTACCATGTAATAATGTAAACATCTCTGTTACTAGCCACAGTAAGCTACGCACGGTTTATAGTCAAGCGATCATTTATAAAACAGTTTGCAAAATTACAGTAAAGCAGTTGTGTTGATGCTGCAGCCATAAGGTACTCGTGTTGCTTATCGTCACTGTTTCGTTTGCAAAAATTACCTCTTATTTACCGACCGACCTTATAGAATAACAATAGTCTTTACGCAAAATCTTAAAAAAAAAACGTTACCATTTTAAACCTCTACCTCCATGTCTAACTATGCACTATACTTAGAATCCTAAAACAGCTACAAGAAGCGTTATATGATCCTGTAACCCATACTTGCAAATAGGTAAGGATGTCGTACGTTACTGACCTCTCCAACGAAACTTTGTTGCAGCCCTACGATCGATGACTCATTTTAGGGTTCCCGCGTTCCTCCGACAACATTTAAAAACGTTTCGAGATACATTTGTTCACGTATTAAATTTGTTATTGAAATATATCCGTATAGGTACATGGAAATAATAAAATAATATACTGGTAATAAATTATAGTGTTGTATTACTGTACAAAAAACATTGTTGTTATAAACTGAACTGTTATTAATTATTCTGCTGTTACGTTATTTGCTATTTTGCTATCGCATTACAACTATTAATAGTTTGCATGATACCGGCGACTTCGTGTGCGTTATTTATTATTTTAGATAACTTTTATTAATTATTTTGCTGTTGCGTTATTTACTATATTGGTATCGCATAACAACTATTAATAGCATGCTGATACCGGCGACTTCGTGTGTGTTGTTTATTATTTTATAGAATAATATACTATATACGGAGGAAAAAACATACAATAAACATATAATTATAATATATACAAATACTGACTCTAGCCATTGTTACTAATAATAATGAAGATTGTGCAATCAAATAATTATATTTGAATAAATCATTTGTAACTATTACATAACAATATAATGTATTATATTATTATATGTCGAGGGAATAACGACCTCTGTGTATTAGAAACGTTTAATGAAGTTTGCACAGTCTTGTTCCTTTGTGAATGTTCAGTCATAATGTTGTACATTGACAGTAATCTATATATACATACTTCTTTAAACTCTATACCTTTATATGGTCTTCAATCGTCAATATTAAACGCTCTTTTGACACTGGCAAACGCTTCTACGGTGCCAAAACATTTCTTTTCCAACTGACTACGCTATTGGCCTGACGCGCCTTCATGGCTTCACCGGACTACTAAGGCGAACGCTTGAGTCACTTCGCCGCTTGGCAACAAGCTCAAGGGTGCCAGAGTGGCTGAATCTCGGCTTGGGCTGTTGCCTTGAACACAACAACGCTGATTTGTCTAAGCTAAACTAATCTAGCTATTCATACAAATAAGAGTACGCGAGATACACATATATGTATAATTAAAATACAGTCTGTTTTACTACAAAACTACTCAAGGAATTAGCATATGAGTATAGCCTTTTGACGAGGAATATTCCGTAAATGGTTCTAGGCTTATTTCTTGGATTCCACTGACACTTTGCCTATCTATTCTTTAATGTCCACATCCTCAGAATCTTTTGACTGTGCCATATATTGTATAAATTTACGTGCCCGACGTCGCTTTACTTCGGTGATCGGACGAGAATCGGTGTTTTCAACACTCTACCGACACAGTGTTCACCTCACCACTTTTCGTCACACAAAAAGGCTGTAGGTTAGAATTTCAAAGCCTCCCATAAGAAGTTTTACTTCAAAAAATACTTTCAGTTTCTCCATTTTCATGACTACACTTAACACAAACAAGCACTTAACAAAAGCTGTATGTTAAAAAAAAAGCGATACAAAATTAAGAAATGAATTTACATATTGTTTTGAATTAAGATCGGTACAGTTTTCAATCTCAAAATTGACACCACACGGGCTTAATTTTAATTCAAACGATTGGAGTTTTTGGCGGATTATTAGTTCGTCTGCTTTTGTATTTTATTCATAATCTTGCGTTATATTGACTTTTTTATTTTTTTATATTATAGGGGGCAAACGAACAGGTGGGTCACCTGATGATAAGTGATCACCACCGTCCATAGACACTAGCAACACCAGGGGAGTCGCAAGTGCGTTGCCGGCCTTTTAATATATGTGGGCCTCCGGCACTCTCACTGACCGAACGAAACGCAACAGTGCAACCACTGTTACTTCACGTCGGTTTTCTGTGAGAGGGTGGTACTACCCCGGGCGAGCCGACCCATTCATGCTGAAAACAGTAATAGCTTCAGTGTAGCTCTACCACCTACCAAAAACTCTATATTTTGTAATATTGATGGCATTTTACACGATATAGTTCGGTTTTTGTGCATATCTAAATGAACTAGATGGAAAATAATACCATGACCAATGAATCCCGAGATGCCACAGAAACTCCTAACAAAGTTCTAACAAAGAGGCCACATGGCTAGAACATTAAAATTAGTACAAGACTCCTGTAATATTATTGCCTACTCGACCATGGCACTAATAATCTGGAAGTTTGGTTGCCAAAATTAAAAATAAAAATCAAACCGGCCAGTACGTTGAAATGGCAACTTCATTTTTAAACTCCTATTTTACAAAATTAATTGACCAGTCACGATGACAGTTGCCATAGACAAAAATGTATTAATTGAAATGAGTTTTATGCTATCGATTCGTCTATAACTCGCTACAAGGTAGCGTTACATTGTAGTGTAGTTTAATCCTATTAAAAGTTCTATATTGTAATTAAAAAAAAATAAGTCTTGTTGGTCGAGCAGTTTGACCGGCAGAGTGTGAATTCGAACACCGGCATGCGCCAGCGAATTTTTCGATATCCGCGTACATTTACCTACTAATTTATATTATTAAGACTATAGTCTGATAGTGAAAGAAAACATCGTGAGGAAACCTAAACTTGAGAAATGTTCATGTAATACCACCGTATTTGGGAAAATATAGAAATCGGGATCTCTCGTAGTTTGAAATCGATAATACGTCGTGTACTGTCGCGGCGATTATGTCCATATCTTCCATTGAGAAGAGGCTTAGGACCCTACAGTGCATCACTTACAGACTGATGCGTTTGTAATTTAACACGGACGAAGATGCGCCGACGATTGTTAGTATTATTGTAAGCATTTGATTTTTCAAATTCAGTTATATTTTGTACTTGTAACATGGACAAATATATTTTACTGACACGACTAAAAATTAATGGGCACGCAAAAAATACATAAATACATATCATATTTTAGTCTATAATCATATGCTTAGATTTAAACGAATGAGAAATAAATAAATATATAAAATTAATGTAAATATAATGACACGTGAACAGTAACGTCTACATATTTCTGTTTATCCTGTAAGTTATTTCACTAGTATATTAAATATACATAATTATGTATATTAGATTGCCAAAATAAACATTTGCCATTAGCACGTGTATACACATAATAAAATAAACCGGTCATATAATTAGAATAACGAAAAAACGTTGTGCAAAATTTCCCGAAGAACTACAAGTCACTACTACTACTAAGATTAAAAAACAACAATAATAAAAACTCTTTTGAATAAACCTTCGCAACCCTACGTCCTAAGATGGAAGTGTTATACACAGTCGACCGCCAGACGTCGCACACAACCGCAATAGTCACACGACATATACGAGATCTATATACATGCTGGTTTTTATTTATACGCGCGTATTAACGTTGACCTAAAGCTGCCGCCGGTGGATGATCCGACTTTTGAGAAAAAGTTACAACTCAATAGAGGCTTGAAAAGTGCTTATGAGAAAAATATGGTTTTATGAAACCACGATGCAAGTGAAACTTTTGAATCATTTTGAATTGAGCTATGGTCGTCGTCATATTGGCTACTCTGCTGAACGCCTTTCACTTTACTCCTATTCCGATGCTGGCTGTAATGCAACATGCGATAGACGGACAATAAAATTTAAGGCAATATAAAAACAGTTTTAATCTAAAAACACAAGCAGCTTGTAACTTAGGAACCACGTTAAAATCTAGAAATATTAATAACTACTAGTTAGAAGATATTAATTTAATAAAAAAAAATGAAATACATTTTTTTCACCTTCTAACTCAATTGCGAAAACCAATTATTATAGATCTAAGTTCAAAAATGTCGGATTTTCCTAGACATTTACATCCCTTTTTCGCTATTTTACGAGTTGGATTTCTAAAGATTCTTCTATAACGCTCACTCACCTATAGCGTAAAAAGAATCTGCATACAAATTTTAACGGACCTAGTCCCAGTACTTTGAGATGTGCGTTGATATGTGGGTCAGTTAGATATTCTTTTATATATATAGAGACAACAAGTTTGCTAATTAACACATATTACAGTTTACTTGATGAGTTCTTTACAATTTAAGTAAATCGTTACTACCGAAAGGAGATTCTATTATCACTCGTCATGACTGAGTAGTCAATATCTTTATCCGGTCTAATGTCAAAGATGTTCAATTTTTGCATGTCATATATACTCTGTTACGTTATATCTTTATTTGATACTTAATGAAGTACTTATATAATTAACTTTAAGAAATAATAATGCAGTGTCACTTATATATTTATCTTATTATTTTTATATTTCATTGTAGTACTTAATCGAAGCATGCGGAAGAATCTGATTGACTAAAAACATTATTACAACGAAATGTAAATGTAAACGAAATGAATGTTGGCGACAGATTTTTACTTTTAGGTGGTAAATAATTCTACGAGTTATAATATACTTAATAAAAAGATAATCCAGATCGAGTTTCTTGCCGGTTATAAAGTATTTTTGATTTTGATTTTGACGATTGGTGAACCACAAACCAACTATAAATCTACCAAGACTGTAAATTATCATACCCACTTCTTTTTATTTATATCGACCAATGAGAATAATAATAGTGGTACGTAAATGAGATAAACAAGCGAATGATACTTGCACGTAATAAATAACGGTAGCTAATGAGATATATGCCGCAGAAAAGATAACCTCTAGGGTTAATGAAATCCCGGCAGAGCGAACAGGTACTAGGGCTGATGTTGACTATCTACACAATACGGTTTTAATAAGAAACGAATACACAGATGTGTTCCTATTATCCAAATAATTATTACTATATATGTTTTCATGTTTATATAAATTTAAAATGTAAATAGGCGAAGATAAAACGGTTCAGTACCTTTTCTCCTCTGTTTCTTACTTGATTTTCTCTTATTATTTTTTGTTCAGAAGTTAATAACGAAGTTTAATGTTATCATTATAAAAGTAGAAGTATATTTTTTAGTTATATGAAATGATAATAGACGACCAATGTTTGAAGAAAAAGCGCAATAATATTGAAGTTCAAGAGATTGATTAATTTTTGTATAAATTCCACCACAATATAAAATTACATCTGTTCAAGTGACAAGGACATGTAACCTAATTACCTTTTAACGATTTGTTTGACCCGATCAGGATAAAAATGAATGTATCTTCCCTTATTTCCAGCCCGCCCTTTTAGTAATAGAAAATTGTATGTTAAATTTAGTCTACGGCACAGTTCTCCCGGGTACTCGAAGCTTTATTTGTCAGTAAACATAATACAGCCGCCAACTAACAACTACCTACTAAATAGCAAGCGTAAATTTATTAAAGATGACATCTAGAAAATAGTGTAATACTGTGCCAATGTTAAATTATGTGTTGTACTATGCCAGATACAGGGATACATTACCAACTGACAAAGGAACAGAGTAAGTTGAAACCGTGTACAAATTACATTACTTTAGTAATGACATAAGGTATTATAAAATGACACGGTACGGAACCAATCAAATATTCTTATTTATAAATTTCTAAGCCGTGAAAACAGCTAAAAGTTTCATATTATATTATATGAGATTAGTTGTAAATTATGCTTTCTTATTAATTCCGTTTCATCTTATAAGAATCCTTTTTGCAAGTAACACTGTTTGAACATGCTGTATTCGAAACTTACACACACGTACGTAGACATTATGTCGAAACGCGTCTGATTCACCCACACTAGAGTGGTAACGTACAAACACTTAACTGGTATAAAACTACGCGACTTATCACGCACACAAACATTTCAATATAGTTACCATATATTTTAAAATTACAAGATTTCCTACAAATGTCAAATTAAAATCTTTTATAAAACATGCAATTTTAAATATAAATGTAAATAAAATTTATTAGAACTAGTCTAAAGACTCTCAAATATATATTTGTTGAAGTAATACTTCTTTTGGTGTGTTAGGGGAAAATGATGAGAGTAAATTTTTATGAAGCGCGCGCACACCGTCACGAATAACCGACACCCTGAAGTTAGCTATAGTCAGCATTTTATTAAAAAAAGTATGTATGTATTAAATACCTCTTTTCTATTGTTAGTGTCTTTTTTTTTACAACGAAAAATAGAAGGCGAAGAAGTTAGGCGATAGATAACATTTTTGAAAAGATCTTTATCTTGTTACGCCAAAGAAGTATAACTTCTAACGCGTGTACATAAGTACACCCTACTTTTTTTTGCAAAATAGAATGCTATCAATGGGGTACATTATTCCTTTAACTAATGTATGCATTGGTAAAAAAGTATTATTTACTCAAATATTTTCCAGCGGAGTAGTACAAAAAACACAAAGTTCTGACCTCAATACAATTAAACAAGTATGAGAGGCACAACCAGGTCTTCGCATGTTAAACTCTTTATTATATAAAACAATTATCATAAGCCATCATTAACAATGTACCGTTGTAAAAAAATAAATGGTCACCCTATATTACGCACACATTAATAAACTATAATAAGTACAAAGTCTGTGAAGTTGACGCGCCGGCGTACACACACACAAGCGCACCGAGTTCGTCGACCGCACACGACTGGCATTTTGCAACGTACCGAGATTTCAAATTTCGAATGAAATTCAAATTACGAACTTTACAGACTGTCAACAAGAATGACGCGAGTCACATCCAGCTATAGTTGTACAAACGTATTGACGGAAAGTTGGAACAATTGACGATCGCTATTATCTTAAATACATTTATTGAATTATACTTTTGAAATAATTATTGTAAGATTTTTAACCGCCTTACACTTTGGGATACATATTACTTATAAATTAGGTATACAAAATTTAATACAAGTATAAGCAGGAAGCTTTGTTAAATAAACATGTAACGATACATGCGTACCAAACATTACAATATAATGAATTAATTTCTTTTTTCTGATAATTTTATATTTCTGAAGTGACGCGAGCGACGACATTTCTGGTTAGTGCGTCGATTGTCATAGGTTCGAATACTAGCAGCGTAACCGGAGCTTTCAGTGATGGCGGCGAAGTTCTAAAGACTACTAACATAACAAAGAGCGCACATTATTAATTCGGAATCATCAAATTTAAAACACTGGAACAAGGACCATTCAATTCGATTTTAGTCCTGGAACTAAATACAATGGAACTGTGGGAATTCAGCTGTAGCAAGCGATACTATGAAACCGGGAGATCGCGGATTTGATCCTCGCCCATGACTGGGTTCTTCTATGATTAACATAACTGTCAGTTCTATATATACGTGTTAGATAACAAGGTATGTTTAATTCAAGTGTAGTCCGGGAACTAAATATAACGGAAATATGTGTATTCACTTGTAGTAAGCAATAATAGTGAACCACGAAGTTCTTCTATGATGAACATAATTGTCAGCTCTGTGTCCTGAATGTTAGATATATATATATATGTATGTATGTATGGTACACCAGACGTTTAGTGTTCATAGTACAAGCTATTCATATTACCTTCGATATACTCGTATGTATAAATAGACAGAGAGAAAACAGATAAAAACATCTTGCTTCTCTGTATCTAAACTGAATTTCTTTTTTTTTTGTCATGTTAGTGGTTATTGCAGAGCTTTAGTGTTAACATTTTTTTTTTTTGAAAAATATTTTTTTTCCCAATTATTGAATTACTTGAAAAATACATGAATTAGGTAATAGTTATACAAATATTGCAAACATTCACAACATTTTTCACACCTATATTTATTTAATATGAAAAACAATGTATTTACGTCCTTATTTATTGACTTGTAACTGAATTGGTTTTAGTTAAAGAAGAAAATTTTAACATAAATTTTATGGATAATAAAAAAAGTATTCTAGAATACATCATAACGTCTTTGACCATAGTCAAGTTGCTATTTACCTAGTCTTAGGTTGTCATAAAACTATCATTTCTGCAATCACTATACATATGGAATGTGGTTTTGGAAAACTCCCTGCCGTCTCTTCAAAATCTAAAGTCCAATGAGAATGAACTGAAAATGAGTCGCCCTTGAAAATATCGCATTTCCAGTAAGAGAAAAATTTACCAAATTGGTCTATAAGTCCCGAAGTCCTGAGGTAACCATCTAAAAAATAACACAGCCGAGTTGAGAATCTTCTCCTTTTGGAAGTCGGTTAAAAATGATGGCTTTTTATACGAACATTCATCCCCTTTTTTCAACACCCTACGGGTTGAATTTCCTAAAATCATTTTTTAGTGCTCGCCTACAGTGCAAAAGCAACGGGTTTAAAAATGTTTCACGGTCCTTGTCCTATAGTTTCAGCTGTGCGTTGATGTCTGTTATTATTTTATATATATATGTATATATATACTCATCATATATTTACTTCTGAACAGAATTTTTTACTGGTTTCAGAATGAATGGGTCGACTCGTGCGAGGTAGTACCACCCTCTCACAGAAAGCCGACGTGAAGTAACAGTGCTTGCACTGTTGCGTTTCGTTCGGCCCACTGTTGCGTTTCGTTCGGCCAGTGAGAGCGCCGGAGGCCCACATATATTAAAAGGCCGGCAACGCACTTGCGACTCCCTATTGTAGTCCGGTGAAACTGTGAAAGCCTAATAAGCTGGCAGTGTAGGTCAGTTCGAAAAAAAAAAAAAAAAAAAAAATTGCGACTCCCCTGGTGTTGCTAGTGTCTATGGACGGCGGTGATCACTTACCATCAGGTGACCCACCTGTTCGTTTGCCCCCTATAATATATAAAACAAAAAACATTCTAAGACTTAAAAGCGACGATGGCTTAGTTGATAATGTGTTTGGACACAATGTCGAAGGAAATAGGTTCGAATCCTAGCAACTAATTCGGAGCTTTCGTCGAAGGAAAAACATCGTGATGAAACCATAGCACGATGGTAAGGCTTTTTCTAAATCCGCCTGGCTAGTTACCATTCTCAAGTTGAAAATATGTCACCAACCACATGTTGGCGTGTTCCAGCCGCTGCACTTGAGAGCCAATCGTCCTCCTCTAGGTTTAACGTCACTACCATATCGACCATCATACCACGTCATCACTTAACATCAGATAAGATTGTCGTCAAACGCTAATCTATTCAGTATAAAAAAAATTAACTCTATAGCATTTATGTAGTCGTGTAGATATATAACAATATATGTACCGTGACTTTGAGTGCGTGTAAGTTTTCCTCATTTCTCTCAATAAGTACGTTATTGATCAAATTATTAACCGGGCTACTAATTATACTACCCGGGTAATATTAATAATGACTAATCAAATAGAAAACTATGCAATTAATACTTATTTAAACGTCATTTTGAAATTGATTATGTCTATTCGAGTCTGTCCGAGTGGTTTGACCGGTGGAATGTCAATTCGATATCAACACACAGGTTCGAATCGTGACATGTGTTAATGAATTCTTCGGTTATCGCGTACATTTATTACTTTAAATTGGTAACACTATCGGTTGACGTTAAAGGAAAACATCGTGAGAAAACCTGAACCTTAGAAATGTTCTTCTAGTCTCACAGTGTGTGGGAAAATATAGAACTGTCGATTTTTCAGAGTTCGAAATCGCCGATATATCGTGAACTTGTTTTTTTATTGTTTCTCGAACTGACCTACACTGTTAGCCTGGCAAGCCCTCTACAGTTCCACCGGACTACTAAAGGGAGCGCTTAAGGCACTCACCCCCAACTTAAGGCACTCACCCGATCGTAAACTGGTGCTTTGACTATGCTCGTACATTTCTTCAGTAACCTTTACGTGTCTGTGAGTTTGCAGTGGGCTTGTTACAGGCTTATATGACTGCAAAATGTGAAATTTATACGGCTAATTTGCTTCTGGCATTACAATCACAATTCCAGTCTATTTTTTTTGTTATTAACATGGGGAAAGCCTAATGGACACAACAATTACGCCAGTGTACAGTTAAGATCATACACTAATAAGAGGATACTACAAATGACCAATAATGAAGTTTAGAAAAGTATAGATTACGTAGCCGATATGTCATGTCATTATTCATATTTACCGAGCAATGTAAATAGTAGCCTGATTAACCACTCTGTCCGTATTATAATAAGTCCATAATATATATGTCGACATCAATCAGATACGTGTCGAAATCGAGTCATATCCGGAACGCCAGCGCCACCAGGCGGCGTTCGTGGAGTTAGTGACGCGCGCGCTGTCGAGTGCCGGCAGTGTCGCGAGGATTCATTCTTTCGTTGGCGGTCGGCGCGAGCGGTCCTCACTAAAACATCGCGCGTTTGTAACCTTTATTAATTATACGTGCTTACTTACATACAGTACGTTATATAATCTTTTACATAATTCATATCTAACACGTGATACGAGTTCGTTCTATACAACTACCCACCGACGCCCATGCCTATAAACATAAACAATGAGTGATAATCGAGATAGAGAAGCTCATTTCCCGACATAAATATAGTATTAAAGGATAAGATTTTTTGTTTGTATTGGATAATTTAAAAAAAAACTTTGTTCATAGCTAACTGATACCCGTGACTGTGTACGCGTCGTTTATTACCTCAACAATATATTTTATTTCAGAGAAAAATATAAGTACCACATCGTTTACCCTACTTTTCCATGGCAACAAAACACAGATGGCTGAATGCGTAGTGTTTGTAAAAAAACGTTGTTCGTTAAAACTTCAATAACTTTATATTAAAGAATGATATATAAGAAATGAAACTAGAAAAGTTTGATAGGAATTAATTCATTAATTTTTGCTCGATGCGCGTACAACGGGACACCTCTATAGTGTTATTTATATTGATTCGAATTTATGTTTATCGACGCGGTGTCCGAACATGCTAACCACCGAGCTCTTCTCGCTTATCGGTTCCGGTATAAATTATCCTGTCCTGATAATTAAAAAAATATTCTAGAATCAGACCACAGCGCCACCTACCGGGTCCAATTGTGACTCTAAACCATTCTTGAATACAGCCGTCTAGCCGTTTAGGAAGAATTCAGTCACATAGACATGTACAGAGGAATTATATATACTAAGAAGACTAGCGAGGCCCGGCGGACTTTGTCCTGCTCTGATAATAAAAATTTCTAGAATCAGACCACAGCGCCACCTACCAGGTACTTTTGTGAATCTAAGCCATTCCTGAGTACACCTAAATGCACATAAAAAAAACATCAAAATTTGTTAAGATTAGTTCAGCCACATACAAATGTACAGAAGAATTATATACATATATGAAGATATTCAATTTGTTTTGAACTATAATTCTTGTTATATGTAATAATAATATAGCCCTGTAACCAGTGTGACGTCATACTGTGTACTGCATTTCAAATTAAAAAAATGTCTGCATTTGTTTACAGAGCGGGAATGATTTCATAACAACGAAATTAAAAAAAATCAATACAATCACCGACACAACAAACTTTATCCGATTGGTCGACGTAGGTAATATTATAGTCCACCCCTGTTACGAAAGGGTCGTGCCTACCAATCGGGGGTGGATTCACCGCTCGCCCCTAGCAGTGTTCGAAATCGGCAATTAATAAGCAGAGAGGGTGACTTGTGACCATCGTTATGATGGCGTTTATTTAATTTTTTTTTTTCGGGAAATCACAGTGAAAATTAAATACATTTTGATGTCGTTAATGCTTTTCTATGAATATGTTAAATTGGACGCGTTGAAGTCTTTTGATAGACAATTTATTTGCTATTTTTTATCTGTGCATTTTTAAAATTTATTACTAGCTAATGCCCGCGACTGTACTCGTGAAAATGGTGTTATTACCTCATAAGACTTAAGTACTTTTACACGGATCAATTGTGAACTGCCTTTTTGATGTGAAAACTTGTTTAACCCCTTTGTGATATGAAACGAAGAAGCGACGTTAAAAAGAGACAAACATATACGTACGTATGATTTAACGTGAGAGAACGAGGCAAAATACATTATACAGTGTTTCTTATATTCAAGGTCTCCTCATTGTATAATGCACTAGCTAATATTTGTTCTGGTCTGAACGTTATACATATGTTAGTTCACATGCGTACGTGTGCCTGACCTTACCCTCGGGAAAAGGCATGATAACCAGCGTGGTGTATTATTCACGTGTATTGTTTATATGAATACTTTATAATTTTCTAAATATTTCACTTCTATCGCGTATGAACTACAAACATGTGTTTTTTTTATTTTTAACTTTGTAATTACTACTTAATCCACCCGCTTCGGGTTAAGCGTAATAATAAGTAACATAGCATGCAAAGTCCTTATTTACCAGTGAAAGTTTTATCTAAATCGATTTTTTTTATGTTATAGTGGCAAACGAACAGGTGGGTCACCTGATGGTAAGTGATCACCGCCGTCCATAGACACTAGCAACACCAGGGGAGTCGCAAGTGTGTTACCGGCCTTTTAGTTGTTAGTTTTAGTTGTTTAGCTGTTACGAAGATATTGTCAAGTTGAAAATCTGTCGCCAAACGTCTGTTGGTGTGTTCCGGCAGCTGCACTCGAGAGCCAGTCTCCCTCTAGGTTTAGCGTGACTACCATCTTAGGCCATATCATCATTTAACATCAGATGAGATAGTGGTCTAACGATAACAATCTATAAAGTAAAAAAAAACCCTAAGCTTTGTTAGTGCTTACAGAAATGATAGTTTTTTTTAATACTTTAATGCCTTTGTATTATATAAAGAGATTGTGTTCCTTCCGTGACCTTTATAATTTTATTTATATATAAGTATAAGAATAAAAGTAGAAAGATATTAGCTATACATTACAATTTCACTTGATTTTACGTCTAAACCAAAATGGTGACGCACTGAGGGTAGAGAGAGCAGACTCTATAAAGTAGCCGACGGAATACATTTACAAGTGTTTGGCTATAAATTTTCAATATGAGTGAAGTTGATAACCAGGTGGGCAATAGGAAAATATATTGTGTCTTAGGTTCGAATCACGTAGGGTACTATATAGTATGTTGACACTATTGTATCTAATATATATACTTTAATGTACACATGCTTCACTCCGTGTTGGGCGGCATTTTTCCCGGAACCGATGAAAATTTTTTTTTTGAGTGAAAGAATTATATTAAAAAATTACAAACTTCGAGCACAATTCAATCTTTTCAATATTTCGTTTGTTTTAATATCTTTTTTTCAGATTGTACTTTTAATGGTGATTTTTTTAAAACACCAATTATTCAATTTTGGAGGAAAATATAGATACAATACATAAAATAATCTTTATAAGAAACAAATAAAATTTTCAGGTCGGTTATACATTATATACATAGGTTGCAGTGAGCTCTTAATATTAGGTGATAACGACCACTGTGCCATACATTACTTATACATCGATATACATATGTAAGCGCATCACTTCAGAACGGCTACACCTATTTATTGCTAATTCCATTTTTGTCGTGTTTTGTAATTGTCAGGACAAGATTTATATAAAACAAAATGTTTCAAAAATCGTATCGAAAAGTGAAAAAAATATATTGATTAAAAAATCTCCATATAATAAATTTGAGCGAGACAGAAGACAGTAGAGAGAGATAATAGATTGTCGTTCAGTTGTTCAGTTGCTATTTTATTTCATGACATGGTCGTAATGTAAAGGAATGGTTTGGTCTCATTTTCATTATTAATACCGTGCGAAGCCGGGGCGGGCAGCTAGTTTATAAATATAAATAAAATGGCATAGAATAGAAGTGAAAATAACTAAAAAGCAAATACAAATTATAAGTTTTTTTCTTGGTAACAAAATTATATAACAAACTAGCAACCGCTCGCGACTTCGATTGTGTTCCTATCTGTATAAAGGGTCATCATTTGCGGTGAACTAAATAAAAAAAATGGCGGGTGTTATGAAATAAATTAATATTTTAAATACACCAAATATATCTATTCATTCGCTTAGTAACGTAAAAGCTTTCGAGGTCATATCTTAATAAAAAAAACTAGTGTCAGTGTCGATCTCATAAAAGTATGGAACTAAACTTAGTTCGGTAATTAGCCGATAGAGGCGTCGCCGTCGAAGTTCTCCTTCCTACCGTGTTTTAATACTGAGACGAAATTAACCTGTGTGACGTCATACTCGTATGTTGCTCACTGTGCGAGTTGCGTCGTGTTTCGTTAAAAATGACGTCAGCTTTTCTTAATCTAAATTCGAATTTAACTTTTTTTCTGCCCATTTACGTATTAGGCACTGATAGTCAGTACGATGTAGCCAGGGTTAATTCTTGATCGTATAATGTGAAGTGTTGGTCGTGATCAGGATTGGCACGTGTTAGAAAAAAAACAGGGTGTGTCATAAAAACACACGATAGGAGTGAAACTTTTGTATTACAGTAAAACATTTTAATTAAAAAAGCCAACGTCATGCGGTGTTCCCATGTGGTCACCTATCCAAGGTGTTTTCAATACTCCACCCCACACAGTGTTTAATCTTAATCCCGCCACTTTTCGTCACACAACAAGGTTGCCGATCAAAATTTCATAGCCCTCCCATAAGAAGTTTCACTTCGAAAAGTCTATCGGACGTCTTATACTATACCACCTAAGCCACTACCATACGTACAAATGTACCTAATACCTACGATTGGGTATGGGTATTCTATCTACATACATTTACAATGAAAATACATTCTCTTTGAGTCATCAAAACTACTTTACTGCTAGGCTACTTTTTATTGTTATTTTATTTATGGCAACCAAATAATCCATTACAGTAAAATGAAGGTAAATAATAACTGTCTGTCTGACATATCAACGCACAGCCCAAAAACTACTGGGACTAGGGACCATATAAAGGTACATGCGGGTGCCTTTTACACTTTAGATGAGCACTAAGGAAGGGGTTTTTGAAATTAAATCCCCGAGTCGATGAGAAAGGAGATGAATGTTTGTATGGAAATCCGTTATTATTCCGTCAGTCATTTATTATTCCCATTATATATAGATGTAAAATAAAGAGTCGAAAATAATTATTGTGTGGAGAACACGTGCGAAGTGCGAATCTCTCTAGATTGTTAATCATTTATAAAGACCTAAATGCAGACGAATTCGCAAGCGAATGCTAGTAGGATATACGAAATTAATAAGCTCCAGTGCCAGTCGATCGGGCACTATGGAAATTAGCATACCTAAGTTTGTTTTCTTGCGGAAAGTTTTATGCTTTCCACTTTACTAAAAATCATCACTAGATGGAGCTAAATTATATTTTGTTGTTATGGTCGGTCGCAGGAATGCTATAAGTGAAAAGGCATGTATTTTATTTAATATTTGTCCTTTGCTCACACTCTAACTTCTAGGCAGATTCCAATGATATGAAGCGATATTATTTTAAATTTGAAAATTACGTTAATTCACGTACAATTTGTTAATTGGGATACCTGGCTAATTGATCCAATGTCAGACTGACAGCCACAAGAAATAACCAAAAGAAAGCGCGAGCTATCTCGACCGTGGCGCCGTCTCTTATCGATAAACATAAACATTAGTGAATAATGACATGTAACGAAAATGTCACTTTGGTCACGAACAGTAAGTAAGTTAGTAGGGTAGGTAGACACAACTTAAGAACAGATTCTTATAATAATATTCTAAGTTTCGTTTGTATTAAGCCCTTTACTACATTATGCGTAAGCCTAAACTTACGGCTATATTCAGTGCGGTCAAAAAGTATAATTTGAGAATAGAAGCTCATATGTGAAAATATTATTGCATACACCTTTTTGTCCTGATATCTAAAATGTATAAACTCAATATTAGAAAATATTCCAGATACACTATTCTTTCTTTGGACGCCAGTATAGTAAGCCCCATATCTGTTAAATGCTCAGAAATTAACCGCTCACTAAATAAGAACAAAATATAAAAATATTCCGCCTTTATAAATAAACTAGCTTTTGCATGCGACATCGCTTGCCATATCTCTCGGGAATAGTACTTCCTTTTTAACAAAATACCTTTTCCTTATGCCCTCTCCTGTACCCCTGACATCGTATGTCCTAAATCTCATGATGGTTGGTCTATCAAGTGGTTAAAGTGTGAAAGCATAACGAACAACGAAACTCATTTATAATATAGCTTTAATGGGAATAAAATCTCAATAACTAGCATAAAACAAATTAGATTTTAATGTATGTCCGTGTGTTCCTTTCGTGTTTCGTAGCTGCACAACGGATTTTGATAAGGTTTTCACTATATATGTGAACGATGGTGACGTCAGTAAATGATGCACTTCTCTGTGCATGCTCTACGAATGTAATTATCTATGTCTATAACGATAAAAATATGTGTTATATTATGTCTGATGAACAGATATATTATTATATAGAAATATTAGCGGCCCGCTCCGGCTTCGCACGGGTATAAAACATATAGCCTAGGTCATTCGTTGAAAAAATGATTAAAATCGATCCAGTAATTTTGATTTATTCATTACTGCCCGTGGACCCCACGCGTTAAATTTGGAGTAACCTCAAAAATAACAGTATTTCTCCACTATTTAATTTATGTTATTATACATATAAACCTTCCTCTTCAATCATTCTATCTTTTAAAAAAAACCGCATCATAAGCCGTTGCGTAGTTTTAAAGATTTAAGCATACATAGGGATATAGGGACAGAGAAAGCGACTTTGTTTTATACTATGTAGTGATATTTAAACGATACTTTGGAGATATATAGAGACTAATAAGATATTAAAATCCTGGAAGTTGCAAGTCTTTAATTTAATCGGTTTTCGAGAAAAAGCAAAATATGTAAAAAACAGAAAAAAAAAATCTTACGATTGGCCGAACCTATTGATCTAAATTTTTTTTCTTTCTAAATCTAAATTTTAATCTTAGGGGCTACTGATAGCTTCTAAATAAAAAATTAAGACCTATATTGCTTCACCATCACAATGCTTATGCGCCTATGGCCTTTTTGCTCTGCGCTGGTGTATACAGAGCGGTTAAAAAGTTTGACACGGTCTGTACATGTTTCAAAATCGTTTCAGCGATTACGACCCGACATTAGTAAGTATATTGCAGTAGTGCAACACCAGAGCATATCGCTAGTTGATCATACTTTAAGAATATCAAAGTGACCGTAATTTCTGCTGTAGATAATGCATTATAGATTTTTCAAAAATGCTTTATAGGATTTAGCATTTGGCCACAATCTCTTCTGAAGTTAAATGACGATGTGGTCCATGAAAAATAATCTAAACCTGGAGGAACCTGCTCTCATGAGAAGCTATTAAAACACAACCATAGATGCTTGGCAAGAGATTTTCAACTTGAGAATGATAACTAACACGGCGAACTTGTAAAAACCCATAGATATCCACCATGTTATAGTTTCATCAAAATGTTTACATCTCCGATAGATCTGGCTCATTCGCAAAGATTTAAACCTACTGTGTCCAAAAACTTATAACTTTTGTATACATATCAACTATACCAATAATGACATTCATCATGAAAAAAAATAATTGTTCAGTATTAGAATTAAATCCTTAATCTTCAGTACCAAACCATATGGAATATCAATTAAATACCATTTTAAATGTATCTGCCCCCGGGTATCTTTGTTGCGTTCGCTTAACTTGAAAACGATTAAAAAAAAATAAAACCAACCCACGGAACCCATACCTTTTAAATGCGTTTCTTGCTTTTATTTTAACTCCCCAAAGTGAATCAGCGAAAATGATTACACGGTGGGCCGAAAGCCGGTCCGACAGCTACCGAGCTACGCGTTGCGCGTGTGTGCGTACCGGCCGGGCGGTCGACGCGTGCGCTTGTGTGAGTTATGCGCGTGACCAGTGTTTGATACGACACGTTACATTTAGACGTCCCGTATATAGATGCCCATCTAAGCCTATACTATCACTTATATTTAAAAATAATTTAATTTTTTTTTCGGGAAAATTTTAAATCATTATATACGTGTAATATACAAATAGGAAATTTATATAAATTACTACTGAATCATAATTTTGTTATTATTACAACGCCCATAAACGCATTTTGAAAATAAAATTCAAATTTATGTTGATATATGTAATTTATTCTTATGGTCTTAATACAACAGAAAAGTTATTTCAAGATATGTAACATGTATATTAACTTTTTGCCTCAATACTCGTTGTCTAATACTCTCAAATACTTGTTCTAAAAAGGATTAAAACTTTGTACACTATATGATAATTGACGTATTTCTCATAGAGAAAATGATCCATTAACTGAAATGTATTTATTATAGGCGGTTAAATATTTCATAGATTTTTACGGAATTAAAATAATAACATTTTAAACTGTTGTGACACAGCAAAGCCAAGTTGCAATATAAAAGTTTTGCTGATAAAATTCATTTGGATAATACCTATCGCAAATTCCATCGTCCTCATGGAAAAAAAAAAACATAAATGTTAATTAATGCACATAAATGTCCATGAACTTTAAATTATATGGATTCAATACTAGTTTTCTCAACTTTAATATATACAAGAAACAATATTAATAACAAAATTTGTGATAATAACTAATTTTTCTAAATATTACCAAAAAGAGTATACCATTGTTTGAAATAAATGGAAAACAGTTATGACAACAATACTGGCGATGATAAAATCGGATATACGATTATTCTCGTATCGTATCGGCCGTGTTAACGGAAACGCGTACACAAGGCAATGACACTTAAACTTCGTCTCCGTCTCAAATCTAGATCTCAATACAAACGTTAGGCGCAAACTGTTTAGGCGAGAGATTCGCTCGCTGCCCTACGAGATTGTCCTCACATTTGTTAATAGACGTTCGTTTTATTATATTTATTTTTATATGTTTAATTTCTCTTGATGCTAAAGCACAGGCGAGGTTTATTCCTAAGTGTGAATGTCGGAACACTAATACGCGCTTGGCGTATGTTTTTCAAATATGCTTGGAAGCCAGACAGGCGAGCGTCTGAGGAAACCGTACCACTATGCTATAGGAGAACGAAGCTCAGCTTTAAAATTTGTACGCTCTTTAAAACTTTTTTTAATAATTTTGTTTTTACTTATGATCGCGAAAAGTGTTTTCTTCACTTGTTGATATATAGATATTATTATCTGTAGTTATTTTTCTATTTTTTCTTTGGTAAATTGTAAAACTGTATTGGGTGTTGTACAAATAATGTACACTGTATGCGTGGGCAGTGTGAAAAACATTATTTGTCATAATAACAATTTTATGAGTTCGCTAATACCCGGGACTTCGTCTGCATTTTATAGTTATCTACAAAACATTGTATATATAGAGAAAAAATCATAAAAAAAATTGTAAGCAACAATATATTGTGCTTATGAAACGTCTTCGAAAACAATATTGTCAATTTACTTACCCTCTCTAGTGCATGCGCACCGCATCGCTTGCCCCCTTCGCATACATGGCTGAACAGGTAGTGATTATAAAATTCGTACTTTTATAAAACTTTAATAACCTTAATATATAATATATCGCAGAAGAATATATCGTAACATTATTTTTAGATAATTACTCGGTGTCTAAGAAGTAAAATTATAACTCGCTCGTAACTCTCATAAATTTAGTCCTGTATCATTTTTTTTTATATAGATACAGTACAATATATACTTAATAAATGATCATATAAATGCGAAGCTGTGTTTATATATTTGTTATCTTTTGTAAAATAATTTTTAAATTTTGCATATACATTGTCATGGGTAAAAGTGAAATGTTAAAAAGGATGGCTACTTTTTACCCGAAAAAAAGTACTACTCCTGTGGGATAGGTAAAGTCTATTATTATAACACGCGTGAAGTAGCGGGGAAAACTATTATCTATATATGAATAATTGTAATTTTCATTTATGATTAGATATGGCTATGTGGTGGACGTTACATCATCAGAACAATAAGATTATGATTTTAGTAACATTGTTAATGTATTTATTTCTATATTTATTATCTTTAACATTTTTTTATGCGGTTTACTGTTTACTTTTAAGCCAAAAGGGCAACAAACAGGCAGACGGCCTATCTGATGTTAATTTTTTTTTTTTATACTTTATATGTAAACATTTTGACCACAATCTCATCTGATATTAAATGATGATGTGGTCTAAGATGGTAAGTCATGCTTAACCTATTGGGAGACCGGCTCTCAAGTGCAGCTGCCGGAATACACCAACAGGTGCTTGGCGACAGACTCTCAACTTGAGGGTGGTAGCTAGCCAGACGGACTTAGAAAAATCCCTACCACCATGGTCGATGTTTTCCTTCACCGAGAGCTCCGATTCAGTTGCTTGGATTCGAACCTACGTCCTTCGACGATGTGTCCGAACACACTACCAACTGAACCATCATCGCTTACCGTGGTTACCGTTGCCTATGGACCAATGTGACACCAGGAATATCACTGTTGTGTTGCCGACCTTGAAAAACGTGATTCCATCCCTTTTCGAAGAGCCCTATATCATAGCCGTGGGGTAACACTGTACCAGATAACCCTTCTACAACGCTAGCGTGCTCATAATCAAGCTTCTAGAAAATCTAATGGTTGCCGTCATTTTCTGGGCTTATAATCGATAATTGATTGTAAATTCAGATATTTACTGAGTGCCCAGTATGATTGGTTCCATAGATTTTGAATATGACTATGGAGTGTAGTGGTAATTAGAACCATCTCATATGGGGAATACGTTGGAAAAGTGTCCGTGTCTAAGCACTAAGCAACAGTTCCAAAACTCTCTAAAACGGCGCTAGCATAGGCAAAGGGTATGGGTAGTTCTAAGTAATTTTGTAAATAGAACTTAAAATAGCTGCTGTGGGAAAACTTGAAGAGTGATAGAATTTTTGTAAACGTTATATAACACGTTTAGTTTATAGTTTAGTTTAGTGATTTTAGAGTGTGTACTGTTGTAAAACATTTTAAAATAATTGAACAATAATGAACCCTGTTACTACTGTATCGTTACCATAGTTTAGCACATTTTGACGGACACATTTTCATACATATAGATAGTCAAGGAGGACTACGTAACCTCTACACTCCATAAATAATATGCAAAATGAGTTTTGATTCTGTGTCAACAGATGTCACTAGTAGTGGTACCGAAAAAATCCTACACTCTTATGAAGCGTTTTCTATAATAACGTTGCATTAACTAAAATGTAATATAAGTAAATGGCAAAGGGCCAATGGAATCCAAAAGATAAGTGATTAGTAAGTTATATTATGTATATCTACATATATATGCTATTTAAGCTATAGGTCCCCAAAGTGGTCCATGTGGACCCGTAGAAACGAACAGAGTGTAAAACAAAATCTGAGGGTCAGCGAGCTACGAGTGGGTGGTCGGTAATAATATGTTTCGTTCAAGAAAGCCGTAACACAAATTGTAATTTTCTATATATATCGTAACAAAACATAAAGCATACTGCATAGTGCGTTTGTACATACAAAAACTTTATTAGAACCCCCCCAAATAAGTAAATATTGGTAAAAGGTGTAAATGCTTAAGTTATTTGATGAAGATATGGAGCTAGATTCAGAGATTTTTTTTGAGTACACGCATCCATCAAACATGGCCAAATTCCTGATCGATAATAGAATAATGGAACCTTATAAAATTATTTTAACAGGTACTGTTGTTTAAATTTAATTTGTATGCAATCATTTATTACCCATAATAACCTCAATTATTTTGTATTCGGTTTTTTTATATATATATCAAATAAATCTATGTTTTTCATTTAGTAAAACATACCAAAATCAATTCAAGAATTATTTGAGGTATTAACAACACATTTGAATTTGCTAAAATTCAATATTGAAAAGATAGAGGGGGTCTACTTAATACAATAAAAATTGATTAAGGGGTCTACGTGAATAAATAGTTTGGGGACCACTCGTAGCAGTCTTTAAAATATTTTTGTACACTTTACATGTGTAAACACTTATTTACAATTTTCGTCAAGAAAACACGAATGTACTGTTGAACAGTTTACATAACACGAATATAGATGGCGTTAGTAGTACATAATTCTTCTATTTTAATTCTCATTTTTAATTTATGGCCACCTGAAACGAGGTCGAGGCGCATACTTCTCCCTACTCCTCATGCACCTCCTCCGCATAGACACACTTCAAATTTATCGGCAAACAAGCATTTTCTTATATCAAGGTAATGTAGCTCAATAATACACATATATAGTGAATAACTCAGATTTAATATCAGTTCGCGTTTGTGTCTGATTGTTTTCTTAAAAATCGATGTGGTCTAAGACGCTAAAACTAGAGGGAGTGGCATTCAAGTCCAGTTGCCGCAGGCCGGAACATGTCTTGAACATGGTAGCTTATAAAGGTCTCCATGCAAACGCAAGGCTAAATCCGCGATTGCTCTACCTGTCGCTTTTTACCGCGGTCTGTTTTTTTTTTTTGCGAATCAACTAACTTTATTGGCCTAAGTTTCGTGACGCATGAGGTACGCATGCTTGTCACACGTGTGTATCTTACGAATTCCTATATGTACGGATAGTTAGCTTAGTTTAGCTTAGTTAGATTCGGGATACTAGGCAACTTGAGCCTAGTTGCCAGTATAAAATCGGGTGAGTGCCTTAAGCGCTCCCCTTAGTAGTCCGGTGAAGCTGTAGCGACCTGTTAGTCCAACAGCGCAGTTAGTTCGGGAAAAAAAATATTGGCCTGAAGGGTCTTCACATGCTTCGCCATACTAGTAACCGCTCCCAGCTTAGTGAAATAGCTTTATTTTTTTTTATATTACGAAACAATAATATTGTTGATAAAAAAATTAACCTTTGACCTTCCGAAGAATCTTTTAGTTTCTCATCAGATCAGCCAGGATTCATTCAATAGCAGAGACACTAACAGGGCGATATAACAGCGACTGTTGATGACTTATAAATCTCTCCGTGACCATAGTTGTTTTTATTG
Source organism: Antheraea assamensis (assembly GCA_035772565.1). Taxonomy (NCBI): domain Eukaryota; kingdom Metazoa; phylum Arthropoda; class Insecta; order Lepidoptera; family Saturniidae; genus Antheraea; species Antheraea assamensis. Next base: position 1,698,270 of record JAQQSE010000107.1, read on the forward strand.
CACTGTGCCTACTTTAAGGCACAGGTCAGTCACTTTGCCTTGCTTCGATAAAAAACATTTTACGTTTGACTTCAATAGCACTTGATCTTAAATGACGATCTCGCCCAAGATGATAATTCGTTAGACTCAGAAGAGGCTGACACTTAACGATGCCTGATGGCATATTCTCAACTTAAGGTTGGTAGAAGTATGCGTTACCAGTATGCTATGGTTTCATCACAACGTTTCTTTTCAGCGAAAACGATGCCTAACTAAAGGAATCGAATCCACGTCGATGGAGTACATGTCCGAACATATTATCACCGATCCATCCCTTTTGACTTGTCCCTATTATAGCAGCAAAATTTACTACAGCATGTTTGATGGCACTCCAATATATGATGACCTTCGACCTCATCTTCTTGCAGATTGGTGGTTTCTTGCGTAACATACCTTGGAGAAGCACAGGTGAATTGGACTGGAAATAATAGCACGGTAAGCGAATTCTGTGACGTCATAAAACTGTCTGGAATGTTTTACAGAAAGGGCCGCCATCTTGGATCACTGATGTCATAAGACACTCGTTATAATTACTCACTTCATAACGACAGTAGTAATAGTGAATAGTTGCCGAAGAAGAACGAAAATTTTCCTTGAATATTTAACTATAACTAACTTTTGTCCACGGATTTGCTCTCACCAACATTGATTTTAAGTATTTCTAACATATTTGGAAAATTTCATGATGACTGGTTGAATAGTGAAAACGTAACAAACCAACTAGTTTATTAGTTACAATATAGTACGGCATATACGACTACGGTAGGCTTATAAGCAGATAAGATTTAATACAATTATTATGTAACTTTAAAAGAGCAATTCCTGATTAGATATAAATTTATTTCGTGTATCTCGGAAACGGCTCTAACGATTTATATAAAATTGTATATCTAGATAAGAGTTTAGTTTTCAAGTTTATCTGTATAGTTGTCTATTATGCAAAAAAAAAAAAACATTTTATAACAAATTATTAAAACATCATGTAGCGCCATCTCGTAATTTTTTCTGTTACTTGCATGACGACTACCAATGGATGTTAGCCTAATAGAATACCTCAAAACTTTCAGAGATGACGCTATATAATATCCACCTTCGCTTACCCAAGTAATTTCATCAGTTCGTAATGCCTGTTTAGTGGTAACGTTCAAGGTTATGTCTTTGGACGCGTATTTAAATATGTATCACAATGAAATACAGCTTTCGGTTGTCGAAAAAAATATTGATTTCGATTTTAATCAATTTTATTCAGGGTTCTGTGTCATCGGAATCAAAACCCAAGTTTTTCGCCATTGTCTCATGTCGCTTCTTACACTGAACAGTCAACGCTTCAAGCTGCCATTGGCTGATTAAAAACTTACGAGTCATTTGTCCTTGATCCAGGTTATTTAATTTTTTTTTTCTACAATATGGAAGATTTACAAAATTTTATACCATAGTAAAGCGGTTGAGATCGAAACCGAACTTCCAGTTTCGTATCCATTGATACATTTTGGTTGTTAATTCATGGTCTTTTTTATGGTGTTTTCAGGTTATACATATATATGTGTACTGGTTACTCTCATATAGGAAATTAATGTTTTAAATGACATTCATTTTTGTCCTTTTAGATTGTTCGATAATAGCGTTACTGGTTAGCTGACCTTTTCAAGGTTACTGATAGAGAAAAATTATAAAAATGTAATGACAGGGAGATAAATAACTGGATGCTATTTTTTAAAAGGATGTATCTAGGTACAGTTTAATTATTTTATTTTTTTATCTTCGTTATGAAAAACGATCATTTTTTTCCTCATTCTTTTTTATCGTAACAAAATTTTACATTCATTTTATCAGGCTTATAGAAATGGAATTGTGATACTTTTTTATCACGGAAAAAGTACTCTTCCTGAGAATTAGAGTAAATCGACATCGATGTGAGCGAAACCGGGAGCAAAAGTATTTATAGACTTAAACCTAAATTCTACTTGACTGTCATTATTACTTGGGTATATCTAAAATTATCTTGAAAAATTCCATCTGTGTAGGGATCGAAAAGTGTAGTAGGTAAATGACCATGAGTACTGTAATAATTATTTGCTGCAAATTACAGACTCATGTACATTATAATGTGATAAGAGCGACCTTATTGTCGATAGGAATCTCTTCCAAGCAACCTTTCCTTTAGAAATTACTGGATATTTATGTGAAAATAAAACATTAAATTTGTCAATAAATTGATAAATGTGTCTATATGTCTGGAAGAATTTAATTAAACACTTCATCACGGTGTTTCTAGAATTAAAAAATACGCCCTAACCAAAAAATAATACTAAGTCCCTAATATTAAAATTTAGCTTATACTTTTGTCGCAGGATTATTAATTAATGTCTAAAATAATGGATAATTAATAATATCATAACCGCTGAGACAAACTCTTCTAGCGTAAAGAATTAATGCTCAAGCGGCTATATTCCGCTTCGAGGGGTGTGGTTGCCAAAACGAGAATATCAAGGTATTCCACCACGGTCCTCTAGAACAGCCACCTATTCAAGGCTGACCTCAGAAAATACTATAATTATATTCGGAACTGCTTACTGATTTCACGGATACGGTAAAAACTTAAATTCAGTTGACCCGTAAGACTGTCCGCCATTTTACATTGAAATTAAAGACAAAATAAAATCAAGGGTCGTCCAAATTCAAAAACTCTAATGTGCAACTAAAATCTCCTTTCCAGGATGTGAGAGATTAAAATTTATAAGACAGTGCTTTTCTGAGATAACATAATCTTTTTTTTTTTGGAAAAAGAAAAAGGAATAGGAAAAATTCTATATTTAATTTCTGAACGTTCTAAACATCCCACTACTGGGCAAGTTTTATACTGAATGAAAATGGGGTAATTTTTTCGCCACGTGCTCATCGTATCTACACATCATGTATAGAGAGACAGTTTTTCGTTAACATGTACTTATAATAGATCAATTTCAAAAATACTGCAAATAAAATTTTAAATAGAATAAAAAATAAAAAGCTTTAACTTTACGCACCATTGAAATTAAGCCAATACAAGCTGTACAGAATCTCGACGTTGTAGGCCTACAGAACATCATCACCTTTCACTCGATATGAAGACAAAAAAAAAATCGATTTATTTTACTCAAAAAATTGTTCACAGCACTGCACTTCAAAAAAAGGTACTTTTTTCGAAACGTCGCCCGGAGAAATGTCACAACCGTCTGACAAGGACAAAACTATTATACAAAATCTTAAAAAGAGCGGATCGTTTTGTGGGTCAGAGAGGCGTTACGCCATTTCGGTTCTGGGGGAGCGAGACGGCTTGCATTTTCAATGTACAGCCTCGAACTTTCAGAGTACAGTTGAACCGTCCTCCTGACGTGGGCGCGGGCGACGACTGTCCCCATCTCGTTCGTCGCTGGTAAAACGGAACGAGTGCGAGTGAGAGGGGCGGTCGCGGTCCACTTTTTGTTCCAAACATGAATTTCGATCGTTATAGTGCGACGCAAACAGTCTTGGTACTTTTTTCTTTAATTTTAGTGTTTCAAATTTATTATTACTTTCATTACACTACTCAGATTGCCGCACGACTAAATATGATTTATTTAGTATTAATCTTTTTTAAATTTATAGCTTGTAAAAAATTCAATAAAATTTCAGTACAAACTTTTCTAATGTAAGCTGATGAAGTATACAGATACCAACTTGTATTTTTTTATATTGTGTAAAATACTTGGCTTTGTACCCGTGACACTTTGTAATATAACACCATTCTCATATATTTACTTTACTTTTAGAAAATCCTGTCATAATAACGATATTATTATTAAAATAAAAAGTTGAGTATTATTAATAACTTTGAAATAATTGCACTATATGTACATATATTTATATGAATACATTTAATATTCTCTATACCTTTCATCCCAGTAGACAATTATTAGACATTGTTCTTAGTTCTCAGACTAAAAAGCATCTGTCTTACTTTTTTATATCTAATGAAGAAAATGTAATCCACGTCAAAGTGAAAATATTTTTGGAGCATATTCCGTTTTGCAACAACTTTCAGTAAAAAAACTGAGTTTTTTTCTTAGAAAATATAACAAGAGCAATAGAAAGAAGAAATGGAAAAAGGAAGAAATATAATACAAGATGAGATCACACTACTACTACATACTTATCTCTTTAAATAACTTCTGTTAAACAAAAGCCTTTCTAAATATTCTCATAATTAAATCTGATCTGATTCCAAATATCTCACTTATTAGATCCGTGAAAAATAAAATAACTGACGCAATTCAATAGGTTTTAAAGGATTGAGAAGGCTATATTGGTAGGTGGTAGAGCTACGCTGAAGCTATTACTGGTTTCAGGATGAATGGGTTTGCTCGCCCGGGGTAGTACCACCCTCTCACAGAAAACCGACGTGAAGTAACAGTGCTTGCACTGTTGCGTTTCGTCCGGTCAGTGAGAGCGCCGGAGGCCCACATATATTAAAAGGCCGGCAACACACTTGCGACTCCTCTGGTGTTGCTAGTGTCTATGGACGGTGGTGATCACTTACCATCAGGTGACCCACCAGTTCGTTTGCCCCCTATAATATATAAAAAAAAAAAAAGTGAAATTAATGAAATAACTATTGTTATAAGCGGTTTTCGTTATTAAGCAGAACAAATGTTTTCCCATTTCAAAGCCTGAATAGTATTTTACTTTATGGTGTTCACGGTTTGGTTTAACTAAGGATACATAAGTACCCAGGCAGGATGCATCAAATGATACTGTGTAAATATTGTAATTTTTAGGTATGCCTTCTTATACGTATACTTTTACATTTTAAGCAATAATATATGGCGTTTATGTCATTCGGTCTAATGCATGAATTAATAGCGCACGTCATTAAACATACACGGCGCATTATATCGGGGTCACAAGAGACGATCGATTTCCTGGCACTTTTATTTTAACAAATACTTGGAATATATTACGACGATATACTTTATGTTCATTAATTGAAAATTCTATTTCATTATAACGATTTCATCACTGTATTGTTAAAAAGTGCTAGCCTTTCCCTATTATATACTATTCTTCCTTTTATGACTTATTATCCTTCAGATCATCATGACAATTCATGTCTATCAAGACAATAGACATATAAACCGAGAGGTGCCTTCATAATGTCATACGTCAACTGTTTTTTGCAGAAACTTATTTATAAGACGTAAATTAGTCAATTAACGGTCTACGGTTCTTAATTTGCATAAAAACTATTTGTTCATGAAATAAAATTATATTGCCTTACTTTTAAAAATAATGTTATTGTAAGTTGAAATATTGAAGTGGTTATTAAAACTGTAGTTACTACTACCAATATTGTATGTTGATGTTTAGTTCAGTTGGATTTAAAGTTTTTTAATCTTCATAATTGAATACCTTACAGAACCAATGTAACATTATTGTTACTATTTAATTGCTTGAACTAATATTTACTCTTGGCCCTTTTAATGCATATAATGTTTTGAAACAAATAATAGCATTGTCCTAAGACCTATAAATAATTTAATATACACCGTGCCCACATGTAATTATAAAAAAACGTACAATTAATTTTGCATTGCGCTAAAATTTGCAATCCATACTTGTGTTAATTTTATGGTAGAACGAATTATACTCGACTCAAAAAACCTTTGTATACCTAAGCAGCGAATGTGATGAATCGTAACTACATCAATTTTGTAAAAAAATGACACAATATAATTAAATTACTTAAGAAAGTATTCCACACTTTCCAATATATGAGTCGCATAGCTCATGTAATGCACGACTTGTTTAACAGTGCAATGAGCGTAAAAAAGTAAGACCACATTGCCTATATCATTAAACTGGTTTTTAAATGGTCAAGGTTGTCTGCATCATTGTATTCAAGTTATATGCGAAGGCCTGTTTTCATTAAAGCATACTTCATTATTTCTTAAAACTGGTAATAATATATAGGTTTAATTCGGAATAATATCGTTAATAAAATTTAATTTTTGCAAGGAATTTTATTAAATAACAGACATTCTTGATTTGACAATTAACCGTATAAAATGTAAAAGCCAGATGGAATGAAAAATTAAAATATAGACAGTACGATACAGCGAGTACAATGTAATCAATTCTAATTTTGAAATTCTTTTTTATATACCCAAATCAAGATATTGCGACGAAACCATCATAATTTTATGAGTATGTTCATGATAACTGACCACAGTATTTTAAAATAAATATTTCTTAAAATGGTAGTCAATTATGTGCGATTGCAAAACCTTTTCGGTAACAATTTTGTTCTAAATATATAACACCACCTTATTACCTTTACAATATCGGATGTAAATCAGGTCAAGCAGCAAATTGGTAATGAAATATAATTCCATATAAGTCGATTATTAATGAGTGTTCACATTGTTCACAAAGCAAAGTATTATGAATTCTTATCTTAGGTCGATAATGTTTTAGGTAAATTTACTAAAATTGATATGTTGAAAATAATTTTAATTTAAAACATCTAATTAGAATAATGATATATCCACATTCCTTATCACGACGTTTGAAAAAACAACATAACATTATAACATATTTAGGTGAAAAATCATTAACTTCAGTCAAAAATGATTAATTGTCAACAGTATCATTAAATCTTAAGAAACACGTTCAGGTGTCTGACAAGAAAAAATCTTCGCATGAAAAAAATCAGCGAGCCAGACACAGTATCAAAATTCAAAGTCAGTGTCGTCTCTGGTCTGTCGCAGGGGGAGTATTATGGTAGGCGGCGTCATGTGAGTGAGACGGAAATAGATATACACGTTCCGTCTCTGAGGCGTAACGGTGAGTTGCGCGGGCGCCGGTCGACCTCATAGTTTTTTGATTCGACCGCTTTTTTCCACTGATTTAATTTGATTTTCGTTGAAAATTATATGTTTTCGATCGAAGAAACGTACACCTTAACATCTGTTCGGTTTTTTATTTCACAATCTCATCCTCGGGGAAGATATACCCAGTGGAAGATTAGCATCGAGAGCGTCTATTTTTAGAATGGTATTCTTTCTCGGAATTTCGTGGAGTTTTCTCGAAAAAGGTTTTTAAATGGTCAAGTGAGGTCATTTGTTTATTTTTTTTAAGTATATTACTTGTATTGTTACATCACCACCGTGACTTAATCAAGCAGAGTAATAAACAAGCTATCACTTCACCCGTTAAAATTTTTGTATTCCTGTTTAAAGGGTCACCTATCAATAATATACTAGAAAAAGTGTTTCATTTTGCGCGTAATGAGGTCTTGTCGATATTCTACATAGAATTTATTATGATTTTTAAATTGATTAGCGATTTTAATAGAGGCCTAAATATAGTGACGTCGGCGTTGTCAATTTTATTCATAGATATTTCAGTGACTTTGAAAATATAATTATGACGGAGAGACTTTTAGGTTTGAAGGGCGATAAATCACTATAAGCGTTGATTACATTAGGTAAAGAAATACAAGGAAAAAAAAATATGGGGTCAATGTATGATTTTTCTTACAAATTTAATAAAATTTACAACAAATAATAAAATAATTTCAGCTAAAAATAATGTATACATAATGGTAATGCTTTAAAACATACTATGACAAGTGGAATGCTCGAATCTATACGGCTAAATCAATTCTTATTGATGTCCAAAAATACACTGAAGCCCGTACGGTTTTTTTTTTATTAGGCCAGTCAAAAATATTGTAATTAACATTGACGGAATAATTGAAATAATTTTTTTTATATAACGCCATTAACTAAACACAAAATCTTTCATATATCATGTTTTTTTTTACAATGATACCTGATGTTAAATGGGCTAAAATGTGGTTCCGTACCTATAGTAGAAAGAGGAAGTGGTCGGTCGATACGGAACTGGCTCACAAGTATCTACTACTGGAGTATGGTGAATGGGTGAATTCGTAATAGGTAATTACAAGTACGATAAGTAGGTAATCGGACAAGCTATAGAATATACCATATATAATATAGTAAATTAATAATAGTATAAAAGTAGGTACTAAAATATTAGAAAGAATTTTCTATCCGATATTTTTAACACAAACATAGCATTTACGTAATAAGTATGAGGGTCATTCTTAAATTGCATAACACGAATTTTATGAATTTTTGACGTCCTCCCCCCGTGATTATCACAGATGATCCCATTTGTGACACCCCTTCCCCTGATATGACGCCAAATATTTAACAATGTTATATTATAATTACTAAAGTAAAAGAGTAGGTAGGTAGGTACTTGAAAAATCTTTTTCCAAATTTTGCATAGGATGTTGTCAGGAATAATGAAAAACCACACGGTACCTTTACTTTAGAAAAGAACTACTGTTCCCGAAAGATAGGTAAAATATATACTAACGCGAACGAAGCCACGGGCAAAAACTAGTCGATAATAAATCAAACATTTTAATATTCGAGTGTCACAGGAGGTGCCTGTTCCAAATGGTCACATCTGTATGACATTCTCCAATGGTATGACGTCACATATGCAGTTTTTAAATTTAGAAATTATTACATTATATCAAGAATATTTGATACAATGAACAATGCATAAAACAATTTGAAATTAGAGTCCTGTAAGTACCTGTCACGAATGATAACAATTGTGTGACTTTCTCCACCGATATGACATCCACATGGTCACACTTGTGTGACTTTCTCCAGCGGTGTGATGTCATATGGTCACACTCGTGTGATTTTTACATAGGTGTGACGTCACATGGCTACACTCGTGTGACTTTCTCCACTAGCGTGATATCCACATTGTTACACGTGTGTGACTTTCTCCAGCAGTGTCACGTGACATGGTCACACTAGTGTGGCTTTCTCCACCGGTGTGACGTGACATGACCACACTTGTGTGACTCTCTCCACAGACGTGACACCACACTTTTTACAAATTTAAATTCAGAATACTTATATTAAATTAAAACAGTTTTTTTTAAATCATCAATAAATTTAACATTCTAGAATTTGACTCCTCCGCGTGCTTGTCACAGGTGGTCATATTTGTGTGACTCGCTACCTTCGTGTGACGTAACATATTATGTAGCTATTTTGAATTTAGGAATTTTACTTAAAAAAAAAACAATTATAAATACTTAAAGTTCACATTTCTAATACATGTGACGTCATGAAGGCTATGATTTGTCCTTACCCCTTAGTCACATGACATCGTAATTTCTTCTCTCCTACCCGTCTCTTAACGTGTCTCGTAATTTATATACAGCTTGAATAGGCCTAAGTAATTTATTATATGACGCAATTTTATACATTTATAAGGGCGTATATAAATGTTACTTTTGTAAAATAAGCCGACAGTAAATGTAAATAATATATTATAACAATTATATAGTAAGTAGCTGGTAGCCGTCCGATTCGCTGTACATTAAATATTTTTTTAATCAAAGAAAAAAATTGCAAAGTGTAAACGGAACCCAAAAACTAGAAGCATCAACAAAAAAATCCTCTTAGGATGGACGTAGTCCGTATCTCGATATGTTCAGTAGTTCTGACAGTAATTGGCCCTCAAAGGAATTGTATTTTCATTACATATAGATATATTAGATTATAGAGAGATGATCTATAGAGCAAGTGATGATTTTTCTCAAAATATTAAAACACTGCAAAAAGGGCGTATCAACTTAGTACAAGTTAGTACAATTGAATATTACTTACTATACGTAATACTAAATTTATTTAAACAACGACGCAGTCATAAGGGCTACCGATAGAAGTGAAAACTAAAAACAATAGAGCATCTGTGTTCTTTTGTGACTTGTTAAATCAATTCGAGTTTGAACTGTTTAAATTTCATAATTGGTAAATTGAAATTATTAACATTAGTCTAGGTTATCACATCTATTGGCACTCTGAGTAATAATTATATACAGTTTATTAATTAAATAAACATATGGTGGGTTGCCCACAAGCTTAATACAAAATATCAATGTTACATGTATACATGGCGCTATACTACACGTCGCTAGTCTGGCGCAAGCGGAATACGTCACGAGCATGTCGAGGTCATCGGTGACGCGACCCATAAGTTTTTCTCCTACCAAAAATCGGTCAACGCCACTAAAGAAGTTTTAATTTCAAAAAAGTATATCAATAATCGTACTGAAAATATTCCAAATAAAAAAGTATTGATTGTAGGAGAGCATTAAGAAAGTATTATTTGAAAATTCAACCTCTGAGAAGGTGAAAAAAGGGTCGATTTTTTTTAATGAAAATACAATATTTTTTCCGTTAGTCCGTTAGATTTTCTTTTACGTATATAGATATAAGGTAAAGAGTCAAAAATAATTACCGGATCGAAAACGCATGCGTAGCTCTAAATAATGGAAATAATTATCATTAGCCAGTGATGACCTACGATAATAATATAATGAGACACATATCGATTTCAGATATAACTGACGATTGTATACGTAAGAGAGGAGATATTACAAGCGATAGAGTGACATTTAGAGCGCGCTGTTATCATAAGAGTAAAAAAAAACCAATGTATGTACTTACTTATATACGCACGCAAGAAGTTATAATTGTTTAGTTTAAAAAATGACAGTAAATGCAATTTATAAAGTTTTAACTAAATGAGTATAATTAACTTTAATCAGAAATAAGTTAAATAACAAAAAGAAGTAGCATAAAGTATTTATCAAATAATAATGTAAAAATAATAATTGATAATATGAACGGATAAAAAGAATACATACCGATAGTTAACCTCAAAGTTAATCTCAAGCCTATAAACCCACCTAAAAAAAATTAAAATCTAATAACACACTTTTGTCAGGAATACTCCAAATAAATTATAATTCACCACCATATATAAAATGCTATAAAATATTGTACAGCATTAAGAATGTAAATCGAAATGTGAAGTCAAATAAATGTATAAATGTATTATATATAATTTAAAATTACACGCAAATACACATGTAGTCATATGTATGTATGGATATTTTTTTTCTCTCCACTAATATAAGAAACGTGTTGTAAATTCATACATAGTTATAGACGTAGATAGTTACATTCATTTTTAGCGGATGCACAGTGAGGGCCGTCATTTCCAGACGTCACCATTGTTCACGTATTGATCCACCCTATAATAGCCTTTAGACATTAAGCCCCGCTTGACATAATCGGGCGAGTGCCTTAAGCGCTCCCCTCAGTAGTCCGGTGAAACTGTAGCGGCCTTAACAAGCCAACGGCGTAGTCAGTTCGGAAAAAAAAGACCGCTTGACATGCTGTCATGAAGTTACTATCCGATAAATCGGTAATGTGCTTTGGAATTATGTAATAAAAAACTGTTACTGGTCTTTGTGAGCCTGAAAGATGGAATGATTTGTAATTGTTTCTTTTATTTAAATTATGTCGGTTTTTTTTACTAAATCTAGCTTGTTTAAGTTTTTTCAGACTATGTAATTTTTTTTTATATTATAGGGGGCAAACGAACAGGTGGGTCACCTGATGGTAAGTGATCACCGCCATCCATAGACACTAGCAACACCAGGGGAGTCGCAAGTGCGTTGCCGGCCTTTTAAATATGTGGGCCTCCGGTGCTCTCACTGACCGAACGAAACGCAACAGTGCAACCACTGTTACTTCACGTCGGTTTTATGTGAGAGGGTGGTATTAATTAAATTTAAATAAATCTTAACAAATTTCGTGGCACAACCCTACAGTTATATCAAGAAATCACGAGTTGAATCTCGTCCGAGGCAGTTTATTACGCGATGAACACAATCCTTATCCTTAGTACGTTTGTTTATAAAGTTTTTTGTTCATTGTAGTCTAGGTTATACACTGATTCGAATCAAATGACCGTATACATAATGACTGTATGTATGTCTATCTATAAATAGATAGAGATAAAACAATTTAGTACATTTTCCTTCTCTGTTTTTCAACAGATTTTCTTTATTATTTTTTATTTAAGCGAAACTTTTTATGGGAGGACTTTGAAATTGTGATCGGCGAGTGGTCGGGTGGACTGTTGAAAACAGAGATTCTCGTCCGTTCAACCGAATTCAAGCGAATTCAAGACGGATGAGTAAAGATTACATGTGGCAGAAATGCGAATGTTAAGATGGATGTGTGGTGTAACAAGAATGGATAAGATTAAGAATGAGTATATCAGAGGAAGTTTGCAAATAGCACCAGTGACAGAGAAGTTGAGGAGTAATAGGTTAGCATGGTACGGGCATATTATAAGAAGAGATGATAGTCATGTAACAAGAAAAGTTTTGAGTTTGAAAGTGGATGGATATAGGAGTAGAGGAAGACCGAAAAAGGTGTGAATGGATTGTGTGAAAAATGATATGTATATAAAAAGTGTGAATACTGAGATGACATCTGACAGGTGAGAGTGGAAAAGGAAAACATGTTGTGCCGACCCTACTTAGGTGGGATAAGGGTAAGATGATGATGATGATGATTGCGTAAGTGATTTTGTATATCCTGAGTTCGTGACCTACCCCTAGTAAACAATATTCTTGTCGGAATGAAAAGTACCTATTGTACCTTTGTGGACCCCTGACAATGTGTATGTAAAATTGTATGAGTATTGCTTGGGTAGTTAACGCATGAAAATTACAAGCAAAATCACATTCGTATTTATTTTATAATATGTGTTAATTAGGGATAACGATACAACAAGATAGGGAGCCCATGTCCCCATTGCACAGGTTCGGTTGACGAGAAGGGGGCGGCTGGTGTGTACCCAGCTTGCCCTCATTAGGACGACGTCCGGCGGACACTTTCTGCTGGGCTGGCCGCTGGAGTGGCATGGTGATAGCACTGCACGATTCCATGCCGCCCCAACCTAGCGGCGCTCGGTACACACTGGGGTTTTAGTAAGTAAGAGTCTCACACTACCCATTCTCTCCCGTGGGAGGGTGGTGTGTCCATGATGGACTTCCCCACGTTAACAAAAAAAAAAAAGGATAACGATATAAAAAAATAGTTTTGTAGTATATACTCTACCGTAACATTAATATTTACATATATACAATTATAAATATTGTTAAAAAACTTACCATTTTTAAATGTATGTATATCAGCAAATCTGTAACCAGAATAAAAAATATAAATCATATGAAAATATTATCTATAGTTTTATCAATAGATATTACAACTAAAAAAAGGATGTATGTGTGTGTGTGTGTGTGCTTATCACCACATGAAAAAGTGAAAACTTTATCTATAAATAATATAACAAAAAGCCAAAGTCACGCGGTGTTCTCAGGCGGTCACCCATCCAAGTACTGACCGCGCTCGAAGTTACTTAACTTTAGTGATCGGCCGAGATTTGCTGTTTTCAACACTCTACTCGACACACTGTTTATCCGCACCGTATTGTTCGTCACACAATAAAGTTAGTATCGGAATTTGAAAACCCTCCCATAAGAAGTTTCTCTTCAGAAATTCCAACAAAATGATATATGAATTATATTCAAATTTCAAGCAACCAGACAACCTAGTCTATAAAAACATCATACATTTAAATTAATATATGTAAATTTATGAGAACAAAATATACCATAACAAGAGAATAATGTAGCTTGCTGTCAGTGAAACAGGTATTGGAATTAGGGCTGTAGTTTCTAACATTGGTGACGCTGGCAGTAGTATCGTAACTATACTGAAGCCTGTGACAAATTAATTAATTGGGTCTCCAGAAAATATCGGTACATGGTAATTTGATAATGTAGCTTGCTGTCAGTGCAACAGGTATTGGGATTAGGACTGTCATTTCTAACATTGGTGACGCTGGCAGTAGTATCGTAACTATACTGAAGCCTGTGACAAATTAATTAATTGTGTCTCCAGAAAATATCGTTACATGGTAATTTGATAACGTAGCTTGCTGTCAGTGCAACAGGTATTGGGATTAGGACTGTAATTTCTAACATTGGTGACGCTGGCAGTAGTATCGTAACTACGAGTATACTGAAGCCTGTAACAAATTAATTAATTGGGTCTCCAGAAAATATCGTTACATGGTAATTTGATAATGTAGCTTTCTGTCAATGCAACAGGTATTGGGATTAGGGCTGTAGTTTCTAACATTGGTGACGCTGGTAGTAGTAGCATAACTATACTGAAGGCTGTGACAAATTAATTAATTAGGGCCCCAGAAAATATCGTTATATGGTAATTTGATTTTGACAATCCCAAGTTACATAGTCTGTCTTGTCCCATAGAGTACCTTAACTCGAAAAGTTCTGAGGGGCCTGTGGCATTTTGCCAGCTCGTGATGAATCGTGGTGATACTTAGCCAAATGTACTACCACCATAATATGGTTTCATCACGATGTATTAATTCATCAAGTAGTCCGGAGAAGCTATGAAAGCTCTTCAGGCCAATATCCGTTATTCAGTTCGAAAAAAATACATTCATCAAAATGATAGGCTTTGTAGGATTTATATCTACATCTATCATAGCGATGTCGAAAAATATTACAACGGAGTTATAAGTGATTTTAATAGATATATTAAACGGAAATTTGCCCAAAAAAAATAAAGTACACCGAATTTTGGGCAGTCATACAAATATTTTCTATTTTGTGACTGCATTGATTTAACTACACTAGAAAAATACATCTTTATATATAATTTTTTTGTACGTGTGTGTTTAAATTTCTCCTAAATGGCTGGACAGATTTTGATGAAATTTTTTGTGTGTTTTCTGGTGCAATCAAAAATGGTTCAGATTCACAGTTGCGCTCAGTAGGTGGCGCTGCGATCTGATTCCAGGATTTTCTATTAATTTCCAAGCGGGACAACGTCTGTTGGACCCGCTAGTCTTTACACATATAATTCTTCTGTACGTGTGTATAAGGCTGAATCCCTACTACAGGGCTAGACCGATTATGATGGTAATTTTTATTGGTGTTCAGGTGGATTCTAGAATGGTTTAGAATTAGACTAGGTAGGTGGCGCTACGATCTGATCCCAGGATTTTTTATTATAGGTATTTATGACAGGACAACGTCTGCTGTGCCCGTTGATGTTCAATAAATTTATATCAATAGTGTTTAAATTAATCAGAACATACTGACGAATGTCAAATAATTTGAAAAACATCCTCCCATCGGAGAATATAATAGCGAATGCAATGTATGGTGGTATCCTTATTCTAACTTATAAATGTAAAAGTAACTCTATCTGTGTGTCTGTTACATTTTCACGCTTAAACCGCTGTGAACCGATTTTGATAATATTTAGTATGTAGGTACATAGTTTGAGACGCCGGGAAGGACATAAGATGGCTTGTATCTTAGAAATTATCCCTCAAGGAGGTGTAAACAAGGGTGGGAATTTTTATGGGGAATCTGTCATTTATTAAGTAGGGGAAATAAGACTCATAATAGTTGTACTTTTGATAGGTAATAAATGTTACCACATTTTTGACAAATAAAGTTAATTCAGGGATAATTTTAATTAAATTATTGCCTACAGTTACAAATAATAACATCTTATTCATTGACCTACTTACTTACATTTTGATAGATAGATAATAACATTTCTTGTAAAATCCACTAATCATTTTTTTTTATTATTTAATAAGTATGAAGACTGAAGAAAAATCGGTGAAAAAATGCTGCTCACTGTGTAAATTCTAGACAGACGAAGTCGCGAGCAGAAGGTAGTCATATATAAAGATATACAAACACAAATATACTACAGGTGGCCACCAGTCTACCGATAGAGTTAGTATTAATCCCAATATGTGAATTGTTTATGACGGCAAAGACAGTGGAATCCAACAAAACGACGACCAAAAGACTTAACAATCTGAAGCCAATGACAGCCACCGCGTCATGTCGGTCTGCATGCCTCTCAGCAGCTGATAAACTAAAAGAGACACTGTGATTGGTCTATCATCATATCACACTCATCAACACGCTTAAATTCTGTGTAAGCACCAGCTGATCCCAAAACGCGACACCCCTAAACGTGACACTATTATAGCTAGGGCTACCAACGTTTTCTTCACAAAAAAAAAGTACCTAATACTTTTGACCAAGAAAAAAAAAACTATATTTATTTTGCATATTTCAATTATTTAAGTTTTTATTTCCTTGAATATATTGATTGAGTG
The DNA here is from genome assembly GCA_035772565.1 of Antheraea assamensis. Taxonomy (NCBI): domain Eukaryota; kingdom Metazoa; phylum Arthropoda; class Insecta; order Lepidoptera; family Saturniidae; genus Antheraea; species Antheraea assamensis. Next base: position 1,714,488 of record JAQQSE010000107.1, read on the forward strand.
TGAGTTTTTTCAATACGTTGTAAGTATTAGCGTTTGGCAATAATCTAATCTGATGTTAAAGGATGATATGTTCTAACATGGTAGTCATGCTGAACCTAGAGAAAGACTGGCTCTCAAGTGTAGCTGTTGGAACACACTAACAGGTGCTTGGCGACAGATTTTGAATTTAACCTCGGGCTGTTTTTTAAGACCCAGATCTCAAAATGGCAGACCATGTTTTTAAATTTCGAGCCAATTTGTCTGTTGACCTACTGGTCATCATAAGGTCTATATTCGTTTGTATAGAGCTTTAACCGTTTTCGATGGTCCAGGGGTGAAGGTTGGTAGTTTAGGACTCAAACCTAGGTCGGTAGAGTATAGATACAATTTGTTCGTCTTTGAAAGGTTCCTAACCACTTTTACAATATTAGCTTATATGTTTAGACTCGAATAAATAAAAAAATATTTTATTAAATATATCGGGAGTCACTCAGTGAAAACGGAGTTCGCGGGTATACATACTTCATGGGAAATATTTTCAGAAATATCCCAAATACAATATTTTCGTATAGTTCAATTTTTATGTAAAAGTATATTTATTCCTAGCTGACACTCGCGACTTCGTCTACATGTTGTAAACAATACATTTTAATTTGAAGTTGATAACAATAGATTTTATGTACACAGGAAAATATATAAGAACGACAACCACTTGCCCCACTTCGCTGTGGCAAGAAAACACACATCGCTGATCGCGTACTGCTTATCTGTAAATATCCAAATTTTTTTAAACTATAATAACTTTAGATATAATCAATGAAGCTATCGTGATATTTTTTAGTTAAGGACAGTGTGTAAGAAATAGAAGATTTTTTTTTTATCGATATTTGACCAGTAGGTACTTCTTGCGTGATGCGCGCACAAAGTCTCACTTCTATCACTTTATTTACATGTCTATAGTTGATACCCGCGACTTTATCTGCGTAGTGTATCATGTATTATCGTACCAATATAATACCTATATGTTGTATACAGAGGAAAAAGCATGAAAAAATTAAAGCTAAAATATACTTAGATTAGATTATTAAAAAAATGTTTGGTTTTATGAAACCACGATGCAAGTGGAACTTTTTTTCGGATCGTAGCTTTTAAAAACTTAAGGACAATATTCATTTAAATCATTGAATCATTTTGAATTTACCCTTTGGAGCCGTTGTATTGGCTGCTCTGCCTAGCGCATTTCACTTTACCGCCTACTCAGCGGCTGGCAGTAAGGTGACAAGCGATAGATGGACGAAAAAATTTGAAGCGATGTAAAAAGGGTTCACTTTAAAAACTTTGTAACAACATTTTTTTTTTTGCAATTTATCCGTTTTTTTTTGTCTCCTGCGCGAGCGCACCGTTCTGCTTACCCCACTCCACACATAGCTCTACGCGTAGAGCTTACAAAAATCGTAGTTAGTTAAAACTTTCATAAATTTATATTACATTAAGAAGATATCGTGACATTTCTTTTAGATAACAACTTAGTGTCTAAAAATAACACTTAAAAGATGTAGTAAATTGTGTTCGATGGACTCACAAATTTTTAGAGTGAACCGATTTTAATGACACGAATATGTTAGTCGAGGACGTGCTTTATGATTTATTTCGTTGCATTATACCCTGAACGTTGCACTTTAGCAGTGACGCATGCACAAACAAACAGATGGATAGACAGATATTTCTAAAAGAACATTGAAATATATCTAGTTACTTATTCTTAGTCACTTCTAATTTTTTTTTTTCATAAAAATCTAAAAGTACAGACACGTTCAATTTACATTCTTATTATATGTACAGAACAAGAATATAGGATAACAGGTTAAATAAACTAGAATATGTTATTTTAAAGTATGGTTGGCAACTATAGGGGAAACACGATTGTCGTGTACTAATACGCAGCAAAAAAAAAATGGACAAAAAATAAATTTAATTAATTCTAATAATGAACCAACAGCTTTATCAAACACCTATCATATAAAAACGTATCACATCATACATGATCCTACCAATCATGTAAAGTACAAAGCTTTAATGAATCCATAAACATATCGACTCGTGGAACCCTAAACACAATACATAGATACAATATCAAATGTAACTAAGCACGGTGTTGGAATAGATAAATTAGAGTGGGATCGCGATACGTGTTGAACGGAGATAGAGCACGCCAGTACGAACTCGCGACGTTGCCGCTTTGTCGCATTAGGGCGAACAACCAAGGAGTTTATAGGACATTATTTTAGGTTGAAATTTTAATTTAATCGCGTGGTCATAAACACGATAAGCTTTGATGGTTATTTCACTGCTAATTGTTATCTTATATTGTAGCTGTGTTTATAAAATAAGGTAAGCTTAGTATGAATGTACAATGGACATACAATATTTCTGATAAAAAAAAAAACAATTTCAAAAGAATCTAACACCTATCTAGTGCCATGTTCGATTATCATAATTGACATTTTCTATTGAGGAATTCTAGAGTGAAATCAAAGATTCCAATGCTAATGTCATTAAAACGGGTAACCCTACAAAATAACCGCTTTCCAATATACTTTTTTTTATCAAAATAAACATTAATAAGTGACGAAGTGCCTAGATAACAAATATTAAAAAAAAACAACCGAATTGTGAATCTCTTCCTATTTGAAGGTGGTGAAAATTCTTCTTCATTCTTTATTAATAACGTCACTCAAGAAGTACTAGACATATATCTTTGCATTTTTTTCTAGATACCTTGTCAGATCAACAGTGTAATCAGTTCGAAAAAAAAATTTAAAATTTTACTTTTTAAATATTTCAACCATATCAAAAAAAATTGTCTAGATATATATCTTCATAACTTTTTCATACATACCAATTACAAGAGACTAAAGAAATTGTATAATTAGTAATGTTTTTTTTTCTCTGTACACAAAAATTAAGATAGATATAAACAACGCAGACGAAGCCGCGGGTATCAGCTAGTAAATAAATAATACATTAGATGTTAAAGTATACCTGTATGTCATTATTGTACACTATAGCCATGTAATAAGCCAACATGACACACTCTTTCACGCGTAATTGGAGTGTGCAAGATTGAACACGTGAAAGAGTGTACGCGAATTCACGGATGATTATTATTTGTCTTTGCACGCGCACTCTTTCCCACGCGAAAGCGTTTTCTTGCGGGAAAGAGCGAGTAGTATAATGGTAGCAGTTGGAAACTGTAATAATGTATGTTGACAATCATGCATTATGCTTTGTAGCAGAAATAGGTGTGTCAGTGTTGCCCGTGTAACGAACGTGAAACGTGAACACGTGAAAGCCTGTACGCGAATTCAGGAGTGATTATAATTTGTCGTTACACATGTTGCAAATCACACGTTATGCGTTGCGGCAGAAATAGGTGTGTCAGTGATGCTTTTACAATAGAATCGAACAGTATTTTGTCACTTTTAACAATATTTAACTTTACTACTAGCCGGTTGCGAATTCAACTGCTATTGGATATACACTGACTGTAACAGATTTATCACAGTATGCATGTTTTATTTTACTGTAGCGAAACAGTTAAGTATGGACACCTTACCACGTGTGGTTTCCCATTATTCCTAATAATGCCACCTTGAATATTACTCTCTTCTAGCTGATACCCGCGACTTCGTTAACTTCGTTTGCGTTGACCAGCGCATGCACACCACACCGCTTACCCCACTACTCCACGGTAAGTAAACAAATATCGCTGAACGCGTAGTATAATTAATAATCGTAGTTTTTTTAACTTTAATAACTTTATGTACACTAATATTACAAATGTGAAGTTTGTTAGTTACGCTTTCACACCTTAACTACTCAACTATCAACGGTATATATATACATATACAAGGGCATAGGATAACTTTGATCCAGACAAAAAAAATATACCGTTCCTGAGGAATATATCAGGTGTAGGTATATTAACGCGAGCGAAGCCACGAGCAAAAGACTAGCGGGATCAGCCGACCTTATTCTGCTGTGAAAATAAAAATAAAACTGGTTCAGACCGCAACGCCATCTACCGGTTTCAATTTTGAATCTAAATCATCTATAGACTAAATAAAACACAAACAAAAAATGTCATAAAAATCGATCTAACCGTTTAGGAAGAGTTCAGTTGTACATAAGAATTATAGGTACATATCTAGATTAATAGGTCCAGCAAACGTTGTCCAGCATTGAAAAACAAAATTCAGAAATGACATCGCAGCGCCACCTACTGGATCCAGATTTTACGCGATTTTTGAACTCACTTGAACACACACAAAAAAAAATCATCAAAATCTGTCGAACCGTTTAGAAGGATCTCAGTCGCATATAATACACGTAGGAGAAGATTCACATATTCTACTAGTGATTCCGGTAGACGTTTCAGATAGAGTTATCATATCACAAAAATTCTGGTCTTGAAATTAAAAAAAAAATCTTGTATTATATCGCAGCGCTAGCTATTGACTTTAATTGTTAATCTAAAATATCTATGAACCCAATAAAACACAAAAAAATCATCAAAATCGGTCCAACCGTTTAGGAGTACAGTCACATACACACGTACTGAAGAATTATAGATATATGTAAAGACTAGCAAGCCCGGCAGACGTTGTTATACCTTGAAAAAAAAACCCCTATAATCAGACTGTAGCGCCATCTACCGTGTCTATTTGTGAATCTAAACGATTCTTGAATCCACCGGAATACAAACATAAAATGAATCAATCGTTTAGCAGGTGTTCAGTCACATACACACGTACAGAAGAATTATATCTATATATAATGATGAGCAGTTGGAAAATAGTTAAGAACACATTGCTCCTCTGTGTCTCAACCGATTTTCTTTACTTTTCCTTTGTTCAGTAGATATGGACGAGCTTTGGTATTGAAGAAGAAAGCAAATGAGAAAATTTTCAATTTTTTCCTTAATATTGAAATATGAAAAAATAATGAGTGAGAGCGAACACACCTTTACATACAACGATGATCACTGACCTAAGTTAATTACACGAATAGTCATGTAAGCTCTTAGTCACCACGTCGCCTTAAATAGAATGCGTCTGACGCGAACCGTACTAATATAATGTAACATATATTTATTTATCTACCAGCCTTACGGTCGTTTGTAGAGTTTTATCTAAAGTTATTACAGAACAAAACCAGTTCGAACCGGATTTTATGGCCCTGATTAATTAAAACTGTGCTTATTAATCTGTATTGGGAAATTCTGTCCACTTTTGTAACGTGACTAGATGCGCGTGTATTTTTTACCCACGTTCAATCTTCGGGGACTACGTGAACCGTTTAGGGGGGAGGGGAGCTCTTCAAAGTATCAGGCTTGATCACAGCGAGAAGGGGGTAAGCCGTATTTGTGAATGACTACATGAAAACTAGAGGGGGTGGTGGTCTTCTTATATACTACGGTTGGTCACCAAGGGAAGGGAGTAGGGGGTTAAAAAATTGTCAAAAATAGGTCACGTAGTACGCGTAAGGTCCCTTAGCTGTAATTATAAATGTTTTCTTTTTTTTTATATTATAGGGGGCAAACGAACAGGTGGGTCACCTGATGGTAAGTGATCACCGCCGTCCATAGACACTAGCAACACCAGGGGAGGCGCAAGTGCGTTGCCGACCTTTTAAATATGTGGGCCTCCGGCGCTCTCACTGACCGAACGAAACGCAACAGTGCAAGCACTGTTACTTCACGTCGGCTTTCTGTGAGAGGGTGGTACTACCCCGGGCGAGCCGACCCATTCATGCTGAAACTAGTAATAGCTGCAGCGTAACTCTACCACCAACCAAAGGTGAAAGAGAGGTTGATTTTTTTAAACTTTATAGGTTTTTACGTTTGATGTTAGGGTTACCAACATAGATGGTGTTCCCATTTAGAAGGTAAATATGCAGGTTGACATTTTTTTAGATATTTTATATATTCTAGGACTTTTTATTTCAATAATATACCCTAAGTATATACCCTAACGTGAGAAAATCCAGATAATTTTTGGAATCATTTTAATTATGAAATTATTATTAAGAAAAGTGTTGAAAAATTGCGCATGTCGAAAGAAATTACATAAGTATTAACCGTATTTTTATATTAGAAATGTATATTAAAAAAAAAACATTTCTAGACGACTGTGTACCTTAGCCTCATTATTATTCCTCCATAATTATTCATTATTAGTTTTCGAGATTTTCAAGTAATTATCTCAATTTTAGAGGGTTTTGTATGTAGTTTCAAGGGTACAAATCTTTGACTACGAGTATGTAAGCGCATCACTTCAGAACAGCTGTTTCTATTTAGTTAATTATTTGTTTGTTGTGTTTGTAATTGTCAGGACGATGTTTGTATAAATGAAAATGTTTGAAAAATCGTATGGAAAAGCGAAAAATTTCGGGTTTAGAATTTTTCATATAAGCAAAGTGGATCTTTTTATGAAAGGAGACCTTGAAATATATTGACAGATCGATGTTCAATTGTTATTTTATTTAATTACATGGTCGTACTATAAAGAGAAGATCTGGTCTTCATCAGTAAACCCCGTGTGAAAACACGATGGATAACTAAAAGGTCGAAAGATTCAAAGAAGAATTTTGCCCAATCTGTATGGTAGTCTGGACATTAGTGTATTCAAACAAACAAAAAAAAAGCAATCTCTTATAGTTTCATAATTTGTATTATATTGGTACGAACCTGTACCTCCGGATCATATGTTTTTGTTAAGTTGGTTGTATTTTTTTCCAAGCGATTTTCCAAGAGCTCTGGATATTTTTTGCAAAACTCCCATATCCATGAACGGGCTTCATCATCATCATGAGCCTGTAATAGACCTACTGCAGGTTCATAGGCTTCTTCCCGAAGTAAGGAACGAGCATCATCACCACGCCAGTCCACGACGTATAGGTGATTACAAACTCCGAGAAATCCTTTTCTACATTTTCCAAATACGATGGGAGGTACCTACTACAAGAATATTTCTCAGGTTCAGGTTTCTTCACGATGTTTTCCTTCACCGTCAGTCGATAGTGTTACTAATTTGGATTAGTAAATATACCCGAACTCCGAGAAATTCCTTGCTATGTGCCAGGGTTCGGACATGCGGACATCGGATTATTCTTCTTCTTCTTTATTTTTTAGCTCCGTCACGGTTTGCGCACTAGCCAGCGTCAAGTAACTAGATTTTGCCAAGTAAGTGATCTTAAGTATTATCTGAAGTAAGTCTTGTGATAATTATAATGTTCTAACAAGATGGTGGCTTCCTTGTTAGAACTTTCCATTGAGTTTTGGTGGCATCTCAGAATGCATGCTCCGTGGTATTATTTCCCATCCACTTCACTTGTGCATAATAACTGAACTATATTACGTAAAACACCACCAATATTACAAAATATAGAGTCTAATAACACAAGATTATGAATAAAATATAAAAACCACTACATGACAGACTAAGATCCCGCCAAAAACTCCATCGGATGGTAATTCCAGCGGTTAAACCTACGGCTATATTGAGAGCGGCCACAAAGACTGGCGAGGACTGTACTGAAGAACGATCAGTCGACGTCTCGTACTAATGTGAGATGGCGCACCTCTCAGCATTCGACAGTACAGTTTACCGTTCGATTCGTAAATCGCACGCACAAGGACTACGCACGTCGTAGTTAGTTGGATATTGAATTCGTGGGCCGCGAGTAGGGTTGTCAAATGCACTATATTATAAATTAGCTTTTATTTTATTTCATATAAACAACACGCATACATAAATCTTTCGTAACCATTTTATACAAGTAGGCAATTTCATTTTTAATGTTGACCAAGAATCGGTAATTGATGTGCAATCCGTCTACGAATTTCCAAATTCTTACCCGAAGAACCGAATGCCAACATCCCGGAGCACTCAATTGCGTCTCGTAATTTTGATTTTCTTTAATGTAGGACACATATTTTGTTACTACCTGTGCTCCGCGGTTTCATTTCTTTTAATACTTCATAGCTTCCAGTGTTCGACCACAATCTCACCTGATGTTAGATGATGTTATGGTCTAATATTTAACCCACAGACCTTCAAGAAACGAGCCTACTCCTTCCTTAAACGCCGGCAACGCATCTGTGATACCTCTCGTGTCGCAAGTGTCCATGGGCGGTGGTGATTATTTACCATCAGGTAACCCGTCTGTTCGTTTGCCTCCAATCACATTTAAAAAAAAAAGATGGCAAGCACCGTCATCCTATGGTTTTATCATAATGTTTTTCTTCCCCAAAAACTCTGACTCGTTCGCAAGAATTCGATCTTACGTCGATCGACATGGTGCAGTCCGAATACGCTAACCATTGTTTTGTCCTTGTTAACTTTGCGTTCCATCTTTACGACCTATCGACATTAATACTTCGTTTTCGCTCCACGTTCTGTCTGGACACCATTTTGTATGGTAATTACTCGACTCATATAAGTCGTAGATTGATCTTAGATAGCTTATCACGTTCCTCAAGAAAAAAGCTAAAAAAATCGAAAAATAATTTTTCATATATGTCTGGTGATTACTGTTCCGTATTTTTAATAATTGTATGTTAGCACAAATGCTTTTTTATATTAGTTTTACATGAAATGGAATATATCTATTCACTTATCTTTGTTGTGAACGCACTTTATCCGGACACAAGTGCTGCACTCTAACGAACAACGAGAGTACTGTTATGAATCTCGCAACGTGTACACCGCTCTGAGTGAAACTGCATTGAAAACAATTGAAAAAAATCAATAATTTCACTATAAAACCTGTACAAAACCTTAGTACCAGTTTAAAGGAGTACCTTATTAACAAGATTAGCGAACTAAGCTATAAATCTCAGCCGGGGTACTGCGAAGAAGATATCCGTGTAAGGTTAAGTGGTGGATACATGTTCTCGTAAGTTCATTTCCTATACAATTACAAGAATCAAAACAAAGGAATCTAAACTAAATCCGTATAACATTGATTCGGGCAATTGCGTTCTATATTTTACAATATCACTAAATTAGGTGTAGATAAATATTTTATTTCACATAATTTGAATTTTCTATGATATTTTAAGTAAATCATTAAAAAAAATCCATAAAAACATAATCGTAAATTAGCATATAGCCTACTTATAATTCCATCTCCAACAATATCTTTCAACGTAAATTATTTTAATACGATGTATTTTTTGCTACTTTTATCAACCACTATACATGAAGTATTTATTTACATAAACGCATTTAATCAACTGCCCTAATAACCGATTCAGAGATATCATAGTTATTTATAAAGTTTGACATGTGACAACCCTACTGTTATGCACACATTTACATATCGTTGTGCTTTAATGCTAGTCCCATACCTGCGCGCAGAAGCTTCGGTCACTTGTGCCGCTAAAAAGTAAACTCAAAATTAATTTCGATAAAGGCGTAAAATAACATTTGCACACCATTGTCATTTCAATAGTATCTCGAAATTAGCGTCTCCAAGTTCCTTTGATGTGTGTAGAAACCGCCGGCCCAGTTATCGTGCTGCGTGTATCGTCGCGCAATCCGATAGTTCGTAACGCATAACGACAATATCTTCCCACATCTGCATTTAGTATGACCATAGACAAAACTTCGTGCCGATACACGCAGGTATGGGAGTACCATAACAGTATAAGGTAATTATAACGCGTCCGTCGATTCTAGTATCCGGAGCGCGGTTGGATTTAGATATCAGATCAGAAATCAGATGCTTTAATCTTCTCTGCTTAACATGCAGCGTTTAAGGTGTGAATTTTAATGGGTAACAGTACAACCACGTCAAGGCCGTAATTTGGAAAAGGCGACGCGGCGTGGTATAAATGAAGCGATCCGAACAGAGCGGGACAAACGTAGCCCCAGCGGCACAACATAGTTAGTGTTCAGTAAGTAATGATTACAAAGAAAAACGTTAATTTTACTCACAGATTTATGTGTAGGTACTGCAACAAGTTTCACTTAATTCTTCGATTTAATATATTTTAAATACTAAAATATAATAGTAATGCTAAGTTTATGTACACTATACATATGAGCATAATTTTTCCATAAAGCAAATATAATTAAAACTTTGTAAGATTAAAACTAATTTATAAGCAAATTAACATTAACTTAGTGAAATAAATATTCAGTGGCTGTCATAGCGACACTCCGTAGATGGTTTCCGACAAAGACAGCCAACTACATTTAAATTGCTCGCCGCGCATTTATAAATGCCGCAACAGCTGTTGGAAATTTATCAAAACTATGCGAACATTATTTAATTTTATAATTATAGTCCATAAAGTTGTAAATAAGTGACAAAAAGCATTAAACACTTAGATTTTATCTTAATATCATTAAAACTCTTCAACAAACCGTAAACGGAAGCATCTTAAAAATACAACATAAATAATATTTTATAGGTAACATAATCAGTGACTATCTAAATACCGTGAAGTAATTTTTATGCAAATTAATATCAACAAAACTATTTAACAGAAACTGGTTATAGGTATCTAAAATTAAATCACACATTTGGTAATTTAAAAATCCTGAGACGGGTAACATGTTAAAAGTTGACTTCTTAGTGATATACAAAAATATATATGCAACAATAAATAAACAAGTATATGTACACATGAAAGAAATTAAAACTCCTTTATAAAAACTACAATAAAAAACCAACGTTACGCGGTGTTTCTAGGACGATCATCCATCCAAGTACTGACTGCGCACGACGTTGTTTAATTTCTGTGCTCGGATGAGAACTGGTGTTTCCAATATGCTATCCGACACAGTGTCTACCTCCAACAATTTTTGTCACACAAAAAGATTGCGGATTACAATTTCAAAGCCCTCCTATTAATAATCACTTCTAAGATTAATTCTATCAATTAATATATTAATACTAAAGACATTCACATCATCTCTTACATTTTTTCAAGGATTTACAGCCTGTGGACCTCTATTTAAAAAATATATATATTACTCTTATTGCTACAAAAATCTGTGATGTAAATCTCTGTGGTAACCTGAAATGTTTTAGTAATCCCGCTGTGCATCATTTAAGTATGAGCTTTGTTTGAATTAGTTGTACATCATGCACATCAATGCCTAATTTTAATTAATCATCCCATAAATTTTGTTTGTACATGTATTACATGACGGGATCTTTTTTTTAAGTGGAGAAACATAACGTGATCTAATCCAACATTACATTAATGGTTTAAATGATACATGTACATCTTTCAGCAATTCTTTATAAAATTTGTAGAGAACAAAGTTTTGCGCCTGCGCCATAGTTTGTATTATGCACAGATGCATAGTAGTTATGTATATATCAGAGTGATTATTAAAATATTAATTTACACTTACATTATTCATCAACAATTCAATTGCTAGACCAGGAAATTATACTATTGAATTAACACCGTCTTCAAATATCAATACACCCAAAGACTGGAACACAATAATTTAAACTACTAAATATTGTGTACCTGACTTCAGAGTTTTATTAGTGTGTCTATCGTTCACTCACACGAAAATGATTAAACTCATTTGGACGACCAAGTTAATTACGAAGTCAAACAAATGTTTGATAATAAAGGTGATGTCATGTCTGATGACGTATCAAGTTTAATTCCATCCCACTCAAATTACCACGACACTTACAAAATTGTGCCTATAAAAATAACGAAACCTTATATGAAATATTATAAAGACATTAATACAAACAGACCTTAAATTATACGTGTATATAATGAGTCAGCAGTTTATTGCTCGGAATGATTACTGTAAAGAGAATAACAGACTACAGTAACAACTTAAAAACGTTCTAATCAGACAATAGAATGAAAGTGACCACACTACTTAGCTCTCTCGGTGTATTTGAAAACTTATTATCCGATATAGAACGAACGATGCGGCGCGGCGGTACGTTGAACTAATTGTGACGTCATAATCAGCATTTTAAGTCTTTTAGGACAATTTTAGTGCATTTTTTGCAGGAACATTCGATAGCAAAACTAACCGTTAACGATAAACAAAACTTGTTCTATACAGTAATTACATGAACGATGCGAAATATCTAGATAAGGGCTCTCTTAATAAAAATTCGATTCACACACGATAGAAGTGAAACTTCAGTAAATCGATAAAATAATGAGATGAATATATATAACAAGAGTAGGATAATTACAAAGTTGTTTGTTTAAAAATGAAAGTATTTTGATTAATTTTAAATGATATTTAATAATATATTTAACAAATGTTACATAATTTATTGCTCAAGTTCCATATTTTCAGTTTCAATAAACAAGTATGAAACATAGTATGAAACGCACAACAATAAAGCTGTTCCGCAATCGATCTCCATTCATCATCAATGGTGAGTAATTGGGCTTGTGAAATACCTGCAGCAAATTTTGCATCTAACGTATCAACAAGAACTGTTGAGGTTATTAGTTTTGAAAAGGCTAGTTTTGTAGGAATTTTGTGGGGCGTTCGTCGTGACGCTTTTAGCTTTAGGCGCAAACTTGCCCGAATCAATCGATGGTCAGTCCAGCCAAGTGCACCACGCATCGCTCTTGTTATAAGTACATCATATAAATCTTTTCAACGAACAATGACGTAATCCAAAAGATGCCAGTGTTTGGATCTTGGGTGCATCCATGAGATTTGTACTTTTCAGCAAGTCGGAAAAACGTATTTGTAAGGCTAAGGTCAAATTCAGCACAAAGTGATAAAAGTCTAAGACCATTTTCATTACACTTCTTTCTACTTCATGCCTACCGAGTACTCCGTTCCAAGTGTCATACTCACGACCAACACGAGCATTAAAATCTCCCATCAAAATAATTTTATCATATTTAGGGATACTTTCAAGAATCTGGCGCAAGTGTTGGTAAAATATCTCTTTATCCTCATCCGGTGCAGGTAAGGTGGGTGCATAGGCACTTAAAGGTTGACGTGCTTATTGTTACATATTGGAAGGCGAAGAGTCATAAGGCGCTCATTTATACCTTTAGGTCGCTCACGCAATTCTCCAACCAGACCTTTACGGATAGCAAAGCCCACACCGTTACATGCCCTCTCACCGGAGGGACGTCCTATCCAAAAGTATGTATAACCGCCAAGTTGTTCACAAAGTTCTCCAGTATCACTAAGGTGAATTTCATTGATTGCAGCTATATCTATTCTATATCGAGCCAACTCTCTTGCAATAAGAGCAGTTTTTCTCTCTGGGCATAAGTTTCGGTCACTGTCCAGTAGAGTCCGAACATTCCATGTAGCTATGCAAAGTTGTTGGGGGTTGATTTTGTTCATCTTTTTCTGTTTGTTTCAACCGCGTTCTGTCGATGACTAGGAGCCCGCGATTAGACACATAGATGATGGGTGAAGCGGACTATTTTTACGGCCACCTTTTCTAGGCCCCTCTTCTGTTCAGAGGAAAGCAGAGTGATCCTAAATAGGACTGCTTTGTCACCAGTCGTGCTGCCGAACCCAGAGTCCCGCCATCAATCGACTCCGGGAGCGACCACTCTTTCCTGGCCACTTACGTGCAGAGTGCTAACTAGACCTCGGTGCATCGACACCTTAACCCATCGCCATCACTCCATCGCCGCAAGACCTTTTTTACTCATATCCGGAAAAGAAACGCTAGAGTCATCTGCGCGTGAGAATATTTTTAACGCACAAACAGTTGAGCAGGTGCATGTGCACTCCCTCGTCCTGTACTCTGTACTCCAATGGACCGGGAAAACCGATACGATTGGCAAAGGCCAAGGTGCAGCGAACGGCTGTCAACTACCTATATGGACCCTGGAAAACGCCCTTAAAGGTGCTTCGCACTGCCCTGCTGCTACGCCACAATAAACGATCATGATGACGATGCAGACTTCATGTACCTAAGGGGGAAATGACCCTGATAACTACGAATGACCGTAGTCCCCTTCACTAGGTTTAGCCCACTGATGGTCGTGGTTGCCCGGGGTGTGGCCGCTGTGTACATTACAACTACTTGCAAGCCACTAGTGAAGAGATTGTAGGGAGTTAGCTAGTAGATGGTCGTAAATAATTTGGTCTTTTATTCCCCACTACACCCTAGGCATATAGCTAGGCAATGATTCATATGGAAAACAGTCAATAAAGATTTCTTAGTACTGTTTACGTTTGCATTTAATATCTATTCCACTCACTGTAGCATAACTATCGACGGAGCATACCTGTCGTGTATAGTTAGATAATGACGATTTCAACACAAACAATGTTTGTGTTGAGTATCTTATCAGAGTTGAATACGAATACACAACAGGTCTAACAGAATTCTTACTACCAACCCGCCAGCCACTAGTTATGACATCCGTAATCCACTCTCTTAAGTATAAGCAAAAAAAAATGGATCCTATTTCTGTAATAGCTTCGTATTACTTATATTGGTCTTGTCATTATGTGTTTTTCGCATTTCCATCCATCAGCAATTTATGTGATCCAAATAGGTCAGTTTGATAGTGATTTTTATAATCCACTTATATTTGAAGTGTACGGCGTTATTCTTAAAGTAAAGTGAGCGAACAATGATCCACCGCATTGTAAATTAGCTGATTCTATACCTACATGTTGACATACTAAACATTTATTGTGTTGAGTAGTCTCGTTGCCAAAGCGTCGGCAACAAGGCCACATGACGTGACCAAGATGGCCGCCAGAGTTCGTTCATCCTTTAACTCGACACTATCAACCGAGTGGGGAATACGCGCATCATCACGCTAATTTTCTTACGGAGCAGGCAAACATATTAGGAAATAACAGAGTTTTAAATATTAGTGGTTGTCCAAAGGTAGATATTCAGCCATAATTAGAGGTATAATATTTATTTTTCTTTTCTAAATAGTAAACACTCTATTGTAGGTTATATATATAAGGAGCTTTGATGATGTGGTTAATAAACTTTTTTTTATTGGTAACACTAAAAATAGAACTAGCTAGTAAATAATAATAACAAGCTACAAAAAAGTATCTCTGGTTCGTCCACTAGATATCTCATTACAAATAGTTTTGTATTAACTCACGCAAACAATTGATGTACAGAACATTTAGATATATGAAATACTCTGATACAAAAAGTCGAACCCGTGACCTTTCGCTTGAGTTTAGACCATTACGGCATGAAACCAATTAAACTGTTCACATAGCGATGTCAAATCCACTTTGTACGATCATATTGTATTGTTTTTGGTAATTTGTAAACTTAACTTCTGAGTGTGCAATAGTGAACGAACTATAGTATATTTTGATAAGTGATAAATACCTTGACCTGACTTGGTAAATTAATACGAATAACGTAATATAGTAGCGGATTTGCCCTAAGGCCCAGGAGGCCCGGGCCTGAGTGGCCAGATATTCGGGGCGGCCAATCGTGACAAAAATGATAACAAGAAATAGAAAAGGAAAGAAAAGGGGGTGGCTGGTACTTACTACATGGCCTGGGGCCTTGGGCGGCCAAGACTGCAAATCCACTGACGTAATATAATTCAAATTTACACTGTATTATTGGTACATAGGATTAATAATTAAGTGCATGCCCCGGTTTTGTACGGATGTAGTAACGGAGAAAATGCGACGAATTCTTTCCTTCACAGTACGACCATAAACGAAATAAAATTACAACGGAGCGTCAATTTTTATGTCGATATTTTTAAAGATTTCTCTTCTACCTCATTTTTTTTTTATCATCATCTTTTTACTCTTATCTCAGTCAAATAGGGGTCGGCACAATATGTTTTCCTTTTTCACTCTCCCCTTTCAGATGAGACCTCAGTATTCACACCTTTTATACACATATTAATTTTCACACAATCCATTCATATCTTTTTCAGTCTTCCTCTACTCTTATATCCGTCCACCGTTATACTTAAAACTTTACTAGTCACATAGCTTCCATCTCTCCTCGTAACATGTCCGTACCATGCTAACCTATTACTCCTCACCTTCTCTGTCACTGGTGCTATTATCAAACTTCCTCTGATGTTCTAATTTTTTATCTAATCGATATTAGTAAAGACTTTTAAATTTTTAGATTAAGGTTATATCTATTTTCTTACTTTGCTTCTTTGAACACGTTTATCCCCCCAAAACTTTCACGAGGCTTTCACAAGTTTCTTGGGGCAACATATGAGTTAAGTATAAGTATGTGTTATTAGAATCGTCTTACGAAAAAAAAATCGTAATTTAAAGTTTTCAAAAGCTGCTCCACTTAGTGCCTACACAAATCACAAATAATAAAATATTCAAAAAAAGTTATAACCGACTTCTAAAAATCCAATCTAAAAAATGCATCAAAACGTTCTTGTCTATAGTTACGTCCCTACGTAGTCTCGAATTGTCATAAACCTACCAGCATCTCAAGCACTATACATTTCCTATTCCATTTTGAGGAGTTCCCTGGTTTGTCTTCAAAATACGGCCCCCTTGAAAATTTCAAAGAAGGATAATAAAAGGAAAGAACGAGGGAATAAAAGAAGATTTTTTTTAAGATATGAGGAAGTTCTGAGGTGACAATTATTAAAAAAAGAATAGATGCAACCGAATTGAAAACCTCCTTCTCTTTCTGGAATGCTTAAAAAACCATAAGGCGGCGCTACATTTGTTGATATCCTCCTAATACTGCGTGTAGACGAAGTCCACGTGGACGTAACTCTGCCGTGTTGGTCAAGCAAGCAAGCGTTCTTACCCAACTATACTACTCCAAACTCTGTACACATTGAACATTACAAAATTTTATAGGACTTTCGAGCGTACGATGTCGCAGGCATATCTAGTGGAGCTAAATTTGTGTTAGTAATTTAGCTAACAGGCAGTAAGTCGAGATCTCTCTCGCAGCGGCGCGGCGCCTGCGACCGGACGTCGGACGCGAAACACTCATGACGCCAAACTTTAACTATCTCTTACATAAATACGCTGTCACACCACAAGCTATACTATAACTACAATTGTTATCTACGAAGTAGCTTCACTCTATCTACAGTCCTCGCCAATCTTTTTTAACCGCTCTGATATTATATATATAACATCGAGACAATGTTAAAGATAAATAAATGTCAATTTTAGATTCATATAATAAATATTGTAACTTTGTATTAAACCTTTGATTATACTACGCGCAAGCCTGAACTTATGGCCATATTCAGAGCTGCCAAAAAGATTCTCGAGAACTGTACTTGATTATTATTTTGAATAAAGTCAAAGAAAAATAACAAGATATATTACATATTACGTCATTATTCTTCGTAGTCCTCCAGTTGTTAAGCGGCTATTACTATATGTGACTTTGTACAACCGAGATCAAAACGACTGCAGTCTGAAGGCCAATCACAATACCAATTTTAAAATGGCATTTAACTAGCTTTAACTAGCTTTTGAAATCGAACTTCATACAATTTGTACTAATATGTGATTATGCTTCCTGTTGATAGCTTCTCATATATAGCGTGTAGTAAGTGAAACACCTTATCCGATCCAGTAGCGATAAGCAGTGCCGGCGCAACAACCATCACTCAATGTACCGCAGTAAAATTAATCGGTACCCGTTCATGGCACACTTTCTTATTTGCGAATTTATAATTACATGGGAAAGTGACAATCTGCGTTTGTGGAAATAATAATTAACCTCTCACAAGAAAACTTTCTTTGTAAATATACCTAGTAGCAGATCACCGGCCGCTTCGTTGGGAATTTAAAAAAATGGCAAAGGGTTAATCGAACACAAAAACAGGTAAGGCAGTCATAAAGCCTGCCGACATAGTTGAAAACTCAAAACAATGGAATAACTGTGACTTTGTAGGTGGTAGAGCTACGCTGAAGCTATTACTGGTTTCAGCATGAATGGGTCGGCTCACCCGAGGTAGTACCACCCTCTCACAGAAAACCGACGTGAAGTAACAGTGCTTGCACTGTTGCGTTTCGTTCGGTCAGTGAGAGCGCCGGAGGCCCACATATTTAAAAGGCCGGCAACGCACTTGCGACTCCCCTGGTGTTGTTAGTGTCTATGGGCGGCGGTGATCACTTGCCATCAGGTGACCCACCTGTTCGTTTGCCCCCTATACCTAATATAAGAAAAAAAAAATGTAAAACTGTAGTGAAATTAGATCATGGTTGCCAATAGTACTCATCATCTTCTTACCCCCATCCCACCTAAGTAGGATCGACACAATATGTTTGTCATGTTTGTGATGTATGATTTGGTTTAATTTTTACGATCGGCCACGCGTGCCTCACATCAACCCTCCTTGAGGTTGCTATATAGTAACACTATAACTTCAACTTCCTAACTTCGTAAATATGCCAAACATGGATATCTGAATCTTCAACAACATGTGGTATGGATTGAAACGACGCGTTTGTGTACGTGTAATCTGTGTATTGCCCCTCCGCAGGCTCAAGTTCCAGGTCTGTCATAGCCATGGGGATTTGTTTCTACAAATCTGATTCAGGAGGTACACTGGCATTGTTTTTTCCTTCTTTATTGTATAAAAACAAATTAAAAGTTAGAAGAAATCCAAAGAATAAATTAATATATAGCTTTTATAAAAATTCATAACTATATAAATTATACTCTAGCCTGTCTTTACTTTATCTGTACTTTTCTGTAACATTTTATATTTTTTGATAAGTTAAACATATTTGTATAATTACTTCTGAGAAATGTTATGGTAAACAGCCGTAAAACTGTGGGCAATTTTTTTTCAAAAAGATCAAAAATAATATCTTCAATTTAGGCCCTGAGAAGGCGTTTATCGACATCGAAACTATCAACAGTTCGGACAAACAACCCAACCATCGAGAAGGACCGACAACAAACTAGATCTGGTTTAATTTTACATCAAACAATTTTTTTTTAAACACGCATAGATACATTCATTGTTAACGTATGCACAGAGAGAAGTGTCAATTCCAGACATCACCATAGTTCACATACTGATTACTCTATTACGAACCGAGTTATAGAAATAGTAATAAGTTAGGCCCTAAAAGATTCGTATCCAGCGGTTTTAATCAATTGAAAAAAAAACTGATTTCCTTTTAAGTTTAGAGGCATTATGTTTGTTTGCCGAATGAATAAATTATTCCAATTTCTGCTCATCACCAAAAATTATAAATATATTCTGGAGTTTAAAAATTCACATTGAGACAAACAAGAATTGAATGGTTTAAATCTGCTTGCATAAGACAGTATATTAAATATTCATAGTAAGGTCGTGAAAAAAATTCAAAATGGCGTCGCTCGCTTTTCGGTTGCCTCCCGCTTGCACAACGTATCGCCTTGAAATAATTACCGAATGTTGCAATTCCTACATCGAGAGCTGAACAGAGCTTTTATATTACTTGTACTAGTACTTGTAATTGCTTACTGAATTTCTTTATACCGATTTAGATTAACGAACTTTTTTTGGTCGGAAATATTTGGTCGATAAGTCGTAATCTTTTGTATGATCATTGAAATGGAAAGTTATTAAGCCGCGTTGAGCGATATTTGGTAGGGGAAAAACTTATGGGTTCGTGTCACCGATGACCTCAACATGCTCGTGACGTATTGCACTTGCGCCAGACTGGCGACGAGTAGTATAGTGGCGGGTGCACATGTAATATTAATTTTTGTATTGAGCTTCTGCAGCCCATCATAAGATTGATTAACTAATAAACTGTATAAAATGTATATAATTATTGCTCGAAGTGCCTAAACTTAAATAATTCAGACTATAATTGATTTAAAGTGTTATATCGAACAGTCTAACGCTGTTGGCCTGAAGGATCTCTACAGTTTCACCTAGAAGAATACCTAAGCATAATAAATATGCAGTACACATTTCATTGGCATTCAATTTGCATTTTAGTATCCAGGTGAAAAAAAAATAAATTACTTATTGCATTATTAAATAAAAATTCAATTTTATATATAATTTTTATACTAAAAAAAGAACTATAATCTAATTACACTTTGAACTGTGCATGAGCGTCCTATATCATATACTTTATATAGTTAAATAAAAATAACTGTAAAACTGACCATTCCCTTGCGTTTATATAAATAAAACAAGCAGAATAAAGTCCAGAGAACTCGCCAATGCGAGTCCCCCCACTCTAAAGGGCCCGTGTCCCTACGCGGCGTTGCCTGATCTTACAAAAGGGCCAAAGGGCGGGAATAGCTCGCACCTCATTGGCCGTTTCAAATTCCGAAACGCATCTGTTGCATCAGTTCATAGACCCGCACTATTGGTCTATTCAAATTTAGAACACAATACACGATTGGTCGTTTTAACATCAACTTTGAAATTTGGAAGGAGCGAATGATGATGACGGTTGGGTGCAGTTGTTTTTTTTTTTATAAACTAGGAGTCAAGGCATTCGGTTGGTCAACTCCGGGAATTATTTTTTGTATGGTTAGAGATAGTAGGTACCTGGGTGTGTTTTTTATGCGTTCCGTGTGTAACATGGGCATATTTGTTTATGTTATTTACATTCATAGCTTTACAATCGGTTTCTTTAAATATATGATGTCATGGATTTGGATTAAAATTAGTAACTATGTATATAAAAATACGCCAAATAAATTCTATAACACGAATCAGACTTTTTTTTAAATATACTTTATAGGTAAGCATTTTACCACAATCTCATCTGATGTTAAATGATGATGTGGCTTAAGATGATAAGTCACGTTTAACCTAGAGGGAGACTGGCTCTCAAGTACAGCTGCCGGAACACACTAACAGGTTTTCTACTTGAGGATGGTAGCTAGCCAGACGGATTTAGAAAAAGCCCTACCACCATGCTATAAAACTAAATATAAGCACAAACTAATATGATAAAGACAAAAAATTATATTTTGGTTATAACTGGTAAACTCAAAAAATAATTGACCTACTTTATAAATCCTTACATTTATAGAAAGCTAAATTATTATCGAATAATATTTTATAATATTTCATTTTCAAAGACTAATTTGATTTGACTTTAATGCGAGCGAAACCACGAGTAAAACTGGCCTGTACATACAAATAAATCTGAAGTATCTTCTTTATCCGTACTATTACTGATACAACTGAGACAATATTGATAAGAATTTTACGGACAAATAGAAAAATAGCGGATGGAACATTATGATAATGGTGTGACATCAAGTACACCACCAACATTAGTGACGCCCCCCTTAAGTGAGCTATTTATTGAAATCGCCTGGTCCCAATGCATTATGTTAGGGCTTTTAAACATGACCTTCCATTGCACATTGGTTCGGTAGACGGAAATTACGAAACGCAGAGTTTTTACTTTGATTATCCCTAAGTGTATTTTTTTTTAACTATAATTTACTTTCCGCTTTTTACTTCGATTTGCTTGACATCTTGACATGAGTGCCAAGTTTCATTCAAATCTGATCGCTTAAAGTGGGGTAAAATCGTTGCAAAAGTGTCAGTTTCAAACATACAAATGTACAGGTGAAAAAACGAATAATTAATGCGTGTTACGAATTAAATAAATAAGTGTATCGGTTTGTTACGAGACACTATTAAAACAACTTACTTGTATGGTAGTTCGGACGACAACACCCGGCTTAAGGTCACCGCCCTTGATAACAGACCACTCATATATTATCGCCTGTACATTACTTATACGCAATTAAATACATCATAATATATGATAAAATTCCAGTGGCCTTTTGTTCACACCCACTGATAGGTACACTTTGAGGTTATATAGGTCACTATGTGGCTACAGTTTAAAGTCCTCGACGCGGCAACGAGCTGGTACAAATGTTCTACACATTCTCTCTAATCGATTTCAAAATAAGGAGATTCTCAATTCGGTTATTTGTTAGCTAGGCACCTGATAAATAACGTCATTTGTAACCCGATTTTGTGAATAATTAGAAAAGGAGTGTTTTTCAAAGGCGGTCACATTTCATTAGATTTGGACTTCTGACTTCAAGTTACACCAGCTAACTCCCTAAAATCGAATAGCAAATTAAGATATTGGTAGGTTAAGACTAAGTAATGTACCTGACTATGGTCAAAGACGTTCTGGTGCAATTTTAGAATAGGTAAATTTCCTTGAAATCGGGGATTTTTTTTTGTAACAAAAAAAAGGAGTTTGTATTTATGTACACGCGTTACAAGTTATACTTCTTTGGCGTAACAAGATAAAAATTTTTGTCTTTCGCCTTATTCTACGTTTGTAGAAAAAACGACGCTAACAATAGAAAAAAGGTGTTTAATACATACATACTTTTCACAATTTAGAGGGTGTCGGTTATTCGTGACGGTGTGCGCGCGCATCGTAAAATTCTACTCTTACCATTTTTCCCTAACGCACCCAAAGAAGTATAACTTCAAAAATCAAAATGATTACATTTGTTTAGTTAAATAGATCATCATCAGCATCAGCCTGCGAGAGAACCCACTGCAGAGCCATAGTCCTCTTCCCGAAGGAAGGTATGGGCATAATCACAACGCTAGTCGCCAGCCCACGACGTCGTATTAACAATTACAAACACTGAGAATTCCACGCTTGTATATTTTTCTCACATACGGCGGGGTACTACAAGAACATTCTTAAGGTTTAGGTTTCCTCGCGATGTTGTCCTTCACCGTCAGCCGATAGCGTTACCAACTTACCAATTTAAAATTAGTAACTGCAGGTATATGAATTTCGAAAAATTCGTTGGTACACGCCGGACATCGGATTGATACTTCCACCGGTCAAACCACTAGAACACCACGACTTATTTAAATATCAATGTAATTATATTTCTTATATTAACTGATACCCGCAACTTTCACTGCGTTTTTAATTATCTTAGCAATGTATTTTATGTACAAAGGAAACACAATCATACAATACGCATCGTAGAACGTGTAGTAAGTACTTATTAAAATCTATAGTTTCTTAATAATATTTTATTAAATTAAGTTATCGTGTACATTTTTTTATATAAGGACAAACTTGCTAAGAAGTAAAACTAGTTAAAATTGATTGAAATCTATCGAATATATTTTTAAGTGATACGCGAATAACGGCAGACCTATTTGAAGTGATAACTTCTTATGGGAGGGTAAGCCGCTTCGTTACGTAACGCGTTACGGTGCCAGTCTGCCTGGCTTCCCTTTCTCCTACACAAACGGCAGCGGTAGGTGTACATATTCAAAAATTGTAACCAACAATAAAATATATTTCATAATCAAATAAAAGATTTTATTAATAAATAACTTTTCCTTACATTATCATATTAATAATATACATAAAATTTAAGTAATAACCTAAGCTTTTCTCAAGTTAAACTAATCTGAAATATTAAATAGTTCAACTTAGGATTAGTTTAAGTTATCACTTCTGTCGGACGTCCCGAGACGGCCGAGACACACAATTTTTTATCTAGTATAAAAGTAGGTTGAATAAGCATAAATTCGTATAAGAAAAATAAGTATTTATTATAGTTGTAGCTTGTAAGTATAACGGCAATGTGTATATAGTCTGAAGACAGGAAATATTTAAGCAATATCAATTTTAATAAAGCAGTATGCGTGCGAAGCAGCAGGAAAAACTAATAATGCATAATATAGTTCGGTTATTAGGTGATCTTTTATGCAGTAACAAACAGACACGAGGTCCGCCGGATCTGAAGTGATTTCTAGTTAATAGGACTGCGGCGCTGTCCCAAGGCCTGTCGTAAAAAATAGGTTGCTACTGATAGCTAACTCGGAACAAATCTTTTGACCAACCAGTTAATACCTTATAGCAAACTAAGACTTTCAGACAGTAGGTATAGTAGTCCTAGAACATTCGAAAATTACACATGGTCTTCTATTACGGTTCTCAAACTTTTCTACTCACTCGTTGCATTAACATACTCTTTAAAAACTCTCAACTCTCTTGCATAGTAGTTACTTACATGTAAATCTACATAAACGCGAGCGAAGCCGCAGGTAAAAATTAGTCTTATAGTATAGTCCTTATAACTTTTTCAATGCAATTAATAAGGGATCAATCAGTAGGTAACGCATTTTCTTACGTGACTAAAATATGCAAATATAAACAACCTAAATCTCCTAATTGAGTTACATTCGAAGATGAAGAACCTCGGTCCTTACCAAACTTTTTTTAATGTATGTTGTACATATAACATGTGACGTGGTTTATGAAAGGCTTTTTATATCAAATGTCAATTCCGCTCCAGGGTACGTAGCTAAGGGGGGTCTTAAGGGGGTATCAAAACTTTGGAGAATACTTCTAACTGTTCAATTATTCCGTTCTTTCCACGATGTGTAATTTAGAAATCCCTAGAGACACTACCTAGATATCTTGAAGCGATGATGGCTCAGTTTTTTTTTTTTTTTTTATATTATAGGGGTCACCTGATGGTAAGTGATCACCGCCGTCCATAGACACTAGCAACAACAGGGGAGTCGCAAGTGCGTTGCCGGCCTTTTAATATATGTGGGCCTCCGGCACTCTCACTGACCGAACGAAACGCAACAGTGCAAGCACTGTTACTTCACGTCGGTTTTCTGTGAGAGGGTGGTACTACCCCGGGCGAGCCAACCCGTTAATTCTGAAACCAGTAATAGTTTCAGCGTAGCTCTACCACCTAGAAGAAGAAGAAGAGAAGAAGTTGGTAGTGTGTTCGTACACAGCGTCGAAGGACGTAAGTTCAAATCTTAGCAACTGAGTTGGAGCTTTCGGTGAAAGAAAACACCGTGATGAAACCATAGCATGGTGGTAGCGCTTTGTCTAAGTCCGCCTGGCTAGCTACCACCCTCAAGTTGAAAATCTGTCGCCAAGCACCTCTTACGGCAGCTGTACTTGAGAGCCAATCTTCCTCTAGGTTTAGCGTGACTACCATCTTAGATCACCTCATCCTTTAACATCAGATATAAAGTGTAAAAAAACAATATTTGCAGTTAGTTAGCACTTGTTACTTTGCTGTTAGATTTTGACCGAATCCAACGGAAAACGGCTCGACTCATTAATGACCGGGTGCTTTCCTTAGGGCTCGACACTTTGGACCTTCGTAGAGATGTTGCGTCACTTTGCGTCCTATACAAGGTCTACCATGAAAAAAAACTACAATTATTTTCATTATTAATTCAGTAAAAGAATTTAACTTTATGGCTTACATTTTATCATTTCTTTATCATAAGTATAGCTGAGACGGCAGATACGACCCTGTCTCAACTCAAAGATGACTAAACGAACAATACAGTAAGCACTGGTTGGTTTTTGGCGGGATCTAAGTCTGTCATGTAGTGGTTTTTATATTTTATTCGTAATCTTTTGTTATTAACTGTGTATGTTGTAATATTGGTGGTGTTTTACGTAATATAGTTCGGTTATTATGCACAAGTGAAGTGGATGGGAAATAATACCACGGAGCATGCATTCTGAGATGCCACCAAAACTCCATGGAAAGTTCTAACAAGGGAACCACTATCTTGTTAGGACATTATAATTATCACAAGACACTTACTTGGAAAAATCTTGTTACTTGACGCTGGCTAGTGCACAAACCGTGCCGGAGCCAAAAAATAAAGAAGAAGAAACACTGGTTAGTCAGGAATCAATAAAAAGTAATTACAGTGCGAACAAAGTCGCAAACGACTTCTATAAAATCATATATTTAAGTCGTTCAGAGTACATTGGCAGTACCGATAAACCTGGCACAGAGTATAAAGTATATTTTTAAACGATCTACTATTTATTCGTACGTACGCATTACGAATTACATTATCTGTGCTCTTGGCTGAAGTTTTCAAAACAAAACGCATGATCGCTTTTTTATTTTCTAGTTTTTTTTTATCCATCGCTTCTGTCTGATTACTCAAATTGCGTAGAAATAAAAATATTTGAAATTAGCTGATACCCGCGATTTCGTCTGCGTCATTTATTATTTTTACAATATATTTTGTTAGTAGTGAAAAAAGAAAAACATAGAAGCGATGTGGCCGTTCGTCCCACTTAGCCGCGACAGTACAACGTAGTTTCTTACAACTTTAACAACTTTAGGTTATCGCGATAATTTTTATTTTTGATGAAGATCAAATGTCTAATAAGTAAAATAAAAAAAACTGACCATAATTTATTCGGCAAATTTTTACGTGAGCGCGCACAACGGTAAACCCCTATTTTATTTGTACGTAATAAAAGACAATATAATTTCGAGAAAGTTCTATCAATAAAAGTACTATGTAGAGATCGCGATTAGGTGTAAATTACGATTTTTCATGCAAACTAAATAAAATAAATAAACGCCACCAAAATTATCTCGGATACATAATTCCTGTCGCACACTATAAGCATTTTATGTGAACCAAATCGCAAGCACCATCTACTTCGTACATAGTTTTAAATACAAGTGGACCCGGTAAGCGAATCTTGTTATAGTGTCTTACATGTCGACAGGCTGAAAAGTTTTGTATTGTTTTTTTTTTCATGTAAAAATCTAAAAAACAATTGATCGCAATAATTAAAAAAGCACATTTGGATCTCGACAACAGCGATATCTATCAGGTTCAACTATAAATATTTAGCTTTTACTCTCGGCTTCGCTTGCCTTAATTTAGATTTGACCTATCCCGTGCGATCAGATTTTTTTAGGGTAAAAGGTACGTTTATGTCCACTTCTGTAGCCTTAACATCGTCGATGTAAAATTTCAATGATCGGTTTAATAATGAAGGTTTGAAGGCGTAACAAACAAACTCATATTCTCATTTATAACATTAGATAATATATAACTTTTTAAATTGAAAAGAGCATGCGCTTGTTTCACACATAAAACTGATTAAAATATTATCTTTCATTTACCTATATATCTGAGGACAATAAACTTCAACACAATGTCACCAACTACTATGAAAATAAACTCGGATGGCTATATTCCCATGGTGTTTTTATGGCATGCATTCTCCTATAAATCATAACTAGATGGCATTACAGAGCGGCAACTTCTATACTGTTTTACCAGTCGCCATAAAGAAAGCTATGCGTAGATATCTGAGAGAATTTTAGACAATATAAATACTTATAAACGTGTGCGAAGCCACGTGCACAGCTATTATAGAATATACATATATATAGATATTTGTAGTCGCGAGGCAATCAAACCATTATGGAATAAATGGATTTATTGTCAGTTTATTAATTCACTTTACCTCCAATAAACACGTTAAACTGTGATGTATATTTTATTATGGTTCCTTTAATAAATTATAAAAAATAATAAATTATACAAAAGCAATTTATTTCGTCAATTTAAATCTATAGTTAAATTAAAATATCCATATTAGGGTGGACGCTACTTTGCTCTTTTACCTGCAATTGATTTGCTTCTGTTGCGTCTCGTAGCAATCGAAAACGTTTGCGAAAGAACAAGAAGTAATTTAGTTATAAATTTCGGCAAAGTAACATCTTCATCGATGAAATACTCATATCAATTATTAATTAAATCGTTTAATTCTATAATTATGTTGTTAGCAACCGCCCTCGTCTGCGCCTTCATGCTTCTACAACGATGCTTGCAACACTGTTAAAAGGTATGTGCTTATGACCACACGAAAGAAGTGAAAACTTTTGTATATATACTATATAATGCATACTAATAACGCACGGAGGTATATCTATATAGATATCTACACAGTATACATATAACTCATGGGAAACGTTCAGTGATGATGACGCGAGTTTCATGATTTTTGTTCACTCAAACAAAAGTGCTCGAAGCGGCTCAAGAAGTTTTCACTTCAAAAATTCGTTGTAGTCCAGCGGTTGAAGTACGACTATAATGATTCTTTTTAATGTTTCAATAACATTGTAATTAGTTGTATATCTTTATTTTGTTTCTACAACAGCTCCTAACCTGTACAAATATGTATTTAAATCTTAATTTTTAATTTATTAAAGTACATATAAAATAGTCTATAGTATGGAAAAAGCCCAAGCTGAGTTTCTGCCTCTTTGGCTGGCCTTGAACTTGTTGCCAAACGGCTGAACGCCATAAGCACTCGCCTCATTAGTCCGGTGAAGCTGTAAAGTTCCAACAGGCCGATAGCATATAGTCAGTTTGAAAATAAGCGTGCGCTGCATAAACCGACAGTTACATGAATATAATGCTAAAAAGTCGCGGTCGGCCGCTAGATTACATATATTTTAAATCAATCAATCGACTAATTAAATAAAACTGCTCTACTCAAACAAAAAAAAAAACATTTTACATATGTCAGAAAATGCTGATAATTTGCAGGCAATCGATTTACCAAACTCCATCAATAAATAGAAATTTAATCACCACTAACAATAATCTAGTTTTTTCAGTTAATTTCACAATTTGATACAAGCTTAAAATTATACAGAGCGGAACAAGTCATATTAACAATGACGTCTCAAATGTACCAATTCGAAAATGACGTAAGTTTAAAGGTACTTAGAATGTGAGAAAAGAACGGGACGAGAAAAGAAAAACAATTGCTTGAAACAGACTACCAGTTGTCAGTCAATTCAGTGGTACATAGCTTTTATGACATGATCAATGAAAAATCTTAAGAACGTCTGTACTAGCACCAAAAGTATGACCTATGTAGTAGCCCGGTGGAACTGTAACGGCCTTGCCAGACCAACAGTGTAGGTCAGTTCCAAAAAATAAAAAAGTCACGATAAGCCTTGGCTATAAATACTACTAGAAGCGTCAACGAAAACGAAAGAGTATAATAACGAGAATAAATATAATTGAAGATAATTATGATAAAAACTTTGTATATAAATCTAGTGCCGTGTTTCATATAAGCGGTGGTAGTTCGTTATCACGTGAACTTCGCTTCGACTAGATACGTTCGCATTTTATCGCATTGCCAAAAATAAAACGCGTTTATAACTATATTTATTTTTAAAACCTTTTTTGTTTCTTTTTTTTATTTAATCGCTTTCTTATCTGTCTCTTTATTTGCACGAATATTGCAATCGTTATCAAACTAACTTATCACATGATTCTTTTATAATATCATTGAGATTTTAAAATTACCTTAGACTAAAAAAACCAGACAATAATTAGTAAAAATGAAATCATTTAGGTACACGACGCTTTTCAAATGGCTTAAAGCTTACCATTATTTGAGGCTCTACAGACACGGGTGTGGTTTCGCTGTGATCTAGTATTATCTCCGAAATACATGTTCAATTATATAGAAGTCTTAGATAACTCAGTTATTACTGACAAAACTGACGCAACAGTTCGTATCATTTGCAGCGCATTAAATTTACAAGTGATTCAAAGAAGCCATTACATATCTACAGCCGTGTGCTAAACGATTTTATTTTTCAATAAAATTATTGGATAAGAATAAATAGTGTACCTATTGTTATATTCACGTGAACAGGAACGCAAATTGGAACGCATGACGTCACAGCTTCCCAAACATTGTTCTATCAGTTTGGTATTTTAATATCGGAAAAAAAAAACAGTTCTTCTGACAATAATGTGACGTCATTTTAATACCATGACGGGCGTCTTAGCGAGAAAATTTTAAAATAATAATGAAAGCATATATTTTTAATAAAGTCTCAATGTATAATTTTTTTTTCTAAATAAAATAACTTTAAATTAAAAGTATATTAAAAATTCAATTTAACCAGTTTTAAATAATAGAATATAAAAAATACACACTATATCCATCACTAGCCATATTTCTACTGAGGTAGGTAAAATACATTCGCCTTGCAAAATCTCTCTCGCATTCTTAAGTCATCAATTCGCTCCCTATCTGACCATTTATCATTTTTCCAACTGTCAGTATTTTGACCACACTCATACTGCGTGAATTTTGACTCCGAATTTGTTTTTAATATAAAAAATTGGTTTTATGAATATATGACCACAAGTGTGTATTCAATGATTAGTGGCATATATTTGTAAAATAGTATATACCAGCGTTCTAGTGGCTGAGTGTTGGAATATAGATTCGTAATACGCACTTTCGAATCACGACGTGTACTGTTTTCAAAATTCGCATAGGTTTTCTAAAATATCAATAGTAAATATCGTAATATCGTATACGTCACTATGTGTGGGAAAAATTTAGGATTTTGTATTCTTTACGCTTAAAATAGTCAGTACATCGTAGGCTAACTCGTGTTTCTTCCAAAAGAAGCGGGATTTTGCCCAACAGTTCCCTACTGTTTACAGGCCGATATTAGATTTTTTTTAATAAGTAATCCCCAGATTATAATCAAAGTACAATAGAATTGTTGTGATAATTATTTTGTTGGTTTTTGGTTGTCTAATCCAACGATTCTCTACTACCGTGTCGCGACACGTTGGTGTCTCGTAAGCACCTATCAAGAGTGTTGCGAGATTTACATATTCTCACTTTCGTGATAAAAAAATATAAAAAATTAAAAAAAAATTGCATGTAAGTACAGACCTTGCCAATCATTTTGGCAGCTCCAAATATCGCCATAAGGTAAGGTTTGTGCATAATATCGTCAAGAATTTAATAGAAAACGAATTTAAAATATTATTATTATAGGAATCTAAAATTGTCGTTTATATATCCTTGAGTTGTGTCGATGTTAATCATATAATATAATACGTATTTATACTTAAAGCTGTGTCCTGCGCAGGTGTATTCACAGCGGTCATAAGTTTAGCGAGGACAGTAAGTGTATAAGATTGTCACGAATTTGTAAAGAGTATGTTAGGCTTGAGAACCACTGGTATAATTTTCATTATTTTATTACTTTGAATATTGTAAGCCTTTGATACTGTTTCCTACGTTATTCATATAATGAGCATTACCTCATCTACGATGATCGATAAAGGTTTATGGAGTCAATCCAATTTTATACGTCGTGTGTTCAAAAAGTATCGCGAATTTTGTGTTTTTTCAAAAATTATTTATTTATTCATGAATATCTATTTTGTCCCCTTCAAAGTAATCCCCATGAGATATTATACACTTGTGCAAACGGTTTTTCCAATCTTCGAAGCACTTCAAAAAATCATTTTTTTTTATCTTGTTCAGCTCCTCCTTCGATGCCGTCTTTATCTCGTCAAGAGAAGCGTAACGTCGTCCTTTCATGGGCCTCTTCAGTTTAGGGAACAAGAAAAAGTCACAGGGGGCCAGATCTGGGGAATACGGTGGCTGCGGCATCATTAGTGTGTTGTTTTTGGCCAAAAAGTCGCGCACAAGCAACGATGAATTTCGCGGCGACCCGTCTCATGCCCAAATCATTGATAAAAATCGAATGGCACGAGCCAATCGATATGTTTAGGTCCTCAGCAACTTCTCTAACGGTGATTCGACGATTGGCCAATACCATTTTCTCCACTTCATTAATTTTGTCGTCTGTTGTTGAAGTGCTCGGGCGTCCGGCACGCTCTTCGTCGTTCACATCTTCTCGGCCTTCTGAGAACATTTTGTACCACCGATAAACGTTGCTTCGGTCCAAGGTAGCTTCTCCGTATGCCACAGTCAACATTCGGAATGCATCCGCGCACTTAATTTCGTTTTTCACACAAAATTTGATACAGGTTCTTTGATCCATTTTTTTGAATAGGTAAAAATCGAAGACGATCCAAAACACGTGCAAGCAAAGCAGCTGTCAACAATTAAATGAACATTCAAAATGGCCGAGCTTGTCGGCATAAGTGAGAGACATGAGTATCAACATAACGCCACAAAAAATTCGAAATTCGAATATACGTAACCCGCGAAAATTCAAAATTCGCGATACTTTTTGAACACACCTCGTATTTGATCTATTTGACTATTAAGAAGAAGTATCGAAATGATACCGACAGGACATCACTAGAATACGTTCGATATAACATATATTTTCTTTATAGATAACTATACCAAGATCAGCCGTGTTATAGGGATCCGAGTGCTGGGGCTACGAGAGAGACGGATGAGAAAAGATTACATGTGGCAGAAATGCGAATGTTAAGATGGATGTGTGGTGTAACAAGAATGGATAAGATTAAGAATGACTATATCAGAGGAAGTTTGAAAATAATACCAGTGACAGAGAAGTTGAGGAGTAATATGTTAGCATGGTACAGGCATATTATGAGAACAGATGAAAGACATGTAACAAGAAAAGTTTTGAGTTTGAAAGTGGACGGATATAGGAGTAGAGGAAGACCGAGAAAGGTGTGGATGGATTCTGTGAAAAATGATATGTGTATAAAAAGTGTGTGAATACTGAGATGACATCTGACAGGGGAGAGTGGAAAAGGAAAACATTTTGTGCCGACCCTACTTAGGTGGGATAAGGGTAAGATGATGATGAGATATCTATAATCATAATAAAATTATTTTGATGATGATAAACTTGAAGATTTTTTATTGTTCTTATTGCGTCACTTGGATGCTTCTGAGCTATTGTAGTACCAGATAGATGGCACAATTTCTTTAATCTTTTAACATTCTTAATTTTTTTTATATATTTCTCCTCAAAATATATATTTAAAAAAACTTAGTTTTCAGCAACATTCTCATAAACATATATACAGATAATTTTCCTTTAATAATACTATGTGTATATAAAATAAACGTCCATATGTTATAGATATTAGATATAGCGTAGCAAATAAGATAAAAAACATAAGAGTCCTTTGTCATATTTCTGATAAGCCTCCGCGTGTTTTATATTTTTTAAACACTAATCTGTCATCATTAGATGAAGCCGGAATTTTGATTCCCGTTCAGTATTATTTATTTGGTCAGGGTTGGTCGACTCAGCTACTTTTTGTAATAATAACTATATCTTTACTCTATAAGCTACATAAACTTCAATAAAGAATATAACATAAAATATATCTTCTATCTTGTTCTTCTAAATATATAAAAATGGATGTCGGCGTATATACAGCGATAAAATCCCAGGTCATTTGATTCATCAGAATGAAAATTGACAACTTTGAGGTTTTTCATGGAAAATGTTTTGTATGTTATCCAGTATCGTAAAACTCGCCACTAGGTGACTTCAGGTCGCTATTGTCATTAAATTTTGTCTGGTGACCGTGGACGAAGTTACGAGACACTATTAATATAAGCACGTGTTAGCACAACAATTGAGGATGGAAGAAACGACAGATGAAAGACGACGTGAATGTTTTAGTTGATCTGTGGTTATATAAATGGATAGATATATTTTTGATAGAATCGAAAATATAGTGCATGTTGTTGCTTAAAGATAATTCGTAATATATGTATAGGAATAAAGAGTTTAATCAAGCAAATATTTATTGTTAACACGGCAATTGATAAGAAACTTAGTGTCTCTTTTTGTAGGCCACTGGTCAAAATATACGATTTTGTAAAGAAAACTGAATCAACATCCGTTATCACAAACATTTAAAAGTGAAGTGCGCTGTTACAATCACAAGCAGTAAAAATTTGAACCAAAGATAGCGCACCTATTTCTGGTAGGGTAGGAAAGGTTGGAGGGAGAGGGGTGGAGGACATTTTCAAAATGGCGCATAAATGACGTAATATGTGTTTTTCAATCGGTAACAATAATAATTTAAAATAATTGACACAATTAAGACTTTTTTATGGAACAAAGGAAAATGTAGAGACGTATATTTGATGATATCACAGGGTTAGAATAAAATAATATAGTACGACAATATACAACGACTCTATAAATATTGAGGGGTTTTATACGTAAACAAAATGACATTTTAATAAAAGTACTTAATTAATAAAATTTATATTAAAAAAACTGGACTCTTAAAATAAAGAGTCAACGTCAAAATCGATGGATTAAAATAAAAAAAAAAAGTTTATATAAAGTGTCAACATTCGAAATTCGAATAATCGACAGAAATAAAAAGCGACACACTCACCGTTTGCTCGGTGCATCTTGTTAATCGAATCCAATATGGCCGACGACAAAGGCGCGTTTTTAAACAGAGATCCAATTAAAATGTAAAAAAATTTTCCGATAGCTATTTTAACGTGCATACACTGGATTCGGAATAAAGGCAAATGTTATAATATCTGGTATGTGATGTCGGAACGCGTGACAGATGCATTCGGTCGGGTGCATCGGGCGTAACTGGCAGGGCTCTGCAAGCCGGGCACAGGGCGAGCACACAGCGACAATGCACAAACGCACACACACGGTACAACTGTATTGGCGAAAGTTAAGACCTGGCATCGCACCTTTTTACTTAGCAACAGAATTAATTTTACTTTATGCCTATATGTAAAACTCGAGTATTGTTAAATGAATTACCATCGCAGAATATATCGGAGATTTTCCGCAGCATACGTAGAGAAGACTTCAATTATTATTAAATATGTGTTATAAATATTATCTTTAAGCTTTCTCTCGTCTTTTCAAGTCATATTATCTGAAAAACCTGCCTTTCCTTTCATCAAATTCTAATAGCAAACATTTTTATCTAGTATACATTTGAGTTCGATAATCCAACACAGTTTCCCCAATCACCATGACAATTAATACATTAGATTGCTTATTAAACTTGGCGGTTTTTATTGTATTCATGTTAATATAACTCATTACTAGATGGCGCTAGTCTGTGTTATAGTTTTTTGTTCATTATAATTAAACACGAGCAAATCCGCGAGTGTTTGCTAGTATAGTATAAAATCGTTAAAACGACTAATGAACTTTGATATATTATTAGCAAGAGTCGACGAGAACTCTCTAAAATAATTCCAATTTCGAAACGTGGCATCACTAAACGCTTTATTGAGTTTGTACGACATTTGCGTTGCTAGTTCAATCAATCAAATTCAATCTTAACTAATATATGAATGTTAGCGTACTTGTTTGTTGGTAGTCCGGTGTAATTGTAGAGACCTTACCAGGTCAATAGTGTAGTACGTTCGAAGAAAAAAGTATTTGCTTGTTTCGCTTTTCTTAAGAACTCAACTGATCTTCACGAATTTTTGCATACTCGTTGTCATTTTAAA
The DNA here is from genome assembly GCA_035772565.1 of Antheraea assamensis. NCBI lineage: Eukaryota > Metazoa > Arthropoda > Insecta > Lepidoptera > Saturniidae > Antheraea > Antheraea assamensis. The sequence goes on from JAQQSE010000107.1 coordinate 1,749,512, forward strand.
ATTGCACTCTTCCCGAGGGATATAAAAATATCTAATACATTAATGCTTCGTTTGTCGACCGACAATCTGAATTACTTGAGAAAATTTACTTGAAAACTAGCGAAACCGCGGCAAAAAGCTAAGCTTAAAGAACAATTAATATCTCAGATATACAATATTATTATTTAATTTACAATTAGTCATGTGTTCAATGGGAGATCCTATTGGTAATATTTCTGAAAATTCTCTATAACTGGCATAACCCCATTGGTAATATTTGTGGAACTTTCTGTATAACACCTACATGGAATGAATTAAAAAAAAAACCTCCCTTAGTAATTATATCTATATTATATAAGGAACTCAGGTCCAAAATATAATGACTCAAGATATATTGGTTCAAATAATGACGGCTCATTTCATAGTCTGTGTAGACACTGCGTAGATTGACGTAGATGTGAACGCTTACGAACGAGCTGATGCTTCCGATGAAGAAGAACATCGTAATAAAACCATAGCATGTTAATAGGAGTTACTTCTAAGCCTACCCGGTAGGTAACCGTGATTAAGCTGAAAAATTTTCGCCAATCATCTATAGGCGTGTTCTAGCAGACGCACTTGAGAGCCAGTCCCCTTCTAAGTTTGAAGTATTTACCACGTTAGACCGCATTGCCATTTAACATCCGGTGAGATTGTTGGCAAAAGCGAAAGCTTATAAAAAGGGCCCTGCGTTGTCTGTCGGACATATATGAGAATTCTATTAACCAGATGGGAGTACGTGGAAGAGTTTTAAATTTTACTGACTATTTATAACAATGAATCATGATACAACACCAATAGTTAGTAACTCACTAAAACCTGAGAGAATTCCGTCGCTGCTCCATACATGGTTAATGAGCGCAAATCCATAAAATTTAAATTACCTAATTTCTCCGTCTAGTAAAATATATTCACACCATACCCCTAGTATGTTGCCTAGCCGTGTTATATAGATCCGAGTGCTGGGCTACGAAAGAGACGGATGAGAAAAGATTACATGTGGCAGAAATGCGAATGTTAAAATAGATATGCGATGTAATAAAAATGGATGAGATTAAGAATAAGTATATCAGAGGAAGTTTGAAAATAGCACCAGTGACAGAGAAGTTTAGGAGTAATAGGTTAGCATGGTACGGTCATATTATGAGAAGAGATGATAGTCATGTAACAAGAAAAGTTTTGAGTTTGAAAGTGGACGGATATAGGAGTAGAGGAAGACCGAAAAAGGTGTGGAGAGATTGCGTGAAAAATGATATGTGTATAAAAAGTGTGAATACTGAGATGACATCTGACAGGGGAGAGTGGAAAAGGAAAACTTGTTGTGCCGACCCTACTTAGGTGGGATAAGGGTAAGATGATGATGACCCCTACTATATTGAACAGAAAAAGTGACACGAAATTCTTCACCACAAAATCCAGACTACTCGTAACTTCCTTCATGAATTGTTTTCAAGTATCTATACAATTTTCACTTACACGCATAGCTAGTCCTATATTAGTTTCTATAAGTATGAAACGCGAAGTTTTAATATTTATTCATGATTAGCTTTTGCTAATTCACTCGCGTTAATGTAACTGTCCGACGGGAACTGAGCTACGCCTTAACTCCTCCGTAATTTATACTTTGGATTTCCTTTCTCTTGTTTGGGCGGTGATTACAATAGGTATAGTCACTACTATCACCTTTGGAGTCATCCACTTCTGCCTTACAATTATAAGAATATACAAACTCATGTACTTTATTATGTGATCAGAATATTAGGGAACTCATCGTGTTTTATTACCACTAAGTCATTTACTGTTGGGAATTTTACAAATGGAATTATCTTTTAAAGTCTTTCCTATATCTAACATAATACCACAAAGGGGATTAAAACATTTCCTTGTCATAGTCATAGCAATCATTTCACTATTGAATAATCCAAAGTTGCTATTTGATATAAATAATTGAAAACTTACGTTTGCTGTGAGCACGTATTGTAATTTGAACGTCGACAACAGATGTCAACAAAGCAGGGAACCACAACTATATAATAGCGGCGCGAGCGCATATCTACGTATTCTCATAATTCTTCTAAACTACTCAACGGATTTTAATGCAATTTTCACTATGATTCGGATAATATCTTTCGGTAAGTTTATAGCGGTAGGGTATATATAGATGTAAGTGGTAATCGAATGGTCGAAGTTCGATAATAATGAAAGTAGATCGTGAAGTATGTGGAACAGAGAAAATAGTTATTTCCAAATTTTTGAAGTGAAAATTCCTTTAGTCACATTGAACGATTTTTTGGTAGGGGATAAACTTAAGTGTTCGCGTCACTGATGTCATCCACATGCTCGTGACGTATTGCGTTTGCGTCACAGTAGTGACGTTAGTATAGCGGCCTGTGTACATGTAATATTGATATTTTGTATTGAGCTTGTGTAACCCATCATATGTTTGATAAATGAAAAAACTGTATAAAAATATAAAAAAACTAGCAAGCCCGGCGGACTTTGTCCTGTCCTGATAACAAAAAATATATATACTTATGTGTATGAAATGCTTAAGGTAACTAATGCATTTAATTTGATAAGGAATAGTACTGTATCCGTCTAAATAGATTTGCAATTACCTCATTATATGTGACCATTTTTAGAAGATAAATGGGTATAGTAAGCTATCCTTAAAAGATAGGTATATGCCATTGCAGACTTTTTGTATATCTGTAAAAGAGGAATATCTCACTATGCATTGTTTTGTTATATTTCAAAACAATTAGGCAGGGTTTTCGATGAAAGTTCCCAAAGGACTTGACTTTTTACAACAATTCCAACTACTATCGTTATATTTTGACCAATTTATACAAAACCTTGACAAATTATACATCTAAACTTTCCTCATGTATTACTCTATCTATTAGTGAAGACCACATTACAATCCGTTCAGTAGTTTTTGAGTTTATCGCGCACAAACAGACAGACAGAAGAGGCGGACGACTTTATTTTATAATATGTAGTGAATATTGCTCGGAGTGCGAATAGATGTGAAAACCAGACTAATGGTAATAGTAACAATTTAGAAATTACGAAATTCAAATAATTCACACTATAATTGATTTAATAATCCCAAAAAAGAGCACAGTTATTCATTTGTTTGAACCTTTCACCACTTCATCCACCGTACATTTATCCTATAACTCATATTATTTTACTTTCCCTTTTTTAACTTTTAATATAACTATGCCATTAAAAGAATATTTTCACGGAAACAAAGTCTCATGCCTCACCTAGTGTTACAAGTCAATAATTATTGCACATTGTACAATATTTATTCACAAATAGAGCGATATTTTGTATGTTCCAAAATCTTACGCTTTGTCAAAGAAATAAAAAAAGGAATTGCAGACCCGATCGCTATACAGTATAATTTTTACAATAGCCTGTAAATAGTAAATCTATGAGTGTATTCAAAGCGTAGCATTTGAAATCCAGCGATTTTATCGGTAAGGTATTTTAGCTGTTTCTTCATCACAACTCATATGACAACAGGACTGGTCATTATCGAACGCTAGATAAAAAAAGGAATTAACTTTATTTATCTATCTATAATCTGTGTTAACCTTTGTAATTTATTTATTGCAGTTGCTTCTTGTGTTATCTATATTACATCACTACATATTATACAACAAAGTCGTCCGCCGCATCTGTCTGTCTGTCTGGATGTTCGCGATAAATTCAAAAACTAATGAACGTTTTGAAATGCGGCTTTTACTAATAGATAGAGTAATTCACGGGGAAGGTTTAGATATATACTTTATCAATTTTTTTTTGTAAATTGGTTGAAATATAATGATAATTGTTGAAAGAGTCGGAAAAAGTCAAGCCGCCTTAAGCGTTTCATGCACATAAGTGTATATTTTTTTATTATCAGGGTCAGGACAACGTCCGCCGGCCCTGCTAATATATCATAAGAATGTAAATTAAACGTGTCTGTCTGTACTTTTCAGATTTTTATGTAAAATATTATTGCGAGTGACTTAGAATTATAATTAATTGTATGTATTTAAATTATCTTTAAACATGTCTATCTGTCTGTCTGTCTGTTTGTGCATACATCACCGCTAAAGTACGATATGCGTAGTAGCATGTCCTCGAGTAACATTTGTCGCTATCGATAAATTGATTTATTAGTTTTATTTTTAGACACTTGTTTCTTATCTAAAAACAACACGAAATCTTAAGTTCTATGAAACTTCGATTTTTATAAGCACTACTAGGCGTTGAAAACAGTCGCCAGCGGTGTATTGCGCATGCGCAGGAGAGAGGGATTAGACAGATTACTTTATTTGTAAAGAAATGTTGTAAGCAAAGAATAGTTTTGCTTTTAATTTTTCCATATTTTATCCTCTCTGTACATAACATATATTGTTAAGACAACAATCAATGCAGAGGAAGTCGCGGGTATCAGCTAGTATTATAATATATTTACAAGGCACAACATGTTATTTACACGATAAATATTTAAAACCGATCTTGATAAACTTAGAATAGAGGTTGCCTGGAACTAGTAGAAAGTAAATAAAAATGTCTACTGTATACATAAAAATCAATAACCGTATGTAAGTAAGCGCATCACTTCAGAACGCCTGCACCTATTTGAATAATACTTCTTTTGTTGTGTTTGTAATTGCCAGGGCAAGATTTGTATGAAAGAAAATGTATGAAAAATCGTATGGAAAAGTGAAAAATATCAGTTCATAAATTTCCATATGAAAATTGAGTGAGTAAGTGAGACAAAAGATATTTTTTTTTTTTATGTTATAGGGGGCAACCGAACAGGTGGGTCACCTGATGGTAAGTGATCACCGCCGTCCATAGACACTAGCAACACCAGGAGAGTTGCAAGTGCGTTGCAGGCCTTTTAAATAAGTGGGCCTCCGGCGCTCTCACTGACCGAACGAAACACAACAGTGCAAGCACTGTTACTTCACGTCGGCTTTCTGTGAGAGGGTGGTACTACCCCGGGCGAGCCGACCCATTCATGCTGAAACCAGTAATAGCTTCAGCGTAGCTCTACCATCACAGGAATACTTTCAAAAATATTGATGGCATTGATAGACTAACGATCAATTGTTCTGTTGCCATTTTATTTAATTACATGGTCGTACTATAAAGGAGAGATTTCGTATCTTTTTATTCTTTACTACATCTGTGCAAAGTCGAAGCAGGCAACTAGTATTTCATACTAGCGTTATAACAAAAAGAGAAATCTAACGAAGCGGTACCTAATATATTACTAGGTACTAGAGCTATGCTGAAACTATTACTGGTTTCAGAATGAATAGGTCGGCTCGCCCGGGGTAGTACCACCCTCTCACAGAAAGCCGACGTGAAGTAACAGTGCTCGCACTGTTGCGTTTCGTTCGGTCAGTGAGAGCGCCGGAGGCCCACATATATTAAAAGGCCGGCAACGCACTTGCGACTCCCCTGGTGTTGCTAGGGTCTATGGGCGGCGGTGATCACTTACCATCAGGTGAGCCACCTGTTCGTTTGCCTCCTATAATATAAAAAGAATATATATCTACATATAACTGTCATAATTGGAAGGTCCGTCTGTAGTTTCGGAGTAAATATTTTTTTAAGCTTGTATGGTCGTTTGCATGTTATAAAAACAAATGCATTTATTTATAACATTTTTGTCTATCTGTGGACATATCCGTGGAAATATAATTTTGAATGTACTTGTTTGTTTGCTTTCAACTGCTCAACAGATTACCATAAAATTTTGTACACAAATTGTTTTGGGATACAGAAAAGAACATAGGGTATACATTTAATCCGGTAAAAAAATTACTGCTTCCGAGAGGTACAAAAGCTTATATGAGATATAGATTCACACGGTCTCCTAATTTCATTATCATTGCCCTAATTAAAATCCCACAGCTGGGTAAAGTATCACTGCAACCGTTACGTCATTTCCAAATATTCCTTTATATGACTACTAAATTTACTACTGTCTCGCGCTTATGTAGATGTAACCTGTCACACCGGAATATCGTTTCCAAATTATAGACGATAGCACCTGCCCATGCGATAACACATCTATGCAAAACTTTGAACTTAGAACTTCAAGAATAGCCCAGATTTAGTACGAAGAGACTAAGGCGTATAATGAATGCTCTGTAACAGTCTTCGCATATGCCCGTTCGATCTTTTGGCCTTGATAGAGAAGGAGTCTATTATCAAATCGTTTGATAATTTTGTAAAGCATGTGATCATTTATCTCAAGGCATTTAACGGACTTTGAAATTACCACGACTCTCTGACTTGTACCTAAATCATGACCGAGGAATCTTTGTGAATTTATTATGTAATGTCCATGCAACGCGTCGAGGGGCAGGGAAGGACTCGTAATCAAATTGCGATCACCTCTCTCTCCCATTATATTGCTAATTACGAATACATTTATGCGAAAACAACAAAATAAATAATAAAAATTGGTTGTCCGTGAAGTCGGTTTTAGGGACGATAGTTTAACGTGATAACGTCATAAGATAACATTGATTGAAAAATTATGCATCAGGAGACGAACGCTTAGGCTGGTCGCGCCTCTCTATAGCTTCTTTCGATTGTTCGGCTCAAGCGGAACGTGACAATGAGTCGTGCTTTTTCGTGCCGTGCAGCCGGCAGTTCCTCGATTTATAAGACGTTATCACGTCAAAAAACAACGCGGTACAGTATTTTTGTGGATAAAAGTTACCCCATGATCTTTTTTGTAGCCTTTGCCCATGTGTATGTATAAATTTAAGATGGTCTGTAGAGTAGTTATAACTTGAAAGCGTAACATACAAACGTAAAATCACATTTATAGTTTTCGTATAGATTTATCTGTTTAAAAAGTTTAACTTATAATTACTTAAAAATAATTAACTGCATGTTCAAACATCGCAAATAAATTAAGTACATAAAGATGTTAACGATAGTAGGGCTGGTGCTTTGTATCGAAGAACGAGGTAAGTAACCAACCGATGAGAACTATAACAGCGGTATTTTTAACATATAAGTTTTATCATACAAACAGTCGCATACCTAAGTCTGATCGCCGTCAATAGCCTTTAAATTAGGACTTTAGTGTGCGCCGTTACACGACACGCCCACACTCGCATCGACACACATATAAAGATACGATTGTTATGAATGTTACAATCCTCGGACGCTACGGTAACAGGTCTGTGAACCTGCAACGCCCCCAGAAATATAACCTAATTATTCTTCAAGCAATTCTAATAATAGAAAGAGTTAAAACAGTCGATATAGGTGAATTAATAATAATGGTCATGATTCTTGTATTTTTATTTTACATCAACAAGGAAATTAATATCGATTGATGCCGAGCTCGGTCTAGGCTTTAGGCACGCGCACTGCGAGAAATTATTTGGGTTAAAACCGAGTCCCTGGGACCTGCGCCGTTACTTCCGCACACGCCCTTATCACCAATAGAGATATTGATTTCTATAGCTCCAGCACGGACCGGATATTCCAGGGCTTGTTGCTAACTGGCTAATAGATTGCATCTTTATATATTGGCTGATGGCTTTGTATACCACATATATACTAATTTATACTTCCACAAACAATATTGCTTTCATTGTCAGATTTTAACGTAGCTTATTTCTTAAATTACAAAGATCGTATACATTATTTATCCCGTAATAGTTGATTTTTCTAAAATATTGAAAATATTTATAGTACCTACCTACTTCCTTAATAACTGCAAATGTGTTTTTTATTTTACACTTTATACTAGCGTTTTACCATAATCTGATCTGATGTTAATCGATGATGTGGTCTAAGATGGTAGTCACGCTAAACCTAGAGGAAGACTGGCTCTCAAGTGCAGCTGCCGAAACACACCAACAGGTGCTTGGCAACAGGTTTTCAAATTGAGGGTGGTAGCTAGCAAGGCGGACTTAGAAAAAGCCCTACCACCATTCTATGGTTTCATCACGATGTTTTCCTTCACCGAACGATCCGACTCAGCTTCTAGGATTCAAACCTACGTCCTTCGACACTGTGTCCGGACACACTACCAACTGAGCCATCATCCTTTAAAATTTGCATATATCTAAAATTTTAAAGTAATTATTGCTCAGTCGTTAGTGTGTTCGGACGCCACGTCAATCGATATAGATTCAAATCTTTGCGAATAAGCCGGAACATGCATGGTTCATGGTGCATGGTAGCATGGCTACAGAGCTATTTCTAAGCTCACTTAGGTAGCTACCACGCTCAAGTTGAAAATCTGGCTCCAATTACCTTTGACGAAAATCTCATCCGATGTTAAATGTTGATGGTAAACAAGATGACAAATACGTTAAACCTAAAGCGAGGCTGTTATTCAAATGCATGAGCCAGTACACACCCAAAATCCTTTGGAAACAGATTTTCAACTTAAGGACAGTAGTTTCCAGGCGAGTACATGAAAAGCAATACAACCGAGCTATGGTTTCAGTACGACATTTTCCTTCACCGAAAGCTCCGGCTAGGATTCGAACCTAAGTCGATCGACGCGGTATCCGAAAACGTTTACCAGTGAGCCATCATCGCATCATACCGTTGATATCGTATAACAGTTTTTTAATCGCGTGTCATTGTCATAAAAGGAGCTATTAATTTTATGTTACTGGCTTCAGTATTATCGACTCTCGAAGATAAATGCGAAACTCTTTCACTCTCTCTCTATCTGTCTCGTAGTAGTAGTAAGTCTGTTTGTTGAATTTTTATGACTAAGCCTCTAACTAAGCCCATTTGGAATATCCATTTGGAATAGAGGTAACTTGAAACCAGAAGAAGGACATGGGTTTTTTTTAAACAATATGTATGTGTTTATATGTGTGTATATATACATATACAGCGAAACGTTGGGCAAATTAGTATCTTTAAATATTATTAAAAAAAAGTTTCTCAAGATGTATGGATGTTTATTACTCTCTCATGCAAAAACCACTCGATGAATTTTGTTGAAACTTTACTGTAAAGATATTATTTCAATCAATGGTTCTCAAACGTTTTTTATCCCGTTGACCTCTTACCAATTTTGACTGTATTAGGTAGACGGCCCCTATCTTTTGAATATAGATTTTTTTGTAATTCATCAAATTTAAATGTGTTTTTGACAGGTGAACTTAAATATTGACTTTGGTAGATATTACTAAGCGAAAAACTTAAACATTTTATATTTGTTCAAATAAAAAAAAAGTGAAGCGATAATGTAATAAATTATTTCAGTATAATGGTTTCTCTATGCTGTTGCAGACTTTATTTTACAAGTATTTAAGAAAAACAAACGCACCACGCATTTGCTTCCGCAGTTTCATGCAGCGCTTGTCGAATTAACTCTCAAATGACAGTATTTTTTCCAATTTGTGACACTTATTTTGGTCAATTTATACAAAATCGCTGTGTTATTTTGAATTATAAGCTATATTCTATTACTGTTAGGTCTATTTATTTTTTTTGAAGTGAAACTTCTTTTGAATCGTTGTGATTTCAAACCGGATGCAACGGAAAACGACAGGTAAGAGACACTAAAACAAAAATATGTAGGATGAAGCCGGCAAAGAATGAGACTGAAATATAGATATATTTTTGAAGTGAAATAGTGAAGTAAATAAAATATCTTTTAAAATTAATGAAAGTACTTTCATTTTTAAACAAATAAACTTTGTAATTATCCTACCCTTTCTATTCTTTTGTCGATTTACTAAAGTTTCACTTCTATCGTGTGTGAATCGCACACACGCCTTTTTTTTCTAACTGACTACACTGTTGGCTTGTTAAGGCCGTTACAGTTTCACTGGACTACTACTGTTAGGTCTCGTCGTAATTAGTACTTTATCATGGATGAGTAATAAACTTCCATCCATATTCACGAATTGTCTCATTTATAACATTATTGCATTTGTAGACAAGACTTAGATATCTATAACTAAATTAAATAGCTTTTACTCGCGGCTTCGCTCGCGTTAATGTATATTTCTGTAGTTGAAACAATTTTTAAAATTGGGTATGTATTTTTTGAGTTTATCAATAAAAATAAAAAACATATAATTTCACTTTATGATAGTAGTATAGAAGTATAAATAAAGATGTTGCATGTTAATTATGTGAATTCTAATTGGCAGGATAATCTAATTATGAACGATTGTGTAGTATGGACGATGTCAGATATAAGCATAAACCCTAGCTTCAACATGTCGAACTTCAACATTGACAAAACAATGAAAAATAATGCTATGCAGTTAATTTGGTACAGTTACCATAATCACGGTTCTACTTTACTAGTTTATTGAATTGCAATATACCGTAATATATGATTCAGTGCTCTTACCAAATATATATTCAGTTATAGGATTGAGAAAAAAAAACAAAGAAAAATTGCTGTCTCAATTAGCCACTTGATATTACCATCTTTAAATAACTCAAATAGAACTGAAAACATGCGCGAAGGCAGTATTTTATTAACTTTGATAACGGCTACGTTGAAAACTTTCTACATTAGAACCTTACTACATGACCGTTTTCGAATTAAATTTTAAAATGGATGTTACTCTACACTTCTATCTGGAATTGATTGGCCTCTGTCACATCTCAAATCGATTGCACGTGTCTTGTTCCGTCACTGAGTATCTTATGATCAATGTTCACCTTTTCGATGCAAGCGGACTAGTCAACATCAGTCTGAAGATGCTCCGTAACGGAGTAAAATACATGCAGTCGATTTGAGACGTGACAGTAGCCAATCAACATCCAGGTAGAAATGCAATGTAACATTCACTACAATATTTAATGATGGATTTCCGTAAAGCAACGTCTTCAAATTAATACTCAGCAGTGCAATTAATATTCTTTTACAGCAAAACGGTAATACTTAATCAACTTTTTTTGCACTATAAATGTATACACTCACAATACAATACTGAGATAACGACAACCAATAACAGACTGAAAATCAATAAGTATCCATTAATGTCAGTCTGCAAGTTTCTAAGCTGCTAAGATATACATTAACCAATCTTGCAACGTAACAAACAAAAACAGAGTAACTATAACATCCTTATCACCAAGGGCATATACTATATACAAAGACTATACGAGTATAGTCGGCACCTAGTCGAGTATAAATCGATACCACGCTGCCTGATCTGGAAACACATATAGCCTAAGCATGACATTATTGTTGATCTAATGTATAGAGGCCTTGATCCTGCTGGATACAATCATTGTGCCCCACCTGTACGTATATATGTATGTACTATAGAATGGATGGATAAAGAAATTAATGAATTTGAAGAGAAAGCAATAGTAAAAGTAGTTGTCAAAAAAGAGTTGTGGTAGCCAATGGTTTGACCAATTCAATGTCCGCAGGTATATTGTAATTTTTACGCTATATTTCTTTGGAAATTGCATACATTTACTGATTTAAATTGGTAAATAAAACATCGTCAGGAAACCTAAGTCTGAGAAATATTTTGTAGTACCATCAAAAACGACAACATTAGGAAAAAATAACTGTGGATTTCTCGGTGCTTAAAATTGCCAATACATCGTGGATTGGCGTAGCGATTAGCCAATACCTTCCTACACATAGAGGGCTATGACCGTACATGAGTTCTTTCATAGGCTAACGTGATGACATGATGGTACATAATTCATAGATTAAAGAATATTAAATATATCAAAGACTACGCTCTCCTAGAACAGTGATTCCCAAAGTGGTCCAAATGGATCTCCAGGGGTTCACGAGGGACTCGATGGGGGTGTACGTTGGCGTGATAAAGAAATGGGGGTGCACATTTAGTAAGCTTGTAGTATGAAAACTGGTCTATTTTCGATAGTGTGAAGAACTAACAATATTGGCTTGACTTCATATGGTAGTATTGAATTTGCAGAGGGTTCACCGGAACCAGTAAAATTTTGAAAGGGGTCTATGAGAAAAAAAGTTTGTGAACCATTGTCCTAGAAGATAAATATGACTCGATGAAATTAGCTCCATCCATTCGTTAGCAAACATTATTTTTACGATTATTATTAACTTTCTCGGTTTATCGATAAATCGATTTTAGACACACAAGACTCGGTAACTGAGTTCAATTTAATGGGCAGTGGATAAAATTTACAGTCGTCTATGATGTAACTTGTAGTATGCTGATACTTAATCTGACTCATATAAGTAAATTCTTATCTAATTCTTCATGTACCTTTCTTTGAGAAAAGCCATGTAAGCCTGCAATGCGTCTCTTACAGGCTAATAATGATGATGGGAATATAAGTAAAATAATAACGAATACTTAAGATGAGACTACAGTCATAATATTATAAAATGGCTGCCTAGTTCGTGACGAATATGACTATATTGTAATGTTTATTTTAAATAAAATCGTTTTAACAACCAATAAAGAATATCTAATTCAATTGACACGCAACACGCAACCCTGGATACAGTAATATGAAGGTCATTCAGCGATCCGGGCCCAGTACGGAGCCTTGAGGAACTCTCGGCGAAGAAAACAAAAAAAAAAAACAAACAAAATCGAGACTTGCTTTTATCAATTATTCTCGAGCCGGTTCCATGTTTTCAAGTTAAGTCTGCCGCGTAATAAAACTATTTTCAATCTTATAAAGCCGTGTTTAAAGTGTGAAATCGCGTAGGCAGCTTTGTCAAAGGCCTTGGGTAAGACAAAAGTGGGGTGTGGCAAAATTACGCTGTTACTAAGTGCGTCGATACGAAAGCGCTTTTAATAGCTTCGAATAATATTTGTTCGTTATACTTTTCGATACTGCTTCGAACACGTTTGTGAATTCCTTTGATGAATTATTTAAGAGATATCATCGTTTTTTTTTTCAAATTCGGCATACTATATACAATTATTAGTTAAAAAAAAAAACAATTGAGACAACAAGCCAGTATTTAAATGTAAATCATAATTAGCTAATTTAATATATTTATATTGGAAACACGAGTTACACATTTTATAAATGAATTACGATATTTATCATGCGCTGTAGTCACTTTAGTTCATTCCCTTACTACGACACTGAAAATTATAGACTTAGATTTTGTACATTTTGTTTTAGGCTAATTGAAATATTTAATCATTTATGTATATGAATTGCTGTACGTTTGTCTGGCTAAAACTCGAGAATGGCTGGACCGATTTGGCTAATTTTGACCTTGGAATATTTGTGGAAATTCGGGGAAGGTTTAAACGATGAGAAACATAAATAATAAGTAAAAGGAAATACTAAAAAATATAATCACATTTTCAAATAGAAACTGTTCTTAATTATGAAACATTTGTTGTCTTTTGTCTTTTTAGAAATAAAAAATTGTTACTCGGTTATCAAATATGTATAGGATGCGTTCAGAAATTTGTCTTTTTCATGGCTGTAGTATGAGGTCTGATCTCTTTGGTCTGTTTTATTGGAATATAAAACAGGCTTAGTTGGTTGAAACCATCATCTTTATATATTTACCCAACACAAAAAAAAAGTAAATCAGAAAGCTTTAAATTGATTAAGCGCATAACTGTGTTGCATTTATAATTTATTTATTTATTTGGAAATCCAACAGCATACATCTATGTTTATAAAATAACTTATGATATGTAGTAATTAAAGCCAAAACAGAATTTCACAAGTACAATGAAGTGATACATATTAATAGTTATATAATTAAAAGAAAAATCTATCCTACACTGGCGTTATATGTGAGTGCGTGTGTACTTAGGTGGATCTATATTTGTGAGTGGGTGTGTAAGTGAGGGAGTGTGTGTAAGTGAGGGAGTGTGTGTGAGTGAGTGTAAATGTTCGTGGTAATACCCTTTTGTATATTGTTAGTTACCTAATACCGCGATTTAATTTTATGATTTCACTTTTAAATGTATTTCGTGAATATCGAAATATATCTATCGTATTATATACATCATTATAGGATCGAGCAATGCGACACAGTACAGAATTTTGGGCATAGTTAGATTTAGCATATGGGACAGCAAGCAACGGTGTTTTGCGTGTGCAGTACGTTGGCACTCGCAGTGATACAGAACCTAGAAGGTCGGGACAGTCAATATAACCTGATAGTATAGCGTGCAAAAACATCATGTCATGTTGTTGACGCCTAACTTCTAAAGAGTCTAGATGAAAGTAGCTACATAAATCACCATAGTTTGTAAATTGTTTACAATCTTTATAGCATAAGAATTTAACCAAGTTTTTTTGAATAGCTTCGATACTATCTATATATTTATTATATTGTGGCGACCATATCACTGAAGCATATTCGAGAATACTCCTTACGTACGCAGAGTACAGAATTTTAATACACTCTATATTCTTAAATGGTTCGCATATACGTTTGATGAAGCCTAATTGTTTATATGCTTTGCTAATTATTACATCTATATGATCATTCATAGAAAGTTTATAATCGAGAATAATACCCAAGTCTTTGACCTTATCAACTTTTGTAATAGGAACATTATTTATGTAGTACTGAAAGTTAATAATTTTAGATTTACGTGAAAAGCTGATAGATACACATTTATTGACGTTAACTGTAATCTTGTTCTTTTTATAATAACTTTCAAGAGTATTAATGTCACGTTGAATGTTTATGCAGTCAGTTTCTGATTTAACCTTTAAGAAGATTTTCTTATCGTCAGCAAACATTACAAATTTTGTGTATTGAAAGCAATCTCCTATATCAAACAGATACGCGTTATAAAGTAGTGGACCTAGAATAGATCCTTGCGGAACTCCAGAGGGTATTTTAATGAAATCACTACGAGAACCACCCACTACTACAGCTTGCATCCTATTAGTGATATAAGAGTTAAACCACCTGAGCAAGTTACCACGTATACCAAGAAAGTACAGTTTTTGCATTAAAATAACATGATCCACACGATCAAAAGCCTTTTCGAAATCGGTGTATATAACATCGACCTGCTGATTTTTATCCATACTAGTTAGTATGTAATCTGTGAATATGGCGAGATTGGTAATTGTGGAACGCTTTTTCATAAATCCATGCTGCTGTGTTGGTATAGATTTAAAGATAATAAGACTAACATATTTATAAATTAATTTTTCAAAAATTTTGCCCAATGTATTTAAAATAGATATAGGCCTATAATTTTTTATTTCTACTTTAGTTCCACTTTTATGTATTGGTACGATAAGGGCTTCTTTCCATTTTGTAGGAAAGCAACGATATTTATTAAGTGAAAGGTTAAATAAATCAGTTAATGGCCTTGCTAGATTTTCTGCACAATTTTTAAAAAGAAGTGGTGGAATTTTATCACTTCCAGGACCTTTATTGGTTCTAAGAGATTTTAAAATTTTAAATACACTGTCTTCATTAAATTCTAAATTATCCATCCCGTCTGAAGATGCTATGTTTGGTACAAGATCATCGTAATCCAAGAAAGAATTAGGTTTCGTGAAAACACTTTCAAAAAAATTATTAAAGCCATTGCAAATTTCAAGTTCAGAGGTATACTGTTTATCATCTAAGATTAACCTATTAGGATACCCTGAATTATGGGTTCGTAGTGTTTTCAAATAAGACCATAGTTGTTTTGGATTAGACCGAATAAGCTGTTGTATGTAAGAGAGATAATGATCATGACATTGTTTCTGTACAACTTTTTGCCTGGCACGTAACAACGAAAACTCATCATAGTCACGTGGGTTATTGAATTTTTTCCACTTCTTGTGGGCTTTTAATTTATCCTTAATAATATGTTTTAATGATTTGGAGTACCACACAGGAAATGAATTTGAACTAGCTTTTGTAGTAAAGGGTACACAACTATTTATAATATCATTTAACTCTGTATAAAAAATGTTCAGAGCTTCATCCATTGAATTTGAGAGACTAAGATTTTGCCAGTCATGTAGTTTAAGTAAGCTATTTATTTTTCCGTAATCTGCTCGTTTAAAATTATACATTTTTAATGGATTAAAACGCAAACGAGGTAATAATAAATCTAACACATTTATATGTAAACAAGGATGATACACATCCTCTTTGATTAGTGGAAAGTTGGATCTGGTAACGAGAATTGTTGTGTCGCTAAAAATCAAATCCAAGGTATTATCGCTAACATTTTTGATATTATTGTGCTGCTCAAGCCCTGCTATGTTACATACCTCAATAAAGTTTCTGGTGACGCCTTGCAAATCTACAAGACCTTGTTTGACTACTATGGGACCTTCAGGCGTCCAATTTATATTAGCGAGGTTGAAATCGCCAGCAATTATATAATGGTCCCTAGGACACTCAATGAAAATGTTTGTTAGTTTAGTAGTAACGGCCTCTAATCTAACAGTTTGGAAAGAATCGGGTGGGACGTATATCACTCCCAAATGCAAATTCTTTTTGTCACATGTATTAATAGCCTGCCCTGGTATTGTAATCCAAATGCACTCAACACCAGGTATGGCCCATTCGGGTCTTTCCTGGGCGTGAAGAGAATTAATTGCACATATCATGACTCCTCCTCCAATTTTTTTGGAGGACGTAGCTCCACTACGGTCGCAACGATAGACTGTATACCTCTTATCACAAAGTTCACCTTCATAGAAACCTTCTGTTAACCAAGTTTCCGACACAAGATAAATGTCGAAATCATTTTGTAAAATACTAAGACGAAATTCTTTTGTTTTAGTTCTTAGTCCCCGTACATTTTGGTATAAGAGACGTAGAGGTTTAGTCACCATAACGATTAGATTTGGACTTTAAAACCAATATGATTATAGAGACTTTTATTATGCCTAAATTTTGTGGGGACTGATACCATACATTTCTATAATACATTTGTTGTGGTTTTTTATCATACGATAGGTCAAATGTGAAATCGAATGAACGTTCCAATAGAACAGTGTCGCGTATTCGGTTTATTATGTAGGTATAGTCTTCGGGAAGCACAAGGATAAAGTTAAAATTGTGTGGTAATTGTGATTGCGTGGTTGAAAGTGTGTGTATTGTATTTAATACTGTGTGTGTATTTGTTCTGTGTTGCGTATAAATAATTATATCTAATTTTACATGACAATTATAATTGGGGATTTCATGTAGTTGTGTTGGCCAGTTTAAGAACTTAATTCCTAGTAAATAGTTAACATAGTACAAAGTAATAAATTTCAGTGTTATTATACAAACCAAAAAACAATTATTTATCATAGATAACCCTAAATTATCTTTGTTAAGTCTTTTTGAGAGTTTATTGTTAGAACAGGAGACGATTCGTTTTTTCTTAAAAAAATGCAGCAATTTCTAACCCAGACAAATTTGTATGCATATTCTTTAGCCCGTGCTTTAGCCATACTTAATATGTGTTTATTTTCTGGAGTAAGATGTTCATTAATAAAAAAGCTTTTAGATGAACCGGCCATCCCAATATCTGCTGTAGTAATTCCTTTTTTCCTACGAACTCCGGATATAATGTGATCTTTAATATCCCTTTCGTTGAATTTTACTACAATAGGTTTTGGCCTGTCAGTTTTTTTCAGGAATGGCTGTACACGATGAATAAACTCTATTTTATCGGGTTTCAGATCGACGCCAGCATACTTAGCAATCTTCATGATAGTGTCGGTGAGCGACTCCGATGATGTCTGAGGCAAACCCACTATTTCAATGTTACATAGTCGTGCCCACTGTTGTTGCTTATTAATCTGAGCTTGGAGTTCTAATACTTGAATCTCTGTTGCTGCCATAGACTTCTTCAGTATATCAAAATCCTTATGGAGACGTTCGTTATCCTGAAGTAGATCGTTGTGTGAATTATGAAGCTCTTTTATTTCTCCTAAGATACCTGCAATATCGGTTTTTAATTCACTAAAGAAAGTGGACCGAAGTTCTTCAATAATTTCGTTTTTAATAGATCGTAGTTTGCTGTCCAACATAAGCTCAAGTTGTTTAATTAATGTGGATTGAGCCTGTGTAGCATGGAATGGAGCTCTTGTTTCATCATCAGGTTTTTCAGTTTGTGAGTGCAGGTCAGGAGTTAAAGTTTTCACAGATCGAACAGGTGTCGTGCTGTTATCGCCTCCTCTTTTGTGGGATGCTGTGCAAACAGGACATTTCCATAATGATCTTGTAACTGTTGAGTCACTCGAGAAGTTCACACATTCAGAGTGATAAGTTCTTTGACAATTTACACATTTAATGCGTTTGTGTGATACTGTAATATTTTCTTTGCATGCTTCACAACGCATTGTCATTGTAAAAACAATTGAGGAAGCAATTACTAAACAAAAAAAATAATAATAATAATATTAATAGTTGAAAAATTATAAAAAAGAAAAATATGTCCAAACGGCCATTGGTCTCGAACTACGGTGAACAGTGATCGTGTAATCGCCACTGCACAGAATGCGCTAAACAATCCGTACTATGCTCGCTGAATAGTCTGTTCTGTTATTGTATTCACAAAACCGTTACGTGACTTTTGTACGTTCAAAGGTCATGGAATAGAATCACTCACAAGTTTATAGTATTGACGTTGCACTTACAAATGTTTTTTTCGAGGATTCACTAAACACTGTGTATTTAGGTAGCATTAACTTCACTATGGATAAAAATGCAATGATTATAAATTTGGTTTTATCACTCAAAACTATTTATTTACCGGAGCGTAACAAAATACGTCCTTTCACTTTTCGTGCGGGTAGTTAGTGTAAATAAATAAAATATTTGTATTAAGTTTTGATTACATTTTACACAAATATAACATAAAATGCGATGTCATATTGCAACGAAAGTACTAGAATTTCAACGAGCAAATTAAATTTTGATAATCTACACTGTAGAATGCAGCCAATGCTTTGTAAGCGAAATTTATAATTATTAATTTCCTATCCATAGTCACAGTACAAACTTCAAAAGACTTCGTTTATTTCATGATTCATTGCAATGATCTCTGAAACAACTAGTCGTATTGGAATCTCTATGCTATTTAATGAGAAAGGTTTTAGTTTAACTAACGTCATACCATAATGATTAGGAGAAGGGAACATAGCATACAAAGTTTGGGTACAAAAAGTATGCGTCAGAAGAGAAATTAACCAAGAACGAAGTACCTAATAACACGGGCTGGCCGTATGACCCGATCCAAGGTATTGGGAACTGGGAACGAATGGTTTCCTGACAAAAGCCGAACATTATCAATAAGTGCCGAATTATGAATGCCTATATAGATGTGGTACAGTTGCGTGAACGGATCCATACGCAACAGTCGTGTTTTATATGAAATCTATTTAAGATTACGATACTGCGTAAAGAGTAATCCAAAAACCTTCTATAATTAAGCATGTGTAAAACCGCACTTCTCTGTTACTAACGAACAAAGGAAGTTTTAACAGGTGCATTTTCTTTGCTATACATTTGAAACGTAATTAACATGACTAATTAATACAGGTCCAGCGGTGAGGAAAAAGTATCTTGAAGCCATTCAAAAGAACTCTCAAGAATTGCAACAATTTTCGTTAACAATTACGTTGGATAAGTCTAAACAAGCGCAGTGTTGAAACAGTATTAATTACTAAGACCATTGCTACCTCTTTTTTTTTAATCGGAGCATGGCAAAATGACTGAATTATGTATAATGTTGAAAATAGCGCAATCCGAAAAGGATTTTCGTCGCCGCTTTCATGCGAACTTGCAAATCTATCAATACACGTATAAATGGTGAGACTGCACTAGGTGAGGCAATAGACAAGGACGGGTCACTATTATTGGCCTATCATTAGGTGATTGGTGGTAGCGGTTCAACCAGGTGTAGATATTTTGTCATCATGCTTCAATTATTCGTCACCTAATCATACCACTATAACGGGAGTTATAACATATTTATTTTGGTCGCCATTTTGTAGTCTATTACCTAGCAAATGAACGGTCAGGTTTAATACAACATTTATTGAAAATAACAGCACTTCTTAATACAAAGAATTCAAGCTCTGCAATAGTCAGTTTCACGATTAAGAAGTCAAAAAGTATACTGAAGTGATGATGACTCAGTTGATAGCGTATTTACTCACCGCATCGGTAGACGTAGGGTTTTTGGTGAAGGAAATCATAGCACGGTGATAGAGCTTTTTCTACGTACACCTGGCTAGCTACCACCCTCAAGTTGAAAATCTGTCGCTAAACACTTGTTGATATGTCCAACAGCTGTACTTTAGAGCCCCTCTATGTTTAGCGTGCTTATCATGTAGAACACATTGCCATTTAACATCAGATGTATTAGACAAAGTACGAAAGTATTAAACAAAAATATTATTACCTCTACCAGAGTTTTTAGCGGGATCTGAGACTGTCATGCAGTGTTTCTTTCATTAATATAATCTTTGGTACATAAATGAAGTGTATTAGAAATAATGACATTAAAGATGAATTTTCTGAGACATCACTAAACTTCATAGAACGTTAACAAGCGAGTCATTATTTTGTTAGAATGCTCACTCACATCACCCCAAAACACTTTCTTATATTTACCCAAATAATAATGAAAAATTACCTGAAATGTCTATTTGGAATAAGGTTGCATCAGCATACGTTGAACGAGTTTTGACCATCGCCATCAATGTTGGCGCTTCTTCAAAAACCTGGAATCAAATATTTTGGGACAGGTAAGCTTTTATGTGTATGAATTAAGATTTGCACTATAAATCTGTATTCCATTTGTAATTTATTAGTTGAGTTTAGCTGAGTTGATAGATACAAAATTTATGTTTGAGTTTGCGAGACACACATGCTGGTACACATGTATGCCTCATTAATTCTTATATGTATTCTTAGGTATATTAGCGTAGTAAGATTCGCATTGTTGCATCTAAGGCAACAACAACTCACGCCTAGGTACGGCCACTTTAGCACTCTTAAGTTTGTTACTAAGCGACTGAGCGCCTGAAGCGCTCGCCCCATCAGTTCAGTGAAGCTGTGAAGGCCCATCAGGCTAAAAGAGTGAGTCTGTTCAAACAGAAAAAGTATTCTTTTAGGAAAATGTTATAATACTACATTGGATTTAAAAGAAAGGCGAACTGTGCTGAAAGGCTGAAAATTTGAGTTTGTTTTTTTTATGTACTATGTATTATGAAACACTTAAAATATGGTCTCTAACTTATGCCCACTTAACACTTAAAACCAATTAAATGACAACCTAAAGTAAAAAAAAATTTCAACATTTAAGACTTTAGGAAAAAAAATTACGAAAACACCAATCATCGGAATGATATCATATATATTTTATTATCGAAGTCGTGGTGATCCAGTGGTTTGACCGGTGGAATCAATTAATCCGATATCCACAGGTTCGAACCCCGGCATGTACCGACGTATTTTTCGGAATTCGCGTACATTTACTAATTTAAATTGTTAACACTATCGGTTGACGGTGAAGGAAAACATCGTGAGGAAACCTGAACCTGAGAAATGTTCTTGTAGTACCACCGTATTTGGGAAAAATATAGAACTGTGGATTTCTCAGAGTTTGAAATCGCCAATACGTTGTGGGCTGGCGTGGTGATTATGACCTATACCTTCCTTTGGGAAGAGGCCTATGACACTGCAGTGGGTCTCTTACAGGCTGATGATGATGATGATGATTGTATATTTTATTATGCATGCATCAAAATAATGTGTAACATTTTATAAATGTCTACAAAAAAAACTACGTTATAGTAGGTATATGTCGTAAAGATAAACCACATTAATAATTTTTATACTGCATGTCCTGTTAAAAAATATCTAATCAATTGCGTCGCTATGTAGACGCAATATAGTATTAACCGTTATCCAATTAAACACTTTAATTATGTTAGACATTTAATAAAGATCAAAATTGCCCTTTACAGTTTAGAAATCTAATGAATAATATCTCAGAAGATTCCTTAATAAAAATTTTATGTAACTTCTCTATGACTTGGATGAACTGTAATTATCAAAGGGACATTTTTATCTCGAACTGACTACTCTGTTGACCTGGCAGGGTCTCTAAAGTTTCACCGGATTACTAAGGGAAGCGTTTAAGGAACTCACCCGATTTTATATAGGCAACCAGCACAAGGGCGCACGGCGCGCCTCGGTCGGCACATGTTTATCACGTTGTGATGTATGGAATTGGCTTGATTTTTACGAACGGCCGCGCGCGCTTCATATCAACCCTTCTTGGGATTATTATGTAGTACCACTATAACATCAACTTCCTAACTTCGTATGAATGCCAAACGTCGATATTTATAAGGGTTCAAATGACGCGCTTGTGTACGATGTATCCATGAAATGCCCGTACACAGGGCTCTAGTTTCAGGTCTATCGTAGTCATAAGGATGTCTTTTTGCAAATCTGATTCAGGAGGTTCACTGGCATTTCTTTTATTTTTCTTGTCCTTTTTGCCCTTAGTATTATATATACTGTTATAAAGCTAAATACGAGTATTTTTTTTAATATTACATTAATTTGTAAATTTTATAATATAATTATGTGTTGTCAATTATCTGTACTTACCAATCTTTTTTATAATACGTCACAGTATAAACAACATTTTTAGAGTTTTTAAATTTAATTACTTAATTTAAGATGTACTGTGGTAAATAAATAAATAATCTTAAAAAAAAACGTCGCACAACGAACTGAAGAGTAAAGAATGAACATGGTAATATGACCCGTAGGTGAAATTATAAAATATCTTGCATAGCACAATTCTAATAACCGTTTGGCGCGGCGCCAAACGCTGCCGGATGTGACAATCTAGATAAATTCGAAGACTGCACGATTGTTTATCGTTTCCTGTAACGATCTTTTAGGCAATTGCTCTCGTTGGTTCCACTACGTTGACTACTGGAACGATTAGTCATCAAATATGCTAATGAGTTCTCATTTGTTTAGGTATAAATAACGCGAAAGATAGCATTTCACTAATATCACCTTATCACGAGTTGAAATATATCAATATAAGCTACATATAGCTATTAGGAACTGTTATCCGTTATTCAGTTGTTCTGTCATTTGTTGTATTTTATTAAAATTTCTAAATATAACACGACAATGAAATGAATATATATTCCTGGTTCGTTTCGTGACTGTCAGCAACATAATACAAAATATAGCCTGATACAGAAGTCAACATATACCGATATAAATTACATATAGTTATTATGAACTGTTGTCCGTTATTCTGCTATTAAGCAATTTGTTGTTCCTTCTAATAGAATTCTTAAAGATGACATTCATAATGAAATGAATATTTTTTGTTCATTTCTTGACTGTCAGCAACTTAATTTGCAATATAACTTGATACAGAAGTCAACATATATCAATATAAACGGCTATAGTTATTATGAATTCGTTATTATCTGTTATTCTGCTGTTAGGTAAAAATGGAACGATAATGAAATGAATATTCCTTGTTAGTATCGTGAGTGACAGTAACGAAATGTTTTGTCGCTTTCAAAGCTATTGATTATTGGATAATGCTTGCTTGTCCGCACGTTGCGATGACACAGACCGACTATTGTTGTTATTAATAACAATAATCGACAACGGACAGTCAACAGCAAAATAACGATGCGTACAATAAGTTGTTAGAAATTACATAGCAATTACTGAAAATTCTTTGGCGGCACATTTTATTAACAATGATAGATTACTTAGGAAAGTACAAAAAATATCCTTGCTCTGTTTCCATGATGATTTAGTCCTTCATCAATTTCCAAACCAGATTCCATTTCCATTAGATGCCAGAGGCAATTTTTTGGGGTGCTGATCTATCTATATGACAATTCAAAGAGCCTACTACTCTATAATATTTTGAAGTTAAACTTTTTAACATCGCCTCAATTTTTTTTCATCCATCTATCGTATATCGCATTACAGACAGCCCCATAGTAGGGGTAAAGTGAAGGTGCTTGGCAGACCAACCGAGGTGAATATGGCGATGCTCATGGCTAAATTCAAGGTCATTCAATGGTTTAATTAAATATTGTGCTCAGTTTTAGAAATACATCTATCGTTTGAATGATTGTATTTATTATGCATTTCATACTCAAAAATACGCATATAGAAAAATATGATTTTAATACCCTAAATAAAATAACGTTCCGAAAATTTTCACTTAAACGCTTACTACGATCCGAAAAAAAGTTTCACTTGCATCGTGGTTTCATAAAACCTCATAATTTACAGAACCATGGATTAATAATGAATTAACAGAGCTTGGATATTATTTTCAAAGATGTGAGTGTAAAACACATTAAGAGATTGAGGTTTTTGGTGAAGGAAATTCACAGGACCGTTATTCAGGATTAAACCGTTATTAGAACCGATTGAACATTTGTTTACTATTATAGTAATTAATATCCAAATTTTATAATTTATTGCAATAATAATATATTTTATCACATCATTCATTAGAAAAATAGATGTACATATTTTTTTGTATTCACACAAATAATTTATTTTTGGTGCCCGGAATACATAGAATTGTGTCAGAGCATTTTTTTATCACCTAATTAATTAATATCCCAACTATCATAATTGATTGGCATGAATCTATAATTGCACCAATAATCAAGGAGAAATATTAATTAAGACGTAATTTTTCTATTGAAACAATTCCTATGCTTAACGGATATCACTTCTAAAGATGTGACTTCAAATCACACGAGAATATTGGGGTTTCTGGTGAAGGAAAATCAAAGAATGTTTTTTTATTATACTTTATAGGTAAACGTTTTGACCTTAATCTCATCTGATATTAAATGATGATGTGGTCTAAGATGGTAAGTCCCGCTTAAACTAAAGAGAGGCTGGCTCTCAAGTGCAGCTGCCGGAATACACCAACAGGTGCTTAGCGACAGATTTTCAACTTGAGCCAGACGGACTTAGAAAAAGCCCTACCACCATGCTATGATTGTTCTTCACCGAAAGCTCCAACTCAGTTACTTCGATTTGAACCTACGTCCTGCGACAATGTGTCCGAACACAATACTAACTGAGCCATCATCGCTTCGGGAAGTTAGAGCACTTTCTTATTATTTAAATAACTAGTATCCCAACCATATTATCACATGAAATACCTTCATTACTCTATATGGAAATGTCACATAGTGTCAGCCTGTATGAGTAACACTGCCGGGCAAAACTTTCTGCCTGGAGGCATCATCTAACATAATCATCTCTTCAAGCCACATCATTATAGCCAACGAAGAGAAATCAACAGTTACATATTTTTCCCACTTAAAGTGGTACTACAAAATAATCCCAAAATGGGGGTTGATGTGAGGCGCGCGCGGCCGATTGAACAAATTAAGCCAAATCGTACA
This sequence comes from Antheraea assamensis, assembly GCA_035772565.1. Taxonomy (NCBI): domain Eukaryota; kingdom Metazoa; phylum Arthropoda; class Insecta; order Lepidoptera; family Saturniidae; genus Antheraea; species Antheraea assamensis. The sequence continues at coordinate 1,774,904 of JAQQSE010000107.1, forward strand.
CCACAACATTACAGACTTATTGTACCGTCCCTACTTAGGTGGGATAAGAGTAAGACAATGATGCTGATGAATATCCCAACTATATGATTTAACGTCGTGAAACTATAATTCAGCTAAAACTACGATGAAGACACAATTTCTCATACTGATCCCAATTCCGATGCTTCACGAGTAAGTAGGTACCACAAAAAAAAAAAAAATTATATAGTTCGCTTCACAAACAAACGGGACATTCCATTTCGGACGTAACATGTTGTCCGATTACGAAATAGGTAAACGAGTTCGAATGTAAAAGTTTACTTAATAAATTACCGGGCCGCGGTGTAAATTTGGGCCTCGGTTACATCGAGCCAGGCCTCGTTTACTTACGTTGAACAAACAGATAAATTTATTAACTCTGCCTATATTAACTATTTTTATTTCTCGATCTAAACGTACTCGGAACATTAAGAAACGTTAAATTGTTCATCTTTAACGAATAATAGTGTAACGCTTGAAGGTGTGACACCGAAACGTGGCCAGTTTTAGTTGGACGTGTCACTGAGGTGAAGATGCTGCAATGGATGTTTTTTTTTTATACTTTACAGGTAAACGTTTTGACCACAATCTCATCTGATATTAAATAATGATGTGGTCTAAGATGGTAAATCACGCTTTACCTAGAGGGAGACTGGCTCTCAAGTGCAGCTGCCGGAACACACCAACAGGTGCTTGGCGACAGATTTTCAACTTGAGGGTGGTAGATAGCCATATAGACTTAGAAAAAGCCCTACCACCATGTTATGGTTTCATCACGATGTTTTCCTTCACCGAAAGCTCCGACTCAGTTGCTTGGATTCGAACCTACGTGCTTTAACGCTGTGTCCGAACATACTACCGACTGAACCATCATCGCTTCAACGCTGTGTGGCGTTACGCTACTAGATCGCATTACATACGAACACATCAGCGGCAAACTTGGAGTCCGTGACATCTCCTTTAAGCTGCAAAAAAGTCCTCTGCTAGTATGGTCACATAAGTTGCATGCCCCAAGAGTACGTCGGAAATAGATGTCTCAACATTACCCTACAAAGGCTTAGATATTGCGGCAAGCACAAAAAAAAAATTAGCTGGAGTAGAGAAATCACAGAAAAGGATACCCAAGGCTGGGTAAAATGGAAGAAATTAAGTAGGAAAGCGGACCCTGGCATCAAGCTGGGAAAATGCTAAGCAGAAGAAGAACGTTCGCGAAGCGAAACGCTCGACCACTCCGACTTTATGTTGTGTTAATTCTACAACCATGAAGGCTCCTATGACTTAAGATTACATAAATAATACGAGAACTGTTTTAAAAAAAATAAAATAATAGGACTAATTTTATACAGTGGTTGTAATCGTTTGTTGTACATCACCGAGGATAATAATTGTCATTAGCGTCTAAATTTTAAAAAAGTACCGTAATAGACGTATATCTCATTCTCCAATGAAGACCAGTTCAAAATATAAAATGCGCTTTATTTAAAGCATTTTTATTTGCCTACGTAAAAACTGAAAAATATTTTTGTTACGTCGATAATAGCACTAGCAAACCGCCCGCGACACCACTAAATAAATTTCAAAGGACCGTAAAAGATTCGAGTTGGAAAAACTTATTCGTTAGCGCGTATTGCATTACATGTACCAAGGTTACAAAATGAGATAATTTGTACATTAGTGATTAGGAATATGGTGACACTGTGTGGAGTGTGGAGGCAGACCAGACACCCTTAGGTCGGTACACGGAAGTCGAGGCCGGCCGGTCAATGAACTCGTTGGCTCGCTATAAGCTTTACCGACCTCGCTGTTCGAGGCGTGCTCTCACTGTCAGCGGAATTTATTACATCAACAAAATAAGTTTTATTTCACAATAACTCTCTTCTTCGCCCCCTCTTCTTTGCTCGCGTTATATAAATTTAACATATCCCTTGGGCATATAATACTTTCTAGATAATGATCTTTTCCTATAACCTTATGTAAAAAGGACGAAAGAAGAACAAACATATAGTGTACAAAGCAAACACATTTGCATTTGCAATATTAGTTAGCTTTAAGATTATTTTTCGGAAAGTAAAAATCCCGTCTAAATCAATACAGCCGTGTCGAAGATTAGCCCGAACAAACAATATACACTTCATTTATATTTATTGATATAGTTACTAGAATACGCGAACGAATAAAAGCGTAATTTAAGTTATTTAGAGATAAGTATGTTACTCCACGGCAACGTATCATAATTGCTGACCAAAAGTGGATATGGAGTACAGATTCACAGTCCTACAGTACGGCAGATGCATGAAGCAGCGAGTCAGCAATTTCAGTGGAAACGTTCGGCAATCCGATTCCTCCGTGCCCTCATTGTTTTTGTATAAATTATTGGTCCAAATGGTCATTGGTCAGTGTTAGCCTGACATCGGCAGCATTCGCATATTGTTAGTTTTGGAGGCTTTTGTGACTTAAAAAAAATTGAGTTAAAAGTAAACTATCTTTTTTTATCCCCCGGCTCTGACCTTCGTGGATAGTACTGAAATACGAGTACACATTTATTATTTTGTAGTATTCACCCATAAGATCGTTTGCATTAATTAGAATATTATTCAAGTATCTTGTAGCTTTCAATTACTTTTAGCTGCGACATCTACCGGGTTCCATTTTAGATGAGAACCACCCAGGTGATTCCACAAGTACAAATAAGAATCATAAATAGTAGTCAAGCTATTTAGGTGAAGAAGAGTAATGGAACACACGTAAAATTTTTTTTTATTCATTCCGAGGATAATTTGATTCTAGTTCTAGATCAACGATCAAAATTTCACATAATATATTTCTAAATACACGAAGTAATAAAAAAAAAGTAAATTATAAATATCACACACGTAACATTGTTCGTCGCTAAAACTCTGACCCCGACCTAAGCAGACACTCGCTTACATCGACATGCGCAAAGCCTTCTCTCTCGTTACCGCACACTTATACGTCCTGTCTCCCTCACTCGCGCTTTAAATCAGAAAAAGCTAAATTCACCAATTCAAATGCGTTTTTAGTATATGTAACAAAATCCGTGGAATACTGCACTTTTGTTTTAGTCATTTCATTGAGGATCGTAATTTGCTAATTATCGATTTTATCACATACTATAAAAATGACAAAGGGACAATCGAATCCAGAAAATGAGTAGCCTAGAAAAAAATCCACATCGAATGGTCATAGATAGTCCTGTGCCGACACGTTGAGTAGTTTTAAGGTTTGTATCAAGGAAAATGTATAAAAAATCGTACGTAAAAGTGAATAATTTGGATAAAAATATCTTCATATGGAAAAGCACGTTCTCAATTGCAAATACTACTAATATATCTAATTATTACTCTCCATGAAGGTATTTTTTTATATACGCACCCAATCACAGTTGTTCGTAGACGACCACGTCCCGGAATAGCTTCACACATAAATATCTATCTGTTCATAAATCAAACATTGTCGGCACTCAGGAATTCATAGCGTTTGGCACAAACACAAAAATTCAATGGCATTAAAAATTAGATATTCTCTATTATCAAACAGTTTCTGCTAATGTGTTTTTGTTATCAGAATGGGCTTTGATAGCCCATGACGTAGTAGTCAGACTTCTTTCTCTCAGCTATAAAAATGCCTGCTATTTCCACTCAAAAGCTGTTGCGGCATGTTAATGAGCAGTGACGACTCTATTTGCACGTTAATTCCTATAGATGTATATGTTTGTCTCTTTCTCGTTGCATTAAGTTTCAAATGAAATTGACTAACGCTATTAGCCGGACGTGCCTTTAGAGATCCACCTGGGTACTGGGGCGAGGGCGTAAAGCACTTAGCCACTTTGGCACAAGCTCAAAAGTCTCACCTATGTGGCTTAAGATGGTAAACACGCTAAGCTTTGAAGGGGACTGGCTCTCTAGTGAAACTGTTGGAACATACTAATAAATTGTAATTAATGCCATATTTTCAATTTGTTGGTGGTAACTATTCAGACGGGTATCAGACACCAGTCACCCATACTTGAGAGTTTTTCTATTTTCTATTGCATTTTCACTCGACATCAGAAAAGACTATAAGCTCCACCACAATGCTATGGTTTTAGCATAACATTTTCCTTCACCAACAGCTCCGTCGTCCAAACACACTAACCAGTAAGTAATTATTTCTTCAAGTGTTAATTTGAACATCGATGTCCGCAGGTTCATACCCATGTGCAAAATTATTTTTTTATAGCTCAAGTACATTTACTAATTTGAATTGATAACACTATCGATTGACGGTGAAGAAAAATATCGTGAGAACCCTGAACCTGAGAAATGGTCTTTTAGTATCACCGTATGTGGAAAAATGTAGAACTATGGATTTCTCGGTATTTGCAATCAACAATACGTTGTGTGCTGGCGAGGTGATTATGCCTATACCTTCCTCCGAAAAGAGGCCTATTACCCTGCAGTGGATGTTTTACAGGCTGATACTAGACAAGACATATACTATGTAGCTTAAAAATACATCAGGTAATCTTATTCAGTCGGACAATTTATCGTGTCCTACTAATGTTAAACAGCTAAATATAATCAGAAAGCTCACTGTAATTGCCCTGGAAGATAATAGGCTTTTACGTACATATATGGTATGTGAGACATAAGTTGGAAAGGCATAAATGTCATGGGATATGTGAAAGGTAATCGTGCTAGAGGAAGAGCATGGAGAAAATGTTCCAATACTGCTAAAAATATATTTGGCGGCAGTTTTTATCAAACCGTCCACAAGGTACAAATCGGCGGCGAAATTGTGAAAAAAAAGGGAAGCAAAACGAGCACTCTTATTGTGCATCTGATTTTGTTTTTTAATCTTTATAGGTCAATTATCTCACTTGGTGTTAAGTGATAATGTGGCCCAAGATGGTAAGATGTTGACCTTAGAAAAACCGGCTCTCATGTCCAAATATCGGTATACACGTATAGTTATTCAACCTCAACATACTATGATTTCATTACGACGTTTTTGTTCTCCTAGTCCTTCAGCGTTCGCTCGTTGGACTTTCGGAGCATTGCCACTTCCAAAGCAATATTGCCTAATAATCGATAGAAATTTAAACAGAAAAGTTAGCAAGGAACGAGCCATGGTAGTTAGAGGAATAATATTTTAAGATATTTTTAAGCGAGCCATCAGATTATAGATTCCACCAGGAAAAACGAAACAGTAAAATTATAAACTGGAGAGAGAAGAGTGGAGCGAAGCAGTAGGCGGTTTTATTTCATAATAAATAGGATAGATAACAAGGACTCCAAAGGATAAAGCGTGTACCAACCTGCAACCTAGCACCCGTAACTTAAGTAGTAGCAGCTATGGAATTACGTATTCAGATGTGATCCTTATTTAACGAAGGAAAAGTTAACATATACAAGCACTTTTATCAACATGTGATCACCAAATATATATGTGTTCGTGCGTTTTTTTTCTTCTAATAATACGTCATCATATATATATTGTGATATATTAACGTATGTCTAAAGGAGTCTTCATCAATTTATTGTGTGATAACATTAAGTAGTTATGTCGAAATAGAAAAGAATTTGTTTCATACAAGAAGGCGACCAAAAAATATTCTTGGGTAAATAATCTACATATTGCGCTTGAATACACCATGCTGCCACACTCCCATTACGTAACCCATGAGCTGCAGACTAGTAATGCATGAATTAAAATATACAGTTATTACGTTCATTTACAAAGACTAGTAAAGGCTAAAGTGAAAATGGGCAGAGAATTTGGGCAAATTAGCAAACGAGTCACCAACTAATAATATATGACGAATGACGAGTTAAAGACCCCCGTTATATCCTTAAAAGATGTGACGTCAGTAGAGCTGACATCACGGATGTCATTGTCACGATGATCACTCACTTCTACCCTCGAACGAAGATCTCACGTCTAATTCTAAAGACCCGTTCATCCAAACCGACAGCGTTACAACGTCACACAGAGATCCGCACCGTCCGGCGGCTCGAGACCGATGGTTTTACAATGCCTTTTTTTTTCGAACATACTAAACGCTGTTGGCCTGGCGGGCCTTTACAGCTTCACCGGGCTTATAGTGTGCTCTGTGCGGCCATATTTATAGGGCACGTTACACGTGCACGCGTACATAAGTTTGAAATATAAAAAAATTTGTTGCAAGTAATCAAACAATTGCTTATGAACTTATTATAAAATAATCAAATTATTATTATTCTTATTATTAATACAAATACCCACTGATATATATTTATGAGTGATGGTTCCAGCAAAGTCAAAGAACCCGTAAATCTTATGGCAAAAACAGAGAAAGATCGTAAAGGGTGGGGTTCTAGACAGGAGAGTTAGTAGGCAAACGACGGTTTTTTTTAAATATATTATAGGGGGCAAACGAACAGGTGGGTCACCTGACGGTAAGTGATCACCGCCGTCCATAGACACTAGCAACACCAAGGAAGTCGCAAGTGCGTTGCCGGCCTTTTAATATATGTGGGCCTCTGGCGCTCTCACTGACCCGACGAAACGCAACAGTGCAAGCACTGTTACTTCACGTCGGTTTTCTGTGAGAGGGTGGTACAACCCCGGGCGAGCCGACCCATTCATGCTGAAACCAGTAATAGTTTCAGCATAGCTCTACCACTACTAAACGGTTATAATGGAACGAACGGCTGAGCTCAAAGTAAGCCGATGTAATTCAGTATAACTATAGGCCGATATTATAATACTTGCTGACGTCACGATACGAGATAAGATTCGACTATACCCACAGTGTGTGCTTATCAATATGCCAATGTGCCAAACCATCGGCCTTGTGTCCAATTACCGAACGGTAGAGTGACATTGTTCTGTAAAATCAATCTCTTCCTAACATTATTTCTATACTATAACTAGAACAGACTAGATACTGGACACCACGAACTACTACGCGGACGCGTGTGAAACAAGACCAAGCCTTCCCTTACAGTACGCCCATGGAACTAAATAAAATGGCAACTCTGTCAATTCTGTCAATATTTGTGAAGATCTTCCTAATATCTTCTATCTCACTTACTCGTTCACTTTTTATATGGGAATTTTTTTAACCCATTTTTTTCATTTTCCTTCATACAAACTTATCCCTGACAATGACATAGATACCAAAAAAAGAATTAGTCAAATAGTGATGCGCTTACATACATACGACAATTAATTTTTAATTATATAGACGTATTTTGATAATCTGTTCGTTTGAAACGATGAGACAAATTTTTGAAGTGATTATGATTTGAGAATCGATGAAACGAAAAAGCGACATTAAAAAGAGACATGTACAACTATAGGAGTTAACGTGTCAGAGAATGAGATAGAGTACATTATCGTTTAATTGAATGTTTTATTATTTTTTGAAGATTTCACTTCTACTACGTTTGAAGTGACTGCCACGCATGATTTTTTTTATGTTTATTGTAGCATTACTAAGTTACGTCACTTATTTGATTATAGTCACAGTGCAATCCAAAAACAATAGCTATCGCTAACCTGAACAACATTAAAATCCCACTTCAAGTTATATGTCATAATATGCATGTAGGTACTATTCGTACATATGCCTATTACTGTGTACATTAATTGATACGAGTACCAAACTATGTTTTCTATCTAGAAAAAAAACAGGTATTAATACATTAAACGATGGTGGCCCAGTTGTTGCTTGTTCGTATACCTCGTCGATGGACGCAAGTTCAAATCCTTGCGACTGAGTCGGCGCTTACGGTGAAGGAAAACATCGTGATGACCCTTGGCATAGCGGTATCGCTTTTTCTACGCTCGCCTGGCTAGTTACCACCCTCAGGTTGGGAAATCTATCACCAAGCATCTGTTGGTCTCTTCCGGCAGATACATTTGGGAACCATTCCCCCTCTAGGATTAGCGTGCTTGCCATTCTAGACCATATCGTCATATCTGCATTTAATATTACAATTAGATAGGTTTCATTCGCTATTTAATGTAAAAACAAAACTACACCTCATATCGGTATTAACAGATATATGTTGTCACAAAAGCGTGGTTGCTTGTATTTCTAGTTTATTCTCTAAAATTTATTATTTAATCAATGAATAATCTGAAAGATACCAACTTTATTAATTTAAGTCTATATACGCCAATTTACGCGACACAAAATCCTGAAGCCGCAGGCGAGTTACGTCATAACAGTCGCCAATATTGAACAGAAACCATGGTACTACAAAATAATCCCAAGGAGGGTTAATGTCAAGTGCGCGCAGCCAGGTCGTGAAATTAAGCCAAATCATACCTCACAACATGACAAGCATGTTGTGCCATCCCTACTTAGGTGGGATAAGGGTAAGGAGATGATGATGCGTGGTTGCTTAACTTGAGTAGGTGGTAGAGCTACGCTGAAGCTATTACTGGTTTCAGCATGAATGGGTCGGCTCGCCCGGGGTAGTACCACCCTCTCACAGAAAACCGACGTGAAGTAACAGTGCTTGCACTGTTGCGTTTCGTTCGGTCAGTGAGAGTGCCGGAGGCCCACATATTTAAAAGGCCAGCAACGCACTTGCGACTCCCCTGGTGTTGCTAGTGTCTATGGACGGCGGTGATCACTTACCATCAGGTGACCCACCTGTTCGTTTGCACCCTATCATTAAAAAAAAAAATGAATTCACTCTTCTTTTCACTTTAGTTAATAGCGGTATTATTTTAACATCCCAATTATTTAGCTGGGTATATCTTAGGTGATTATTCTGGGATTTTTAGGTGCAAAATTCTTATCGACATACTAAATTCAGCGACCTTGTATTATCGACAGATACGCGACACGGTTATATCGACCGATAGTGCCGGGTCATATCTGAGTTATCGATTCTGATTAAATTTTGTGGGGGCCGGAGAAAGGTTGACTTTCTTTTCATTTGCATATAAATACTTATGTGTAGAATGGAACGTACAATATTTTACCATGACAATTTTAAGCGGACTTTTTGGCGGGATTTTGGTATGTCATGTAGTAGATTTTATATATCTACTAGTTATAATCTGGTGTTTTTTGATTCTATATGTTGTAATATTGGTGGCATCTTACGTAATATAGTTTGGTTATAGTAGAAATAATGCCACGGAGCATTGATTCTGACGTGCCACGAAAAGTCCCTGGAAAGTTCTAACAAGACGGCCACCATCTTAACTACTCGAAAATAGCAGTAGGTACCTAATAATCTACTAGAAGATTGGGTGACAAAAATAAAACTAATTGAGTGTTATCTAAATTATACATTTTGGCTAAAAACTAACAATAATAATAAATGTGCATTTAAGAATTATTAGTCAATAATTGATATACCGAATTATTTACATGGCTGTACATACACATTATGCAATTACACTATTCAAACATAGATTATAACCTAATGGGGTTGAAGGTCGCAGATTGGTAGGAGCGACATCTAAGCTAAGTGTATAAAATAGAAAAAGACCATAAAAATATATATTTCTACCTCAAACAACGTCATAATGTATGAACAAATAAAAATAATGTTGGTTATTTAGGTCCATTTGTTTGTTACAAAAAAATCTTTAAATCGGAGAAAAGTAACATTCTAGAAGGTTCCTCTAAAACCCTAATACACTAAGACATATAAAAGCAAAGTATACTGAGAACAATACGTGACTATATCGCTTATAAAAAAAATATGTGAAACACTTGTACAAATAAAAATATATATGTAGATATATCTACACGTATACCTACTTGGAACGGTCAAAATAAGTACAAACACAAATTAACTCGATTGGTCGGTAGAAATAGAAAAAAAAAACATACGGCCCTTTTCCAACCGGTCCTATTTACTATCCTAGAGCCGGCCGGATGTGATAAAATGCGTTGTATACGATTTTTGTGTACGGTCGTACGTCTGTGTGTTGTGTGCCCGTGCCTCGGTCCCCCACTAGAAAAAAAAAGCTGCGGCCAATCAGAGCGTTCCGTTGCACATTTCGGACGGCGCAAATTTGATTTATTTTTGACAGACTACGATTTTTAGAAAGGGACTACTTTTTTTATTGTATCGTGTATGCGGCAAAGGTAATTAATTGCGTTTTATATTTACGACGGGCCAGAATAATTGTACATTTTACTTTGAAATAATTTGTCTTGTTATTCTTCATAATCTGTTGTAGGTGTTTTCGCTTTTCACTGATTAAAGTATATTTAGTACGTCAGATCAATGCACAGTAGATAAAATACTAAAGTGCTTCTTCACATGGAATTGTTTTTTTTTTTTTTGGTGATTTAGAAAATGTCACATTTTTATATTTGACTAGTTGCACGTCCCAAAGCAAATCTTTTACTGAGTTAGACTGTGAATTGAAATTAAATGGCAAATGAACAATTGAACATTTATCTGTCAATATTTTTGAAGATTTTTCTACTGTCTTCTGTTTCCCACGTTCACTTTTTATTTGGAGATTTTATAAGCCAATTTTGTCCTTTTGTTTTTACGATTTTTTTATTTGTTCCCCTTTTCTTTATTGATTCATGGATAGGAGTTAACAAGTCTATAATTAAGGAATTAATAGTACATATAATTAACTTCTAGTGGTTTATTAGTAGAGCGATGGTAGCCTGGTGGATAAGACCGCGCGTCTCTCATATCAGACCTACACACCAAACCTTTCCCACGTTATATCATCACAAATAATAACCAAATAAAACCCCCCTCCCCTCCCCCGCACCTCTTATTAGAGCTTACGTAATACTAGCAGCAGTACTTTTTTTGTGGTTGTAAGGCCCTTTTCCGTATTTCTGACGAGTATACCATAATTTAGCCATGACGACATAACAAACGGACATACTGATATATTCGCATTTTTAATATTAGTAAGGATTACAACAGTCTCTTGTATTTATATTTTAATTGTCTAATCACCCTCAAGTTCAACATCTGTTATCAGGGATCTGCTGGTATTTGGTCAAAATGCAACATTTGAAAGGTAACACATAAGGTGTTTCGAGAAAATAATTTATCAATGTACTCCAACACTGTCTTCTACCGTAGAATATACATGGCGTGATACTTAGTAATTATTCACATATAGATAATTAAAGTGGAGATTCTGTTAAGATTTGTAAACCGGTATTTTTAAACCACCTACCGGTTAAACACATAAACTAGGATGCCGGTTTTGAATAGCTGCTAAATAAAAAGTTTTTTTTTTATACACCTATTATAGGGTCAAACGAACAGGTGGGTCACCTGATGGTAAGTGATCACCGCCATCCATAGACAATAGCAACACCAGGGGAGTCACAAGTGCGTTGCCGGCCATTTAATATATGTGGGCCTCCGGCGCTCTCACTGACCGAACGAAACGCAACAGTGCAAGCACTGTTACTTCACGCCGGCTTTCTGTGAGAGGGTGGTACTACCCCGGGCGAGCCGACCCATTCATTCTGAAACCAATAATAGCTTCAGCGTATCTCTACCACCTACAAATCAATCATATAATGAAGATAGTTGATAATTACGGTTTTCGCTCTTGTGTCGGTATATATCGGTTCACGAGTTTTAAGACATTTTGTTAAATATATCCATCCATTTTAGTAGACAAAACTATGTGTTTCGGTGACGATTTCAACGATTTTTTTGAATTAAAACCGATAATATCCTGTTTTTAACCGATATATTTGGAACCGATTCCAAGCCTAGAAAGATAGAATAAGTAATTAAAGTCTCCATTGTACATTAAACACTATATACCTACGCTACATTGTATGGCTATGTTAAATCAGGTCAATCACTCGCCTTTGGCTGACTAATACGTTAATGAATGCACTGTTTAACACTCAACGCGGTCGGTTTTATTTTATCATGTTTATTGCATCAGTCCATTCGTATTCGTAGACAACTGTGAGTTTTTGATGCAGACATAATATAGTATGATTTCGCTATATAACTAAGTTTTTTTGCCAACTGATTACGATACTGGCCTCACAGGCTTTCACAGCTTCACCGGACTACTAAAGCGAGCGCTTAAGGCACTTCGCCGCTGGGCAACAGGCTCGAGGATGCCTAAGTAGTCGAACCTCGGTTTGGGATGTTGTTTTGTTAACAACACCGGGGATCTGTCTAAGCTAAACTAAGCTAGCTGTTCATACATATAAGAATTCGTGAGATACACATGTCGCACCCTTAGTAAAGTAAAGGCTTATAATAAAAAAGTATGTTTTTGGGAAACGGCATAAAGCAAATTGACGATCACAATTTTTTTACAAAATTAGTCTTAACTCCTTGATTTATAACGTCATTGCCATGAAAATCTAACATTTATGTATAGTAAAATTATAATTTTTATGTAAAATGTATTTTCAAATTAGTTTTTGATTTGTACGAACTTTTTTTACTAAACCATAAAATTTACAATGTACAATGTTGTGAAATAAAAAAATACTCGAGTGCGTTTCGAGACGCCCGACATAAGTGATAACTTAAATTAATCTAAGTTGAACTATTTAATAATACAATTAATTAACTTGAGAAAAGCTTAGGTTATTACTTAAATTTTATGTATATTAATATGATAATGTAAGGAAAGGTTATTTATTAATAAAATCTTTTATTTGATTAAAATAATATTTTTATTATTAGTTACAATCTTGAATATGTACACACCTACGGCGGCCCTATGCGTGAGAGAAAGGGAAGCCAGACAAACTGACGCCGTAACGCGTTACGTAACGAAGCGGTATACTCTCCCATAAGAAGTTATCACTTTAAAAATTAAAAACATAATACGCCATTTTTTTATGTAGGTCATAGTAGTCCGGTGGAACTGTAGAGGCCTTGCCAGGCTAGCAGTGTAGATCAGTTCGAAAAAAAAAAATGTAGGTCTTAAAAAATCAGCCGAAGGGTTCATGCTTACTAATATTATAAACTAAATTTGCCCGCGTCTTTGCTTTTTGACCATTCGCTCAGGAACAGTAATATTTTCTGGATAAGAGCTACTCTATACCCGCTCCTGTATCTCTGACAACCTCTTTGATATTCTATAACTACTCAACCAATTATCATGAAGACAGAGGTTCAGAAAAGGGTACAGGGTACCTATTATTCCGAAAAGAAGACTGTTATCGAAAGATAGGTCAAATATACATTAACATGAGCAAAGCTGCAAGCAAAAACTAGTTCATTATAAAAGTATACACAACGACTATATCACCTACCGTCATGTATGGATCAAAAAAGACGGATGAGAGAAGACTACATGTGGCAGAGATGCGAATATTAAGTTGGGTGTGTGATGTAACTAGAATGGATAAAATTAAGAATAAGTCTAACAGAGGAAGTACAGAAGTAGTATCTGTAACAGAGGAGTTAGGAAGAATGTCATAGAACTAGAAGAGTGGGACTGTTAGTGAGTCACTTTTTAGTTTTGGGACCAGTTATTATATATCTATATTCTTCACCAACTATAGTCTTAGTCTAGAGCCTTAGTTCCCAAAGTGGTCCCGGTGAACCTCCAAGGGTCCACGGGAGACTCGACGGGGATCTACGTTGGCGTGACAAAAAAAGGGGGTTCATAATTCGTAAGAGGGTACAAAAAAAATGGGTATTTACGAGAAGCAATTGGGGGTCAACGATAATGGGTCTCATTTATTTGGGTCGTAAGCTTAATTATGGCTTTCCATAAATGGAGTAATTCCTTATACACATACTATATAGTAAAATATACACTTCTTTCTAAAATATTAAGACGTATCTATCTATATCAATGAAAAAAAAAAACATATATTTGAAGATGGGAAATTTACAAAAAAAAATCTCTGGTAAGCAAGCAGGGGGGAGTCTACAAATAGCGAAAAAAAACAGGAGAAGTGGTCTACGAGACAAAAATGTTTGAGGACCTCTGGTCTAGAGTTTAATACAAAATATACTAAATACATTGGTTAAAACCCTTCGGCTGATATTTTAAGACCCAGATCACATAATGGCAGATTCTATTTTTAATTTTATTTTTTTATTTCACGACATAGTACAATGTAAATTTCATGGTTTAGAAGTCTTTAAAATTGGCATTTATTTATCCTTAAGTCATCTCGATGTTATACATGTAGTATGATACATATTTATACCTAAACTTGTGTTCTGTGTACTGTACTCTATCTATATGCAAAGCAGTCAAAATGTTTGTTGAGGTTTACCGGTAGGAATGACATCAACAACTGCCTACGGGCTGTAGATTCTCGGCAGTCGTACTCCGATAAAAGAAGTCCTATACACGTGAGTGTGCTGAATTCTAAGCAAAGCAGTCAAAATGTTTGTTGGACCGTAAACACCAAGAGGTTTACCGGTAGGAATGACATCAACAACTGCCCACGGACTGTAGACCTCTCGGCAGTCGCACTCCGATAAAAGAAGTCCTATACACGTGAGTGAGCTGAATTCTAAAAAAGTGTAAAAGTAAAACCTACATATTAAAGAGGTCAATGTAAATTACAATAGATATATACTATTAGACTCGACGGCGCCCCAAAACGATAGCGCTGCCAGTTCGATAAGATACGTGAAACCTTATCATATAGCCACCGACAGAAATGGATACCGTTGTAAAATTTAATTTCGATAATGTACTGCTCGTTTAAATGGCCAATGTTTTTAACGCTGGCAACAACGAACGTTGGTTAACCCTTCGGCTGATATTTTAAGACCCAGATGACGTAATGGTGGATTCTATTTTTAATTTTTATTTTTATTTCATGACATCGTATATCGTAAATTTCATGGTTTAGTAAAGAAAAGTTCGTAAAAATGAAAACATAATTTAAAAATACACACATCAAAAAAGTCTAAGCAACATGCGTGATATTACTAATTTTACCATGTATATTAATTAATTTCTAAGTATTTAGTCAAACAAAGTGCGTAGGTAAGTAAACTTTTTTCTTATTGATGACATACTAGCTGGTTGTAAAAAAAAAATCGATTATGTTTTGTTTTTTCATAAAATTCAAATGACTGCGAATTTGTTTGTATTTAAGTGCGTTTTAATTGTTACGTTTAGTCTTGATTTTATAATTTTACCAACCATTTAAATAAAGTTAGCGACAAAATTGAATTGTTAGATATTCTTTACGTCATGAAGCGACGTCATTTGATGGCAGATGAAATGCAAAGAGCTGTAGGGATGTTGCAAGCGGGAAGTAATCAATCTCAGGTATCTCGACATTTTGACATTCATAGAAGTGTTATTTGTCGTCTTTGGCAGCGCTACAATAATACAGGAGACCCGCTGAACAGCATCCAGGCCGTAAAAGGAGTACAACTACTCGGCAAGACCGGTACATACAACTGACTGCAAGACGCCAGCCGATGTTAACCGCTCGAGAGATAAGTTTGAGGCTACAAATTGCAAGTGGTGTTGATGTAAGTCCTCAAACTGTGCGAAATTGACTGCATGAGTACGGCCTACGAGCTTGACGCCCAATCAGGTGCCCACCGATACGTCACGGGAATCGCGCTCGTCGATATGAATGGTGTAGAGAACGCATAACATGGACCCAGGAACAATGGGATAAAATTATGTTTTCCGATGAGTCGCGATTCGGGTTTAAGCCTGATACAAGAAGGGTGCGAGTATATGGTCGGCCCGGAAATACTGAAAGGCTCAGGTGCGTTCAGGAAGTTCATCCATACAGCGGCTCAACAGTTATGTTATGGGCGGGTATTATGAAGAACAGGCGAACTGAGCTCGTTTTTGTAAATGGAAACATGAATGCTGAAAATTACATTGAGGATATTCTTAGACCTTATGTCTATCCATTTGCACAAACCTTTAGCTCCGATTTTAAGTTAATGCATGACAATGCGCGTTCACATACAGCTCGGCGAACCAGTGAATACTTTGCAACGGAGAACATCCGAGTATTGCCCTGGCCTGCATAATCGCCAGATCTCAACCCCATCGAGCATGCTCCAGAGACGTGTTTTGAAGGACTTGGACGGAGTGACAACAACCCAACAGCTGAAGGATTTGCTACAATTCCATTGGGAGCGAATACCGCAAGATGACATAAATAGTCTCATTAATTCAATGAATAATCGTTGCCGACAAGTTTTGAATAGCAGAGGAGACCATACTTTGTATTAAATTGTTCTATTCTTTCACAATAAATACATTTTCTTTAGAAATTTCATAATGTAAAGAAAAGTTTAGTTTCTTATGTATCTTAGTTTCTACAGTATATTCTAATATTGTTCATTTCTGTTATTAAAAGAACTTATAAAGACAACAGCTGCTATTTTTAACATCATAGAACCCTAAAGATATTATTTTAAAAATAAAATACAACGTTATAATGTGAAGAACCATCCTAAAATTTAAATTAGTACATGTTGCTTAGACATTTTTGATGAGTGTACTTTTGACATATATATATCACAAATTTTACGATACACAATATGTTACTATTCGATGTTTTGTAATAAAGCAAGCATTTTCTAAGCTTATGCTTAAAATTTTTGTCTATTGACCGTTGGTTAAGGTCACGATAACGGTCACGGTAACCTCACGAGGTCTACATTCGTTTATATGGAACTTAAACCTTGATAGGCTTGGAAAGTCCAGGCGTTAATGATTTCCTTTTATTTAACCAAGTACCCAACAGGATTTCAAAAGGGTAGAGGTCTCAACCGTTGTATATACGCGCATCACCCAAAATCAACTGGATAGATTTTCAATCATTTTATTAAAACTAAAAACTACTTAAAGGTTTGGTACTTATGTAAAAAAATATGATTACTACAGCTTCATTTATCATATCATATTCAAGTTCTAAGAAATTACGATTTTTACAAGTACTAAGTACTCAGCGGTGTGTGCTTTCTTGACGCGAAGAAGTGGGTCAAGCGGTGTGGCGCTCGTTTTTTCTTCTGTGTATAAAATATATTATTAAGACAATAAATAATGCAGGCGATGTCACGTGTATCAGTTAGTTTGTAATATTTTAGGATTCATTCTATATATAAACTCCTCAAAAGAATTCCAAAAATTAATTGCTTGCATAACAAAACAGAAAGGTATCTGCAATCCATCGATAGTCGGCGCTGTCTTCAAGTTTTTCAGCAACTGAAATCCACACTTGTTGATTCCAGAACACAACAAACCAAAAGAGATTCTCTACCAGGCTTAATACAATATAATGTGCTATTACTGGTTATTGGTTTCAGCATGAATGGGTCGGCTCGCCCGGGGTAGTACCACCCTCTCACAGAAAGCCGACGTGAAGTAACAGTGCTTGCACTGTTGCGTTTCGTTAGGTCAGTGAGAGCGCCGGAGGCTCACATATTTAAAAGGCCGGCAACGCACTTGCGATTCCCCTGGTGTTGCTAGTGTCTATGGACGGTGGTGATCACTTACCATCAGGTGACTCACCTGTTCGTTTGCCCCCTATCATATAAGAAAAAAAAATTGGATACAGAAAAATGGCACCCCACGGGAATACTGAATGTGTATATCAAGGTCGTGACAAATCTAAATGTGCTTACTGCTCTTACGGGAGTGAAGAGTTACACATAATCTATGGTGGTTAGGACCGAGTCGGAAAAATTTCTCATACTCTATGTACCCAATAGTACCCACCTACCCTTACTACTCGACTACAACTACAATAAAGGACTTCTGAGAATATTTTATACATTTTGATATACTCATTTAAATTGTGTAGGTATTGTACATTAGTCTTAAAAATACAATTAAGAAGACATTGTATATAATATGAGCTAAAATCAACTATTGAAGTGGGACATTGAATTTACCGCGGCTCTTTTACTTACACCAAATCATGACTAACTAAGCTTTCTAACCTTATTACCTATATATTGCTCGTGCAACACATCAAGGAGAAGCAAATTGACTCGTATTAAATTGCGACATTCTCTTTCTCCCAATACATTGCTAATTCCGAATATAATATATTACGCGTACACCACACCATTGGAAATAAAAAGATATTGAAGTGGTCAACGTATCCGGTACCATGCTAATTTTAGAGTAGGGACTAACCCAAATGAAGCTATGAAAATGTAGTAAGTATTTTTCTGGTGGTTCGTGGTTTTAACTGAGTTATAGCTAACCAGGAAATCCCACACAATTTTTTTTTTTAATTTGATTATCCCCTTCGTTAAATAATACATGATAGAGAGTGTACATTGAAATAGTAACCAAAATACCTTTAATAGAATTGTTAAAGAATTCCAATAAATAGTATTTGTAATAATGGAAACATCTAGAAGACAAAATGTCTTAACGATTCTATAGCTTCTGTAACGAATGCGTGGACACGTGATGCATTTTCCACGGAACCCTCGACTTCCGAAGAACTCATTTTGGAAATATTTGCCATGCAATAGGCAAGTCCACTTATTCTTTTAATGAAATAGGCATAGCAGGAAAATATAAAATGAATTTAGATCGTAAAAATAAATTAACAAAAACATATATGTTACCGCTAAAGCACAAAGATAAGTCATTCTACAGATTACCTATTAGATAATGTGTGAAATGTCAATTAATGAAGGTTGATTATTTAGTTCAGACCATTGGTTTCTTTGCTCATTTCGATGTTGCTGCCATATGCTGGCGAGTGTCAAATCCTATAATACCTTAGATGACCCAGCAGCGGTGTGCTAGGTTAGGATAGGTTAGAGTTGTAGTACTGATAAGGTCGGGGCCCGGTGGCGCTCTTTAATACCGAGCCAACCGCGGGGGCGGTACGATGCTTGCTTAAGAGAACTCGTACCACCCCAACAAAAGCGGCGGATGTACACCGTGGGGTTTTAGTGAGTAGGAGTCTCACACTACCCACCCTCTCCCCCGGGAGGGTGGCGTGTCCATGATGGATTTCCCCACGAAAATGTACTAGAGCAGGCGTAGTAATGTAAGCAGTCCCTGCCCCCAGACCAAAAAGATGTGCAAGACGTCACAATAGGTTTTTAGTGCGAATCCGACATAATCCATCCTCAACTACCCAGTGAGAGGGGTAACCGTCAGAGATGCCCCATATAGAAAAAAGGTTAGACTTGTGATAAAGGTAATCGAGAGCTTGGCAAACGAAAACTGTTCATTTCATACTATATCCTGACTAATATTAATACGAATTTAAGTTTGTTTATTCCACTGTTTCTTACGTTTTCACGCCTTAAATACTCAACCGATTTACATTAAATTTTACATACATATTGTCAGATGTACAGAAAAGAACATTATTAAAAAAATACTTTTCCGGTAGATCACATCTACATCAACACGAGCGAAGCTGCTGACAAAACCTAGTAAGTTATATTCATATAAAGGCCGTCATTAGAGTGCGCCAGTTCAACCCAAAATCGTTCTGTCCAAACGAGGCCCATTGATATGGATATCTTGCAAAAATTCAAACACGTCCCGTAACTTATCTGACTAAGCTAAACAAACAATTTTACATGCGTGCTTACCAAGGGCAGACGTTGAAAAAACTGTCTCTATATACAGAAATGGCTCATAGTCATATCAGTATAGCGTGTAGGTATCAGATGATAAACGGTCTTGGGGCTATGAACTTGTATGACACATATATGTATAATTGACAAGTTCAATTGCCATTGCTTATATTACGAATTATCATGAAAAAAGAGAACGTAATTTTTTTAAATACTTTATAGGTTGGCTTGTGACCATAATCACATCTGATGTTAAATGCTGATATGGTCTAAGATGGTAGTCAAGTGAGTCTGAAGAGTGTGGCTCTCAAGTGCAGCTGCCGGAATACACCGACAGGTGCCTTGGCGACAGATTTTCAACTTGAGGATGGTAGCTAGCCAGGCGGACTTAAAAAAGTCCTATCACCATATTATAGCATATATACATAAGTTAAAACCTGTTTTGTTATGGTTTTTTCACAATGTTTTCCTTCACAAAAAGCTGAAACATAAAAACACGAGTTAAATTTTGAACTCGGCTTCGTTTTATATACTTAGTTCTGATTTAATTACTGTAGATATAGTATTTAGAACCTAGTTATTTTATATGTTGCAGATAGTGGGTTCAAAAGTTGGCAAGGTTGTTATGTTATAGGGGCATATCCATCCACTAACTAAGGTTTTGGTGCTTCTGGTCGTGAGACGCGTTGACAAATCAAAGTAAAAAAATCTTTTTTAAATTTATTTTGTATTTCTTTTGACAACATTATTAATGAGATTCATGACGGCTACTGGACTAGTCGTCGTTTTTGGAAACTATAAACCTGCATTAGTTTACAAGGTGATCTATAACTTTGGTCACATTTTACGCGATACAGTTTGACCATTGCAATTATGAAGTAGCAAGTATTGTAAATAATAACACGGAAGTTTTTGACAGTATTTCTATAATCGAGGCTATAATTTACAAAAAGAAAACATAGATAACCCATAACATTACTTACCACTGTACTGAAATGAACCTAAATCCTTAAGTATGTTCATGAAAACAATACATTGATATCGACAAATGTTACTGCCACATAAATTATTCTTAAAAAAACAGCAATGTAAGATTTTTTTCAAACGTACCGAATTATTATTAAAACTCAGACATCGACCGTTGCAATTCGAATATTCGACAGTGAAATCAATACAAAATCCAGTATTCACAATCGGTCCATATTTTTTATCTTTAAAGTTATCAGCGTGTCTACTAAAGAACTGACTGGGGTTTTAAATAAAAATATCGTTTTCTTAATATGGTAATGGCGGGCAGTCGACGCCGGTACGCGACTCGAATAACAACGAAATCGACCCTACTATTTGTCTCTGCCTAGTTTACTATAAACTATAAAGTTATAGCGGTAGTTAACTTTACCCATTTATTTATGTTATTTATTTACGTAAAAACAATAACATCGAGGCTTTTGACTAGCTTAGCGCATGATGCAGCAAGGTGGTACGGTTTTTTTTTAATTTTGAAGTTATACTTCTTTTGATGCGTTAGGGAAAAATGATGAGAGCAAAATTTTGACGATGCGCGCGCACACCCTGACGACCGACACCCTGAAGTTAGCTATAGTCAACATTTTATTCAAAAACATTATGTATGTATTAAATACCTTTTTTCTATTGTTAGTGTCGTTTTTTCTACAAACGCAGAATAAGGCGAAAGATAAAATTTTTGAAAAGATTTTTATCTTGTTACGCCAAAGAAATATAACTTCTAATGCGTATACAATAAGTACACACACTTTTTTTTACATTACATTACATTTTACATTAATTAGACTTGAATGAGTGAACGGATTCTAACAAAATTTGAAGAGGATGTTGATAATTTCTTGAAATAGTTTATAGAATACAGTTTGTCGTCCAGAAAAGAGTAATGTTGGCAATAAATAAAATCAAGTCTATTACAAGAAATAATTATAAAAGTTTATCCTTGCCTTTGTAATTATATCAATATCCTTAAGTCCAGAATTTTACACAGCGATGTGACTGTAAGTTAACTACAGTAGAACTCGAAAACAATTGGTAGGGCCAATAGACAAAATTCGCTGGTGACGCCTCAAAGTCTAGCGGTGCTGGCGGTCAGGGTCAAAATTTCAATTGTGACTAGTCGCGACTTGTCTACACAAGAATACCGGACAGTATAGTCCGGGATAAAATTGTGTACTATAGTTAATACATCTATCAGGCACAATTATGGCTTAGATAAGATTTTTTTTTAGTATTTCGATTTTATATTGTAACGTTAATGTCTACTACTACTATCCGTTGGGAACAGTACACTTTTGCCGGATAAAATCTGCCTATACCCTTTTCTGTACTCCTGTATGCGTGTCTGCATAATTTAACATTGATCGGTTAAATTTTAACCCTTAGTAGCCTGATTTACGAAAGTGATTTATTTTTAATATTACTGTGTTTGCTTGAGGGTCTAGATGAAGGGAAAAATAGCTTTATAAATATAGCTATATAAATATAATATAGCTATATAGCTATATAATTTATACATATAGCTTGTAAAAAAACGAATAGTAATGTGAACATTCGGTTTAACAGATTGGTATCAAAATTGAAACTCTAGGTTATTAAGGGTTAAGTGTGTAATATAGTCATGAAAACGGAAGAGACCAAATAAACTCACTTTCTCATTTATAATATACTAGTTAGGGTATTTATTTTGATTTGATTTAATACAATTAATTTTGAAGCAATTAACAATAACATCGTTAAACTCTCTATGTGATTATAAGGACTAGTTAGCTACTAGCTTCAATTTAATAATCTGTGGCAAAGTACCTATCATTTTCTTACGCTTTTCCAACTAAGTAGAGTCTGCTCAACATGTTTTCCTATTTCACTCTCCTCTGTCAGATGTCATCTCAGTATTCACACCCTTTTTCACACATATAATTCTTCATACAATCTATTCGTACCCTTTTCAGTATTCCTCTACTTCTATATCCATCTACTTTCAAACTCAAAACTGTTCTTGTTACATGACTTTCATCTCTCCTCAGAACATTCATAACCTATTACTCCTCAACTTATGTAACTATCATTGGTCCTATTTTCCAATTTCCTCTGATATACTCTTTCTTAATCTTATCCATTCTAGTTACACTACACATCCATCTTAACATTCGCGTTTCTGCCACATGTAATCTTCTCTCATCCGTCTCCTTTCGTAGCCCAGCACTTGGATCCACGTAACGCGACTGGTCTTATTATAGTTTTATACACCTTCCCCTTGAGATGATAATACATTATTTTTATAACTAATCGAATACCATTCTTATGTTTCCAAACGATGGTGGCATAGACGAGGGCGTGAAGAATAGGATAAATGCAGGGTGGATGAATTGGCGAAAGGTGTCTGGGGTAGTTTGTGACCCACGAATACCGTTGAAACTTAAGGGAGAGATACGTAAGTCTGTAACCAGACCAGTCGTGTTATATGGATCCGAGTGCTGGGTTACGAAAGAGACAGATGAGAAAAGATCACATGTGGCAGAAATGCGAATGTTAACATGGATGTGTGGTGTAACAAGAATGGATAAGATTAAGAATGAGTATATCAGAGGAAGTTTGAAAATAGCACCAGCGACAGAGAAGTTGAGGAGTAATAGGTTAACATGGCACGGGCATATTATGAGAAGAGATTAAAGTCATGTAACTAGAAAAGTTTTAAGTATGAAGGTGGACGGATATAGGAGTAGAGGAAGATCGAAAAAGGTGTGGATGGATAATGTGAAAAATGATATGTGTATAAAAGATGTGAATACTGAGATGACTTTTGACAGGGGAGAGTGGAAAAGGAAGACACGTTGTGCCGACCCTACTTAGGTGGGATAAGGGTAAGATGATGATGATGATGATGATGATGTTCCAAAACTGTTATACGTTGACTTCCAAAAACCAAGTAAAACAGAAACACTGGTAAGGTATATGTAATGTACGGAAACATGAAAAACAAACTTAGGTAAGTGCCTACAACAGATTATGAAAGTTTCCGTCGCTGAAAAAGCTTAAGAACCGTTGATACATGGTAAGAGACGCATGAGAGAAGACTGCATGTGACAGAGATGCAAATGTTAAAATAAATGTGTAGCGTAACCAGAATGGATAAGATTAAGAATGAGTATAACAGAGGTTCGAATATACCACTGTTTGCAGCGAAGTTGACGAGTGATAGATTATATGTATGTAGCATAGTATGGGCATGTCATGGGGAGAGATGGAAGTCATATATTTTGAAAAGCTTTAAGTATGTCGGTGGACGGATATAGTAGTAGATGTAGACCGTAAAAGATATGGATAGATTGTTTCAAAAATGATACATGTATAAAAACTTGTGAATAGGAAATGGAAGCTATAGTTTTATAAAATATTCAATATTTAAGATATATGGTGGTAGTACACTTTTGCCTCGTTATTAAATGTAAATTTTTACTGTTATTATCTGTTGTAAGTATTATGAATATAAATAAAGATCAATATCCGAATGTATGTAAAAGGTAGTAAGTAATCAATAGAATTATGTTAGAAGTAATTCTTTCCTTTCAATCTATACTAACATAGTTATTTGTACGAAGTGAAGTAGCTGTTTTAAAAGAACTGTGTGTAACGGTTTGCATCGCGTGCCGTGACCGCAGTAGCCGTGGCGGGTTCCTTGCGGAGGGGACTGACTATGCTAGCTGTAAGTCACGTTTTTATCGCTAACATAATACATTCGTCTCCGTGACCTAGTGGTTAGTGTCTGACTTTAATCGTGGTTCTTTATTTTTAAGGCACTTAGATTTTTATACGTCTGTCTATCAAGTATTGTTATTAAATATTATACAGTCTGATTTATGCATAAGTATAGTCCTCGCCGATCTTTTTGGCCACCCAAAATATAGTCATAAGTTCGGGCTTGCGCCTAATAGTTAAAAGTTTAATACAAACACAAAGTTTTTTCTAGGTGGTAGATCTAGGCTGAAACTATTACTGGTTTCAGAATGAATGGGCCGGCTCGCCCGGGGTAGTACCACCCTCTCACAGAAAGCCGACGTGAAGTAACAGTGTTTGCACTGTTGCGTTTCGTTCGGTCAGTAAAGGCGCCGGGGGCCCACGTATATTAAAGGGCCAGCAACGCACTTGCGCCTCCCCTGGTGTTGCTAGTGTCTATGGACGGCGATGATCACTTACCATCAGGTGACCCACCTGTTCGTTTGCCCCTATAATATAAAAAAAAACTAAACAAAGTTAACATATTATTATAGGAATCTAAAATTGGAATTTATTTATTATTAAGCTGCCTCGATGTTACACATATAATGTAATATGTAATATAAAGGTATCTATAACTTTTGTCTTCTACGCAACTATGTTCAGAGCGGTCAAAAAGTTTGGCACGGACCGCACTTCATCTTCACATATTCACAAATTACTTACAGTTTCTTTGTTTGTAACCTTTATACACTCTAGTTATTAACTAGTAACTAGAGTGTGTAAAAGTGACAAACAAACAAACTGTAAATAATTGCAAAGATTGTAAGAAATGCAGTCCGCGCCAAAATTTTTGACCTCTCCGAATATAGTTGTAAAAATATACTGTTACAAAGAGACAGATTAAATCAAAATTGACAAGAGCGAAACCGAAAGCAAAGTCTAGTGTTATACAGATTGTAAAAAAAACTATGATGAATTAATTGTATTGATAACTACAATATGTTAATATTTTAAAACAAACTAATAGCAATATTGCTGATATTGATATTATTCACTGATCTTTCCAAAAATATCGCTATAAACTATATTGTATGCATCCTGATTGATTTTTAACTTACAATTTGCATTCGCCATCTCTTGTTGAGATGCTGCTTCTATGAAATACAGTATAAAATGTACACATCTGTAAACATTCTTCGTATTATCCTCAACTTCATCAACATCGTTCCCTTATCCCATCTAAGTATGGTCGGCACAACACGTCTTCCTTTTCCACTCTGCTCAATCAGATGTCATCTTAGTATTCACACCTTTTATACAATCATTTTTCACACAACCATCCACAACTTTTTCGGTCTTCTTCTACTCCTATATCTGTCCACTTTCAAATTCAAAACTCTTCCACTTACATTACTTTCATCTCTTCTCATAATATACACGTACCATGCTAACCTATTACTCCTCAACTTCTCTGTCACTGGTGCTATTTTCAAACTCCCTCTGATATACTCATTCTTAATCTTATCCATTCTAGTCACATCACATATCAATCTTTACATTCGCATCTCTGCCACATGTAATCTTCTCTCATACATCTCTTTCTTTCGTAGCCCAGCACTCGAATCCATATAACACGACTGGTCTTATTATAGTTTTATTCACCTTTACCTGAACTTGATGAATCTATTTGAGACTGTATCACATAAAAACTACTGAACGTACCGGCACAGGACTCTGATGATTTGACGCGGAATTTATCGTAGACTAGCTGTTGCCCGCAGCTCCGCATGCGTTTTTTTTAATAATTGGGAATTACTTCTTATAAGATCAAATATCTGTTAGTAAAAGTTCCGTGAAAGATGATTCAAACGTTTTGGAGATAGTACTACAGACGAAGCCACGGATGACAGCTAGTCTAAAATAAAATAGCCTATGTCTCCCGCTGTAATTTTAACTATCCGTCAGTGAAATTTCTGTCAAAATCGGTCCAGCCGTTTCGGAGATTATCCGGAACATACAGACAGACAAAAATTTTTTAAATTGCATTTTTGTTATCAGTGTCGTGTATGCGTTCATATCCAATCAGTAAAAAGTCGTTATTTTGATATTACATAGAGACACTTCATTTTTATTATATGTAATAGATGATTTTAGGCTAATTTTTTGTTTTTATTCCGATGACCATTTGCCATTTTTTTTAAATTAGGTAATCCAAGCGACCAGGTATCCGTTAGTAACAACACCTATATAATATTTTACGAAATAACCGTTGACGTGGCGATAAAGTGATAATAAAAAAACTAAAGTCGCAGACCAGTCCATTGAGAATTCCAATAGCCTAACCCTTTAAGAATAACACCTTGTATTCCCCGTTTTAGTGTAAACGCAAAGCTCGCGCCCTTGACGATCACCCTAATTATGATAAATAAGACAGGTCCCTGTCGCAACCTTGCGCACCCCGACTACCAAGGACGCTCCCATACATTCATGGACAAGTTCCGACTAGTCTCTTCGCAGAACACGTTTATTCCATTTATTCAAATAATCGGGGTGAATTTATAATAAGAATCATTATGATTCTCGGTTTAAATGTTATATTTCTCGATTGCCCCTCGTCTATTGGACTAGAGTTTGCATTTTAATGTGTTCTAGGATATTATTTATCTAACTATTGTGTTCTAGGTGACATAGTATGAAATATGTTCCCCTATTTACCTTCTATGAATTGTTATCTGTATATATATATATAAGACTGAAGTAATGACTGAACCAATTTTGACAAGACTTATTGATGGATATGAAATTTTCTGAATACTATTTCCGATACATATCATTACGGTTCTCTATAGGTGCAAAGCAGTAATGCTGAAATTAAAAATAAAAAACAAACACAAGATCGGTAAATAAAGGCATCGGTATATAAAAGACAATCGAGAATTAGTCCAGATAAAAAGTATAATATGAAAAAAAAAAACAAAAACATTTACACAAAGAACAAAGTAGGAAGTATCCGCTAGTTTTGTAGTCCGGTGAAACTGTAGAGGCCTTGTCAGGTCAACAGTGTAGACAATTCGAAAAAAAAAAAAGTTACATATAGAAGTTCTCGTATACTCGTAATGGTTTGACAAGTACTTAGTTTTATTCATACATACTACTAGCTGACACACGCGAGTTTGGCTGCGTGTTTTTTTTTTCGAATTGACAACGTTATTGGTCCTGATAGACCTTCACAACTTCACCGGACTAGTAAGGTGAGCACTTAAGGTACTCAGCCGAGTTTTTTTGTTAACCAGCCCAAGGGCACATGGCGCTCCTCTGCTTGTGCCTTGGATACAACACAGCAAATTTAAGTTTTTTTTTTTTATTAACGTGGGGAGATCCCTAACGGATACCCATCCTCCCTGGGGAGAGAATGGGTTATGTCCGATTCGCACGGACTAAAACCCCACGGTGTACCGGCCACCGCTTTAAGTTGGAGCGGCATGGGACCGTGTTAGGCTAACACCATGCCGCCCCCAGCGGGCAGCCCGGCAGCAGATGGCCGCCAGGCTCCATCCTTATAGGGAGGTAAGCTGTGTACACGATCAGCTACCTCCCCTCGTCAGCCGAACCTACCTCTGCAAAAAGGAGATGGGATGAGGGATGAGATAACTAAGCTAATCTAAGCTAATTATTCATATATATATGTTCATAAGACACACATGTTTACCAGTATGAGTGCCTCACCAAGTTGAAGATATATTTTGTATCTGACCACTAAGCTAAACTAAATTAACTCAGTTCGAATAAAGGCAAAAAAAAACAAAACCGTTCCACCATATGTGGTACCTACTTGTGTGTGTGCGCACGTATGAGGGGGTGATCAGTGTTGTGTTGTTAATGTAATGATTGAAGTTTTCAGTGTCACTGTAACCCTTTAGCAGTGTTCTCGAGGACTCCACTCCGGGGGAACGTAACTAGACTTAAAGCTACCGAGGGAGGTCGCGGCAAGTGTGCGGGAGCGAAAATGATCGCTAGATCACGGCGGCGTGATCTGTGGTTACGCGAATGTGGGCGCACACACGTTCTGTTCAGAAAGACGGACGAGTATTATCTTAGAAATATATATTATGCTCAAAGGAGAACACACAAGCACCACACCGTTTGTCCCCCTTCCCCACAGCAAGAAAACACACATCGTTAAAAACATAGTGCTTATAAAAATCGATGTTTCTTAAAACTTTAATAAGTTTGTATTTAATTAAGATATCGTATTTTGACGTAGATAAGAACCAAGTGTCTAAGAAGTAAAAATGTGTATTATAATATGTCATGTTTTTTTTTCGAACTGTTGGCACTTTGGCCTCTACAGATTCACCGGACTACTATATGTCAAGTAGTTTTTGAGTGATGCCCATACAATGGCAAATCTCTATCAGTATATTTATATCCTACCAAGCCGGGCGGACGTTATGCTTCTCTAATAATCTATACATATAATAAAATTGGAGTATCTGTTTGTAATATCAAAATAACGACTTTTTACTGATTGGATATTAACGTATACACGACACTGATAGCAAAAACACAATTTTAAAATTTTTGTCTGTCAGTCTGTATGTTCCGGGTAATCTCCGAAACGGCTGGACCAATTTTGACAGAAATTTTACTGACGGATAGTTAAAATTACAGCGGGTGACATAGGCTACTTTATTTTGGACTAGCTGTCATCCGTGGCTTCGTCTGTAGTACTATCTCTAAAACGATTGGACGTATTTTCATGGAACTTTCACTGACATATAGCTGTCTTATAAGAAGTAATTTACAATTATAAAATGACGCATGCGGAGCTGCGGGCAACAGCTAGTCTCTTATATTAGTTACCACAAGCCTTTGATAACAAAAGTATGTATTGAAATACCAATAAGCATAACTGAAATGACTAATTTTTTTATGTATACTTTAAAATGTATAGTTAATTGAAAATAAAACTTTATTCTAGAATTTAATACATTTAATCACAAAGTTAATTTTTTTTCATAGGGACACTTGGTCCTTATCTAAAGAGTAATTATCACATAATGGGCATTTAACATAAACACACTACACTTTCAAAAACTACGATTTTTGTAAACACTTACGCGTTCCGTCATGTTTATTTACTTGAAGCGGAGAAGTGGGGCAAGCGGTGTGGTGCTTATATTTTTTTCCTCTGTAAGTAAAATCTATTGTTAAGATAATTAACGTAGACGAAGTCGCGGTCATCAGCAAGTTTAACAATTGACTTTCAAAATTTTACTCATATGAAACGCCTTCTGAACTCGGAATTTATACTGGAAAAAATATTGAATCGGAAAGTATCCGGGTTCATCACCGGGTCATTCAACTTCTTTTTTTGTTCAGTCTAGTCACAAAGTTTGTATGAAATTTTTTTTATAAAGCTTTATATTTTCTTTTCCTAAAGATACCTGATCGGTTCGTGGATAAAATCATGGGTGTAATTTCGCAATGAGCGCTTTAATTCAATTTTGTTGGTTATCAGATAAATAAAAGTAATGACTTTTACGAGGTAGTGGCAGAATTATGTCAGCATTGGCATATTTAATACAAAGTATCTTGCAACTTTCTTCACGAAGAAAAAACCTATACATCATCATCTTACCCTTATCACACCTAAGTAGGGTCGGCACAACATGTTTTCCTTTTCCACTCTCCTTTGTCAGATGTCATCTCAGTATTCACACCTTTTATACACATATCGTTTTTCACACAATCCATCCACACCTTTTTCGGTCTTCCTCTACTCCTATATCCATCCACTTTCAAACTCAAAACTTTTCTTGTTATATGACTTTCATCTCTTCTCATAATATGCCCGTACCATGCTAACCTATTAATCCTCAACTTCTCTGTCACTGGTGCTATTTTCAAACTTCCTCTGATATACTCATTCTTAATCTTATCCATAAGAAAAAACCTATACATAAATCAGTAATTATTGTAACAATGCTGCTTTTGCTAAATTCTGGCTAGCTACCACCTCAAATTGAGCATCTGTCGCCAAGCACCTGTTGGCGTGTTCCGACAACTTAGTATGCTAGACTTGTGTGTTAGACCATTTAGGACTAGTCAGTGAACTTCAACAATATGGACAATCACATAGATTTCATTGGTCGCGGTGAACAATGATACAGGACTACATAAGCCCATGCAATCCTTGACAGAATTATATTAAGTGTGTCATATATGCAGAAGTTCTTTATGCTATCAGTTTTATGTCCATTATCCATTCACACAAAAAGGTTAACGACAAATTTAAAATATGCACTTACACGCAGACAAAGTCACGGGTGAGTGTTAGTAAAAATAAATAAATAACATTACATCCAATATAGTTTGATTATCAAGTCGCCGTGACGTCATGGAGAAAACGCCATGTAAAGGTAAATACAATAACGTCTGTACAGGGTCATATTTATTACAAAAACTGACCTGCACTATTGTTCAAGGAATTCTTAAAAATATTAATGTACAAGGTTTTATATTCGGGACAACAAATATTTCTTTCGAGTGTGGTTACAGGACGACGACAAACAGAACTAACAAGGAAGTTATCAATTTATACAACTGTTAATTATTTCAATATTATAGTGTTAGATAAATGAATAATTTATAATGTAATTTTAAAAATATCGATGGGTTTTTACCGGTGTAAATGGATAAAAGGAGAGCTGTGTTCATTCATTATACTACATTTGAAGTAATTACCTCGACTTATGATGAAACCGTAATGGCGGCCCCGTAGCAACAGCACATTATCTTGTATTCCTTTTAGGTTATAAAACTATTAATTTTAAAACGAATATCTATAGATTTTATTTCACACAACCCAGGACATACGGGAATAACATATAACAATAACTAATATATTTATATTATGTAACAACTGTTTATATCAAATAACAACGTTTTAAGATTAAAAGATTTTACCGCGTGGTCCAACGACGCGTGTTCACAATTGCACATGGCGCATAGTTACTTTCTGATTTCCGAGCCTGATGCTATTATTTACAATTTTAACAATCTTAAACAATATACATGAATTTAAAAGTTCGTTTGTTATTAACTACTACGAAAAACAATTATTTAAATACCTTTGAAAATATTTATCTTCTTAAATGATTTTTAATACACTTGACTAGTGTACACTTTTTGGAGCATTAGATTTATTGTATTATTAACAAGTTTATTCACAACTAACTTACAACGTTTACATTTATAATGTTACACAATTCATATTGTAATAATTTTTTATATTACAATTTCTGCAATTATTGTTATTTCTATTTTTATTATTCTTTGTATTATTAGTGGCCAGTTGTATAATAATTAATTCAGATGTTCTCATTAGAGTATGTCCTCCGCGTTAGTCACTGAATGCGGTTTAGTGATTGTAGGGGAAACTGGATTAATTCAACTATAGGTAATCAAACATAATGAGACCTGAACTTACGAACATAGGATCAATGGTCCAACAGTGTTAATCAATCGGTCAAGACGAGCAATGATAACCAATATCGAATAACGAAAGGGACAGTTTTATAACCCCTGGACTGTTCAAAACCATCAAGGTTTAAGTTCCATACATACGAATGTAGACCTCACGAGGCACAGTTCAACAGGTTGTTGGCAGCAGAAGTTTAAAAAAATACCAAATTTATTATAAAACTATGAATAATGTAAAATTACACAATTTGTAAAAATTAGGCTTTTTATGTAAAATGTATTTTTAAATTGGTTTTTCATTTGTATGACCTTTGTTTTACTAAACCATGAAATTTACAATGTATGATGACATAAAATAAAAAAAAAAATATAATCCATAATTTTGAGATGTGGGTCCTAAAAAATCAGCCGAGAGGTTAACGTTTTGGGTTGTTTTTCTTTTTAATCATTCATATTATTTACGAGATAAAAATATTTTTGTTCGAAAATGTATAATAGCCTGTATAATTCTTTTTCCAGCCTCATTCCAAGCTAAGCAGTGTCCGCGACTTCTTTCTCTTATAAGTAGTTCAACCTGTCGTAACAAATACATATTTACTCTGAATTAATTGTATTGATTTTTACTATATATTTATTTTTACTACTTCATCCTTATTATAATTTTTACAGATTTCTTAAGTTATCTCTGTGAGATTGTATCTTTACTGCTTAACACCTATAAAGAAGTGTTAATAATATGCATCTTAAACAATATTCTAAAAAGTCCGGAAAAAAATTCATCAAAAAGTCTGTTTTGCCATAACAAATTTTAGGGCCGAAAAAAATTCAATTTACACCTCGAGAAGGCGCTTATGAACGTCAAAACTGTCACAAGTTCCGACAAACAACCGAGAGTCATCGAGAAGAACAGGCAACACACTCGATCT
This sequence comes from Antheraea assamensis, assembly GCA_035772565.1. Taxonomy (NCBI): domain Eukaryota; kingdom Metazoa; phylum Arthropoda; class Insecta; order Lepidoptera; family Saturniidae; genus Antheraea; species Antheraea assamensis. The sequence continues at coordinate 1,807,569 of JAQQSE010000107.1, forward strand.
GGTTTATCTTTTCATCGTACATATTTATACAAACACAGATAGTTACATTTCGTTTTTGGCGGACGCACACGGAGAGGGGTGTTAATTCCAGGCATCACCATCGTTCACATATTGATCCACCCTATAATAGCCTTTGCAAATTAAAACTCGCTTGCAATGGTACTTGAACTTGCTATACGGCACATCGATAATGTGCTTAGGGGAATTTGTTATAAAACCTAACATTATAATAACTCTACTAAACTCTATAATAACTTAAGTCAAACGACAGATATTTAAATTCTATTATAAATATAAGTGCAGATTAGATAATGATAATGGATGTTTTCTTTTTACTATAGTTTTATTTTAAATTTATAACATTCATACCAATAAAAATGTATAGAAGTTTTTCATGGGGTCATAATCTGTCAGGTAGTGACATTTATATCACTACATATTATAAAACAAAGTCGACTGCCGCGTCTGTCTGTTTGTATGTTCACGATAAACTCGAAAACGACTGTACGGATTGTAATGCGGCCTTCACCAATAGATAGAGTAATAGATGAGGAAGGTTTAGTTATATAATTTGTCAAGGTTTTGTTATACTTGTCCGAAAAAGTCAAGCGGTTTGAGAGGCTGCCTCGAAAACGCTGTATCTACAAAAAAGTCTGCGAAGGCATATACCTATATTATGAGGATAGCATACTATACCCATCTATCTCCTAAAAACATTGGAAGACTCTTTAGACAGATACAGTAATAATCCTTATCAAATTGAATACATTATTTACCTTAAGCATTTCATGCACATAAGTATATATTTCTTATATCAGGACAGGACAACGTTCGCCTGACCTGCTAGTTTTATTCAGAATTTAGTGTTATTTGATTCCATATTCTATAATATTTTTGGCTACTGAGTACACAGAAACTTCCTGGAAAGGTCTAACAAATGGGTCACCATCTTGTTAGAACATTGAAATTATCAAAATACGAGTACACTTGTGATTATTACACACACTTTAAAAAGACACTCATTATCTACTCAACAATGGTAGTAATAATCTAGAAGATTGTTTACCAAAAAAAAGTATAGCACATTGATTATTCGGCATTTAGGAAATTTAACACGATTAAGCTATTACGATTACGATCTCGATTACGCTCATCTATCGATTATTGTTAATCGGAACAATTCAATAGAAATAAGAAATGAAAAAGATAAAAAAGAAAAAGAGCCGTTAAATGTATCCGATTTAGTGTTACAATAGAGAGGGATTACACAAATTATAAACGTCTTCCGTATTACGCAGATTACTTAAAAAAAATTACATTTTTTTTTATTTTATTTTATTTATGGCAACCAATCTTATAGTAGATTTTGACTGGTATTATTGTGCAGGTAAAGATTTTACAAGTTTCTTGCAATAATTGCAATAAACTAACAAGATGGGGGCCGTCTTGTTAGAACTTTCTAGGGAGTTTTTGTGGCAAATCAGAATCTATGCTCCGTGGCATTATTTCCCATCCACTTCACTCGTGCACAATAACCAAACTATATTACGTAAAACGCCATCAATATTACAAAATATAGAGCCAAATAACACAATATTAATAATAATATATTAAAATCTAATACATTACATTGCAAGATCACGCCAGAAACCAAAAAAGAAAAAAAACTTTGATAATATTTTATTGTAAAATGTATCCAATTCATCAGCACACATTTTTCGATATCTTATAGAATTATTTTTATTTAAATATAAGTAAGTACACAAGTATATTTCATGAAACTAAGTTCTCTTTCCTTTGGAACGTCATAAAACTATAACCTCTCAAAAATTCTGAATGCAATCGACAATTACTTTATCATTAGCACTTAGCAGATGCCCGTGACTTAATTCTTACAAGAATAATTGCATTATTTCATACGAATTACCTGTATATTTTTCTGAATTAAATTTTTGTTATATATTTTTTTGTTTTGTCAACTTAGCCCCCATGGAAAAGCATAATAACTTGTAGTGAAAGTATTCTATCTACCAATAAACGTTATGTCCAAACACAATCTTTATTTTTGTTTTTATGTTTACATTTTTAGCTTCATGCTGCATATATTATCACTGTAAAATCAAAAACTATACTAGATAAGTTTAAGAGAGAAATATCAAAAAATTGAAAAAAAATCTACAAATTATTGTATACTTATTTATATATATTAGTTTGACACGTGACATTGTTGAAAACAGAGTGACCTATTTTAGGACGCCATCTTTGACTTTTTTGTCCAAAGAGATTTATTAACCTATTTCTTGCCTATAATATTTCTATAGAGTAGGACTCTAAAAATCTTTGCCATATAATTTGTTACCAAATGAAACTATTAAATTTCCGTAACTTTATAGTAATTCTACAGGATATTTTACTAAAAATTGAGTACAGGTAAGACTTGAAAGTACTAATTTCTCAATAATCTTTACACTTATAATGTACTTTACAAAATATAAGCCTATTTGAATTAGGCCTAGTATATGCGTTTGGGTGTAAGAACGAAAATTGTACTATCATGGAGTTTTATGCTTCAATCTATGCTATATTTAATCCTGAACCGCGACTTCATCCAACTACCTAGAACTAGTTCAGCATATCTATAATTATAAAGATGTATATCTAGAACATGTATAAAGTGTCCTTGGCTTGAGCACACAGCGGAAAGGGTATGAAAACTTCAAATTAGAACGTCAGTGCTAAAGCCGCTCTTTCGCGGCAGAAATAGGTTGTAATGTTTCGTTGCACATATTTAGGTATGGATCTTTAAAATATTACTGTGCAAATAATGATAATCAAAAACTAAGCGAAGTAGACTGGGATTACGTCACATATTGTTGTATCCTACTTGAAAGTGAGGTATCGCAAAATAGAAGAAAGACTCAGTGTGGTTGATGGTTACGAATAACTTTAATATTTCATGCACAGGAATTACATTTTTAGACATATGACGAACTGAAAGAATTTTTTTCTCATATTACATTTTTTGCATTATTGGCCCTTTGTTTTTTCGAACTTGACTACACTGTTGACCCGGAGGCCTCTACAGTTTGACCGGACTCTAAGAGGAGCGTTTAAGGCACTAACTCGATTTTTTTCATGGCAACCAGTACAAGGGCGCACGGCGCACCTCGGTATGGACTATTGCTTAACATCCCGAATTTAACTAAGCTAAGCTAAACTAAGCAAATAATTCCATACATATATAAGTCGTGAAATATACATGTGTACCAAGCATGTATGTTTCACTGAACTTATACATGTATCTCGAATCTGACCTACTGAGTTAATCTGAACTAAGTCATCTCGAAAAAGGGGTGAAAAATAACCCAACCACTGTGTGTACCTACAAGTGTGTGTGTGTGTGTGTGTGTGCACGTGTGTGGGGTGATCGGTGTTGTGCATTATTGGCCTATTTATTGTACTGTCAACGTGTCAGTTCTAGTCCTACATTTATATTATCGATTACAAGTTTAAATATATACAATAATAATACTCTATAATTGATAAATTATAATACGATATGCTGTATGGGTGGCAACCCTGATCAAACAACATGTCTTTGATGAAGAAAGGAAGGGATATTAGTTTTTCATTTAGTTGTTTAATTCTACGAATGAATTGGATTATTGGACTTTATAATATGTAATTTTTATTGTTAGCAGTTTGCACATTTTATACAAGTGGAGCACCTATATTAGAAATCATTCTATAGAATACGAATTCTGAGATAACACAAAACTTCTCTGGAATGCTATAATAATGTGGCCATCATTTTATTAGAATGCTGGTGTTTAGAAAATAGTACAAAATTGGGCCTAAAAGACGTTTCTCCGGTGCATTTACTAATTAAAAAACATGTATTTTAATACGAAATTTCAACGGGCGGTAAAAAGTATTGAACGCATATACATATACTTTTATATTTGTTATTTAAAAGTCGTCAACATTATGATAACAAGTAATTTGATAGATTTGTATTAAATTCCTTTTTATTTGAATCGTACGGATAAATCTTACACTTTCAAAGCTTTTGAATAACATACGAAAAATATTAAAAACTGAAAATAAATATTCCCAATAACTTTCTTATCACTATTATATGACTATCGTCGTAATTTGATATTACAATGCGATTTAGGAATATAAAGTGTGGGCATAAGTCATTATGTCGTATTTTTAACAGGATTTACGGTGTATTCTATAATATAGTATAATAAATAACGTCTTTACCGTTGTGTCATTTCAGTATTAGTGCTACTGTAGTCTATGTCAGTGCACAGATAAGTATGTCCCAATGAAATATGCATAACCAATATAAGAAAGATGCCAATAACAAACACATCTACTTATTTGTATAAAAAAATGGCATAGGAGCTAAACGATTCAAAATATAATGAAAAGTAACAAAGAGCTAAAGTAAAAAGTAGCCGTATTTTTTTAGTTATATGACATTAAAAAGTTATGACGTTATGGATATATTGTACTTACATATAACACCACCAAATAATTTCTAGTTAGGTTCCATAGACAAGCTAATAAATTGAATTCACTGTAAAAATAACATAATTCTTGCGTAATTTCTGTACCTAATCGATTATTTAATTCTCTTTTTTTAGGCACTAATCCTCTAGCTTATTAGTGCCCTTGTCGAGTAGATAATAATACTACAAGTGTCTTATGATTATTTCAATGTTTTAACATTACGTTAGCGTCCATGTTAGAACTTTCCAGGGAGTTTTTGTGGGATCTTAGAATTCATGCACCGTGCTAATATTATGTATCCATTTCACTTATGGACAATAACTGAACTATATTATCTAAAATGCCACCAATATAGCACAAGATAGAGATGAATAAAATATAAAAGTCACTACATGACAGACTTAGATCCCCCTCCAAAAACTGCAAATATTAAACTTAAAATTAGGTTCGTAGTATTGACCATAGAATGTTTTGGCGGGAAACAACCTGTTTCTTACCTGTCATCCATAATCTTTTTATTCGTAAATATGTCATTTGACTCTTGTAGAAGATTTAAGAAAAATATACTTTTTTTTTAATTCTAGTAAATTCTATAATAAACGTGGGACATATAAATAGTTTACGTGTTAAAAAAAACTTAAGTTTATTGTATTTATATAGATAGGTAACTACAAAACTTTGTATATAAGTAAGTTACAGAGATTTGTGAATAATATAATTTGAAAAAAAAAAACTTTACAATGGCTTTAGTTTGAAATTATTAAACGTTATTATAAGATGAAATATCCACATATTTCCTTACATATCTCCCCAGTCTTAATTGCCTTCAACGATACATTCAGCAAAAAAACAGTTTTATAAAGTTTTAACGATGCTTCTTAGAAAGATATGACGGAAAATTGTATTGCGGACAGTAAGTGTGAGTAATACCTAGATTAATTTCATGGTATACTTTTATCATGTCTTCGTCTTATCGATCAAGTTCTATTCTAACTTTGAATGAAAATCAGATTTTATTAAATTTTAACTATAATTTTAATTTATGATTAAAACATAATTTATAAGATTCTTAATATTAAATTCAAGATTTGTAGCCCATAGTAGCCATTTTACCATAGATTTTATATCTCTGATTTTTAAATTATAAAGTGTAGATACCTATGTACGTTAGTGTTGAAGTATGAAATTACGGGTTTAACATATTCCTTGTATGTTTTTTCTTATAGATAACAATCATAATATTGTTCTTAATAATTATCTATCGGAATATATATTTTTATAAATAGATTAAAATAAAAATGATATTGCGTTACTTTAATAGAAAATTTTAAATTTGACCAATACTTTAAATGTAGGCCTAAAGTGTAAAACCAAAAAATATATTGTTTTTTTGTCTCTAAGACGGCAATTAAATAACTAATATCATTATTTGCATTTTTAACCTGAAAATGTCACACTTTTGAGACTTCTGTTCCTAATATTGACATTTTGATATATTTATAGAATTCACTATGAATTTAACATTATAATTCTAAATTTGAAATGTGCTTAATATTAACAATTTTATATTTTTATGGAATATTTTTTAAGCATTATCACTGATCCGATGTGAAATAAATAATTTATTATATATGTGTACATTTGAAAATATGGACATTCACTTAAAATATGTTTTCTTTTTGTAATTACTTTATTCTACCAGTACTTTTTCGAGAAAATTGATTGATTTTTTTTGATAAATTACTACGGAACTATGTTTTTAAATGTGAAAATTGCAATAGTACTATTATTTGAAAATTAATATATTTTTTCTATAAATATACTTCATTTCATGATATTTATTAATTATATTATTATAAATAAGCGATATTTCAATGTTATGTCGTAGAGAATAAAAACTATGGGTGGCCCACTTTCAACGTCATAAAAATCGCTTATAAACGTATTCTGTTTAATTAAAACCAACATTAAAATATTCGAAATACAATATATTTAATATATTAAAACTTTTAATTTAGTCCAAGCTATCTTTTAGTCGCAATAAATTATTTTCTAAGATCCTTGATGCACAGGTCATGTTTCATTCAAATTATCTAAAATATTATTAAATAATATAAATATAATGTTGATTTTCTTTTTTATATACATTAATAAATAACTATACTCACGTTCACGTCCAGAATTTATCCATGAAATCCAATCTCTTGCAAAATAAAAGCACTGTTCATGTCTGTTCACGAGTTATTCACAATCACTTTAGAAAATCGTCAAAAAAACCAGTTCACATGTCGTAATTAGTCAAAAATCCTGTTTAAATATAAAATACAACGTCCACGGAGCAGTTATCAAGATATTTCTAAATAGGCCTATAAGAATCTTATTGGATATATTTGCTCGTTATTTGTGCAAAAATTTCGCACGAGTCCGCGTCTGCCGTACATTTAGGCCTAACATGCAGCGCTAGAGAGGCGCGCGCGCGCCACCTACCAAAAACCAACACTTTTTAAACACAATACCGATAAATTATACAACTGATAATATTGGATAAAGCCCTGATAAGGGTCAGGAAGACGACAAACGGATAGATAATAAATCGCTACAACTTTTACGCAAACTTGGCACACGCGTTTCAAAAAACTTGTAAATACAACGCGCTTTTACTATTTTATATAGCAACGTCACTGGGAGGTGGACGAGGGGTTTCTGGAATAAAAATAATTTTTAGGTCAGAGTTTTAAGAATGTAGGATAGTAAAGGAGGATGTTTGAATAGCGAAAATGTCGGAAATAAATGAAGGGTGCGCTTGCAGGAAAGGGTAACTTTGTAGAGGGTTGTAAAGGGCAAGGGAGATACGGAAGTGTGGCTTGCTTCGTTTGGACGACGGGAGGTGGCGCGCGCGCGGCTAACGTTGCCCAAATGGCGGACTCAGCTGGGCCTCGCGCGCTACTCAATTTAACCTTGTAGCAACGACCTGCTGGTCGCAGTTATGCCTAAAAGAGGCATCCAGAGCTGTAGGTATCGTTATTACCTACTGTTTAAGTTTTTCTAACCCCCTCATAAAAGGAACGGAATGACCTTATGATATAAAATTCGTTAAAATTTACATGAATATACTGTATTAATTATTTTTAGAAAAAACAAATTATGTTAATTAATGTATTTTAATATAATAATGGATAATTTATGTTAATAATAAATTTTAATTAATAGTTTACTTTTCTACTCGAAAATATTAGTGCTTATATTATATAACATTGATTTCAATAGATGCTATCAAAAGTTTATTTTATGTCACTTATATACATATATTGTACAAAATAAAAATATTTTGAGCCAACGTTATAATTTAAAATTAAGTACAAAATATATGTTCAAATATAAAATTAATAAAGAGGTGTACAGTAAGGCCGACATTATGCCATGACGTATCTTTCAAGCTTTTAAATCAACGACCGTCATAGACAACGAGCCCGAGCCTCATTCTATCTTAATAGGATTTCTGTAATAATCTTTTTCTTATTGCTAATTTGTTAAACAGCGATAATTTCTATTTAACAACGTGTGTCGAAGAGAGTGATATTTAGATGTGAATGTATAATGTATAAAAATTATACTATTTTTATTTATTTTATTCGATTTGTATTTGTATTTGTATGGTACTTATATAATCCCATCCCGTCACATTACACCTTAGAGTAGCTGTTTTTAAATAGGTATAATACAATACCTACGTGTTACACAAATATAGGGGTTAATTATTTTTAAGGAAATTATTGCCATAGATTGTTAAGTTTGACATAAGATAAATAAGCTTCCATATAACATAGAGATAATATTACGTAGCTTTTTGTACACCAGTGTTGTTTAACTTGAGTCTTCTTCTTGTGACGAGAATTATTAAGATCATAACTTACCACAGTAAGGCCCACTGCATAATGGTTAACTTTTTCGATTTTTGTCTTATTTTTTTTTATTAGGTTCAGTCTTTGATCACACCTCCACTCGGTTTGGATCACGTTGCGGCTAAAAGTGTTACACGCTAAGTTTAGAGGAACTGACTCTAAAGTAAAACTGTCAGTGCGTTGAAACTTTTTTTTTTTTTATATCATGGGGGCAAACGACCAGGTTGGTCACCTGATGGTAAGTGATCACCATCCGTCCATAGACACTAGCAATATCAGGGGAGTCGCAAGTGCGTTGCCGGCCTTTTAAATATGTGGGCCTCCGGCGCTCTCACTGACCGAACGAAACGCAATAGTGCAAGCACTGTTACTTCACGTCGGCTTTCTGTGAGAGGGTGGTACTACCCGCGCGTCGGGCGAGCCGACACATGCATGCTGAAACCAGTAATAGCTTCAGCGTAGCTCTACCACCTACTTTACTTTTAATTTAAGAAACTAAAACTAAACTTTTATTCATTTAAGAAAATACTATATTAGTCCATACACATGTTGTTTTTATGACATTTCTTTACGAAAGTAGTTTATTTTGAGATAATACAAAGAAGAAAAAAATTGATAAATGTATCTAATGTTTTGTCTTAGATCTGTTTAGGTTAGTTAAACTTCTCTTTGCTTTAGTATATTTGCAATTTTAAGGCAACATATTTTCTTCTTTTTCTTACTCTTATCCCACCTAAGTAGAGTCGGCACAACATGTGTTTGTCACGTAGTGATGTATGATGTGGCATAATTTTTACGATCGGCCGCGCGCGCCTTACATCATCCCTCCTTAGGGATAATTTGGTAGTACCATGGTTTTTGTTCAACGTTGGCGATTGTTATAGAATAATTCGCCTGTGCGGCTCCAAGATTATGTATCACGTAAATCGATGTACACTGACTTAAATGAATAAAGTTGTTATCTTTCAGGATTATTCATCGTCGAATAATTAATACAATAAACCGTTAGAATAATATATAACATTAAAAATATAATAGAATAATAAATGCAAATAAAATGGGCATGGCATATCATTACATAGATATATCTATGGGTATCTATAGGTTACTATTTAGTATCTATTTAGAGATGATAATCTCATAAAATAATAATAATGAAAATTAGATAATATCTATATAATTATCTGACGTGCAAATTTAAACGAAAAGGTTTATCTTAATATGTAATAGTGTTCTGCAGTATAAGATGCAATATGTACATGACATGAAATCACTAATATCTATTTATTTACACGGCTATAATTTTATTTCCTTCATCATAACTTATTTAGAGCTTGTTATATCGTCGCAGTATTCGCACACTTTTTATACACATATCATTTTTCACAGAATCCATCCACACCTTTTTCTGTCGTCCTCTACTCCTATATCCGTCCACTTTTGAACTCAAAACTTTTCTTGTTACATGACTTTCATCTCTTCTCATAATATGCCCGTAATATGCTAACCTATTACTCCCCAAATTATAACTGGTTAAAGGAATTCGATAGGTTTTTTTTTAATAAATGAAATATATGTTTTTATAGGTAACAACGTTTACCTCCGACTTAGTCTAGTAGTTTTCGGTATATTAAAGGTATGAAAAATAGCTTATACCCTAAATTATATATCCAATGCCAAATTTAATTGCTATCTATTTGGACAGAAGAGTAACTACCGCTGTGTTTGCCGTTTCAATATTTTAAATTCCTCTAGTTACATGGGTCCAGACGTGTGTAAGCAAACATTTTTCTTCTTCTTTATTTTTTTTGGCTCCGTCACGATTTGTGCACTAGCCAGCGTTAAGTTACAAGATTTTGCCAAGTGTCTTGCGATAATTATAATGTTCTAACAAGATGGTGGTTTCCTTGTTAGAACTTTCCATGGAGTTTTGGTGGCATCTGAGAATGCATGCTCCGTGGTATTATTTCCCATCCACTTCACTTGTGCATAATAACCGAACTATATTACATAAAACACCACCAATATTACAAAACATAGAGTCTAATAATACAAGATTATGAATAAAATATAAAAACCACTACATGACAGACCAAGATCCCGCCAAAAACTCGCAAACATTTTTCAATTATTACCCGTAATCTGAAAACTCTTCGTGTTGACGGGCTCGTAATAAAATTATAAAGAAAATATGAGAGTGGAAATCAGAATACAATTCAATAGTCAGAAGCTGCCAGTTAACAATTTTGATACGGCGTCCATTTAATATGAACAACGTTACTGTGTTTAGAGGTTATTAACATTGGTCAAAAGGTTCGCATTTATACTACAACTAGTTATGGTCCAGTGGTTGAAATGCGACCATTATTTTTTAATTTTTAATAAAATTGTCGCACTTTGACCATAGAGTATACAAATATTGAAGATTGTTAGACATAAAAATCGTCAAGTAAGACGAATAGAGACTTATAGATAAAGGCTTCTTTCTTTTTAATAGACAACAGTAAAGGTTGCCAACCGAATCTAAAGGCCCGTTCATAAAATACGTCATGTAAAACTGTATCTTTTTAGTAGGTACCCCTCCGCCTCATTCGTTATGCTGTTACATTTATTGCGATCCCCTATCAATATTGCATCACGTATGATAGAGCCTGCGTAAATTTACGAATATATATGTACATAAAAAAATGTGTGGTTGATGAAACTACGATGCAAGTGAAACTTTTTTCGAATCATAGGTATTTAACTAAAAATTTTCGAAAAATTATCCAATTTGGGGTATTAAAAACGTGTTTTTAATTTTAACTTAATAATTGGAAAATGGGAATGATAATGGGAAATAAATAGTAGACGAGATATCCATTTATATATTTTAATTCCTAACTGCGTATTAGATAGAGTACGGAATAATAATAAATACAGTTTTCAGGTGATAGACGCATTTTAAAAACTGAGCACAATATTAATTTAAATAATTGAATTATTTTGAATTGAGCCATGGGCGCCGATATATTGGTCTTTGCTGCTCTGCCGAGCGCTTTTCGTTTTATCCATACTCCGCAGCTGGCTGTAATGCGACATGCGATAGATGGGCGAAAAATTTAAAGCGATGTAAGAACAACAGAATTGAGAACCTCCTCTTTTAAAGTGAATAGTATCAAATCTTCTGAGTGGTCATACGACGTTCATGGTCATTCATATGTCCATCTTTATATATATAATTAATTCTTCTGTACGTGTGTATATCTACGACTGAACTCCTGAATGTTTGGATAAATTTTGATGAAACTTTTTGTGTTCAGGTTTGCGGATTGAATATAGGATTTTTAAATTACCAGTGCAGGACAACGTTCGTCGGTACAGTACGACCTATCGTCCGTTCGTTACAAAAATCAGATGAAATTTTCTTGTTCTGTTTATCTCAGAACCATGCTCAATGTTTTTTTAGGTATAAAAATGAGCCTGTAAAGAGATGAACCCTTAATTTCAATACTAAGATGCTCCCCATCCCACTTTTCGATTTTCCATAAGAATAATATAGGAAAAATACCTTTTTTTTTCATCCTGATTTTTGTAACTAACAAACGATAAGTCGTACTGTAAAGTTCTTGAAATATTTTGTAGAGAACTGAGCGCTCTACAAAAAAGGTATCTCTTGATTTTTTTGATAAATTGATGTCAAAGGGGTGGGCACTTTAACGTGTGACGTAATTTATGACAGATCCTTATAAATATTGTAAAGTTTATTATAGCTAGTTAAAGTTTTATAAGCTTCAGAAACTCATTGTAATCAGTAAACTCGTACCCATTCCAAAATTATGCTATATAATCTAAAGAAGTTGTGTAAATAATGTACTGATTTGGCCTTCATTTGTTAAGTTGTTTTGACTAACTTATAAATTTTAATTGATTTTTAAATATAATTTTTTTTTTATTTAGTTTTGCACTGGTATTTTTTTTTACCCAAATAATAGTTTATCGATTTTAATACTTGCACCAGAAGTGTCACAGACAACATTTAAAAAGGTGCGCAGTTCATTCAGTTCTACTTCTTAGACACTTGGTCCTTATCTAAAACTATTACTATAGCTTATTTTTATACAAACGTTTGAAGAAATTATGATTTGAAATTACATAATTATATTTAGTACTAATTTCAATAGTTTTCATACACATATATATATATTTAACACTTTATGTATATTATTAAATTACAGCATTAATCCGCAAAAACTTAGATAAGCGAGATTTCGTAAAGGACCGATATAATCTAAATAGGTACAAGAAATAATAACAAATTGGTCATTCCATGTTTTAGGCTCACTAGGACCGGTAACAGTTTTTTAGGTAATAGTGTCAGGTTTTATAACAAAATTTCAAAGCACATTACCGATTTGCCGGACACTAAGTTCAAGCGCCATGTCAAGCAGGTTTTAATGTCTACTACAGGGTGGATCAATATGTGAACGACGGTGACGTCCTGGAAATGACGCTCCTCTCTGTGCATCCACCAAAACCGAATGTAATTATATGTATCTATGTCTATATCTATATTTTAAAAAATATGTGTTATATTATGTTTGAAGAAAAGAGAAACCAGAATGAGTTTCTCGCCGGTTCTTCTCGATGACTGGGTTGTTTGTCCGAACCGGTGGTAACTTTGGCGTTCATAAGTGCCTTCTCAGGGCCTAAACTGACTAAAGTATTTTTGATATTGATTTTATCACATCATTGTACCTATCCTATTCAATTCCACGGACGTCAATGGACAGTCGTACCGCAAGCGCTGCTGTGCTGCTTATATTTTTTCCTCTGTACATAAAATATATTGTTACCGTAATAAAGGTAGGTGGTAGAGCTACGCTGAAGCTATTACTGGTTTCAGCATGAATGGGTCGGCTCGCCCGGAGTAGTACCACCCTCTCACAGAAAACCGACGTGAAGTAACAGTGCTTGCACTTTTGCGTTTCGTTCGGCCAGTGAGAGTGCCGGAGGCCCACATATTTAAAAGCCGGCAACGCACTTGCGACTCCCCTGGTGTTGCTAGTGGCTATGGACGGCGGTGATCACTTACCATCAGGTGACCCACCTGTTCATTTGCCCCCTATAATACAAAAAAAAAAAAACCACCCAGATGTAGTCGCCGGTATTTCGTATTGCGCGCATCAGTTAAGAACTCTTTCTTTAGTCCTTATCTGAAACAATAATTATCACGATAGCTCCTATTGTAGAGCCCTAAGAGTTTTAAGAAACTATTGAACTTTAACTATTAGAGTTTTTTTCAAGTACTACGCGTTTAGCGATAAGTGTTTTTTTGTCGCGTAGAAGTGGGGCAAGTGGTGTGGTGCGAATATTCTTTCATGTGCACGTAAAATATATTGTTAAAGTAATAAACAAGACAGACGAAATCGCAGGTATCATCTAGTAAGCAAATTAAATTTAAGAAACTGCTGTTTTTCCACTCTCGTCTTCGATATGCCAGAACCGATTTCCAAGACCCTTTCACTGGCAGTTAGAGAACTTTTCAGAGCACTATTTAAGCTAGATATAACTTACTCATATATTTTATAGGTTTTAGGCTTTAATGTTTGACCAAAATCTCATCTGATGTTAAATGACGATGTAGTCTAAAATTGTAGCACGCTAAGCTTAGAGGGAGACTGGTTCTCAGGCGCAGCTGCCGGAATACACCAATAAGTGATTGGGTGGCAGCTAGCAAAGCTGATTTATAAAAATACCTTGGAACGGCTGCCAAGCGTTCCGGAGCACATCAATAACTTAAGGGCAACAGGTTTCCAACTTAAGGGTGGTAGCTAGTCAGGCGGATTTAGAGAAAACCCAACCACTGCATACTATGGTGTCATCACTGTTTCCCTTCACTGAATGTATCAGTTCATTCGGAAAGTATTCGGACATATGTTGAGTTGTTGTCGAGTCACTGTTACTCCAAATTACGAACACTATAAATAACAAATAATAACTATGAACAGTAGATATACAGAAATGATAAAATTATAATTACAATATTAAAAAAGTCGCCATTGAGTCTAGACAAAACAAGTAATTTCCATGGAAAAATAAAAGTATTTTCATGAATTAGTATAGAAAAAAATAGGGACTAAAATAAAGCGGCTTTAATTGTATTGTTCTATGAAACCACGATGTAAGTGAAGCTTTTATTCGGATAATAGGCATTTAACTGGAATTTTCTAATACGCATTTTAAAAATTGAGTGCAATATTTATTTAAATCATTTATAATTCTGTTTGTAGGTCTCGCTAAAACTCGAAAATGGCTGAACCAATTTGGCTAATTTTGGTCTTAAAATATTTGTAGAAGTTCAAGGAAGGTTCAAACGGTGAGAAACGTAAATAATAAGCAAATGAAAATACTAAAAAAGACAATTTAATTTTCAAATACAAAATGTTCCTAGCTATGAAACATTTGATGTCTTCTGACATTTTTAGAAATAAAAAAAATTGTCATTCGTTTGGCAAATATTTAGTATAGGTGCGTTGAGAAATTTGTCTGTTTCATAACTGTTGTAGGTATGAGGTCCGATGTCTTTGGTATGTTTTGTTGGAATACAAAACAGTTCTGTTTCAGAAATAAAAATAGTACCTGCATGAGAAAACTTTAAATCGATTAAGTGCATAACTGTGTTGCATTTATAATGTAAATAATATAATTGTATTAAGTTTTAACCACATTTTTCACAAATATATGTACTTAAGTGATACGAAGTTCACCGGGTTAGTTATAAGGCTACCAAACGATTCAACATTATGAGAGCCTATACTTTAAGCCCACAGGTCGGAAAGGCAAACCGATCAATAAGAACTGTTGTAAAATATACTAATTATATTTCTTACGTAGAATATTAAAACACTATCAACCATTATATCGTGTAGTCCGGTGAAACTGTAGCGACCCTAATAAGCCAACAGTGTAGTCAGTTCGAAAAACAAAAACTAAAACTTTATATCATTTCTATTGTACAGTTCTTTCACCATTAGCTTAGTCTATTAGCGGGGAAACTGTAGAGGTCTTGCCAGGTCAACAGTGTAGCCAGTTCAAAAAAAAAAGTCTATTCACTGATGTTTTAAACGTACAAATAAATTCATCTCCAGTTGTGTATAGATGTATTTTTTTAATCTATAACAGTTTTCTGAACAGGTTCTCTCTTCTATAATTTGCTTACAATCCTGTGTAACATCGTTCTCTTAACAGCTGTATATTATCTTTAAATCTAAAATCAAATTAGCTTTATATTTTATTCCTATCAGTGACCAACGTTCAGAAATATTTTTGTTATATTTCGTTAATCTGCTTAATTAATTATTTAAAACGAATAGATTAAGAATTATTTTTAAATATACATAATAACAATTAATTAAAAAAAATATTTAAATTTCGTCACAACTCGAAATTAACGTAACGTGAGTAACCTATATTTGAAATTCACTTATCTTTTGTATAACAACATATTTATATTATGTAAGAATTAGGAATCTAGCAAAATTATCAAACATGAAGTAAAATCATAAATATACTATGGAATAAATCAAGCAAATAAAAAAATGCAGACTAAAAATATCTATACTTAGCTATACTTTTTTAATAATAAAAAAAAACTAACTAATATCTACATAGTTGCCAGCATTTCCTTAAATACAAAATCTTTATTGTTTTTAAGAAGAAGAGCTAAAGTTATTAAAAAAGCGTTGGTGTTTCTTTCACTATTCCTGAAATAAATAGATTTATTATTATAATGCGCTCTTCCAAAGCTCCGAGTAAAAGAGAAAGACTGAGATAGAGAAACAAGCTGATCTTGATTTCCGACGTGCCTAACCAAATTCCGGGGACTGTAGTTTCTTAATGGAAAAGCTACTGGCCGCAAATTGTTTTATTTATAAACATAATTTATTTTGACTCATAACGTACCTATTTTATTAAGCTTCCTGTCTTTTATTATTATTATTTATTGATTACCATTTAACTCCAATACTCCTTTTTCCAATTTTAAGTTAACTCTTTTAAATTTTATCACTATTTCTTAAGCCCTATTGGAAATTGCAGCTTAATCAATACACTAAAAAATTATCTGCCAGTCCGATTGGAATCAGTTTAGCTGTTTCTAGGATAAGCTTGGACAAACAGTATAAACTTCAATTTTATTAACATGTATAGTTTATCTTCGAGAATAATTGTTTGAAAGTTATTCTTTAAATTAATAAATATTTTAACATACCTAGTATTAATATATAATATATGTAGGTACTACTGAAAATGACATGAAATTTGAAGAATCCAAAGACATTATTGAATATTAATCCTATTCCAATTAGTATTTCCCAAATGCAAGACCGAGACGAGATTTGGCTTAGTCGTGATATTGGTCTTGCGTCAATACACATGGTCTTGGTCTTGGCCTTACAGCAATAGTTTTGTAGGCATTGCAAGTCTTGCAATTACATGTTAAAGTATTGTCATTTATTAAACTCATTCGGTTAGATCTTAGAATAATGCGACAGATAGATTCATTTTGAGGTTATACTTAAATAGAAATAGTAAAGTCCAATCAATTTAATTAAATTCATCATGAACAGGAATTTACAAGAATTTAAAAGAATATTTACAGGAATAAATATTTGCGATTCCTTCTCGTTGAAAGTTGTAGATACTTTCTTAAGGGTGGAGCGTTTCGATTTTTAATTGTATATTTCACTTTCTTATGTTGGCACAATTAATCGATAATAATTCGAATCGCAGAAATTATTTCGAAAACCTCATCAAATTTCTTCTTCTTTATTTTTTGGCTCCGTCATGGTTTGTGCACAAGCCAGCGTCAAGTAACAAGATTT
This sequence comes from Antheraea assamensis, assembly GCA_035772565.1. NCBI lineage: Eukaryota > Metazoa > Arthropoda > Insecta > Lepidoptera > Saturniidae > Antheraea > Antheraea assamensis. Next base: position 1,824,856 of record JAQQSE010000107.1, read on the forward strand.
TGCCAAGTAAGTGTCTTGTGATAATTATAATGTTCTAACAAGATGGTGGTTTCCTTTGTTAGAACTTTCCAGTAGAGTTTTGGTGGCATTTCAGAATGTATGCTCCGTGGTATTATTTCCCATCCACTTCACTTGTGCATAATAACCGTAACTATATTACGTAAAACACCACCAATATTACAAAATATAGAGTCTAATAACACAAGATTATGAATAAAACATAAAAACCACTACATGACAGACTAAGATCCCGCCAAAACCTCCCTCAGTCAAATTTACTTTCACAATTATATTTTTATATACTTTTCTTTTTTTTTTAATTCGTTTTGTCTATGGCCTATGTAGACACACAATTTCATACTTATACCATTTTTGACATTTCTGAGTTTATGTCTCATGACAATTACACGGTACAGCAGTTAGTAATGGCGTCCATATTTATATACCATGTTATGCACCTACATTTACTTTTACAGTCCTTCCTACTAAGAACTACAGTCTAGTTCATCAAAAAGATTGCTCCATGGGCTAATTTCTAAACCGTGTAGTGAACAAAAATAGTATTATGATACATTGAAAATAATTGCTTTTACTGTATAAATTACATTTAGAAAAATACTAGGTATCGTACTGAGTAAATACATTTTTGTTTAAACCACGTAGACGCTACCATTTAATTTTAAATTAAGTACAGCTTATACCTACTAAAGTAACCTATACACAGAACTGCTAATCGTGCGTGATGGTAGGGTACAGTGGTGACAAACGCATGCCCTATTCTAGTAATAGATGTAGAATGTTCTTTATATTTATAATGTTGAACACAGATCAATAAGATTGGAATAGTTTTGAATTATAATCAATTGTTTAATATATTAATTACAGTAGCGCTTCTAGTGGAAACGATGAACGTAGCAATCAATACCTACTGGTTGTTTGTTTGCAAGTGAGACACTTTAAACCCATGGTAATGTTTATCTTGGCATCTGTGTAATAACTTGTATATTTAAAATTAATATTTCAAAACTACTTTAATATTACTATGGTCCTCGGTTAATAGAATTTAAGTTAGCTGCTAAGCTTTTTTGGTTAGACTTGAGTCGTTTTTTGTTCAATACAAGCTTTATTTCAAGAAATCGCATCAGATATTTCATATTTGCCTACTCTAGTAATAACTTACTGTGCCCAATACGATATCTGAGACTTATTTCAAAATTAGATCACTTATACATTGTGTGAAAATTTTGTAAGTAAGTACTAAGTAGAATAGCCTTATTATATCTAATTTCAAAATTATTTGTGTGCGACATGGGATATTGTAAAAATAAGAACATATTCAGTAGTACCATATACCTATTCAATAATACTATTAATGACTTAATAATTATATGTTTACATATACTTAACATTTATTGGAATATCTGAGAAAGTAAATAGAGACTTACAAATCAAAAGTACTAAATTAACAACTATGGAGCTCAGCAACATTAGTCAAATATGATAGCAGCCATCTTTATTAAGTTATAACTTACAAAGAAATACTACTAACCAGAATATTAGCCTAGTAACTATATTTATATATTTATAGATTTAAATCTTAAATTAAGCTGTCTGTAAAATTAATAGCTATAAATTTATAGAGCAAGGTTTTTCTAAACTTACGTCAGTATATTTAGCATTTATAGAGTCATCACATGATGAACTCCGGGATACTACAACAGTTATATACCCTATTATCTTACTCAAAAGCTAAATGATACACATCATTTTACGGATTGCGCATGATATGCCATCTAGTATCCATCTATAATACTATCTGTAGAGCCATCTAGTATCAGATAGTTTAAAATTTGTTTCTTCATTTCTCTTTTAATATATTAACAGAATAACATCTAATATACTCAAAATATATTTGTCAAAACGTAAATTAAACTTTTATCGTATAATAACATTAATTTGAAATTTATGTCGTGTGTTACATAGTATATTTTTATACAAAAAAAGTAAAAAATATTTTAAATTGGCAGCACTGAACAACTGTCAAAGTTTTTGATTCAATTACGAGTCCTAAAAAAAGATGCATTAAGGTATACATTTGTAAATATGTAACTTCAATAAGACGTTACGTCTTTTGAGTAGGAAGTGGCATAAAAATAGGATTGCCAACAATTTGCGTGACGTCACTCGAATGGAGTCATGGTATCTTCTAAAATTACATAGCAGAAGAAAAAAATATTTTCTATACGTATACGCTCCATTTTCGTTATAAATATCTGAAAGTGACTTGAACTGTGTACGGTGCGAGTGTTTAACAAATAATGAATTGTGTAATTGGAAGGAATTCTGTAAATTAAATACAACTGAATAGTTACAAGGATATTTTATTAGCTTCGTGAGTATTTCAGCGTATTTTCCGTTTGAAAAATATTGAAAACAGATCGATTGTAATAATTTTTAATATGACACACGTGATATTACGTGTGGAAAAAAAAATTGAATTAGTGTTTATTAGAACGCGTAGCTATGTCATGCATACACTGACTTCTTATATCTAAAAATACGTCTCGGGAGTGTATTTTGGGATTTATATTTGGAGATTTTGCGAGTGCGAGACCGGGTAAGTCGTGTGAAAGTGTTTTATACGCGTTTTGTGTGTTAAAAAGGCTTACTTTGCGATGGCCTTGAATGTTTCAATCAATTTTTGCACACGGTATCATATTACCGAACTGTGTTTACATTGCGATACGAACCATCCTGAATTATGAATTAACATTATGTACGTAAACGGTATGATTATTTATGGTCACAGATTTAAATAATAAATAGTACTTCTTATTGGATTATTCTGCTGTGTGACCTTGAAATAAAAATTCCTCATGTATACACGTGTGGCGTAAAAGAATGTGTTGTGACCAACATATTTGTCTTACAATAATATTTTTAATAAATAATTTTTTCATGTCATTTTTATGGTAAAAGTAGATAATATAAAATAAAAGGCAAAAAGTTTTATGATTTTTTTTTTATGATTATGTTGGTAACATGAAAGAGTTACCATTTATTATAAGGTTGTATGTGGAAAATGATATTATTCTAGAATCATATATTTAAAATAAATCAGAATAACAGATTATAATAGCATTCCAAAGTGAAAACTTGTGTGCAGAGGAAATTGAGACTAAAATTTAATGTATGAAGGTTTAGCTTAATTTTCGTATCATTATCAATTTTTGAATGTTTAAGTGTAAATAATAAGTGTAACAAAAATAGATATTACAAGTTTTATGTGTGTTTTAGCATTACTGGGATAGGTAAAGCCTGTAGCAAACTACTATTGACTTTATGTGTCATCTAGAAATAATATTGACATTTAATTTTTTTTGTTGCAGACATATTTTTTAATCAGTACCAATTTTAAGTCATTTGTTTTTTTTTAAATTATGTTTTTCTTTTTTTCATGTGTCGGTAACCAATTCTCATTGTTAAAAATGACTACTATTTTAAGACTATTTCACACAACAACCCAGTTATGTTAAACAAGACGTTACAAACAATAAACAATATATGGTCGAATACCCCTCAGGATTTGAAATAAAAAATAATAACATGATAGACTAAAATTCAACAAAAACCTGCTTAGTAAATTTCGATTTTCTTTTTGAGTGTTTTTTTCTATGGTGTTTTCTATTGTGTTTTAGATTAACACAATACGAAGGGTCAAGAGCATGATTTTAATCAGATATTGTTGCATCTATAGTAAAATTGAACTACTAATAACAAAACTAATACCGATTTCAAGTAAACTACTAAATTAGTGTGTATTTATTTTTTTAATTTTTAAATAATTTTGTCATTAATTTTGGTGAGGAAAGATCACTTGTCTAGCTACCACATTCTAGTTGAAAATCAATCACCAAGCACATGTTTGTGTGTTCTGGCAGCTACACTGGAGAACCAGTACCCTTCTACGGTTAGCATGTTTTAAATTCAAATTAAAAAAATAATTTATTCAGCTTAAGCTCTAAGAAGGTGCTTATGAATATTAAAATTACCACCAGTTCAGAAAACAATCCTGTTCATTGAGAAGAACGTGCATAAAACTCAAACGGGTTTATCTTTTTAATTCACATTATAATCATTTGTAGTGGATGCAGAGAGAGGAGTCAATTCTAGACATCACCATCGTTCACATATTGACCCACTCTGCAATAGCCCTTTTTCACTGAAACCGTTGACATGGCACTTAAACTTACAGTCCAGCAAATCAGTAATATGCTTTGGGACTTTATTATAAAACCTAACAAAATTACCTAAAAAAACTGTTATTGGTTTTACTTAATAGGGAGATATGGTACAACCAGTAAGCCAGTTTCTAGTATTTTATCATGCTGATCTTTTACAGAATTCAGCTTTTACCATCTTAGACCACATTGTCATTTAATACCAGATGAGATTGTGGGCAAACTCAGGAAAGCATAGAAAACTCATTCACTAATAGTTTCAAACCTATTTCAATTAAACCAAATTAGTGTATCATTATTTAGTGATTCAAGTCTACACAAATTATGGTGCATAAGACATACTGCTGAGGTTTTTAAATTCCAGACCAGGGTCCATATATCAAGTGTTGAACTTTTTCAATTAATATGTATACCATTTGGCTTGGCATTTGTTTAAAAATATATGTAATTTATTCATAGGATGATGACTTAAAACATTGTGTACAGTTTCCCTCTTCAACACTGTTGTCAGCTTTTATCAGAGTATCCTCTAAGGTACACCTTTGTTTTTCCCACTAAACTGTCAAGAGGTAAATGGAATCTTCTAGAATATAATTATGTCATCTATACATAGAATAAATGAAGAGAAAATAATTAAAAAACATTTTTTGTATTCTTCAAATGATTGCATAATTTTGTCAAAGAATACTAAAACAATGACTCTGTCAAGATCTGAGTATTTTACATTGATGTTTAGATGTCGCGAATCAATTTTTTTCATTTCTCATACACTTAACACAGGAATTTATTTTTTTTAATTTTGGAAGTTTTTTGCACAGACTGTTTTTGTGTTGAAAAAAAAACAACTTATATTCTTATAGAGAATTGAATGTCCTATAAAAAAAGTATTAAAGGAGTGGATTTATAAAAAAATCTTAAGATACAGTTACTAAATGTGAAAGTTTGACATTTGTTGATTTTTTCTTCTTTTGCAGGTAAGTTAGTATAATTTAATATTAAATATTGTTGATTAATCATAAGATATCTTTTTTATAAGGCATTAAATATTCTATAACAATATAAGTTGTTTTTTTATGACATAATAATCCGAGCTTGAGAAAATATTCCAAAGTAAAAAAAATATATAAAAAATATTTCCTGTGTTAATTGTATGAAAAAATAAAAAAAATCGATCCGCGACCTCTAAACATCATTTTAATATACTTTCATATCCATTTAGTAAACGGTTAAAAAAACTGACATTACAAACAGACACTTCATATATAGATTTAAGCTGCGACCAAAAATTATATTATTTTAAAATTTATTACGTAAGGACAATTTAACCCACCCCTTACCACGAGTAAGCAAAACCCTTACCTTTTCCGGGAGGAAGGAAGGGATTCCTATTTTTTTTTTTTACAAAATCTCTCATGTCTATTTACTAGGTACAAAATCACTACATATTAATAACAAAGTCGTCCGCCGCGTCTGTCTGTCTATCCGTCTTTCATGTTCGCGATAAACTCGAAAACTACTGAACGCATTATAATGCGGTCTTCACCAATAGATACAATAATACATGAGGAAAGTTTAGGTGTATCATTTGTCAAGGTTATGTGTAAATTGGTTGAAATATTAATTAATATATAATTGTTGGAAGTGTTGAAAAAGTCAAGCTGCTTGGGAGCTTTCGTCGAAATGCTGCCTAATTCTTTTGAGATGCAACAAAACCGTAAGGGTAATAATTACCGGCTTGATAAATACATTTATGATAATCTTCAATAGTAAGAAATGATGGCAGTAACTAAAATAAAAGTAGGAAGAAATACTAATTATTTTATTCAATTCTCTTACGAAATCTGTTGTACGTACTAAATAAGTTTCGAGTTTCTTGCATCGCTGTACTAGTCCGCGATTAGATATAGGACATAAATCATGCTACAATAATTATTATTTAGTTGTTTCAGTTGACAGTGGAATATAAACATAGATATATATCTAGCTTACACCTGTGATAATGGACAAATCACGTTTCCATTGTCTGTGCGTTACCATGATAAGAATGACGTAATCCTACATGACGTAACGATTCCATATATCTCATATAGTCATAGAAAGTGTCGACCTTGGTGATGCTCCATTAAGTTTTGCAAATAATTATTTAGTTAATTCTGGTTTCACTTAACGTTTAGTGTAAGGGGACGTTCGTAAAATAAGTCACTTATAAATGTTCAACTTTACCCCACACCCCTTCGTCACGTTATGTCCTACGATCTCTTATGAATGTTGTGTCTCGTATGCTATGTTCTCCGTACGTTATACATGGCAATTAATAGTACACTATGTTTAAAAAAAAAACCAAGATATGAGGTACTACAACAAGTTATTAAGCCATTGTAATGGAAATATTACACATATAGAATATGAAGGTCGAGGTGTCGATGTAGTGAATTAAAGAAATACCAATATGACGATATAACGAGTCTTTATATTTCAAGTAATCTAACCAAAACTGAATAATAATCAATTATTATTAATTCCGTCTATTTAAGACTGTGAGTAACTAATTAATTAATCATGATAACACAAATCAATTATCAAGAGACTAGGGTAAGTTACTAAAGCGAGGAAGGAGGTGTCGCTAGCAGATTGCGGCATCTCCAGTGTCCGGGTGCGATCGAGTGCCACCGGGGCTAGAGTAATTGAAGTCCCAGGGTCTCTGGCCCCGGAACAAGCCGATAAACTCGCGGCGGGCGTGAGGACGGCGTTGGCAGGATTGGCCACGGTGGTGCGGCCGATAAAGCGAACGGATATACGAGTCGTCGGAATCGACGACTCGGTATCATGGGAGGAGGCTGTGGAAGCGGTAGCAGCGGCAGGTGGTTGCGAGGTCGCACAGATGAGGGCTGGCCAACTCCGCACTCGTGAGGGAGGAACCAGCTCCATCTTTGTCTCCCTCCCTCTGGACGCAGCGCGGAAGCTGGTAGGAGCAGGCCGCCTCCTGATCGGATGGAGTGCGGCCCGTGTCCAGTTGCTGGAGGGTAGACCCCTACGGTGCTACCGGTGTATGGGCTTGGGCCACACCCGGCCGATGTGTCCATCAACGGTCATCAGGGAGGCGACCTGCTTCCGTTGCGGGAAGGAGGGCCACCGCGCGGATGCCTGCACTGTGGATAAATCACGGTGCGGTGTCTGCGCGGACGCCGGAAAACCGGCTGAACATCTAATGGGAGGGAAGGAGTGCCGGCCGCCCATTGTGAAAGGGAAAGTCCCCCTTCTTAGGGAGGCACTTACGGAGGTAGCTGCTATGGATCAGTAATGGACTACATCCATAGCAGCTACCTTCAAGGGAATTTGAACCACTCCGCCGCTGCGCAAGATCTTCTCCTGCAATCAGCGGTGGAGTGGAACATAGATCTTGCAGTGGTTGCGGAGCCATATCGCGTCCCGGACCAGCCGCACTGGGCCGGAGACGTGAATGGCTCCGTAGCTGTCTTTTCCGGAGGGGGATTGCCCCTCTCTGTCAGAGAGAGAGGCGCTGGGTTCGTGGCGGTCGTCTCACGGGGTCTTGCGACCCTTGGGGTGTATTTCTCCCCAAATCGGACCCTGGCAGAGTTCGAGTCCTTTCTGGACTCCCTAGGTCCGGTCGTGAGGCGGTTGTCGCCGCTTCCTATCGTTGTGCTTGGCGACTTTAACGCCAAGTCCAGGGCATGGGGAGCGGCTGTCACGGACCCGAGGGGCGAGGCGCTTGGGGAGTGGGCAGCTGAACATGAGCTGTCCCTTCTCAACCGGGGGAGCGCCCTTACGTGCGTGCGGCAAGGCGGGGGGTCAGTTGTTGATGTTACATTTGCCTCCCCGTCGGTCGCGCGTCGTGTCCGGGGGTGGAGAGTTGAAGAGGAGGTGGAGACCTTATCGGACCACCGATATATTAGATTCGGGGTCTCCACCTCCTACCATGAGTCATATACCCGCTCCCGGAGGCGTGCGACGTTCCCCTGCTGGGCGATGGCCCGCCACGACCGCGAAATGGCGGAAGAGGCGGCCATCGTCCAGGCTTGGGCCATGCCCTCCCCAACTGGGCAGGATGTCGACGCGTCCGCTGCCCGCCTCCGTGTTGCTCTCACGGAGGTATGCGACGCGTCGATGCCGCGGAGCGTACACCGCCCAAACAGGAGGGCGGTGTACTGGTGGTCGCCGGAAATTGCTGATCTCCGAGCGGCCTGCTCCGCGGCCCGGCGGCTGTTCGGGCGCAGCCGCCGGAGGAGTCATCGGGACCCAGAGGAGGAAGCCCGACTGTATGGTGACTACAGGACCAAGAAGAAGGTCCTGCAAGTTGCCATTAGTCGGGCGAAGGAGGAGGCATGGGAGGAGATGCTCCAGTCGCTGGAGAGGGACCCGTGGGGGCGCCCATACCGCATGATGCGGGCAAAACTTCGCGGCCGGGTGCCCCCCACTACGGAAACTCTCCAGCCGGAGGTGGTTGAGAGGGTCGTGGGAACTTTGTTTCCCGACCCTCCGAGTATTTTGTCTCCACCCATGCCTCCACTTCAGGCAGCAGTTGCGGAGGGGCTTGTCGACCCTCCTCCTCCAGTAACGGAGGAGGAGATGGGGAGGGCGATTGAGCGCCTCCGCAACAAGCGAAGAGCGCCCGGCCCCGATGGGGTCCCGGGCCGGGTGCTCGCCCTTTCGCTGGGCCATATAGGGGGGTGGTTTCGGGAGCTGCTCAGCCAGTGCTTGTTGGCTGGGCAGTTCCCGAAGCCCTGGAAGCAGGGGCGGCTATGTTTGCTTCAGAAGGAGGGCCGCCCCCCGGACTGCGCGTCCGCGTATCGGCCCCTCGTGCTGCTGGACGACACCGGTAAGGTGCTGGAGAGGGTAATTGCCTTCCGGGTCGTTCAGCACCTAGAGGGGGTGGGGCCGAACTTAGCGGACGCGCAGTACGGCTTCCGGGCAGGGCGATCTACTATAGACGCCCTGACCCTCCTCAAGTCGCTGTCCGCAGAGGCGACCTCCCACGGGGAGAGGGTTTTGGCGGTGTCCTTGGACATCGCCAACGCCTTCAACAGCCTGCCGCACGTAGTTATAAGGGAGGCACTCCAGTATTTTGGAGTGCCCCCTTACTTGCGGCGGCTGTTGGAGGCGTACTTGGAGGATAGGGAGGTCGCCTATGTGGACGGCGACGGAAGAATGGTCCGGCGGGAGACGAGGTGTGGGGTTCCACAGGGGTCGGCCTTGGGCCCACTCCTGTGGAACCTGGGCTACGACTGGGTGCTCCGCGGTGCGCTCCCTGTCGGGGCGCACCTGATATGTTACGCGGACGACACCCTAGTCGTAGCCCGGGGGGGGGATTGGGAAAATGTTGTGCGCCTGGCCACGACGGCCACAACCCTCGTGGTTGGGCGCATACGACGGTTGGGCCTCAGGGTGGCCCTAGAGAAGACCGAGGCCCTTCTATTTCATGGGCCTCGGCGGGGACCACCACCTGGGGCCCACATAATTGTTGAGGGTGCCCGTATCAGGGTGGGGACCCAGATGAAGTACCTGGGCCTCACCCTGGACGGGCGCTGGCGATTCGAGCCCCATTTCAAGGGGCTCGGTCCTCGAATTGCTGGGACGGCAGGGGCGCTCGGCCGATTACTACCCAATATAGGGGGGCCGAGCGCCGGCTGCCGCAGACTATACATGGGGGTCGTGCGGGCGATGGCCCTCTACGGGGTACCGGTGTGGGCCGACGCCCTCGGTGCCGCCAACGTGCGCGCGCTGCGGGCAGCGCAGCGCATTGTGGCACTGAGGGTGATACGGGGATACCGCACCGTGTCCTCGTCGGCGGCCTTCGCGCTCGCCGGCTCCCTGCCCTGGGAGCTGGAGGCGAGGGTGCTTGCCGCCGTGTATGAGTTCACGGCGGCAAGAAAACGTTTAGGGGAGCCTCCGGCTCTCAGGGAGATTATAGTAAAAAGACGGGCAGAAAGGGAGGAGGCCCTGGAGAGGTGGAGGCAGGACCTGGCGGACGCGCGGTATGGAAGATATACCGTCGACGCCGTCCGCCCGGTCCTGCCGGAATGGTGTAATAGGGAGTGGGGCTCCCTGACGTTTCGGCTGGTGCAGGTACTCAGCGGCCATGGCTGTTTTGGCTGGTACCTGCACCAGATCGCTCGCAGGGAGCCCACCGCCGCATGTCACGAGTGCGGCGCTGAGGAAGATACCGCGCAGCACACTCTATCTGAGTGTGCTGCGTGGGGAGAACAGCGCCGCGCTCTGACTGCGGCGGTAGGTGGTGACTTGTCGCTGCCGAGCGTGGTTGTGGCCATGCTCGGCAGCGAAGAAGCATGGATGGCCATGGCCTCCTTCTGCGAGGAAGTTATCTCGCAGAAGGAGGCGGCGGAGAGGGTCCGAGAGCTGGACCCTCTTAGCGGCCCTCTCCGCCAAAGGAGGGTCGGTGGAAGGAGGCGGCGCTTTGTCCGCCTCCTTCCACCTCCGTAGCCGGACCTGAGGAGGTGGGCCGGGGGGCCCATCTCCTCCTTGCACAGATCCGGCTGACGAGGGGAGGTAGCTGGTTGTGTACCCAGTCTACCTCCCTATTAGGACGGAGCCCGGTGGCCTTTCGCCGGGCTGACCGATGGGGCGACATGGTGATAGCCCAGCACGATCCCATGTCGCCCCAACCAAAATCGGCGGCCGGTACACCGTGGGGTTTTAGTCCGTGCGAGTCGGACATAACCCACTCTCTCCCCCGGGAGGGTGGGTATCCATAAAGGATTTCCCCACGTAAATAAAAAAAAAAAAAAAGGGTAAGTTACTAACACAATACAACAAGTGTGCCGTACAACGCCAGAGCCAGGACTGCCCGAACTGCTTTTTTTTTTTTTTTTTTTTTTTTTTTTTTTTTTTCGAACTGACCTACACTGTTGACCCGGAGGCCGCTACAGATTTACCGGACTACTAAGGGGAGCGCTTAGGGCACTCACCCGATTTATTTCAGGCAACTAGCTCAAGGGCACACGGTGCGCCTCGGCTTGGGCTGTCGCCGAATGTCCCGATCTAACTAAGCTAGCTAAGCTATGCTATCTCATACGATATGAATTCGTGAAAAATGCATGTGTGACCATGCATGTTTCACGAACGCATATGTATATTTTGTGCCTGACTATTCTAAGTGTGTGACCTAATTCAGTCCGAAAAGGGCAAAAAAAACAGCCCACCACCATGTGTGCCTATGTGTGCACGTGTGTGGGGTGATATGTGTAAGTGTAAAACTAATGTGTGTAACTGTATCACGCAAATAACACCTCGAGGGCTCCACTCCGGGGGACGACCTAGGCTCGAGATGCTACGAGAGAGACGCGACATGTGTGCGGGATCGAATCTTCAACCCCCACTCACGGCGGTGTGAGCAGAGAGAGTCGCGGGCGTGGGCGCAAACACGCAGCATTAAGAGGTGATCGAGACTAAAAGTAAAACGGCGACGGCGCCGTAATTAAACTAAGCAATCATCCGGATTGCCCCTAATGGTTCGGTTTATTAGGGAGAGATAGACATAAATACGCGGATTTATTCCATCTATATCTGAAATAAAATTTATTTGACTGACTCGCGCGCGAGGCGCTGAAGTGTGGCCGCGATGCCAGGAAAGCTCGAGATAGCGTTAAGCAAACCGAGGTTCTGACTATTATTGATCATTGCGTTGAATGCAATGATTTCGTCGATTTCGTGGACAATAAGGAGTTGGGCGATCCAGTCTATACCGGCTAGGGAAAAGGAAACAAGGTTCGCCTGAGCGGGCTTACCCTGCTGTGGTCGGGGCTGGGAATAGGACATGGGCTTGGCTGCCCACGGGGCCTGAGGGGCCCGCGAGGGCCGGGGCGGCGCATAAGGCGCAGGAGCAGGTGATTTCGGGAGCTGGGATATGGGTTTAGGAACCCAAGGGGTCTGAGGGGGCCGAGCAGGCCGGGGGGGCACGTAAGGTGCAGGTGCGGGCGCTGCCGGTGCACGAGAAGCGCCCGGCAGGCTCGGGAAGGCCTCTGTGGACATCAGAGGCGGGGGCGGAGGACGGGAGGAGGTGGCGGGCGCCCTAGCTGGGGAACCCTGCCTACGGAGTCGGGGGCGCTTTGTGCGCGGTGCTCGGGGACAACCGCGATAATTCGCAGGATGACCCGATGCACCGCACAAAACACAGCTAGGAGGCTCGGGTGAGGATAGAGTGCGAGGACACTCCCTAGTGGAGTGATCGCCGAGGCACTTTACACACCTGGGACGCAGGTGGCAGTTTCGTGCGGAGTGACCGTACACCTGACAGTTGTGACACTGTGAGGGAACGAACTGTTTGCGCGGGGGCTCGACTGTGACGCCGGTGAGGCCGCACAGGGAGGACAGGGTTGATATGGCTTTACCTTCCCTGGAGCGGTCCAGAATGACCAACACCAGGTTGTAGGGAGCCTTCGTGCGAGGGTGGTACATGCGATGTACCTCTCGGACTGGATAGTTTGACGACTTAAGGTCGTTGGAGATATCCTCGATTGAAAGTTCAATCGGGACCCTACGGAGGACAACTCGGAGGAGACGCTCGTCCTCGAGAGCATGGGTGAAGTACCCGTACTTCGCTTCCCTAAGGAAGGAAGTTAGGCGACGGTGGTCGCCGATGGTCGGCACCTTAACCTGGATTCCAGTGGAAATGTTAAGGGCGGAGGTGTAGGAGATCTTCCTCGAGTTGAGGCTCGAGGAGATAGCGACCCAAGACGACTTGTCTTGAATCGTAACAGGTGGCGGTGGGCGTGGCTTCTTCGCCGAAGCTGCGGAACCCGCGGCTTGTGCGAGAGAGAGGTCGGAGGGGGCGTGGCTTAAGGCCGGCGTCTTGTTGACGCATAGAGCGGGTTCCGTCTGTACGGACCCGGTGGGTGAGGTAGGACGGGACAGACCGGCTTTCCGGCGGTATGAGACGGTTATGAAACCGTTCTTAGCGGACTCGACAACGGGTACGGACGCATCTACGTCCATATCCGAGTCTGGAAGAGGGTTGGAGACAAGTGACGCGACATTACAATCCGGAGAAAGTGGCGAAAACGAATTCGCCACTGGAATGTCGATTTGAGGGGGTGAGACGGTCGGAGGCTTCTCGTTCCGTGACTTAGACTTAGATTTTGACTTGGACCCCTTGGGCTTGGGTGTGACAGGGGAACGCGAGCGACTGGAGTCGCTGGCTGCGGACTCCTCAGGCTCTGCGCGTGAGGGAAAGAACTTCTTGCGGGCATCCCGGTAGACATCCGGGTGACTAAACTTGATGTGTTCTAACAAGCCTTCATCGAAAGCTGACAACTCCATTATGGAGGACTATAGTGAGCCAGACGGGGTGTGACTAACCTCCCTGCCGGAGGGGCAGGGGGGTGCGCCTGTTTGAATTTAACGGACAACCGTGTCCGGACCAAGGGAGCTGCGGGCAAAGTGCAATGCCTCACAGGGACCTACGAAGCCTAGGGGGAGTTCCCTAACACTTCTTTCTTCGAATTTTCTTCTTTCTTCTTCACGTACGACGCTCGGCACACGGCGCAACACGGCGAACGACGAACTGCACGACGACACGACGCGCGGCCCGACGACTCGATGCACTGCACTCTGTGTGCTCGGCTCGCACCGAAAAGTGCGGTTTAATTGGTACACTAACGGAGGTGCACCGGCGCTCTGAAAAGAGCGTAACGATTGACAATAGCCGATCGAACACACAATACTACCGAGAGTATCACGAACTAATTCAATAACTACGTAAAAGTTATCGAACGATCTGACCGTTAAGAGCTGCGAGAGAGCGCACGTGCGTCCCCGACCGCGGCTCGAATCGGACTCGCCCGAACTGCGGTCGCTCCGTTTCTTTTATACCGAAACGACGAGTAATAGGGAGAGTGAGGGTGATTGAATAACGCGATCTGTGGGGTTGGAGGTGCACGTTTTTACAGATTCATTGCTAGGTGCATATGAGGGCACACGTGCCGACATGCACATATTTACCAATATCAAAGGAATTACTTTCTGTCATAAGAAAAAATAAATTTAAAATGAGCTCGAACGTCACATTTCCTTAGACCACCACGACTGCTTGTTGCAAACAAGTAATTACAAACCTTGAATTGAAAATCTGTCACCAATCTTAAGTTGTGTTCCAACAGTAGCACAAAATTAATTCATCTAAACTTAATGGTAACACGCTAAGGACCATCATCTTCTTAGACCATATCGATATTTAAAATTTCACATGCTATAGTGGCTATATCCAAACACACCAACACCGTGTCTACTATTTCACATGCTATAGTGGCAATATCCAAACACACCAACACCTGTGTTTACTATTTCACATGCTATAGTGGCAATATCCAGACACACCAACACCTGTGTTTATTGTTTCATGCTATAGTGGCAATATCTAGACACACCAATACCTGTGCTTACTATTTCACATGCTATAGTGGCAATATCCAGACACACCAACACCTGTGCTTATTGTTTCATGCTATAGTGGCAATATCCAGACACACCAACACCTGTGTTTATTATTTCACGCTATAGTAGCAATATCCAAACACACCAACACCTGTGTTTATTATTTCACATGGTATAGTGGCAATATCCAGACATACCAACACCTGTTTCTACTATAGCAATGTGACCGAGGACGCCATTGCTATGTTCAACCGTCGGGCTGTAAGCACTCCCGCTCAAGACGTTGTGGATTACAACCTAAAATGGCCATAAAACATTTAAAAAAGTGTGTGTACTTATGTACACACGTTAGAAGTTATACTTCTTTGGCGTAACAAGATAATCTTTTCAAAATTTTTATCTTTCATCTTATTCTTCGGTTGTAGAAAAAACGACACTAACAATAGAAATAAATAAATATCTTGAATACAGTTGTCAGTTCTCACGCAATACGTAGATGTCCTTACTTTTACTTTGTTGGTAAGTTTTTTTCAATAAATTTATCGACATCTCCTGTGAAAAGATTAAACTATTGACTATAACTAACTTCAGGGTGTCGGTTTTTCGTGACGGTGTGCGCGCGCATCGTAAAGATTTAGTCTCATCTTTTTTCCGTAACGCGCCAAAAGAAGTATAACTTCAATAATGAATCCGCCTTAAAGGCGATAACCTCAACAACAGATCCAGAGTAACTAACATAGACAAATAGAAAATAATGTAAAAGGCTGTAACTACTTAAGTATAAAAATAATATGATATCTTACTCACTTTAATTATATATTCAAGCTGCACAAGATTTAAAACGATATCGGAAAAAATGCGTGAGCCGAGAGTGCAGGACAAATAAATAAACACTTAAATTAACTGGTGAGACTGTCATCAAAACTCAAAACCTATAAAGTTTAAAAGACAAATTTGAAGATTAAAAAACGGAATTCGTGTTTGGTTCGATGTAAAATGTTTTTTTAATATGATTTGTATATGCCACTTTTAGTAAATGCATTTTTAGGTTATGTTTAAGCATTAGGCATACTAAAGCCGACCATCGAATAGGTTATATCGATTTGCTTGGCTAAATATAAAAGCAATATACAACCGAAGCGATTAATTGTGTCTAAACCCTTATACTATTTTTTCATCGTGCTGAATACATATTGTTGCCTGTATTATCCTGTCAAATTGGAATATTAAACTCATACAGCACACACACACACACATGCGAACGCACATATGCTCACACGCACGCAAGACAACAAGGAATTCTCACCTTTTTTTTATACTGGAGAAATCCTCATGTTCTCTCGCAGATGGTGTGTTCGGGGACCCTCATATCAAGGGAGAAACATACGTCTCCCTCCTGCTTCTTTGTTTACTAGAAGCGTGGCTAGTCGTGCTTCTCCTACACGGGCACTCCATCAGCGGTAACAGATGCCCCCGCGTCACAGAACACTCACCTAACAGTACTACCATTAACCACTTTCACTTTCACACATGCCACGTCACACATTTTTTTTTTAAAGATATTTTTTTATTTTTGAGCCACGCAGTATGTTGCTCTATAGTTGGGCGCTATTGGCTGGGACACAATTCCACGAATGTAGCTGATATCAGTCATTTTGTATATGGTACAAATTGTTATTTTGATTCCAATAACATTTATTTACTATTGTAATTGTCCAACATTTTGTTTCAGATAAGAAACACCAAGTAACTGATAAAGAAGATGCTTAGAACACATCGACCGCCTAGAATAAAACTACACTATATCTATTAAGCTGAAACTTAGTACTAAGCGTACTATGATATTAATTTAAACATTATACGAATAAAGTGTTTGAATATAGTCAAAATGCCTGTCGCATCTCCCACTAGATTTGAGTCGTCATCGACTAGTCTTTCAGGGTCTTATAGATCCACGTTGGCCTCTTCGACGAATCTGGATAAGCCTTACTGTAGATCGCGTAGTGGTACATATGGGACTACGACATTACGAACCTCGTTCGGAGACGTCACCAGTGAATACCGAACGAGGTACAGCGACGTCGATGGCAAAAGGGAAAGGAAGTCGTCTCTAGTAGAATATACTAGAAGTTCACGCGCTCCAAGCGTCACAGATTCTGATAGCGGTATATCATCTAGATATAGGTCGGAGAGAAGCGAATCGCGATCTAGGGATATATCGACGACAAGGAGCGAAAGCAGTAAAACCGCCAGTGAACCGTTGCCGAGGACTAAAAGAAATTTCGGTTCCGTGGCGTTAACGATGTCAACCGCCGAACTGTACAACAAATATTCACCAGCGAATTATATACCGTTAACGCAGAGGATACAGCAGCAACAACAACTGCAGAATCAAAATTACGGAGAGATTTCCCGATCGAAGTCCATATCGAACGATATAGGAAGACCACCGGCCGCTGATCCGTCACGAGCCGCCCGGAAAGCTAGGAATGCCGTCGCTTCTACTATATCTGAGGTATTTTATTTTAATTTCTTTCGACAATACGAAATTTGGGTGTCTGCGAAATTTGGGGACCAATAGTTTCATATGAAACTGTATTGTTATTGAAGACACATTGACACCAACTCGTCTGTCTATTATGGTAGTGATATTGTAAATGGAGTTTAAAAGTCGAGGACTTGATATACGAGTATGTGCTATTATTTTGTAATAATTTCCCGAATTTCTAATTGCTTTCATTTTCCTTTGTCACATAAGCCCGCGTCAGCTCTCGTTATGAACGGAGTAAGTAGTTTAACGAGGTAAGGTTTATTTTTAGGGTATTACATATCGTATTTTTTTATGCAACAAAACTACATAAAACACTTCATACATACTGTACTACAATATAAAATAAAATGGTGATTGTTGGGACTGGCTCCTTTTGATCTATAATTTTTCGATCAGCTATCTCTTATTTAATCTCATTTGAAGATTTACTTGTATCGGCGGCTCAATCGTGATGATATTGTACACATAATCAAACAAGCGTTTGTTAGTACTACACATATCTATTGACGCTAATATACCATGACTAAAATCTTACAACCAAGTCGCAAGTATTTTCAACAGAACTTACAAAACTTGTGCCCATTGTGTCACCGTTTTTTAAAATTGTTCATTATGTGTGAAAGAACATCTTGAATTAATTTTGTATTTCATAATAATAATAATAATGTTTAGTTAATTCTCATTTTAGATCATGTTAGTTATCTTTTACCCGGTACTTTTATGTTTCGTCCTCGAGTTTCATCTCCATGAGGGCTTCACTCCATTTATAATATTTGTTACGAGGATCATTAAATAAAATTTTAACTTTTCCAAGCCACTACAACTGGTGATTGTTGAGAAATTTCGCAGGCACACAAAGTGCTGTGTGCGTCGTGTGTGTGTGTGTGGTTGTTCATTAACAGTGTAATCGCACTAAATCAGAGCCATACATCGTTTTAGCTTTAAAATGTTTGATTCACTGTACCGTTTGAGAGACATATACGGTTTGTTTCGTGTCCTCTCGGCTGGTCCACGTGTGTCCGTAGTCGCATAGAAAAGTATTTGCTAGTAATACTCAACATTTCTCAATGGTTTACTCTACACGTATGTTAAATTCAACTTGTGCTAAAATGTAAATACTCGTTAAATTGTTGTCATAATTTCAGATGTGGTATGTAACAATCACCTATAATATATGTCTTCTATAATATTTAACATGTCCATCTTATATTATGGGCTTGCGTTCTGCCAAATTGCTCTCGGTATTGTGTTCCGTCTGACCTACTTGAGATTTTATTTTCTTATATGTTCTTATACAACGTTGGCAATATTCGAACAAGTCTACTGTTATAAGCCACACGCGTATAATATTATCGATGTGTTTTTTTTTTTTAATACTACAGTGTAGCGTGAATCATAATAAGTATTACAGCAAAGCATGATTTATAAATGTTGAACTAACACACACAGTCACATGTCGCAAAAATCATTATTATTTTCACAAACAATGAGAATATAAGCGTGTAAACTTTCAAACCAGAGAGCGGAAAGCCGACGATACAAGGATATTTCGCCAACACCGAGCTACAGTAAACGGAGCTCATTAACAAATGGCGTTAGAGATAGCAACGGCAACGATTTGCCATCAGTGCCTGAAATACGAAAGAGATTCGATCAGAAAATGACTGTCACGAAGCTGCCAGCAAACGATACTAGTAGATATTCAGCGAAAAATTCAGTTGAACAGTATTTGAGTCAGCTCAAAAATTGCGAAAACGGCACTGTCGGTTACACAAAAATAATACAGAAAGACGACAAGCCGGTACCCGTCCACTTGCCCTATGTCGATAAAAACGGAACGTCGAAGTGGGATGTAGGTTCGTCGAGTTCACGATCGAACTCTAACTCAGACTTGTCAATGAGCAAGACAACATCTGAACCGGTCTGTTTATCGAAACCTATCCTAGACAAAACCACAGCTATGTCCGCGTCCTTTACTCCAAAGACGCCTTCCGATCGCGTAGCAAGCATTAGAAGCCAGTTAGTAGATCCCAACAATCCTATAGGAAAAATTCTAGAAAAGTCCACTGTCATTCAAGCTGAAAACGGGGATTTGAGTTACAGTGAACGCAAAAAATTACGTAACAGTCCTGAGGTGACAACTTTAAAAGAAAAGGACACTTTGAAAAACGATATAGAGAATCAAGTGAAAACACCAAAACACACTTCTAATTTTGCTTCGTATATACAAATTTCGCAGCCCATCGCCTCCGGTTCGACCACGACTAAGAAAGTAGATATTAATAACGTAGCAAATGATGATATAAAAAATGATACAAAGACTACGGAAACGAGAAAGTCTAGGGTTAATTTGAAATATATCGATTCTGAACACGATAATGCGCTCCTTAACAATGAAGTCGAATCGCCGTGTGGTACAGGGTTTGAAAATAAAACGTTTGAGCATGAGAATTATCTGAAAAAGCGTTCGGACAAGACTGATACAGAAGAAAAAGAAGACGATGGAATAAAATCAATGGAAACTAGCACGGAGAGTACTTTAAGCGAGCCAACGGAAGATTCGAGTCCTGAAACGCCGTCTACTAGAAGGAAAATTCTCGATAAAGAATATGAAGATATCAAGGCGGTAAGTACTCATTCCGGCACGTATCATCTGATCACGCGGAGTTATTTCGATTGTTCTAGATTTCTACGACAGAATATTGAATTAGAAAATTAATTTATACAAGAACTGGCCAGTCTAGTATTTGCAAGCATTTATAGTTTGTCCATCAGTCCTTTCATAAGTAGGCGTATATAATTCTATGTTTTTGTAGCTCCTATGACCTCTGGGCAGTAAAGTTGCGCTGTGACCAAAAAGTGGTCTACAGATTCACAGGCATAACGTTTAGTTTGACGCAAAAATAAGTGAATTGGTAATTTAAGAAAGCATAAGTATCATATAGTTTAAAGGTGGTCTAAGTACCAGGAAGTTTAGATGGATGGATAAGACGGAATATCTATCAATATTAGTTTCAATGTAAATTACATTTACTTAACAACAGATTTCAGAACGGCAAAGATTTTAAATATTTACATTAATTAAAAGCGCGATAGAGGTATGCGGTTGTGCGCTCATCATTCAAAAAGTAATGGATAAATTTGGATCAAAGCCCATATAGGCTTAAGCATAATGAAGCCCCAGAAAGATATTCAAACTATCTGACTAATAAGATGTTAAGACCCTGGTAGTTTTAGATATCTTATTTAATAGGTTTTTGAGAAAAAGCAAAATATGGAAAAAAGAACTTTCGATTGACTGAAGCCATTGGTTGATCTAAATGTTTATTATATTTTGGGGGTTACTAATAGCTTCTTTTGGGAGTTACTAATAGCTTCTTTTGGGGGGTTACTAATAGCTTCTTAAAAATTCTTAAGAGCTGTATAGCTTCATAAGATCATTTAAAAATCATTTAAAAATTTTATTTTACCTAAGTACCGAAGTATCCTAAGTATCGTTTAAATATCTTTCTGGAGCCGATTCACTATGCTCAAGCCTCTATGGCCTTTCTTTTGTTTTGCCTCTTCGAAACTTGGTCCTTATATAGAGATGAAAGATTGTATAGCGTCATTTAATATAACGTTATATGATTTTTGTAAACACTAAGCGCGTTCAACGATGTCTGTTTTCTTGCCGTGGAGAACTAGGACAACCGGTATGTAGCTGATGTTTTTCATCTGTGCATAATAGACTATACTGTTAAGATAATAATTGACGCGGACAAAGTTGCCGGTATCAACTAGTTTTATAACATTTTAAACAATTGTCTGAGGGTATTAATTAACCGAAGTGCTGGTTATCATGTAAATAGTTGGACAGTTGTTTAGGACATGCATTTTGAGATTACTGGTCACATTTTTACTGTCCGTTTGTCCTTTTAGAGTCGCATATTTAAAGCGCTTTTTTAAAACTGTGAAAGTGTAAAAGTTGAAAGGCATATGACATCTGTTTTTGATATTTTTGAAATAAATCGAAATATCTTTGGCGTGGTCGGCATCATATTTTTAGAATTTCATTGAGATTGAATTAGAAGACGCTAATTTAAAATTTGTACTACAATGGAAGTATCTTTGTTTTACAATGTAATAAAAGTTGATGAGATGTTTTTTACATATTAAATTGATGTAAATGAGTGTCATATTTAGTGTTTTTTTGCGAAGAACCCGGAGCGATGCTGTCGTCCAAATACTTTTACATTAGCGTCTTGCAATACAATCCCATTGGCTCTTTTCATTCACCACTATTGTTTTTTTTTTATATACTCAATCATAGCAATTGATTTGAATTTAATTTGATAGACTGTATAATTGCGTCGACAAAATTGTCTGAAGAGAATTATGTAAAAATTATATTTTCCTTTTTAGATAAGTAACTTCTCTAAAAATCTTGATGCTGGTTACTCTGTAATCAACTACCGATTAAAATTCATATTTGCCAAGTCATAAATGATTTATGACTTTTATAATCTGTTAAGGTACTCAGATATCAGACTAAACCATAGAAATCAAGTACAGGATAATTGGGAAGCGTAGAATTTGCTTTGTTACCCTCTGCAGTATCATCATCATGGACAGGTCTTTTCAAAGAATCCTGCCTTTTACGCCATTAGTTTCTATTCAGTGCTAATCTTGTCCAGGGTTTTCCAACAATATTTGTGATGTCATCGGCCCATCTTGGTCTTCCCGCACTTCGACCGACCTCTCTCGGCCACGATTCGATCAGAAACTTACTCCACCTGGCATCTCACCATATCTGGCCAATCGGCCTACCCAACGCCATTTCTTTCATTTTTACTTCCTTGTTCTTAATTATTTCCGTTGTCCCCTTGCTTTAGGTTTTAAAAAATCGCATGTGCCAATATTTCTTTATTAACGAACAGTGATTCAATTACAAGTACGTAGCAAATTTTGATTTAAAACCGACATCGATAACGAAGCCCGTGTAACGCCAGCCAAATCTGAAGTTGTTACTTTTAGACTATGCTTATAATATTTAACAGGGTCTAACGTATAAGATCTTTCGTTTCACACGTCAGAAACATTAATCTGTATTATAGTATGTACGTAAGGCCTACATTAACGAAAAAGAACAGAGTTCGTTGGCATTTGATTATTCAGGTCATTTATTTGTGTGAGTGCTCTAGTTGTGTACGGACGGACGGTATCTAAGGGGATGTCACGCGTGTGTGCGTTTGGGTCAATAGTTCTGAATGAAACTAGACTTTTATGTTGTCATGTTTTCCTGGTACTTGGTTATAATGATGCCGGGGTCATATGTCAATGCGGCGTTGTGTTGTATGTCGTCTTAACGCGTGACCTTGACATAATCTGTATGGTGAAGCAAGCAGACAATGATAAACGATAAGCTTGTCGAGACCGTGAACTTGTAGGATCTTCGGATAAGTTTAATAATTTTAGAACAAATTAGCTGCCCGCGTGGAAAATGATTACAAATCTTGCCTTTACAGTATGGTCATGTATTCAAATAAAATGGCAACTAAACATCTGAACGTTAATCCGTCAGTTCTGTCAATGTTTTTAAACATTTCCTTATCGTATTCTGTGTCACTCACTCACTTTTTATATGGAGTTTTTGTAATTCAATTCTTCACGTTTTCGTATGATTCTTCAAACAATAGAAAAAAAATCGCAGGTTTCTACACAAGGCACCTGATTTTGGTGTTTTAAGAATGAATAAAATAGCTATACATATTAATGGAAGTATTTCCGAAAATGATTTTTCCCCTCATGTTTATAAGGAATTCATTCATTCATTCAGTCATTTTCGGACAATACTGTCAGTAACGTGTATAGCTATTAATTTTTAATACAACAAAAGGATCACCTAATTGGTCAATCTCTATATATATATATATATTAGAATGGAGTCTACAAATAGATAATTCACTGCTTTGTGAGTAGAAATATGCGCTATTTTTTAAACACTTTTTATTAGTTTCACCTGTATGTATGAATGTAACGGATTCTTTGAACGTGATTCTGCCCCATTTTGCGCGATCAGATTTGAATCAAACTTTGCACACTCGTCGAAGAGACCCATGACAATGCAATAATTCGATCAAAATATCCGATTATCCTGATTAAATTCGCCAGGATTCATAAATGTATTTTCATATGAGAGTGAGAGAGATAGAGTTCTTGTTCTTCGAGATAGAGTGCGATAGAAATCTTTGAATATGTTTTCGAAATTAAGATGCAACTATTAACACATCTGTACATATCAAAGACATTTGTTTTTGTTGAAGTTGATGAAGAGAAATAATGAAAATAAAACGAATGAATGAAAAAATGAAAATAAATTATAGATTAAAAAAACTAAAGACACGCTTTTAGAGAAAATCAAACTAAAAAGTAAAAATTAATTCTTAGCATAAGAATAAAATTACTGATAGAAAATAAATATTACTATTATAAAAGCGTGGGGGGTACTTTGTATGATATTTTAAAACTATTACTCTGTGTTTCGAGACCAATAGATCTGGTAGTTACTTTTAGTTTGATTATCTCTAAAAGCGTGTTTTTTTTTTAATTTTTTAACCTATAATTTATCTTTGTCATGTGAAAAATAACGTGCATTCCTGTGATTGAATGATATTTCTGTCACCATACTATATAACATTGAAAGTCGGTAAAGTTCGCAGTGTTTTGATAAAGGGGTGTGAAAAAAACGCAACTATCATACTAAATTAAATTTGTCTCCACGTACTCTTCGAACAATGCGATACGTCTCGCGTCCCCTAGTCCCATAGCCGAATAGAGAATCACCGATTTCTAAATATATCTACGCGAAATGTAACGTCCCGAAATAAAATACGGGAAATAAACTCACGACGTCCGTACGAACACGTTTTTCTGTGCACGTGTGTCAGTGTGTGAATATTAAAAAGTTAGCCGCCATTTGCTGGAAAAGCCCGCGCTTTTTGACCTTTCATTTAACTAACGATTTTTGTAAGTTTAAAAACGATTATGAACATTTTTTTTCTCTGTGTATTAAAGTTATTAAATTGTACCTATGAATATTATGTTAAAGCGCCATTTTTCAAAGCTACGTATTTTTTTTATTACAGGGCTCATTTTATTTGGACCGTATAAATGTAACGTTATAACAGAGCGTTAAAATAACGTTATTTTTGAGAGCGTCTACTGAAAACTCGTTGCGTAATCCTTCTTGGAAAAGTCATAGTCATGTTTTATATACATCTGTGGTATTTAAAGAAATGGTTTTTCATTTTTCTTTATGATTTAAAAACATCTGGCCGTTTTGAACGTTGACTGCAGCAGTCATTCAAACACCGAAACGTCAAATTCAATCAAAACGGACATTTTCGAAACGTATTTAATTTCCTAATGTGGTGTTATATTTTTATAGATGTACATAAAATATTAGTGTTTTTGATATTGTGATAAAAAGAAGCTGTTTGTCTACGTCTAAAAGTGTTGTTGTATGAAACAGATTATTAAGAAATATCGTGTTATTTTTTTAATGTATGATACACCTTACAAGTACAGTATAATAGCATAGTGATATGAGATTATTTGGTTCCCGCCTGGCTAGCTATCACCCTAAATTAATAAACCAATTGCAAAAAACAAATGGTTCAATCTTTAGGACTAGAGATACATATTTATTTTAAGGAAATAATACTAAAATACAATTCTATGTAGTTAGTCAACAATGAGCTCAATATTATATAACAGCGCCATCTAGTGATATAAGTGATATATGCCATAACAAAAGAGTTCATAAATGATTTCGGAATAGATATCAAAGGTGTGAAAAGGCCGTACTTTACTCATAGCTCAATTCAAAAGTTTCACTTGTATCTTCGGTTTCATAAAATCACTCAATTATTTTCGTAATATTTTCATTAATTTAAACAGTCTCGATTAAATTATAGTTCATATGTTATTATGATGTATAAGCTATAGTTAAGTCCGTGGTGGTCGAACTGTCTGACTCCTGGTATATCAATCAGATGTACGCAGTTTTGAAACTCAGATTATTCGAAATCTGCGTACATTTACTAATTTCGTGTCATGAAATTTAAACCTGAGAAATATTCTTGTAGTAACATCCTTTGTGTGAAAATGTAGAAATGTGGATTTCTCGGAGTTTCCCTTGTATGTTGCCTTAAGAAGGTTTTAAGTCTCGAAGAGGCTAGTGCGAAGACTGTAACAAAGAGAAAGCAGACAAGTGTTACTGTTGTTATATTAATTCGTACGCGAATTTGAAATTGGTGTCACCGAAAAGACTTATCAGACAATGCTAATGCTTGCAGTACTACGCTTTTTTGGGTGAGCGCCAAGCGAACATAGTTGGAGAATGTAGTTTGGTACTCGTATTTTACGAAAAGTTGGACTTTCTAAAGAATTTAATAATCATTATTTGAGACGTCGGTGTGACAATCTAGATTTATATGAGATATATGGAACTAGGCATATATTAGACTTCAGTAATGTATATAAATAACACTTAATTGCCAAATGTATATAAGCGCATCACTTTACAGCAGTGTACCGTAGAGAAGCCGGGGCAAGCAAATAGTAATTGATAAAAGTTCTATGTCAAACTCCATTATAATTCGTCTTGTCGTTTGAAGCATTTGATGGACAAATATTCAGATGACCAATTATGGTTAGCTATATTATAGTTGCCGTGCCCCGCTGATTTTAGTTCCATTTAATTTTTCCCACCGTTGCTTCTTCACGCGCCGCTCATCACGGTCCTACCGCACTATTATAATCGAGCGTACATTTTGGTCTAGATATTCCATGGTAATTCCAATCAATCAATCCATCAAACCTACCAGTATTCAATTACTATTTAGATTTGAACAGTTACTGTCTCTTGAAAATACTGCGTCCAATGCTAATTTAATGAAAAATGGGATCCCCTAGAAAATATTCCCTTTACAATAGATACAACCGAATTGAGAACTTCTACCGCTTTAGAGTCGGTTAAAAAAAGGGGAGCGCATCTAACTAAAACACAAATCGTAGAAAAGTCTATATCTGTATAGTCTATGCCCTTCTTCATAGATGAGGAAATACCTCATCGGATACGCATGTCGCTGGGCAGGGTTATAAGGGTCGGTTATGTTCGATTTGTACGGACTAAAACAGAGAGTTTGGCGAGATTTGAAATTTAGTAATTGTACGAGTATATATGACCTTCGGAAAATACATTGTTCCACGCAGTCCGTTTCGTACTATGAAATAAATTTGAATGAGTTAGTGTTTGAGTTTCTTGTTATTTTGGTGTTGCTAGGTCGATTGTTAAGCCTATGCCAAATGAAAGTTGATTGTTCTTCAATGTACATCAGAACCTCGTTAAGACGAATTTTGAGGGAGACGCGAAACAATGTTAGCTGTAGATCTCGACTTTCAGGGTTTTAGAAAAAGACCCAACGTTGAGCACTTCTTTAAGTAGAACTTCGTTACAAGACATACACGTTTTGTTGTGGTCCAGGGCTGTCCAAAAGTAACACGTTTTGTTGCGGTCCAGGGCTGTCCAAAAAGTAATACGTTTTTTTTTTTGGTCCAGAGCTGTTCAAAAAGTAATTAAAATGTTCTTACAAGACCTACACGTTTTGTTGTGGCTTAGTAGGTACTGTGGAAGAAGTAACGCGTTTTGTTGTGGTCCAGTGCCGTTCAAAAAGTAACACGTTTTGTTCTGGTCCAAGTCTGTCCAAAAAGTAACAAGTTTTGTTGTAGTCCAGGGCTGTGCAAAATTTAATTAAGGACGGAATTTATCCAAGGTCGTGCCGCTGTATGTTACCTAACTCGGCAACCGGCATGATATTACATAAATATTGTAAACGCACTACGAGGAAGTCAGATAATATATCATTGATAACTGGATCAACTGATTGATAATTCATCGTGTACATTGCATAAATTTCAGTTTACCGTAAGATCGAATGTTGTATTCTCGTGCCGCCGCTGAGTATTTTTTGCGTTTGTGACACTCTCGACTTGTTTATTTGTGAATTAGTGTACTTACACGAGATATAATACAAATTGGATTACGTGAAAGGTCCGAAGTGGGATCCATGTTAAAATGTACACCTCGGACTGTGGCCCTGTTTGATGAGAATATTTGTAAATAACAGAGATCAAATAGCTCCTGGAATATGTACCAATGTCGTTTATCCGTCGTCTCATACTGTAATCTAATGTGGGCAATGAAGCTGATGGCTATATTTTTGTTGCAAATCGTGTTGGTATGTTTTGTTTTTTATGTATTAAAACTCAGTCGATACCCGGCGACTTGGTCTGCGTCGTTTATTATTTTAGCAATATATTTTTTGAACAGAAGAGAGAAAATATAAGCACCACACCGCTTGCCTCACTTCTCAATGGCAAGAATGCATATATTGTTGGACGCGTAGTGCTCATAAAGTTTTAGTTTTTTTTTTTTTAACTCTAATAACTATATATTAAATGAATAGTATAGTAATAATCATTTTTTTATATAAGGATCAAGTGTCTAAGAAGTAGTACAAAAAAATATTGATCTGAATCTATCGCTACCTAAAATTTTTGGGTAATGCGCGCACAACGGCAGGCCGCTATCAGTATATGATATAGACAAGATAGGGTTTAGTGTTTAAACACAATCTAACTCGATGTGAAATGATGATATCGTCTAAGATAATAAACACGTTAAACCTAAAGGAGGTCTGGCATTCGAGCGCAGCTGCCGGAATACACCAACAGGTGTTTGGCGACAGATTTTCAACTTAACGGTGGTAAATCGGTGAATAAACGTAATTTACCGATGTAAGCGCATCACTTCAGAACGGCTACACATATTTTCCTAATTCTTTATTTGTCGTGTTTGTAATTGACAGGACACGGTTTCTGTGTAAGAAATCCTTGAAAAATAGTACGAATAAATGAAATATGTAGGTCAAAAAATGGCAATATAAAAAAGTGAATGAGTGAGTGAGACAACAGACAGTCTCTTCAAAAATGTTGATAAAATTGGCAGAGTGACATTCACTTGTTCAGTTGCCTTTATATTCAATTACATGGTCGTACTGTTAAGGGAAGATTCTGTCTCATTTTCTTCCCTAGTTACACGCGTGTAAAACCGGAGCGGTTGAAATAGTATTTATGTTAAATAAAAAATGTGTGGTTTTATGAAACCACGATGCAAATGCATTTTTTTTTTCAGATCGTAGGCATTTAACTGAAAATTTTTGAACAACTTATTCGCGTTTTTAATCATAACTTAATAATTGGATAATGGGAAATCAATAGTAGATTTTATATAGACCAACTATACATTTTAATATCGATCTCTGCCGAGCGCCTTTCACTTTACCCCTACTCCGTGGCCGGTTGTAATGCGATAGATGAACGAAAGAATTTGAGGGGGGCCTAAAAAAGTGTCATTTCAAAAATTAAAATTAGGATAACATTGTAATAAAACTAGCAGGGGTGGTATGGCATTGACCAATACCATTCTTACTAGGTACCAGAATTAAGTTTGTCACCATTCTGTCATAGATTATTTGTTCTGTTGCCAGACCCTCTAAGCTGAGCGTGGTCCAGACGTAGGTCAAAATAATGTATTTAAAAATAATATCGTTTTGGTAGCTAAGACCCTTAAATTATTCAGCATATATAAATGAAATTATAGGTATCTGGGGTAGGTTGTTACCCACGAATGCTCTTGAAACTCAAGGGGAAGGTGTATAAAACTATCACAAGACTAATCATGCTGTATGCATCTGAGTGCTGGACTACGGTAGAGACGAATGAGAGAAAATTACACGTGGCAGAGATGCGAATGTTAAAATGGATGTGTGGTGCGACCAGAATCGATAAAATTAAGAATGAGTATATAAGAGAACGTTTGAAAATAGCTCCAGTGACAGATAAGTTGAGGAGTGATAGGTTAGCATGATGGTTTCGGGCATGTAAATAAAATGATAGAGTGCTTTGTGCGCGCATCAGGCAAAAGCTTATCGGCCAAACTTTGTTAGTCTGACTTCGTAGACAGTTGATCCTTATTTAAATAAAATATATAATTCGCTTACATCTCCACTCTTGCTTATGTATGCGCATCACTCCGCTCGCCCCACTTGACACATCAATAGATTCTTTAAAACTTGTTTTTTTGTAGCATAGAATTTTAATGGATTATTAAGTCAAATAAAAAAAAATCTGTTATTTACTACCAATTATTTTTTATACTTATCTATTTATTATAAAACTAGCTGCCCGGTCCGGTTTTCCATGACGTCAATCCAGTCAACGAATTACCTTATACCGCTATCTGTTAGAATCTTATCGAACTAAGAGAGATAATCATGACTCTTTGTTAATAAACAAATAATTCGCAATAAAACAATATTGTGATTATAAATAGAGATATAAACTATGCTATCTTACAAGTTGGATGAAACTGCACACAGTGTGCAAAATTTTATTAAAATCGATTCAGTAGTTTAGGAGTCTAATGCGAACAAACAAAGTGACACGTAATTTATATACATTAGACTTTATTGACTTTAATGACCTGTACTGCCTCACCGGTATGAAGTACAGTTAAATCGCAATAGGCACTATTGTAGAGCGCTTATTCATTAGCAATTACTGAGTTCGTTCGATATGATACCACAAGTGCCGCGAGTTATAAAATAAATAAAAAAATGTAATCAAAATTTGCATGTATTTTATATGAGAAATCTTCTCACGTTCGGGGAGAGTGTTTTAGAGGTATTTTATTTTTAGTACATATTTCCAACAAAATTTTGCTTCGGAACCGATAAAAAATTGTCGTTCAAAAAAAGCACCCTATTATAAATATATTGGTTGAAATCTCTAATAGATTTTACGTTATGCGTGTAGAATAGCTGACTTCTATAATTTGATTTATAAGCAGAAGATAGATAGATAGATAATGTTGTGCAGTTTTGTGATATAGATTTTTATACATGTTTGTTTTCATTAATGACACTCTTCAATGTCTTTATTTACAAGAGGCGTACTTCGAAATGAATGTTTCGGCTAGGCGGGATTGCTGTGTGTGGTGATTGCGTACACTGTTGTGAAATTTGGCAATCGTTTTTGGCTTAAGAAATGTCTATCGGTGCTCGCTCATTACGCTCACAGCCGCCAGTAAATCTTTTAAACTCGCGCGATGCTTTTTCCCGCTGGAATAACTTGATTCCTCCGCCGCCATATTGGATTCCCGTATTATAACCTGTCAGATTTGACAAGCAGCTTCTTTTTAAATTTGTGGGTGCGAGTGAAACATACGTATTTATTTTTAAAGTTTGTGCTGTGATATTCAAACTTTTTCATGAAAACCTTCGTAATAGTTATTGGAAGAAATTTGTAAATGTTGTGAATCTTATCTTGTATGTGTTAAAAAATAAGGGCCTAAAGATAATTAACTTAAATCGGAACTCTATGTTACTTACTATAATTGTAAAATAATCCACATTCGTGTGTAAACTGAAGTTCAAAGTTCTGTAAATCCTTTATAAAATCTGTGGTAATACTGCAGCAGTGATATTTAACGCAAATCTTTCTGAACAGTGTATGAACGATAAATTTAAAAGTTAGAGAAGACTAGATTTTTTTTATTATTAAAGTTTATATTTGGAGACAAAATATTATTAAAAGAAAAATTGTATTGCAAAATAAATTGTGATGCTAGAAACGTGATTAAAATTGTTATTTGAGTGTTGCCTTTATTGAAAAAAGTCAGACTTATTTACAGTTGGCAATACTGTGATAAAGTTTTTCAACTTAACTAACGTCGCGACGTTAGGACAACGAAAAGCTCTCTCGAATCATCGACTTCCCGTAAAAGGGTTGCCACAGTCACCGGTCTTACATGCTCAGTTATTACGAAGCGTTGGTGATTGTAGCATGCGTTACGACGACCCTGATCGCCGCCCTCAACAATGAGGTGTGGCTGCCGGCATTGCTTCGAGCCGCGCCCGCGCACAGTCGCGCCGCTCGCCCCCCGACCTTCTGCGAACCAGCGCGCGAGGCACTTCCTCGACAGGACTTATGGAGTCAGTACCTATCAGGTCATTACTACCCATTTAGCATCACTCGTAAACTGTAGCTTTAGCTGTTCGATTCTCGTCATCGGATCTCTAAAAATTCCAAAAAAGGTTGCTGGTATCTTAAAGTTCAAAAAGCTACGTTAAGAGAAGCGACAATAGTTCAATCAGTGTATTCCAAATTCGCTCTTGTTAGATTCCCTCCAAAACGACGGACCACAATATATAAAATATCTGTGTCATTCTGAAAATTGTCCGCAAAACTAATGGGGCTTATTATGTGTAAGTCATATAGAATTAAAAAAAAAAAAGTTATGCCCACTGTCATTACAATTTTTTTAATTATGTATATACTATTTTTTGATCCTGGCTTTGCTCGCGTTAATGTAGCTTTCTATAGGTGACAGAATTTTTATAATATATGAGTATAGATAAGTAATATTCTAAGATAATTACTCATTGTTAATTATATTGTCACTTGAATCGAACTTTCGAAAAGTTATTATTTATTTTGTATGAAAAAAGTTTACTATCGTAATGTAATTCATATGTAGATTTTACTTTGTTGCACTTGGGTAGGTATTAAAAATAAATATAGATTTAAAAATTAATTTGGTCATTGTTAATATCAGTCTGTAAATTTGTAAATATAAATTTACTATGTTGTTTGGTATTTGATAAATAGGTAATTTTTGTCGACACTTTAGGGGTTTCTGTAAAAATAATTTTCCTTTATAAAAAAATATATCTTACATATTATCCGATAATATAGATAATAGATATTCTGCTAATAAATGAATTAATTTCGGAAATAAAAAACTATTAACAATAGAGGGGACGCAAAAAGAGCGACAGAGCGTCTGTAAGGGTCGCATGTCGCAACGCGTGGTCGTCGCTAACCGAGAGCACAGTAGCTACGCCGTGCGACTCGCGGCGGTCACGTTCGCGCGGATGGTATGCGGGTTTGCGATTAAAAAATCGCCCGTTTGCTTTTGGATTTTGGTGTGCCCGATTAATATGGTTTTTTACGTATGCCTGATGAACCTTGAAACATATAACAAATTATATTTGAAAAATATTGTTATTTCGAATCGTTTTACAATGAATCAATTGTGAGATAATTATTATCGTGAAAAATATAGTTATAAAATAAACTAGCTACCCGTCCCGGGTTTACATGGTAGATATCTTGAAGAGGAAAATTAGACCAAATCTTTACTTTATTTTCAGTATGTTTGAGGATGTCCCTACTGTCTTTTGTCTCACTTACTTTATATATGGAGATTTTTATGCTAAATTTTTGACATTTTCGTACGATTTTGCAAACATTTTCTTTTCATACAACCCTTGTCCTTATAATTATAAACGAAAAAAGGATTTGTCACATTCAGAGAATTCGCAGCCGTTATGAAGTGATGCCCTTACATACATTCATTCATTTCATACATTTGAACATTAATGCATAGTAATGACGTATTTGTACATACTCGGAGCTACCGTCATAGAATAAAATTCAACAAAATTATTTGTAGTAATTGCAAATAACTGTGGAGGTACACTCTTCGACAAAAGGACCTCAATAACGTTAAAACCTAATAGATAACCACTGTTTATAAGTTATTATCCAAATATCTTCCTATAGAAGTGGATGTATAAGTGAAGATATAAGTGCTTTTTAAAATATATTAACTGTCAAACTTGTACTGTTGTTTTCCAAACCCATCCTTCACGGTTGAAACACGTGGCTTCTATCAGAAATTCCGTTTACTATCCAAATATCTTCCTATAGAAGTGGATGTATAAGTGATAAGATGAATGCTTTTTAAAATATATTAACTGTCAAACCTGTATTGCTGTTTTTCAAACTCTTCCCTCACTGTTGAGACACGTGGCTTCTATCAGAAATTCCGCTTATTATCCAAATATCTTCCTGTAAAAGTGGAGAAGGGATGAATGCTTTTTAAAATATATTCACTGTCAAACTTGTACTGCTGTTTTTCAAACTCTTCTTTCACTGTTGAGACACTTGGCTACCTATCAGAAATTCAGACGTATGTTTTGTTTGTATGAAGGGCTTTATTTACGTCTGCCTGGCTAGGTACCATTCTCAAGTTGAAAGCCTGTCTTCTCTTGTTTACCACCTTTGACCACGTCTTCATTTAACATCAGATGAGATTATGGTCAAACGGTAAAACCTAGTAAAATTTAACAGAAAGTTGCCCTAAACATAATTATTTTGTGACGGTGTATATTTTCAAGATTGTGTTTTAAGAGTGAATATTAGTAAGTATATGAAACATTATTCAAACAGACTTTAGACAATTTTGTCGCGCAATTACAACGCTTTTTAATCACGCATGGTTTTGTGCTTTTTACATAACCTTATAAACGTGTATGCATTTTTGATTTAATGTTTGAAAAGCGCTTTGCGATTTTTTTGTCGCATTCTTTAAATTTCTATCTTTTGTTTGTAAACAGTGTAATTATCGAAATTTTACTTTATCAATGAAGTTTATAGCTTACGACAAAAAAATAATCGCATGGTACGTTTTAATCGCAGCCGTATTGAAAACGCCGGAAATAACGATTTTTCAGGAGTTGGCCGGTGGGAAAAGCGGTCCGAGTGGCCTCAGGAGGAATAGCGAAAGATCTGACTCGATATCTGAGACACGGTCTGAGAAGCAATCTAGCCATACGAGCGGTAAGTTGACTCCACCTACACTACATGGTAACTTTGACGTTCATAAGCGCTTTCTTGATTCTTGATTTTTGATTTGATCTGATTCCAAAACGGATTTGACGTCACACGAACAAAAAAAATACACCTACCCACCATTTAGCTATTTTGTTTTCAAACTAACTGGTGACTTTGTTTCCGTCAAAATGGTTTTATTGTTTTTTCGGAACAACAACACCTAATGTGGGTTGTCATTTATTTTTAAAATTCTTAGTAAGGTTATTATAACGATAACCACTTTTCGTTAGTGGAAATGTCTTTAAAATTGGTCCAGCCGTTGCAACTAGTAAGGTCTTGGTACTAGGTTAAGTAATTGTTTCTAGAAACAAGTTCCTTGACGCGGCTTGTAGTATAAATTGACTCGTAGGAATCGACATGTTATGAAAAAGCGTTATGCTTCTCTATCTCTTTTCTTCCGTGCAATTGTCCTTCTCTCTATCCCTTTTGAAGTAGGTTAAAAATAAATATTGGTTTTTAACTCATATGTAAAGAGCGAATATGATGAATTACTCTAGATTTTATATCGATAATCGAATCCGTATTCAGTTTGATAGAAATAATATAATAATGCAAGTGGACTATTAAATGCTTCGTCTAGAATCGTATTTTTAAAATAAATATTGCCTAAAAAAGAAGACGTCAGTAAAGGAAATAGCGAAACATATTTAAATCACATGCTAAAGTTATTCATGGTATATGATATATGATTTCTTAAAAAATTAACGCTTGTCACGAAATTACGTATCAGTGAAATCATTTTGTAATGATCACATACAATGTAGCGGTTTGATTTTATGCTATGCACAAGTTCCGTTGTCCGATTGGATTCAGGGCCGGATTTAAAGAAGGGGGGCATTGGGACTTCAGTCCTGTATCCTTACTAGAAGCGTTATTCCAATGTTTTTTTTTATCAATAAGGTAATTTTTGCCAATTATAAAATAAGTTACACTCACGATGTGCTTTTCTAAAAGGCCCCAAACATTTTTTACCATAAAGTACTTTTTTAAAATCTGTAAAAAACATTAAAAAATTAGTTTTTCATATTGTGCCCAAACTTGCGTCGTAGTAAAAAAACAATTCGAGGATTTCATGAAGCTATATAGTTTATTTTTTCTTTTCTTAAAATCTACCGCTATACGTTCTCAAAACATATTAAATTGTTAAATAAATGGGTTCAAGGCAATCGTCAGAAACGATTGGTGTCCTATGTTTTACGTATTGTTTATATCCTTGACAAATAATGCAGTTTAAATATAATAAGTACTATTGGTTAACGTGTTCGAACAGCGCATCGATCGAATCGATGCGAATGAGTCGGAACTTATTACAGCCCTATAATATGCATTGTATCAATCGGAAGAAAAAAAAATTACAGGTTTAAACGGCCTCCGTAACATCGGTAACACTTGCTTCATGAACAGCGTGCTTCAATGCTTGTCCAACACTCGCCCACTGCTGGAGTACGTGACCGAGGATAAATATAGTAACGAGATCAACACTACGCTGTCCTGCATGAAGGGTGCTCTTATGAAAGGTAATCTAAATTATAATAGCAACACGCTATGATGGCTGTTTTGGCAAATTGTAATATTTTAAATTGGTGATACAATATGGTTGCAGAAAATGTAACAGCATCACAGAAAGGGATCCAAAACGTTAACATCTCCAATGTTAAAATAGCTAACGAAATGTTTTATTTACAAAAGTCATCTTCTAAATTGAAAAATGATAGTGAAGAGTATTTTATAATCTTTAATATATTATATATTGTGTGTTGTTACTTTGTGGAATAGTCGTTTTAATATCACATGGCACTGAAATGTTTTATCTCTCTCTCTCACTCATGGCTTTGCCGGTACAAACGATGCAGTACTGCGAATTGTAATGTAGCATGATCCGTGTAAATTTATATCACGCCATCGTTATGTGCTGCTATATATCACGATCTGTGTAACCTGTGGTGTGACACGTGATTTATGTTATCACGCGTTATATATCCCGTTAATTTTGGACTCGGAAGTAGCAAAGTAATATTGAACGTACTATTTAATTGATAACTTTGGAAAATAAATGTTTTATTGTCTGTCAGCGTTCGCGAGCGTAATTAAGGAGCTATGGCGAAGTGGTGAGCGCGACTCTGTCGTGAATACAACATCGCTTAAGTCTCAAGTTCAGAGGTTCGCTCCGCGCTTCATGGGTTATAGCCAACAAGACGCTCAGGTAAAATAGATAAATATAGGGTTTATTATCTGTTTGTAGTTTCTATTATAATTCTAGTTTTTGGGTGACGTAATGTAGATTTGATATATACTTTTCATGCTTGTCGCTATTTCATTTTATTGAGTTCCAGTCTCAATAGAGCTACAGATGTTCCACTTTAATAAATAGTAGTACCAAAAACAATGGATCGGATGCATCGGCTTATCATTATTAAGGAAAGTTAGTATTTTTATACTTACCTGGATATAATGACTGCATAATATTGACTATACTTTCGGCACGGTCTAAAAGTAATGGGGTACATTTTGAAAATAAAAACACTATTTTTTTAAATGAAAATTTGTTCAAATAATGTTAAACGAAATATCTTACGATACCTTTCCAGGAATTCCTACGATATTTACTCGAAGGTCTGCACGAAGATCTGAACAGGGTGACGGTGAAACCGAAACCGATTCTCACCGAAATAGATGATAACCTTAGGTGAGTTTAATTCGCTTTCGAAATGTTCTTTGAAGGAATAGTATAATGTAAAATGAGAAATGTTTAAGGATAGGTTGACACTCCTTACCTAGCTTTGTCACCTATATTGAGAACCTTAAAAATAATGAAATTATGCTTTCAAAAGTTCTAAGGCTTAAGATTATTAATATTTTATATAAACTCCTACGAGGATATCTTTTTTCTTCTGTTTAGTTTAGTAGTAAGAGAACAAAATTAAAAAAAACATCGCTTTAAAACAATGATGGCTTACTTGATAGCGTGTTCGGACACAGCGTCGCAGAACATAGTTTCGAATCGTAGCAACTGAGTCGAAACGTCCGGTGAAAGAAAATATCGTGATGTAACCATAGCATGGTGGTAGGTAGGGCTTTTTCTAAGTCTGCCTGGATAGCTACCACAATTAAGTTGAAAATCTGTCGCCAAACACCTGTTGAAGTGTTCCGGCAGGTGCACTTGAGAGCCAGTCTTCCTCTAAGTTTAACGTGACCACCGTCTTGGATCACATCATATTTTAACATCAGATTAGATCGTAGTCAAACACTGACCTATAAAGTAAAAAAAGAGGATAAAAAATGCGGAAAGTAAAAAAATATATTTTAGTCGCACTTCGAGCACAGGTTATTATAGTATTAATAATTAAATCCGTCTGTATGTTCATATAAATAATAATAATTTAACTTTAATTACCTAGAAAATAAAGTCCCAAGATTTTATTATTGTCAGTATCGAGTGACCGGAATGTAAAATAGAATAACGTTCTCTATTTACTTGGTTAAGCAATTCCAGGTATTAGTGCTTCTAGGTCTTGTTATTAATTTTGTCTAAATGGTATAGGAATAATGACAGTTACACGTTAAAATCATGAAAGAAAATTCTCGAATAAAACGTATTAATCGATTTAAATTATCTCGCCACATCCTACATGGGATAACTATGGTTTAACGGGTTCAGTGACTCTGCGAAAGCAGCCGAGGCTTGGAGCCGATACCTGAGGATGGAAGACAGCCGCGTCGGCGATATCTTCGTGGGTCAGCTGAAGTCTACGCTACGTTGCACCCACTGTAACCACGACAGCGTCACCTTCGACCCGTTCTGGGATCTAAGGTCAGCTTGCCAACTACTTTTAAGACACATTTTGAATATTTTCTCTAGGTCTTTCTTCTCTAGATGCCTATTATGTTTGTTTTTTCAAATTCCAAATTTCTTAATTTAATGAGGATTTCCTCGTACTCTATTCCTTTCTCGACGAATAAAATAAAAAGGCCAACAATAGCGCTGTTGTATACGCGACATCTATTTC
The DNA here is from genome assembly GCA_035772565.1 of Antheraea assamensis. Lineage (NCBI taxonomy): Eukaryota > Metazoa > Arthropoda > Insecta > Lepidoptera > Saturniidae > Antheraea > Antheraea assamensis. The sequence goes on from JAQQSE010000107.1 coordinate 1,862,907, forward strand.
TATTCAAATGCCTAATTATTTGTTTGGCGTGTGCTTCTAAATAGGCATGAAACAAATCACTTGTCATATCGTCCGTTACATATCACATAAGCGTGATTTAAATTTGTGCGGACAAAATAACACAAGCAAAAATACACTTGTGAAATAGATATAAGAATAAAATTGGGTAGATACACATCACCAGCGACAATTTATAATATGTTGAAATAAAATTTATTCCTGTTCTCAATACTATAAAGATATACGTAAACATCATTTTGTTAGAGAATCAAGATCACTTACGATTTATTTGTCGCATTCATGTCGTTCCGCATTCTTCTATTAATCGCTACATATGGAATATAACTGGTCGTGATAAATCACCCGAGATTTAATAGTCATAAAAATAATTTCATTACATCGTAGCTATAATTTTCATACGTACCTGTTACTCCAATGTTTAACCAGTGATATGTGAAAATAGTGATAGTTTTCGTTACCAAATTTCGTTAAATATAGCAGTAGAGCCAATAATGTAGCATAATGATTTATGATGTAATAACGTTCCAGTTTGCCGATACCGTCGCGGACGGGTAACCTGAAGCTGCAGCAATGTCTCCAGCACTTCACGAAGGAGGAGGAGCTGGACGGCGACGAAAAGCCGGTAAGCTCCAACACTAACCATCATTTTCGATGAACTGTGACTTTCACATGGAAACTCTTGTATTGCTTGTTTATTCATGAATGACATTAAATCACATGTACTGTTGCTACATGCTACTTGCTAATTTTTGTAAGTTAAAAATAATTTCATATTTAATTTACAAACGGATTCTTAAATAAAAATAAAAGCTTAATGTATAACAAAAATTGAAAGTCGAACAATCAAATGTAATTATTTTTTAAATTTGAAATTTATAATACTATAGTTTTCATACGAAATAGTTTCACTCTGGAAACCATACTAGTTTAATTATAATTGAAATCGGCCAGTACGTTAAAACGACAGATTGATACTTAAAACCTGTACTATGTGGTATGTAATATATGTGAAAGAAAAATGTCTCCAAATTTTTCTTATTGTTGAAATTAAAATTTATGAATAACAACAAACCAAAACTAGAATAAAGATCATTGGATGAGAAACTGATTTTCTTTAATATATACATATGTGTCATATAGAGTTCCTTTTTGACCGCTCCGATTGTAGTTGCGCGGAACACAAATTCACGTATTATATTATATAAGTATAGTATAACATCGTGTTAACTTAAAGATAAATAAATACCAAATTTAGATTGCTATAATATTAATTTTTATGTATTGTGTACGGAACCCTTATTGCGCAATTTCGACTCTAAAATATCATATCTGAGTATTGATATATTATTTTACAAATTCCTCTTATTTTAATTTTTAATAAATAGTTTTAGTTGGACTTGGTAGTCATGCGTTCATATTATGTGTATCTCCCCAGACATGCTCCAAATGTGGTGTGCGACGGAAATGCTTGAAATGGTTCACGGTTCAGAAGTTCCCGCAGGTTTTGGTGATACATCTCAAAAGGTATGCCAATTAATATACACTATTTGTTACCAGTGACTTTGTCCGCGTGCAATTATTAGCAAACAATTTTTTGTTAATTTCAAACAAGTTCAGTACTAGATATTGTTTATTTAGTTTATTATACTTGCTCGGAACGCTTTTTTTTTTCTAAAACAACTCCTTATAACATCGGCTTCTGCCGATGAATATCCCATCAAAATCGGTCCGACCGTTTCGAAGATTATCTGAAACAAACAAACAGACAGACGATAATTACTATCTACATGTTCTTCAATCTACAAAATCATTCATAAATTTCTTTGAGCGTCTTTTGACAAAACAATATATTTATGCACAAATATAGTTAATCCATAGACAACTACTTATAATAAATTGAATACAGATTAGTAGACTAAACCTGGAATAAATATGAGTATATGACTAACTTAACAAATAAAAATGATGTGTGGTTTTATGAAACCACGATGCAAGTGAAACTTTTTTGCGAGTCGAAGGCATTTAACTGAAATATTTTCGGAAAATTATTGGACTTATCGTGTTAAAATCGCGTTTTTTATGTTATTAATAACCGACCACGATATTTATTTAAGTCATTGAATCATTTTGTATTGAGCCATAGGCCCCGCTATATTGGCTTTGGCTGCTCTGCTGAGCGCCTTTCACTTTACCCCTTTTCCGCGGCCGGCTGTAATGCGAAATGCGATAAATGGACGATAGTATTTGAGGCGATGTAATAAAAACGTTTCACTTTAAAAATGTAGACGGCGTAAGATAGCAAAAGTGGATAGACACCTCTGTAAGTCGAAACCTCGTTACTTCGAATTTACCCTACATGAGGTTTGATTTAACGAGAACCTCGTTTTTTCTTTTCTGTCGTTTAAAGGTTCTCACCGACGGAGCGGTTCCGTGGAAAGCTGAACGTGGTCGTGGAGTTCCCACTGACCGGTCTCGACATGTCCCCGTACGCCGCACCCGGAGGACTAGCCCCCGTGTACAATCTCTACGCTGTCAGCAATCACTCTGGTAACTGCTTTTATATATATGTATATGTATTCAATGGTTTTTGCCGACGGTTTCGCTCGGGTTAAGGCATAATTTGAAAATAAATTACTGTATCTTTTATAGGTGAATGTGATATTTTTTAACCCGGTTAAGTGTTTTTGTGTTGATTCATTCATAAAGGTTTAAGTTCCATACAAACGAATATGGACCCCATGAGGCACACATCAACGGACTATTCCCAGTATAAACTTTAAAGAGTACGTGATTTATTACAAAACATTGATTAATAACAAATTATATATTGTAAAAGTATAATTCTTATGTAAAATATATTTTAACATTATTTTTTCATTTGTAAGATTTTTTTTTACTAAACCGTGAAATTTGCAATGTACGATGTCGTGAAATTAAAAAATATAACCCGCCAAAATGAGATCTGGGTCTTAAAAAATCAGCCGAAGGGTGACCGTAAAAAGGAACGGATCACGTCTCAAAAAAAAAAAATGTTGTCATTCATATTTCGATCGTAAAAAAATGTGAAAGTTTTAATACCATAGTAAGGGAAAAAAAATCAAGCAAAGATTAAACAGATTACAAACCAAAAAATCCTTCTTTTCCTCTTCATAATAGCATAGTATAGATTTATATATACATCTGTATACTGGAGATAAATAATCCTCAAGTGAAGTGATTATTATACTAGCTTTTTCATGCGACTATGCTCGCGTTAACGAAGACTTAACCTATCTCTTCAGGAAAAAAAAAATCCTGAAGGAAAAGCACTCGTATGTCCATTTCTGTACTTCTTATAACATGTATGCAAAGTCTCATTGAAAACGTAACAAATGGGGGCTCCTAATTCTATACTGTCTTCAGAGTTCCACCACCGTGCACCATTTGGTGTGTGAACCGTCACGGTGACTCCACTGAACCCTAAAAACTTCCCCCCGAGACCGGAGACACTGTTGTATAATTGTATTTGTATATTATTATAGGTACGACGTACTCTGGCCATTATACAGCTTACTGCAAACACCCGTACACGGGGGAATGGCATGAATATAACGATTCTAGGTGAGTGATACATTTTCATTATAGACAAAAAAAATGTCTATAGCGAGAGTTCTCGTTATGAGAAGATAACGGCCAAGATACACCAGGTGTAACAATTCAACCGAAGGTGAGTCACTATTACTGGTTTATTGCAATATATATGATGGTCCACACCAAGTCGGGTACGCATATTGGCCCACCACTTGGTCTCGGGGGACTGGATTGAACCCGGAACGCGATACGCCCAAGTGTGTCAGGATTGTTACACTTGCTTGTTATATGGTGGCCGTTGTCCCATTGGTATACAGTTGTATTCCACAATGTCCCACAGCTCGCCGATTTGTCGAAATTATTCGTTTCTCTACAAAAAATCATCTAGAATATTCTATTCAATTTCTCTACAAACACATGTCTAGAATGTTCTATTCATTTTTTCTATAAACAAGTATCTAGAATATTCTTTTCAATTTCTCTAGAAACAACTATCTAGAATGTTCTATTCAATTTCAATTTATGTACAAACAATCATCTAGAATATTGTATTCCATTTCCATACAGACAACGAATAGAATAATATATTCAAAAGTTAGGAACTCCTGCAAAGTAAAGCCATGTTTTGTGATAGATGAATGTATATTTCCAGGGTAACCCCTATCAATCCCCGGAACGTGGTATCCTCGGAGGCGTACGTGCTGTTCTACGAGCTGAACCGTCAGGGGAGCCACACGTAGCGGAGGCCTCCCCCCGCGGCACCCGACAACCTCTCGTGCTTCACCGGCGTCATCCGCCTCTCGCGCCTCTCCCGCCTTTCTCGCTTCATGCTCAGGTTATAGCGGCTCCGATGTTCTCGAATCTTACGGATATAATCGATATTAGCTAAATATCGATATCTATGATCGAGTTTTTTTTATCGATTATAACGATGTCCCGTATCGATTGTTTCATATTTTTAGTGAAATCGTTTTATTCTTGACCGTACGTTTTATTTTGTTATTTAATCTGTAATCATAATTCCATTTATCCATTTTAAATTATCACTATTCTAATATTTTGTCGTTACTACTTACCGGTTAGAAAAAAGCATGATGATATGTTCCACTGATAGCACTCTGAAAAGTATTCTATCTAACGTTTAAAGTCGCATCAAAATCGGTTAAGCAATTTCACCGATTAGCTCAGAAAAAAACATGACATTTTTATTGTATTTATAGTTAACATAGTTGTATTCATTATAAAATCTACATTTTGCAATTTTTTTGTTACGTTTTTTAAAATACCTGTCCATATAATATTGGGTACGATGTAATCGCAGACTCGGAATAATAGTTTGTGGATGATGAAAATAATTGTCGTAGTTAGTTGGTAATTGTATATCTTTCTTTTTCTCTCATTTAATTACTTACTTTATGAAATTATTGACATGAATTGTGTTCCTTCTTATTTGCCAATCGGTCCTCTATATTATAGATTTGCTACTGTTATCAAATGGATAATAAATAGTTCAAAATGTCTTGTGATGACTTCAGTGCGCCATCAAAAATGGTGGCTCACTTTTCTAGAATCTTCTGGAAAGTTTAGTGACACCTCAGAATTCATGCTATTATTATTTCCCATATGTGCATAATAACCAAATTACATTATGTAAGATGCCATCAATAGTACCCTTTATATGGTGTAATTGATTAATAAAAAAAATTAGAAACCACTTCGTCTCAAAAAACTAAATTAATTTAATATGTCGTGTTGTACTTTTTTTTTTTTTTTAATAATAAAATTTGACCTCGCATTTAGATTTACTTTCTTAATGCTATATAATATTTTAAAGAACAAAAGGAAAAGTATACATTTTATAAAAAGTAAATGTAACGTAAAAAATGAATGTGAGGTCTGGAGGCTGAAAGAGGTACAAAGACCTGAACTACAGATCTTCAGATCCTCGTTTAAGAATTAAACTAAATTCTTATCATTATTATATGTACAAGCAAACAATATTTGTATCAACAAAGTTCTTATGAAATTATATATAGTAGACCTTCAGTGTTATTGTGTCCGGTATTCTATCGAATGATCGTATAAATGTTTTGTCACATATGTTTATCGATACTGGATATCCGTGCATAATCGATATTTCGCTAATATCATGTACATCACTATAAATGTCATAGATTAACGAGAGAAAAAAATATATTGTAATTAAAATTGACAAGTACAAAATTGAAAACACTCCTGTGATCAATTTTTTTTTTTGGAGGCAATTTTACGTTACTCGCGTAAATATGGCTACTCTATCGTTGTATAACTAAATTAAATAGATAGAAGAAAAACTGTTAGTGATATTAACTTGCTTGTCTTCTCGCAATGAGTCGTTACGCGTTATAGATTTTTTTTTTAAGTCATCCGAGAGATTATTAATGAAATGTTGCCAGGTATATATAAAAAAAAATTAAGTGTTGCCAGATGTAAAATTAAAGGCGACGTTCCTAATGAATCGTCCATCATTGTAAATAGAGTGTAAAGCTTATAATAATAATATTTTAATACGTTGTTTGTTTGTTTGTTGAATCTACAGATATTATGTACAAAAAATTATTTACATATGTATTGTTTAAATATACTTAACATATAATTCATGGATAGTAATTGAAAAAAAAACTAAAGGCTTGGTCTCATACAAATATTTGTTTTTCTGTTGTATTTTGGATGTTATATGTATGATATATGGCTGAGGGGCTTTAAATATATAATAACTAGCAATTTCCCGTAGCTTCGCACATGCTTTAGGTGCAGCAATATCTTTTTGGCCTATTTATATTGTATATATATAAAAGAATAACTAACTGACCGAAGAATTACGGATTTTTATACGTATTTCATACCCTTTTTTAACACTTTTAAGGGTTGAATTTATAAGACTTCTTCTTTAGTGCTCATCTACAGTATAAAAGTAACTCGCATGAAAGCTTACACGGTCCTAACCCCAGTAGCTTGGGTTGTGCCTTGATATGTCAGTCACTAAGTAATTCTTTTATATACAAGTATAAATTATTAAGAGAAACTCGGAAATTGTTTGTTTAATGCTACTTTGCTATCTCCGCCACGATCATAAACCAGTCACAGTGACTCACTTTTACTTTTCGCGTTTCGGGTTTACGCAGTGTAAATCCAGTTGCGGAAAGGCTTACAGGTTGGCATGACGTCGGCGACTACCGATGAGTTGCCCTTCAGACACAGTGCTTTCACTTTATCATGCAACAGTAAAAAAAAAATTCAACCAATCTGTACCAGAAGGAAATAGCAAAGTGACTCATATAAATACAGAGAAAAAATGTAATTAATAATTGAGACCGAGCTGATATGTGTTTGTTTTAAATCGCATGTTAAGCAAAGAGTAAGCAGAGCAGAGCGTTCACTTTACCTACAAACAATGATAGGTACTGTTTCAGTTAAGTCCCATACAGCGATTGGAAATCGTTTTAGTAATATAGTAGATATTCGTTTATATAAAATTGAATAGATTTAATTAATCTATAAACATATACTATATACTTTAAAAAAACGGATAGCTTCTTTCTCTGTGGACTCCTTTAACGTGACAGTCGTGCGTTATAAGAATTTCATTATGTAATACTCGATACAACGACATCTTTTGGCCGCTATGAGAAAACTCAGCGCGCTATGTCTCATAAGATAATGCGATTGACCTGTATTATAAATATGGTCTCCGATTGCTTGGTAACACGCATGCGCAGTACGCATTCCATTGTTGCGTCTTATACGATAATGTTATCGGTGCATGTCAATACCGCGGCGGTCTCCAATTGGTTGTTTTAACGCGCATACACACTACGCATGTCATCGTTTTCAAAAGTGTTGCCATAATCAGGGGGTTCTACACTAAATTCGCGAGTTTTTGTATTGTCATAGGAGTAAATTGATGGACCTTAATTTACATGATTCAGGGACATCCCTCATCACATGGTAACGGTAAAAAAATCACAAATAAGGAATACTAAAAAACGTCAGTGGGTTTTAATGTCAAAAACTCTAACGTTTGGGAGAAGCTATAATGGGGTCAAGGGAAAGGTGAGACAGTGAACTGAGAACAGTTACTTCTAATGCCATCGTTTGTGTAAAGAGAAATGCCAGCTCTCGCTCTAAACTTGAACATTAATTAGATTGAAAAATAAATAAAACGGTAAGAAGGGTTTTTGTTATAAAAAAGCAAATATAACGGAAAGTATTAGAAAGTATATAAATTATATTTTGAGATACGATAACGATCGTTGTCCGATCCCGGGCACATTCTACTAGTGATGCGTCACTGGACAAAAGGTTCAAAAACACGTACAAAACAACAAAACAGGCAAACATTAACGGTTGTGATTTAGAATTACGAACGCGAGTTTCCTCAGTGTGAGATTTATTTGCTTTGTAGGTACAACGTGGCGACCGTTGCCCGGGATCGGACACCCCTAGGTAGCTTAATTCATATTAAATTATTTGTTATTATTACCAACGATGTATTGTTAAAATTGTTATCGAATATAATTATGCTAGGTAAAGATAACGAGTGTCGACTCTGTTTATCAGAATTGGGCTGAAAAATCCAGTGAAGTGAAAATGGCGTTGCCTATGCAAGAGTGATCTTTTGTCATAAAGTGTTAACTTGAACTCATATTTATTTGGTACGTTACCGCCATTTTGATTATATACTGTTAACTTCAAATCATATTTTTGGTACATTACCGCCCATTTGATTATATACTGTTAATTTCAAATCATATTTATTTGGTACATTACCGCCCATTTGATTATATACTGTTAACTTCAAATCATATTTATTTGGTACATTACCCCCCTTTTGATTATATACTGTTAACTTCAAATCGTATTTTTGGTACATTACCGCCAATTTGATTATATACTGTACACTTTAATCACACCTTTTGGTACATTACCGCCACTTTGGTCTACATTTCATTCAACTGAAAGCCTTTATGAGTCGACATTGGTTTTCTCTACTTTTCATAGGTAAAAACTTAATTATAGAAACATAGGTCAGCATTTTTTTTTTTTCATTTTCAAGTAACACTATTATTTCGTTTTTATTAATTTCACCTTTTAATATTATAGATCTTTTCAATAATGATGGTGTGTGATGGTTGTTTTAATTTAATTAATATATGCTGTTTTTATGGATTGGTCTAAATGTTTCATGCAACACTTCACATTATGTAGTTCCCAAGTTTATTATTCTTCATTTTTTTTTCTATCTATATAATACAGATAGCGTTTCAGTACCTCGAGAATATTTTGTGATTCAAATTTATTTTGGATTTTAATGAGGTAATCTTCTTATGAAGTTTTCTTGTTAATTTCCCGTCATGAAAATATATACATATATTTTTATAGGTAATAGAAGATTACTAGTCGTAGTAATATTTAATTTTACCTAAAACAGAGGTTATTTATTTTTGTTATTTTGGGTACATTACACATACGTCACAGAAAGTCGCGTGTCTCCAAGGGAGGAAGTTAATAACATATATTTTTTAATAACGATTATTATGTGTAATATTTGAAACAAAATTACACCAATTCAATGGGTTACAATTTAACATTTCTGTTTTAAATAATTGTTATAGATTTTTTCAAGTATGACGAAAGCCTAAGGAAAAAAATAAGTTCCCATTTTTTATATCGGCTTAGCAATCATCAGCGCCATAACTATCATCTATTATGACATAGAGCTTATATTTTGAAAAATCGACAAATTTGGCAACGGAAAGCAGTTCTAATATAAACGTCTAAAATAATTTCAAATGTTTATGTGAATGGAAGATACAATATGGATTCGTTTAGAGTTTCCATGGCATTTACAATATTGGACAGCGATGACGTACAATTAAGGGGGGGGGGACACGGTGCCCACCCTAGAATTAACTGGTATGTCACCTTAGTCATAACTTTCCAAGGTTACAGACCCCTCCTTTCCCCCCGGAAAGGCATACATGGCGTATGACGTAAATGATTAGGGGAAGAGAGGGGCAGACGGCTTCCGCTCCAGAATTGTCTGGTAGCTCACCTTGGTCATCGCCTTTCACAGTTTCAGAGCCCCTCCACCTTCCCTCTCCTAACCCCCCTTTTCACTCACTCTTCCCCCTTATTAAATCTGCCACAAAACTGTATAAATCTATATATATATATAGGTGAAATTTTTTAAATAAATATACTCGCAGGTTGAATTGATGCAGTGCCTTGATAATGTTTTTAGCTATTTTAATTTTAGTCTTCGTGTGGTTTGACAGCCGTGTAATTGCATGTAACATCCGATTAAATGAATTCGTGTGAAACGCTGTCGGATATCTCGGCAACGTTTTGAACGTTTCAACTAGTGTAGTTTCACGATTCGAAATTAAAACCAACTGGTTGGAACATTCAATATTTTATTAATTACCACTGTTTTGTTACCATGAAAAAAAAATGTTTTTTTTTTTTTAACTCTGTTAACACATCTGCTACACTGATTAATCATAGGGTATGACGCTTCGTAAAGAGTGGTTGTGTTTTTTTTTTTTGTAAGTTATTTAATTTTATTAATTGTTGTTGATTATATATGTATTTTTTTTTTCGTTTTCTTATCGATATACCTACTTTCCTCATCATTTTATCGAATCTTGTTTTAACCAAAGATATTTGCTAAAAATGGCGTGTCATACTATTTAATGTTAGAAAAAGACCTCCAGTATGCTGTAAGTATTATTTGACGAGTGGCACACACTGGCTAAAATAATAACTCTTCTGTTTAATCCCATTGGCCCGTTAAATATATTGAGTGAAAAATTGTCAAGTCTCTCGACAATACGAAGAGGTGACGAATCAAAAATGTAACAAATGTTTGGGTTTTATTTATGCTACATGTGAAATGTGTGAAATAATTTTTTGTTGAAAACAAAAAAATAACATTTTTTTTTATGCATACCACAGTCATTTAGTTCGTGTGTGCCCAAAGTTTTTGACTAAAGTTGTATATCGTCGTAATGGAGGTCTTTTTTATTATTTATTAAAATTATTATACTAATTGTATTTTATAATCGCGAGATCGATCCGTTGGGGGATCAAGAGCGTTTTCATTATATTTATTGTAAAAAAAAATACGTAACAGATTTCTATCATAGAAATATATATTTAAAAAAGTAAATTATTATAAAGTTGTTTCATTTTCTACAGTGCCCTTTATTATTTACTAGTTATGCCCGCGACCTCGTCTTCGTCGAAATTAATGCAAAAAAACGCCGAGTCATAAAACAATATGAATGTATATCTGTATATTTGTAATCTATGCTAATGTAATGCTAGGTTGGTCTACTTCGCTTACTTTCATAGCTTAATGTCTTATGGTATTTTGCTGTGGGGGACAGCAGCTGAGGTAGACACCATATTTTTACTACAAAAACGGGCAGTTTATGATATGAGGCCTCGCGAATCATTAAAAGATAAGTTCCAGGAGTTCGGTATCCTAACTCTGCCCTCCCAATACATACTTGAAAATCGAATGTACGTCCGCAAAAACCTAGATAAGCTAGATTTCGTAAAGGACCGACATAATCTAAATACAAGAAATAATAACAAATTGGTCATTCCATGTTTTAAGCATAAAGAAATCGTGCATGTTAGGTTCAGTAAATTGTAATATTTACAACATAAAATTCAATAAAACATATAAACCACAAACCTTATAGAAACGAACAATAAAAAATATATTTATAGAAATATGTAAATGCAATTCGCAAAGCATTAATACTACAATCTAGATCCAAAAACTACGTGAGAGAAACTATATTACATAACGTAAGCAGATTTCAAATAGAAACTCGAATCACATTAATTTTATTCGACCAACGCAACGGAACGAAGATATATCGATAGCAGGTATAATCCACAAAATACAACACCAGAGACAAAGTCTTCTTCTTCTTTATTTTTTGGCTCCGTCACGGTTTGTGCACTAGCCAACGTCAAGTAACAAGATTTTGCCAAGTAAGTGTATTATTACATAATTATCACACAATTATAATGTTCTAACAAGATGGTGGTTTTCTTGTTAGAACTTTCCATGGAGTTTTGGTGGCATCTCAGAATATAGCTCCGTGGTATTATTTCCCACCCACTCTATTTATGCATAATAACCGAACTATATTACGTAACACACCACCAATATTACAAAATATAGAGTCTAAAAACACAAGATTATGAATTATGAATAAAATATAAAACCACTACATGACAGACTAAGATCCCGCCAAAAACTCCAGAGGCAAAGTCATTCAACAAAAAATCGTGTTGACACTGCGATTCAGAATATTACGTTATATATTGAGCGCCATCTATTGGCATTAATACATATTAATCAATTACTACACTTCTTTTGTAGATATTAATGTTTATTGTACTTTGTGAATTACGAACGTCGGAGCCGGAGGATCCATAAAAAACCTTCCTCATCTTACCCTTATCGCACCTAAGTGAGGAGGCACAACATGTTTGTCTTTTATTACATTATGTAAGGTTTTTAAACTATAAAAAATGTAACAAATAAAATTAAATTAAATTAAGTAATTGAAATGTAGACAAATAGTATTGTGCATGTAAGCAAACAACAATTGACACTCTTAGGCCTCTTCGTGCTCTGCTCCGATTGGTCGTTTCGTGAATTACAATATTCATAACTTTTATTCCATTAATGAGGTTTTTAAGCTACAGAAAAATGTTAACAATTGAAATTATATTAAGAATTTTGAACGTAATTAAAGTGTAGACAAATAATATTGCGCATGTATGCAAACAACAATCAAGACTCGTAGCGCTCTCCTATCAAGACTTCTAGCTTCCTCCGACACATATAACGCATATCTATATATAATACTCTGGCTTTGAATGAGACTGAAATACATTTATTTACCTACTCTTCTCTCGTACTTAACACAAGCCATCATTCAAATTACAAAAACTTTAGATGGATTTCGCCGATTTTAATGAAACAAAGACTAAATGTTACTCAAAGATATGTTTTGTGATGTCCAATCGTTTTGGACATTCGACTGTGGACGAAGTCGCGGGTGACAACTACTCTAAAATAACACTCTATATCACTCCCTTTAATTCCAGCTATCGCCCAATGAAATTCCCTTTAAAATCGGTCCAGCCGTTTCGCAGTTTACCCGGGACATACAGGAAGACATACAGACTGACCAAAAATTTTTGTTTTGTGTGAAAATAAAATATTAAACATTTTTCTTCCGTTTACTATGTCTTAGTAATGCAGTACTGTAGTAATGTTAATTTATGTTATAAAATACCCTGGGGTTTGGATGAGGCTGAAATCCATTTAATTATGTACTTTTCTCTCGTACGTAAGTTCCGTAGCCATTAAAATTACAATAACGATTTATAGAATGAACCGATTTTAATGAAACATAATAAATGTTACTCGAAAAAAAATGATTTATGATTTTCTCGCTGAGGTTTTATCAGAAACCTTGTACTTTATTAGTGACGCCTGTTCAAAGAAATAGACAGACAAACATTTCTAAAAATGATTGATATGTATTTTATTACTTATTCCTAGACATCTGCAGCATTTTTATTCACAAAAATTTAAAGAGTGCTGTAGTGTATTGGTGTAAAAAGTATATTACTATTTTATTATTTTTAAATATTACTCTATGACTGGAGATCTTCTAGAAGTCGGCTATCAACAGTCTTGACATGTATTAGTTTAGTTTGAATTATTTTAATAAAGTTTGCTGCATTCATATATATTATATTATTTTAAATGTTGTACCAAAGGCTGGTACACACCAAGTGCAAACACCTTAAATTTACATTCTTATTATATGTACAGAAGAAGATGATCGATGATAAACCTGCGCCAAATCATCATACAGAACTGGTGAGCAGAATGTACTCTGTGGTGAGCAGCTCTTTCTAACGTAGTTATTAATTTATAGGAAACTTTATAAGCGGACAAACGTCTAACGACCTTCATAGCATGCAGGTAATGTTCTGAGTTTTGTAAAAATAATATCGCTGTTAATACACAGATGGCACTATTTTCAAATATTTAAGCTAATCGATAAAACCATTAAAATAGCGGCACACTATGATGGCCGTTGTGACATTTGTTCGGTCATGAAGTTTCGTATAAATGAATAACTATATTTGAAGGAGGTAATTGCTGTTCATTTTTGTCAATAACGACGTGCAGTTAATCTTAAAATTTATTGAATTTTAGGATACTAAATTAATTTAGTACAGTAATTTAAAAATTATGTATATATAGAATAATATATCGATGTAACTACTACTATATAGTAGATAGGTAGATATATATCTACCTATAAAATATATACCCGCGAACAAATATTTTCACGTTTCTACTAAGAAAAAACAGAGCCGTTTGACAGAATCCTTAACGGAATATAATTATTAATGTACTTATTTACAACACAACTCGCCATTTGCATTTCACAAATTTGATATGATATATCTATTAATAAGGAACTACGTTTATCTTACTGGAATACCTCTTTTATCTTCAAAATGACTATTAATTATAATGTTGAATTATAAACAATGAGCTGATAATTAATTTTTATGATCAAAATACAGTAAGAATTGTAGTCTTAAAATTTTCCATTAATAGGAGTTAAGATATAAAACTCTATATCGATATCAAGTAACAGTTAGTCAGAAATAAATAGCTCCAGTTAGTTTTCACTACTTAAGTTATTTGTCAGTGAAAACCCATCAAAATTCTTCGAAGTGTTTTTGAGGTTGTACATTCGACAAAGTCACGGGTAACAGCTGGTTTAAAATAAAGTAACACAAGTTACTTCTTATGAAGTCAGTTATAGGACAGTAAAAGTCTTGTGAAAAGCGATCCCAGCGTTTTAAAGATTTCACTGCGGTACGAAAACGCAAGTAGCAGCTAGTCTAAAATGAAATAGCCTAAGTAACTTCTTATGGAGTTAGCTATCTGTCAGTGAAAGTCCTGTAAAAATCGGTACAGCAATTTCAGGTATTCCTCTACGCACAAAGTCACGGGTAACTACTACTTTAAAACAAAAAAAATCTAAGTTACTGTTATAACTTGGCTATCTGCTTGCAAAAAGTCGCATGAAAATAGTTCCGTCCATTTCGGATATTCTATTGCGATCGAAGTCGCGGGTAACAGTTATTCTAAAATTAAATAGCCCAAATGACTCCTTATAAAATCAGCTATTTGCCTCTAAAAATCCCTTGAAGATTGATCAAACCAGTTTTGGATATTTCAAAGTGGACGACGCCGCGAATACAGCTAGTATAAATTAAAATAGCTTAGGTTGCTTCTTATGAGGTTAGCTATTTGTCCACTGCGGGCAATGATGCGGGTAACAGCTAGTCTAAAATAACATAGCCTATGTCACTCTCTGTAATTTCAACTATCTGCCATTAATAATGCCATCAATATTGATCCATCCGTTTAGGATATTATCGGGAACAAACAGACAAACCGGCAGACCGACAACAATTAAAAATTGATTTTTGCTATAATTACAGTATACGCTTTCATATTCAGTAAGTAAAAAGTTGTTATATTACATACGGACAATTCATTTTTATTATATGTATATATAGATATATGATTTGTATATTGGATCGCTGGTCAGCACAACTACCACCTCCGTCAAACTTGCGTCAATGCTTGAAGCAAAACATTTGATTACATTTTGTTTTCAAAAATAAATCAGCATTTCACGTCACTATTGTAATGCGTCAAAACGGCCATCATAGCACGCTGCTATTATACAACCAAAATGAATGAGCAGTGGAACGTTGAATGATAGGTAACAATCAAATAAAGGAATAGATATCTACGTCATGTAGATATGGTTTTATCTGATTGATAGCTTCAATCAACTATTTTTTTTAATAAAGGTAACAATTAAATGGTATGTAAACAATGTCTCGCAGTTTAAACATTAATCGACGAGCATCTTATATATATGGTACGATTTGATAGAGGAGTGAATCCGTTTTTTTTTCTTAATAAAATTCTTAATATCTCGATATTATTTATTTTCTATATGTCGATATAATAATCAAGATGGTAATCACAAAATTACATTGAAATGAAATAAAAGAGCTTTATGTTTCTTGCTAAATAATAACAGTTCAAGAAAAAGTCTTATGACTATGCTAAATCTACTCACCTATACTGTTAATGATGTATGGAAATAGTATGGATGTAGTATGGAAATAACCGGGCCATGTAGCGTGACTGCAAAATAACAGTTGGATCAAAAGAATCACATATTTCGTTCAAAATTTATTAGTAAAAGTAAAAAATGAAAAGGAAATAGGATTTTTAAATAGCTGAAACAGCGAAAATTCAAATAACAGTCGGTAACAAATGTCGAGACAACCTGTTCTACTAGGACAATAAATATGTGTGCTAGAAAATCATCTAGATAGCCATCATAATTGTTACAGTACTATTAAAATGTTATAAAAGTGCGTATTCAACGTCCAAAAACGTTTTAAAATTAATCGACTTCCTAATAAATAAGTACACTGTTATTGAATATCTTTTATAATATTTTACTAGCAGGACCGGCGGACGTTGTCCTGCCCTGATAATAAAAAAAAATTATACTTATGTGCATGAAACGCTTAAGGTGGCTTGAGTTTTTCCGATTCTTTCAACATTTATCATTATATTTCAACCAATTTACAAAAAAACCTTGATAAATTTACCTAAACCTTCCCCATTAATTACTCTATCTATTAGTGAAGACCGTATTACAATCCGTTCCGTAGTTTTTGAGTTTATTACGAACATCCAGACAGACAGACAGACGCGGCAGACGACTTTGTTGAAGTGAAACTTCTTTAGAATCGTTGTGATTTCAAGTCGGATGCAACGGAAAAAACGACAGGTAAGAGACACAAATACAAAAATATGTTGGATGAAGCCGACAAAGAATGAGACAGAAATATACATACTATTTTATATTATCGGTCTCTCTTCTTTATGCCATACTTTGTAGCATCCCCACTCCCGTCTTCTTAGCATAATCACCTGTAATTTGTGAACCAGAGCGAGAGAGCAAATGTCGGTGTATGTATATTGATCACTGTTTAATACTTGCTTGTATTTGAGCATTTAACGTGTGTTAGTATATGTGAAAAGTACGTGTACCTACTACTATACACTGTCTGCGGCTGCGTATTACTGTTATTTAGTAAGAAGTCAGCGTGGTGTGTTATTATTTAATAGTGTTTGTGAGTATTTTTATATCTTGTTTGTTGAAACTGAAAATATGGAACTTGAGCAATACATTATGTAACATATGTTAAATAATTTTTTTTTTTTTAATTTATTTATGACAAAAAAAAATACATAAATTTACATAGTAGGACTCTTCTCAGGAAACCGCTATTGCGGTTTAATCGAGAAGAGGTGTTCTCGTCGACATGCATACAAGATAATTAGATTTAAATTTTTGAAGGCATCTCTTTTACGAAATACCTTCTTAAAATACGTTTCGCTTGTTTTACATTACTTCCTTGTAATTCTATTATATAATCAGCTGGTAACACGTTTAAGATTGAAGGAAGCATATATTCCCACGTACGCATACCATAGTAATTGTTATAACCAGGCAGTGCGTACATGGGAACATCAGCCAAATTTGCAAAGATTCCGGTCGTACTCTTTTTTTAAGATTACTAAGTTTAGTTATATTCTCACAAATTACAGCCATTTTAACTTTGTCGAACACATTCATAATTCGACAATGTTTGAATAGACCTTCTATATCATTTTTATATTTTAATTTAATCGGGTCAGGTACTATTGTTTTTAATAAGCTAATTTGTAATTTATGAATGTCTTCCACATGGCTTCCGAATGTATTGCCATAAATACTTATCCCATAACTTATTACAGAGTCAGCAAGAGATAGGTATAACATTCTTAAGGTATTATACGGTACTTTATATCTTAATATAACTAATCTAGACAAGATAGCTCGTAATTTATTACATATATAGTCAATATGGGGCCGCCAGCTGAATTTATTATCTATTAACAACCCCAGATACATATGTTGTGTTACCAATTGTAGATTCTTACATTTACACGACCTGTTTCTACTACTATTATTATGCATACACTCATGACTATGGGCAACGATGCTGGGAATTGCATTCGTTTTTAAGTATGGTGAGTGTATATGCAAGACTTTAGTTTTTTGTGCATTTAGAATTAAGCCGACATCGTGTGCCCATTTACATAGTAAGTCGAAGTTATGCTGCATTTGCACTTGTGCTAGCTCAACGTTTTGATGTGCTATTAAGAGACAGGTATCGTCAGCAAACTGGTACACCGACCCCTCACCAAATATGCTATACATATCATTGACATTATTATTATTATAATATAAATTATAAAATATCTTTTAAAATTTCACTTCTATCGTGTGTGAATCGCACACACAACTTTTTTATATTATGTAGTGATATGTTTTAGCGTTTGGCCAATATCCCACACACCTAAACCTGGAGGAGGACTGGTTCTCACATGCAGCTGCTGGAACACATCAACCTGTGCTTGGCGACTAACTTACAACTTGAGGGTGACATATAGTCAGGTAGATTTAGACAGAGGCCTAACACCATGCTATGATTTCATCACAATGTTTGCCTTCACCAAAAACTCCGATTCAATTGCAAAAATTTGAACCTACGTCCATCGACGCGGGCCCAAACACTCTATCAACTAGGACATCGTCGCTTCAATACCGTTTGAACACAATAATAACCACATATTAGTAACGTACTATGTATGTGATATGTGATGTTGTAGGTGGTAGAGCTACGTTGAAGCTATTACTGGTTTCAGTATGAATGGGTCGGCTCGCCCGGGGTAGTACCACCCTCTCACAGAAAACCGACGTGAAGTAATAGTGCTTGCACTGTTGCGTTTCGTTCGGTCAGTGAGAGCACCGGAGGCCCACATATATTAAAAGGCCGGCAACGCACTTGCGACTCCCCTGGTGTTGCTAGTGTCTATGGACGGCGGTGATCACTTACCATCAGGTGACCTACCTGTTCGTTTGTCCCCTATAATATAAAAAAAATATGAAGTCTAGAAAAGAGAGACTCTCTAGTGTAGTGTCGGAATGTACCGTTAGTTTCTTGTCAATGGATGTTTAATTTGACGTCAGCGCCCACAAATAATACAAAATATTCAACTATTCTGTCATGAGTTTTTCGCGAATTTTTTTTTCAACCATGGTGTAACATTTGCCTTGTTCATTGATGTATCGTCTAATCTCGTCAACATTGATTTCTTTAAGCTATAGCAGCTTCAGCATGAGTTACATATCTTCTTGTTCTGTGTCAAAAATAATTCTTAGATCTCTGATTTGTCATACATCGAATTAAAATAAATATTATAAATGTAATAAATAAATTGAATTAATATTTTAACCGTTTCCTTTGTCTATGTCAAAGTAGCTAAATAAAATTATGAAGGTCAAATCATCTTAAAACACCAAAAATGTAAATGGTTTCTTAAGAACAATGCCTAGCAAGCGAGTTATTAGAATATTTTATAGAAAAAATAAGCAGTTCTGTTTTAATTTTATTTGTATGTAATTTTATTCTAAAAAAAATGCTATTATTATGCGAAACAAAATATTCATTTTTAAATAATTACAAACTTTACATTAGACACTCGAAATTTGATTTTTAGCCTTTGTCATATATTTTGCAGACAAGGTTCGTAATACTTCATAATTATCTGGGAATAAAATATTACACAGAAATATTCGTCAAAACTTTTGTTTATTAATATGATGTATTTACTAGTTCCCAAAGTATCGTCTTTTCAGTAAAGATGATTAACATATTGTACTGTTGTTAATAAGTTATTTCAGTTGAATTACTAAGAAAACATGATAAGAATTACAGTTGCACAAATGGTAACTGATAATAACTTAGCCCTGCGAAGTTTATAAGTACCGTATATAAATATATAAAGAACTTAAAATTATTTTTATTTTATCTTTTAAATTTAATAAGAAAATTACATTTTTCAAACCACTTCACGCATAGACTATAAAATGAATGAATAAAATTGTAGTTCAAAGCGTATCAGAAATAAACCGATTTTAAACAAAGGAAAGATACGTTTCTCTTTTTTACAGTACTGTACTTGAAAACATCGCGCGTCGCGTTTTGTAGACAGAAAAATCGATATTTCAGGCTGACGTACACTCCCCGCTCTAGCTCGATTTGAAATTGCCGCGAGTGACGTCAGTACTGTCGTCTGACGTCATCCAGTCAGCCGCTACTAGCACATTCTATCCAATTCACTCTAACCTTTCACAAATGAATGGATGCGAGCAAGATGGAGAACGATGCGTAAACGTTGTGAATCGAGTTGCTTTTTCATAGGCGAGTGATGTTCAAATGCATCTTCATATATTGTTATCAGTATCACTGATAAACCTACTTACTATGATAATTTTAATACATATCTATAAATAAAAGTCAGTATAGATACTGTTTAATATTATTTTACATTCGAGATAACGTTTAAAATCAAACTGAAATAATTAAAACGGAGTGTTAGTTAATGAAACATTGGAAGACGTAATTGACCCTCCCTAACCGAATGACGTGAACGCCACTAGCGCTGTTGTGGCTGGCAGCCGGAATCATCTTCAGTAGACGAAAATCGCTCGACGGACTCTTTAGTCTGAGCGATAATTAACGCGTTTTAAACGAAAAATGGCCAGCAATATTAACCCTGTACACAAAAGCAAGCATTTCCCGATAGACCAACTAGTGTGCGTCGGTAATTATGAGCTAGAGAAAACGATTGGTACAGGCAATTTCGCCGTCGTAAAACTGGCTACACATGTTATTACTAAATGTAAGGTGCGTACATACGATAGTTTAGCCGTGTAATGAAGTGATTTCTGTGTTTCATACGTGTTCTATAGTATAATTGTGTGTTGTTATACATAATTTTGCAGCTTCCACTTTTTTACGTGATTGTTTATCGTTTTGTGTTGTTTCGGTTATTTTCCATTCGACAGTTCCGAACTTCATTCAGGTTTGCCAAACATAACTAAGTGAAGAACTTGTTTAAATTTACAACTTGACGAACGACGAAAGAACGCATTCGTAAAAAAAAAAAACATGTAAACCTATCAATCAGATTAGGCATTGTTCATGTTACTCTCTCGGGTCAATGATGACTACCAACATTATTTTGCCGGGTTATAATAGAAGTAGATTTTTTTTCTTTTAAATTTCGTACATAGTTTTTGCACCTTTTTTTCACGTTAGGCGGGAACTGACCCCTGAAATAGTTTTTTTGTGTCAATAGTTTTCAATTTACGTTTCCATTCACACTTGTATATAATTAATTATGGTGCTCTCTTGCTAATCGTTTGCACGAGTTTATCGCATGCATTTGACAGTTAATTAAAACATAGGGATTTCCTACAACTAATACATATTGTCAATTGCAATTGCTATCTTTTTCTATATATATATATAATAAGCAATTTATCACACCAGTTGTGTAACTGCACCAAATTTTTTAAAACTTGTTTATATGTAAATTTATTCTTACTTATAAATATTACATATATCGAAGTTATGTTCTTTTTTATATAAAAAAAGATTTTTATTTCTAATAACCTTATTCAATCAAATTATACTTCTTAACCCCTTGGCTGATTTTTTAAGACCCATATCTCAAAATGATGGATTCAGTTCTTTTTATTTCAAGATATCGTACATCATAAATTTCTTGGTTTAGTAAAAACAATGTTCATATCTATGAAAAAATACATTTTATATAAATATTGCAATTTTACAATACATCTTTTGTTATATTTCAAAGTTTTGTAATAAAGCAGGTATTTTTCAAGCTTACGCTGCCAACAATCTATTGACCCGTGCCTTATTAGATCTATGTTCGTTTGTATGGAACTTAAACCTTTATGATTTTGGACAGTCCAGGGGTTAAAATGATTACCCATTTAAAATTCTAACCAATAATAGTTTAGATTTCACTGGAACATTTTATTATCTATAGTGTGACACAGAATTTTGTTTTTAAATAATATCGACAACTGCTTATGATTTTGTTCATGTTAGTTGGGTAATGTTTTGAGTATAGCTTTCTGTAATTACAGGATTTTGAATTCAAACCTGTGCTTTTAATGACTAGATACCTTCTAGAAACATTCGCAATGTTAATAAAAAGTATGGTTCAATAATGTTTTAAACTTTAAACAATCAATTGGATGTTTTAATATTTCTATAAGGACTGTGTAGTTCTTTGACCAAAAAACTTGAGCTAAATTCATTGTAATTAATAAAATTACATTCTTATAAGTGAAATGGGCTTGTAGCAAGGGTTTAAGTAATAAAGAGGTTTTGCATAATAAAGTCCTATGCATATTACCGATTTGCCGGCCTGTAAGTTTAAGCGCCATTGTCAAGCGGGTTTTGCTGTCAAAGGGCTATTATAGAGTGGATCAATATGTGAATGATGGTGATCTCTAGAATTGACTCCTCTCTGTGCATCTATACATCTATATATGTTAAAAAGATAAACCCGATCGAGTTTTTTGCCAGTTCTTCTCGATGACTGGGTCGTTTATCCGAACCGGTGGTACTTTTGATATTCATATGCGCCTTCTTAGGGCTTAAATTGAATAAAGCATTTATTTTTCAATTTGATTTTTGAAATGTTTACATTTATTTTTATATATTGTATAAAAACTATATATATAAGGACAACATTAATCTCAAAAGAAATCTAAACATTATAACTCTCCTGATAGTTGATATCTACAAAGAAATAAATTCGCTAGCTTTACCAAATTATAAACTATACTTAACAAGTTTATTTAATCAAAATATATACCAAAACCTACTTGGGATCTCCTAAGCTTAGGCAAAAATGCAGAATCCTCCATTGACATAAAATGTTATAATTAAAATACTCTTCTTAATTTGATAAATCTAATGTTAAAACTGCATTTAATATAGGATAACTAACTACAATTATGGGTAATTATGTTTCAAAAATTTTAAATATTACATACAGGTTTTATATTATTTACAGAATATACCATGATTTTTGATTTTCTGTTACTAATTTTTGTGTTACGACTTTCATATATTTTTATGTGGAAAAAGAACAACAAAAGATTTTGGTGACTTTTGTGTTACATTGATGTTATTGTAACATAAAAAGTTACTATATAACTTTTGTGTTTATAGTGGGAATTTTAGTGGGTTTACCCATTTACGTTTTTTTTTTGTATTTTGAAGGTTTTTAGTGTTTCACTATAATCTAATCTGATATTAATAAAAGATGGTGTAGTATAAGAAAGTAAACATGCTATAAACCTAGATTCTAGAGAATGACTAGCGCTCAAGTGTTGATGCCGGAATACACTTGTAGGAATTTAGTGATAGATTTTAAACTTGCTAACTAGGAAGCTTTTCTTGTATGTTTGTTTTCTTTTACTGAAAGCTTTGGCTCCTTATAGGATTTTTTTTAAATACTTTATAGGGGTAACCATTTGGCCACATTCTCATCTGATGTTAAATGATGATGTGGTCTAAGATGGTAGTTACGTTAAACCTAGAGAGAAACTGGCTCTCAAGTGCAACTGCCAGAACACCAACAGGTGTTTGGCGACAGATTTTCCACTTGAGGGTGGAAACTAGCCAGACGGATTTAGAAAAAGCCCTACCACCATGCTATCTTATTTTACAATTTTTCGGAAAAATTACAGCTAAATTAACATTATAAAACGAAGAGTGGGTTACATGAAGGCCATTTACAAGTTTTCACAAATAGTTATTGTTTCATCACGATGTTGTCCTTCACCAGAAACTCGGGCTCAGGAGCGGTTGAGTGTCCGAACAAACACTCTTATACTGATCCATTATTTCGACAAAAAATTGCGTAAAATATGTTTAAACTTTTATTTACACATAAAATGAGATCTCAAATGGAATGTAATAAATCCTTTTTGATTATAATTTGTAAGTAAACTTTTAAGGATAATTTACATTAACAATCGAAATTACAAACTATAAAAAAAATTGTATGTAAATAGGCAGAAGGAAAACAGTTAAGAACATCTTCGTCCTTTGTTTCTCAGCGGTTTTTTTCTTCTTTGTGTTTATTAGCTATTAAGCAGCTTTAGTGCTATTGAATAAAAAAAATTTGAAATAATTTATATTTCAAGTAAAAGCTTTTAATTATAATCTATAATGTCATAACTTCGCCTATATATTTACAATATTTCTACACTTTAGTAAGAAATCTAAATAATATTGAAATCTAAAAAAATAATCAAGTTATGGTTGAATTCCAACCGTTTAATGACTACTGGTATATACATTTTTTTTTTAACTATTTATAAATATGTATAAACAAAATAATGAATAAAAACACATATAATTTGATTTTCTAACTAGAAGTCCTAAAAATCACTAATTGGTTGGTTATAGTAAGATTATGTCGTAGAACAGCTGATTAAACTACCTCCAGGAAGGATGAAATTCTAGTTGACTTTAGGTGCTTGTTCACTGCTTTTACCTGTGGTAATACTATACACCACGAGATACGTTGAGATTATAAATACGATTCTATTACCCTAAATCGTCTAATTTTCCGAAAATTTTTGGTTCAATGCCTACGATCCGAAAAAAAGTTTCAATTTCATAGTGGTTTCATAAAACCACCTATTTTTTTTAATGTTTGTTACATCAATACTTCGCCATTTATGAAGGGATTTGAAAAAATATGTTCTTGATTGCAAAGGGTATAGTTTCAAGAGGGTCCCATTTTAATTTCATTCGCATTTCAAATGTTTGTTTAAATTCAGAATATACAATAGAGAAGTCCTCAAAATCGAATGGGAAATACATGGTGATTGACGTATTGCTATACTTACGACAATCAAAGACCAAGTAGATATCTACATAACTATGGTCAAGGATGTTCTGGTGCATTTTTTAGAGTCGATTTTTTAAACTCTGATTTACTTTTTTGTCCAAATTTTCTTGTAAATGTACGGTTACAAGGCGCACAGTGTAACTAACCGGAAGAATTTAGTGTATAAGACGTAAGAAGCTTAAAGCGGTTCACTTTTGGTGCGTTTTGTATCAAGGTCTTTTAGTTGATATTCTTTCTAGTGTATTAACAGCGCCAGGTTGTCTGCTGTTGCGCGAGCTCTTTCCATTTATCTGGAGATATGTTACGTGCTATAAGATGGCGCTTAATCACAACTCTGAAACGAAGATGTTGATTTTTCCAATACCTCAGCTGTGAACAGAATATAGACTTAGCCAACCTGAAGTCATTCAGGCATTTAATGTGACTGCACCGTCATAACTGGCGTGTAAATAAAGCTTTGAAGATGAATTAGGAATATGCTTCTACCTTTAAACACGAAGAATTGAGCGCAAGAGTTTAATGTGGAATGAAATTAAGCTTCCTGATGTCGCTCCTATAAAAGCACCATATCTCAGTAGCATAAAGCACAAAGTAGCGGAAGTACAATTGATTTGACATAATAAGAAAGACATAAACTAAGGGCAAAAAGGTCACGTAAAGTACCTAGATTTTGATTTGGCACGTCGGGAAGAATACCGAGATATTCGGTTAAGTTCGGTTCCCTACAGCGATACTTTTGTCTGTCGCTATCATTGCATTGTGCGATAGACAGAAAGCTTTACAAAATTGAAGTCGATCTTAGCCTTTCTCACTCTTCTCCTCGACATGCCAATGTATTTGCTTTAGCAAATACCAGGTACTGTACTTTTTAATACTGTTCTCCCTGTCCCAGACGCAATTTCGTTCGAGACGTCTCACTCTTTCCGAGTAAGGTCCTCCATGTCAAACTTACGCCAAGAAATCTCCCTTTAAACTGGCCTACAATTATGCGCAATACAAGTAAAAAAAATTGTATAATATTCAGATTTAATATTCACATCCGCCTTCTTTAGCAATTAATTAAATTTAACTTACATGTTCTTTTATACATGTTAATTTATACTTAGACGGTATCACACGTCGTGATGATCGAGTGCTTTGACCGACGACATATCGATTCCATGATCGCGAAAAAGGTGTTGCTTACTAAGACTAGTTGAGTACATGAGTAATAAATCTGTTATTTTTTTCCAAAATCCTGCAGTTTTTCGGAGTTGAATACCAGAATCCTTAAACTCAGGAAGCGGGATAGACTTAGCCTACTGGACATTTTTGAAAAATCTACTACAAGATTTTTGTGTATACGCGCCATATTGAAATATATATTTTTTTCTTTGTAAAATAAATACTAAATAACTGATAATAGAGAAGACCGCTACAAAACCTATTAAAACGATAAGTCAGCGAGTCGTATGTCCACAATCCAATTTCAACTGGTAACACTTTCAGCTTGAGCCGAGAAACGTTCCTGAAGTAAGTACCACGGCATGTGGGAAAAAATATGGAACTGTGGATTTCTCAGAGTTGGAAATCGCCAATACGTTGTGGACTGGCGTGGTGATTATGCCCACACCTTCCTTCGGTAAGAGGCCTATCGCCCTGCAGTGGGCTCTTACAGGCTGCTGATGATGATACGACTAATTAGTACTTATACTCAGACTATATCGGTTTTATTACAAAAACAAAAATGAACACTCGTTTTACTAAACAGTGTCTAAAATTGTAAACACATGCTTAAAATACTTTATTACAAAAGAATGTCTAAGCGGTCTCTAGCTACATATTTGGTTTGTGTTTTTTATGCAAGCGACTCTGAATAGCATTCATTTAATTCAATCTCATCGTTCAAACAAGTTCCAATTTACGAATTATATTTTTGTTTAGATCTTCATTAAGAATATTTATTTATTTTAAGCGAAATTAGTTCTAATTATTGTGACATTTGGTTTAAAGAAAAAACAATGTAATTATTAAAATAAGCATCATTTATATTTGAGCATAAAGCACAGGTTTAAGCTATATATCGACAGTCGAAATGCTAGTTGACTTAAACGCGTATTTGATAATCTTTACTTATTAGTAGATTTATCTTTCCACCCTTGTTGTTATTAAACAACACTTCGAGAAACGTTCGAGAATTGTTTTATATATTTAGTATCTAATAAAGAAGGTATTCGAATAACTGGAATAGTACGGATAGTGGCTATTCGTAAAATTGCAATAGTAAACTCGGGCGAATATTGCATGGCCTAATTATGCCCGATAACGTATTTTTAGTGTAGTTGAAAGTTCGTAAGAAGAAGGTGTGCATAAAGATAAAATTTATGTTACAAAACTTACAAATACTATAAATTAAATAAACAAACTATTAATTATTTACGTCCATATTAAAGGTCAAACGCATATTCATCTTTGACTAAAACAGTCGCTCTGAAAATATAATATGTATTCCAATAAATCGAAAATTAATTCATAATGGCGTATTTCTAAACACTATTATATATTAGGTCCCTACATATGAGATTGACCACTTTTATCTCAACTATCTGGTGTTCTGTTAAGAATTCCAAATTCAAATTTAGGCTAGTGTATTTGTGATTGCCGTTTTAGTCGAACTGGCTGGCTACTTTCATCTCAAATATCTGGCGTTCGGTTAGCAATTCCAAATTCAAATTTATTTCAAACTTAGCCTTGTGGATTTTTGTTTCGAATTTAGTTACTCATTCAATCATGAATTCATTGATTCTTCTTTTTAACATCGTCCTTTCTCAAAATGGAATACTTACAAATATCACGCTATTACGAATACGTGTTCCATCGTAAGAGAAACCACGGTACGTTGTTGGTACCAACGTTTTCGTTCTGGAAATTGTTATCTACGGAATAAACCCCGTGGACTGCCGGACACCGTAGTTGACAATGAAGAATTGAAGATAAGATTGCAGATGCGGGTCCTTCGCAAACAACGTCACAGTTATCGTCAGTCTTTGTATAAGCGATAAAATAAATTTAATTCACTTGAAATAAATCGGAAACTTGAGAAATCTCGACCAATGGACTGGAATGCATGAATTGACATAAGCACACCGACACACGCGCGTTGTGTGCTGCGTTTTATTACTCAACTGTCACAATAACAAGGGAGATGTTTTAATTGTATCGTGACTTGTGACGAAACGTGGATATTTTACTACAAATGAAAATACTCATCACAGTGGTTGAACCCAGGAGAACCTGTCCCAAGCGAAAGTTGACTCGGATACCGATGAGTGTTTGGTGGACCTATGCTGGTGTTGTACATTTTAGCTACCTAAGATCTAAGGCC
This sequence comes from Antheraea assamensis, assembly GCA_035772565.1. Lineage (NCBI taxonomy): Eukaryota > Metazoa > Arthropoda > Insecta > Lepidoptera > Saturniidae > Antheraea > Antheraea assamensis. The sequence continues at coordinate 1,890,923 of JAQQSE010000107.1, forward strand.
AGAGGATTACGGCAGATCTATTATATCAATACTTGCAAACATGATGGCAAAGCTAGCCGTTAAGCAACCGAAACTGGTTAATCTTTTTAGCCCACTGCTGTTTCAGGACAACGCTAGACTCCATATTTCAGGACAAACGGTCGCTAAATTAGAGGAACTGTGATTGGAATATCTACGATGGCCACTATACTCTCCGGACAATAATACTTCAAGAGGTTACTACTTTTTGCGAAATTTAGACAATTTCTTGCAAGGGTAAAAATTGGACTCCGATGAGTAAGTCGAAACCGCCGTCAAAGATGTTATTGATTCTTGCTCCCGCAAGCTATTTTTGGTGAAAATATCTTTCCGAAGTAGTTTATAAAGTCTCCGGCTATACGCATTTAACCCGTGGACTGTCCAAAGCCATTAAGGTTTAAGTTTCATACAAACGAATGTAGATCTCATAAGGCATAGGTCAACAGACCGTTGACAGTATAAACTTAAAAAAAGTACCTGATTTATTACAAAAATTTCAAAAATAACAAGTTATACATTGTAATTTTTATGTAAAATGTATTTTTTCATTTATACGAACTTTTCTTTACTAAACCATGAAATTTACAAAGTACGATATTGTGAAATAAAAAACATAATCCGCCATTATGAGATCTGGGTCCTAAAAAATCAGCCGAGGGGTTAAAGAAAATTCTCTTCAAAGATTCCATCTACCACAATAACAAACCTCCTTATTACGGGTTCGTAAATGATTAATTAAAAGATTTCAAATTTACCAATTAGTGCAAATAGATTCAATCGTTGTCGGAAAGGTTCGCGCTACTGTTATACAATACCTCGGTCCCGACGTAATGAATTCCAAAAATAATCCAAATTAGTTAATATATCTCTTGCCATCGCTAACTAATAAAAAAAAACACACGGCTACATTCCCGCATGACAATTATATATTGCACCTTCATCACTGATTCATTAATTATAAAATAAAATTCAAATTGTCACTATTTTATGCTTTTATCGAGATTATAATGCTAATCCATGAGTGCCGTTAGTTAATCGTTTTAAACGAATGAAATACCAGCGAATCGAAAATTAACCAGAAAGTTATCAATCGCGCGTTATTTTTAATTGGAGTTAATAAAATAGTGATAGGGCCTTTTTCTAGTTTTCGCCTACTTGGATTTTTTTTACATTCAATAGGGTTTTTTGATATTAAATTACGACGTGGTCTAAGATGGTAAACACGTAAACCTAGAATGACCCTGGCTCTCAAGTACAGCTGCTGGAACAGATAACAGGTGCTTGGCGACAGATTTACAATACTTGAGGATGGTAGTTAGCCAGGCGGACTTATAAAAAGCCCTAATATGTTTTTTCTTTCACCGTAAGCTCCGACTCAGTTCCAGGGATACGAACTAACGTCAATCGCCATCCAACTAGGCCATAATCACTTCAGAAGCTATCATCGTCCAGTTGAAAATCTGTCGCCAAGCACCTATACGTGTGTTATGGGCAGTTGCAAGTTGAGATCCAGTCCTAGCCCCCAGTCTTAGCGAGCTTTTACTTTCGTTTTTTATTGTATTACGGCAAAGCCTTTACGGCCTTTAATTCAAAAGCAACGGCGACTATCTAGAGAGACATATAATCTATCGCTAGACGCCACTGTTATCGGCCGGCCTGCGTAAATGTCTATTCACGTTACGCTTGAAGGATTTCATGTCGTAGGAGGAAGGGAACACACTGGCCGGTAGATTGTTCCACAGCTTCACGGTACGGCAAAGTTGTTATAAGTACTATCATCAGCCAATTCGTCATTTGTATGAATAAACTAGTTGATACAATCCATTTCGTCTGCGTCGTTTATTACCTTAATATAATTTATGTACAGAAAAAATAAACACCACACCGCGTCCCCTCGGCAAGAGAACACACATAAATAGAATGCCTAGTGCTTATAAAAATCGTAGCTCCTTAACTTTGTATTAAATGAAGCTATTGTGATGTTGTTTTTAGATAAGGACCATGTGTGTGTGGAGTAATTTAAAAAAAAAAGCTGTGCGTCTCGGGACGTCCGACAGAAGTGATAAGTTAAACTATTTAATATTGATATTGTTTAACTTGAGAAAATCTTAGGTCATTACTTAAATTTGATGTATATTAATATGATAATGCAAGGTAAAGGTTATTTACGCTGTATTTTTGCCTAAGTTAGGAGTCCTAAATAGCCTATTCAGTTTACTTAAATACAGTTTATGATTTAGAAAAGCTAGCGAATTAATCACTTCGCAGTTTCCAACCATCAGGAGAGTTATAATGTTGAGTTTCTCATGAAATTTATGTTGGTAATTTGATATTATATGCTCTAAGCAAAAATGATAATTTTGGCGGCCATACTCACATATGTATTCTAAGCTTAGCTCGTATGGTTAGTTAGCTTGGTCCACGTTATTGCGTGCAAGGCAAAGGCCCAAGTTGGAATCCAGTCACTTTGGCATCCTTGAAGTGGTTGTTATTCAGTTGAGTGTCTTAAGCGCTCGGTTAGCCTTGTGAAGCGACTATGATTTTTTTAAAATAAAGTGTTCGGACACCGCGTCAATTGACGTAGGTTCGAATTCTTGCAATTGAGTCGGAGCTTTCTGTGAAGGAGAACATCGTGATGACACAATATCATGGTGTTAGGACTTTTTCTAAACCCGGCTGGCTAGCTACTATCCCTCAAGTTGAAAATCTGTAGCAAAGTTGGGTGTGTTCCGGCAGCTGCACTTGAGAGGCAGTACCCCTCTAGGTTTCGGCTTAGTGTGACTACCATCTTAGACCATATAATCATTTGACATTAGATGAAATTGTGGTCAGACGTTAACCTATAAAGTATTTAAAAAAAATTGTCACCAAGCAGCTATCGGTATGTTCCTACGGCTGCACTTCGACCATCTTTCCTTCTAGGTTAACGTGTTTAGTATCCTAGACCATATCGTAATTTAAAATCATATGTGATCGTAATCAAATGTCCAAACTTAAAAAAATATTAAAAAAAACATTGTGAAGGTCCGTCAGGTCAACAGCATTAGTTAAAAAAAATGTCACCAAGCAGTTATTGGTATGTCCCTACGGCTGCACTTCGATCATCTTTTCTTCTAGGTTAACGTGTTTAGTATTCTAGATCATATCGTAATTTAAAATCAGATGAGATTGTAATCAAAATTCCAAACTTAAAAAATATAAAAAAAAACATTGTGAAGGCCCGTCAGGCCAACAGCATTAGTTAAAAAAAAAATTAAACTGTTTTTTTTTTCTTAGTAACATTTATCGAGGTCTGAATTATATTAAGAGATCGTGAATCCGATAAGGTTTTATTTATTTATTTTCATTGGATAATTAATTGCTTATTAATTTCTACAGCGGTATTTCTCGTTTTGCCTCAACATATTATATTCATTCATTTCACATCAGCCTACGAGAGACCAGCTATAGAGTCATAGGCCTCATCCCGAAGGAAGGTATGGGCATAATCGAAACACCAATCAATAATGTGCTGGCAATTTCAAATTCCTTGAAATCCACAGTTCTATATTCTTCTATATACGGTGGGGTATACTACAAGAAAATTTCCTCACAATGTTTTCCTTCATCGTCAGCTGTTGGTGATACCAATTTAAATTATTAGATGCAGGAGTCTGATCCTGCAGACAACGAATTGACTTTCATCGGGCGAAATATTCGACCACCGAACAATACAAATTATCCTTGTTTTGGTTTCGCGGTAGAGTCAGGTTTATTTAAAAAATATAATAAAATGTATGGTTCTATAAAATCATTATGCAAATGAAACTTTCTTTCAATCACGCTGCCATATTGGCATTGGCTGCTCTGCCGAACGCCTTTCAGTTTACCCCCTGTTACGCGGCCGGTTGTGATGTCACGTGCGATAGATGGACGAAAAATTTCAGGCGATGTAAACAAAGTGTCATTTTTAAAGACAAATTAATATATCAGTGCTAATATATAAAGCTGTTCGTCGGAGAATCTGCTTCGGTATTGCCGTCGGGTAGATTCGTGCAATCCGTACGATGCGGTACTATACAAAGAGTAGGCACTCCGATCGCTTTGATGTGATACGTAAATGTGGACGCTTACCTTTAATAGACCGAGTCGAACATGACATAGGTACTGTATTTTATAAAATACTAGCGGCCCGCTACGGCTTTGCACGGGTATAAAATATATAGCCTATATCATTCACTGAAAAAATGATTAAAATCGATCCAATAGTTTTCATTTATTCATTACTGCCCGTGGCCCGCACACATTATTTTGATAAATCTCGTAGGGTTCAGCCTGCGTTTGTTGCAATGTAAGCGGAAAAAATGTAATTATTTACGACATCACATTAGAGACCTCAAAAATAACAGTACTTCTCCACTATTTAATGGATATTATTATACATATAAACCTTGCTCTTCAATCACTCTATCTATTAAAAAAAACCGCATCAAAATCCGTTGCGTAGTTTTAAAGATTTAAGCATACATAGGGATATAGGGACATAGAAAGCGACTTTGTTTTATACTATCTAGTGACAAGTTTTTGCTGCCGGCTTCGCTCGCGTTAATTTAAACTTGGTCTATATCCCAGGAACAGTACATTTTTTTTTCTAAATGTGAAATACCCTATGTCATCTGTGACCTTGTCTTGTCAACAAGGTTTATATACAAAATGTCACGTCGATCGGTTGAGTAGATAATGTGTGATAACGGAACAAACTGACATTTACAATATTAGTATTAACACTAGAATCGTGTTCAAATTAAGTGTATTTTGTAAACTACTTACATATATCAAACAGTTTATGGGAGAGTGTGGGATTTAATAAATTTACCTTTACGTCTTAGACTCATTTTATTTTTTTTTATATTTCATGATACTTTCTAAAGTGAAACGGAACTGTATACGATCATAAATTATGAACCTAATCGATATTTAACAATTTTATAGTGGTTTATAGGTTCTCGAGTTGTATTATAAAATATGGTAAAGATCTAAAAGAAGTTGGTGGTAGAGCTACGCTTGAAACTATTACTGGCTTCAGAATGAATGGGTCAGCTCGCCCGGGGTAGTACCACCCTCTCACAGAAAGCCGACGTGATGTAACAGTGCTCGCACTGTTGCGTTTCGTTCGTCCAGTGAGAACGCCGGAGGCCCACATATATTAAAAGGCCGGCAACGCACTTGCGACTCTCCCTGGTGTTGCTAGTGTCTATGGACGGCGGTGATCAATTACCATGAGGTGACCCACCTGTATCGTTTGCCCCCTATAATATTAAAAAAAACTAGAGGACCAATATATCTATCTATACACATAAATTAAATTAAAGTTTAAGTTTCACTTCAAAAATATTTTTCTCTAAAATCCACGCGCTCAAAATACGTTTAAGCCGTGCGACTTATTACGAGCATTGTCACGTAAGCAAAATCGGGTGTAACACCTAGTTTTCTTTTTTTTTTTTAAATAAAATGTGTTAAGCAATCAAGGATGTTGTTTTACTGTAACCGGTCTTTAAGTCTGGTTCGTTTTTCAAATTTTATTGACCTCTGTATCGCACATTTGTCTTAATAGGCCTCTCTGTCTGATAATAGCCCTGATCGCGTAAATCCTTCATGAATTATGCATATTGCCAATGTAATAATTAAATATGAATACATTCCTTAGAGGTTCTTTATTTTAATCAGTGCTATTTTTTTTTTCTTTACTTGTACTTGGAGTTTGCTCACAAGTTGCCCACGTCAATCCTAGGGATTATTACCAAAATAAAATGTGTATATTCCATAATAAATAAGGATACCTTTTAACGGGTTTTAAATACCAGACCTAACCAGCCTGTAAAGTATTCTTGCTCCTTGGAATATCGGGAAAGCAAGAATCATCATCAGCCTGTAAGAGACCCACTGCAGGGTCATAGGCCTCTTCCCGAAGGAACGTATGGGCATAATACCAACGCCAGCGCTCGGCGTATTTGGCGACTTCAAACTCGGAGAAATACATAGTTCTCTATTTTTTGCCAAACGATGGTAATACAACAACATTTCTCATGTTCAGGTTTCCTCACGATGTTTTCCTTCGCCGTCAGCCGATACTGTTACCAATTAAAATTAGTAAATGTTAATTTATTTTATAAACAAATGAAAAATATTTTGTGATTATAAAAACCATATATATATATATATATATATATATATATATATTATTAAGCTCCTGCGAACCAATTTAGGCTCATACATTTGTATGAAAAACACGTGATAGTAGGTATCTGAAATCTTTGTACTAGCTGTGTTTGCGTCTAGAAGGATAAGATAATTTGAAGTGTAGTTATAAAATGTATAGTATCAAATTCTCAGATTGAATCCAGTTTCGTAGACCTATTAAAAAATATATATATACAGAAAGTACATTGCTCAGTTAAGGAAATAATATTAACAGATAATAAAAATAATTATGTACTCACTAAACAGTTTATGGTGTAATTATAGCGTCCATTAACTAGAGTTAGCTATACTTACTGATTTATGTTACAGTTTTATGGACTTTCGGCCTGATTGAAAATGTATAAAGGTATGCATTTTAACGTGTTTCACCAATCTAAAATAAAACTAGCTTTTGCTCGAGAATTCTCTCGCTTTAATCCCTACGTAGTCTATCCCTCGGGAACAATACTTTTTATTTCTTTTGAATGTTTTTTTTTAATACGTGATAACGTCTTATAAATCGATGAACGCCGGCTGTACGCACGAAAAAGCATGACCCTTTGTCACGTTCCGCCTGAGCCGAGCGTGCAAGCGACAGCGCGGAACAAGCGATAGAGAGACGCGATCGGCCTAAGCGTTCGGCTTGTGGACGTATAATTTTTCATCAATGTTTTCTTACGACGTTATCATGTAAAATTATCGTCCGTAAACCGACTTTATAGAGAACCAAATTTGTTTTAATGTATTCCTGGTAATATGTGAGCAAAATTTCACAATTATTGATTGAGTAGTTATGTCGTTGTAAGCGAAAGGTCGGTTTATAGAGCAGGCGCGTGACGGATGCTTGCGCGGGTGCGTGTAGTTCAGATGTACGTTGACGCCGCTAGTATTCACAGTGATAATATATGTAGATGTGGTGCAAACGGCGTGATGTGCTATGCGCAGGATAGTAGCGCAGACGAAGTCGCTGGTATCAACTAGTTGATAATATATTTTGAAATCGTAAAATACTCCATTTGAACGAACAACTAATAGTTAAAAGCATTACAATAATGTCTTATAATGTATTACATTATTGGTCGTTGTAATAATTATATCAGATGAGCGCCTGGGCTTACTTGCATATCTTAATCGGTAAACACGTAGGATGTCTACTTTCCTATTCGAAATACAGTGCATTTCATTAATAACGACCTCGTTTATAACGACTTTTCGGTTATAGCGACGTCAGACTTACGTCACTTGAATTAAAAACATGCTTTCGTAGGAAATTGATTCAGCAATAGCGACTTCGGATGTAGCGTCAATTTCGTGTGTAGCGACTTGTTGCAATGAACTATTTGTGACATTTCCATGCGCGTATTGCGACTTAGTCGGCAAAGGCACAAGGTTTCTTATCCTTTGTTTACATTTACAGATGGCCCAGATATCCTTGCTTTGTTTGCAGGTAGGACTACTTAGCGCGTGTGCAAAGTTAAAGTTTTGAATCAGTTACCTAGCAATTTCCAGTGTGCGAAAAGTGTTTCGTAAATTTGTGAATATTGCTTCTAGACGTACATTTACTTTTAAAGATAAAAACATATATAGTTCGATAAATAAATAAATATAAATATATGTACATGGCTTGCTGCTATTTTGGATATAGCGACTTCCGGATATATCGACGACATTAAAGTGGACCCTTCAACGTCTTTATAACCGAAATCCACTGTAAGTATGTATAAATGAATGACGTACGTCACGAAAATGACTCCCTCGGTAAAACTAAATATAAAACTGTAAGTATAGAAAAGACAATATTTTGTCCGGTTCATTGAATAACAACATAATATTTATATTGGCATCGATTTAGTCCGATGTCTGTTTGTTTGCGTTTATAGCTTCATTGAGAATAACCTGTTGATAATCTTGGGGATATAAAGTTTATGCGAGTATTCTATACGATCGGTATCCGGTCCAGTAATTATGTTTTTAGTATGAGGGAAGCGATAGCAGTAATGAATAAATATCGGCTTAAATTCAGATTATCTGCCAATCATAACCAATATAATATAAATATATATATAAATTCTCATGCAGTAGTCGAAATTCGTTCATTATTCTTTTTTAAGACCAATTAAAGTTATGGAAAACAAACCATAAACTATTTCCATGTTATATCTTGATAACACTAAACCCAATAGTGTCCGTCAAATAGAGACAAAACAGTTAAGTACACCTCCCTCCTCTCTTTCTCAATTCTTTAGCAGTATTGAGGGATCTTTGGATAGAGAAAAGGTTATGGGTTCGCGTCACCGATGACCTCAACATGTTCGTGACGTATTACGCTTGCGCCAGACTAGCGACGCGTAGCATAGCGGTCTGTGTACATGTTATATTGATATTTTGTATTGAGCTTGTGCAGCCCATCATATGTTTTATTAATTAATGCAATGTATAAAAATATGTATAATTATTGTTCGGAGTGCCAATAGATGTGAAAACCAAAACAAGTATTGTATGAAAGAAAATGTTTGAAAAATCTGAACGGAAACGTGAAAATTCCGGGTTAAAATTATTTACAAAAAAAAAACAATGAGTGAGACAGAAGACAGGGTAGGAATCAAAGCTTATACGATCAATCGTAAAACTTGAACATTTTGAGTTATAAATCTTCATATAAAAACGTGAATGAGTGAGTGAGACAGAAAACAGTAAGAAGATCTTTAACAGTATTGCCAGTATTAACGTTCAGTTGTTCAGTTTTGCCATTTTATTTAATTACATGGTTGTACTGTAAAGGGAAATTTTGATCTCGTTTTCATTGTTAACACACCCGTGCGAAGTCGGGGCGTGCAGCTTGTTTTACGAACACAAAAAAACGCCTTTGGGAATTTCATACTTAACTGTGATTACTTAATTTATATAATTTCGGTATAAACGACCAGGTCACAGGAAATGATTATGATAATTATCATGAATCATTGTTATAATACTGATAAATTATCAATTTGTTAGCATTCTTTCACTCAATGATATAAGAGTAAGGTCTTCACAATGACGCAATGGTATTAATAATCATACCGACCGCATTCAAGGTGCGATCGGAGGTAACATTTACCACGTTTAAAAATACGAGTGGAGCCGCCCGTAAAAGCCTGTAGTCTGCCAGTAGGACAACCCTTGTTTTGATAACATACCGTGACTTTCAAAGGCTTTCCAAAAGAAAGTTTTGCAAACAAAAGGAGTGAGAAACATAAAAAAAAAAACAATCCTAGCTTCGTAAATTTCAACCGAGCAAGTTTTTATTACGGGGTTACTTAATAAGGTTTCGCTATTATCAAATTCGTTTGGGAAAACAAGAGAAAGAAACTTAATTAGTATACTTCTTGTTTGGTATTAATTACCTACGGTCATTATTACGTATTCCGTAAACATAATACGATAGCAGATGTGGCAAAATATCGACTTCATAAAGGCGAGTTCAAATTATAGAGCGAAGCGACGACAGTGCTGGTGTTGTCATTGTGCGCGTAAAGTGAGATCCGTCCTGCGAGCCAGTCTATAGTATGGAGTGTAGGGGTAAGAAGAACCGTCTATATGTACGAGATTGTGTCCGTCAAAATGTGCTAAATTGGGATGGCGTTACAGTAGGAACATAGTTCATTATTTTTCAATCTTTTTTTGTCAATTATTAAAAAAAATGTATTGTAACAGTAAATACTCAGAAATGACCAAATTTATTATTTATATAAAGTTAGCAAACATTCTATCACTCTCAATGTTTTCTCGTAGCCGATATTTTAGGTTAGATTCACTAAATTATTACGGACTAATCGTAACCCTTGCCTATACTAGCGCCATTTTAAAGGCTTTTGGAATTGTTATTTCGTGCTTAGAGTTGGACACTTTTTCAAAATATCTCCCATATAAGACGGTTATTCTTATCTCTAACTTCCATAGTCTATAGGAAAAAATATATGTTTCAACATATATTACATTTTCCCCGTGACTTCATGATTCAATCATTTTCAATTGAGCCATGGTCGCCGCCATATTGGCCTTGGCTGCTGTGCCGAGCCCCTTTCACTTTACCCCTACTCCGCGTCTTGCTGTAATGCGACATGCGATAGATGGACGAAAAAATTTGAGCCGATATAAAAAAGTTTCCTTTAAAAGAGATGAAAACAAGAAGTTTGAATTGTTTTAATACATACCGGTTACAAAATAAATAAATAATAATAAAGAAAAACATATATATGCTTAATTAAAAATGTCCAACAACAACACCCCCATTAGTTTTCATGCTGCAGTACAATTGAGTGATACCACAGAGCTGATTTTCAATGGTGGCTATAGCAATGTACGAACGTTTTATGGGTAGCTTAACAAAAATATTACATAATTATATAAATATTAACAATGATAATAACAAAAGCATTACATTAAATATACAATATTCTCTAGGTGGTAGAGCTACGCTGAAACTATCACTGGTTTCAGAATGCATGGCTCGCCCGACGCGCGGGGTAGTACCACCCTCTCACAGAAAGCCGACGTGAAGTAACAGTGCTTGCACTGTTGCGTTTCGTTCGGTCAGTGAGAGCGCCGAAGGCCCACATATATTAAAAGGCCGGCAATGCACTTGCGACTCCCCTGGTGTTGCTAGTGTCTATGGACGGCGTTGATCACTTCCCATCAGGTGGCCACCTGTTCGTTTGCCGCCTTAATATATAAAAAAAAACAACAATAGAGTAACATAATACAAATGAGCAACAAATGAAAAAGAAATTTTCAAGGTGATGTAAAACTTGTCTGTTTACAATTGTGCCTGTAAATATGATTAAGAATGTTTTTTTTTGACAGTCGAATCTTCTAGTAGATTATTACTGCCATTGTCCAGTCAGTAATGATATTACAAGTTACTTTCAATCATTTAAATGGACTAACAAGATGGCCGCCGTCTTGTTAGAACTTTCCAGGGAGTTTTTGCGGCAAGTCAGAATCCATGCTCTCCGTGGTATTATTTCTCATCCACTTCACTTTTATACAATAACCAAACTGTATTACGTAAAACGCCACCGATATTACAAAATATTGAGGCGAATAACACAAGATTATGAATAAAATGCAAAATCCACTACATTCCATACGTAGATCCCGACAAAAACATGTTTAACCTACTTCCGCCGCGCTCGTGTTTTTTTTTTTATATTATAGGGGGCAAACGAACAGGTGGGTCACCTAATGGTAAGTGATCACCGCCGTCCATAGACACTAGCAACACCAGGGGAGTCGCAAGTGCGTTGCCGGCCTTTTAAATATGTGGGCCTCCGGCGCTCTCACTGACCGAACGAAACGCAACAGTGCAAGCACTGTGTTACTTCACGTCGGTTTTCTGTGAGAGGGTGGTACTACCCCGGGCTAGCCGACCCATTCATGCTGAAACCAGTAATAGCTTCAGCGAGGCTCTACCACCTACACCATCGTGTTGATGACAATCTGTCCTATCTTTCGGCAACAGTACTTTTTTTATAGAAGTTAAGTACCCCCCATGTAGTTTTGTGTACCCTTGACAACGTGTATGCAGAATCTCATAATGATATTTTCAGTAGTTAAGGCGTAATTAACTAATAAAGTCACTTTCACATTTATAATATTAGTTCGCGATTTGGTGTCTAAGAAATCCTTTGTATTTATCGTTATTTTTTTTTATTTATTTATATTTTACTTTAACTATCTACTAACATTTCTTAAATATGAAATATTTTATTGAGATAGGCTGTGACAAAGATATCGGTGCATTGAACTTTAAACCATAAATAAAAGATATACTATAAAATTAATTATTTGCTATTCGTAGTAGCGCGAATGATTTACTTTACGTATAAACATAAATACTAGATTATCTATTGATCATTTATCGTAAGATCTCTTTTATTGACGACGATGAATATTTAAAAAAATATAAAAATGTAATAGTTAATTTAAAACACTTTTTTCTATCTGGCCTTTAAGATCTAATTAGGAGAGAAAAAAGTCTAAAACTAAACTGGGTGGTCCTTATGGCCTGATAATTGTCAATCGATTTTTAAGACCAAATTTACATATATTTCATTGTGAATAAAACTGATTTTTAAGACCAATTTTTTAGCTATCCGTTTTTAATCATGTTTCATGGTTATATTTTTTTTTGGTTTTTATGACTAAATTGAATTATCATCTTCATGGACAGCTTTTTTCAGCCCACTGTTGAAGGCAAATCTCTTTTACGCCATTCTTACTCCTCTGTACCAGTCTTGTCCGAGATTCCCCACAAGATTTGTAATGTGATCGGACTATCTTGCCATTTGTTTTCCCACATTTCGCCTGCCGTCTCTCGCCCATCATTCGATCAGGAACCTCAGTAAATGAAACAAAAATACTTCATTCAATTTCAGCCCTGAGAAGGCGTTTATGAATGTCAAAACTACGACCGTGGCAGACAAACACGCCAGTTATGTGTAGAACCGGCACAAATTCGATTGGGTTCATCTTTTCATCCTGAACATTTCTACAAAAATACATTACAGTTTATAATCGTTCTTAGCGGATGCACTGAGAGGGGTATTAATTCCAGATATCTCCATCGTGCATATATTGATCCACTGTGTAAAAGCCTGAATATATGAAAACCCGTTTGACATGATGCTGTAACTTACAGTCCTGTAAAGCGGTAGTGGGCTTTGGAAGTTTATTGTAAAACCTAACACGATTACTTAAACAAAACTGTTACTGGTCTTCACTACCAACTAATCCTACCCCACTTTACGTCACGTCTGTCCACATCGCCATCCACGAAATTATAATGAGGATCTTAAGAGTCACAAGGTATTGGTTTTTAAGACCAATTTTCCATATATTCGATTCTAATCAGTTCTTACGGTATAAACGTAATTAATTTATTTATTACTATTTTTTTTTGATGCGATTATGGCTTATTGCTTAGAGTGTTCGGACATCGATAGACGTAAATTTCATGGTAGATATAAATCAGATCAAATATCTAGCCGGTTCTTCTCGTTGACTATGTTGTTTTCCGAACCGGTGGTAACGTTGACTTTCATAAGCACGTTCTCAGGGCCTAAACAGAATAAATTAATTTGCATTTTGATTTTTGAATCTTGGGGAATAAGCCGGAGCTTTAAGGGATAGAGAAATCTTGATGAAACCATAACATGGTGGAGCGGCTTTTTCTAAGTCCGTCTAGCGAGCTATCAGCCTCGAGTCAGTTGAAAATTTGTCGCCAAGCACCCATCATAGGTGTGTTCCGGCATTTACATTTGAGAAGCAGTCTCCTTAAAGGTTTAGTGTGTTCGCCATCTTAAACCATATCGTCATTTAACATCAGATGAGATTATAATGAAACGCCTAAACCTATGAAGTATACAAAAATGTCACTAATAACTACCGACGACAATATATTTTTAAATATAGCGACAAAATGGTATGGAAATTTTTTAACACATTTTTTTCACTTTTATCGTACTATTTTCTAAATATTTTCTTTCATACAAACCTTGTATCTACTGACAATTACAACAACAAACAAAATAATTAGCTAAATCAGTGAAGGCGTTCTGAAGTGATGCGCTTACATACATGCGGAAATTGATTGTTATCTATATAGAATATTATGTTAAAGTATTTTTCAATTCCAATAAGCAAGGAAATCGTTGTCACCTCTTGTAACGGTACTGCCTAATGGATTATTAGTAAGAAGTTCGGTTCCCACGATCATTATTTTTCTGTACTAATGACCTCCGTTTATAAATCTTCGATTTTACGAAAGAAGTATCTATATTTTATCTATATAATAATATATAAGTGTATAAAATTGAATGTCAGTATATCTGAGAACGATAGCTCCAATGTCGTTGGACCGATTACTATTAAAATTAGCACACTAAGCTTTTTTTTTTAATTTAAAACAGAAGAAATCGCTTACGGTTGTTAGTATCCTTACATCCTTACATAAATAAAGGCGATTATGAGTTGCTTTGTTTGGTACGCTTCCACGTTATAACTACTTAACCGACAATCAAAACATTTTGCATACACCTTGTCAGGCCTACAGGAAAGGTCATAGGTCTGGCTATCCTGTCATCTAGGAAAAAATACTGTTCCCGAGCTGTAGGACACATCTACATTAATGTAAACGAAGCTGCGAACAAAAACTAGTTATAAAGTAAGTTTATAGCATCTGTCTTGAGAATGTTCTACAAATTTGTCAGTAGGTACGCAGTTTCAAATTTACTACGAGCCGCTTCTAATGTTTCCTCATATAGTTTCCTTTTCGGATTGTCGCATCATAGTTAACTGGGTATTATTTTCCTGTTACGTGCATCAATATGGACGCTTCTAATGTATTGTCTATCTATTGTATTCTTGAAATTAATGCTTGACTTGTAGTTTTATTCAAAATCAAAAATTAAAAATACTTTATTCAATTTAGGCCCTAAGAAGATGCTTATTAATACCAAAACTACCACGGTTTCGAACAAACAACCCAGTCATCGAGAAGAATCGGCAAGAAACTCTCGATCGGGTTTATCTTTTTAACATATATAGATAGATGTATATTTAAAATACATTACACGTCACATTCGTTTTTAGTAGATGTACAGAGAGGAGTTAATTCCATATTACTCGTTAGTAAACCGAACTTTTTCCTTGATAACACAAAAAATTGTCAATATCTATTGAACAAGAAAAAAAAAGCGTGACCTGTCGTGGAACGAAGTTTCTTTTGTAGTAGGTATATTATTGCTGATACACATATTATATTATTGATTAATAAATACAAATAAATGAATTACTAGCCTCTGAGAGCAATTCAATGAAACGCAGAAATAACTAATGAATTCAAGGACTGGCTGGAAATCTCTTAATCTTCACCTAATTCATTATGAACTTCATACGATAACGCAATAAACTACGAAACAGCTGACACTTATGCAGTGTACAAACTATAACTGCGCAGGCGTGAAACAGTGCGAACTTGTTGGTTGCCATTGAACCAATAAGCGCGCAGAAAGGGTCATGACGGAAAAATGTTACACTATTTATCGGCTAGCCCCCATCCGTATCGTGCGATGTTATTATTATTATTCATTTTCGTTCCAAAAAAAAATCCATTCAGAAACGCAGCAGAGAGAAGCACTTAATTGTGTATAGCTCTCTCTAGTATTTTATTTAGATAGATATTTTAGGGTCGGCAACGCGCATGTGATACCACCGGTGTTGCAAGCGTCCATAGGCTGCGGTGACCGCTTATCATCAGGCGGCCCGCACTCTTGTTTGCCACCATCGTGACATAAAAAAAAAACTCTCTGACCCAATCTGGGATGCTACAGACGTATACGCCATTCTCTCTATGCAACGTTTGAAGTCATATGACTAGGGACGTAAACAGAATGTTTGCTTATTCATTATCATGTAGAACTGTTCGTATAAAAAGCGAGTGATACCATAATCCACGCCCGCAACTCTTATTGTGTAAACGTTAACTATTGGAACGCCATTTTTTGACAATTCCATGAGTATATTGAGATGAAATTTAAATTAGGATGAATCGTTGATAGCTCAGTCATTAGCGTGTTTGGACATCGCGTCGATCGTCGTAGGTTTCAATCTTGACAAATGAGCCGGAGCTTTCGGTGAAGAAGAACATTATGATGAAACCATTTTATGGTGTTAGGGCTTTTTCTAAACTGACCTGGCTAGCTACAACCCTCAAATTCAAAATCTGTCGCCAAGCATCTATATAACAGTCGTGGTGGTTGAGTGGTTTGAACGGTGCTATATGAATCCGATGTACGCATTTTCGAACCCCGGCATGTACCAAAGAATTTTTCGGAATTCGTGTGCATTTATTCATTTAAATTGGTGAAACTATCGGCTTACGTTGGAGGAAAACATCGTGTGGAAACCTGAACCTGAGAAAAGTTCTTGTTGTACCACCGTATGTAGGAAAATATAGAAGAGCGGATTTCTCTTATTTTGAAATCGCCAGTACGTCGTGGGCTGGCGTGATGATTTTGGCTATACCTTCCTTTGGGAAATATCTTATAGCCCTGCAGTAAGAGTCTTCTTACTGGCTAATGATGATGATATAATATACGTATGAACCTTCCGGAAGAATTTCCCTAAACAGTAGTGGAAACTGTATCATAATCCGCTATGTAATATAGAAAAACTAAGTAAACACACAAACAGACACGAAATGAGACTTTGGACAATAACATTTATAGATGTATATAACATTAGCTTTTGTCCGCGACTTCGCCTGCGTAGAATTCAGAGCCTATTTTAAATTTGTACGTCCATCTATCGCTTGTCGCAGAACAACTAAGGCCACAAGATAGAGGCGCCCGTGGCTCAATTCAAAATGATTTAATGTTTTAAATAACATTGTGCTCAGTTTTAAAAATGCTTACGATTCAAAAAAGTTTCACTAGCATCATGGTTGCATGAAACCACACAATTTTTTTCCTCCTAAATGTCTCCAATTGTTTAATAATTGTCACCAATAGATGTCGCTTTCCTTATTTTAAACTAGGTAACGTTGTGTAACCGTCTTGTATATGGGTAGTGTGAAAGATGTATTATTTTATGAGAGCAATAAATATATTAAAGTGCAAATTGTTATTTATTTTATAGCAAAGTTCAAAGTAGTTCAAAATAGTACGCCCCTATTAAGTATGGCTAAATGCTATATTTAACACCAATCTACATACTCTTTAGACAATTATAAAAAGTGATCAGTGGGCTTTACATGTTAGGGTGATATCTATGTAAGATTAGAGTTATTATGTCGTTGAATGATATGTATAATTATTTATAACTGTAAGTAATAATGAAATTTAAACAAATTAAATAAATCCCGAATTATGTTGGTTTCTCGAAAATGCAGTAATATTTTTGCTAATGAAGAAACTTATGCGTTCGCGTCACCGATTACCTGTATGTATATAATTATTGCTCCGAGTTCTATTTACAAATTATGAAATGTAAATAATCCAGACTATAATCAATTTAAAAATTAAAAGAGAACACAGTTATTCCATTGTTTTGGGTTTTCACTTCTGTCGGCAGTGTTTAAGACAGCCTCGACTTTTTTTATGAGTTTTATATCCCTTACTTGAGGTTCTCTATACAAATTACCAAATCCCTTTTCACTTCTTCAAGAGTTGATTTCCGAGATAAAAACATCCCACTGTCTCAAACTATCTCCATACCAAATTTCCTTTAAATCGGTTCAACCGTTTAAGTTTGAAAAAGGTATCAGACAGACAGACAGAGTTACTTTCGCATTCATAATTGTAGTATGAATTGACAATACATGTTTTTTGTACACTTTTTACTATTATTAGTTTGTTACCAATAATTATCGGGAATTTTGACGGGATTTTAATCTGTTATACAGCGACTCTTATATTTTGTTCATACTCTTGGGTTTTTGACTCTATGTTTTGTAATATTGGTGGTGTTTTACGTAATATAGTTCGGTTATTGTGCACAAGTGAAGTGGATGGTAAATAATGCCATAGAGCATGAACTCTGAGATGCTACAGAAACTCCCTAGAAAGTTCTAAGAAGGGGGCCACCATCTTGTCAGAACATTGAAATTATCATAAGACACTAGTAATATTATTGACCTAGTCGACAATGGCAGTAATAGTCCAGGAGGTTAGTTGCCAAAAAAAATGATTACCTGTACGTTTATTGGAAGTCGTTTGTCTTCAAGTATTTACTATAGGGCTCACTCACAACTTTAATTACTGCAACATTATCCCTTACCTGAATTGTTTGAAAGCCCTTGGATATAAAACAGTTCACGGACAACCCTTACGCAATAGGCTTGCCCTACATTTCG
This sequence comes from Antheraea assamensis, assembly GCA_035772565.1. Classification (NCBI taxonomy): domain Eukaryota; kingdom Metazoa; phylum Arthropoda; class Insecta; order Lepidoptera; family Saturniidae; genus Antheraea; species Antheraea assamensis. The sequence goes on from JAQQSE010000107.1 coordinate 1,909,056, forward strand.
CCGTCAGACACAAAGGTCGTATATCTTCAGGGCCTTTCGTTTTTATACTACACTAACAACCGTCCGCGACCTCGTTCGCGTTAAATTACAATATAAAAGGTTATAATCATAAAATATGGCCTAGCGTCACTTAGGACGTAGTCATAATAAAGTGTATAATAACATAAAAATCTAAATGCAAAAACAAGTGTGTCAGTTTGTTGTGTCTTTGGGGTATGAAATACTTTTGATGATAAAAGGATGAGGAGTCAAAAATTACTAAAATTATGCTTACACTACCCGACTTTTGATTTGGCACGTCGGAAGAGAAGAACGAGATAGTCGTATAGCGCTATCTTTGTCTGTTGTAGTCATTATGCTGTGCGATAGTGAGAGCGGTTAACAAAATCGAATCAAGGCGATCTTAGCCACACGTCTCACTCTTATTACCGACGTGCCAAAGCAAATGCCGGGTACTGTATTGTAATATTTTAAGCTATATATATTGAAAATACAGTTCTTTTGCGACTGAATCTGGTGAAAAGCATTGAACATATCGGCATAGGACCTATGGACACTCGAAGCGGGATTTTTGTAGATGATTCTAGCCTACTTATTGTTCGGATTCGGTTGACCCTTTGCCATTTCTTTAATGCCCAACGAAGCGGGAGGGAATCAGCTAATAAATATTTGAAAGTTAGTAGTACCACTAAATTTAATTCGTCGTCGTGGTGGTCTAGTCATTTGACCGGTGGGATATTGATCCGATGTCCGCAGATTCGAACCACGGCATGTACCAACGAATTTTTCGGAATCCGCGTACATTTACTAATTTAAATTGGTAATATTATCGGCTAACTGTGAAGAAAAACATCGTGGCGAAACCTGAACCTGAGAAATGTTCTTGTAGTACCATTGTATGTGGGAAAAATATAGAAATGTGGATTACTTGGAGTTTGAAATCGTTAATACGTCGTGAGCTGGCGTAATGATTATGCCCATACCTTCCTCCGAGAAGAGGCCTATGTATGGCCCTGCAATGGGTTTCTTACAGGCGGATGATGATAGTTTTTTTTTATATTATAGGCGGCAAACGAACAGGTGGGTCACCTGGTGGTAAGTGACCACCGCCGTCCATAGACACTAGCAACACCAGGGGAGTCGCAAGTGCGTTGCCGGCCTTTTAAATATGTGGGCCTCCGGCGCTCTCACTGACCTAACGAAACGCAACAGTGCAAGCACTGTTACTTCACGTCGATTTTCTGTGAGAGGGTGGTACTACCTCGAGCGAGCCGACCCATTAATGCTGAAACCAGTAATAGCTTCAGCGTAGCTCTACCACCTAATCACATCACATAATTTTATCACATCGACACAACTTAAGGATTATTAAATGCCAATTTTAGATTCTTACAATAATATTTTAAGTTTTGTACTAAACTCTTGGTTTTATTATACACAAGCTCGAACTTACGAGCTATACTCAGAGCGGTCAAAAAGATTGACGAGGAACTGTGTACCTCATCTGACACACTTACCATCAGATGAGGTTATGGTGTAACGGTGTATCTTCAAAAAAAAAATGCGTAATCAATTCCAACAATCGAACCTCAGTAAAATTTAATTAGACCATTTCGAAAAAAATATGATAAAACAGCCTATAAAGTTAATTTATGCAAACGCGACGCTCCAATAGTACGGGCCATAACGAATGAAATATATGGCTCTGATTGAAGTAGTGTGTTCAGATAACAAACACTTTATAGTATAATTAATTTTGACATCATAAACATCGCTTTTAAACATTAGTTCAAGTGATAGCTTAATTATTTTTTTCATGTTATTTCTCTATCTAAATTGCTAATTCCGGTACCTAATTCCTGCTACTGTGTGACCAGGTCTACCGGCGACTTCGTTGTTATGTAAATAGTAAAATTATTTCATAAAGATTATATATTTTACAAGGATTAAGTGTGTGCCGACCGTCTCTTTTTATTCATCTTTAAAGTAGGAGACGGGTATACGTTCGGCTGTTTGTATTTTTTTAGTGTACGTCATGAGTGTATTTAGTGTACGTGATGTCTGCGTCAATTGTGAACCGATTTTACTGTTCTTTTTTTTTCAGTTTGAGCTTGGTACATAAAAATTATTATTATTATATAAATATAAATTATTAATGTATATATTTTAAACATACTTTTGTGCGCAAATGCGCTAAAAACCTTGTTGGATTTTTTTCAGTTTTTATAGTGGCCATGTTGAAATTCGCCATTTTGTTTTTATTTCATTTTCGTGTGCCGTCGTCTGGTTCTAATTCGGCTTACATGATTTGGTATAAACATTGATAACTAAAAAAATCTTATAAAAATGTAATCCGATAAAATCATTTTACGGAACAAAAAACGAGTCGTGTTATTCGTTTATTTGTCCACCCTAATTTTTCTTAAAATTACTCGTAAAATGTCTCCTTTTCCCACTTTTTAATGGATACGGTAGGATTAGGAATATATATTTTAATAGTAAAGGCTGAATAAATTAGGTACATAATTATTTTATAAAATGTCATTGTCTGTAGTAGATATTGAAATGTAAATTCCTTTAGCCGCATTGAATGATTTTGTTAGGGGAAAGCTTATAGTTCGTGTCACGGGTGACCTTGACATGCTCGTGACGTATTACGCTTGCGTCAGACTAGCGACGCGTAGTATTGCGGCCCGTGTACATGTTATATTGATATTTTATATTGAGCTTGTGCTTCTGGAGACTATCATATGTTTATTAAAAAATTAACTATACAAAAATAGTTCAATAATTATTGCTCTGAGTGCCAGTAGATGTAAAAACCAGACTAATGTTAATAATTTGTATGTATAAAATATGTAATAAAAATAATTCATACTATAATTGATTTAGAAATTCTAAAAAATAATGCAGTTAGATATTCCATTGTTCCGAGTTTTCATTTCTGTCGATAGTCCTTATAACTGTTTCGATTTTTTTTTTCTTGGTAAACCATTTCGTTATCTATGCGCTAGGAATTGCTATCTACTGTATTGCTTCCGGTTAATCGTGATACGGTCGGTCTCTGGTGCCATCGATTTATCAGTTTTTATGTAATTATATGTCTTTCTATTCTTACAGGTTGCCATAAAAATCATAGACAAATCGAGACTAGATGAGGACAATTTAAAAAAAACATTCAGGGAAATTGCTATTATGAAGAAATTGAGGCACCCGCATATAGTCAGATTGTACCAGGTAAATAATGTATATCTATTACATTTTCTTCGGATCACACCTTTACATGTACTTAATTTTCAAAATTTTTTAATTACTATCAACGCAGTTAGGTAGTCTTAAAGAAATCCCGTACAAGGGACGACCGCTCCGTAAGAAGGCGATCACGCGACTGAGCCGCGCGGTGTGACTATTCGTGCCATTTGTTTCCGCAAATTTAATTGTGCCTACCGGAAATATCCTCAAGAATAAACTCGGATAGTAACTTGAGCGACGACGGTTCTGTGATAGAGTAAAAAAAAGCGCTCGTTAGTACGGGATGATAGAGGAGAAATGATATGAATAAAAATAATCAAATGATCATCTGGATAAGTTACCCGTGAAGTATAATATTAAGTATATAAAAGTATATAACAAAAAAAAAAAAACATGCGCCCACCGCGATATAAAATTTTTCTTTGCGCACTTGCTTTGAAAAAGGTTGTCTACCGACTGGCATAGAATAAGGCGTTGTAATAATTATTCTAAATCGATAAATAAATATTATCGTGTCGTCCCCGCCAATCTTTTTAGTCGCTCTGATTATAGCCGTAAGTTCGGCTTTTCGTATAACACCTGTCAATAGCTTAATACGAAACAATATTAAAATATTATTATATAGGAATCTAAAATTGTCATTTATTTATTCCTAACTTGCTCTCGATGTCTCATATATAATATACACACGTATGTATACCTCTATATTTGTACTCTGCGCGTCTATATTCAGAGCGGTTAAAAAGTTACGGCGAGGATTGAACTATTGTGATGTTAGGTATTTATATCTCGATCTTACTATTACAGGTGATGGAGAGCACACACTACAATATATCTAGTCACAGAATACGCCCCCAACGGTGAAATATTCGGTAAGACTATTATTTGCTGTATTGTACTTAACTAGCCAAGTCGTGTTCGAGTGGTTTGACCGGTGGAATGTCAAGTCGATATCCGCATGTTCAAACCCCGACGACACATGTAGCGACGAATGTTTCGGGGATTCGCGTACGTTTAGTAATTGAAATTGGTAACACTATCAGCTGACTGGTGGAGGAAAACTTCACTGAGGAAACATGAATCTGAGAAATGTTCTAATAGTATCTCTGTATACAGAACTGGAGTTCTCGGAGTTTGAAATCGCCAATACGTCGTGAGCTGGCGTTGTGATTATGTCCATACGTTCCTTCGGAAAGAGGTCTATGGTCCTGCAGTGGTTCTCTTAAAGGCTGATGCGATGATAATAATGGCGAACTTACCGTTCCGGCTTCACACGTGTCCAATAAACTTATTAACGTGCTAAGTATATGATTCAACTTTTGATTTTTTTTTTTACGCGAAATTAAATGTGTATTAAATACACAATATACCAATAATATTTAAACTTATCGAGATTTGATATTATTTTGATTAAAAGGTAACACATTATTTTGAAGTGTGACTTCTTCTGAAAGGGCTTTTTGACTTTCTGACCGGCAACCTTTTTGTGTGACCAAAAGTGTTGGGGGTAAACACTGTGTTGTGTTGGGTAGAGTGTTGGAAACACCGAGTCTCGTCCGATCACTGAACTTAAGCAACGTTGGGTGCGGTCAGTCAGTCAGTCAGTCAGACAGATTGAAATGAATACAAGTTTTAAAATCCGAACTTAATTCAGATATTGTTTCTGCTAGAACACTGGAGACGACGAGGTACAGGTACTTTCTACTTATGTAAAATGTTTGATGTATAATTCTTTGCCGAATAATCATAAAGTATGTAAATAGAATAAAAATATATACATTCTTTAATTATTTTCATGGATGCGTTTATTCGCCCTTTGTTATGATATCGGTCTTTTTTATAAGTCTAGTAAGCATTTTTTTTGGGTGTGGACAAAGTGTCTAAGAATGTATAAATTAAAAAAAAAAGTGATGAGTGTGAAAAAATGTAACGAGTAGTTTTTGCGTGACGCGCGCACAACAGCAGACCTCTACCGTTTTATTTACCTATATATTTGTAGATATTGAAAACTATTGGTTTTTTTTTATACAACGTAGTGTCAGTGAAATATAATAAAATAAATGTAATAAATATTAATATTGACTATGCGTATAAACTTATGTAAATTACGACCGTTAATAAATGGTAATTTTACTAATTTTGAATTTTAACATTTAATTCGTTATATCTCGTACTTTATATTGCCACTAATATATATATTTGACTTGTATTATAAATACACATATATATTTAATACAAGTTACAGCCGCGGGTTTTACATGTTTTTTTTTTATTCTGGGCTACTGAAAATATTGTTAGCTTGAATGATTGTTTTATATTATAAAAAGGTAAATGTTTGTGTAAAACTACTCGAGGTATTTAGATGAAGCTTTACATTAATATAGCTTGAACATCAGAGTTAGTTACACTTACGCCATCATTTAGAAAGACGATGTTTTAATTAACCAAAATATAATGGGATAAGCATCAAATAATCGAACGACTCGCAACAGGTTGAAGTCTTACGGTTAGATTTTCCCGTAATTACCGTTTTTTTTCAAAGTACGTCGGCTTCGTTGGAATGTTCTCCCAGCAGCGGCGTTTTCGAACCAATATAAAACTTACAAACCTTAAAGAAACGAGCCTCTTCCTATCTCCAGGGCCGACATTGCATCTATCCTTCTCCTGAGTGATCACCGACTCGCATGTTCCTTTGACTCCATTTACATACAAAAAAAAGTTTGAAAATATTCTGCTATCTTATAGTTATCTCGAGTTGCGCCGTGTAAACTATTAGAAATACGCTAAAATAATGTATGATAATAATTTATACAAGTGCAAACGCAGACAGAGTCACGGGCAACTGGCAGTCGTAATGCTAGCTAATATTATTAATGTGAATGTACATTTCTGGAGGGTATGAAAAAATACATAAGAAACATTCCAGCCAGAAAAGATGTACTAATCCCTAGGGACAGATCAAACCTACTTTAACACGAGAACAATGCCGCCAGCAAAAGCTAATTACATATAAAGCACGGTTGTTGCATAGGAAGCCGATAACGCGAGGTGATTTTACCTCGCTGACGTATCATTCACAGTTGGGTTCTTTTCAGTAATGACCAATCTGCCCTCAGCTCCCGACACCCCGCGCCACGATATATGCCCTTATTATTTCGTTATCGCTTGGCATACTTTTTGACCTACATTTTGTAATTACTCTGATCTAAAGGTCGTAGCGTGATGTTATGTAGGAATGTTATATTTCTCAATAAGGTGGGCTTTAAAATTCGAAATCTCGCTCTTAGTTCAAGAGATAAGTGCGTTGAAACAAACGGAAAACAATACTATCTGTTTTTATTATGTAGCTGTTTGGGTATTATTATATTCTTTTAATTTTGCTAATAGTGTTTTTTTTATTGACATATTTCATTTTTTTATACTATTATGTTCGATTTTTATATTATACCAGTTTTTAATTTATTTTTAACTTATTCATGCCGATTTCCTAATATTTAGAAGATAATAACAAAAAATTACATCCGCTAAACGAAATCTTAACCGTCTTCCAAAAAAGAGAGGGCTGTATATATCCGTATATATTAATATAGGTATGTTAATTGTTCGCGACATTTTAGACTAGATTGTGATAAATATTGATTTGTACTTAGGTTATGTAACAGCGATTGTGTATTATAGTATATGAAAATAGTATTGGTTACGTAGATTTATTATATAGAGTACATAGATTTGATTGTAATAGTAATATAATAGTTTAATGGTTATTAAATAGGTACTAACACTTGTAATTTATATAGAACTAGCGGCCCGCTCCGGCTTCGCACTGGTATAAAATATATAGCTTATGTCATTCACTGAAAAAATGATTAAAATCGATCCAGTAGTTTTGATTTATTCATTACTGCCCGTGGCCCGCACGCGTTCAATTTGGAGTAACCTCAAAAATAACAGTATTTCTCCACTATATAATTTATGTTATTATACATATAAACCTTCCTCTTCAATCACTCTATCTATAAAAAACAAAACCGCATCAAAATCCGTCACGTAGTTTTAAAGATTTAAGCATACATAGGGATATAGGGACAGAGAAAGCGACTTTGTTTTATACTATGTAGTGACTAGCAGGGCCGGCGGACGTTGTCCTGCCTGATAATAAAAAAATATATACTTATGTGCATTAAAGGCTTAAGGCGGCTAGACTTTTTCCGATTATTTCAACAATTATCATTATATTTCAACCAATTTACAAAAAAAACTTGACAAATTATATACCTAAGCCTTCCCCTTGAATAACTCTATTGGTGAAGACTGCATTACAATAAAGGGAAAGAAAAGTGCTGCACAGTGACGCAGAGTATCGACTTCTCGGTCTACTTTGTAAGTCGCTCTGGAGCTCCGTACGGCATCGTGAAGATAATTGGTTATGTCGATGCCATGCAACTCGGCCGCTCCGTTCATAGTGACCGGGGCCCAGAGCGGCAAGACAACAAGCGTGGACGGAAGAGTATAAAATGGCGCAGCTCAGCTGCCGCCGATCATCACGCACGACTCCTAATGACAGTTGCGCTGCTGTCTGTATTATGGACGCTTACACCCGCACCAGTATCGCATACGAGGGCTGTCTTTAACAAGCAGCCCTCCTACGCAGCGATAGCAGCACCGGCGACGAGATCAGTTACCGGGCCTGTGTAACTCAGTATTCCCGCTGAGAGTGCGTCGACTACCAATATACCGATAGCCTCGACAGGCACATAGCAGCCAACAACTGCATTATCCGCCGCTGGTTGTCGAGAAACTTTCAAATTAGACCATCCGCGTCAGACCGCTGGCGGATCGGCTGGAACGCGGCGCCAACTGACTCTTGACACGTGACTCTTCGGACAGAGGCTCCGATTTATACCAAGGGGCCCAGAAGAGTACCACATTATTCAGGCCTATTTGGCTGGCCTGGGGAAGGAGGAGAGGTTGAGTTGGATCACCTACAAGATTCCAACACAGGGGAATTTGTGAATGTCCTGCGACGAAACAGAAAAATCATTCTTTTTGTTGAATTTCTTAGTGAAAAATCTTGCACTTCTTTTCGCCTAGCCAGCCGTATCGTGTAATAAGGAACTTTGTTTCAATAATCTAAATAATAATATATGGACCTTAACTACGATCGTGATTATGTTTAAAAACAAACAAACTTAAAACAATATCGTTTTATTTTACAGATCATCTGGTATCCAGAGGAAGAATGTCAGAGCCAGAGGCGGCGCGAGCTTTCGCACAGATGGTAGCCGCCGTTGGCTACTGTCACGCAAACGGAGTCGTCCACAGAGATTTGAAAGCCGAGAATTTACTTTTAGACAAAGATATGAATATTAAGGTAAAGAAAATTAATTTAGTAAAAAAAACCTCAGTCAAATATAAGCTAATTCAGATTTTAACTCAAGTTTTCAATGTTTCGTGGCTCAATGGATAGTGTATTTTCCACGACACCGCATCGATGGACGTAACTTTGAATCATTGCAAAAGAGTCGGAGTTTTAAGTGCAGTAAACCATGATAAAATTATGAAATAGTGGTTGGCCTATGTCTAAATTCGCCTGGCTACTTACCATCATTAAGTTGAAAATATGTCATCGGCACCTATAGATATATTCGGGAAGTTTCACTCGAGAGCTAGTACTTACTACTAGTACAGCTATTTTGTGTACTTGCAATCTCTGATTACATTGTCATTTACATCAAGTAAGATTGTGGTCAATCACTAAAACATATAAAATAAAAAAATGCATTACTGAAAATCAGGACATACTGTCGTGGATGTTACTATTTTGCTCCAGAGTGTGACGTCATTAGATATGTTTTTATTATTATTATGTATTTGATGGTAGTGGTGTGCCGCTAGCTGGCGGACTTTGGTTTCAGCAATGAGTACCGGTCTGGGTCCCCACTGTCGACGTGGTGCGGGAGTCCGCCTTACGCAGCCCCTGAACTCTTCGAGGGGCGGCACTACGATGGGCCTAAGGCTGATATATGGGTAAGTTAATTGTCTTAACATACCGTTAATATGCCCGTTAGTATCATAGGTAGTTGAAACATTTTAAAATCGAGAAGAACGAAGATTACCAACATGGTCCTAAAATTTGGAAATGTGTGGCTTATAAAGCCGAAATGAAATGTATTCTACAAATCCCCTATCAGTGGGCAGCCATAGTAAATAGACCGCCTTGGCGTCTCTTAAGGTGTGTGCACGTACAGGTATGCTGTATGAAGACGTACACAATGTGAACAGTTCCTTAAACAGGTTTGCAATACCGAAAACAACGGTAATGCTCCTTACCTATTAGTTGTATTTTGTACACGTTATAGAATCTAGTGTTTGACCGCAATTTCATCAGAAATTAAATGATGATGTAGTCTAAGATGGCAAACACGCTAAATCTAAAGACAAGTTCTCAAGTGCAGCTGCCTGAATACATATAGATACTTGGCGGTATATTTTTGACTTGAGCGTTGTAACTACTACCCAAACGGACTTAAAAAGGTCATTTTTTTCGTGGGGAAATCCATCATGGACTCGCCACTCTCTCGGGAGTGGGTAGTGTGAGACTCCTTCTCATTAAAACCCCACGGGTGTACCCTCTACCGCCATAACGAGACGTCACGACATCATCGCGATTGCAATCATCGTTGACGCCCCAGCGGCCGGCCCAGCCTATACGCCGGACCTCCTGCGCTAAAAGAGAGACAGCCTGGTACATCCTGACAGTCTCCCAGACGACCGAACCAACTTAGAAAAGGTCTTACCACCATGCTATGATTTTGTTACGATGTTTTCCTTCTCCGAAAGCTCCGACTCATTCGCAAGGAATCGAATCTACGTCGATTACCACCGTGTACGAACACGATAATAACTTTATTATCATTTAAAGACAGTAACCGTTCTGTTTCCAGCAGGTGGGTTGTCTGCCTGCCTTCCCTTAACCCGAATTAGAAAGTTCTACATAGCAGAGACATATTTTAGTCGGGTATACATGTATTTCGTTAAGCTTAGATATTATGGTGACATTGACCGTCCGTAGATTTCCATCTCTTAGGGATGAAATACAGTTTCTGTATAGGCCTTAGCGTGTAACCACAATTTCAACTGATGTTAAATGGCGATGTGGTCCAAAATGGTGAATGCTTTAGACCTGAAGGACTAGGTTTTAAGTGCAGCTGCTGGAACACACCAACAGGTATTAGGCGACGGTTTTCAACTTGAGGGTGGTAGTAGTCAGGTTAGGAAAGAGCTATTCTATGATGCTATAATTTTATCACGATGTTTTCTTCACCGAGAGCTCAGAGATAGGTGTGTTCCGGCAGCTAAACTACAGAGCCAGTCTCTCCAAGCTTTAGCGTGTTTACCATCTTAGACCAAGTTGTCATTTAACATTAGGTGAGCTTGTGGTGATACGGTAAAAGAAGAAAGTATAAATAAGAAATGATTTCACAGTCTCTAGGCGTGGTGCTGTACGTGTTGGTTTGTGGAGCGTTACCATTCGATGGTAGCACTCTGCATGAGTTAAGGAACGTCGTACTCAGCGGCAAATTCCGGATACCTTACTTCATGTCGAGGGGTAAGTAGCTTATGAAAGTCACACATTCATTCACAGTCACACACAGACTCATACATACATTCGCTTTAAATATTTCTGATGCGAATATTAATATACTGTTTCGTACTAATTGTGTTATTGAGTCTTTATTAGTATGTATAAGGGACGTGATAATTGTTTCATTTTTTACTTATCTTAATTACTTAACCTGACATGATGATGAACATTGCACGTTGTTAGAAGTACAGGAAAACACATAGGGTACCTTTCATTCAAAGTTAGTCCTATTAACGAAGGATATCTCAAATTTATATTGACGCGAGCGAAACCGCGAGTAAAAGCTAGTTATCTATACTAATATATTTAAGTGTATGGATATGTATGTGTGTTTGTACGGATTTACTATTACATTTGTGACAGATTTTGACCGATTCCTTACGATTCGAAAAGTACTGTAGGTTGTGAATGGGATATATTAAAAAAGTATGTATGTAAAAAGCGGCATTTATATATAAAAAAAAAATTGATATGAAGATAAAGAAAAAGAAAAGACTGATGGCCGCTAGTAAATTTATATAATTTAGTATTTTTTGTAAGTTGGAATAGCTTTTCCTTTCTTTATTCCGCATACTTCAGGAGCTATAATCTTTGTAAAATAAAGTTAACAATATATATACATATTAAGAAATGAAGAAAAAGTTTGTACACCTTATTATGGTCGAATTTCGACGACTGCGCGATTAATGGTATAGATTAAAAAGCTTAGTATTAGAAGTGGAATATTACAAAACACTAAGTCCAGCATGATTGTAGATGGCGTATTACATAATTATTTTGAAATACCTATTCATTTCGACAGAATGCGAGAGCCTGATTCGTCACATGCTGGTAGTGGAACCAGAAAAGCGGTTGTCTCTACGAGGAGTGGCTCGTCATAGGTGGCTCGCTGCACATCAGCCAGGACCTGGCCCCGGTTCACCAGGTAACTGAAACCAGAGAACACACAAGTCATCCAAGTTTAATGTTGAAACACACACAAAAATATAAATACATACTACAGTCTTCTGTGTAATACAAGAAAATAAAAAATAAAATTTCTGATGTCGGTTAAAGAGGAACTTCATTCATAGAAAGATACTTTAAATACCCATGGAATTTCATACATTCTCTCTCTCTCCCTCTCCCCTCCTCTCTCTCCCTCTCCCCTCCTCTCTCTCCCCTCCCCTCTCACCCCTCCCTCTCTCCCTCACCCCTCTTACCCCTCCCTCTCTCCCCTCCCCCCTCTCAAACACACATATTCGAATTCATCCAACAATAATTATGCAAGTATCATCCCCACACACATTCTTTTGTAAAGCAGCAATGCTTAGTCGTGTTTCGTGCTGAAGGGTACGGGTATTGTAACTCGAACTAACACACGAGTCGTTTGTTTTAGATATATGTAGCTTAATAATGCGGTCGCCACTTAAAATCAAATGAACTATATATTTGTTTACCTTTCTCATTCAAAAATCAGGGAATAGTAGTCACTACATGGCGACTCAAAACATGTCCAAATATTACTGGATATTTTGGTCCTAGCACTTCAAATAACAGTAATGCATGCATGCCTTTATTTGCCATTTTTGTTTCTTAGCCCAGCGGCTTTCAGCTTTTAGTAATTTCTATGAATGTTTTAAATTAAAGTTACTTTCTCCAGAAAATATAATATTATAGATACGAAAATAACCCTCTTTCCGTTTGTTTGTTATCTCTTTTCACGAATAAACCTGTGATCCGATTGCAATGAACTTTGACGTTGAAGTAACCTGGAACATGGGGAAGGACCTACCCCACTTTTTATCCTGAATATACCAGACGATGTCGCGGAAGAAAGCGATATAATTATTTGTCGGTATAATGGTATGAACGTTATTTTTTTTTATTTTTATAAAGTTTTCGTGCCTCCCATGTCATAAGTGTGTGTTTAGCCAAATATTTTTTTTTAAATATCTTGTTAAAAGAACATTCGTTTGTGAACCTAAAACGGTAGCAGTTAGAATGTTGTGTAATTATCGCCAAAATGCTTGTGAATATTCTACCTGAAAAACAAGAGTCGCTCATGAATAGTATAAATTGAATGGGTCTTAATATAGGCATTTCTCAATTCTCTTGGCAGAATCTGAATCTGCTAACACCAAGATGTACGATTAAATAATGGTCTCATATTAGTGATTCTTATGATGAAGTTCTACGTTACTTTTACCCTTCCATATAATAATAGTATAGGACAACATTACGGTATTTTGTCAAAATTTATTCGCAGTTATATATGGTGTGGGTACAGTCGGGAGGATATTCGCTATTTGTTACAGTTGTCTGCGACTGTACCATGTTAGTGATTGATAGTCGATGATGTGGCCGGATATGAAATATGTACACAGAGTGTAATGAATTATAGTGTAAACTCGCTATAACGAACGTATTATTTCGCTATAAAGAGTTTTCATAATTGTTTTTCTTTGGTTGAAGAGAAATATTTAGTGGCCAAGAGATATTAAATATTATAAATAATTTAATAAAATATTAATTTAGATTTATTTTATGTATACTTACAATAATAATAGTTTTATTATTTATTTATTTAAATAGCTTACTATACTGTACTATTTTTACAATAAAAATGTTATTTATCTATTGCACGTGTCAATCAAACGTTTTCAGCAATACATAATGGTCTACTTTTCTTGTCATGTTAAATGTTTCAAAGTCGATTTACAGTTGACAAAGTATGTGCCAAATGTTATTGACAATTCAGAATAACAGAAGCAAGGTGGTTTTTTACGACCTTAGGAGTCTGTTTTAGAAAGTTTGGTGTCTTAAAGATTTAGTTGGAGCCTTTTGTAAATTTGTAGCATGAACAATAATCATCATCACTGGCCTGTAAGATGTCCACTGCAGGGTCATAGACCTCTTCACGAAGGAAGGTATGGGCATAATCACAACGCCAGCCCATGACGTATTCGCGATTTCACACTCTGAGAATGTCACTGTTCTATATTTCCTCATGTTTCCTCACGATGTTTTCCTTCACCGCCGATAGAGTTACCAATTGAATTAATGAATGTACGCCAACTCCGAATTATTCTTTGGTACATGCCGGGATTCAAACCTGCGGTCATCGTATCAATGCTCCACCATACGTATGTAGGGGTGTCTAAATTATAAACGCATTTCTTCGTAATAAAGAATGACTGTTGCGCTATATAGAGTACATTAACCTATGAGTATTAAATTAAACCATCCAAATTGAAGTATATTTTTTTACCTACCTTCAGAAGAGTATAAACTCTGTAACTATGGAATATGCGTAAAATATTGTAGTAAACTGTACAGAATTGAACACAATTATAAAGGAATTGCATAATAATAATAATTTAATATAGGAAGGGTTTGTTGACGATAATCCAATTTTGGGTTTCAGATGCATCAACTGGTGCATGTTCGTGCCACAGCAGGGAGGGTGGCGCTCCCTCCGAGGAGTCGTCTCCGGCTGCGGAAACTGTTATTGCGCACATGCTCGCCCTTCCGGACCTCACGCCACACCACATACAACAGGTATCGAAAAAAATAGTACAACATTTCTGAAATGAAAACTGTTCTAGCCGTTGTTGAGCGATTTTTGGTAGGGGTAAACTTGTGGCTCCGCGTCACTGATGACCTCGATATACTCGTGACATATTACGCTTACGCCAAACTAGCGTTGCGTAGTAGTGTGGCTGTGTACATGTAATATTAATATTTTGTATTTAGCTTGTGCAGCCCACCATATGTTTGATTAACTAATAAACCGTACAAAAATGTATATAATTATTGCTCGGAGTGGCAATAGATATGAAAACCAGTCTAGTGTTAGTAATTCCAATTTACAAAATATAAAATTTAAATCATTCAAACTATAACTGATTTAACAATTCAAAAAAGAACACACTTATTTTGTTGTGTTTGAATTTTCACTTCTGTCGATAGGTTTTAAGACTGTCTTTTTTTAATATTTTGGCGCATGCCACATTGACCTTTGTGTATATGCCTTATGCTGCGTATGCGTATGCTGCGTGACGAACAACTTTGTCTCTCTCTCTCTCTCCATCTCTTTCTATTGTATACAAGTGTGCGTGTCCTTACAAGTATTGAAATTCGAGCATCACATTATGAATCGCGTGGCAATTTTATTAAGAGTAATTTTACTTAACACTTTTTATATAATTTACAATTCACTATTTTATATCTCTTTTTAATAAATGAATATTTTTTCTGAAATATTAAATGGGAGTTTTGTGATTCGATTACTTACATTAAGAAATTTCCTTCTTAACTAGGGCTCTCTGACAACACGCGTTTTTATTTATATAAAACAGTTTTATTATGTTTGGTTTTTTCAGTCTGTCCAAGAGGAAAGATTCGACCACATATCAGCGATATATCATTTACTAATGGACAAATTGCAACAGAGGCACAGCGCAAGGAACAGCTTGCAGCATAGAGGTAATTTATATACGCATCTGTAACAGACATTAGCAAACATACCCATACTACGTGACCTGTTTAGGTGTTCTAAGTACCATACTGGGTCACTTAGTATGGGTATGTTTATGTTTTCACTCACTTTTCTCGCTTTATAAAAATAATCGAAGGGTCCGCGTTTTAGTTTAAGTTTTTTTTTTAAATAGAACACAAATTAGTTCTAATATTTTAATCTGCTTTTTATTATTCGTTGCTTAATTTGTACTATTTATAGCAATTATTTATACGAACAAAAGTATTAAAATGTTGCTATAAGATAGAAATAAATAAAGCTAGTAAAAAGAAATCGTAATTACATGATATAAATGCCTTATGTTAGTTTTTTTTTTATATGACTATAGAGTAATTACAATATTTCATTATTTAAGAATGTATAATCTGTAAAATATATCACAATCGAAATTTTTGGCTGGATCTTGTCTGTCATGGAGTGTATTTTATATGTTATTCATATTATTCGACTGTATATTTTGTAGTATTGATGGTATTTAACGTACTATAGTCCGGTTGTTGTGCACAAGTGAAGCGGACGGGAAATAACGCCACGAAGTATGAATTGTGAGATGCCACAGAAACAGTCTAGAAAGTTCTAACAAACTAGCCACCATCTTATTAGAACATTGATATTATTACAAGACACGTGCTATATTATTACCTACTCGATAATGACAAAAATAATTTAGAAAAGTAGTTGCCAAAAAAATTAAAAAAACTTCACAGTCCCTCTGCAGCAAATGTCGTGGTCTATTATGCGTACAGTAATGTAAAACATTAATACCAAGGTAATAATCGAAAAAGTGAAAAACCCGTACTCTACTTTATGTCGAAGAATTTGGAAATAAAATGACCCATAATTTACAGATTCGTTGGACTCGACGACTGGACAGCCTTTAGATCTCACTAGTTCTAAGGTAATCTAAAAGATATTTAATTTATATTAATAACCAACGAGACCCACAGATATCCTACCTAGAAAGATATCCTGAAATCAGATCACAACGCCACCTATTAGGTACCTATTGACCCATTTAAACACACAATTATGTATCTATAAAGATAATTGTAAAAAAAAAACGAATACTTTACGTACAATGAAAAGTAAATAAAATATATCTAATTAGCAATTGTCTTCGACTTTGTACGTGATTTTTGTGTGGTAATTATTTTCGACTCTTATTTTAATTTATATATATACAAAAGAATAAGTAACGAACTGACGAATTTTCGTACAAACTTTCACCCCAACTTAGGGGTAGAATTTCCTAAAATCTATATAGAAATTGACCTCTAAAACTATCAGTATTTTATCAATTTATAGAGTACGGAGGATGAACAAATGGACGCAGAGGATTCCACTTCTCAGGACTGCCTGGTCTCGATCCCGACTCCTGGAGTATCTGTGGACTATCTTACCGACCAGCACGATAACTTGGAGAAGGTAATACGGTGTAGATTTATACCGATAATAATTATAATCATATTTGGACGACTTTATTATTTGCCCTGATGGTCTTGGAGCCCATAGAAATTTTCGATCGTTTGTAACTCACAATAAGTTTAATAATAACAATCAGATAATATTTATCCTAGAGGTTTAGCTTTTATATATTTATAGGTTCTTCTTTTGCAATGCGTAATATGTCCACTAGAACGACGTGATTGTGATATATCACCTGTGAAAGGCAATGACAGATAAAGTCACAAGACTTGTACTTTATCTTTCACTACCTTTTCAAGGGTAATATATCACGATCAACGTTATATTTATCATGTAGTGTCTAACAATAAAATTGAATCACGTAACATGGCGACGACAGACAGACTGACTGCTAAGTGAAAGAATACCCCGAAGACGAAAGTTTATCAAGATTGCTATAAAACTTCAACTAAAGCTGAACATTGTTCAATATGAGATTCAGTTCCATTGAAATGGCTTGTATTCTTTAGCTGTTGTCACGTTTTTTTCTTATTGACAAGTATTCACATTCACATGATATTTTGCTACATGTAACAGCTTGTTTGGATATACACGTGATTTATTCTATCACTTCTTAGAAATGATACGTGAAATACCTATATTTTTATAAAAATATATATTATGGAAATTGCAATGGATTTTATTATTCTTTTCTTTATCTCCTTTTTTGTAAAAGAGAGCACTTCGTTAATGCCCCTTATATGAATCGACTAAGAATATATTAAGGTTTTAGGAAGGTAAGGAATCAAATCTTTTCTTATTCTAATAGTATAGGTACAGGATAAGTTGAAATTAGGCATTTCTTATACCGAGTTATAAACTGTTTTTTTTAGTTCGGAGAGGGATCGGTAGAGGGCGCTGCGGCTGACGAACGTGTCCAGGCTAATGCCCCGGGAGGTGCGGAGACACATGCCACGAGGAGACACACCGTCGGTCCCGGGGACTGTCGACACTCGCAAGTATGCAACTTACCTTATATATTATACTAATTGCCTGTCCCGACTTCGCACTGGTGTAGTAAAGAAGTAAATGTGATCAATTTCTTTCCTTTACAGTATAACCATGTAATTAAATAAAATGGCAACTGAACGTCACTCTGTCAATATTTGTATACTTACTGTCTTCTGTCTCACTCACTCATTTCACTTATTGTTTCCCTAAGATTGTTTCATACAAATCTTGTCCTGACAATTACAAACAGAATAAAAATAAATTACCGAAATATGTGCAGTCGTTTTGATGATGCGTTTACGTATACGGCTATTGATTTTGTATTAATATAATGTAGTTATATTTTTGTAAGCTTTTAGATTTAGGTTTTGAATAGCACCTGATGTGAAATGGCGATGCGACTAAAGAATGAGTGCAATCACTAAAATACGTTTATAAATTCTTGGATATCCAGATTCAATTTATTCCAAAGTTTATTCCAAAGCGGATATTATAATAAAAAAAAGTGTGGTGTGTCGTAAAGACACACGATAGAAGGGAAACTTTTGTAATACAGTGATTACATTTTAATTAAGTTCCGAGGCGGTCACCTATCAATGTACTGACTGCGCCGGACGATGCTTAACTTCAGTGGTTGGACAAAAACCGGTGTTTTTTTGTTGTTTGTTTTACCCTACACAGTGTTTACCCTCGCACTACTTTTCGTGACATAAGAAGGTTACCGGTCAGAATTTCAAAGCCCTCCTATAAGAAGTTTCGCTTCAAAAATAACGGAACAATGTTGCTAGACTATCGATATTATTTCTAGGGTGGAGAACTCGGTGTATGCGGAGTCGCCGTCTCTGCTGTCCACCGACCTGCACCGCTTTATGGTTCAGCACACTTTAACGTACGTATAACATATGTATATGAATTGACTATTCAATATCGACTATGGGTTTATATATTTACTAGTAGTGGGTGCACTGTGCTCGATATTCGACCATATTACAATACTATTTTTATTATCCACTTTGCCTAAAACTGTACTAATCAGCGCTGTAAGGAGCGTGAAGTATTACGGATAAATACTTAAACTAAAGGCTTCGACTCATTGACGATAAGGAAATAAAACATAAATGTTTCTAAAAAATGTTTTGTCGACAACCCTAAAAAAAAAGAAAATCGGTTGATAAATAGGGGAAAGAGGTACAGCACCGTTTACAACGTCTTTCTGAAGGCAGTGCAATACGTAGACGTACACACACAAGTACAAACATATACACGAACAACGCTTGGATCAGAATACATATTAGCTAGTGCAATATACAACGAGGAGCCCCCGAATATAATCAGAAACAATGTATAATGTATTCTATCTCTTTCCCTCGCACGTTAAATCTTATGGATATATATTTTTTTCTCTTTTTAAATGTAGGATTTTCGTTTCACTTCTATCACGAACGTTGTTTATAGGTTGGCGCATCTATGTTAAAGGTTATTATAATAAATTATTGTCAACAGCAGCAAGCGTCGCCAAACGTGTCGATGTTGCCGAACACTAACTTGGCAGCGAAACTACCTGCTGTTCAGCATCAACCACCGAGATACTTCAGCGTGAAGGACCACCATCTTCTGAAACCTCCGCATGCCATGCAGACGCAAGGTGAGATATATCGATACTCGATAACAATGTCTCTCGATTCTACTCCTTACTACTTTTATGACCTATTTATAGACTAATGTAAACAAATTCGATTACGTTTGATTTCGCAATTATGTTGGAATCAGATAGACGGCGTTATAGTCCTTTTTAACTACAATTTCTATTGTAGGCGAGTTGGTGACTACTCTATTGCACTTGGTAATGGAATTGTTATAAACTAGTCACTCTAAATGTATAGCAATATACATCAAGTAAAGGATATAATAAGACTAAAACGAACCATTTTACGGTAGGTCAAAGCCTCCCCCTTCCCTCATTCTATTTTAAAAATGTCATACTCACTTGTGTCCAGTGAGATCTTACCTTTTTTATATACTTGGTAGGTTTTAGCAATTGACCACTATCTGATCTAAAGTTAAATGACAATGTGGTCTAAGATGGTAAATACGTTAACCTATAGGGGGACTAGCTCTCAAGGGCAGCTGCCGGAATATACCTGAAGGTGTTGAGCGGCAGATTTTTATATTGAGGGTGGGAACTACCCAGATGTGTCTACCACTATGTAGTGGTTTGATAATTATCCTTCACCGGGTACTCCGGCTCATTCGAACCTATGTCGCTTGACGGGGTATCCGAAAACGCTAATCACTTAGCAATCATCGCTTCCAAAATAGGAGTAGTAGATTATGCGTTCGGTTTTATTTTTGGAAGACTGAGTGGTTAATGTTATTATTTGTTGGTGCAGCGTCGACGTTTGGACGACGAGCTTCCGACGGCGGAGCGAACGTGCCGCGCTCGGGACCTGCCGCCTGCTGTCGCTCTGCACCCGACCATCATGTATGTACCCCCGCCCACACCCACCTCAATATACATGCTGTTACCAACCCATTCACCATATATACATATAGTATAACCAGCCACCTTCGACTGATTCACCACTATTTCAAATAACTATGACCCTAAAGTGGGCCTCTTACAGATTGATGTGATTATGATAAATGATCCTTGTGCAGGCGTCACACAGCGGATCTCCGAACCGGCCCGAGGATTCTGAACAAATCGAGGAACAATCGAGCGACTCCGCTTACAACGCTAACCTTTGCAGGTATGATTCTTTTTAGGGACAGCTGAAATATGACTTCCCCTTAATAACGACTTTTTGCACTAATACATTCTAGAAAGTTCTAGCCTTAGCTAGAAAATAGATGGGCAATCCAAAGCACGGTGACATTTTTCACCTCTATCTCTATGTATATGTTTATTTTCGCTCTTATTCTTTCTCCTTGTCCTTTACCAGTGAAGATACAACAGTAGGGTCAACAGATGCAATTGCCCCTTCCCTCATCCCTCGTAATCTCACTATATTTATTTAACCTACAACTAAAATGATAAAAAGGAAAAGTCGATCGATTACGAGATTTCTTTTTTTCAAATTTCAATTTTATTGTGATATTGACCAAAGTTTCACCTTTGCCACGTGTTGTAGCGACAAGTGATTTGCATGCGCTGTTTTTTAAGTGAACAAATCAGCAGTTATAACTTAAATGTGTATGTTTATAAGTTTAAAGTAATTATGAACGGTGTTAATTATACAGGTATATGGTGAGTCGAGGTAGTAAGCAACGGCATACCATGGCCACTCCTGAGGAAGCGGCAACCGTCGCCAACGCAGCACAACCTCTCACTTCTCAAGGGGTAACTATAAACTCTCTCTAAGAACTTACCTAAATTAACATTATTATGCGTTACCAATACTTGTTCGAATGAAGTTCCTTATCGAACAGTACGGATGGGGATTAGCACGAAAAGAAGTGTAAGATTTTTCTATCACAACCTTTCCTGCACGTTTATTGGTTCAAGGGAACCAATAAATTCGCACCGGCTTGCGCAGCTATAGTTTGTACACGGCATACGCGTCAGCTGTTTCGTAGCGTATTGTGCGTAGTTGTGTACTTACACTTACGTATATCTGATGAAGTTTACTATAAATTAGACTAATTGAATGATGTACAATAACATGATTATTTTCACAACCCGAAATAATATATTAATTACGGAATTTCCTATCAGACCAAATCTGTATTAAAACGAGTGAAGCCTCGAGGCAAAAGCTAGTCAACCGATAGACCAATATTGTTGTTCAATATTATATTTAAAAAAAAGGTCTAGTAGCTTAATATATTTTAGTATCATATGTTTACTATACAATTTCATTAAGTTGCTATTGTTGCTTGAGACTTCATTTCGCATTTTTGTGTATTTTACCTATCTCTCGGTAACAGTACTTTATTCTGAATGAAGGTTACTCTATGTCTTTTTCTGTACCCTTGATAACGTATCTGCAAAATGTTATGACGCTAATCGTCTGATCGTGAATACTGAAGGTGTTAAAGCGGGCCAAACAAACTCATATTCACATTTCTAATATTAGTAAGAATCCTTGTATGAAGTTTGTAAAATATATCGACAATTGACAGCGATTTTTTTTCAATGACAGTCAAACACATCACCGTCTTCCACTAGCAGCATAAGAGTGAGAAAGACCGGTCTGCTGACGGTCACAGAGAGACCTCCAGGTAAGTTCTGACTAACAGACAGTCGGCGTGTGGTATAATTCGATGTTTATTCGCTTGATTTTATTGGGAATGTTGAGTATCTATTAAATAAAAAATACAGTTTCATTGGTCAACTGTTAAATTGTACAGTAAAGTTTTGAACGGGCCGAGTTTGTGAAGGATCACGGTTTACAACTATTTTGGTCCCCCTTTTTGTCCTTTTTCCCCCTTGCCTCCCCTATAATATTATCTCACGTGCACGCACGAGAAAGAACAGCGTAACTGTGATAAGATTATAAGAAAATTGCGTATCTCGTCGTTACTCGGTGTCCTCAGTCTAAATCTCATCATAACTGTCAGGCAATCCGGGTGTATAAAAAAAAATTGGTCCTTCGAGCCGATTTTTTTAGATATGTACTATATTACATATTAGCTTAACCCACTTAACTTTGACCATAAATAGCATAGTAGTCCTTGCTTAGTTTTTAGTGCCTCTTTATCGAAGGATTAAACCAGGTTAATCACTATGGCGTATTGGTGATTTGAAACTCCGAGGTACGGTTATGAATTTTCCAGCTACAGTGGATGTCGTTTATAACGACGTTGGAGGATCACTTTAATGTCGTCGCTATATCCAAAATAGCAGAATGCTATGTACACATATTTATATTTATTTATTTATCGAACTATATATGTTTTATCTTTAACAGTAAATGTACGTCTAGAAGCAATATTCACAAGTTTACGAAACACTGTTCACACGTTGGAAATTGCTATGTAACTGATTCATAAGCTTAATTTTGTTCACATACTAATTAGTCCTACCTACAAGCAAAGCAAGCACATCTGTAAATGTAAAGAAAGGATAAGAAAACTTAATAGTTTTATGAATGAGTCTTTGTGCGGTTGCCGACTCAGTTGCAATATGCGTATCGAATTTCTAGGAATCTGTCAATAATGGTTTATAACAACAAGTCGCTATACACGAAATTGACGCTATATCCGAAGTTGCTATTTCCGAATGAATTTCCTACGAAAATATGCTTTAAAATCAAAGAGCGTAAGTCTGATGTCGCTGTAACCGAAAAGTCGTTACAACCGAGGTCGCTATAAATGAAATCTACTGTATTTAGAATGTTTCACCACATCAATATTTCTCCGAGTGTTCAAGTTTCTTTACAATGCTATTATATTTAGCAAGGTCTTCTTTTTTTTAGTAAATAAAAATTTTATGGCACAAAGGAAGAAGTGTTTCGTGTAATCAAAGATTCTGTGATCTCTTGACAATACCAAATGTACCATATTGTGTTTACAGTATTAATTGAGGTGTCTTCTATTATTTATGGTAACAGAAACCTTGATCCGTTCGATAAAACAATGTCAGTGTGTAGAAAAATTAGTTCGGGTTCGGTAAAGTATTGTCTTATGTTACTCAACATTTCCAATCTCTATGTTAATATTTTTGATATATTCACTAAGTAGTTTTGTTGCATGTCGCCCATATTAATTTTTATGTTGCTGATTTTTTTTTATTTTATTTTGTTTTCTTTTTATCCATTTTTTTTAGTTATAAGTCCCGAATTAGTGATGGAGGTTGAAGCTAGGATGAAGAGAAACTACCTACCGCCCTCGATACAATACCAGGGGTATCAGGGCCCTCCTACACCGACGGGTCCACAATCACAAAGCGTTCCGCAGAGTCCTACCCAAGGCTCCATAACCGCTGGTCTCCCTAATTATAATCAACAGAACCAAAAATCAATGAAACCTCTCCTTGAAACTATACCTCAAGGGAGCATTATGGGCACGAAGGGTTCGATAGTGGCCGGTAGTCCAATAGCTCAAGCAGTTTCACCTTATACGCCCGCGATGGGGCAATTTTCACCGAGCCACGGTGCTGTCGCCAACCAACCGGCATCCATAAACACAGGACCGTCTGTACAGAACCAGGGATCAATTATGTCTGGTACGCCTATGACCAATTTCGACTCAAACAAAAATTATGCTGCAAATTACAACGTGCAAGGTAACTTTGGATCGATAACTAGTGGTACTCCAGTTAATAGTAATATAGGAAATATCAGCACAGGCAATTATAAGCAATCTTCAGCGAACAGTACAAATTATGGTAATTTTGGCCAAGAGTTCACTGGTACAACAAATAGTTACCATGGTAACTCGAGTGCGTTCACATTTGGCGTCACGAATACGAGTAACTTTGGAAATACAAGTAACTATGGATCGTTGCCCCCTGGGTCGCCGAATGTTACTAACATAAATCAATCTAATTACACAACGGGTAATTTTGGATCGATAACAAGCGGCACGCCTATGAACCAAGATGCACAAAATACAGATATCCAATTCGGATCAACGGGTAATTTTGGATCAATAACCAGTGGCACACCCATAAATCAAGGGAAACCGAATACAGTTATTCAAACCGGTTCAACTGGTAACTTTGGATCGATAACGAGTGGTACACCCATGAATCAAAGCAAACAAAACACAAATATACAAACCGGATCAACGGGTAACTTTGGATCGATAACCAGCGGCACGCCCATGAACCAAGCGAAACAAAGTGCGGGTTTACAAACCGGATCAACGGGTAACTTTGGATCGATAACCAGCGGCACGCCCATGAACCAAGGGAAACAAAGTGCGGGTTTACAAACCGGATCTACGGGTAACTTTGGATCACCCGGCAACTTTGGATCGATAACCAGCGGCACGCCCATGAACCAAGGGAAACAAAGTGCGGGTTTACAAACCGGATCTACGGGTAACTTTGGATCGATAACCAGCGGCACTCCTATAAACCAGAGTCCGTTACCCAGTGGATCGATAACAGCTGGAACTCCTCTCCAGACGCCCGTGACATCTGCGAATTACCAGAACAACAATTATAATAGACAACGGAAGTATTCTGGGCCGCAACGTGTGAAATTGCAAATGTTAGCGACCGTGCAGGAAATGGGTAAATTGTTTAATTTTTTTTTTTTTAGTTCGGTGGTGGGTAGGAATGAAAATATGGTGATGTTGGCATACGAGCATTATTTCACAACCTTTAGTGATGTCTACCTAGAGTATATTGCCACAGTTTGAGAATCATAAGCAGTCTTATTATGAACCTCTGAAATCCTATTATAATTATTGTTTGTCACTCAATTCTTATTCTTGATGCTTTGAAATATGAAATTTAATCAAAGTTCTGATAATTTTCCTACTCAGTTTAGATAAAAATAAAATTACTTATCCCTCATTATAACGATCAGTAATTTTAAATTGAATAGGCCGTTACGAAGTTTATGAAATTTATCTCAGGCGAAATTTTTCCATATCCATTATTTTTTATATTAGCCTTTTTCAAAATTGAAGAATAGCGAAGGGTTTTATTAGAATGTGTTTCGTGAAATTAAGAATGTAAAGATCGTTATGTGGTACTAAATAAGAACTCTGAGTAGTAGGTTCTGGGAAATTTATATCTACAATTCTTTTTGTGGGTACTTTATATCTAAAATGTTATTGTATACGGGGCTTTATACGTAGGTTTCTGTATACGAGTAGTATTTTATTCGATACTGGTATATTATATCTATAAGTATATTTTGTACGGGTACTTTATATCTACAATTTTGTTTTATAAGGGTACTTTATATCTACAACTTTGTTTTATGTGAGTACTTTGTACCCACAATTTCTATGCATTACACTATTTCTGGTGGACTATATCTTTGAAATAAGGATTATCATCAACGGGTAATATATTATTAATAGGTACTACGATTAGGAAGAACTGGAGACTTTATATATACAAATTTTGAATACGAGTACTTTATATCTACAATATAAATTTTATATATGGGGCGTTTTATACATACATTTCTTTATACGAGTAGTTTAAATCCGCTATTTTATGATATTTGTGATACGTAGACTCACGTTCGTTCACGCATTAAACCCACCACCATGAATGAATTATTACATCAGATAATGTTTTGTACTTTCTGTTTTTTTTTTCTCATTTGTATATATGATTATAATTTGTATATGCATGCGCGTATGTTCGCCTGTTTTATGTTTGTGTGGTGTGTCTGTATCAATATAAAAGTAGTTTTTTTGTTTGTCCGTATGATTGCGCTGTGAACTTTTTTACATTAAATTTCTGCCTTTTTATGTTCCTCAATCACTATCTATTTATTTTTATAGAACAAGTATTGTTCAAATACAGGAATACTTTTAAAATAACCCATCACACCCTGATGTTACGTGAGCGAGCATTGCTCAGTTGTTAGCGTGTTGGGACATCACGTTGATGGACGTAGCTACGAATCCTTGCGATATGAGCCAGAGTTTTCAGTGAAGGGAATTCATCGTGATGAAACCATAACATGGGGTGGTAGGGTTTTTTCTAAGCCAGCCTGGCTAGCTTACCACCTTCAAGGTTGAAATCTATGGGTGTATACCAGCAGCTGCATTCGAGAGCCAGTTCCTCTAGGTTCAGCGCGTTTATCATCTTATACCATATGGTCATTTAACATCAGACGTGATTGTGGTAAAACACCAAACCTATAAATTATTAAAAAATACGGTATGTCTTATTTTGAGGTACCTCTCACTCACTCACGTTTTGTCAGCTATAAATAATGCCACCATTGAGATAGGTTTAGGACTCCAGATGTTATGGTCAATTTTGAAGTCTTGGGTGTGCCTGTATAACTAAATTGGATATTAATTTAATTGGAACAAATATTATTGGACACGTCTTTACAACGTAACAAATTTTAGCGACCGAGCTTTTCCGAAACGTTGACATTAAAGGTCACGAGTCCTCAAAGTTTTTAATATTTCATTTAAGTCGTCCCATTCTAAATTTGCGGCCACGTAATAATGTGTCATGCCGTAAATCCATGATTTAATCAACTCTTAATCTATAGCGATTGCTAATAATAAGGATCGGGTTCAATCAGTTTAATTTGACAGTTAATATTGCAAACCTTCATGAGAGCTATTGCCCACTCGTTTTGCAGGCCGTCAATTGAACTTTAATACGATATTAATTTGTAATAAGTATACAACATATCCCATTCTACAACATGATCGATTTTTTTTTTTGTCAAATGATTGATGAAAAACCATTTATTTATTAATTCTATACATAACCCAAACATTTTATTGGGTGATAAAATAATAACCTTTGTCCTATTTTATAGCATAATAGACTTCTATTTAAAATTTCATTAGATACCGTACCGACGTTTTAAAACGTAACGGATGGATAAACATTCGTATAAAGATACTATTGACCCCTCGCTTCACTGGGTGATAAAAAACTTTCTTTGCCCTATTTCATGATATTCTTCTATATCATATTTAATTAGAACCCACATCCAAGCCACATGAACAGACAGACGAATAAAAATACTATAGTATTTATAATATACTAGTTATAGTCCGTACGCTTCACTGGGCGATAAAAAAATGTATTTATCCTATTTCTTGGCATAATCAAATTCTATAGCAAATTTCTTTAGAATCTAACCAGACGTTAAAGCGTGATCGATGTACAGACATTCAAATTAAAATACTGTCTCCATTAATAATATGTTATCTATAGTCCGCCCACTTAACTGGATGATAAAAAAATTCCTTTGACCAATACATAAACTTCTAGTATGCAATTTCATTAGTATATAATCTACCCGTTTAAGAGTGATTGATGGACTAGACATTCGAACAAACATACTTTTGCGTTATATATAAATTTGATTTGATTACAATAGCTATTTAAAATTGTATGGAGATTTACAATGGTTGTATATGTGACATATAGCCCGTGAACACGCCGAGCGATATTCCCCGGTCCGACGGGCGGAATGCTCGCCGCCGAGAGTCACGCATGACATCGCATCAGCAAGGCTCGAGTACAAACAGTTACAGGTAAGAAACCAACAAATAATCAAATACTTTACGAAATATTCCCTAGTAAGTGCAGTATTAGATCATTAGTTATCGATAATCTATAAGTGATGGTATGGTGGAGTAGGTGGTAGAGCTACGCTCAAACTATTACTGGTTTCAGCATGAATGGGTCGGTTCGCCCGAGGTAGTACCACCCTCTCACAGAAAACCGACGTGAAGTAACAGTGCTCGCACTGTTGCGTTTCGTTCGGCCAGTGAGAGCGCCGGAGGCCCACATATATTAAAAGGCCGGCAACGCACTTGCGACTCCCCTGGTGTTGCTAGTGTCTATGGACGGCGGTGTTCACTTACCATCAGGTGACCCACCTGTTCGTTTGCCTCCTATAATATAAAAAAAGAAAATTTTCTAAATAATGAACATAATTGGGATTTATTTGAACTCGGGTGCTATGTTAACAGCTATTGTTTGAGCAAAATTTTATTAAGAAAAAATGAAACTGACATGTAAAATTAAAAAAAAAATGCATTAGAACATCTTTGATGATCGTCTTTGATCTTAGTTAGGTAGGTAAGTTTCCACCTTCGGGCGATCCGAGCGCGTGTTTAGGGTAGTGGAGTATGCTCACCGTGAACCCGTACCCTGGTCCACACATACGCGCTGAACGGCGGAGGGGTTTTTTAGCCGGTAAGAAGTGCGGCATAACTCTCACGCTGTCCCCCGGCAGTGTGAGGGTATTCCTATGCAGGATTTTCCCCCCTCCTAAAAGAAAAAAAAGGTAAGGAGAACCTAATTTTGGGCTGTCATAAGTCGTATCAATTTTTCAATCAATATATATTTCCTAATCGATTGTTAGTTACCTGGTGTATCTTCGAAAGACTATATGCGAATGAAACGAAAATGGTCCCCTTGAAAATATCCCCTTTCCAATAAAAAAAAAAGTAGTGTGTACTTATGTTACACGCGTTAGAAGTTATACTTCTTTGGCGTAACAGGGTTATTATTTGACTATAGCTAACTTCAGGGTATTGTTTTTCATGACGGTGTGCGCGCGCATCGTAAAAATTTACTCTCATCATTTTTCCTTAACGCGTCAAAAGAAGTATAACTTCAAAAGATGACACATATGTATAATTCATGCACGGCTATAATTATAGCAAGGAGTGTCAGAAAAACGTCGGGTTTTCGGTCTCGCTTCCATCGGCTCAAAGCGTATAACACGCGATAAACAACTTAGTTCCAAAATACAACCGAATTGAGAACCTTCTCTAAACCTTGAATTTTATATACAACGAGCTGTGGTCCGCAGCTCCGCATGCGTTTTTTTTTTTATAATTGTAAATTACTTCTTATAAGATCAGCTATCTGTCAGTGAAAGTCCCATGAAAATAGGTCCAATCGTTTTGGAGATAGTACTATAGACGAAGCCACGGATGACAGCTAGTCTAAAATAAGTAGCCGTAATTTTAACTATCGGTCAGTGAAATTTCTGTGAAAATCGGTCCAACCGTTTCGGAGATTACCCGGAACATACATACAGACAAAAATTGTATTTTTGTTATCAGTATCGTGTATACGTTCATATCCAATCAGTAAATAGTCGTTATTTTGATATTACATACAGACACTTCATTTTTATTATATGTATAGATGATGTATGTGGTGGTCTTAAAGAAGCGCGGTATCAAAAGTTTTTTGGGGGGCTGGATGCTTCATATTGTTGAATCACATCATGTTTTCTACTATAAAAATAAGCTTTTTTTTTCGAACTGACCTACACTGTTAGCCTGGCAAGGCCTCGACAGTTCCACCGGACTACAGGATAACTCGTTTCATTTTACACCCCTTATACACAATAAATTTAAATATAATGTACAATAATAGGTGAGAATAGGCTTCTTAGGTAACTACATAGTCCAATCGTAATTAATATAAAGTGTTTAGTACTAATTTAATTTCTATTTCATAATGTATTCGATTGTTCTATAATTAGGTAGTCGTAGGCGTAATAAGGTTAAATGTAAAATGAAGTTAATTATCTTCAAGATAATTTTACACCATTCTATATATATATATTCATTAAACTCTATGATTTTTTTTCCAACTGACTACGCTATTGGACTAACAGACCTCTATAGTTTCACCAGACTAATAAGGGGAGCGCTAAAGGCACTCACCCGAAACTATGAATATTTAGAATGGTGTTATTTGAAATGCTACAGCGGGGCTTGGAGAGGCGTTGTGCAGTGAGCGCGGGTGCTTCGCCTCCTTTACCGGATACCCGGCTTCATACGCCCACTGGTACAGGTAAATTCATTAATTAAGAATTTTACTACATTTTATATATTACTTTTGGAATAACAAAAGTGATAACTTTGATTTAGGGAAAGTGGAAAATTATAAGATAGTAAGGTGTATTCTTAATGTAATAAAACTTTTGAAAAGAGTCCCATACCATAATTCTCTGGAACTCTCAGCGAGGATCCCTATTAAACAACTGGAGTATTTGCACGAGAATACTCCTCTAAAACCGAAATATCCGTGACCATTCTAGTTTCAAATGTAAATAAACTCCCTGCCAATGACGACTTAATCAGAACATAATCCAGTATGCAAACGGAAGAATGCATATAGAAGCGATGTCTCCTCTTTAAAGTCGATACCATTGAAATCGCCAACGATTCTCACAACTCGTCTTTGAGCCGATCAAACTGTCCAAGCTGGTTCGTAGGTGCTGATGGTCTACATTTGCAGGTTCGCCGTTGGAAGGTCGCATGGGTAGCGGCGCTGTGTCCGGCGGCGCCAGTCCTGTGCTTGGCGTGGGCGTCGGCATCAGCTCCGTGGACTTGAACCGCGTGTCTCCGGAGGCGGCCCGCGTGGTGGTGGCGGCCGCGAGAGCAGCGCTACCGGACCACGCACCAGCAGTTGCAGGAGTTGCGCAGGACGCTTGTGCTCACGCAGGTACCATCATACATACACAACATAATGTACAATTTTTTGTAATAATCAGTGACGGTAATCAGTTGAAGCGATGATGGCTCAGTTGGTAGTGTGTTCGGACTCAGCGTTGAAGGACGTATGTTCGAATCCAAGCAACTGAAGTCGAAGCTTTCGGTGAAGGAAAACATCGTGATGAAACCATCTTATGGTGGTAGGGCTTTTTCTAAGTCCGTCTGGCTAGCTACCACCCTCAAGTTAAAATCTGTCACCAAGCACCTGTTGATGTGTTCCGGCAGCTGCACTTGAGAGGCAGTCTCCGTCTAGGCTAAGCGTGACTTACCATCTTAGCATTTAATATCAGATAAGATTGTGGTTAAAACGTATACCTATAAAGTATACCTAAAAAAAAAGTTTATTGGCAAACTTTGTTATCTAATATACGTTTGCAATTTGTCCAATTCATTGGTAACCTTCCGCACACAGAATTGTATTAATGTCTTCTCAGTTTCATCACGAATTTGTTATGACTTTGTCTCAAATTGCAAGTACAATTACTATAATAAATAAACATCACTCATAAGTAAAAATTGAATATAAAAAAATATGAAACAAAACTCTTTTCTTTCAGGACGTGGCACTAAAAATCGGAGTGAACCTCCACACTCTTTTTCCGCACATGAACATATCACAAGAACTAATCAAAAGTATACACAGTTATACTAGTTACACACTTTTATCAGGACATACCTCACCAGTTAGCCCAGGATCTCCTCTACACCAAATCACTGAAGGCCTCAGCTACCTCCACACTGGCTCTATAACTAGAGGCACACCCCAGGCTTCAGCCACCCCTCTAGACCTCAGGAGTAACGTGGAAATGGACACAGGACAATACCCTCAGTTACATCCTATGGCCCACCCGCAGATACACATGGTGACCCACAGATCTCTTAACAACTCTCCGATCTCAAACCCCGGTTCCCCTTTAGATATGATTCAGGAAGAAATAGGTAATGGAACGGAGAAGTTTCTCGAAAGAAATTTCCAGCCTTTTGTTCCAACTCACCCTCAAATTAGTGTGACAGATTGCTTAGGATCTGAAGTTACTCTGGTCGCTTCATCATCAGAAGACAGTATGGACAGCTTAGAAAATACTAAATATCCTTTACCCCAATTCGTGATCTCTGAACCGTCAGACTTGGACGAC
This sequence comes from Antheraea assamensis, assembly GCA_035772565.1. Classification (NCBI taxonomy): domain Eukaryota; kingdom Metazoa; phylum Arthropoda; class Insecta; order Lepidoptera; family Saturniidae; genus Antheraea; species Antheraea assamensis. The sequence goes on from JAQQSE010000107.1 coordinate 1,941,157, forward strand.
CGCCCATCTATAACCAAAGGAATCGGAAGGAAAGTTAGTCAGGAAACTGAAGTGGAAAGGCACTGTGGAACCCATCGAAATCAAAGACACCGAGATGCAGTCCCCTAAAGAAGAAGAAGTTAAATATCTAAGCGAAGAACAGACTTATCTCAGACGAGGTAGTGACAAATCTTTGGGATTCAGTGATGACTCGCTAAGTAATGATTCTGCCAACGCATCGCCGAACTGCGAACAGAACATACAGTCTATATATTCGAATATAGTCTCCGCAAGTTCTGGCTTCAGTGAGAACAGAGGGAGTTTTTCTGAACACAGAGAATCCTTTTCCTTCTCTGATCGAGGTAGTTTTTCTGAAAGAGGCGACTTCGGAAGGTCTTCCTTTTCTGAGCGGAGTGATTTCGGCCGCAGCAGTTTCTCCGAAAAGGGGGAAACTCCCCGATCTTCTTTCTCGGCTCAGGGTGGTTTAGGAGAAGTGAGAGAGTACTGTGAAGATATGTATCTTCCGAGGGACAATAGTCGACATTGTTTGGAAAAGTGTGACGAGGAAACCACGCCTCCCAGCGAAGAGATAGAGAAACTGCAGCGGTCGACAATGGATCTACGTTTAGTCGGAAATCTGCAGGCCTGATAATCAGATACCAATATTGTTGAATCCTGAGAACGTGTCATGCGCTCAGGAATATTACGAAGTGGGGTTATCTACTGTTTGTTCGAAGTTGGACTCGACTCGTATAGTGGAGTTGTTGAAGGAAGCCATTAATACAAGGGTTCCACCCCAGAATATATTCGTTGAGACAAACGACACACGTGACGGTGATGAGGAGCTGGCTGGTTACCTGAACCTCGAATACTCTGGCGGTATCCAGATCGAGCTGGTCGTCTGCGAGAATAAAGCGATGGAGAAGAAAGGGTTAAAGATGCGAAGGATATCCGGTGATCAGAGGGAGTACGGCAAACTGTGCGAGCAGTTGATCACTAGTTTGACGGTTTAATCTTCACGGATGTCAGATCTAACAGTCTGTCGTTGTCGATAGATAATATCAGAGTTTTTGACGCGTCGCTAATTAATGTCAAGTTGACAGGTGATGTGTGTAGCTAGTGTCAGGGTGACAAGTGCAGTTTCTAATGTCAAACTGACAAGTGAAGGGTCAAAATTCCAAAAGGCTTTAAAATTTCGGCCGGACTGTGTACGCACTCTAAAAGTTTCCCATAGTTTAGTACGCCGTATTATGCATTTATATGTAATTTTAAATATATTCTTATTTTAATAATGTAGGTAAAAGAACCCACATGCTTTTCATTCCTTTTAATATGTGAACGTTCTGTATTTATTATTTGAAACGCATACCCGAAAGCTGAGCCAATATCGATTGGATTGATGTGAATAAAAATTAGTGATAATTTAATGTGCAATATTTTAATATTAGTTGTATCGTCGAATTTGTAAATTTGTAACTCCGATATATGTATAATTGAATGTATTGCAATTGTTTTTTTTTTATTTCTTTTTAATTAAAAAAATATGTTCTAAGTATATCTATACACCTGTATATTTTATATTGGCAATACAGTGGTCTATTAATAACTTCAAAACATTTTCTTAAAAAAAAAAAAACAAAAGAAGGTAAGTAGAAATGGTCAACGGTTTCAATACCATAGACTTAGGATTGTCGTATAAACTAAGTCTATGGTTCGGCCAAATATTGACTAAAAATATACTACGAAGTAATTTATGTGATAAAATTGCCAGAAGCAGAATTTAAAAATTTCCATAAGGTACAGTAATCTTCAACGGGTTGCCAGCTTTAAGTATTCAACAAATTGTCTGGTGATCGTTTGACAATTATTTTCTTTCTTGCATATCAGATAAATACAATTAATAATCCTGAATAGAGAAAAAAAATCGTAATATTTAAAACTGGCAACATTATTACAGAACTGACAATATAATATTGACATATTCATTTTGTGAAAATATCTGATGGACGTGTACATATTTTTTTTTAATAATTTGACACATGCGAGAGAGAATAATGATATCTCGTTCTAACGGTATAATGTGTTGTTTTTTATTGCGTATTATAATTTCGACATACGTTTCTAAATATGTAGAAATATAGATTAGAAATGAAACTAAACGATAGGTGAATAGTGACTTTAAAAAATGTAATTATGTTTTTTTTTTTTTTTTTTTATTAAAAAGCGGAACGACTTCGACTTTAAAAGTCGCGGAAATGGAGTCGTTTCGCGAATAACTTTTGTTGTGAACAAAATGTGTAAATTTAGTAATGTCTTTTATATCGAAACATCGCATGTTATTGTATAATGAATAGGAAATTATTTATTCCAAATAATAATACAATTTTCTTTTTGTGTTCTTAGAATAATTGTACACAAAGATTTACTATCTTCAAATTAAATTAAATTTCGGTTTAATTTTATATATGTTACTGTTAAGATTATAAAATATAACCCACAGAGTGAAGATGATTACTAAATACAAGATTAAAAAATAAAACTACAAAGTGTGTGTGTGTGTGTGCTTATGATCACACGAAGGAAGTGAAAACTTTATAAATAGTACAACAGAAAGCCAACGTTACGCGTTTATAGTCCAGTGAAACTGTAGAGGCCTTGCCAGGCTAACAGTGTAGTCAGTTCGAAAAAAAAAAACCAACGTTACGCGATGTTACTGGGCGGTCACCCATCCAAGTACTGACTGCACCTAACGTTTCTTAAAGAACCGGTGTTTTCAACACTCTACCCGACACAGTGTTTACCAATACTACTGTTCGTCACACAAAAAGGTCGCCGAACAGAATTTCAAAGCCATCCCATAAGAAGTTCCACTTCATAACAATTAATAAAATAACTTCTTCACAAAATGTATAAAATTATAAGCCATTTCTTAGATAAATATGGAAGTATATATGGCATTTGAAACTAAAATCAATTAAAAAAAATTTTGTCTCTCTGTTCTGGCTAATCTCCGAAACGTTTGGGCAGATTTTGAGGGGAGGTTCTCTTGGTCACAACTTTTGAAAATAAGATGAGAAACAAATTTGTTGATAAAAAAATTTATTAATAATAAGGCTTATTAAGGCTTCTACATTGTTATAACATGAAGACTTGTTACGTCTACAAACGTACCCCTAACTATTTAGCAGTAAGACAATTGTTTTGTTACATTTCAAAATCAGCTAAGTCCAATTTTAACCGTTTATATTAGAATGTTTAATTTTTTAAGTTTTTCTGTTTTTATACACCGTAGTCGAAGTCAAAACTTTAAGGGATAAGCATTTTGAAACTGATGAACGATTAAAATTCAGCTTAGGTGGTCGTGAAATGTAACGACACTTATTGTCGTTACTCTAATTAGGCCTTAGTACGGAACCGAACTTCTACAAGAATACGTCATATTGCATATAAATACACAGTACCCGCGATTTGATTTGACATGTCGGAGAGAGGCGTCTCACTGACGTCAGGCTAAGATCGACTTGTTTCGGTTTTGTAAAGCGCTCTCTCTATCACACAGTAATGACTACGATAGACAAAGATAACGCTATACGTAACCGAACTTCGCCGACTTTCTCAGTCCTCTCTCCGACATACAAAATTGACGGGTGAAGAAAACAGTGACCAACCTTACAATTTATCAGTTCACGTATAAAAAAATGTAAGAGCTACATAAATTTGCTATTTTTAAACGAGATATAATGAAAATAGGGTTACCTAAACTAAATCGGAGTTTAATTTAATTGTAGCTCTATTAATATTTGTCACTTCGCTTTGTAAATACTCAATATAGATAATGCTTTTCAAGTGTATACAACTTGAAATTACTTTAGAAGAGTTCTGATCTGTATGATCTTTTACTGGATAAGCGGCTGTCAAACAGTTTTTAAGCGACGCCATTGTGGCGCGGTAGTCTATAGCGAGAGTACGAGTAGCTAATTAAAAACAATTTACAACGCACATTTCCAAATTATTCAATTGACGGGTTCGCTTTAACATATTATGTTAAAAATAGACCATCAAAGCAGATAAAAATAATACATAAAAGGGGGTCTGACGACGGACGGTAGCCATTTGTAATTTATTGTTATAATTAGTTCCCTGTACTTTCGTTGGCGCTTCAAGTTCCCACAAAACTGTCATTCGTAAGGAAAAGCACATCCAGTGATAGATAATAGGTCAGTAAAGAAGGAATAACACTAGTAGTTACCAGTGATTTGGTTTCACAGGTAACTCATAAATGTGACATTATGATCAGGATCGGATTTCAAAGTTAGTAGGTTATGGAACAAGGGAAAAGCGTGAACACCAAAATTTTTTTAAAAGGAATTATTAATTAGAGATATTAATAAAGTGCTTCGCGAATATGCACTTTTATCGTCATCTCGTTAGAATGTTACACCAAATTCAAAGACTTATATACCTATACATTATCGTATGAGAGAATCAGGTCCGAAGCTCCTATAATATTTTCCTAAATCCAACTTTGATTATAATATATATTTATGGAAGTTAGACTTTTAGTAGTTTTTTTAAATCAATGAAATTGATAATACCAAATCCATATGAAGGAAGTCACGGACGACTACTAGTATTATTTCATAAGAACTCTATTCCGTCTGTTTGATAGATTTTGAAGCCTCGGCTAGTATGAGAAATTAGTAGAGTAATTAATATTCATAAACAATCCAAAAAAAGTTTTATTATTAGGAATGCATGGGCGATTACAGAAAGGCTTTGCCGTCAAAATACAATATAATTCATTAACTAATAAAACAAAATGCGTCTTTTAATACTTGATTTGTATGTGTTGATTTCTCGCGCACGCACTTTTGTTTCCTTCTATCTCGTTTATCTATCTCACTCGGTTTATTGCCCTCCCTTTTTCTGTCGGCCTTAGTACCTATTTTCCGTCATTTTTTGCATTACATACGTTGTGTATAAAACTGTGCGATAACATTTTTCTTTGTGATTTTATTATTGTCACTGATAAAGATATTCTTATGTCGTTGTATGTTACAACTATAATGCAATAACGCATGTTCGTGTTGCATTCATAAGATGGTATTTTGAAAAGTGCGATGTATCCAAGTGATATTTATAATGGAAGACATCGTGGCGAACTCTTAAATCATTTTGTAATCATTACCAAAGTAGCTGACTAACTGATAACGCCGTCCAGCGTATCTGCTCGATTAAGGAATCACTTCTCATTATACGCTTAATGTGAATTTGCTAACTAATTTAACATCAGGTAAATCGTGTCAGTGAACCGATTAATAATTTAAATGCGGCAGTTTTACTTGCCTTTGAATTACAAATGTAATGCTTAAAGGCACGTTTATATTTTCACTAAAATACTTATTCTCTGTATCATTTATTTCTATGTTTTATTTCCAATTACATATATTCGAATGTGTACTTTAGATTGTCCTTTTGACGTGATAACGTCTTATAAATCTATGAACGCCGACTGCACGCACGAAAAAGCTTGACTCATTGTCACGTTCCGCCTGAGCCGAGCGTACAAGAGAGAGCGTCGGAACAAGCGATAGAGAGGCGCGATCGGCCTAAGCGTTCGGCTTTTGGACGCATCTATTTTTCTTCCACTGCATCGGTAATTCAGTGATACTAAAGTCGATTCAAATCATAAAAGTATGCAATTTTTCATCAATGTTTTCTTATGACGTTATCACGTAAAATTATCGTCCGTAAACCGATTTTACAGACAGACAATTTTTTTCTATTTTTCAAGAGCCGTGTCTTCTTCCGTGTTTAAATATAATACTAAACTATTAAATACAGTTTAGCACCGCTTGATGATTGTGCTGCCAAGTTTCACGGTCATAGTCCAATTTTGAATATATCGTATCAATCTTACCCACTCAACTAGCCGAGACAAAAGATCTATCTAAAGCGGAATAAAAAAAAAATACTACAATCCTACGTATAAATCTCTGTCTCCTTCACAATTTTAGTGTAAGCACACTGTAATATTAAGAAATGCCATATAATTAAGTTCGCGCCATGTTATCCTACTTTAATGTAATGTAATTGTAAATATTAATAATAAAATTCCGAAATATTATGTTATGCTTTGGTTTTATTATAACTCCATCGTGACGTGACGCATTGAGCCAGTGATAGTCAAACTTTATTGACCACAGACAGCATCTACTCTAGCGGTTACGTCGCTCCGAACCAAAAAAAAGATTGACTTTTTTTTACACATATTTTCAAACTAACTAATACCTGCAACGTGGTCTGCGTTGTTTATCATCTTAACAACATTTTATGTACAGAGGAAAAATATTAGAGCAATAATATACTTTATATTTGTTTACAAAATTTCTTTGTAAAATATGTTATCCGTTTACTTTACCTTCTCCTACGTATGCGCACCACATCGCTTGTCCCACTTCTCCACGGCAAGAAAACGGCGCTGGACACGTAGTGCCAGTGAGAATTATATACTCTTTAAACTTGCAAGAAGATGAAACTAAAAGAAATTGATAGAAAATCTCTACCCAGTCGTTTTTCAGTGATGTGCGGATAACGACAAAACTTTATCAATTAATGTATATTAAAGATAAAGCTGTATACATACATCTAATATATTACTCCTAATTTTAATAAAAGTACATCGCGCTTTATGTCTGATATTTGACTAGTTTTAGACCTTAACAGAAGAACTTTTACTTCTTAACTTATAGTCCACGCCAAACTTTTTGTCCGCTCTGAGCATAACCGTAAGTTTGGGCTTGCGCGTAATATAGTCAAGAGTTGAATACAAAACAAAGTTATAATATTATTATAGGAATCTAAAATTGGCATTTAATTATCTTTTTAAGTTGTCTCGGTGTTATACATATAATATAATAAGTATTTATACCTAAATTTGTGTTCTACGCAACGATATTTAGAGCGGTCAAAAATTATAGCGCGGACTCCAATAAATTTTAATTACATTACATACACAACTTAAGGTACATTAAGCGGTGCGCCGCGCAATAAGCAGATATTGCCAAAACAATATCATAAATTGTACAGATTTATTAGTTTGCTATAACATATCTATATTTAGGTGTGTTCAAAAAGTATCGCGAATTTTGAATTTTCGCGGGTTACGTATATTCGAATTTCGAATTTTTTGTGGCGTTATGTTGGTACTCATGTCTCTCACTTATGCCGACAAGCTCGGCCATTTTGAATGTTCATTTAATTGTTGACAGCTGCTTTGCTTGCACGTGTTTTGGATCGTCTTCGATTTTTACCTATTCAAAAAAATGGATCAAAGAACCTGTATCAAATTTTGTGTGAAAAACGAAATTAAGTGCGCGGATGCATTCCGAATGTTGACTGTGGCATACGGAGAAGCTACCTTGGACCGAAGCAACGTTTATCGGTGGTACAAAATGTTCTCAGAAGGCCGAGAAGATGTGAACGACGAAGAGCGTGCCGGACGCCCGAGCACTTCAACAACAGACGAAAAAATTAATGAAGTGGAGAAAATGGTATTGGCCAATCGTCGAATCACCGTTAGAGAAGTTGCTGAGGACCTAAACATATCGATTGACTCGTGCCATTGGATTTGTGGAAGAACAAAAATTGGCTTTTGCACCACGATAACGCCCCTGCTCACACATCGTTGCTTGTGCGCGACTTTTTGGCCAAAAACAACACACTAATGATGCCGCAGCCACCGTATTCCCCAGATCTGGCCCCCTGTGACTTTTTCTTGTTCTCTAAACTGAAGAGGCCCATGAAAGGACGACGTTACGCTTCTCTTGACGAGATAAAGACGGCATCGAAGGAGGAGCTGAACAAGATAAAAAAAAAAGATTTTTTGAAGTGCTTCGAAGATTGGAAAAACCGTTGGCACAAGTGTATAATATCTCATGGGGATTACTTTGAAGGGGACAAAATAGATATTCATGAATAAATAAATAATTTTTGAAAAAACACAAAATTCGCGATACTTTTTGAACACAAGTTGTACATATTATAAAACAAAGCTGTCCTCCGCGTCTGTCTGTCTCGATGTTCGCGATAAACTCGAAAACTACCGAATGGATTGTAATGCGATCTTCACCAATACATAGAGTAATTCACGGGGAAGGTTTAGGTATATAATTTGTCAAGGAATTTTGTAAATTGGTTGTTAAAAGAATCGGAAAAAGTCAAGCCGCCTTAAGCTTTTCATGCACATAAGTATATGTTTTTTTATTATCAGGGCAGGACAACGTGCGCCGGGCTTGCTAGTATAACATAAACATTGATAAATAATCGAGTAGTAAAAGTACAGAAAATGTTTAGGAAATATTTATTTCTAGCCATAGGTATAAAATGGTGTGGCTCAGTGATCAACGTATTCGAAAACAGCGCCGCTCGACGTAAGTTCGAATCCTTGTAAATGAGTCTGAACTTTTGATAAAAAATTACAAATTGTGAACAAAGTTCTTGTTTTTCCTAGTCCATTGTAAAGTTCCTGTTAGTGAATTCCGGCAGCGATATTTGAGAGCCAACCTCTCCAGATGTAGCGTGTTTATCATCTTAGAACCTATAGTCTTTTAACATCAGGTAATATTGTGGTCAAACGATAAAAACTATAGAGGATAAAAAAAAATGGAACGTTTCAAGGCCTAAAAGTCAAAACCCGTTTGGTGCCTTCGACAATTGTCTTAGTACACGCATTCAAATGGAATTCGCGCCATGTTTTCACTACCACAAAATTACACCATACATTAGTTAATTCGAAATTTGTGTGCTTCAATCAATCTAAAAATACTTGATAATGAAGTAGTAAACAGTCCATGGGATGACAACCACTATTGACAGGCTAGGGTATTCTTCTTTTTTTTTATATTATAGGGGCAAACGAACAGGTGGGTCACCCGGTGGTAAGTGATCACCGCCGTCCATAGATACTAGCAACACCAGGGGAGTCGCAAGTGTGTTGCTGGCCTTTTAATATATATGGGCCTCCAGCGCTCTCACTGACCGAACGAAACGCAACAGTGCTACTTCACGTCGACTTTCTGTGAGAGGGTGGTACTACCCCGAGTGAGCCGACCCATTCATTCTGAAACCAGTAATAGTTTCAGCGTAGCTCTACCACCTACAAAGGAAAGGATTATATTAAAATGGTTGGAAGTAGGTACACTCCAAAACAAATATCAACTATATTCTGGAACTGAATAAAACTGCATAAAGGTTCACTTACCTTTCGTTCTAAGAATACCGCCATTCTTGATGTGTATCAATCAGTAAATTCTTATCAGACCCAATTTTCAAGGTACATTCAATTATTAGGGGCCGTTCATAAAATATGTCATATTACATACATTTCCCGCGACCCCCCCCCCTCCTTGCCCCTAACACAACAACAACTAAAAAAACGCATCGTGTAGAAATCAGGGGAATGTTACTTGCGGTTATAACGAGAAAATAGTAAATATCCGTACCATACTTTGTAGTACTTCGTAAGTCTGACACCGGCACATTTTCAAACATAGCGTTTCGTTATTTTCTGTTTCGCATTTGTAGTATTTCATCATGTGTCAGGAGCCAACTGTGTTTTATAGGTATTTTTACTTATTAAGAAATAATTTTAAAATATAGTTATTACTGCACCATAATAATGATAATATATATCATATATTTATAATTATTATCTTTAACATGGAGCCAAACATTTTCAACGCAAAAACAAAACGTTTTGGAGGGACGCTTTCATTGGACGTCAGAAGTTTTTATCTATCTGTGATCTTATGTAAACTTCAGAAATAATATTATTGAAACACCAGACACAGATGGATTAGAAAACATGATCTAGCTCCGAATAATAAAATATTAAACTGTCATCATTTACAAAGTATTTTACGATTACTAAATAAATCATATTGAGAAAGTCACTGTTATCTATACAAAAGGCATGTCACTTAAATTGGTTTATAACTAAATTAATTAGCACGATAACAAAAAGTCGTTAAATCAGGTAACTAACTCCACGCTTCTCATAATTGGCCCACAAAGTCCTCTAATTGGGTAACGTTATAAAAAATATTCTTTCTTAAACGTTTCCCTTTTTATTGTGATTACATCCTTACCACCAGCGCGTACGGTTCAAAATAATTTTATTGTAAGAGAGACATTTGTTCAGGATGACACGCATTCTAAAAAAAAGTGAAATAGGTTTTTAAATGAGCCTGCGATCGGTGCCACGTGCAACATGCAGCCAGCGCTGCGGCCGCTGCGGCACGATGCCGATACTTTCAGAAAAAATAAGGAAGTCATACTTTACAAACATTTTATAAGTACTCTTTCCAAACATAAGTACATAATTATGTCGCTAGTTTGTACTACAATATTTATGTAATAATTTAAATATGAAACACAAATTATTTTAATCATAAAAAACTAAGTTTTTCAAGACATTTGTTTGGTTATAAGCTACACAAAGAATTTACGGATCATAAATATTTTATACTAGATATAAATGTATATTACTAAGCAACAAAAGAAAGAAGAAAGGAAAGAAATGACTATGCAACCAGGAATACGTATTTATATATAATTACTTAATATAAGGGAATATACCCACACCACATGGCCCATTCAAAGGGAAAGGAGGTCTTCAAAGTAACCACGCTTGGTTGTGACCAAGTGGTCCCTGTTGGGTGGAAGAGAAAACCGTAAATGTGTGTGTCAGCTTCGACGCACGACTAGAGTTTACTCCTTAAGCACGAATGTGTTTGAACAGGCACTAAACAAAACGTGGAACGAAAAAGAGTAAAACGAACGTAGATATCATAAAACTATAAAATAATTACTTCAAAATATGTTCTGTTATAATACAATAGAGTATCATACCATCATCATCATCATCAATTTAGTACGAGTCCTTATCAAATGAAATAAACTGCCTCGCAACATGCCCTATATTCGTCAGCTACAAACAAGTACACAAATTATACACACACACACGACTGAAAAGTGAAAGTTGCGCACAATAGGTTGTGCAGAAAAAACGTAACGAGGTCATTCGATTAGTCAATTTTCTTTTCATATTATTTTCATACCTGGCCCCTTATTTGAAAATCGATTCTTAAGGAATAAACTCCAAAAGATTTTTCTATCGCTCGGCAACAGTATTTTTTATTAATTAAATATATCCCATGCCTTTTTCTGTACCACTGACAACGTGAACATTTATGACGGAAAGAATAACAATGAAACAAACGAATTTACATTCGCATTTACAATATTAGTTAGAATTAATACGATAATAATTAAAAAAATGTTCTTCACTCCTGCATTTTTTGCACAACCGACGTATCTGTCAACGTTTGACAGCTAACCTCAACGGATGTTACTAATTTCTCATTTTTCCATACGAAAATAAGCTGTTTAGCTCCAAATCCGGCTTTACGCAAGATTTACAAGAAAAATAAAATATATATCGTGTCTTTTGTTAAAGTAACAAAGGCTTTTTCTCGTCGCCCTACTTCGAGGATGACATTTTTTATACGGACGTGTGCAGATCGTACATTATTAAACAGACGTATATATATATATATATTTGCGTTTATTGTTCTGTGATGCATATAGATTTAATATTATTGTATCTTTAACAGCATTGCAATCAGTGGCAAGTGCACAAATCGAAGAACAGTGGAAAGACCATGGTAATAGCTTACAATATACATCGTTATATCGCGCGACTCAATACTTACAAACCTTACTTTGACATTGTTCCTAATGTGAGAGTTTCATTTCTTTTCTACTTTTAATGTTGAAGTTACGTTTCTGGAAGAGATTATATCTATACCTAAGGTTGAATTGACACAATATAGAATACATTGGTTAATGTCAGTGTAGCCAACCCTTAAAATGTAATTGTTTACAAGGCGTAATAAATAACTCTCGTATGATGAGTTATTGGCGGGATCTTTAATCTATCATGTAGCGGGTTTATATAATGACGTTTCAACCAGCGTTACTAATGTAAGCTCTCGAAAACTCCTTCGATACGATTTATTTCAGTTTAGTTAGGATTAAATATGTTACAAATTGTGATTTGGTATTCACTATCAGTTAGAAATTTTTTATATATTTTTTTTATGTTATAGGGGGCAAACGAACAGGTGGGTCACCTGATGGTAAGTGATCACCGCCGTCCATAGACACTAGCAACACCAGGGGAGTCGCAAGTGCGTTGCCGGCCTTTTAAATATGTGGGCCTCTGGCGCTCTCACTGACCGAACGAAACGCAACAGTGCAAGCACTGTTACTTCACGTCGGTTTTCTGTGAGAGGGTGGTACTACCCCGGGCGAGCCGACCCATTCATGCTGAAACCAGTAATAGCTTCAGCGTAGCTCTACCACCTACGAAAGCATACATACGTATATATTTATATAAAATAGAAATAAATCGTAATCGATAACTAAGGGAACATATAGATAGCGCAAAAATCGATATTGTTTGATAATATGTATGTATTTGCAAGCAGCTACAGGTGTACTCCGATAGATTTACTTGGAAGTGTGATACCATCCCATAGACTAGTTCGTCACTTGTCAGATTATATCACACTTACAGAGTATAAAAAAAATAGACTTGAATTGATTAAATCAGGGTTATCATTATATATGTAAACAGCCGGATGTATAGACCTGACAAGGATACTAATGTGACAATCAGTCGAACTCACTACGAAGCCATTCCAGCATCTAAAATAGAAATACAATTCTAATACGACGATAAATAAAAAAAAAGTATAAAGGTGTTTACACACTACATCCGGCGGTTTTGTCCGGACGTCCGTCCTGTTCGGACAATGCTAAATCCTTTTGTTAATTTCGTTCATTGTTAACATACAGTTTTCGGGTTTGTCACGTATTGGATAGTTTTTTTTTTTTCTTCTGTCCAAATTTTAAGGAACAGCACGTAGAGATTATAGGGGTTCTTTGTTAAAAAAAATGCTTAAATGACAGGATGTTGTTGTGTGACAAGTGAATAGTGACCGCTTCCGTATATTTTACTGTCAATGTCCACGACTACGTCTGCGTTTTGTATCGTTGCCACATACATTACCTTGTAACTCTAACGATTTATAATTCACTCAAACTTGTAACCATTAGATAGCGCAATTTTCTCAAACTTACATCACATTAATATTTTTGGCTGATTATAATTTTTTTTTTGTTTTCAAAGAAAAACGAACAGCCTTCCGGAGGTGCGACTGAAAAGTGTAAAAACAACATCTTATTCACTTCATTTATATAATACACTGTATTAGTTTCAAAAAAATATACATATATATAAGATACAATTAACGGCTATATAATATTAAATGTTACCATCGTATAAATATTGACATTAATATTTATACGACACTAACGTCACTCAATTGTTTTGCCTTCCCGGAACCTCTCCACTAACACTTAAACTTTATGATATGGTATTAAAGTACAAATTGACTTTTAAGTATTATTACAAATCGTTCGTGTGGGAGTATAGAAAAATGTTGACACTTTTCCACTTTTTCAGGCAATTTTTAAAATTTTTCTCTCCCTAAGAACCAACCTCGTACTCCAAGGAATATTCTAAAAAAAGAATTAGTGAAATCGGTTCAGCTGCACTCGAGATTTGCGCTTACCAACACATTCAGCGATTCATTTTTATATTATAGAATAGATGTAACATTAAAGTCCGATATTATCTTTATATAGTTATGAGATAACTAGACGTGTATCTGTTGACAATTCTTAACACCCACATCAAGATCAAAAATACTTTATTCAATTTAGGCCCTAAGAAGGCGCTTATGAACGTCAAAACTACCACCGGTTCGTTCTTAACAGCGACATCTGAAGTATCATTCAAATTTTAACACCGTACTAAAAACCATTAGGGCGCTGATTTTCAAATCTGTTATACAGTAACTATCTATTGAATCTACTGAACAATATCACGTTTATTAACAACGTCCTTAAATTTATATATTAAACTTATTATATAGTTATTTATAGTCTTCGTAAATCTATATGACCGGTCTAAATATAACCTTAAGGTGGGGGGGGCTTCCGCGTAATATTATAGACAAGAGTTTAATACAAAAGAAAGTTATCTCCATGTTATGCATATAATATATAATACATTAACTTACATTACATTTAATTTATAGAATAGAAGCAGGACGCTGCTCTCGCAAATAAAATGCGACAAAAGCTTTTTGTTAATAAATCCAACGCAAGCAGACGAGCGGACGACGCGCTCGTAGTTTTTATTACATAAAAGGATCATATTGTCCGTCCGGAAACCGTTGCAGGAGACGGAAGTCGATTGTAAACATTTTAAGGTAAATGTGTCTTGCGTTGACACCGCACTGATATATTTTATTATATAACTAGCAAGCCCGGCGGACGTTGTCCTGCCCTGATAATAAAAAAGTGTACTTATGTGCATGGAATGCTTAAGGTAACTAATGTATTCAATTTGATAAGGGTTAATACTGTATCCGTCTACATAGCCTTCCAATTACCTCATTGTATGTGACAATATTTTTAGAAGATAGATGGGTATAGTAAGCTATCCTTAAAAGATATGTATATTACATTGTAGACGTTTTTGTAGATCTATAAAACAGGAATATACCACTATAATACATTATTTTGTTATATCTCAAAAATATTAGGCAGCATCTTTGATGAAAGTTCCCAAACGGCTTGACTTTTTCCAACACTTCCAACAATTATCGTTATATTTCAACCAATTTACACAAAACCTTGACATATTATATACCTAAACCTTCCTCATGTATTACTCTATCTATTAGTGGCCGCATTACAATCCGTTCCGTAGTTTTCCAGGTTATCGTGAACATACAGACAGACAGACGCGGCAGACGACTTTGTATTATAATATGTAGTGATATACTACATGACTAATAGTATCTTATCTCTCAATTTTATTAATATTATATAATTAAGTGAGTATTTATGGATGTTTGTTACTCTTTCACGGAAAAACTTCTAAACAAATTTTGATAAAACTGTGCAGTAATATAGATAGTACAACGGAGTAATTAATAATAATAGATTATAGTTTATAAATATATCGTTAAAGTTGACGATAACAATAGACTTTAAGCAAGTTGGAAAAAAAAACTTTCATCTCAGAGCTATCGCAGTTGCCTAAACCGTTAGGTTTACCTGAAGATCGTGTCATTATTCATAAAGACGCAAGGACAAATGAAAACAAATTTATATTATAGATTAGTTATAAATGATGACAGAGTGGATCGATCACTTTAATTCTCAAAAATTCGGCAAATAACATACATTTATTTCAATAATAGAATGATAGAAATTATAATTAATTGATTATAGCAGTTTGATATGCATTTGAATTCTTTATAGTTATCTACTAGCAGCCGCCCACGATTTTGTATCTCTATAAAGTATCTGCGCGTAACTTTTTTTTTTCTAAAATAAGAGTATGTTATTGCTTATAATATCAGCTATCTGCCAGTGAAAGTTCCGTCAAAATTAGTCCAACCTTTTCGGAGAATAGTCGGAGCAAACAGACAGACAATATTTTTTTTTTGTTATCTGTACTTTCACATACCTACATTTAGTATTATTTTGACATTAATCACAAACATTTCAGTTGTAATTATATGTTATTTCTATTGATATTACTAGGTTCCCAGAGATTCGGATCTATAGTTGATGATGACCTAGGCCAAATGCATTTCTGAGTTTAAGTTACACTTCGTATATGTGAAATATATTTGTTTCTACATAACATGTATAGTGACGGAATTAACTATGACCTTATTATTTATTTATTGTAAATTTGGAATTACTGACTAACCCATACATAAGTTATACGACAGAAAGCCCTGTATATTCCTGTAATAGTCTGACCAAAAACAGATTACCGGACTCTGTTTAGACCGAACAAACAGGCGGATATTCAAATCGTTTAGTTATAATCCCTATTACTATTCACGTAAAGCGCACTCATCATATGTCGCCGTTTTATCACACGTACAATTACCATTTTGACATTTTAAATTCAATTATTATAAAATCTATATACGTTCAATCAATCAGGAGTCGGTATGTAAATTATAAATATTTTTAAAATATATAAATATTCAGTTAGTCGAAAGTGTGTAGCTTAAAACAAAAGACAAACAGCGACGGCTTCCTAACAGAGTTCCCCCGTCAACAATAGTGACGTTTACCCGACAAAGCGTATTTGTTAAAAGGCATTAGTAAAATGTATAATAAGGGCTGTGAAAACAAGTTTTTATCGCTTCCTCGACAGCGGCGATGTTTCCTTCCTATTGTCTAACATTTACATAATGAATTCGGAGCTCTTGCGAGCTGTTACATTGGCGTCGTGTCTTTATCTTTCTTCAATGTAAATTTATTTGACGGAACCAATTAAACTTTAAAAGGTATTGTTTTGGAAAAAAAAAACAAAACCCTGAAAGAAGTTTACAATGCTATTATTGCTATAGAGAAAACCAATATGGCGGATGTTGCACGGACAAACTAAATTAATTTTAATAATATATCAAACTGAATGTTTTCACGGTTGATTATATACTAGTCCGGTGGAACTGTAGAGGCCTTGCCAGGCTAACAGTGTAGGTCAGTTCGAAAAAAAAAAGAAAAGCCGTTGATTATTGTATTAGATTATCGAATAGGTTATTTCTACCTATTCAAATACCTATACCTATTCAAGGTCTGATTGGGTCGTTGGACAAACCAACTATTCCTTTTTTTCATTTTCGTTATGTATACACTAGCTGGAAACCGCGACTATATTTTATGTACAGAGAAAAAATATATAAGCACCTTTACCTCTTTTCTCCACGGCAACTTTATATTAAGATGAAGATATTGTAATAATTTGTTTTTTAAAATACAAGAAGTGAAACTAAAAAAAAATTACTAAAACCTTTATTAATCCTTATAAAATTTATTAAACGCATTGTACAGTCGATCGTACACCAACATTGAAGTATCGACACAAATTCTCGTCGATTTGCTTGACAATTTCACTGCAATACAAACTGTTATATTCGAACCAGCTGACCTCCCGGTATATGTGCGTCAGTGCTGCCAATTGTGAATTATAAAAGCAATAAACGCCGCGCGCCATGTTTGAATATAACTCGAAAAAGCGCGAGATTTCTTTTAGAGGATATTGATATCGAGACGAAAAGCGAAGACCTACCCTCTCTTCCCAGTGACCAACTGTGGTACTTTGAAGACCTCAGGGAGGCGGAACTGGTCACGTAGTATGGGTACGTTCCCTAAGTAGTCTGTTGTTGTTGTAATCAAATCTTGTCATTGTTTGGAAGTATCTATAACTGTCCACAATTATTTTCTTGAATCAAAGGAAACATATCTTCCAAAAGATTGCAATTGAAGGACGCATACTTGGGCACAGTTTTAAAACTTATTTCCACGAATAAATTCACACCACAATTCGACAACTTAATTAAAGACAAAATATGTCAAATATCTGGCAAAAGGAGTTTGTACATTTTGTAATGCCCATTTTATTAGAAATGTAATAAATATACTTGTCCAGTGATAGTACTCTTTAACGTGACAATTTTCAGTAGTTTGTCTTCTTTTTTTAATTTTGTTCTATTCGTATAAATTTATTCGTAATTAGCAATATAATGGGAGAGAGAGGTGATCGTAATTTGACGCGTTGCATGAATATTACATAATAAAGTCACATGTTTTGTAGGTGGTAGAGCTACGCTGAAGCTATTACTAGTTTTAGCATGAATGGGTCGGCTCGCCCGGGGTAGTACCACCCTCTCACAGAAAGCCCACGTGAAGTAACAGTGGTTGCACTGTTGCGTTTCGTTCGGTCTGTGAGAGCGCCGGAGGCCCACATATATTAAAAGGCCGGCAACGCACTTGCGACTCCCCAGGTGTTGCTAGTGTCTATGGACGGCGGTGATCACTTACCATCAGGTGACCCACCTGTTCGTAGCCCCCTTATTCCTCGGTCATGATTTAAGTACAAGTCAGCGAGCGAGCGGTAATTTCAAAGTCCATTAAATTCCATGATTCCATGATCGCGTGCTTTACAAAATTATCAAACGATTTGATTACAGACTCCTTCTGCATTAAGCCCAAAAGATCGAAGGGACGTATACGAAGACTGTTAAATATTAGGCCCTTTTAGATTCAGTTCTTGCCCACCTAGTCTATGATTTTTATTCTTTTGACCCATCAGTGACTTTGAGTGTGAATTGGCTTCTCTACAGCGAGAGAGGTAGTCGTTGATACAAATCAAACAGCCTTTAGTTGGTTAACAAAAAACATCATGGCAAAAAAAACGTATATATATATAACAAGAAGTTATAAATTATAATCGAGAAAAAAGCACTGTTTCCAAGGCATAAGTCAAATTTACATTGAAGCAAGTGAAGCCATGAGCAAAAACTAGTCATAGAAATAAAATTGACAATCAGAGTAAGGTATAGTGTTACTGAAACACGTTACTGAAAAAAAAATTAAGCATTTGATCGCCATTAGATTTATTACAATACTATCTTTTGTTAGCAGCTTCGTTCACGTTTATATAGATTTACCGCGGGAATAGTATTTCTTTGTTGGGTGAAATGCCTTTCATGATACTTTTCTGTATCCCTAACAACGTATATGGATAAGGCCCCCAAAATTATAATTTTTGCCCGACGCAATTTTTTATTAAAATGTCAACATTTAATTCAAAAGAAACTCAAACATTTATAACTCTCCTGGTGGTAGGAATCTGCGAAGTAATAAATTCGATAACTTTTCTAAATCATAAGCTGTACTTAACAATTTTATTTCATTTTTAATAAAAATATAAACTTAGATGCTACTTACGGCTACCAACTTTCGGCAAAAGTACAGCATCGTAGTTCAATGGTATAAAATGTTACAATTAAGACTTCTTTTTTTTTTAAGTTAAATATGTCCAACATTAAAACCACTTTCAGTATAAGGTAATTAACTCCAATAATTAGTTATTATTTCGCGAAAATGTTTTACAAAAAAATTGGGTCAACTTTTGTGTTACATTGGGTTTATTGTGACGGAATTTTTATTGTATGAGTGGAAGTTTTGGCGCCTTTCTCATATGCAAATTCAAGATAATTGGCCGACCAGTTAAGACGTGAAAGCTGTACAAACAAAGAAAGTGATTTTTCGCATTTATAATATCTTACAATACTTTCTTAGGGCAGATAATAAGCCATTTATGTACAGCTCACCACTGTATTTGGACTGTTGTACTTAGACAAGAAATATATTTGCTGAGCTTACACGATACCGTATATATAGTTAAATGCTTAAAGGAGTTAAAAATAAAATACCCTTTCTAACGACATCGGAATTAGCGTAAAAAAGGTCATCCAAAATTACTCCGCCATCCGGCGCTTACCGAAATACATTCGCGCGGGAAACTGAAATAGCGACGCGGCGGAAACGAACGTCCCTTATTATTTATTTCAAAAAACATCACTTATATATTGCGAATATAGTACAAGTTAAAATAAACCTAAAACCAACACAACTTTAGATTCAATATCATAATTGCGTGTACAGCGTTTCCGTCGTTTCGATTTGTTCCACGTATGCGGAAACGATTAGTTTTTGAACCACATGCTGACAGGCAGGATGCGAGAAATTCATTATCGATTTTTTTTTCAAGTAAAACACACTATCTCTTACTAGTTAATATAATGACAAATAAGTTAGATAGAGATGGAGACACCCGTATGAGCCACCCAATGGAGGCGCATGTTTATCGTGTTCGGATATTTTGACTTTATTCTCCTATTATTAGCAAGCTATATTCAACTTAAAGTTAAGGCGATTAAAGTTGATTATGGCATTATAGATAGGTAGTTAAATGGTTTGTTGTTTGGATCGTGCAGTCGCAGGGTTGTTGTAGACATTTGCATTCATATTTCAGATGGTGGATTGCATCGGTTGTGTTCATACGTGTAGTGACAGCCGTGAAAAACGCAAGCGCTCGTCAAAACGTGGGTTCACAAAACACAGTTGAAATCGAACACCGGATAAAATAAATATAAACTGTGACAATAATCAGTGACTTGTGACTACAGTGTTCAGTTTATTAATGGGAATTGCATCTTTTAATTAAATGGTATGTTTGTTTTTTATTATTTAAGTTTTATAAAAATGACTTATAATATACATATTTTTAAAATATAATAGGAATATTTAAAATACATTGTATGTAGTTAAAAATTATACAATCATATTTAAAGATGTTTTAATTTATTTACGAGATTTGATGTGTATATTGAATATTTTATTAAACCTTTTTTTTTAATATGAATTATAATGTTAATGGTAAAGTTTTTTTTAAATTATAGTATTGCAAAATTGATGTAAAACTTAAGTAGGTTCGGCAAAACATATTTTCCTTTTAACTCTCCCCTATCAGATGTCGGATTAGAAAGTATTGATTGGTAACGAAATTTTTTTTAGTGGTTTATTTTATTTTAGTACTTCAATTAACACAAAATTATTAAAGTTTTGGAAAACTACGATATTTCTAAACACAAAAAAAAAATTAAAAAAATTTGTTACCGATAAAATTGAAATCTATTTTTTTACATTTTTTCTTGTGCACATAAAATACATTGTGTTAAGGTAATCGATGTTAAATGACAAAATGACTTATCTATATACAGTAATTATATTAGATTAGTATTTCGAATAAGAATGTCATCTTCTTTTTTTAAGCACAGGCAAACTACGCAAATGCACAGATTACTGAAGCGATTATGGCTTAGTTGATAGCGTGTTCCGGGCACGGTGTCTGACACGGTGTCGATGGACACGTAGATTCGTACCCTTACAACTGTGTCGCAGCTTTCGATGAAGGATAACATCGTGATGAACCCATAGCACGGTTGTAGGGCTTTTTCTAAGTCGTCCTGGATAGCTACCACGCTCAAGTTACAAGTCTGTTGCCAAGCAACTGTTGGTGTCTTCCGGTAGCTGCATTTAAGCGCCAGTCTCCGTCTAGGTTTAGCGTGACTACCATCTTAGACTACATCATCATTTAACATGAGACGAGATTGTATAAGTGTTCATAGAAGCTGTCGAACTAACAATTACCCATTATTTTAACGTTTGACCACAATCTCACCGGGTATTATAGGACTAAGATTAAAGAAGAAAAAACACTAGCTAGCAAGGCGAGTATTAGAATATGCCTTACCACCAAACTATGGTTATGGTTTCAACACAATGTTTTGTATCACCAAAAACTTCACCTCGTCAAACTCGAACGTCTTCTTTTCTTTTTTTTTTTCAAACTGACTACACTAAGCAAGTTCTCTACAGTTTCACCGGACTACTAAGGGAAGCGCTAAAGGCACTCACCCGATTATATATAGGAAACTCGAATGTCGCTACTCATTGAGCCATAATTAATATCAAAAATCGCTATCCAGAGGTTAATATACAACAACTTGCTACACCTGGGGACTGTGTTGGAACCTGTTGAGTCCGAATATCACACTAATATGTTTTTTTTTGACAATAGAAATTTATTTTTAATTCTGTACATCTATTCACCCCCATATCTTTGTTATTCATTTTTATTTCTATTTTCCTACCTATTCCTCGTGGTGAAATTACTTTTTTATAAACAAAACCAATTTAGGACCTCGTTCTTTGATCACGTGGCTAGAGCTATGAATATCCCACCATTCTTTTTATATTCATTAGTGGTTGAAATACGAAAGACATAAGAAATACATCCTGGCCGATTAAACAGAGGAAATGATCGCATCTCACGAAATATAACAATTTACTGTAATTACCTATTGTGTGTGTATCCGAACGTTTCCCGCGTTACTACGTTCCCGCCATTATTCTTGACAGCTGCTTTCCCGCGCTCTTTCGCTTCCGTCGCGGACAATGACGGGAAGGCGATTAGACAATTGTGCGAATTAGTTACATACATTAACAGCAAAACTTCTTATTATAACAAAAATTGTATATTTTTTTCTTAAGATATTTATACTTATTGGTATTGGTATATAAATACCAATCGTTATTTTCTACAAATTAATCTATTTAATTAAGGCAGTAGGTGACATTAGCGCTATTGCATACAGTCAACATATTTGTTAAGATTTTTCTAGAAATCATTTCTCTATTAAACACATGTTGGTTTGTGACTTAATTAGCATTAGCTGATACACCCGTCCGCTTCGCTAGTTAAGAAAAAAAAATGGCACTGGAATTCAGAATATCAGTAAGCTTGAAACATCTGCAAAAAAAAATCGGCTTCTAATGCCTCAAAGCTACTATATTTTTATTTTATTTTTACTAAATGTTATAAGTTAAAGAAACATTGATTTTCCAGAATTCACCAATTGTAAGATTTTTTTCAAACGAAGGTTAAACTCCTTCGTAAACTATATAAAAAATACTGACATCTATCAAGATGAAGGCTTATTCCAAAAATCATAAATCACCATAAGACGGCCGCCCGGTTATGATTCAAATAGGCTTACTTCATACATATTCATAAAAGTAACGTAGATTAGAAACAAACAAGGAGTCAATTAACAGGAAGATGTTATTGTAGGCAGAACAAACGTAATGTCTTCGTCAGGAGCGGATAATAAAAAACCGACAATGCGTTCCTTTTTTGAAACGGCCGGATGTGTCGATTTCGATTATGGCGCGTCCGTCCGTTTGGCGGGAAGACGGTGGCGCGAGCGTTTCCGTTAGAATCGTTTACTGTTTGTTTATTATGAGAAAAATTATATCACTCTTGTGTAACGCTGCCAAATATTAAATAATTCATGTTTTAAAATTTAAAATTAACATTTAAAATTATGTTAATGTAAAAGCAACTACACTATATTTGACGACAAGCACAATGCAATCCAAAGGCATTACCTACAACACTATGGTTAATCCATAAATGTGCAAATAACTAAAAAATGCATAACCATGACGTGTTTTATAATTACCCGTATTCAATAATGGATATATTTAGATTGTTTCTGGAATGGATACTCCTAAATATGTATTACTATACCTAGCTTTTGATTGGGTACGTTCGGGGAGAAGACAGAGATAGTCGAGTAAATTCGATTTCGTGTATCGTTATCTTTGTCATTACGAGGGAACACTTTACAAAACCGAAGTAAAATGAATTTCACCGAACATGTCACTTTTCTCCATAACAACTTAAACTCGACGAAGTTCATTTATTTTATGTAGCTTACTGATATTAGTTACCATGTAATTTGTGTACGTCTTTAAGGAATTCATTCATTGGCTTGACTTTATGGTATATAATCTCGCGAATCATTAATGACTAAGTTTAAGGAATTTTGCATCTTAACTCTGCCCCGTTGTTGATAATTTGATTTGATTTAATTTATAATGAATCATTTGATTTTTTTGATTGATTTGTGATTTATTTGATAATTGATTATTGTTGTTGTAAAATGCTGCTATTATTTTAATACTACAACAGATCACAATTTTTGGTTATTTCATGTTTCAGGCTCTATAGTTTTTTTTTAGGTTATTATAGGTTAGGTTTTATAATAAAGTCCCAAAGCACATTATCGATTTCCCGGATAGTAAGTTCAAAGACAAGCGGGTTGTTGGTGTCTAAAAGATTGATTAATATGTGACCGGTAGTGATGCCTAAAAATAACACTCCTTTCTGTGCATCCATTAAAAACGATTGTAACTCCAATGGTGTTACAAAAATATGTGTGATAAAATAATAACCAGATCGAGTTTCTTGCCGGTTCTTCTCGATGATTGGATTGTTTCCAGACCGGTAGTCGTTTTGACGTTTACAAGCGCCTCTTCTCAGTGACTAAATTGTATAAAGTATTTCTGTTGTACAACCTTTTTAAACTAGCTTTGTTTAGAAGATATCTTTTCCTTAAGCTGTTTCTTTTAACGTTTGTAAAAATTATATGCGCATTGATAAATCTTGTAGTCATAAACATTTTTGTAGCATTGTGCAAGAGTAGCGACAAATATTTCAGACAAAAATATTGAAGGAAAATATTTTTTTTTAATTTATGATGATATATAAATATTGCACTGATATCCTACTGGCTTTTACCCTTGGCTTCACTCGCGATAATCTAAATTCGACCTATGTAAACAGTACGTTTTTTCTGGATAATAATATCCTATGTCCTTTTTTGTACTCATTATTTCATGTATTATTTTAATGTTTATGTAAAACTTCATAATGACAGACGAACAAACTCACATTCGCATTTATTCAATATTGGAAGTCTCCTAAAAGACTACACAAACTTCTATATACTTAGTATGTTGTAGAAATAGATAGAAAAACCATAACTATTGTAGTGTTTTCCGTTCAATTGTAACAGGTTTTCTCAATTGTGAGAAAATTACAAACCATAACCCACTTACCACGCGAACTGGTCGGCTACCTATTAGCGCGTGGTGTATACTTTGTTAGCATTGCTTGGGGCTAGAACTATTTAATGTAAATTTTTTAATGTGTCACTTAATGTCAAATGATGGGCGACTTATATTTAGACAACATTTAGGCTGAGTTGCACCAAAATCGTGGTTATTGTAATTGTTAAAGTTAACTTTAACAATGACAAGACTTGCTAACAGTTACATTTGCCAAAACGAGTTGCACCATCAAACATTTTGTAATTGTTAAAGTTATTAGGGTTGCTACTTCAATAAGCCAATTAGTCCCTAAAATCGAAAAGGGTAATATATTTTACTTGGCAGGACTTTGTTATAAGTGTCACCAAGTGTCACTATTGTTATTCTGTGACTGTCAACAGATTTTTGATGACAGATTTCAGATGTCAACGACAAAACGTTAGCGTTTGTCGTCCTGTGGGCATTTTCCAATTCTAGGAAATTAAACTTTTTTCTTTCTAAGACGCAAATTATCTTCAAATATATTGATTTCGTCATCGGAAGAACTATTTTCAGTTTCCCACAGGATTTCTCTTAGCAACGACATGATATTATAAAGTTTTTTCTAGTGAACATGACAACCGATTCAAAAATTGACATTAACAATAACGGTAACCGGCCAACATGGAGCGGTAATAGTTAACGTTAAATCGTGACGTCATTTTAACCATTGTCAATTGGTGCAACCTATTTTTTGCCTAACAATAACTTTAACCGAATTTTTAACTTTAACATTAACTGGTGCAACCGAGCCTTAGAGTATATCATACATAACATAGATTTTTTTTCTCTTTAATATGACGCCCCGTAACAACATCATATACATATTCAGTTCCACAATACAATAAATTATCAAATCTTAAAAGCTAACCTTGTGATTGTGTGCAATGTTTTCGCATTCTGAGACAGAGGGTCTGCCAGGATCGAATTACAAATACCTACATCCATGGATCGAATAATCTCGAAAAATTTTCTACAATTTTCATATTTAACATATTTCATCAAAACGTGGTGGACATCCTCAGCCACGCCGCACACCATGAAGTTCGGTGAAGACCTTTTTTTTATTAGGTGTAAAAACCTATTTATAGATAATCTTACAGTTTTTGGCGGGATCTTAGTCTGTCATGTAGTGGTTTTTATATTTTATTCATAATTTTGTGTTATTTGACTCTATATTTTGTAATATTGGTGGTGTTTTACGTAATATAGCTCGGTTATTATGCACAAGTGAAGTGAATGGGAAATAATACCACGGAGCATGCATTCTGAGATGGCGCCAAAACTCCATGGAAAGTTCTAACAAGGAAACCACCATCTTGTTAGAACATTATAATTATCACAAGACACTTACTTGGCAATATCTTGTTACTTGACGCTGGCTAGTGCACAAACCGTGACGGAGCCACAAAATAAAGAAGAAGAAGAAGATAATCTTACAGTGGGCGCCAAACTTTTTGACCGCTCTGTGTATAGTTACGCAGAAAACAAATTTAGCTAATAATGAGTGTTATATAATATGTATAACATCGAGACAACTAAAGGATAAATAAATATCAATTTTAGATTTTTATAATAATATTTTAACTTCATTGTGTCTTAAAACTGTTTGATTATATTATGAACAAGCCCGAATTTACGGGTATATTTGCAGCGGCTAAAAAATTTAAGATTATTTGAAGTTATGAATTTGTCTTTTGTTCCACCACTTTTCCAGTATAGAATAACTCGTATAATAGATTACATATAAATACATATGTAATGTAAAAGAAACACTGCATTATTATTAATTGAATACTTGATTATATGCTAAAATAAAATTTATTAACAAACATGACGCTATCGATTGTTAAACCTACTTAATTACGATGTTGAAGCAATGATGGCGCTGTGGAACGTGTTCGGTCATCGGGAAGGTGATTTAAAGCAACGAAACTATCGTTATACAACTTGGTAAATTTTCTGATTACCGCCCGCCCGGTTAGCCACCACCTTCGAGTGGAAAATCTACCGCCAACATCTGTGTTTTCCAGCAGTTGCATTTGAGAGGCAGCTCCGCTAGGTTTAGCGTGTTTACTATCATACCACATATAGACCACATCGGCATTCAACATCAGGTGATCCTGTGGAAAAACGTTAACCCTTATAAACAATAAAAAATATATACAATTCTGCTTAGTACCAAAGAGTTTTTTTTTACATCGGGTTACGCTACTGGCTTGACAGATCTCTACAGCTTCACCAGACTACTAAGGGGAGCGATTAAGGCACTCGACCGATTTTGTTGGCAACCAGTTCAAGGGCGCACTGTGCATCTCGGTTTGGGTTGTCGCATTGCGTCGCAAATCTAACTAAGCTAAGCTATACATACCTGTATACGTCAATGAGCTATACAATTTCACTTGTTTAACTCACTAACGTTTACATGTATTTGACCGAGTCTGAACACCAAAGATTGCAAACATTGGGTGTATATCTAGTGCCTAGTATTTATAAATGCGAAAGTAAGTTTGAGTATTAATTACGTTTTATCATCTTAATTACTCAATCGATCATCTTGAAATTTTGTATGCACGTTCTCAGGAGTACAGAAAAGGACATAGAATATCTTCCATCCAGAAAAAATATACTACCCATTCAAGACAGATCAAATCCAAATTAGCGCGAGGAAAGTCATGAACTAATTCTAGTAAAAAAAGTATTCTCTAAACACTAACAAATAACCTATACAAAATCGTGCATAATACATGCCAACATAATTGTATAAGTGTAAGCAATAGTTGCGAGCGTAATCCGTCATTAGTACGGACGCGTGACCCACATCCGGTTTCCGTTCAACATGGCGGATTTTGTACAAATGATCGGTTTCCGCAAACGGACGCGAGCGACGGGCGGCTGTTTTGTTTATTGTGCCGGTTTCCCGATTTTTGTTAAGCGTTTCCGCCTTTTTTATGTAATTTCCGGGAGTATCTTTATCCTGGAAACTTAATTATTGCCTTTAACCACTCATACAATGATAATATGATGAAGTCATCAACGTAGGATGAAGGCGCTTGAAACTTTTGAGTCGTGCATCGTCCCTCACGACAATACATATATACATAAAAACCAATTGCAGTATGTATGTAAGCGCATCACTTCAAAACGGCTTCACCTATTTGTCATTTTTTTTATGTGCCACTCAGAATAATATTAGTATGAAAAGAAACGTCTGAAAAATCGTATGATAAACTGAAAAATTTGGGTTGAAAAATTTTCATATAAATAATTAGTGAATGACACATACTGTCTGTATTGGAGGAGATCTTCTAAAATATTGACAGAATTGACATTATTATATTGTCGTAATTATATTAATTATTATCCGTATTTGTGATTTACAGATAAATCTAGTATTATATTATTGTTTTCTATAGAGCTTAAGAAGTAATAACAATATTACAATTAATAAGAAAGCCCCCGGTCCAATCCAGATAAGACGCAGTGATAGGCGTTCAACGTGAAACAAATTCATGAGAACAAGTCGCTTACTAATGTATAGGGTGCATAAATTATCTCTATTAAAAACTCCAAAAGACATAACACACATTTAATAAAGTAAAAAGAAGTAACTCAAAAATTCAATTTTAAGGGAAATTTCGTTTGTTAAGTTTGACCATTTTTACACGTCCGACTTAAATTTTGTCTTTAATAAAGCGCTTTAAGTTAATTGTAAAAGTATGCACAAGTAGTGTAATTATATTTCTTGATAGTATGGACGCCTGCGGTACGTACGATAGCAATATGCCTGACGCGTACGTCTGCCATATGTCAACGACGAGGGTCACTTCCGTTGACATATTTATGCACAGTCATTAACGTCGTCTGTCTTCTTTTAATTATATAATTAAACAGTTGTATAAAATTGCCTTAACTTATATTTATACAATACTGCTATTTGGTTGTTATAAAAAACATCACTTTTGCAACAGAAAGACGTTTAAATAAGCATTTTAAAAAGCAGTTCGTAGTTAATTCATTTTTTTATAAAACACTTTCAATACAGACGGAGTAACAGCATAGCGCTACGATATCTTTTATAATATAAAATTAAATCGCTGAATGTGTTGTTAAGCTGAAATCTCGAGAGCAGCTGAACCTATTTCGCTAATTCTTATTTTAGAATATTCCTTGTACGAGGATGGTTTTTACGGATAATTTTTTTTTTAAATAGCCTGAAAAACTTTGAAAACAACACTTTTCTATACTCGCATACAAACGATTCGAAAGAATACTTAAAAGTCAATTCGAATTTTAATACCATACCATAAAGTTTAAGTGCCAGTGGAGAGGTTCCGGGAAGGCAAAACAATTGAGTGACGTTAGATCGTATAAATATTAATGTCAATATTTATACGATAGTAACATTTAACATTATATAGCGTCCCGAATATCATAAGTATTAAAAAAAATAAAGAATCGACTGTTAGGCGGTACGAAATTCGCCAGGTCAGCTAGTTTAATATAAAACTTAATTTAGTCGAGATGTCACTGAAAAAAACTACGTACATTTTAAAAAAAATAAAAGTACATAGGTATATCTGAAGTAATGTATTTTTTTTTTATAAATTGAAGCAAACAAGATACTAACTTTGTATTAAAACATCGCTTTATTTATTTTACTTTACTTCATGAACTGTCTTCGGAGACTACGTTTTTCACACATTTAAATTTAAATTAAAAAGAGAACGATAATCGGGTAATATCGTCCGATCTGATCGTATCGTGTCTGTTGAATTGTACGTATTCTTCTCACAACGTCAATTTACTTTCCGGGGAAAACGCGAAAAATGTAATTTTTGAGTTAAGTGTTTTGCTAATTAATATCAACGATAAGTTTCAATAGAGACATTTCTATTACATGCCAGCTTTTGGTCGCAGCTTCGCTCGCGTAAATGTATATTTGGTCTTTCCCAGGGAAACCGAACTCTTTTCTAAATAAATGGTACTACTCTATTTGTAAACCTGGCAACGTGTATGTAAAATTTTATTATTATCGGTTGAGTAGTTATTATTAGTAGTAGTAGTATGATAGCGTGACAAACAAACTTACATTCGCAAACAATAAATAATATGGGTTAGAACTAATTAGCATTTGAATTTGAATTGAAATGTACGTAGATGCCACTAGTATCCCTGTGAATTTTTTTTTTTTTTTTTTTTTTTTTCGAACTTACTACACTGTCAACCCGGCAAGGCATCCACAGTTTCACCGGACCACCAAGGGGAGCGCTTAAGGCACTCACCCGATTTTATGTAGGCAACCAGCACAAGGGCGCACGGCGCGCCTCGGCTTGGACTGTTACCGAATATCCCGAGTCTAACTAAGCTTAGGCTAACTATTATTTCATACATATATAAATTCGTGAAACATACACGTGTACCAAGCATGTATGTTTCAGGAACTCATACATGTATCTTGAATCTGACTACTAAGTTAGTATAAGCTAACTCTGTTCGAGAAAAGGGTTCAAAATAAAAAAAAAACAACCCAACCACTATGTGTACCTACATGTGTGTATGTGCACGTGTGTGGGGTGATCGGTGTTGTGTGTCAAAAACTAGTGTTTGAAAATTAATTCAGTGTCACTGTTGTCGCGCAAGCAACGTGCTCGAGGGCTCCATTCCGGAGGATCGGACCTCGGCTTGAGCCGCTGCCGAGGGGGGCCTAGATGAGTGTACTGGAGCAAAATTCACAGTCAAGCCGCGGCGGCGTGATCTGTGATTACGCGGACGTGGGCGCGCACATGCTCTGTTTCGAGGGACGGAAGGGTACTGGAAGTTAGCTGCCGTTATTTTGTCGGGAGGATCTGTAAAAATATATCGCGGACGTCTTTTGTAACGCGGCGCATCGGGTACGGTGTTGTAAGTCGCGGCGGATACCACTAACGGACTGGGATGATTCGCGGCTTTCTCAAAATAGCTACTAGTGAGTGTCCTAACGTACTCCCAGATAGACGGCATCTCCAGGTCCCTGTGGAGGTCGACTCTCCGGATATACCAAGGGGCACCTACTGCCCTACGAAGAAAACGATTCTGTAGTTTTTGCAACTTTTCGAAGTTATAACTTGACATATGCGCGAAAACGGGACAACTATATGTCAGAATAGGACGGATACACGTCTTATACAAAGTAAGCTTATGTCTGAAGGACATTTTACTTTTAGGACAAACTAATGGGTGCAAGCGACCCAAGACCATAGCGGCCTTGTTTCGAACTCTATCAGTATGCGCTTTAAAAGTGAGGCGCCTATCTAATGTAACTCCTAGGTATTTGACCTCACGTACCCAAGGAATCTCGGTTTCGTACAGCCTGAGGGGCTTTAGATACTTGGGTTGCGGACGATTTACGGGGTCGAAAAATATCGCGGCGCTTTTTTCGGGATTAACCTCTATTCGCCATTGACGATACCATTCACCGAGTGTGACGATGGCTCGATTGATGCGATTTCTAAGAAAGTCCGGCCGCCAACCGGAAGCGTAGATAACTGTATCGTCAGCATAGCAACCTACCTCGATCCCCGGGGACCGAGGTAGGTCACTGATGAACAGGTTGAAGAGAGAGGGCGCAAGAATAGACCCTTGGGGCAACCCTGAGCGTATCGGGTGGGGCGGGGATAGCTCACCTTCCACTCTATAGCGGAAAGTCCTATCAGTGAGATAATCGCGGATTATATGTACTAAGCTATCGGGTATGCAAGACTGAAAAAGTTTATAAACGAGCCCGGCATGCCAGACCTTATCGAAGGCCTTGGCAACATCGAAAAAGACTGCTATCGTGCGTTTCGGTTTAGGTTTATCCGGGTTGACCTTCTTTTGGGGATCTTCGTTAAATTTAGAAAAAATGTACTCCGTGAGGCGGTGTACTTGATTCGTACATGAGTGTTTACCTCGAAATCCAAACTGCTCAGGTGGTAACAAATCTAACTCTGAAATAGAGGTCTGGAGACGGTTCAGAAGGAGCCGCTCGTATAGTTTGCCTAATGTATCGAGGAGACTGATAGGGCGATAACTTGTGGGAAGCGTAGCTTTTTTGCCCGGTTTGTGAATTCCTATCACTACGGCCTTTTTCCAGACGGCTGGAAAGTGACCCTGGGACATGGCCGCATTGAAGATGCAGACCAGGAGAGCTATAATGTGGTCAGGAAGGAGCTTCAGTACCTCGTTCCTGATCCCATCAGGACCTGGCGACTTTCTAAGCTTGAGACGCTTGATGGCGGCCGATACTTCATCGAAACTAACCGGGGTTAGGGTATCCGCGCGAGGAGATGCGAGAGAACGCTCTACCGAGGATTCGATCGATCCAATATGGATAGGGTCAGTGTTAGCAGTGTTCGGAGAGCATTGCTCCTCTAAATTCGCGGCGAGACATTCCGCTTTGTCTATACTATCGAACGCGGGAGGCAACCCAGGACCTCTGTCTAATGGGGGCATCGGTGTACTGAGATCTGATTTGAACTTTCGTGCGAGTGTCCAATACGCCACGTGGGATGGCTGGATCTCCTCCAAAAGTTTGTCCCACCTGGCGTCTCGGATTTCCGAAATACGTTTTTTAACTAATTTACGTAACAAACGTAACCGATTGCGATTATCTACGGACGGGTAAGTGTCGTAGGCTCGAGTCGCAGCGTTCTTTTCCGTGATCAACGCTCTCACGTCGTTGGGGAGTATAAAGCGGCGATCATTCACCGCTTGTACTTCTTTCGAGGTCTCCCTAACGGCGGTCTGAAGAAAGTCGACCAGGGAATCGATAGCCTGATCCGCGTCGGTTTTAGACACCAACACGTCCGGGATTCTATTTAAACTAACCGAGGAAGGATTATCTTTAAAATATTTACTAAGCTTCGTGTAGTCAGCTACGCGCGCGGGCTGAAAATCGATGTCGGAACTAGAACCTAACTGTAATACCACAGGACGGTGATCAGAGTCGAGTTCGTGTACGACTTGTATGAGTCGTACCTCAAGCGCGACGTTCTTTAACAGAGCTACATCTAACACTGTCGGCCGACAGCGATCCTGATAGTGAGTGGGTTCCGGCGGGGCTATGACATCAAAAGCGAGATCATTACCTAGCTTGTCGAGAATCACCCCGTTACGAGAAGTACTCGAACTATTCCATATAACGTTCCCGCTGTTGAGGTCCCCGGCTATAATGACCGAATTCCCTAAAGCGAACAACACCTCTAAGTCGGACTTGAGAAGCTTTTTATTCGGTGAAAGGTACGCGGATACTATTGTAATCGTCTGATGACCGGTCATGCCTAACCTGCACACTGACACTTCCATATTGGAAAGAACGGGCGGCTCTACCGGCATGCAATACAACGAACGTTTATAATAAATCAAACTGCCGCCCCCGCGGTTGACACGGTCGTTTCTAATTATACTATAATTCGCGATCGCGGGATTGCTCATCTTCGGTTTTAAAAGCGTTTCTTGAACTAAAAATATGTCTATCTGTCTATCACGTAGAAAGGCGGCTACTAACTCTCGTTGTGTTCGAAGATTTCTCGCGTTAAAGAACGAAAGACAAAGACCACGCGGTTTAATTCTATTTAACGACGCGAAATCTATTTATTACTATTTACTGAGGCGCGGGCAAGGCGTTGTATCGTCGCAGCAACGCCTGGGAATGAAGAGACCGCATTAAGGAGGCCGATGTCCCTATTGCTGTTAACTATTTTATTGAACGCGACGATCTCCTGAATATCGTGTTCGAGCAGTACCTGTGTCAGCCAATCAATTCCTGACTGGGAGAACGAGAAAGCGTGGGTAGCCTGGACAGGCATCGCTCCTTGTGGTTGGGGCTGGGCCTGAGGCTTGAGAGCCTGAGGCTGTGGTTTAGGAGCCCAGGGCGCTACGGGCGCACGCCAGGACTGGGGCACGCGCGGCACAGAGGGTGCCTCACGTGGTGTGGGAACCGGCGCTACCGGAACACGGGAGGTACCCGGCAGGTCAGGGAAGGCCTCCACGGACATGAGAGGTGGAGGCGGGGGACGTGCGGAGACAACAGGCGCCCTACGGGCTTGTCTCGCTTGGCGGGGACGTTGTGTGCGTGGCGCGCGAGGACACCCGCGATAGTTCGCGGGGTGACCTGCGTTACCGCAGAGAACGCAGCTCGGGGGCTCGGGAGTGTCGGGAGTGCGTGCGCACTCCTTCGTAGGGTGGTCCCCTAGGCACTTAACGCACCTGGGACGAAGATGGCAATTGCGGGCTGAATGACCATAACTCTGGCAGTTATGGCACTGCGAAGGAGTATGGGACTTGCGAGGGGCCTCAACAGTGATGCCGGTGAGGCCACAGACAGAGGTGAGGCCAAAAATAGCCTTACCCTCTTGTGATCGGTCGAGGACGACCAGGACCATTGGGTATGGGGCTTTGGTACGGGGGTGGTACATCCTATGTACCTCTCGGACAGGAAAGTCTTGCTCCTTAAGGGAGCCTGAGACATCATCGGTCGATAACTCGACCGGGACACGCCTAACTACAGCGCGAGGGAGGCGCTCTTCTTCGAGTGCGTAAGTAAAATAAGCGAGCTTCCTCTCTCGGAGAAGAGAGGTAAGCTTGCGGTGGTCGGTGGTAGATGAAACTTTTACTTGAATACCTGCAGGCGTATTCAAGGCGGACGTGTACCGGATGTTCTTCTCGTTTAACCGAGTGGATATCGTCATCCAGGATGCCTTGTCTTGTATAGTAACGGGGGGTGGAGTGCGGGGCTTCTTGGCCTCGGCTACAGAACCCGTAGCTCGGGCTTGGGATAAAAGATCGGGACTAGACCTACCTGAGTGAGTCGGCTTGTGATTGGCTGAGACAGACGCACCCTCTACTTGTGGCTTCTTACTTACCGGGTATTCCGTACCCGATTCGGAATCTGAGGCGCGCGAGGTGACGGGAACGGGCCGTTGCCGCTTTCGGTTTACGGTTGTAAAACCATCGTTCGTGATTGCGGGTGACGCGCCGGTATCGAGCTCCATATCGGAATCGGAGCTAGAGTTTGGGATGGTAGCTTCAAGTACTTTTCTATCCTCCGGGATCTCCTCAGACAGAGATGACGCCAATGACGCGAAAGAATTCATCGTAGCCACACGGGGCACGCATATAACATTTTCCGAGGACGTGGTAGCGGCATCGTTAACGAATTCCGTGAATAACGATGGGGCGCGAGTAGCGACAAGATGTCGCAACCTATCGAACTGTTCCTGTAGTGACGCCATGCCGTAACTTTACGGGCACGGTGCGGTACAAAAATAACCTCCCTGCCTGAGGGGCAGGGGGGTGCGCGTAAACAAATTTTCGGAACACTTCACACACTTGTAGACACTGTAAACTTAACACGTGGGTCGCACTAAGAAGTGCGGTTTACGATCACAATAACAATCGCACAAAACAAAAACAAAACACTTCACACAGGTGCGTTTCTTGGAAGTAATCGAAGTTCAGAAACACAATAGTATCGAGCGATGAGTCACTCGACCGTACTGCGCACCTGAACGACAATTTATTAGTTCGCGGAACAACATCTGGCGTGCAACGGACACGTCCGTACACGACGGCTGCTGGATCGGAATCCCTGTGAATATTAGTGGCAACTACGTACATTTCAACTACACGTGCCCGTGCAAGCATCCACACCAGTGATATTAGTGGCATTTACGTACATTTCAAATACACGTGCCCGTGCAAGCATCCACACCAGTGATGTTAGAGGCATTTACGTACATTTCAAATATACGAGCCCGCGCAAGCATCCACAACTGCCTGCACTCTGAAACAGACCTATGAGTTTCCTTACTTCTTTTAAACTACACAACAGTTTACCCTGGATTAGAGATTTTTTTCCGAAAGGTCTTTATGTATAACATATGTATACTATATTTACATAAAATATAGAAAAGTCGATATATTGCAATATACTACAGAAGTGTACATCTTAAAAATATCTACAAAAAAATCTTCTTGATTACATATGTCTCTCTCCTAAGGTAGAAAAGTTTTAGACTTTTAAAAATCTTCGAACGGTTTGACTTATAATGGAATGTTAAAATTCCGATGTCCGTTAGTTCAAACGCCGGCGGCATGTGCCAACGATTTTTTCAAAATTCGCATACATTCAGTCATTGAAATTGGTAACACTATCGGCTGACGATGAAGGAAATCTGAATCCGAGAGATGTTCTTGTAGTAACGCCGAATGTGAGAAAGTATAGAACTGTGTATTCGGCGTAGACTGGCGTTGTAGTCCGGTGGAACTATAGCGGCCTTGCCAGGCCAATAGTGTAGGTCTGTTCGAAAAAAAAAAAAACTGGCGTGGTGATTATGCCTATACATACCTTCGGTAGTAGTAGAAGTAAGCGGATTTTCAAATTATTTAGAGATCGATCTTATTTCCAGACATATTCCCCGACGTCTGTCTACAGCAGTATGCCGACACAAACCCGCTGCGATCGTGTACCGCCGGCGCATGACAAATGGCATATGATGGATTTACGAGTACTGCAAGAAGATGATTTACCTCTAGGTAAGCCATTGTCATTACGATATATCGTATTCGGGGTAATGAAAGCTGAATAGATTATTCATCATTTTTTTTTTCTTATACTTTATAACTTTTAGTATATAGAGGACTGGCACATATCTACACGTACGTAGCGGCAGATTTCCAACTAGTTAGCTGGGCAGGATAAGAAAAAGACCATGCTGTTATTTCATCACGATGTTTCCCAGCATCGACAACTCTGGCTCGTTTGCAAGGATTGATAACTATCGAGCTATCATGGCTTCGAAATTTGTGCTTCAAATAGTGCGGAAGTCATTCTTGGGTAACCTATCACTCATCGCTTCCATTTTAGTCTTAACTATATAAGGAATGGAACGCGCTACCTGCGTCTGTTTTTCTCGTAACATATAACATTATGGTCTTCAAAAGAAGAGTGAATCCGGTTTTATTTACTGAGTGAACGCGCTACATTCTAGGCCTCTTTCTCATTTATATCAGGTGTGACTGAGCTCAAGCTTCGTACAGTGCAAAGTAAAAAAAAACATATTTATGATAATAAAAAACTTTGTTGTGATATATTTAATTAAGTGTCTCTGTGTCTATGAATCAGTTGTCCGATCACAGGTGTAATGTGTCTCATGATATATCTCCAGATCCGAGGACTTGGTGTCGAGCTGATGTCGGCACGTGGGTTTCGAGACGCGGAGGTCTACCTGAAAGATTTCCAATGAATGGGAAGGCTCTCTGCCTCATGTCTAAAGATATGTTTGCAAGTCGAGTGCCTCACAATGGACACGCCCTTCATCAGGTGATGACTAGTCATTTTAGCAGACGTCAAAACTAAATGAGTTATTTTCAAAAATGGAACAAAAATTAAAAACCGTCAAATTTAGTCACCTTTTAAAAAATGCAGCAAAACGTCCTTGTCCATACTTAAGTGTCTACTTTGCCTTGAATTGCCATAAAACTACCAATATTTCATTTAAACAATAATATATGTAATAAATCGATATTCATATTTGCTGAGGTAACAAACAAACATTTTTAAAATACAACCGAACCGAGTTACTCCTTCTTTATAAATTTGAATAAAAAGCATATGGCGATAATACACGAGGTCCCTTTCAATGAATGCTTACCAAGCACTTTGACCTCTACATTTCAGTACTTAGTAAATATTTTTAAAAGTGAAAACTTTTTAGTGCCGTTTTAGTTTGAAACTCGTTGTACCGAAAACGCGATGTTAAAAGAGACAAACTATATACTACCATAGGATTTAACGTACGAGAGAATGAGATAGAATACATTATACAATGTTTCTTATATTCGCGGTCTCCTCGTTGTATAATGCTTGTATATTAGTATGTATGTGTGTGTTCACCTGTTATAATACGAAACCTTGGAAATAGACGTCATATCCATTGTTGCATTATTTACCATTGTGTATTATTGTTCACGCGTATATTTAAATTAAAAATTATATAGCCTATTGAAACGATTTTCAGAAGCAAATTCGAGATTCAAGATTGCTTTTTTACTTATAAAGAAACTGATAATCATTACCTATTTATATTATTATAGTGAAAATAACATTACATTTTGCTTAACAACTTATTTACTTTTGCAGGACTTCAGACGAAGATTGGCGAAGGCTTTAGCACTACAGGAACTAATCGAAAAGTTAACAAGGAACTGACATTCAAACAAAATTGATGTTCCCATGGCTGTAACATTAAAATGGCAACTCTATAGTGATTTTCCGATGGAATGCAATCAACAAAACCTACGATGTACATCCGGATGTACATTTATGGAGGAATATAGAATCAAACTAACGAAGATAGACAGGAAAGTCAGGGTGTAATGTAAAAAAGAAGTAATAAATTTCAACCAGGAGAAGTTGTTTTCCACAAATCTGTTGATTGTAAATTCGCGTAAAATATCTAAAGTTTAACCTTCAATGTATTTAAAACGCGTCAACGTACAAATAGATTTATAACGTGAGAAATATTCTGCTTTTAGTTCTAAGTGAAAACTAACACGTTTATTGTATTCGTGATTTATTTTTTTAAAATTAGGTTGGCCAATACATTCGATGTTGCCAATCTTTATGCAAATTCGGTATTCTTCGAGAATCTGTGACCAATTTGTGAAAGACTTTAGGAAATTAATAAAAATCTTTTCGAATTTTAAATGTGCAACTAATACTTTGATTAATAAATTATAGAGAGGATTTGAATGGATATATTATATAGTATGTTAATTATGAAATGGCCTCTGCAGGAATACCTTTATCTCATATAAGCAATCCCCGTTCTGTCTTATGATCGTTGGACCATTTATTTAGGGAAAGATTTACAGTCCAAAGGGAACTAGAGGCTACTCAAATCTCGTAGGAAATATTTGTATGGTTTTATATAAATAGTTTTTTGTAGAACAATTTAATTTTTTAACTAAAATTATCGTTATTGAAAGTGAGGCTATGAATTTACTAATTTCTAATTAACATAGTTATACTTAGGTTCCTATTAATGTAAATTTTAATATTGGATATAGTATTAATTTTATACTAAAATCATAATTCAGTAAAACAGAAAAGAGAAACATATATCACATTTGATTGTTCAGTCCTCCCGCGCGCACCCTCTGCCTAGTTTGACAGTTAGAAATTTTTATTCCGACATGTAGAACTTTTTACGCTCGAATGGCTTATTATAATTACAATAATAACACCAAAATCAAATTTATTACGGACGTCATTCCTTCAAAAATAATTTAAACAAGTAGGATAATTAATAAAGTAAAAACCTGAGTCCAAAAATACACATTTTTAGTTGTTTAAAATTTAAAATAAGACGTTACACGTCGTATTGTATAGGTTACGTCTAAGTCACTCGGACGCATACAAAATCAAAACGAATCCGATGACAGTTCATACGTTGTAATCTATCAGTCTTCATTCGACAGCGTCTACGTCCCGAAAAGAAATTTGTACTCGAATATCTGGCCCATAGGAAACCGGACAAAGTAGCATAATTTTTGCAGGACCTAACCTATAAAAATTAAAGCGACACGAAGTTTATTATCAGTATTATTTGACCAACCATTATTATTTTTTTAATTATATAAATACATGTCCATAATTAATTACTAGTTTATAAAAATTAATATATTTTAGAGACATAGTTGTCACAATTTTCAGCTCTGTAATAGCCCTACAATTAGTAGATTAAAGTTCACCGGTCTTATGGTAGAGCAAGCAAAAGCTACACGTTTTTGAACAAAACATGTATATAGAAATTAGTCATGTAAAAACACCAAATATGTGAGGTGAAAAAAACAGGATGTGTCGCTGAGACACACGATAGAAGTGAAACTTTTAAATTAAAGAAACGCAGTGTATATCCCAGGCGGTCACCCATCCAAGTACCGACCGCGCCCGACATTGTGTGATCGGACAAGGATCGGTGTTTTCAACACTCTATCCGACTATGTACCACAGTGCTTATCCCTACCACTTTTGGACTCAAAAAATGACGGTTGCCGATCAGAATTTCAAAGCCAAATTTCAATAAGACGTTTTATTTCAACTTAATTATGGTGTTATATCCATATATTTTTAAAGTAAAAACTTCTTTAGGCCTATTAAACAGTGAACGAAAATGAACCGCCTGCTCGTGATGTTGACTCGAGTTTATTCTGTTTCGCTCGACATTAAGCGTGTTCGTGTGTGTGACGCACCAAATCATGTATACTCGGTGCCAGTAGTCATCAACAACGCGAACAGTCTGACAAGGAGTGCATCATTCCAAGAATAACGTTTTTTATTATTACATATTATAATAATTACATAATATTATATATGTTTTGTATGTAATCAGTGTAGTATTTCGAATGTATGTATTGTCCGTGTACACTTAGTACTTAACACTTTATTAAAAACTTTTCACTTCTATCGTGTGGTCATACAGGATACACCTTTTTTTAATTATCAAATTATAGGTCAAGTCCGCGTCACTGATTTTGATTTTACATGGCTCTAATATTCCCTTTTCATGTATTTTTTTCTAATTCCAGCTTTATATAAGTTAAGTCAATAAGATAGTTGTTAATAATTGGTATTTAAAGAAACCGTTTCTATTTTACACACACGTACACGTGAGAATTTGCGTATATTTATATAGCCACGAACTCTATTGCTAAGAATTGAATTATACATTGAAAAATGTATCCTATGCAAATGTAAACAGAGCTTAAGCTAGTAGGTCAAATATGGGAACATGTAGTTGTTAAATTAGTGCCTTATAAACAGTGCTGGACTTGGTTCTTTGTGACGTTGCAGTGATACCCTCTTTTAACGCATCATGTATTAGTCGATAATTTCACATTAGTTATACTTCACTTACATATATTATATTAAATAGTTCGCCATTCGCATTGGGCCCCCCAGAAAGATTCCGGAGCCAGCACTGGCCTCGATAAAGCCACTCACTGCAGGATTTATTTTGTGGTGTAATCCGAACTTTGGCAATCCTACATTTTCAATACTTATTTGCTATGTGAAGATGTTTTTCATAGTGCGACACATGATTTACTAAATACCTAGTTAAACATAAAATATGTTGTATTGATCGAATTGGTTGGGGCTAGTCTAGATTAGCCTAATTGTCAGATACGAAATGTATGTTTGAATTCATGAGACACACATGCCGGTGCACATGTGTGTCACACGAACTTTTATATGTATTAATAGCTAGATTACTTTAGCTTAGACCAGTGATTCCCAAAGTGGTCCAGGTGGACTCCCAGGGGTCCACGAAATACTCGATGGGGGTGTACGTTGGCGTGACAAAGAAATGGGTGTGCACAATTAGTAAGCGGGGGTCTATGAAAATTGGTCTATTTTCGATAGTGTGAAGAACTAACACTGTTGGCTTGACTTCATATGGTAATATCGAACCTACAGGGGGTCCACCGGAACCAGTAAAATTTTGAAAGGGGTCTATGAAAAAAAAAAGTTTGGGAACCTCTGGCTTAGACAGATCAGCGTTGATGTTTTCAAGGCAACAGCCCAAGCCGACATTCGGCCACTTTGGCACCCTTGAGCTTGTTGCCAAGCGGTGAAGTGCCTTAAGCTCTCGCCTTAGTAGTCCGGTGGAGGCTCGTCAGGTCAATAGAGTAGTACAGTTCGAAAAACAAAATGTTGTAATGCCTATAGTACTCTGTAAGTCGATTTGATTGCTTTAGTTTTATTCATAAAGTTTGTAGACTGGTTGACTTAACGCTGTGATCTTAAAATATGAATCAGAATTATAAAGCGAGTGTAACCGTCCCGCACTGGGAATTTACTGTAGTAATTAAGTGATATGTTCTTTGGAAAGAAAATTGACACAGCAAATCTCTTAAATATATTTCATTTATATTTGTAAACGATTTAAAAAAAGAGATTATCAACTCTGCTGTAATTTTCTATAATGTTTGTTATCTCAGAACTTGGTGATTATTAACCGATTTGGAAATTTTTTTGTCATTGGTAAGGGGATATTTTCAAGGGAGTCACATTTGAATTTCATTCGCATTGGACAGAGAAATTGATAGGGTTTATGACAATGTAAGACTAG
Source organism: Antheraea assamensis (assembly GCA_035772565.1). NCBI lineage: Eukaryota > Metazoa > Arthropoda > Insecta > Lepidoptera > Saturniidae > Antheraea > Antheraea assamensis. The sequence continues at coordinate 1,982,862 of JAQQSE010000107.1, forward strand.
GTAGTACTTGAGTATAGTCGAACATGTTTTGGTGTATTTTTGTATAAGTGGATTTTTTTGAAGTCGGTTTTTTTTTTTTGTTCACATTATCGTATTGTTTTTGCATCTTCCCTACCTATATTCGCATATAAAATCTTTAACATATATAAGATAGCGTAGTTATTCTACAACTAAACACGATGTAACTTAATAATACCTACCAGTATATTTTTATGTAGTGTTATGTAATTCTAGTCAAGTAATGTAAATAAATAAGTCAGTGATACAAAAATTATGTCGTTTTATTTATACCTGCGAGATAAAGTTATTGTAGAGGTACGCCAGCAGTATTAAAACCGAATCGCAATTTGCACATAAATTACCCAGTGGTTGAAGCGGTCGCTTTACCGCTGTCGAGTGGTTGAAGCGGTCGCTTCACCGCTATCGAGTGGTTGGAGCGGTCGCTTCGCCGCTGCCGTGCCTTAGAGTAGGAAGTCTTCATTCGAATCCCAAACTTGACAGAATTATCTGTATAATGCATTGTTTTGTGTTATATATAGATGTATATAATACAGTTTCTTTGAGGTCGAATCATGCATGAAAACTACTGAACGTATAGTATAGTATAGAACCGTGATCGATACGGAATTTCTAATAGTCGGTTCTAGGCTACTACAGGGGCTAAGGCCAAAAAAATTTATATGCAGGTTTCTTTTGCACTGTAGGTGAGCACTGAGGGAGGATTATTGGAAATTCTACCACTTGGGTGGTGAAAAAGCGGACAGAAATTTGTATTGAAAGCCGTGATTTACTTACCTATATATTCTTTTCAATATATAAAGAGTAGAAAATAGTTAGTTTATAGTTAAAGTTACGAGGTCGCGGGTAACTGCTTATATATTTATATATACCTATATCTATATATATAAGCCTTCAAAAATATTTTGGTATATGAGAGAACTGTAAATCCATTAGCGTTTTACAAATCATCATAAAAGTTGGCGCACCTAGTTGTGTTGTCACACAAAAGATTTTTATACTATCCCTTTTTACCATAACTTGTCGATAGATGTCGTTAAGCTATATTTTAACAATATAAAGTTTTAAATTTTAAGAACACGACCGAAGTCGCGGGTAAGTACCTGCAACTGCTAGCACCTACAGTAATTCATCTAACGCATATTATGAATACATAAATGGTCAATTGCGATACTCGTCAGCCCAATATGGTACCTACTCGATGAATATCTTAAAAGATACCACAGATTTACAATGATGTGCAGCAAAAAGTGTCTCCTTATGACCACATGTAAGAAGTTAAAACTTTTTCATAAAAAGAGCAACACAAAGTCAACAGCACGCGGTGTCCCCATGCGGTCACCCATCCAAGTACTGACCGTGCCCCGGTGATCGGACAAGAACCGGTGTTTTTAACACTCTATGCCACACAATGGTCACCCTCACCACTTTTCGTCACACAAAAAGGTCGCGGTCAAAGCCCTCCCATAAGAAGTTTCACTTCAGCAAGTTGCGTAAAAGTGCTTATGCAGGATCCAATGAATTTGATGGACTGAAAACCCCATAAAATAGATTTGAATCGTTTTAACAGTCATGATTTTGTTCGTTTGATACGCTTGTGTTGTTACACAGTGGTTAGTGTGCTCGGACATCGCGTCCATCGATGTAGGTTTGAATATTTGCAAATGAGCCGGAGCTTTCGGTCAACAAAACATCGTGATGACACCATAGCATGGTGGTAGGGTTTTCTTTTAATCCACCTGGCTCTATACTACCGTCAAGTTGGAAATCTGTCGTTAAGCAGCGATGGCTGTGCTTCGGCAGCGGCTCTTGAGAACCAGTTTTAGGGGAAGTTTTAGTATGGGTACCATGTATGTGTGTCGCTACAAGTCGCCCTCTAGGTTTAGCGTATTTACTATTTTAGACCACATCGTCATTTAAAATCAGATAAAATTGTTGTCAAACTCTAAAACCTACAAATTAAAAAAAGTAAGTATTTCTACATTAACACGGGCGAAGTTGGAAGAAAAAGTTAGTATCATATAAATAATATTGGAATATATGCTTTAATTGGTTGATATTACTTTATTTCTTATAAGCATCTTTAAATGCATCGATCCCAGCTTGCGCGGCTTTGAGGAACTTTGGTGTTTCATCGCTCAACATTCTCGTTAGTTGCTCTACGGACTTCCTCTGCTGCGAGGCGAGTTTAGTGATTGCCTCCATAAACTTCGTAATTTCGACGTTTGTCGTATCATGAACCCCCTCGAAGAGTTTTCTCGCGTTCTCCTCCGATTCCTTCGTTCGTTCGATTACTTTCGCTGTGAAAAACATTTATCCCTACACTCTGTGGTTTGATTTCTTCAACAAGCTATAACTTACTTTCTGCTAAGTTTATTAGGAAAATTAATAAACCTATGGATATATGTTAGCGTAACTTTTTCAAACTTTAAGATACACATTCGACCGATCAAGTATTCATTAACAGGGAGCTAAAGCTAATAATTTCTATTTTCACATAAACGCCATCTTATTTCTTGTAAATAAATTGGAAAATATTTAGTTATTCATAGACAAATTAATAATTACAGTCTTTCATCCATTTAATGATATCGTCCACGCTGTTTTTCCCTTGTCTTCGTAACTTCTCATACGCGTCATCCATTTCAGTAACGTAAACTAATAAATATTTACAAGAAAAACGCAATAAATTCTTACGAACAAAAAGAAATTATAAATCTTTTTAATCTATGACAACTTTATATATAGACGTTTGCAAAAATTTGTAATAAAAAGTTTATTCAAGATTTTTCTTGTGACTGAGAATGTCATCCTATCTAATTAGCATTACCACATTTTGATATTTTAAAACAGGGCTGCCCAAACCACGGCCCGCGACATCAATTATTGCGGCCCGCAGAATCTTCTTTGTTTGAATATATTAAATGAGTAAATTATTTTTCTTGCGACGAAATTCATGTTTTGGATTATGCCGCACACGGAGAACTCGGGGAATTCTCCGAACGTATAATAGGTACACCCGACACCGCGCGTTGTTTATTTATTAGGCTTTAAAAGACAAATTAATGAAAAAGTAGATAATAAAATAATGATACTTATTATACTTGTATTTTATTTTTATAAATATTTTGCGGCCCCCCAATGTATTGAGTCATTTTTGTTGGCCCTGGGTCCCATGTAGTTTGGACAACCCTGTTTTAAAATGTCATCAATTTTTATTCGTTATGGCATCTGTCTGTGTAGGTAATTTCGCCAGTGTCTAGTGTGACAAATACAGGTATGAACGTTATTATTTTTATTTATCTTCAAATGGAATGGTCTTGTATACATACAAGATGAACGGCAAACCATTTATTTGTATATACTAACGACACGGCTTCGCATAAGTATAATGCACTAACGTATTCCTTGTAAATGAGCTTTTGGTGCAGGAAAATATCGTGATGAAACCGTAGCAAAGTGGTAGGGTTTATCCAAGCTCGCCTAGTTCTACCACCTTTATTAAGTTGAAAATCTATCGCCAAGTACCTATTGGTGTTCCGGTAGCTGAATTGGAGAACTAATCTCCTTCTAGGTTTCACGTGTTTACCACCTTTGGTCAGGTGGTCAGATAAGATTGTGGTCAAACAAAATCTATAATGTTGCCGCACTTTCTAATGTAGAATTTGATATATCCCAAGAGAACAGTAGTTTTTGGGACGAAAGGTACTTTATGACCATTTCTGTACCCCTGATAATGTGTAGGCAAAATTCCACGATAATCGGGCGATTAGTTAAGACATGCAAGCGTAATAAAAAAGGAAACCAATTCATTTTCGCATTCATATAGATTTGAATTAAAAAAAATATAATTAAGGGTAGTGGTGGGAAATCTGCATCAGACTGGTTTGCTACTATCCATATAACGTTGGCGTGACAAAAAAAACTGGGAGTTCGCAATTCGTAAGAAAAGAAGTGGGTATTTAAGCGGGTCGTGAGTTTAATATTGGCTTTCCATGAATCGCGCAATTATACTATACCCTTAAATAATAATCCCTTCTAATATAAAGACATATCTATCTACATCAATAAAAAAAAAAAAACATATTTAAATATGAGAATTTTGCAAAAAAAACTGGGGTAAGCTGAGAGAGGGGGGCGTCTACATATAGCTAAAAACATGGGCACTTCCCTATGAGATAAAAAATGACTTCTGACGTAAACAATCATAACATTGCAGGCTGAATAGAAACTTGTAAAAAAGGCATATCAATACACCGACAGTGTGCACTCTGATAAAAAAAAGTCCAAAATATAATAATTTTTAATACCATTCTATATTATTCATAACGGTTATATTTAATCAACAAAGTGACTTAATAAAAATAGACATAGATTTTCATAGATCATTTTAATACCTAATTAATTATAATAATAATAATACACAATTTACAAATCGTAAATATAACCCAAAAACATTGTTCGGTGTTTACCGACAAATAAAATTACCATTGATTCGATATCTTTTTTTACTGGTAACACTAACGCTTAGCTCAACTATTTGGCTTAAGAACAATTGGAGCTTTCACCGACGAAGGTGAATATATATATAAAAATACATGTCGTTCAGTCTTCAGTATTCAGCCGTTCAAACTAGGCTCTTCCTTCGTGATCCGCTTCGGTATGAAAGAGACGGTCATCAAGTCGTCCTCCTCTTGGAGCAGGCAGCCTTCGTTAGATTTGGTCCGATTGAAAAATCTGCCGAAACGGAACTGCGTTAAAAGCGGGGAAATTTTGTATTGGAGCCACCCAAAACATAAATCTATACAAATAGATAAAATTTGAAATGTCTCTTTGGAATGTCAAAATAATAATAAATAAATAAATGGATATGACAGTATATACGGTGATTATTATTAGCGAATTTTGGTGTCAAAGGGGTATTATAGAGTGGATTAATACTTGAACGATGGAGATGTTGGAAATTGACTCCTCCCTGTGCATCCACTAAAATCGATTGTAACGTGTAACATATTTTTAACATATAAGTGTATGTTAAAAAGATAAATCCGATCGACGACTGGGGTGTTTTCCGAACCGGTGGTAATTTTAACGGTCATAAACGCTTCAGTGTTTACCCCCACCATTTTTCGTCACATAAAGAGGTCGCCGATCGGAATTTCAAAGCCCTCCCAAAAGAAGTGTCACTTGAAAAAGAAATTAGGTTTCTAATCAAATATAATAAAATAAAGAAGAAGTCTAAAGTACAGCGTACTGAATAAAAATCTTTTGCTAAATTCCACGCAGACGAGGTCACGTTTAATAGCTAATTAAATAATTAAATTAATTTTCTTTTTACCAAAATTCAATCGACAATGCCATTATTTATGCTAGTATAGTGGGAGAGTGGGGAAGGGGTAGGGGAGAGGAATATTGAGCGGCAGGGGAGGGGAGGGAAGGGAAGGTTCTGACCACGAGGCACAGTTAGTATATGTATAGTGTATAAAATACCAAAGTAACTCTGTCCAACTTACCATTTCGTGGCTAAAACAGTTATTATGTAATATAAAAATATACAGACGAAGTCACATGCCATAACTAGTATTACGTAACATTGAATTTTGATTAAAATGACTGAATTACTGCAACATTTTATTTAAATAAGCCACAGACTATAATATAAAACTCGATATAGGCAAAAGTATGATTGTTATCGATACCGAATAAGATCGATATGAAATAGTTTTGTTTATTTAACTTTATTATATTATACTAGGTTATGCACGCGACTTCGTTTCCGAGTAAATAGATGTGTCGTTTTATGACAACCGTATGTTTTAATATCTATTAGTTAGGAGGGCTTTTATCGATTTACCTATGAAAGTTTTAATCGTTTCGGCATTTAGTCTATGACAAACAACAGACAATTTATTTTTATATATATATAAAATTTTAGTATTTCATATTATTTATGCGTTAACATTGAAAAAAAAAAAAAAAACAATATATCACATATCCAAAGAAGTATAACGATAGACGATTCCGAGATGTTCAAATAATCGGAAAATTTGATATCAATAAAAAAAATCTAAAAATCTTTATCAATATCAATCGATATCAATAAAAAAAGCGATTATTTATAATCGATTTAATTTATAAAAATCGAAGTAAGCAACCCTATCGACTCGTCATCGTTCATCGCTGAGCAGATTCCATGCACAAAAGGAAAATCCCCATAATCAAACCACTAATAACTCGACGATAGACCAACGCAGACAAACAAACAAACAGAAAAATAAAAGGCCGATATTACACACCGAATTTACTACACCTTTATAATGCCCGTCATCCAGGAGTCCCGCTTTTTGCTATGCACGAAAAAGAGAGAACATAACAGTCAGAGAGAGAGAAAGAGAGATAAAAACACACAGAAGTATAAAGGAAAGCTAAGGTAATGGTCAAACGATAGAAATTATTAGAATCGATAATTCTTCAATACTGTGGTGAAGTAAAACATCACGAGGAAACTTAAAACTCTGGAGAAATATACCATCTTTTACATGATTATTTTTTAATTTATGAAGGCCATTGTACATGTCCTTTAAACTTAATCTTTTTGGTGATTTCTCGTTTGGGTCTATTCTCACGGTGAATAGAGTCGACAAAACAATTTATTTCCTCTTCTTATTTCTTCTATCGACTATCAACTCGCTATTAACTCCCATACATATATTCATACATTCTATACACATATTATTTAACCAACTTCAAAGAGGAAGTATTCGATTCGGTTTAATTCAAAAAAATGTTTGTTGTAGTATGTTATTTCTAAACTGACATGGATTTTTTTTTTTATTGAGAAGAGGCTATTTTCAAAGGGGATCCATTTTAATTTCATTAGCATTGAGCCTTGGATTTTGAAGACACTATTGGGAGCTTTAGAACAAGACTAAATAGAGTAAGTTAACTAAGGATACCAATGGTTAAGGATGTTCTGGTAATTTTTTTTAGGCAAATTTTTTTTTAACTCCTTTTTTTATACAATTAAAATATTTTGGAGACGAAATGTCAAGAAGTTAAAGAAAAATACATACTTAGCCAATGGAGAGGAGCCTCTATCGTTGGGGTCCACTCTCTCATCAAGACCTCTGTGTACGGACACCGAGTCCAATTCCTCGATATGGACCGATTGGAGGTACTCAGCCGTTCTAAGCTGTTCAGGTGTTGGTTTCTTGAAACTGAAATACAAAAATAAATACTTTTTCGCTTTTCAACATGAAATTTCTTTGGACGTTATGGAACGCAACTTTTCTGACTGACGCAAAAGGAACGGAAAATAGATATAAGACCGGAGATAGAGAAAGACAGAAATATGATGTGAACAAAGAGTGCTCTTTTGTTATTTGTTCTCTATATTGGTGACATATTACGCAATGTAGCTTATCGAAGCTATATAAGTGAAGTGAAACAGATATAATGCCTTGGAGCATAATTTCTCATATGTCACACGAACAGCCTGGAAAGTTCTATCAACAGGGCTACTACCATCTTTATCATAATAAACTTGATTAATAAGGATATTGACAGTTCTTTTTATTCATTATTATTTTTAAATATACTCATTAAAACGCATATATTTGTGATGGCCTTGGATAACGGCACACCGTTCTAAACAGCACTTTTGCTAGAAATATAACAATCTGTAAATTTCAGAACAGTGTTTCGGAAGGAGTGACGTAACGCGCTGCTATTGGTGTTTGTGTTCACGTGATAAAGAAAATTGTTTTTTTTTTTTTATGGAATAATTTAAAAACGTGAATAAAAATAATATGTTACACAGTTTTTATGTATCACAAATAATATATAAAACCAAAATGAATGTCGCGGAACACTCTGTCGAAACGAAGTTCTTTTATTATTGACAAACGTATTATATTATCCCCGTGGCCCTCCTTGCCAGCGGTTCAAGCCTAGGTCTGATCCCGCAGAGAGCACGCTTCTAGCGGGATACAGTGACACTGAATGTTTTCAATCACTAGCTTAACAGACACAACACAGATCACCCCCACATACGTACACTCAAATGGGTAGGTACACATATGAAAGAAGGGTTTATTTTGTTTTCCGAACTTTGTTAGCTTAGCTTAAAAATACAAAATACATGTTTGAGTTGGTGAGGTACACATGCTGGTACGCAATCCGTTCAGTATTTTTCGAGTTTGTCGCAAACATACAGACACACAGACAAACAGACGCGGCGGACGACTTTGTATTGTAATATGTAGTGATACAGGATTGCTTGTTTCTGAGATGAACATCAGTATTACATTATGAGTATAAATTAATCTAGCCTTACGTTTTGAGCAATAAACTGGAACAGACGACGGACACGGAACTCATCGCCATCGCTGCAGACGCCATCCAGGGCTACAAAATAAAATCCTATAAAACACTGATAAGCCCGTCATAGTGACTGTTTTTTTTTTGCGTTTCAGGATCACTCGGTGTCTATCCCAGTACCTATAACTACTTAATAGAACATCTCGTGAACGGAGTGTAAATATTGGATAGAAATGAAAGTTGTTTCTATATATATGTATATATTAGAGTGTACCAAAAACCATCGATTTTTTTTTATTCTTCAAACGATCGCGATATTTTTTCAGAGAATACTAAAACAAAAACTCTGTCACGATCTGAGACTAATATTAATATTTAGAGGTCGTGAGTTGAATTTTTTCATTTCTCATTTTCTTTTCTTAAGCTTTGGATTTTTTTAACTCAGCTTCAGATCATCGTGCTGAAAAAACAACAACTTTACAGTTAAGTCTATTAAAAGCACTCTTGTGCTAATTATAGTTTTTTTTATTTATATATTTTTGACTGTTCATCGTGAAAATTGGCATAAGTGTTTTTAATGGACTTCACTGTAACTTGATAATAGATGGCGTTAGACTATATTTCGTTATTATCCAATACAACTACTATAAAATGGCAACTGAACCAATGTCGACTGTCAATATTTAAAAAAAATCAGTCTACTACCTTCTGTCTCACTCACTCATTCACTTTTTCATATGGATTATTTTTATCCCAAATGATTCTTCACTTCCCCATACGATTTTTCTTACAACCACACAAAAAAAAAACAATATGTTGTGAAGTGATGCGCTTAATGTATATTATATTGTATTTTAAACCGGAATGTAAGTAGGTATGGTCTTTATAAAGATTTGAAAATAGTAAATGAACATACCTGGAGCTGAAGTCCTAACGGGGCAAAGGCTCCACTAGCGAGAGGTATTCCCAGCAGATTGTATACAGAAGCGAATAAGAAGTTAAGCCTGACCCGACGAACCGTTGTCCTAGACAAGTCTAGACACGCGACTACGTCTAGTAGATCATTCTAAAATATACAATACAAAAACACCCAGTTATAACGTGATAAGACGTATATCGAATAAAAGCAGAAAGTCACTATGTTATTGATTGTAAAAAATCGGAATATTCGAAATTATTCCCCAAAGTTATTAAACAATTATCACTGCTAATTCACAGGTGATAAATAACATCCTGCTACAATTCGCAATATTTTTTCACAGTTTATTTTACAGCTGCTCTTAGTGTTTCCATTACCGATCTTTTTTTATTTTTTAGTCCCAGAGGAACACAATGAGGAAAATGTAAGCAAAAAAAATTTTTTCGTGACATATTATATGAACGGCACCTAAATAAAACTATTTAGGGTATGGTAACATACCCGCATAAGTACGAGGTCGGCTGCCTCTACCGCTACGTCGGTCCCACTTGCTATCGCAATACCCACATCGGCTTGGGCCAGCGCCGGGGAATCGTTCACTCCGTCACCCACCTACACATTACAAAAAATATATTCATGCACATACATCCACTGGAAATTGTATATAATGATTTATCTATACAAATAATCACGTTGACAATCCAGAATCTTGTAAAACAATTTATCTTTCAAATACCTACCATATATCTATAAAAATAAATCAAATAATTAGCAATAGATGGCGTTTAAATCAAATTCGCTGAAAATTACTACAAAAATAATATGACGTCTCGGTCGTTTAATTTTTCTTCCAAACTATAATTTTTAACAACAACCTTTACAAAATGAAGATTGAAAGAAGAACATGAAATATTTAGTCAAATACAATGAACTGACTAAATCACTTATTGTTTTTAATTTTTTTTATTACAAAGCTCACCATAGCAACTTTTTGTCCTTGCTCTTGGAGTTTCTGTATTTTCGCCACTTTGTGCGACGGCAGCACCTCCGCGAACACTTTATTTATTCCAACCTGTAACGTGACGTATAACATACACACATTGACACGTTTACCGATTTTATAAATGTTTTATAAAGCCCTCACGCGTTAATTACTCAACTTGCTTTAGACGTGGTCATCGAAATAAAAAATAACACAGGGTACCATATATTGAAAAAAAAATACTGCCCTCGTGAGATAGGTCATATCTAAATCAATATGAACGAAGCCGCAAGCAAAAGTTACTATGTAAATAAATAGTAGGATTATTTAAATAGGCACAATAAATTAACTTGAAATACTACTAGTAACTACTATTTACTACTAGTACTAGTACGAGTACTAGTACCAGTACAAGTACCAGTACTAGTATCAGTACTGGTACCAGTACTAGTACTAAATACTACTGCTGGTAATTTATGTCACATTTATTAGTTTTTTTTATACTTGTACATCACCGATACCTCCGATTCTATTCCACGGTACATATCCATCCAAAGGTAGACAACCTTTGACAAGACAAGAGATTGCTATTGGCAATAAGGCCGTCTTTTGCACTAACCACATAATTTGAAACATTTTATAGTCTATATGTAAAATGGTGTATCATAAAGATTAAAATAAAAATAAAATAAAAAAAAAATAATAATAAAAACGTACTTATACACGATTCAGCGTCACCGATCCGAGCGTGACGGTTCATTTTCGTTCCCTATTCAATGGGTCTAAGCAAGTGTTTTTGCTAAACATACCTGTCTCGCAATAGCCACAGCGGTCTTTCTGTTATCACCAGTGAGAAGGCAGACCTGGAGGCCCATCTTCTTGAGGCAGTAGACTGCGAGGTGTGCTTCCGGCTTCACCTCGTCGGCGACGCCGAGCGTGCAGACCAGTTGGTCTGGAAACATTCAGACAAACTCACATTCGTAATTGTAATATTAATAAAGACTAGTAAAACTGTTTTTAACACCATCTATCGAACATTCCTTGAAAATGTAATATTATTAATTCCCAGGATTTGTAACCGCATATTTAGCGTTAACTTCGCCTAATAAAACAAATTAAATAATTTGCAAGCAAGAAATTATCGATATGCATATATATCAAATATTTGAAATGTTTTTCAATAAATTTGTCTTAGCGCCATCTATCGCGCACGTTTTAAATGTGTTTTTTGTTAGGTTTTGAACCCATGACATTAGGGTCAAGTTCAGTTATTAAAACTAATTAATTACATGCAAGCAAGAGATTAATGATAGTTGCATATATCTGAAATATTTGAAATGTTTGTCATTAACAAATATATTTTTAACGCCATCTATCCCACAGTTTTTAAAAGTGATTTTAATAGTTCTGAGGATTTGAGCTTAAGCATCGAGTTCAGTTAATGAATGTTGCAGTGAAAGAAAAGTTGCATGTGTATTCCAAATATATGATATCTTACGTCACCAAGAGAATTATTTTTACTCCCATCAGTAGCACACTTTTTAAAATTGCTTATTGGTTAACAATGTTGACCTGGCAAGGCCTCTACAGTTTGACCGGACTAAAAATTTTTAGCGCCCAACGTGGGGCTCGAACCCACGACCCTGAGATTAAGAGTCTCATGCTCTACCGACTGAGCTAGCCGGGCTTGTTGGTTAATTCTAATAATTAGAGGCCTGTAACTTTAGCGTCGAGTTCGGTTCATAAAACTAACTGTACGTAGTTGTTTAATTATTTTAACAATTCATTAATCCTTAAAAATACAATGACTCGTCCCAATTGCTTCTAATTTATTCCATGTTAATCAGTAATTTTAGGTAATTTAGTGTATTTCAGTGGTTGAAATTGGACCATAATGAGCTGTACAAACTTTTTCTACACTTGTGGAAACACTTTAGATTTTAGACGTAAGGAGCGTGAAGTATGACGAATAGAATCATAAGCTTGGACTCGTTCAAGATGGTATGTAAAAAAAAACTATTACCCGAAATATTTCTATTGATAACACTAAAGACTTGGCAAAGAGAACACGTCCTTAGCACGCCATAAGGCGTAATAACATCGCGTACTAGCATCGCGTTACAACGCCACGTTGTGTTGTACTATTCCCGTAGAAACGCGTCAAACGGAGAGCGAGCACTAGTACCACGTGATGTTCGTGACGCGTGTTTCAACGTGAACAGTACAACACAACGTGGCGGTTCTAACGAGGCGCTAGTACGTGACGTTATTATGCCTTAACGTGCGCTAGCAACGCGTTCTGTTTAACAAAGCTTCAGCTACTAAACAAAAAATATATAAGGAAAATCGGTTGAGAACCAAATAAATAGTTACTAAACTGACTTATCTTAGTATATTTATAAATAGATAATGACTATTCATAATTATTGTAGAAATCGCCTATAAGTATAAACAGGCATATATAATCCGAATATACTAGTAGTGCGGTGAATCTATAGAAGCCAAAAAAACCAATAGGCCATGTCAGTTCGAAAAAAAATCCGAATATAAGATTGGCGTAACCGCGGGCTTAAGCTAGTTTTATATGAAACTGATTCCGCCTTAATTAAATGAAACATTCTTGACATGCTCACCATTAATGGCTGCCAGTACAGCTGTCCTACCAAGTTCTTCGTCCTGCTGCATGGCTTCCTGCACACGACGAGGGACACTCACCCCGTTCCTTGCCATCCATTCTCTATTACCTATTAATACTATCTGTTCCACTTCCTGCAGAAAAAAAAACAATACGAAATAAAAAGTGGACAGAATGTTCTAGTAATTAATCGAGTTTATCGATACACCGGTTGTCGAATGAAACACAGTTAGTCGATTTACATATCGTTAATGTTATTGTTACCAGAGTCAATTGACAAATTGATTGTCAGTAAAACAGAGTTTGTCAATAAATCGATTTTTAATGAGACAGTTTATCGAAAAATCAGTTTTCGATAAAACAGAGTTTATCGAAAAATCAGTTAGCAATGAAACAGTTTTATCTCGTTTTTGTTACAATGAGACGTGGTAAAAATCAATCAATTCCAAGCGGAAGTGCAAAGTTAACGCTCGCTTTAATTATTTAGAAAGATTTTCGCAAGGAAACACCGTCATCAATCAAATATACTACAGCGGGTATTAACATAAGTCGTGGTTGTTGAGCGGTTTTACCGGTGAAATGTCAATGCGATGTCCGCAGGTTTGAACCCCAACATGCACCACATTCGGAATTCGCGTACATTTACTAATTTAAATTGGTAACACTATCGGCTGACGGTGAAGTTATACATCGTGAGGAAACCGGAACCTGTGAAATGTTCTTATTGTATCACCGTGCGTGGGAACAATATAGAGTTTCTCAGAGTTCGAAATCGTGAATACGTCGCGGGCTGGCGTGGTAATAATGCCCATACCTTCCTTAGGGAAGAGGCCTATGGCCATGCAGTGGGTTTCTTACAGACTGATTATGAACGCGGGTACTATCTTAAACAAATGTCAACAGGTTTGTTACCTCGCCCTGTGCTAAAGGATCGGTCCGTATGAAGGTGTGTAGTCTGGCAGCGGCTTGTGCGGAGCTGAGGGCCGCGTCTCCGGCTCCTGCCACCACTTCAACCGGCACGCCGTGAAGATGGAACGTACTTCCAGGCCTGGACAAAACACTCACTGTCATACTGATTATTTGTCTATTTCTCTACTCAGTTTTTCAATCGATTTTTTTTATTCCCTTTACAGACGAACTTTAGCGTTATCGATAATAAAAATATTAACAATGTTTTTAGTTTTTATTTGGTGCGTATGGAAAAAATCATGAGAAACTCAATGTTCACGATGCGCGTGCACCAACACCTAAAATTGACACCATGAAGTTGGTCGATAATTGTCTCAAGTTTTCGTGAGAAAGTTATACAAATATATATGAATATACAACACGCGTTCTATTTCAGTGGAGATAAAAAAACTATACAGCAACACTTAAGTACTAGTGCATTCTATGACGCCATTAAGAGTTGTCGTTAAATGGAAAAAAAATTGGTTATCTATAAAGTCGGTTTACGGACCATAATTTTACGTGATAATGTCATAAGAAAACATCGACGAAAAATTACATATTTTTTTGCCGCAATTGTTGTTGTAATAAACAGTGGAAACCAAATTAACTTTTCAAGTCGCTTTATAAACAGTTGACAAAATAGTTCATGTGTAGGTTGTGATGGGTCACAAGCTGAACGCTTAGACCGATCGCGGCTCCCTATCGCTTTAAACGTACAATGAACAGACAAACAATAGGAAGAATTTCTTACGAATCTTGTACTTACGATGCCGATGGAACTATTCAATCGATGAAAGTACTATCGGAACGTGACAATGAGTCATGCTTTTTCGTACGTGTAACTGGCATTCATCGATATATAAGACTTTATCACGTCAAAAAAAAATCAATATTATTTCACTATTATGATATGCATTTACTAATAAAGTACAAAACGTACAATGAACAGACAAACAATAAAACGAATTTCTTATGAATCTTGTACTTACAATGACGACGAAACTATTCAATCGATGAAAGTACTGTCAACTAATATAGGTGAAATTTCTCTATTAACGGGGACGAAGCCGTGGGCAAAAGCTATTGGATTTTTTTTAAGCCAAGGGGCAGCAAACAGGTATACGGCCCAACTGATGTTAAATGGTTACGGTCGTCTATGGACAACTGCAACACCAAGGGCATCACTGTCGTGTTGCCGATCTTCAAGACCTTAGTATTGAATTGTTGTAACGTACTTGGCCTGGTTGAGCACGTTGGCGAGTCCCGGTATGTGTAAGGAAGCGTTGTCGGGCGAGCGGAGCCGCGCGCGGAGCCCACACCCCGGCGCGGCCACGAACCCGCTACACTGCAGCGGACTCGCTCCACCGAGCACTGCGCTGCACCACTGCACTATCGCTGCACACAGTCACCAACAATTACACACACACATTCAGATTACATAACAGCAAAACGAACATATCTTATGAATATGGATTGGAACGTTTTTGCTAATGGAGTCGTACATTTTTGTTAATGGATTGGAACACTCTTAGTAATTAATGGCTTAAAAAGTTTTCGCTAATCGAAGCAAATGATTTTGTAAATAGATTGTAACATTCTTGCTAATGGGAATGAAACGTTTTTGCTAATAAATTGGAACGTTAATGTCAATGGATTGGAAGATTTTTGCTAATGGATTCAAACGACTTGCTAATGGATTGGAACGCTTTTACTAGTGGCTTGAAACGTTTTTATCAATGGAATTAGATGTTTTTATAGATTTTAGATTGTACCATTCCTGCTAATAGATAGGAACGTTTTCATTAATGGATCCGCATGTCTGTGTTAATGATGTTTTTGCTAAACAACACTCAATTCATTTTGCCTTATCAATTTATAAAGCAACAGAAGTAAGAAAAACTTCATTTATGACGTAAATTAAGGTTGATATGGATTGGAAGATTTTTGGTAATGGATCTGGACATTTTTGCTAAAAGTTCTGAAACAATTTTGCTTAAGTGATCCAATTCGTTTTTCCCCCTAAAACACTTTATAAAATCACCGAGGTGACGTGAAATTCGTTAAGAAATGTGTTATACCTGAAGCGACAGGATGTTCAGAGTTAGTTCAGCCGTGAGCAGGCAGGCGACGATATCTGGTAAGTTCGAATGGTTCTCCTGTAAGAAGGCAGACCTTTGCGACAGTCGTACTGCCTCGGGTTATCGTGCCGGTTTTGTCGAATATCACAGTTTTGACCTGCAAATAAATATATATACATAAATAAAGGTTTCCAATTTTTTTGTTCATCGGTCTCTATGAGATGATTATAAACAATTCTTGGTTAATGTCTGAACGTTTTTATCAATCGACATGTGAGTTTTATGTTCGACACGTTGTGCTACAATATGGTCTAAAATGGTAAACACGCTAGAAGGGCTGGCTCTGTCAAGTAAAGTTGCCGAAACATACCAACAGGTGCTTGGCAACAGATTCTCAACTTAAGCTAGCTAGCCAAACGAGCCTAGCTTAGAAAAAGCCCTTCCTTATACTGTGGTGTCATCACAAAGTTTTCCTTCACTAACAGTTCCTGTTTATTATGGACATTGAAAACTACTTCCATCGATCCGATACCTGAATAATCGTAATTTTCATATTAAAATATATGTAATAATAGTAAGTATAGTAAGATAAGCATCATCGATACGATTGCTTTGAGAAAAGGAATAGGCTTGAAGGTACCTTATGTGCGTTCTCGAGGGGTTCAGCTCCTTTGATGAGCAGGCCAAGCTTGGCGCCGACGCCGGTGGCGACCATCACGGCGGTGGGCGTCGCCAGCCCCAGCGCGCACGGGCACGCGATCGCGAGCACCGACAGCGCGAAGTGGAACGCGCTTTGCACCACCAGCTCCCACTCAGAATAACCCGCGTTTAAATACAACTCCTGTACACATAAACTATTCCCCTTAATATACAATAAAGTCCAAAGCAACGCGGACATATCTGCAGTGTACTGCGATATCTTATGACTTCAAACGAGCGCGTATAGACATGCGATCGGGACCACCAATAGGGCAAAATCAAACGCGCTTTGCACCACCAACTTCCACTAAATACATCTCTTGTATATATACACCATTTCCTATAAATAGTGCCTATTGCAACTGAACTGTAACTCACACCGGTGAGGCAGTACAGGTCACTAATGTCAAATTTTGTACAAATAAAAGTGAAACTTTTTTTTTAACATCGCCTCAATATTTTTCGTCCATCTATCGCATGCCACGTTACAGCCGGCCACGGAGTAGGGGTAAAGTGACAGGCGCTCGACAGAGCAGCCAAAAACAATATGGCGGCGCCCATGGGTCAACTAAAAATAATTTAAACATATACTGTGCTCAGTTTATAAAATGCGTCTATCATCTAAATGATTGTATTTATTATGTATTCCGTAATCTATTACGCAGATTGAAATTAAAATGTATAGTTGGATATTTTTGTCTACTATTAATTTCTCATTATATTTCCCATTTTGTAATTACTAAGTTAACATTAAAAACGCGATTTTAACACCATAAATCGAATAATTTTCCGAAAATGTTTAGTTCAATACGATATGAAAAAAAAATCACTTGCATCGTCGTTTCATAAAACCACACAATGTTTTTTTTTGATGTTAATTTATTAATATCTTAACTACAAGAAACAATTTATAACGTGACATTTGTAGAAATTGAATAATCTTTTACAAAAAAAAAGTCGACAGAGAGAGAGACAGATTTGGTGATCACAATTAATAGATGAAATTTAAAAAAAAAATAAAAAACTAAACAATTCCATACCGGTGTGATAGATTTTATAATTTCGATGTTTATGGCGCCGCTTATGATCCAACCGACGAGGGTCAGAAGCGAGAGGAAGACCACCAGCGGTACGAAGTATCTGTTATCGAAAACATTATTATAATATGTCATAAAATTCAAGAAATTATGAAAGTTTCATTCTTTTAGTACATAAATTAACGCAGCGTATTTCTTTCAGGGGTTAAATTCGCTAGTTAATATTTAAAAAAATTAACCGAGCTTCCCTATTAAAAGCACTATACAATTTATCAAAAAACTGTATTTTCTGTTATTCAGTCCAGAACCCTTTATGCGTAATCGACTCACGCTTAACTATTTTTTGTACTTAATTTTTTTTAATACTATAATCTCATTGAATTTGACGCCAGTATTACCATTCCTATGGAATTCAGATACCATTCAGGAAAAGGTCTGTAGCCCTGCAATGAGTCTTTTACAGGCTGTTGATGACGATGATGTGCGTCGCTAAGTAATAAACGGTTGAGAACCACTGACCTAGACACGTAGTAAACCGTACCACATTACACTTTCCTTCCATAGAACCAAAAGTTATGAAGGAGTCATATAAGAACGTTAGCATCCCTCGAAATAACACCAGCAAATTACCCGGCAATCGTGTCGGCGAGTCTTTGAACCGGCGCCTTACTACTTTGCGCCTCTTCCACCAGCCTCACGATCTGTGCCAGCGTGCTCGCCTCTCCCGTATGCGTGGCACGCATTAATAAAGCACCGTGTTGATTTATACTACCTCCTATTACTAAAGAATCTATAAAAAGGAAATATAAATATAAAAAAAAAAACTCAATTATAATTTAGCGAAAATGATCCAATCCAATATCCTACTCCCTTATACAAAACCCTAGTTACAGTCAATTATAACTCGAACTGGCTCATGCCCGACTCAGTCCCCATTAAATAACCTTTTATTAAAACAAAAAAAAAAATGTGTGGTTTTATGAAACCACGATGCGAACTAAACTTTTTTCGGCTCGTAGGCATTAAACTGAAAATTATTTAGGCTATTAAAATCGCATTTTTTAATCTTAACTTAATAATTTTACAATGTGAATGTTAATGAGAAATCAATAGTAGACAAGATATCCAACTATACATTTTAATTTCAATCAGCGTACTAGAGAGTACGGAATACATAATAAATACAACCATTCAGATGATACGCGTATTTAAAAAAAAATCTGAGCATAATATTTATTTAAATCATTGAATCATTTTGAATTGAGCCCTCATTATAATACAAAATTACTGACCAATTCATTTTACTCTGACAGCATAAATCATCAATCTAGAAATTACTTTAGCAAGTTGTAGATTGGATCGTTTTTGCTACATTATTATCCATTTCCAAAGATGATGTTTAAGTACTTGGTTGATTAAAATAAATTGAATACATCGCACCCTTAATAAAGTAAGGTCACATTTCGAATTTTTAGGTATTTTAGTTTTTGCAATAGAAGTGCTCATTATAAATAGTTCTACAAGGTGTATCTCACAGAAAGAGTAAATTTTCATGGTAATAACATTGAAAATCAAAGAATTAGTGATAATTTTGTAAATGATGTTATCGTCGATTTGTTTTTTGGTGTTTCCTAAAAAACTTATTTTTCTAAGTTAAGCTTTTACTTCACTAATGGTGCGATATATTGTGAACGTCGTACTAATGTAATAATGTTCTCACGGGACAAAGTTCTGTTTATCTATACTTTATAGGTTTTGACGTTTGACCACATTCTCATCTGATGTTAAATGATGATGTGGTCTAAGATGGTAAGTCACGCTTAACCTAGAGGGAGACTGGCTCTCAAGTGCAGCTGCCGGAACACACCAACAGGTGCTTGGCGACAGATTTTCAACTTGAGGGTGGTAACCAACCAGGGGGCTCAGTAAAAGTCCTACCACCGTTTTCCTTCACTGAAAGCTCCTGTTCAGTTGTATCAATAAAGTCATCGACGCTTAATTTAACAAGGGTTGTTTGTAATTTTTTATTATAAAATATCTATAATCATTCCTTCTTATCATTTTAACCCTTAATAATCAAATACAACGATGTTAGTGTCATTTTTTTTATCTCACAGACTCGGTCACTAATTACCATTAAGACAAAATCCTTTCATACTTCACTTACTCCTTAAGGTTTTACTACATTTATATACATTATTATAATTATGACAATGAGCTTGTATTACATTATATCTTTAAAAAGTATATTTATCCATTACCCATACATTAATAAAAAAATATATCAGAATCAGAATAACTACTAGGGTATTATTCCTTATTTTTAATCCATCATATTTACTTATTACCCATGAATTAATAAAACATGTTGACACCGGAACAGTATTAGCAAAAAAATCATTACAATCGCAACTAAGGAGTTATATTCTCTTATTTTTTTGACCCACGGTATTTACCCATTACCCTTAAATAAATATGTCCTATAGTTACAATTATTTTTTACTAGAATATCTTACAATTCTCAGTATATAAATAATTCCTTGTTTTTTGACATACGATATTTACCGATTACCCGTAAATAAAAGAGAAATGTCAAGTGGATAATTGCCTACCATATTTACCTATTACCTGTAGTAAATATATAAAACCTGTCGTAGAATTACAGTAATGTGTATATATTCGAGTGAGTATTTGGACATACCTTTAGACTTTGGTACCGGCATCGACTCGCCGGTGATTAGAGATTCATCGCAAGTACTTTGGCCTGAGATCACCTTCCCGTCCACCGGGATCTTGGAGCCGGGCACCACCTGCGGAACGACTCCGGACCATCATCATGCATTTACACTATATTGAAATTAAAATGGTGAAATACAGTTACTTTGAGTCAAAATAGATAATCAGACGGACACTAAAAACCACCGTACTATAGTAACCATAGTTTCATCATAGTGGTTATTGGGAAAAAATCGAATAATACCTTTAAGACGTCTCCGCGTTCCACCAGGTCGACCGGTATGCTCTTCTCTCCTATGCTGTTTCCGTCTTGGTCAAGGATCATGAGGACCGCCTCCGTCGCTTTCAACGAGAGCAACTTCGATAGAGCTTCTGACGTCTTACCCTGGAAAACATTATACATAGTTTACGGGGTAAACAGAGGAAATACATAATAAAAAATAAGTCAGGAGAATCTTGGTAAGTAAAAAAAAGGTGATGCAGTTCACACTTCACACGCGGTAGAAGCGAAAGCTTAAAAAATGTTAAATCGTAATCATATAAACTATACACGCGAAAAATACATCACGCTGGTTATAGCACCTTTTTCATAAGACTTTGTAATACGCAGGGGCACACAAATACACATACAAACCACCACACCACACCACATACATACCAGAATAAGTGATATGCTGTGATAATAAGAATACCGCGAATATAATAAACACTGTATAATGCATTCTATCTCATTCTCTCACATGTTAAATCCTATAGTAATATATGCTTGTCTCTTTTTAATATCGCTATTTAATATCGCCGAGTTTCGAATAACAACGAGAGTAAGGAAGCTTTCACTTCAAAAATAATTGTATCACTACATAGTATAAAACAAAGTCGCTTTCTCTGTCCCTATATCCCTATGTATGCTTAATCTGTATCTTTAAAACTACGCAACGGATTTTGATGCGGTTTTTTTTTTTAATAGATAGAGTGATTGAAGAGGAAGGTTTACATGTATAATAACATAAATTAAATAGTGGAGAAATACTGTTATTTTTGAGGTTACTTCAAATTTAACGCGTGCGAGCCACGGCCAGTAATGAATAAATCAAAACTACTGGATCGATTTTAATCATTTTGTCAGTGAATGACATAGACTATATATTTTATACCCGTGCGAAGCCGGAGCGGGCTGCTAGTAAAGTATATTTACTAAATAAAGAAAAAATAAAGAAGCTGTAAGTTTTCAAATAAATTTGTAAATAAATCGCTAGTGTGTTATAATAAAAACTGTCTATACGCGATCTCAAACATGAATCGTGAAGCTTTTTATTACTCACTGATAGAGAATACTAAATTACCCCTTTTATATTCTTCACATCATTTTAAGTTTTAAAAAACTACGACTTTTATAAGTATTACGCGTCAAGTGGTGTCGTGTGCATGCGTAGGCGAGGGGAACTAAACGGATAACGTTGTTTGAAATAAATATTCTAAGCAAAATATATTATTGCTTTTAATTTTTTTCTCTTCAAGTAAAGTATATTGTTAAGATAACAATACAAACAAAGATAACGATGCAGACGACGTCGCCAACATCAGCTAGTATTGCATGTAACTTACATGAATAGCACAATAAAGACGCATACTAGTCAATAAAACCGTTCCATAGATAATAAACTAGAGAAAATGGAAATAATATGAACGTACCTTAGCTATATGTTCAAGCCAACGGCCCAAGGATACGAAGACAAGCAGCATGGGTGGCGTGTCGAAGAACGTGAGCGGGCTCGTGTCCTGCCGAGTCGCCATCGCGGCCACCACCACGCTCAGCGAGTACGCGTAACTGGGGTGATCAGTAATTGTATGACTAGATGGCGTTGTTATAGTAATTTTTGAATACTTTATTATTTAGCAAAATGAAGCGGTCGAATTTCAACCACTGGACAACCATGAGTTCTTCTGTACATGAGTATGTGAACTCCTCTTAAGCGGCTGGACTGATTTTGATGAAAATTTGTGTGTTCAGCAGGTGTATTCAAGAATGGTTTAGATTCACAATTTGACCCGGTGGTAGGTGGCGCTGTGGTCTGATTCTAGGTTTTTTCTTATTATCAGAGCAAAACAATGTCCACCCGGTCCCTGCTAGTGTATTTTTTTTATACGGTACCCCCTCAAAAGTTTCGTTTAGGTATAAAAATGACCCTGTAAAGACATGGGCTTCCAATCTCAATATTAATATGCTGATCTCCGTATAAACCGTACTTAAGTGTACTTTTAACTAGGGAACGTCTTTACACCATCCATATTATTGTAACGGGTCACTTTTTTTCTTTTTCGAAGCTGACTACACTGTTTACCTTAGCAAGGCCTCTACAGATTCACCGGACTACATATCGGGTCACTAGAAGGTGCTAAACTATACTTTATTTCTACTACAACAGCGGAATAAATCGTGGATAGTTGCTAGCATAACATAAAAATCGATATCGGAATTAAACTTGCCTACGCCATACACTGACATTGACAAATAAGTCCCCGAGAAGAAATTAAGGACTAAGGGAAAGAATAAATACAATCCGTCGAAGACTCACCTTATAGTCGTTGTCATCGAGATTAAAACGTCCATATTAGAAGTCCCGTGACGTAACGCTTTATAAGCCTGTTTGTAGAAATGCCAACCGCCTATAAACTGCAACAAATATATACAACCCTGATATAATAATGTAGAGTGTAGCCTATAAAATCGAAATAAAAAAAATTGTGTATATAAAAATCAAGTGCCGTAATGTATGTAAGTGCATCACTTCAGAACGGCTGCACCTATTATTTTGTGTTTATGATTTTCAGGATAATATTTGTGTTAAAATAAACCTACATATCATTCAATAAAGGAAGGTGGAACACTGGAAGAGTGACGTCATTGTTCGAACGGTTCTACAAAGTTGGAAATGGGACTACTTTTAGAAGCACATTGGTCCTGGCTCCCACAGTTGTCGATTCATTCGTTGTTTAACTATCCAAAGTAATATTATTATTAATGCGAATGTGCATTTGTATGTTTGTTACACTTTCACTCTTTAACTACATAAGCAATCATCATGAAATTTTGTCAGGGGTACAGAAAATGACTTAGGGTTACATTCATCAAGGAGAAAAGTATTGCCACGAGGGACGGGTTTAGTCTGCATTAACACGAACGAAGCTGCGAACAAAAGCTAGCATTGCAATCAAAGTTATTCATGAACAACATTTGATAGGATAATAGCACGCTTTTTTGTTATTGTTATTAGGACAAAGTGAAGTGCACTGTGATCGATGGCATGAAAAATGCAAACTAAAAACAACGATGACGGTGACGTCATTATTCGAGCGATTCGACAAAGTCTGCGACGCGTTATTTCTAGAACCTAATTGCTTGTGACATCCACGGGCGCTGATTCATTTGTTGTTTATGTGTAACAACAAGTTCGTATACAGTATGTAACTATATAGTAAAATTGAAACAAGGGAATATGATGACTTGTCAAGTACCTGAACAGGTGTGGCCAGCAGCATCATGATGAGATTCTCCAAGCTAAGGCCGGGGACGACACAGCACATATCCTTGGCGCTGTGCCCGTGTGACATCATCGTCATGAAGTAAGCCATCGCCGCCATACATGGACCTCCGAACAGCAGCGATATGAGGAACGCGTTTCGCCATTTCCTTATCTCTTCCCTAATTTATACACGTTTATTATTAGTCAGACAATGACGATAGCAAATGCTTGCATGACGACAATAAATGAAAATAAAAAAATAAGTGTGGTAGAACACTCGGTGGCGTTTGTGCCGTGTACAAACTATACCAGCGCAGGCGCAATTCGATACGAACTTATTATTTGCCTAGAACCAATAAGCATGCAGAAAGGGTACTGACGGAAAAATCTTACATTTTTTTTCGCCTAGCCCCAATCCATAGAGTGTGATAAAAAAATTCGTAAAAAAATAAATACAAACCGTTACTTTTAAAGTTCGACACCAAAAACAACAACAATGGCACCTTGATCTACCCATACAAATAAAATTAAAGTCTGTTGTTTGTTCGGTTTAGACTAAAACTATATCCGGGAATGATACGTGCAGGTACCTCAAAATTTTACTAGATGGCGCTATGTGACATTATCAGGGATAAAACGAGCTTTTACTCACTTGTGTTCTAAATAATTCGAGGTCCCCCTATTGTGAGGACTCGCGACCGTCGCCTCGAATCCTAGGTTGTTAATGGCGTCGCATATCGTCCTCGGACCGATTTGTTCCGTGTTGTATTTAATCTTACCCCTGAAAAGTTAAGACACAGTTACAGCTGGTGGTGGTAGCTAGTTTTTTCTAAGTCTAGCTACAACCCTCAAGTTGAAAACCTCTCACCAATAACCCGGTTAGTATGTTCCGGTAGCTGCACTTGAGCGCTAGTTCCCATTTAAGTTTAGCGTGACTACCATCTTAGACCCCATCGTCATTTAACATCAAATGAGATTGTGGTCGAACGTTAAAACCTATAAAGTTAAAAAAAAATAATAGTGACCGTCAAGAAATCTACAGCTCCACAACAGTCCCCGTTGTCATGCGAGTCTGCAAACCTATAGACTGTTAGGAACGATGATATCACAATGGATAGATCGACATTCGAATCCTTGTGAATGAGCCGGCGCTTTTCATGAAGGAAAACTTGTGGTAGGGTTATTTCTAAGCTCTTTTTTATTTTATTTTTTCGAACTGACTACACTGTTGGCTTGTTAAGGCCTCTACAGTTTCACCGGACTACTAAGGGGAGCGCTTAAGACACTCACGCGATTTTACAGGCAACCAGCACAAGGGCGCACGGCGCGCCTCAGCTTGAACTGTCGCCGAATATCCGATGTAACTAAGCTAAGCTATCTATCTTATACATATGTGAATTGTATATATACATGTATTTTGTATCTGACTACTAAGTTAATCTGAACTAAGTCAGTTCGAAAAATGTAACCCAACCACTATGTCCACGTGTGTGGGGTGATCTGTGTATATGTAAAACTAGTGTGAGTCACTGTACTCGCGCGAGTAACATACTCGAGGGCTCCACACCGAGGGACAAGCCTAGGCTCGAGCTGCTACCAGAGACAACGCGACGAGTGTGCGGGATCGTATTATCACCCCCCGCTCACGGCGGTTTCTAAGCTCACCCGACTACCTGCCATACTCAATCCAAAAACCTGCCCAATAATCTATACATTCATACAAAATCGACATGTATGTTCGTCCAAGGTAATCATCGATACAACTGTACTTGGATTAATCTTAATTTGAAATCCGGAAAAGTGTTGCAACCCAGTTGAATAGTAACGACAAAGTTATAAAGTATTATTACATAATAAATAAAAAAAAAACAAATTCAAAAAAGTATCTCTAAAAAATATCATCAGAACATTCTTGTCCTTAGCTAGGTACCCACTTGGTCTTGGATTGTAATAAGCCTACCAATACCTCAATTAGTATATATTTCCTGTTCGATATTGATAAATACCTCAGTATATCTTCAAAATGTTAGATCCCAATGATAATTAAATTACAATGGGAAGACCTACAAAATACCCCCCCCCCCCATCCAAAAACAAAAAAATAAAAACCAAATCGATTAAAAAAACTATCTATCACAGCCCGACCAATATATCAATATCTCATTCACTGTACATTTCCAATTCGACTTTGACAAGTATCCTGGTGTATCTTCTAAATTCTAGGGCCAATGCTAATTATATTAAAATAGGGTACTCTTCAACATACGCCCTTCTAATGAAAAGAGAATTATCTAAATTGTTTTTTTTTTTAAGTTTTAAGGTGACAAACAAAAAAATGCAACCAATCTGAAGTTACTCGTCCTTTTTTCAAGTCGGTTAAAGAATATATCCAGCAATAAATCGAGACAAAAGACTTTAGTTCTCTTGATGTAAACCATTTTATAGTGAACTAAATGACACATACTTGCTTGTGGTGAGTGCTACAGAACAGGTCACGACTCCAGTTAATTTTAACAGACTCTTCTCTATTTTATTAACACACGAAGCGCACGTCATTCCTTTGATCTGGAAACAAAACGATACCCCATTATTGTTAAGTAAAAGTATGCGTATAGAGAAACGCAAATGAATTTCGAAATAAGCGAATGTACAATTCCCCCCATTCCCCCCTCCCCCAATATTTTTAACCGCTCTGTATTTCGATATATACACAGATTATACGGATAACATCGAGAAAACTTAAAGATAAATAAATGCCAATTTTAGATATCTTTAACAATATTTTTACTTTGATTCAATGCGACTCTTGACTGTAATAACGCGCAAACACGAACTCGACGCTACAAAATTTTGCAAAATGCAGCAAATGCATCCATCGCTCTCTCTTTGGACGGAAGTATACTTAGTCGTATGTTAAATTAAATACGGCAAATTAAGGAAATACAGCAGTCAATATATGGCAACACAGTAGTTTATTCTAAATATTGTCGACTATTATTGGTTTAAATAATGATGGCAATAAAATATTCACCACGACTTTTTGTGGATAAAATTTAAATTTGTTATTTGTAACCGACGTCAAAGGGAAGGAGGTTCTCAATTTGATTGTATTTTTTTGTATAATGTTTGTTACCTCAGAACCACATCATTAAGAACCGATTTCGAAAATTCCTTTTTTTTTATTGAAACCCGAATATTTTCTAGTAACCGCAATTTCATTAGTACTGAATCTTGGATTGAGAAGATTCACCAGGAACCTCCTCAAAATCGAGTAGGAAGTAAGTCTATAGCGATTACTATAGTCGAAGCTGTTCTGATGCATTTTTTAGAGTAAATATTTTTAAAGTCGGTTTTATTTTGTATTGAAATTTTTTTTTATTACCAAAATATAAGTCGACATTTTAAGTTTGTAGGTGGACGGATATAGTAGGAGCAGAGTAAAACCGAAAATGGTGTGGATAGATTGTGTGATAAAATGATATCTGACAGGGGAGAGTGAAAAAGAAGAACATATTGTGCCGACCCCTACATAGGTGGGTTAAGGGTAAGAGGTTAATAAGTCATCTCTACTTCACCAGTTTTTATTTTATACTATGGAACGTGAACAAAGTCGCAAGTGGTAGCTAGTTACCATATAACAATATATTAAAACAAACAATATCCTATAACGTTGAGAAATAATATAAGACAATTGAATCTGTCGAAATCACGACCACCACACAGCATGTGAAACATCTACCATAAGCATATCTCGTTCTGGGATCAACAGTTGCGACCACAATACACATAGTGAGAAAGGCATCGCTGTGACCATTATTTAAGATCTCACTTTTCCGGATCAGACGATAGGCTTGCAGGTCGGCATGACAGCGGCGTCTACCAATGGATTGTAGATCTCACGATAACCTCCTTTATTTTTGGACTGCACGGTACTCTTAGCATTAAGTACAATCACTTCTTCGCACTTTGGTAAAAAAAAGACATTTACAAAATCTATTCAATAATACTAGATATAAAAAAACAAGTATAACCTATTTATAATAATTGTCGATATAAAGGAAAGAGACAACATAAACTCACATATACTTGTATCTCCCTCTGACCGCTGCCGTCGCAATCGCTGATGACGTCAGCGGGGAAACCGAGTTCAGTTATCGAGTGCGCCACATCCACAGCGGATATCTTCCGGGGGTCGTACCGGACCTCGGCTTTAGCGGCCAATAGTGCGATCAGAATCGAATTAACCCCTGAACACGACCACAGAGTACATTATACAATAAAGATAATCAGCGTCTCTAGCGACACGAGTGAGAACTAATACCTGCGATCTATAAAAATATATACATATATGCATGTATGTGCGAACATCGTTCAAATAAAATTAACAGTAACGAAACTCAAATCGCTCACACTCGCTGCACCAATCACAGATCGCTCACACTCGCTGCACCAATCACAGATCGCTCACACTCGCTGCACCAATCACAGATCGCTCACACTCGCTGCACCAATCACAGATCGCTCACACTCGCTGCACCAATCACAGATCGCTCACACTCGCTGCACCAATCACAGATCGCTCACACTCGCTGCACCAATCACAGATCGTTCACTTTCGCTGCACCAATCACAGTTCGCTGGTTTTTTAAACAATCAGTGCATGGCTGCTTGCGATTGCTGCATACGGTGACAACAAAACTGTCCCGGAATTTTTTTCGCGTATCCCAACGTTCGTTGCAACAACTAATGAGCGATTTATAAAAAACCATACAAGCAGTTTTTGACGGGATCTTAACGTGCCATATAGTAGTTTTTATATGTTATTCATAATCTTGGGTTATTTTATTGTATATTTTGTAATATTGGAGGTATTTTACGTAATACAGTTCGATTATTGTACACATGTGGAAGGAAAATAATACAATGGAGCATTTTTTTAACACTTACCATACAGCTTGGAACAATGTTTTTCTATGGCGGCGACACAGCTTGCACACGTCATTCCTCGAACTTCCAGCGTACATCTTGATAACTCACTGTCTTGTTGTATAGGTGACGCTGTGCCCTGGAGTATTAATTTGCAATTCCTTTTTAACCGACTTCAAATAGGAAGAGGTTCTCAATTAGGTTGTATTTTTTTATGTGTGTTACCTCCGAACTCCGTCATTTATAAACTGATTTGAAAAATTGTTCCTTTATTGGAAAGACAATATTTTCAAGACCATTATACTTTCATTAGTGCTGGATCTTGGACTTTCGCAAAAAAACCCCTCAAAATGGAACAGGAAATATACAGTGATTGTGATAATGCTAGATTTATAAGAATCCAAGGCTAAGTAGATACCTAACTATGGTGAAGGATAATCTGACAAATTTTTAGAGTAAATTATTCAGAAGTCGGTTTTCTTTTTTGTTATTTTTGTTTTTGTCGAAAGTGAAGTTTCTTACTGCGGCTTGCGGTAAGAGTTAACTGGTAGAAATCGTCACGTGAGGAAAAAGCGTTACGTTCGCTCCGTACGAATTTCTCTCTCTCTCTCTACCTCTGTCTGTTGTATATGAGTATGTGTGAATGTGCGAGTATCGAAATTCAAGCAGACAACGCTGGTTGTATTACCTCAATACTGAACGCGTGGATATTATTAATTTTAACTATTCATTTAAACTGCCTCAGATATTAAATGATGCTTTTAGATACGATACCTTGCCTTCTTTACAGTATTAATCAACTCGAATCCCTACTACAATGTGCATGAGTTTTATCAACAAGCAGCTGGACTTGAGAGCCAGTTCCACAGTGTTTCTCATCTTATCATCATAAATATACAAAAATAAAGTATACTGTGATAAAAAAAAAAACAAATTTTAACAAATATAAGGTACTTACATTGGCTTGAGTACGATTCTTAACCGGTGATACAGTTTTGACATCACCCGAACCCGCCTTACCACTTCCACTCTGCGATGATGTTTCTATAATATATAATTGAAATATGATAATCCTTAATAACATTATAAATGAGAGTCTCTTTGTTTATTTGCCTGTTTGTAAGCAGATTTTTTACAATGTCTAACCGCCCTCTACCCCCGGTCAGCAAAAATAAGTAATGTTCTTACTATTCCCACTATTTCCGAGGATTAGATCGAATCTATATTAAAGCGAGGAAACGTAAGTTTACAATAATACTTTAAGCATTTAAAAAAATATTTCTCCCTTCGTGTTCTAAAGAGTAAATTTTAAGTATTGCATAAAGAAGCGTGCGAAGCCGCGGCAATAACTACTGTACTATAATACAAGGCGTAATAATCACCTGTGTAGTTTTCCCCATCAACAGAGATAATACTGACATCGAATCCGAGCGAATAAATCGCGTCGGCAATCTGTTGAGGCGTTATGGACGAGGATCGCAGAACGCGTGCGGTCGCCTCCTCCAAACTGACCGTTACACGGACGATGCCGTCCATATCGGCCAAAGCACCTGGAAAACCATACACAAATAAATCGAACAAACATACCAAAGGTCTGACAGCGCCTGCCCCGCCGTACGCACCTAGCAATGAATCTGTAAACAGCTCATCCACCTACCACTCCACAGAGAGCGTCATTCGATTACCCTCCACTCTTCCCACTACTCGACTTATTTCGCTATAAAAGAAGCGGAGCTACGGCCGCTAAGGCGCTCACGTTCGCGTAATCACACAGATCTAGCCACCGCGACTTGGCTGTGAATTTTGCCCCCGCACACTCGCCTAGGCCCTCCTTTGGCAACGGCTCAAGCCGAGGTTCGATCCTCTGGAGTGGAGCCCTCGATCACGTTTACTTGCGAGAAAACGGTGACACTGAATTTTTTCAATCACTAGTCTTACTACACAACCCAGATCATCTCCACACACGTGCACATACACATGCATCATGTAGGTATTTTATTATACACACAGTGCAAGGGTTTTCTCTTTTTTTTACCCTTTTAGCACTGAGTTACTTTAGATTAACTTAGTTGTCAGATCCGAGATACATGTTTGAGTTCGTGAGGTGCGCATGTACATCTCACGAATTCCTATAATTCAAGTTAGCTTAGTTGGATTCGGGATATAAGGGCAGAGTCCAAGCCGTGGTACACTGTGCGCCCTTGAGTTGATTGCCAATATAAAATCAGGTGAGTGCCTTAAGCTCTCCCTTAGTAGTGCGCTGAAGTTGTAGAGGCCTGTCCCGCCAACAGTGAAGTTAGTTCGAAGAAAAAAAAAGCTGATAAGGCAGTCTTGGCTCTGGTATGGCACGATACACTTGTTGTATCTTGCTAGTAGCTAATCCTAGACTATGTATAATTAATTTGTGCAATGTTCATTGGTAACTACTACTGTTCTAAATAGTCGGAATTAATAATATTTGATTATTCTTCTATTTTATTTAGATCGCTTGAGGTCTACAGACCTGTCATATCATCATACTGGCAATGTCCTTAATTCACTATGTCCGACCCTCTTTCTACATAATCTCTATCTTTATGCGCCAATATCATTACTAATATTATAAATGCAAATGTGAGTTTGTTTGATTGTTTGTCACGCCTTAATAACTACTCAACCGAATGTCATAAAACTTTCCATACACATTATCAGGGGTACGAAAAGAAAAGGATACAGGATACCTTTGATCCTGGAAAATTAACTATTCCTGAGGGATTATACAAATCTATATTAATGCAAGCGAAACTGCGAACAAAAGCTAGCATACATATTTAAATAGTAAAAACAACCGTGGAGAAATTTTTAATTGCAATAGGGACTATTTAAGTGAAACTTCTTATGGGAGGGCCTTGAAATTCTGATCCGCAACCTTATTGTGTGACCAAAAGTGGTAGGGTATATATTGTATCACGAATATCAGTTAGTAAATAGATATATACCTTCGATAGTCTTGACGCAGGACTGACATGTCATTCCGATGACTGAGATAAGCACTTCGCTCTCAGAGTTCGACCCCGCTCCGGACATATCTATTAGGAGATCTGTTGGTATTTCTTTTGATAAGAGACTTCTGAAACATACAAATAGATATTTAATTATTTTCAAGATGTATTTCTTATAGGGAGACATCTTTTTGGGTGTTGGAAAGTAGTGAGGATAAACGCGTGTCGGTTAGAGTGTTGATAAGCACCGGTTCTCGTCCGATTCACCAAAATTAACCAACATAGTTGACTTTTTGTTGTACTTTTTATAAAGAAGTTTTCACTTCTTTCTTGTGGTCATAAGCACACACACAGTTTTTTATTATCCATAAGATTACAATACTCGATCCTATAATATTTATAACATGTTATTTAAAACGGATTGAAATAATAATAAAAAATATGAATTCTGAGATATGACAAGAATTCTCTGGAAAGTTCTAACGGACTCCCATTTTGTAAGGACCTTGAAATTACATTATTTCATGCTATATTGCATATAAATACGTAATATTTTGTGTATTATAGTATGGTTATTGTCTATATATAAAGTGGTTTACAAATGATAACTTGAGAAATCTAATATGTCAAATATATTCTAGAAAGTTCTAATAATGGAGCCACCATTTTGTTAAAACCCTGACAGAACATTATTTGATGATATATAGTGAAAAATCGCTAATATCTTGCCTAATATAATTTAATTATTGTCTTATATGTAAAGTGAATTACAAATAACAACTTGAGAAGTCTGAGATGGCAGAGATATTCTGGAAAGTTCTAACAACGGAGCCACCACTGATATATTATGTTAAATTGGTATTATTTTACGTAATATAGTTTAGTTATTATATACAAGTAAATGCGATTAGAAATAATAAACTTAGAAATCACAGAAATTTACTGGAAATTTCTGACAAGGAGCCAGTCCACCATTTTGATTTAACTTTAAAACCATCAGAAAGTTATAATATTAAACAGTGAATACTTATTAATAGCAGAAATAATCTTGTTCGTTATAACATAACTTTATTAGATTTTATATTACAAAACATTTTTATTTAACTAGTAGCGTCTTCTCAGTGTTCGTTATATATATTAATTGCCGTCGTCGTCCGCGCCGCGCTGCTTTACACCCTTGACCAATCACGCCCGACCAATCCGCGCCCTCACTGGCTGACTCGCGCCACGTAGGATTCCAGGGCGCGGATTGGTCAACTACTACAGCGTCGATAGTACATCGGCGCAGACAATCTTTAATAACGAAACAATTATTACGCATGGTGGTAGAGGCTTTTACTAACCTACCTCAAGATGAAAATCCGTCGCAGGCACCTGTTAGTGTGTTCCGGCAGCTACACTTGACAACCGGTATCTTTGGTTTAACGTATTCACCATCTTAGACCACATCGTCATTTTACATCAGCTGAGATTATCGCTGAACGCTAAAACCTATATATAAAGAGTAAAACAACTAACTTGGTTTCTTCTTCGCCGCCGTCAGTTGGCGCCTCAAACCCCATATCTTCTATATGCGACCTGATGGCCTCGATCGAGCACACACGCGGGTCATACTTGAAGTATCCAGCGTGCTCGGACAACTCGACCTTAAAGACATGTTCTGCATATTATTAATTCTATCCAATTAGTAGCACCGAATCGAAACACGACTAAATTCGAACGAACGCAAGATTGGACGAACAAGTGACATATTAAAAGACAAGAAAAGAAGAAGTCCAGAAACAATAATAACAATTCATCTTCATTCTACGAGTAGTTCTAATTCAGTAGATGTACATTTTAATTAGGTACTTGTAATATTCGCATTGTACTGCATAACGCGGTCTAATATTGTTCATTGATGTGTGTTCTCAGCCTTATTGTAGCCACTATACAGCCGGGATAGTGAGGGGCATTTCGACAGGAACATTTTTATTTGTACGGTTTGTAAACTCACTCTTAATTTTTACATCACCTTCCTTTGTAACTAGTGCTCATCAGTGTTACTATTTTGCATTTTTATTTTACAATTAACTTAGTTATATATGTGGATATAATGTCGATTTTCTTGTCACGGAGAAAATTGTACATAAAGTATTTATTAAGATAATAACGAAGAAGCTTAAGGTGGTGGGTATCAGGCTAGTTATATAGTAGAATAATTATTAAAAAAATTGCCACAGTTCGCTCTGATATTATAAATCCACTAAGTTCCTATAGTAGTAAATTAGGACACGAAATGAACTTGATGCCATTATTTGTAGTTACGCCGAGATACACGCCTTTAACTACATTATTACTTTATAGTTACCAACTAGCTGATACCAGCGACTTCATTTGCGTTGTTTATTGCCTTAACAATATATTTAAAACAAATTGAATATAAATATATAAAGTAGTTTGCTCACAAAGTTTCTTTGTAAGCAATGTTATGCGTTTACTTCCCCTCTCCTGAGCATGCGCACCACACAGCTTTCCCTACTTCACACATCACTGAACACGTATTACTTATAAAAATTGTAACTTCTTAATGAAAACTTTAATAACTTCATATTTAACAAAGGTAGTGTGACTTTTGTAGATAAGAACCGAGTGTCTTAGACATAAAACTAAAAAATAAAGACCGAAATCTGTCCAGTAGTTTTTCAATGATAAACGCACAACAGAAGCGTCTACCATTTAATTTAGATGAAATATAACCCTCACTGCATCGGTTCACTCACACTTGACGGATATTTTTTTTGCTAACATTAAATTACAATAATCAAATTTATTTAACAACTACCTACTTGGTTTCACTCGCGTTTTTAATTTCACCGCGATACACGAACCGCTAGCACTAATACATTGGCCTCGTTTAGTATACCTACTTTAAAACATACCTTTCCTAAGATAACGACTCCGATCCTAAGGTCGTGGCATCATTACACATAACCTTCATTAATATATATAGACTGTGAAATGCAAAAAAAAAAAGTTTTTTTTTAACTATTAAATATACCTCCGTTTTCTAGATAAAAAAAAGATACAACAAGACTCACCTTGACGTGATCAATACCGGGCAGCTCCTTCACCGAGCCTTCTATACTCTTGACGCAGGACTGGCATGTCATGCCATTGATTGGCACGCGGACTGCGACCAGATCCTGGCCGGACTCTCTGTAGAAAACAAATGACAATCAGCAATGATACGTCTTCTACATGAGGCGTTCCGCGCCAGATCGGACAATACGAAAAAAAAAAAAAAATCCTCAAGTTTGTGAATGCTTTATTACCCCACAAAATAGCCTGCGTTTTAAATGTAGAGATTTTTTTATTACTCGTTCAAAAGACAGTATTTTTATTTACTTTTTTGGATATAACTTTCTTAAAAATGGTCTAATTTTTTTATTTATTTAATTAGTTCATTATAACATGACCATTATAAAAAAATTAAATAAAAACATTTTTTTTTTACAATTTTCGAATTTTCAACTTTAAATTGAGTTTTAAAAAATGAATGCATTCTTCGATATTTTTTGTATGAAATAAAAAAAAATCAAACCATTCGATATAGCGTGGAACGCCCCATATACAAATATGGCAGAGACAAAACAGTTAAAAGCATCTTCCGCCTGTTTTTCAAGCGTTTTTTTTTTATTTAGTAGGTACCGACGAAGTTTAATGATATCACAAAATATTAGAATCAGTTCGTTGCTTTTTCCTTAACATTGAAATAAAAGAATTGAACTTGAGAACATAGTAATATATAAATATGAAGTTATACCAGTTTTCAAATAAACAACACCTAAGTAGGTATGGCCATAAGATCTGTTTTCAGAGCGGGTGCTTGCGCGGACGCGTGTAGTTACAATGTATGTAGACACTGTGAATGCAAGCAGCGAGGCGCGGCGCGGCGTCTACGTACATTTCGGCTACACGCGTCCACACAAGCACCCGCACCCGGCTAAACTCTGAAACAGGCCTAAAATATTCTCACACTGTGCGAATGACATACGCGACGTCATGCAAACGACATAGCGTAACGGAACCGTTCGTTTCACTTAATTACTACTGAGAATATGTGTCTCCTCCAACCACTGTTGTAAAATTTCTTTTTACATTGAAAAATATAAATTATAAAGTATTAATTTTAAAGCCATTTAAGCCAAGTTAAGCAGGTTTTGGTGTCAAAGGGCTATTATAGAGTGGATCAATATGTGAACGATGGTGATGTCCTGGAATTGACTCCTTTCTGTGCATCCACTAAAACGATTGTAACGTAATATCGTATTTTAAATATATAATTGTATGTTAAAAAGATAAACCCGATCGAGTTTCTTGCCGGTTCTTCTCGATGACTGGGATGTATTCCGAACCAGGTGCTAGTTTTGACGTTCATAAGCGCCTTCTTAGAGCCTAAATTGAATAAAGTATTTTTGATTGAAATAAAAAAAAAGTTTTTAATATGATCGCAATCTCATCTGATGTTCAATGATGATGGTAACGACTATCATTTCGAAGAGGGTAAACACGTTAAACGGGTTTAGCTGCTCTCAAGTGCAGCTGCTGGAAAACATCAACAGGTGCTTGGTGACGGATTTTCAGCTCCAGGGTAGTAGTTAACCGGACAGGATTAGAAAAAACCCTACCACTATGCGATGGTTTCTTCAAGATATTTCCTTCACCGAAAGGTGCGGCTTATTTGCAAGAATTCGAACTTACGTAGATCGACGCGTTATCCTAACACGTTAAGTACTGAACCATCGTCGTCAGTCAACTGCAGTAGCTTTGAACTTTTATGCTCGCACCGAAATATATTGTACATACAATGAAAATATGCTTCATCATGAAATTTTAGATAAAAACAAAAAAAATACTTTATTCAATTTAGGCCCTAAGAAGCCGCTTATGAACATCAAAATTACCACCGGTTCGGGAAACAAGCCGGTCATCAAGGACAACCGGCAAGAAACTCGATCTGGTTTGTCTTTTTAACATATATCTATCTATCTTACGTACATCTTTTTTTTTTCGAACTGACCTACACTGTTGGCTTCGTCAGGCCTCTACAGTTGCACTGGACTACCCGTACAACCACGGTGTATATTTAAAAGACATTACATGTTACAATTGTTTTTAGTGGATGTACAGAGATAAGGCAATTCCAGACATCACCATCGTTCACATATTGATCCACTCTATAACAGCCTTTTGACACCAAAAATTAAAACTAGCAACCCGCACCGACTTCGCACACGTACAATTATGCACCGTTGTAAGTATCTAGAAGATATAGATCCATTTTTAACGCTTTGATCTTAAATTATTACTGTAAGTTATCCTTACGATACACACATGCATATATACCTACCATAAAAGATTTTTTTAACGATATTTTTAAAATTATAAAATAAAAATAATGTAGTATATTATTTAATTATTTTGATTTACTTATCTCGTAAGGTTTCGCCAGTGTTACCAACGTAAGCACCTGAAAACACCTCCTTACGCCTTCATTGACATATATTTTGACGTGTCTCTAATTTTTATATATACGAGTACACTAGTGAAATAAGTTAAGGAATAAAGAAAAACAAATTTCTAGCGATGTTTCGAATGGCTGTATCTTCGTTAAAAATGTCCGTATAGGAATGAAAAAAAAGCAATTTGAAGCTTGAAGTTCCTACTTTAGACATTTTGTGATGTAAGCAATTTGTATCGTTCAATCCTTATAAAAAATGTGAGGAAAAAATAGTTTTTTTTCGCGGTTTTGTTTTCTGCTCCGCGGACTTAAATTTTTTATTTCCGATATATCCACCACATGGACCAGATAACTTGTTCATTCAGCTTTATTTGCGTTTTTTTTTTTAATCCGTAATACTTTCATTTTTAGCTGAGTTATCGGATTTCGAACGACAAAAGGATCGTTTTGTCTTTGACCATCGATATCTAGGTAACTAATATTGCACAACGAAGAACTAATGGAACACATAGACAGACGCGAAAAACGACTTTGTATTATAATATTTATAGATGATGTTATAACTAGATCCAACGAAAATATACTTAATCATCATAATGTAAAAACAAATAGACAATTATCCACGAGAATGGATTTAATATCCAACTTGTTATGCAAATGCATATCAGTCCGGTCTCTAATGGAAATACTTGAGATAAAACGTATCAACTTATAGTTTTATCATGGAAGAAAAATAATGCGAGAGACACGCCATTCCTATGTTCTTTGATAAGATAAACACATAAATACTTACCACTCATAAATACACCTTTCACTTGTAATTTAGAAGTATTACACTAATAAGAATTAAGTTTAAAAAAAATTAATCTCGCAACACTATAAAAAATATTATAAAGAAAAATCATACCAAATTGAATATAATAACACGCTTTTATTACAATAATAAATTTAAATAAACGTGGTAGAAAAGCTGATAATTATGTACGCTTCGCCCGCACCATTGATATCAATGTATCGCGGTCACAACATGGCCGCGCGCACAAATGTTTTTACCGCGAAACGCGTGCAAAGGGATCTTAAAACATTCAGCGCTTCAAGCGAAACCCCATCGTTATTATATTGCTCCGTTGCTAAAGTGCTTGCATAGCTTTAATTTGAGATAAATACCACAGTGTCGTGTGATACTGCATACCATCTCGATTACATAGCCTTTTCAACGGTAACTAATTAGTTGAAAACAATATTTACTTGACAGTTATCGCACCTCGTAAAAGTATTTGGAAACCATAAAAAATGTATACTTTCGTACAAGTTACACATAAATTCATTATCATTATACCCTTGTCCCAGCTAAGTCAGGGTCTACACAACATGTTTTCCTCTTCCATTTTCCCTATCAGATGTCATCTGAGTATTCACACAGTATATCATTCTGCACACAATCCCTCCGTACTTCACTTTTATCTCCATTCTTTTATTTATACTCGAATATTTTCTCATTACATGGTTTTAATCACTCTTCATGACATGTTCATACTGCATGCTAACCTATTACTCCTCAACTTCTCTGTCACTAGTGCTATTTTCAAACTTCCTCTGACATATTCATTCCTAAGTTATCCATTCTAGTTACACCACACGTCCATCTTAATATTCGCATCTCTGATACAAATGTAACTTTGTGCTTAGAGATTGTTTCAACCCTACTTATATCTGTATTTGTAACAACATCTATTTTGAATTATTTATTTGTCCACTGGTTTTATGCCTGATCACGTAAATAAAATACATTGGTTTCCAATAACTTATTACCAGGTAAATCGATGTACCTATTCATCTTATCTGTTTACAAGAGGATTAGCGATGGTCATTGGTAACAATCGGTACACAACTGGCGAAATACAAATTGTCGATTGGTATCTGTTGATATGCGATATTGACATTTAAAATATCAAAAGTTGTTATCGGTATTCTGTTTTATTTATCTTTTATATCACTGCATATTATAAAACAAAATCGTCCGCCGCGTCTGTCTGTCTGGATGTTCGCGATAAACTCAAGAACTACTGAACGAGTTGTAATGCAGTCTTCACCAATAGATAGAGTAACTCACGGGGAAGGGTTAGGCATACAATTTGTCAAGGTTTTGTGTAAATTGGTTGGAATATAACGATAGTTGTTGGAAGTGTTGAAAAAAGTCAAGCCGCCTTTGAGTTTTCATCAAAAACGCTGTCTAATTCTTTTGAGATATAAAACAATGCACAGTGAGATACTACTCTTTTATAGATCTACAAAAACGTCTGCGATGGGATATACCTATCTTTTAAGGATAACTTACTATACCCATTTATCTTCTAAAAAAATTACCACATTTAATGAGGTAATTGGAAGGGTATTTAGACGGATACAGTATTAATTCTTACCAAGTTACCTTAAGCACTTGATGCAGATATGTATATATTTTTTATTATCAGGGCAGGACAACGTGCGCCGGCCCTGCTAGTAAATATAATGATAGTGAGCACGTATAACTCAAAATCTACTATATACTTAGATCTCAATCATTTCTTTTTAGCTTTACTTTTTAAATACTTGGTCATTATTCAAAATATAATTATTATAATGATATATTTATTTAATACAAATTTATTGAAATTTTAAGAAACTACAATTTTTATAAGCACTATATGTTCAGCAATATGTAAAGTGGGTTAAGCGGAGTAGAGTGCATGCTCAGGAGAGGAGAAGTAAACGGATAATATTTAGTACGAATTATTTAAGCTAATTTCTTATTATATAGTCACACGAAAATAAAAAGAAAAAACAATATTTCACGAACATAATTAATAAAATGAGCTTTCTTTTAATACAAATAGATTTAGGTAGTCGTGGTGGTCTAGTTGTATGACCGGTGCAATTTCAATCGGATCATCCGAAGGTTGAACCCCGGCATATATCAACGAATTTTTCGAAATTAGCGTACATTTACTCATTTTAATTGGTAACAAACGGTATCGTTTGACGGTGAAGGAAAACATCATGAGGAAACCTGAACCTGAGATATGTTTTTGTAGTGCCACTGTATGTGGGAACAATATAGAACTGTGGCTTTCTCGTGAGCTAGCGTGAGGTGAGGTTACGCCCATACCTTCCATCGGGAAAAGGCCTATGGCTCTGCAGTGGGTGTCTTACAGGCCGGTAATGATGATATTTTTTGTTAAGTAAAGAAAATAATTTTATAATACAACTAAAATCGGCAAGTATAGTATAATGATGTAAAGGTTAACTAATGTTAATTTCAAATACTGTTATCATAAATTATAATAATTCAATCCAGTACTATTATCTAACATGTAGACATTCTCACTCCTTTTCTATGTAGAGATTGTTAAGCTCAAATTTGTCACTTTTCCGTGCGATTTTTCAAACCTTTTTCTTCCTACAAACCTTGTCCTGACAATTACAAGCACAACAAAAGAAAATAGACAAATAAGTGCAGTCGCATTATGGAGTGATGCATTTATATACATTCAGTAATTGATTATTATTTATATAAAAATACAGTTACAGCATTTTTAACAAAATATTAGCACTAAAATTTGATAAATTTAAGTTAATAACAATATTAAAACGTTTTTCAAAACCTAAGCGTACCTTAAAGCTGATCCTCCATCCGAATAATAAATTTCCTCATATGTCTCACGTCAGTGTGACCAATCGTGTGTGAGCGCGCGAAATAAAACATGGCCGCCACGTCGCGTCTCGTTGGTACAGAGGGTTTGTTATTAAAAAATAACCCAGTGCTTAGATTAAATAACGGGTAGTTTATTATTGGAAATAATGGCATGTTTATAATAATGCTATTATAAACTCATCGCATGTATAATAAGGAACATAGTTCGCAAAACAAACTTTAATACCCACCTGGTTTTTACAATATAAAATTTTAACAAACAAAAAACAACGTCATAAAAAATCTACTCTACCAAAATCCTAATTACTATACATTTCTTTTTCGATTTTGAAGATATTCTCTGGTGTACCTTCGCAATCCAAAGTCTAATCTAAAGGATCATTCTTGGTTATTGAACACGGTGTTATTAAGGGGCTTCACTACCTTCTCAAGAATGGTATACACTTGTACCGATGTTTTGATACGTTTTTCACAAAAGTATGGCTCAGTCACTCCTTCATAGCACGCTTGGTGTGTCTAGGTCGACCATCGACCATGTCACCACTTACCTTGGGGAATCCAGACCAATGACTACTCAGGAATATGGTCGTTGTGACTTTGCAAAGTTTGACCGATCCAAGTCCATTTTCGACGTCGCACTTGGTGGACTATGGTATCTTCATGACACACTTTCTACAACTGATTGACTCGGGCCAGAAGATCCTCAAAATTCGACGTAGGCTGTGGTTGACGAAGACTTGGAGCTAGTATGTGAGATCTTTGGTAGTCTTCTATGTTTCACACCCGTACTGATATGATGATAGACTTAAACATTTTCAGTTTCACTCTTTTAGAGAGGTATTTTGGCTTTAGATTTATTATGTGCACGCTGGCATTGCGGAATGGGTTACCCAGCACGGTGTTCCCGCAGAGTTATAAACATGGGACTCTTCAAAACGGAATTGAAACAAGCTCTTCAATGTCGGCACCATAACAGTGCAGATCCTGGTGTTGCAGTTACCCATAAGCTACAGTAACCATTTAACATCAAATGGGCGGTCTGCCTGTCTGCTACCCTTTGGTTAAAAAAAATAAAGCCAGCGAAGTCGCGAGCAGAAGTTAGTTATAGAAAAATTTTCTTATCATATTTTAAAAACTTAAAAATCACTCCTTCATATGTGACTAAATTCATAATCGATCACAGTCGGTGGCGCTGAATCTGATTCCGGGTTTTTTTTAATTTAATGTCTGCAGCTCGGTTTGTATTTGATAAACAATTATAAATACATTGTCGTCTATCTGATCACAACATACTAAGCCGATAACAGATGACACGATTGGCATGCAAATACATGTACGATAAGTTAAAACGAAAAAAATAAAAAAAACCAGTAATATTATGTAACAATATTGAACAACATAAGGCATAAATGTGAAGTATTTGGCTCACGTGATTTCATGACAATCGCTCGCAAGGCTGGCCTTTCTGTTTTATCACAACGCATTAAGGTTACCAATGTTAGCATTAAATCCGAATACTATAAATGAGTTTGTTTATTACGCTTACACGCCTAACTACTCCACTAATAGTCGCGAAATTTTTCATACACATTGTAAAGGAAAAGGACTTTTCATTCAAAAATGTTCCCATGTGATGGAAAATTATCTTTTACTCTATTACCGCGAGTGAAGCCGTGAGGAAAAGTTAGTACCTAAAAATTGCAGACGCTGTTTCTGTCTGTAACTTGATTAATCTGTATATTTTTTTTAATACGATTCAGTAAACAAGCGCTTGCAATACCAAAGCATCGCATGCGCGTCACCGACGCTTCAGAAACCTATTTCCTGCTCCGTTGAAGAAACCCATACTAGAGTGTCCTAGGAAAACCTCGACATGAAGCTAATTCTATAACCGAGGTGTTTACGATAGGAATTTTCTATGAAAATGTGAGGAAAAACTCTTTGCCCATGGTGAGAATGCAAGGTAGTCAGAGGTCTCAAATCAAAAAACTCCTTTGAAACCAGACTATTGGTGACCAGTTTGATTTCAAAGTGTTAGAAAAAACTTTGCCCACGGCGAGAGGTGCGATGATACAAGGTATTACTAAGGGTCTCGAATCAAAGAATTCATAGAACACGAAGCTGCTCTGATATCGAACTGTTCGTGACCATTTTGATTTCAAAGTATGAGAAAAATCTCTATTCCGATGGTGGGGAGATGCGATGATAGAAGTTAGCCAAAGGCGTCAAATAAAAAAAAACTCCTACAACACGAAACTCCTCTGAAGCAAGACTGCCCGTGACCCTTTCGATTTCAAAGGGTACGGAAAACCTTTGCCCATGGCGAGAGTTGTGATGGTGAAAATTAGCCGCATGCTACAAATCAAACAACTCCTAGAACATAACCCATTATATTAGGGGTGTAGAATCAAAACTGGGTATGTCCTTGGTAACAAACTTTAGAGTATCAAAAATCCTATTATTCTTTCTACGATCGCTTTACTACCACCACACATTTGTTTTAAATAAACGGAAAATAAATCCACTTTACAATACCTTAATAATCATGCATTACACATAAAAGAACGAGAGTAAAGAGGTATAAAAATGATGGATGTAACCAGTTTTATCTCCAAGCACTGGACACGACCAGTTTTAACTCTATTCATCCTATATAAGCTATAGAGCACACACAAGGAGCCGAACGTAACAAATCCGTTTGACTGGATATAAATGTTTTTCCTCTATCGATAAAATATCATACTTTTAAACTAATATTTCTAATTTACATCCTTTAATTTAAACGAAAATTATGTAGGTCACAGCCGGAGGATCCAAGAAAAAAAGGCATATTATTTTAAACTTCATTAATATTAAATTACAAAAAAGTCTAAAACTAATACTGCCGATGCTAGGAAAACACTAACTGAATGACCATCTGGTCTAATAATTTATACAAAAACAATGTGGGCACGGAGGATTCGGGTTGCCGCTGAAATTGCTGACTCGATGCCTTGTGCACCTACCGTAGCGTGGGACTGGGAACTCAGGCTCCATATCCACTTCTTTGTCAGGAATTACGATGCGTTGCGATGACGTAATACAAAGTTAAATGTATGATATTTGTAAAAGACATAATTTATAAAATATTTTTTTTCTTAAAAGCTCCTTTCATTTACAAGTTGCAATTCATAATTACGCGTGATAATGTTCGGCGATGTATACGAGTATATATATAGTTAATACACTGCTGTATCTATAGTAAGAAGTGTTTGAAAAAACATCTTATTACCGGTCAGAGGATGTAACGCGCGATAAGGAACTACGTTCCAAAATGGTACAGATCTTCGGCGAAATATTTATATACCTATTTTTTTAAAGGAATTATATCTCGTTTTCATTACATTAAAGTCTCTCGAAGGATTCGTTAGGTCATAAATAAAGCTACAAGATGAACGTACATGCCCTGAATATTTCATA
This sequence comes from Antheraea assamensis, assembly GCA_035772565.1. NCBI lineage: Eukaryota > Metazoa > Arthropoda > Insecta > Lepidoptera > Saturniidae > Antheraea > Antheraea assamensis. Next base: position 2,027,323 of record JAQQSE010000107.1, read on the forward strand.
TAACTTGCGCGTGTCTCATAACGTCCAGCACAATTTTACGTAGGCGTCGCGTCGTCTGTACGTAGGCGAGCGGCGTTGACGTCATAACTGTGGAGTGAACCCGGCCGTAATGTCGTACGCCCACGTCTCTCCTAGTTCAGAAATCGCAGGAATGTTCAGTATTAAATATATTCAGATAATTATGATCGGCATTTAATAAAGCCTGCGGTCTGCGGTATATTTCAACAAGCCTGTATTTTTATTATCAACTAGCTGCCGCGCCCAGGTTTCGCACGTGTGTACGGATGACGAAAATGTGACAAAATCTTTTCTTTACAATACGACCATGTAATTAAAATGGCGAATGAACTATTTAACATCAGTCTGTCAACATTTTGAAGATCTCTCTCTCTCTCTTCCCCCTGCTGTCTTCTGTCTCACTTCTAATATGGAGATTCTTATGATTTGTATATAATAAGTGCATTATTTTAATTGTATATATTGTGCATATTTAAATGTTAAAGTGAAAGGTTTTTTTACATCGCCTCAAATTTTTTTCGTCCATTTATCGCAGGTCGGATTACAGCCGGCCGCGAAGTAGGTGTCAAGTGAACAAAGTGAAAAGCACTCCGTAAAAGTTTCATTTTCGTCGTAATTTCATGAAACTACACAATTTTTTGTTTTTACATATTGACATTGATAAATCTGTATGAACTTTGATGTAAAAATATTATTTATAATTGTTCACTTCTATCCTGTGTTCATAAGCGTATACACATTTTTTATTTACGTCACAACGAAGCCTTTAAAAGACTTTATATAAAAAAGTAAATGAACACGTAGCCTATCTTGTTTTTATATATGTAGGTATGGCAGAAAACCGGTGTAACTGGTGGGACCGCTAGCAAAGTTGTTCGGAAATATATTTTAATTTGTTTGAAGTAATTATGGTTAATAATACTAGCGACAGCCCGTAACTTTAGACGTATTCTATTGCATTAGAGAATGTAGTAATAATAAGATACAGCCTAGCGTGATGCCTAGATGTAGCGTCGAGATACCTATAGTAAAATGGACACAATAAAACCTTGTCTATGAAAACACACTTAGGTATATCAACTATCGAAATGACCAACACATATTGTTGGAGACTTTTTTAATAGTTTTTATGAAGTAAAAAAAATGACAATTATATCAATATTTTTGAAGATTTCCCAACTGTTTTCTGTTACTCATCCACTTTTTATATGGATTTTTTTATACTCAAATTTTTCACTTTTCTGTAAGGCTTTTCAAATATTTTCATCCGTAAAAACTTTGTCCCGACAATTACAAACGCAGCCATTCTGATGTGATGTGCTTACATACATTCAACATTTGATTTATTTTTATATAGATTATAAATTAGCGCGGACGAAGTTACTACAGCGGTTACAGTAGCAGTTATATGAATGACAGAATTCTTTTGTTACGAATCTCAACATCAAAAATAATAAACAAAAAATCGGGTAATAACAAAAAACCCGTCGTCTTTTTTTTTGTTATAACCTTTTTCGTAAATATTTATCCTTGTTTAAAAACTACTTTATATATATGTATGTATTAAAAAATGAAAAAAAAAAGACTTGAAACATCCTTACCCGAACTCGAGATCGTCCAACCGCTGATACTTGACCCCTCTCGACAGCATTTTGTCCTTTTCACACTCGCACGCACTTTATAACACTAAACTATGTATGTCACTGTCTCATCGTAACTGCGTCGACGCACTTCACACTTGGCAATCAATTTAAATTGCACTCACTACTACTTCTATGAATGTTGATTTGATAGCCTTACACGATTACTAACATAAAAGGGAAGTGTTATTGTTTAAATTCTGTATGAACAAAGACACTGAACTATATTTTTGGAACGAGGTTCCTTAACTGCGACTTTACGGTAGGAATTGACTGGTAAAAATCGTCACGTAACGAAAAAGCGTTATGCCCTACATGCGACTTTCTTCTCGTTGTTTCTACTTATTGTATATGAACATGTACACTACTATAAAGGAAGTGTTATTGTCTAAATTCTATTGGAGCAAATACATTGAACAATACTTTTGGGACGAAGTTCCTTAATGCGGCATGCGATACAAGTTGAATGGTAAAAATCGTCACGTACGATAAAAGCGTTATGCCCGGCCATGTGACTGTCTCTGTTTCTATCTTATCCATTGTATAGGAGTGTATGGAATATACAAACAGACGAGCATCATGCTCTGCCGGTTGTATAACCTCAATATTGTATACGTGGAAATTTCTTTACGCCGTGTTTTTACTTAAAATTTTTGTTATATAATATATAATTTACTATTTTATATCTAATGCTATAAATGCGATTGCCACTTTGTTACGCTTTCACGCCTTCATTACTCCACACATCTTTGAAATTGTACATAGACGTAGTAGTCAGGACTACAGAAACAGACATATAATAGATTTTATTAAAAAAAATACTGTTCCCGAGTGATAGGTCTAATCTATACCGACGCGAGTGATACCGCGCGTAAATACGAGTTTATTTTAACTTTGTTTTGTATTCAATTCTAGACTATATTATGCCCAAATTCGATTTTACTATGTACTTTGTTGATAAAAAGACACTAATACTGGACTGTCAATGTATCGGCGGCTATCACTAAGAACTAACAGAAATACGATTGTAATTTTTTTTTTTTAATTTCAATTCATAACGACACTCTAGATCATGAATATTTATATATATCACACACAAAAACCACTCGCCCTGAACGAGAATCGGCGTACAACTAAATACATTAATTACACGATAACACACAAGCTAACATAAAGATTTGTGTTAGATATGAGGTAAATCGTAGGCTTCCGAGAAATAGTACGTCTTACGTGGACAAACTATGCGATACGAAGCTATTCTGAAGTATTTATATATTCCGGATTACATGCAATAATCCTTTAATATTCATTTCCTGAGGTAATCTTAATATAAGCTAATGAGATTTTTTAATATTAATCTTAGTCGAATCTAAATCCTTGCTAATATTATAAATGAAAATGTGAGTTTGTTTATTCGCTACGCTTTCACGCGTAGACAACTCAAGCCATCGCCATGATATTATTATGTATACACGTTTTCAGAATTACAGAAAAGGCCAAAAGAATAATGAAAAATTTTTGCAATAAAATACCGTTCATGTTACTCGCTGATAATGCATTTTTGTACACGTGAACGAATTATTCAATCGATTAAGTTAAGTATTTTTGGAGTTTATCCGTTACAAACAAAAAAATATGTGAGCTCATGACCCCATGAAAGAAGTGAAAACTTCTTTACAAAAAGTGCAACAAAAATCCGACGTCACGCGGTATTCCCAGGCGGTCACCAATCTAAGAACTGATCGTGCCCGACGTTTCTTAACTTCGGTGATCGAACGAGAACCGGTGTTGATTCAAAACTCTATGCGACACCATGTTTACCATCACTACTTTTCGTTACACAATAAGGTTGCAGACCAGAAATCCAAAGCCATCCCAGAAGAGGTTTCACTTCAAAAATTCAATCTTTTATCTTCATAATAGTAGGACAAATGCAGACAAATGATTTACACACCGATAAATAGGTTTCGAATCTTCGGAGTATTTGATTTCGATTAAACATTGGTCAATCTTTAAAAACATAGCACGGTATCGCATCGCAAAACCTACGTACAACGCTCCGTAACAAATAATATGTACATATATATACACAAATCGATTCAGATCGACACGGCACTAACATCGCATCATGCGCATAAACCGCCGTGTGCAACTAATAATACGAGCGCTCAAAAAGATAAATAAAGCACGACAATACAACACACAAACATAGTCATATGACTAAATGACAACACGTTTATCGTAAGTAGAGATATCTTAATGGAAAATATTACAGTCCACGCCATACTTTTTGACCGCTCTGAATAATAAAACAGTTGCGAAGAACACAATATTAGGTATAAACACATACTAGATTGTCTGTATTAAATGTAATGCCGCTGAAACAGAAACAATAAATAGCGTACCAAAGCTAGAGACATCGACGGAAAAATTGTAAAGCGAAAAGATGCACCGTAGTACCTATCAGACCTCGTAATCGTATTGAGAGGTTGCCGCCAAAGACGACCATCAAGAGAATTATAATGTTTGAATGCCCCTTAAAATTGATGTCTACATTTTGATATTATTTGCTCCAAATAAAAATGACAATTTTAGCGGCCTTACGCATTTATATCACATGGCATACCTGCATAACTCTGTATAGAAGTGTTACATAATGTCAGCCTGTATGTGTACCATTGCTGGGCAAAACTTTCTGCCTGGAGGAATCAACTAACATGATCAGCTCTTCAGCCCACATCATTGCATTAAATGAGGGATTTTTTTTTATATTATAGGGGGCAAACGAACAGGTGGGTCACCTGATGGTAAGTGATCACCGCCGTCCATAGACACTACCAACACCAGGGGAATCGCAAGTGCGTTGCCGGCCTTTTAAATAAGTGGGCCTCCGGCGCTCTCACTGACCGAACGAAACGCAACAGTGCAGCCACTGTTACTTCACGTCGGTTTTCTGTGAGAGGGTGGTACTACCCCGGGCGAGCCGACCCATTCATGCTGAAACCAGTAATAGCTTCAGCGTAACTCTACCACACATAAACTACTACGACTAAAGCAACTCTTGATGAGGACTGTACAGCTATACGTATAATGACAATACATTTTATCGTAAGCAGAGATATCGTAATGGTAAATATTACAATCGATTAGTGATCGGTATAACCCTTATCGGGACGACGCCACGCTGGGCCAATGGCCACGTTAGTACTCATAAATCTGTACATACTATCCTAAAACATTATAAATATGAAAATGCGCTTATTTGTTTGCTTATTACGCTTTAACTACTCAACCGATTATCGTGCAATTATGCATACACGTTATCAGCGGTACAGAAAATAACAATGGGTACTTACTATATCTATGTATTAATCTAGAAAAAAATGAATGTCGTGGAACACTCGGTTATTGATCAACAAATACAAATAAATAAATTACGCAGCAACAACTAATGAATTCAAGTAATGGTAGGAAATTTCGTGATTAATATATCTTTTCGAGTTGTGGAAATAAACATTTTATTGTATAGAATTGTTCACCTAATTCATTATAAACTCCATCAGATAAACATGAGTATAAATACACAGCTACACACAATAAGCTACGAAACAGCTGAGGCGTATACCGTGTACAAACTATACCTGCGCAGCCGATGCGCAATTATTGGCTGCCTTGAACCAATAAGCGCACAGAAAGGGTCGTGACGGAAAGCTCATACACGTTTATTTCGCCTAGCCCCTCTCAGCCAGGTCTGTAGCGTGCAATAAGGACATTCGTTCCAAAAAATATACTGTTCCCGAAAGTTAGATCAGGTCTACATTAACGCGAGTGAAGATTCGAACAAAAGCTAGTATGCTATATTATAGACGATCATGAATCATCTATGGATTCAAACAAACAAATTCACATTCGTATTTACAGTGTTAATAAGCGTTAAGATTGTTTTTATCCACTCAGTATAATAATTACATCGCGTCATGCAATCAATAAATAATTTCAGTTGATAGCAATACAATAGATACGACGGTCATGAACTTCAAACTTTAAAATCAGTTCGGGCCACCACCGCTCCTCCGAAAGGAACACGAGAAAAAAACGAGCGAATGTGACCAAAACATAATTTTCTAGAAACTTCTACAATTATGAGAAACATGTTCAATTAAATTCCTTTAGACACGCCGATTCTATAACATTAGTATATACGTGATAAAAGTGTAAAAAAAAACTTTTTAAAGTTATACTTCTTTTGGCGCGTTAGGGAAAAATGATGAGAGTAAATTTTTACGATGCGCGCACCACACACCGTCACGAAAAACCGACACCCTGAAGTTAGCTATAGTCAACATTTTAATCAAAAAAGTATGTATGTATTAAATATCTTTTTCTATTGTTAGTGTCGTTTTTTCTACAAACGTTGAATAACGCGAAAGATAAAATTTTTGAAAAGATTTTTATCTTGTTACGCCAAAGAAGTATAACTTCTAACGCTTCTACATAAGTACACACTATTTTTTTTCGGTTCGTAGGCACTTAAATGAAAATTTTCAGAGGGTTATTCGATTTAGACTATTATAGTCGCGTTTTTAATTTTATTTTTTTTGCACCCGTTGGTGTCTTCCGGTAGCTGCACTTGTGAGCCAGTCTCCCTCTAGTTTTTACGTGACTACATCTTAGTCCATATCGTAATTTAACATCAGATAAGATTGAGGTCGAACGCCAAAACAACCTATAAATTATATATAAGTAATCATCACCAAATGTTGTACGCACGTTGACAACGATATGAAAAAGGACTTACGAAAGATGTATTGTTCCCGAGGGTCCGATTAAAACCAGATCAACGCGAGCGAAATCACGAACAGACGCTAGTTTATTAGGCCGTCGGCTGAAATTTTTTAAGATCCAGATCACAAAATAGAGCGGCTAATGTTTTTATTTAGTTTTAACCGACTTTCAAAAAAGTAGGTTGTGTATTCGACCCGTATGTATGTATGTATGTATGTATGACGGTATGTATGTTTGTATGTCCACGATTTTCTCAAAAACTATTGATCCGATTCGTATGGAATTAATGGATGGTATTATTTGAAATTTGTAAGTAGTGTAATAAGTATTTTTAAGTAAGTACAAGTAACTATTTTTTTTTATTAACTAAGACAAAGTATTATATAATATGAAGCAAATAAAACATTTCTTTAAACATTTGAGTCGCGTTTTTTGAGGGCGGTTCGTTTTCCTTAGAATTTTTTTTAAAATATATTTTTAATTAAAAGTAATTACACAACATCGTACATTGTAAATTTCATGGTTTGTAAAAGAAAGTTCGTACAAATGAAAAAATAATTTAAAATTACATTATATAATTTTACAATATATTTGATTTGTTCTTTTTCAAAGTTCAGGTGATAAATCAGGTATTTTTCAGCTATGGCTACTAACAGTCTATTGTCCTTTGCCTCATTAGGTCTACATTCGTTTGTATAAAAATTTAACCTTTATGATTTTGGACAGTCCGTGGGTTAATATATCTATAATAAGCCGCCGCTGACACTTGAAAGTTCAATATTACTCGTAGTTGAGACCGCGATCTCAAATTAGTTCAAAATATTCTCTATGGAACAATTGAATAAACAACAACAAAACAACTGTACAAACATCGATAATAGCTATAGAAAATAACGATACCATTATTAAAAGGCATTTGAATGAAAACTATGCGCTATACGTAAAAATTTCATAAAGCCATGTGCAAGAGATAGTAAATATAAGACGACAACAGATTTACACTTCGGGAATAGTAATTTGTATATAAAATAATAGTGTGTAATATCGGTCTGTTATTGTTCTCGATAGATATCGAACAATATTCTTTTAGCTTTACTTCCTACAACACTTGGTACTTAGCTAAAAAAATATCCAAACAGCTTCGTCTACACAAATTAAAATCAATTAAAAATGTATGTAAGCGCATCACTTCAGAACGGTTATTTGAATAACTTCTTTTGGAACGTTGTTCCTTATCGCGCATTGCACGCTCTGAGCGGATCGGAGCGAGACCGTAAAAAGTGTTATAAGACTTTTTCCGACACTTCTTGCTATAGTTACAATCGAGTGACAATTGCCGCGTCGACGCTTACATCTCTTCCATATTTTATTTAGGATATTCTATGTAGACCAAATCGCGGGTATCGGCTAGTCCTAAATAATATTACAAATGCGAATGACTATATGTTTGTTCCTGTTCCGTATTTTTATTAGGTATATAACAGTTTTATTAATGATATGGAATGTATCTATTTGTCCACGAAACAATTTGAACGCACTTTAAACGAGCACTAGTGCCACCCTCATGCAAAAAACGCGATACGTTTGAATCTCGCAACTTGCAAACCGCTCTGAGCGTAACTGCGTTGAAAAGCGATTATAATAAAATCGGCAAAAAGTCTCTAGATAAAGAGTCCTCATAATTTCATTTTCTATATAGTCACACATAATAAATACAAAAGTGACCATCATGCATGCTCTTTTGCTTAAACAATGTTTACACAAAAAAACCATACGAATATTTTTCGTTCAGAGACAAAGTACTATTCCCAAAGGGATAGATCAAATCATAGAGTAACAAAGCTGCAGAAGTGTAAGCCGTTTCATAAATCCATGAGTCAAATGTATATTAACTCCTCGGCTGATTTTTTTACGACCCAGATCTCAAAATGGCGAATTATGTTTTTATTTATTTATTTAATTTCACGATATCGTGCCTTGTAAATATCTTGGTTTGGTAAAAAAAAATGATTCGTACATATGAAAAAATAATGTAAAAATACATTTTACTAAAAAATTACAATAATACACGATTTATTGTTTTTCAAACGTTTTGTACTAAATCAGGTATTTTTTAACCTTAGGCTGCCAACAGTCCTTGACCTTGACCTTGACCTGTGCCTCATAAGGTTAACATTTGTTTGTATGGAACTTAAACCTTAATGGTTTCGGACAGTCCAAAGGTTAACACGAGCGCAGTCACGAGTATGAGCTAATCTAGAAATAAAATTAAAGTCTCTGTTAATTATTAGAACCAATTTAGAATATCATCTAAATACCTATCAGTACGATTCAACATAAAGGACTGTCCATAAAATACGTGCACGCTTATGTGGTAGAAGGAGTGTCGCTTACGTTGGCAAGATGTGAGAAGAGTGGTCGGGGGGTCTGAGAAAACGTGACATTCGCAGCTAATCAAACAATTCCGCCAATTTTTCTCTCAATTTTTTTAAACTGTATGGTACGAAGTCATTCGTTTTGCATGTATTCATTTGTACATTATTACAGATATTATTGATTCATATAATTTCCATTATTATACATGTTAAATACTGGTAAAACATCAACATTTATATTGATTGCCATATATCTTATACGAAGCGAGGTGGGTGATATATCATTCGTGACGCAATATTGATAGAGGGTATCACAGAAAATGTGTCAACGTGACGAAGAGAGGGGAGGGGCATCCAAAAAGCTAAAATTTTGTATGACGTATTTTATGAATGGCCCCTACGAGCTAAGCAGCAATGATCAAAACTAACAGATATAACTAGGTATTATTATAGGGATTAATAATTAAAAATAAATAAAAAAAACACGGGTATTTGCTTATGGCCACACGAAAGAAGTGAAAACTTCTTCATAAAAAGTACAACAAAACAAAAACCGAACGTGACCCGGTGTTCCTTGGCGGCCGCCCATCAAGTACTTACCACGGCCGACGTTGTTTAACTTCGGTGATCGGACGAGAACCAATGTTTTCAACACTCTACCCGTCACAGTGTTTACACACTTTTCGTTTCACAAAAAGGGTTGCCGATTAGAATTTCAAAAAGCCTAATATTTCGCATAAAAACTCCACAGTCAATCTAGATAAAACATATAGTAATCAAGAAACATACAAACCAATGTTTACAACGTCGAGAAAATTCGATGTATAGAAATGAATCGATGTATATAAATATTCTTCGGGCGCATTACATTGGTAACGCTGGTTAAACCCTACGAGATATAATAAAACAATGTATCACAGAATTAATTATCCATAACAAAATTGTGTACAGAAAAGTCCCCAGTAATAATTTTTATCTTTTACAAATTATTACCAATTAATCGGTTATTTAAGACACTATTTTCAACCATTAAATTATTGATTGTCAAATTTTTACATATTTTAGTTCGATTGTAAATGTTATACGGATCAAAATCGCCCTCTACAGCCATACCATTTCAACGAATAGTTACGCACAACCACTGATGCTTGCTACTAACAGCGCGCGCAACAGATAAGTCGATCGTGTGAAGATTCTTATATAGCTGAGCTAATGGATATAATTTGTTCATAGAAATTTCCTTCATTGGTGCTTGATGTTCAAAGTAATTAAGCCAAAATAGATTTTACATTAAAAATGACACATAGAATGTTTAGTGTACTTTGGGTCGAACCTAACATTTTCCTCTAACTATGTCGCAGTCAAACAGAAATATTTCTCAGATTTTTGGGAGACAATCCGAACCACTACTACAAACGAGCGCCTGAAACTATTACAAGCGACTCGTCGCGGCTTCTCACTTTAACGCTAGTCTCGTCTCGCTCTGACCGACTTTCACTTGTTTTCCAAGGTCCGCTCAAGGAAATTACGCTACGAGTACACAATGATTACGAGTCCGTTACAGTACTTGGTATAAATTACATTATTTCATACCTAACGGATATTATATATTGCCCTAAAATTACTTTATAATTATGGATGCCAATAACAATTATATATAAAACCCGAACTTAATTTAGATATTGTCTCTGATAGAACGCTTGGGACAACGAGGTGTGGTTCTACTTCTAAAAATGTTTGATGTATAATATTTTGCCTAATAATCATAAAAAAATGTAAACAGAATAAAAATATATACATTCTTTATCTATTATCATGGATGCATTTATTTACCCTTTGATATGATATCGGTCTTTTTTTATAGACTAGTAACCGTTTTTTATGCCCGTTAAAAAATAATCGTTCTTAAGGAGTAAACTCCAGTCGTGCGTCGGAGCTGACACACACATAATTTATTTATTATTTATTGACGAGCTATATTGTTGGTATCAATAATAAAATGGAAAATATTCGACAATTAAAATTTGAAAAATCAGTGATGTATGGTCGAATCTCCACCACTAGTCGATACACTAATAATAACCGTTATAAACAATTATCAATTATTCTGCAGTTTTATATCCTATTTCAATTTCTAACAACGACATGATAATGAAATTAACATTCGTTGTCCGTATCGTGGCTTAGCATTCGAACACCGTGAAGTACTCTTCCTTTCACGCTTATTGATTCTTGCATAATGCTTGTTTGTTCTCACTTTGCGGTAACGAAATGGTAAGTTAAAAGAAATGTATCACGCACAAAGTATTGAATAGATTTTCATCAACCTTTGGAAAAGTTGTTTATGGCACGGTACGGATGATGGCAAGGCGCAAAAAAGTGTAAGAGTTTTCCGTCACGACTCTTTCTGCGCGCTTATTGGTTCAAGGCGGCCAATAAGTACGCACCGACTCGCACCGGCGCAGCTATAATTTGTACACGGCGTACAAGTCAACTGTATCGTGGTGTATTGTTTGTAGTTCTGTACTTATATTACGTTTATTTGATGAAGTTTGTAATTAATTAGATGAATTGAATGACGTACAACAAAATTTTTATCGTCACAACTCGAAAAAATATAATAATTACGTAATTTCCTTCCATTCCTTGAATGCATTAATGAATTATCACAATATCTTAATTTAATATAGAGTAATTAAAGATTTAAGATACTACCATTGTTATAAGCACTACGCGTTCAACGATGTATGGTTTGTTGCCGTGGAAAAGTGGAGCAAGCTGTGTGGTACACATACGCAGGAGAGGGAAAGTAAACACCGATGTATAAAAAGAAATTTTGTAAGTAAAGTACATATATTGTTAACATAATAGACAACACACAAAGTCGCGGATATCACCTAGTTTATACATAAAGCTATATCATCAGATTTGTGTCTTAAAACGAGTGATCTCATCAACCGTAGACACAAAAACCCCAAGATTTTCCCGTAGCGAGCGACGCGGCTACCGGTTCACACTGATATATTATAAACGTTATTTAAATTCCATCGATAAGTACCTATAACGACATAATTATCATTGTACCGGCCCAAGTTTGATTAGTTACGACACCTTCACCTTCTATAACATAAGACAATATTGCCGGATACACTTCACAAGCATACGTTTTTAAGGTCGATTCATTCGTTTGTCATTTTCTTCGACCTCAACTAGGAATTCTGTTTTTGTGTTTTGATTTATTTTTACTCTTTCCATGTCAATTTACTCAGTGCCCACTTTTAGTAGAATAAAATGTACATATATATAGGTAGATAAATTACTTTTTTAATCAACACCTGTATAAATGTACCTGTAGTGTAGTGTGTTTTGCAACATCGTTATATCGTAATAATCTATATATATATAAGCGGAATACCACTGACTGACTCATCACGATTTCTCCAAAACTGTATGTTCGATTGACTTGAAATTAACCATAGTTATTCCTTTTGCAACGTAGACGCTCACTAAGAACGGATTTGAGTTAAAACCTATCCTAAATACATTTTTCAGCTAAAATTACATATTCTCCTACAGATACGGACGGCCCCTGACATTAAGCAACCGTTGTTATAGTAACCAATAATATTATATTCGTTGCCATGGTAACAAGTTTATTTTTAGGGCTGTGCGAATAATGCTTGAACCGATTCGAATTGAATAACGATGTTCTATCAGAGTTTTGATTAAAAAATTCTACGGTGTTCTATCAGTTTCGAAAAAAAATCGAACTATCCATTATCTTTAAAATATGGAAGAATTGTTAAACAAATAGTTATAGGAAAAGATACAACAATTTACACTATTTAAAAATGTTTATTAAAGTCGAAAGAAAAAATATTTACAAATCAAGATTTAAATGCTCTTGAAAGAAAACTTAAATTTACAATGTAATTCAATTTTGCAATAATAAATTCATGTTAGTGAAAATATTTATTAAAAATATATTTTCTCAGTTAAATCTAAACAATTTTATAATATTTCAATTTTAACAAAATGTGGATAGAAATAGCTGAATTATTTTATTTCAAAGAAGTTTCAATATTTTGGTATAATTTCATATTTTAACGGGTTTCTAGAATTTAGCGCTTTTAATTTTTAAAACATGCATTAAAAAAATCAGTTTTAATTTTTGGCGCTCAAAATTCGTTAACAATTAATAAGGTTATACGTATTCCATTAACTACATTTAAATGTTTTGTACGTCCACTTATAAATTAAGGAATCGATTATAGATTGTAAAGAAAATTATCGGTGCTTTAAAAAATTAAATAAAAATAAATGACATTGAATTCCTTGATTTTGTAATTTTAAATAAAACTTTCTTAAATTGAAACTTTCAAGGTGGATTCTTGAAGTATGTCGTTTGCCCACGTTTTCTCATCTTCAATTTTTTTGATAAGTCAATTTGTAAGGGGCGGAAAATGGGGGATAAAGAAAATTGAGGGATCGAGAATTTTGGAATAGTTCATTTGAATTTATATCTTTTGCCCACGTTTGCCCGTCTTTTACTCTTTGAAAAGTCAATTTCTAAGGGGTAAAAATTGGGGGAAAAAAATTGAGGCGCTGAAAATTTTAATTTTGAAATGATGCATTTGAATCTACTTCTTGTGCCCACGTTAACCCATCTTTAACTTTTTTTAAAAATTAATTTCTAAGGGGAAAAATTAGACGGAATAGAAAAAGTGAGGGGTCGCGAATTCATTATTTTTTTTCGATTACCCTTAGTTGCAGAAATATTGAATATGATGGTATACACTCTAGCAATAATCAATTGTACTATGCCTACCTCACGATTGGTTTTTAAAAATTAAGACTTAATAAGGTTCATTTCCATACAGAAGATCATCCTTTCAATTGCCAATTATTTTTCTTTGATTGCCCACTATTACTTACAGAGATATTTTAAGAAGAATATGACGTTTTATACTCTAACAGTAATCGAAAATGTTTTGCCTACCACACGATTAATTGTGGAAAACTAGGACCTAATAAGGCTCATTCTTATATAGACGGACATCCATTCGACTGCCCATAATTTTTTTTTGATTGCTCGCCCATGCATAATTAATAGATACATAATTTCAATATTCTCGATTCCTCAAACTTTTTTTCCCACTATTTTCACCCTTTAGAAATTGACTTTTCTAAAAAGTAAAAGATAGGTAAACGTTGGCAAAGGATATTATTTCAAATGCATGATTCAAAAATTTTCGATTCCTCAATTTTTCTTTCCCCCTCCTCTACCCCTTACCGCACCGTACAAATTGACTTATCAAAACAGCAAAAGATGGGCAAACAACATATTTCAAGAATCCACCTTGACATTTTCATTTTTTGAAAGTTTTTTCGGACCCTACTAGCTCACGCAATTTAAGCTTTCCTAACTTTTGTTTTTAAAGATGGCAAAAAAGGTGGGCAAAAATGGGGAAACAATGGGCAAACCCTCTACGAATTTTCAAATCGTTTTGCGAAAAATGGGGGGTCAATTTCCCGGTGCTATAAACCATAGCAACGCTTTACATTTGCATATTGTGTCGAGTTCAATGAGCACTGTTTTAATTCGTAATTATTAAAAACTTGTTACAGATAGATATAGAGTTTTATATATTGATTTATATTAATACAAAATTTTAAGACTTCAATTCAATTTTTATTTAAAAAAAACTTATCAACTCATTGTTTATAATTTAATATTATAATTTATAGGTATTTTCAAAATAGAAGACGTTTTTTTCAATATTAGACCAGACACGTATTACCTTAACAGTTCCATTATAGAATTTCTTGCGAAATAGAGAAGCGATTACTTTTTGTATGATCGCAAAAACTTAAATATGTTAACAATATCAATAATATAACAACATCTTTAAGAGAAATTGTGTAACAAGAAATTTTAATTACTTTTTTATACTGTGTAAGTGAGCATTGAAGGGATTATATAGCAAGTTAAAGTTCCAAATATGTTGTTGTTGCTAAATCCCATCCAGCACATTGTTAGTATTTACATATTTAATGTACACGTTACATATCACAGTAGGTGGCATGCGTATCATACCTACAAATGATTTTAAAAGAGCATTTCTGTAATTCAACCTCTTCTCACTATTTTATATTACTTTAATTCAATTTAAAAAACGCGTGCAAAGCTGCGGGTATCAGCTAGTGTATGTATGTAACTCTTAGTTAACCGACCTCAGTGTAACACTGGACAGACCTTATTCATTTATCACAGTAACTATTTGCTTGCAACCTGTCGTCATCTGAACACACATTGAAATATAACACGTTACATATTGTTATAAGAAGCGTTTTATCTTGTGGAAGGGCTTTGAAAGTGTTATCCGCAACCTTTTTATAAGACGAGGAGGGGGGAGTTAACACTGTGTCGACTAGAGTGTTGAAAACACAGGTTCTCGTTGTCCGGTATTATCGTGCGCGGTTAATACTTGGATGGGTGACCGCCTGAGAACACCGCGTCTCACGTGGGGTTTTTGTTGTACATTTATGAAGAAGAAGTTATCACTTCTTTCGCGTGATCATAACCACACACACACACACACACACACACTTTTTAATTGAAGGCTTACTTCCCTAAGCTGCTTTCTCGCCTATGTAATCTACAGATACAAAATTAACAATGGATCAAATTAATTTTAAGCATTCCCTACCTACCTTGGAAATAAGATCAGACTTCAGACCATAGGGGGTTATAGAAAACCAACATTGAACAAACGAAGGGCATTGAGTCCATATTTTACACCTACGGTTCGAACACATTCTGTCATGACCCGTGGTACACATCGTCGATGTACCCGCTACTCTACAACAATGAAGATGGTATATAAAAAGCGTCATTATGATTAAACAAAGAAAGACAATAGTGTTTTAATTCCTAAACATAATTATTTACAAGACCAACTAACTGTTAGGGTGACCACACGATCCGACCTATCCATCCACCCGTAACGTTCAGTCGATAACGTTTCGACATTATATCAGAAGTGGGCCTCATGTTTGTATTATCATTTTTATCTGTAATACGATTACAGATAATAGCGACACTTATAAAAATACCATTTATATATGACATCGAAAAATAAATTTCACACAATTATATTATAAAATGTAATAAAACGCATAATAAAGTAATTTTTCAGTGGAAAAAACAATATAATTTATCACTACTTTATGAACAATAAAATAGTCATTGATTATGGAAATTTTGTCGACCCGACAATTTCTCTTTGATCGACACGACCGAAACAACAAAAACACAACGAACAGACAAGAGGACAATTGATTATTTGCGACACCTCACTAATTAAATTAAGTCCGACTAACAGTCGTATGTCATTTAAAAAACAATGATCACATGAAAGCGCGAGCTAGTTGTGCTGTGGCGCCATCTCTTAACGACAAATATCAACATTATTAGTGAAATTCCGTTTCGTCTCGAACAGTCATCATATTTTCAATACCTATTACAATCACGATCCACAATGTTTACACTCGTTCGTGAAAAAGATGGTGGAACAATAGTGTGACAGAATACCCAAGTTCCCTCCCGCGGCCGACGAACAGGGCGGTGGGGGATCAGGAAAGACCTTGCGTTTGAAATGACGATGACTTAGTTGATAGCATGTTAGAACACCTCGCCGAACGACATAGGTTCTAATCCCTGCCTTGCTTAAAAATTGAGTCCGAGCTACTAGTAAAGAAAACATCGTTATGAGACCATAGGATGGTGGTAGAGCCTTTTCAATTCCGCTTCACCTATCAAGCACTTGGCAGTCTAATGTATCGAGCACCTGATGATGTGTTCCGGCAGCTGCACTTGAGACACAGTTCCTTTGGTTTAATGTGTTCACCAACTTAGACTACAAACCTTTTAACATAAGGTGAGATTGTGGTGAAACCTTGAATCCAGTAAGTTACGAAAAAGGTCTTCGACTCGCAATTTCATTAACTCTATATGAAGCGCATACATGTCCAAGGCGCACCTATCAGTTACCTCCTTAATAATCCGTATTGAGCCTCAGAACCAAACAAGAAGCCTGCCAGATCGAGCGGATTAGGTGCAACACTCCCCACTAAAAGACCAAACGGTTTTGTTGAAACGCGTTTGGGTGTTAGGCGGTAAGTATGTAGGAAAACCCATTCACAACCCTTCAGCAGATGTTATTCACTCTCCAATAGTTAAGCGCCATCTATCGCTTCGAGTAACTTTCATTTTGGACACTCAAGTAGCGTGTACTTGCAAATATGATTCATTTAGAGAGAAACGAATCTCCCGCGCGTATTCATATTTGAGCCAAAGGTAATTTGTTCTAATACGCTGTCCTTTATATATGTATTTATCTCGTACCACTGCATTGATTATTTGTATAATAAAGGTTACTGTCGGTCTGTGCATATATGTTTTAAATATCGTCGTTTTTCAACGATGAACTGCATATATTAAAAGTTGTCATCGGCACAGAAACGACAAAGAAGACCTTATCACCCAGAAAAAGTATACTATTCAAGAGGGCTGGTACTTATCTACATTTTTTTTAAATGATTAAATAACGACAACCCCTTCCAATTCCCTTTCCCTTTCCCTTTCCCTGACAACAGACAAGCTACCTTATCTAGGTTGACAATATATAAAATAGAATATGCTAAGTTAGTAAGGTAAATAAAATTATACCAAGAAAGATCAAGATGAAATGTATAAATGACAAGTACCTACTAGAACTGAACTACAAGTTATAAGAGACAAGGAACTTAATTACACTGAGTACTAACTTAAGATCATTTAAAACTTCGAAAAGGAAATAACAATTATTAATGTACGAGTATGTATACACATATATTTCTTTTTTTTTGCAATTTACTAACGCGTGCGAATCCGCGAGCAAAAGCTAGTAGTTTGATACAACATTATGATATATTATTTGACAAGAATAGAACGAGTTAAGCACATACTTGGAAAACTCGAAGTTTCGGCCTGGTTACACAGACCGTGGTCACGACTCACGAGTCAGCATTCTATAATCTAGAATACGTTACTTGCTCATTTATCGGCGTCTCCTGCGCATTCCTACACATGCTTTATACCTGTCGAACGTTAAATATCTTATCTAATTGATAAAGATGTACAAACATTACAACCGCGATAACGTGTACTTAATCCTTCGGCTGCGAACTTCGATCCCGTAAACATATTGTCTGCTTTTACTTCCATTATTTCATTACACCATTTATTCTTGATCATTATACTCTTCGTACCCTTATCCCACCTAAGTAGGGTCGGCACAACATGTTTTCCTTTTCCACTCTCCCCTGTCAGATATCATCCCAGTATTTACACCTTTTATAGACATATCATTTTTCACACAACCTATTCATATACCTTCTTCGGTATTCCTCTAGGTACTCCTATATCCGTCCACTTCCACTCTTGGTGATTGTGAACTTTTAAACGTGTCGAGTTAGCGAAAAATCTTATCACATCGTTCAATTTCCTACAAGAATATGTACTGATTTGTACAACATTCCAATTTTTTTTTTATATTATAGGGGGCAAACGAACAGGTGGGTCACCTGATGGTAAGTGATCACCGCCGTCCATAGACACTAGCAACACCAGGGGAGTCGCAAGTGCGTTGCCGGCCTTCTTTTAAATATGTGGGCCTCCAGCGCTCTCACTGACCGAACGAAACGCAACAGTGCAACCACTGTTACTTCACGTCGGTTTTCTGTGAGAGGGTGGTACTACCCCGGGCGAGCCGACCCATTCATGCTGAAACCAGTAATTGCTTCAGAGTAGCTCTACCACCTACAAATGTTTCGTTACTACGCAGTAAATTTGCAAATAAAACCATGTTATTTAAATAGATACTGAAAAATCAGAAAGAGGCATCTATATTAGTATAAGAAACTTTTAGTATAAGAAAGGATTTTTGAAGTAAAACTTCTTATAGGAACACTTTGAAATTCTAATCCGCAACCGTTTTTGTGACGAAAAGTGGCAGAGGTCGGAGAGAGGACTATATCGGGTTGAGTTTTGAAAACACCGGTTCTCGTCCAATCACCGCAGTTAACCAACGTCGGACTCGGTCAATATTTGTATGGGTGACCACGCGAGAACACGGCATGACGTTGGTTTTTTTTATTTTTAAGTGGAAATACAAAAGTTTCTCTTCTATCGTGTGTCATTACGACACATCGTGTTTTATTCCATCTATACATAAACTATACTATTACAGATAATATACATAGACAAAGTCTTGAGTATTAGCTAGTATTAAATAAATCTCAATTACGAAATATTATTCCAATTTCAGATTAAAAATAAATGCAAAAAAAACATATATATCTTTATAATATGTTTTCTAATGATTCGTTATTTGCGACGCTATTCAAGATTAATATACTATAAATCCTTATCTAATTCAATATTTTAGTTCAGTTGTAAATTGGATATAGATCAAAGTTACCCTTTGCAGCATATCATTATAATGTACCTATATCTTAGAAGATATAAAAGACTTTAAATTATGCGTACACATTGATGTTATGCATACGGGCAACAAAAAAACAGGGTGTGTCATGAAGACACATGATAGAAGTGAACCTTGTGTAAATGTCACCCATTATGAGGGAAATAAATATTTATATGCTTATAAAAATACTTATCTATCGTAATAAAAATATAAAATAAAATAAAAAACAGGGTAGGTCAGAAGACAGACGACTGAAGTGAGACTTATGTATTACAGGGAATCAGTTAAATTAAAAAAATACAACAAATAGCCAACTTCACGCGGTGTTCCTGGCGGTCACCCATCCAAGCCCTAACCACGCCCGGACCTTGCTTACGTTCGGTGATCGGATGAGAATCGACGTTCAGGCCAATAGCGTAGTTAATTCGGAAAAAAATCTTGTTGGTATTATGTCTAAACTGACGCTGAAATATTTCTGTTATGATTTTACATATGTACTCATAATAGTTATACTTCATATACTTCATACACACTAATAATTTTTGTGCTTCTGTCAACATTCAAAATAGTATTAAAGTGGATGGAACCGATGGAATAAATTAGTGATATACAGTACTTCTTGAAACGTATACAACAAACGATACAAAACAGGTTATAATTACTCTCAGATAAATGTAAACGAACGACAACATCAAATGTAATCACGCTTTTACCATAAAAAGAACCATTACAAAGTTAAAGTAAAACACGTTTTGGAAATTAACTAAACACATCTTCGTTTAAGAGAACTCAATAAGTATAGATAATAAATGTAAAAACATAAAATCGTATAGAACTAACCAATAATAATAAAATAAAAAACGATAATGTACCAAAAGTAAAACGCAATAGAGCACAGATAATGAAAAAATACAAAATTGCAAAGAGAACGAACCAACTTTACAAAAATATACCAAGAAAAAAAGGAAAAGTAAAATTCGTGGCGCGGTAAACTCTATCGACGACAAAAGAGGTTGCATACTCGATTCACGGATTAACTTTCGGTACAATGAATATTTTATTAGGTCCATATCTGAGGTTTCAGAGTGGAATATACGAATATTTATATTGACATTTTATACAAATTTTCAACAGTACGATGATGTGTGTTAGTTACCTCATTGTAATTATAACAATACTAAAATAAACTAAAGTACAAGCTTACTTTTAAATTGAATAATTATGTCTGAGAACTTATGATCGTGTCCCAAATATGCTCCAAAAAGCTGAACAGAAAGAATGAAATCAAACATATCTAAATAAAAACGCATCGTAAACAATAAACAGAGCACAAAAAAATTTAAAACTCGATCCTGTTTATTGTCAGAATTTACGATGTTCATTGTCTCCATTATAAGGTAAAAAAAAACAAGAAAATTTTACCAAAAAAAAAAACCTAACTCTTAACAACATCTACTCCAAAAATGCATCAGAACGTCTTCGCCCAAAGTTAAGTAGTTAATTACCTAGTATTGTTTTCGATTGTCCTAAACTAAACCTACCTATATCTCAAAATCAATCATTGAGATTATAATGGGATCTCAAAACAATAACCCCTTTATAATAAATACATTTTTCAAATCGATTTATAAGTGACGAAGTTCTAAAGTAACAAACATTAACAAAATACATCCGAAATAAGAATCTGTTCCTTTTCGAAGTCGGTGAAAAACTATAAGTGTAAAACACAACTTCAAAGATCCAAACAAGCAATACACTGACAAAATAAACCCCACGAAAAAATTGGTACTTTCTTAAAATACTATCAAATCAATCTATCTCACCACAAAATGATTCCAAAATAATCGAAAAAACAATTACTCAAAGAAAACACATAAAATAATATATCACAGGCAAAGAAAACCGAAAAAAAAAAACACCAACTAAAAGAAAGTGAGAACGAACTGTTATGCAATCTGATCAAAGAAAACACTTTTGCTTCGAAATCAGAGCATTTCGAATTTGGAAAGCGTTCGATTTTATTTTTTTCCAAGCCCCGTTCGTATGCAACGAAGGCGCGCGAAACATTCGATTGCGAGCTACTTGCGAGCGTCGTTCGTGGCGTAATCGCGGACACTGAGATACTAATTGAGTAAGTAGTGAATGAAAGGGTAATAGTGATGGAACGTCGACGAAATATCGATAGTAATTAATTTTTTTTAATAGATATTTACAAAATTCTGTTATTCTTAAGGCCCTTGCCATTATTTGTATTCAGTAGTCTAAAATGTTAGGTGCGTTATTGAAGAAGACTTAAAAATAATATTTCAACTAACTTGTAAGTTTCGCAAATTAATTAATCGACTCATCTATCGAAAATATTATTGATTTTCTCGATTGCATCGATATATTTCTTGTTTAAATTCTAATAACATACGACTTCGATATCATTTGTGCCTCTAAAATAATTTAGATTTTCTATCCATGCATCAATGTTAGCCTATAATAAAGAATATAACTTTGCGTAAACTTGATGACTTCAAATCATCAACTTATAATTATATGCGCATAGTATCATAATCGTCGTTAGTAATCATGTCAGCCTTAAACAATTTATTAGGCAATATATTTGTAACAATTATAGCAATAGAACTTCTTGTGCCTGTATAAGTAACTTAAATTATTTTCTTTTGCACAAGACTTTAAGCTTAAATCTATTACCACTTTTCCGCGACAAGAAAACACATAACGCTGAGGTGGTAGTATTTATAGTATAGGTCGTAGCTTTTTAACACTTTAATAGCTCTATATTAAATTAAGCTATCGTGATATTTTTATATAAGGTCCAAAGAGTCTAAGAATTTAAACTATAAAAAAAATAGTGTGTAATTATGTACGCGCGTTAGAAGTTATATATCTTTGGCGTAACAAGATAAAAATCTTTTCACAAATTTTATCTTTCGCCTTATTCTACATTTGTAGAAAAAACGACACTAACAATAGAAAAAAGGTATTTAATACATATATACTTTTTTTTGAATAAAATGTTGACTAGCTAACTTAATGGTGTCGATTTTTCGTCGCGGAGTGCCCGCGCATTGTAAAAATTTACTCTCATCATTTTTCTCTAACGCGCCAAAAGAAGTATAACTTCAATAAATCATCGAAACCTATCGAAAAGATTTTGAGTGATGATCGCACAACAAGAGACCTCTACAATTTTATTTATACATATAATGTGCAACAGACTTTTACTTTCTTCTTCTTCTTTATTTTATGGCTCCGTCACGGTTTGTGCACTAGCCAGCGTCAAGTAACAAGATTTTGCCAAGTAAGTGTCTTGTGATAATTATAATGTTCTAACAAGATGGTGGTTTCCTTGTTAGAACTTTCCATGGAGTTTTGGTGGCATCTCAGAATGCATGCTCCGTGGTATTATTTCCCATCCACTTCACTTGTGCATAATAACCGAACTATATTACGTAGAACACCACCAATATTACAAAATATAGAGTCCAATAACACAAGAATATGAATAAAATATAAAAATCACTACATGACAGACTAAGATCCCGCCAAAAACTCCAAACTTTTACTTTAACAGTGCTGGTGTATGTAATACATGTATCGATAAAAATCCAACCAACGGGCATCACTAAAACAATTCACGGCCCAGAAAATTAACAGCGCGATACACTCCTTAGAATATAAGGTAACTTATTGAATTGTTGTTTTAATATAACTATCGTTGGTTTCAATTTCCAGTGATCATTATTTTTTCTAGGCCAACGTCAACATGACCAATACACTCATGGCCATTCTTTTTGACCGCCCTGAATATAACTAATTGCGTAGAACACAAATTAAGGTTTAAATACGTATTATATTATACTAGCAGGTCCGGCGGACGTTGTCCTCCCCTGATAATAAAAAATATATACTTATGTGTATGAAATGCTTAAGGTAACTAATGTATTTTATTTGATAAGGATCCGTCTAAATAGCCTTCCAATTACCTTATTATATGTGACCATTTTTAGGAGATAGATGGGTACAGCAAGATATCCTAAAAAGATAGGTATATGCCATCGAAGACTTTTTTGTAGATCTATAAAAGAGGAATATCTTAGTACGCATTGTTTTGTTATATCTCAAAGGGATGAAGGCAGCGTTTTCGACGAAAGCTCCCAGGCAGCTTGACTTTTTCCGATTCCTTCAACAATTATCATTATATTTCAAGCAATTTACAAAAAAAAACCTTGACAAATTATATACCTAAAACTTCCCTTTGAATTACTCTACCTATCGGTGAAGACCGAATTACAATCCGTTCAGTAGTTTTTGAGTTTATCGCGAACATAAAGATACACAGGCAGACAGACGCGGCGGACGACTTTGTTTTATAATATGTAGTGATGTAATATATAACATCGAGACAACTTAAGGATAAATAAATGCCAATTATATAATAATCTATAATTAATATTGTAACTTTGTTTTGTATTACATTTTTGACTGCATTATGCAGAAGCCCGAACTTACGGTTATATTCAGACCGGCCAAAGCTTTATTTTTTTTTCTCGAACTGACTATCGACTGTTGGCCTGATTGGCCTTCACAGCTTCACCGGACTCACAACCGGCCAAACAGATTGACGAGGACTTTACAAGAAAACATATATACAAAAATTGTCGTGCCCGCGAGTTTGTTTTTAGTAAAAAAAAAAAAACGAGCGAACGTTACAGTAGTCGCATATGATGTGTAACATCCGGCATGTTATCCTACTATGAAATTGAGATAAAATAATAGTGAATTCTGACATAGAATTAATAAAAAAAAAATTAAATGTCAGAATAATGTAGAACGAAACGTCATGGGAGTCAAAAGAAGAGACAGAGTAATATTCAATAGAATTACATTAATAACAATATTTGTACAGTATATAAACAATTAAAATGGAGATGGGCAGGACATGTAATAAGACACGAAAAAGAGAAATGGTCTAAACACATAACAGAATGATAACCCCAGAGAGAATAAAGAAGCCGACGTAGACAGAACAATAGATGCTAGGAAGATATAAAATAAGTAGCTAGCCTAGCATGGATCTAAATAACAAGAAATAGGGAAATATGCAAATCTTTAGAGGAGGCCCTTGTCGTAGGACAAGTTGTAAACGAAAAAACCGGTGCCGATAATATAAATACAAAAAACATATTTTCATTTAGTATGTAAGCAATCTATACACACCATTATAGTAAAGGCTTATTTTTTTACTATTTATGAATTAATGTGTAATTATTGGTCGAATATATTCTAAGCATGAGAATATACGTAATTCTATATTAAGGCGCGCGCAAGTTCAATTCTAGTCGTGGTAAATATGCAATAGTAAGAACTTAAATCCTGAAAAAAGAAATCGGGCAATTTTTTATCGAATAATGAAAATTTTATTTAATTAACACAAGGAATAATAATACTATTTCAAAAATAATTATTCTAGTTAAAATTCGAATAATTCCATATTACTTACTCGCATTTTTTTAAAGAGCGATGAAGTCTGTCACACGCTTAATAGTAAAGATAATTATTAACATAGTTTACACATATAAATATAGCCTCGGATTTGATATACTACACTGTACAACTGTATAAGAGTGCACAGATAATTCGCATACCAACCTCACGCAAAAAAGGTTGGCACCATCTCACAGCAATCTCTTCGCCACCGCGCGCGCTCATTGGTCAAATCAAATAGCGCGCGCTTCCCCGGTTTCCTGTTACAAGTTTCCGTCCCATTTTCAGAAATCACTCTCACAAAAAATATCCAGCAACCGAGAGAAAAGGTGTTACACATAAAAAAATGTTATTTCATGCTATCACTATCTACTTAAATTATCTGAATTAGGTATTCGTGAAGTTGTCTTTTTTGTTTTACTTCTGGTAAATCTTATCATTACCGCTTAAGCCGCTATACACAACTGCAACGATATATAACTAAGACAAAAATTCTCTATTTGCCTGTAAAAGGCTTATCGACATATTTTTTTCGAACTGACTACACTGTTGACTGGCAAGGCCTCTACAGTTTCACCGGACTACAAATCGACTACTTATCGATATCGATTCAGTCGTTTCGTAGATTAACCCCGACAAACAACAAACGCTTAAATTTTATTCATATATATAAATGTATAGGTTAAATTACTACGTATGGCGTGTGTATATTTTGCGAAATTTATGTGGATAAAACTTCTTTAATGTATTTGTTATCTTATGTTCAAAGTTACAGGAAATATGTATATTATTTTCTTTTTTTTAAAATACCTTATAGGTTTAAGCATAATCTCAGCCAATGTTATCAGCTCGGCTGATTTTAGAACACCCAAATCTTCTAATGGTGGATTATGTTTTTTTATTTCACTACATCGTACATTGTATATTTCATGGTATAGTAAAAAAAAAGTTCGCACAAATGATAAAATAATTTAAAAATACATATTGAACTTATAATTTTACAATAAATCATTTGTTATTTTTCAAAGTTTTGTAAATAAATCAGGTGTTTTTTAAGCTTATGCTACTAACAGTCTGAGGTCTCGATTTGTTAGTAGAGAACTTAAACCTTTATAGTTATGGACAGTCCAGGAGTTAAATAACGGTGTGCTCTAAGATGACAACACGCTGAACCTAGAACGCTCTATATAGGTGCTTGGCGACAGACTTTCAACTTAAGATTGCTTAGGTAGTTAGGCAGACCTACCTACCTACCACCGAACTACAGTTTCATCAGATAATTTTCCTTCACCGGAATCTCCTGTTCATTCACAAGGATTCGAACCTACGTCGTTCGACGCGATGTCCGAACACTCTAATCACTAAGCCATAATATGACTACAATACTTAATCAAAAATAGTAATGTAGTTACCAAATAAAGCCCTTCGTAAATTGAATAGTAGATTTATTCAACATTTGCTACCACATTTTAAATAGGCGTCATAAATTGCTAACACAGTACTAAAGTACCTAAGCGTGTGTACGAAGTAGTCATATCCTATCTTTCATAGACTCGAGATATTTGGTAATAGTCCAAGCCGAGGCATGCCGTGCGCCCTTGTGCTGGTTGCCTATATAAAATCGGGTGAGTGCCTTAAGCGCTTCCCTTAGTAGTCCGGTGAAACTGTAGAGGCCTTGCAAGGTGAACAGTGTAGACAGTTCGAAAAAAAAAATCCTATCTTTCCTTTTTTTTATATTATAGGGGGCAAACGAACAGATGGGTCACCTGATGGTAAGTGAACACCGCCGTCCATAGACACTAGCAACACCAGGGGAGTCGCAAGTGCGTTGCCTGCCTTTTAAATATGTGGGCCTCCGGCGCTCTCAGTGGCCGAACGAAACGCAACAGTGCAAGCACTGTTACTCCACGTCGGTTTTTTGTGAGAGGGTGGTACTACCCCGGGCTAGCTGACCCATTCATACTAAAACCAGTAATAGCTTCAGCGTAGCTCTACCACCTACAACATTCTTAATAATCGCAGTTCTCCTCCCTAAACTACCCTAGATAAAGAATAAATTCGAGATATTTGGTTCCAGAGATCCTTTACCGCGTCGCCTCAATTTTATAACAAATCATTTGCGGTCCAAACTATACGGCTATGGAACTAACTTACATCTGATATTAGACAAACGTGATCTGTGACAATAATTTAAAAATATCTTCATCGATATTACCTCTTGCTGTCCCGATATAAGCTGTTTTTTCTGCAAAACATTGTGTTTCCAAGGTAATACAAATATTTTCTAGAATTCTCTATAAAATGTTAGCCTTAATAATGGCCCTAAACTAAACAGTGCCTGTGTCATGGAAACCTAATATCTGGTTGATTTATAGATGATTTATAGATATAAGTTTAAGTGCCATGTTAAGCGGGTTTTGGTGTCAAAGGGCTATTATAGAGTGGATCAATATGTGAACGATAGTGATGTCTGGAATTGACTCCTCTCTGTGCATCCACTAAAATCGATTGTAATGTATAATGAATTTTAATTATATAAGTATATGTTAAAAAGATAAACCCGATCGAGTTTCTTGCCGGTTCTTCTCGATGACTGGGATGTATTCCGAACCGGTGGTAGTTTTGACGTTCATAAGCGCCTTCTTAGGGCCTAAATTGAATAAAGTATTTTTGATTTGATTTGGTTTAGTTGACGGTGGCGCATTTTAACTTGACATTTACATTAGTGAGAACATTAAAGGTGAAGAAAAAAGCCAAAAATCGTTATGATAATTAATTTTAGAACTACATAAATGTTAGTTAATGTAAGAAAGTGTGTGTGTGTATAGTTATGATGAGTGTGCGTGTGTGACGGTAAGTACGTACAATCACGTGTATATGCTCGTATGACAGAGATGTATAGATCCTAGGATTGTTGCTGACGGAGTATCTTAAGTAGATCTTCCGTCTGTTAGAATGCTAAGAAGCCATCGTTTGGTGATAGTTTTGACATGGTAGCGTGAGCAACGCGTTTGAAGTTGTAATCGTCCACGATTTTAGCAACTTTATTGTAAACGTGTGGACTCAGGAATCTATGCATTTTTTTGTGCAAAGGACTATTTAGCAACTGGAATGGGCACGTTAAAAATGCGCTTCTGTAGCAAAGAGTTGAAATTATTAATTACTAGTGATGCCTGTTCAAACAAACAGACAGACAGACATTTCCAAAAATGATCGAAATGGATTCTATTACTTATTCCTAGACTCCTGCAACATTGTTTTTCTCAAAAATCAAAAAAGTACAGACACGATGGATTTACATTCTTATTATATGTATAGATTGAATTAAAATAGATACTTTGTTTTTTACCTTTCACAAGCACTTTTAGAATGCAGTGTGTGGATTATTTGTTTTTTTTTTTAATATATTTAATTAATAATATGTTTATATGTTGGCATTATTATTATTATTAGATTTTTTCCTTTCTGGAGTTTTTATATTTTTGTGTGTATGTTCTATTGCCACCGAATTTTGTTTTAAATGTGAAATGTAAGGAATGCCTGTTAGAGATCACCCTAAGGCTAAGCGATAAGGCCGTCTAAGTGTACACGTATATTCTAACTTGATGTTTAATTATGTACATTGTTAAGGTGTGAAATTAATTTTATTATTATTATTATGTAAAAAAAAACTATTGCACATTCTAATTAAAAGTTCTTGGAACTATTTACATATACTTCAAACTCTCCCTGGAATAAAGCTATATGTGAATAAAGCCAACTCTACATTAACGTAAAAAACTGCACTATATGATCAATTTCAAGTTGTAGGAAAATAACTTTATATCAGGAAACTCATTCAACGTTTGTTATATGACATCGTATGCCTTGAACAAATGCCTAACTTCGGAACAAAAATATACAGCGGGTGAAAGTCAATACACCATAGAAGCTAAACTTCTTTGGAAATGGAAAGTATGTTTCTATTAAAAAAAAAAACAGGCTGTGTCATAAAGACACACGATAGAAGTGAATTTTTTGTATCACGGGAAAGCGTTTTAATCAAAAAAGTCAACGTGACGCGGTGTTTTCAAGCGGTCACCCATCCAAGTACTAACTTCGGTGATCGGACAAAAACCGGGGTATTTCAACACTACACCCGATACAGTGTTTACCCCCACTACTTTCCATGACACAAAAGGGTTGCCGATCAGAATTTCACAGCTTTCCTTCAAGAAGTTTCACTTCAAAAGAGTAATCAATATCTTAATAAGTAGCTGATACACGTGACGTCATCTGCGTCGTCAATAATCGCGAAATTTTACATACACATTATCAGTAGGGTATAGAAAAGGACATGGGGTACATTACAACCACAAAAAATGCACCCTTCCCAGGGAATAGATCAAATCTACATTAAGACAAGCGAAGCCGCGAGTAAAAGTACGTTTATTATATTAGTCAGGATATATGTATATTTTTTTAATGTTTGTTTACATACGTTTGAGTCAGTTGCATAATCATTTATTACAAGATACATAGAAAATGAAATGTAATCATTCAATCGATTGATGATTGATTTTATGAAACCACGATGCAAGTGATTTTTTTTCGGAACGTAGTCATCTAACTGAACATTTTCGGAAAATGATTCCATTTAGGTGATTCAAATCGCGTTTTTAAGCTCAACTTAATAATTGGCAAACGGGAATGATAGTGGGAAATCAATAGCAGACAATATATACAACTTATTACAGTACGAAATACATAATAAATAGAAACTTTCAGATGGTAGACGCATTTTAAAAACTGAGCACAATATTTATTTAAAACATTGAATCATTTTGAATTGAGCCATGGGCGCCGCCATATTGGCCTTGGCTGCTCTGACGAGCGTTTTTCACTTTACCCCTACTCCGCGGCCGGCTGTAATGCGTTATACAATAGATGGACGAAAAAATTCGAGGCGATGTAAAAAAAGTTTCACATGTATCTCCACTTACGTCTTTATCCCATAAACAATGAGTTTTCTTTTATGAAACATTACGCTGTACTAAAATTCAACCTCAGTAATTAAGTCTCAAAGCGCGAAATTAAGTCACACTTCGAAATAATAAATACAACATAGACACAGATAACATAAGCCTAGGATCTGATAACATATATCTAATTCTGAAAGAACCACATAGATTATATTGACGGTGTAAAGACTAACCGATATAAATATTTGCATTTGATAACATATGCACGTTAGTTAATGGTAACCCTGTCCACGGTCATATTTTAAACTAACAACTGTGGAACATAATTCATCCATAACATTTATGATATAAAACCTGTTTTAAAAAGTCTATTAATTTTATAAAAAGATTGCAAACGAGAAAAATCAAATACATTGTAATTTTTAATTATAACATTAATCCTGTATCACTGCGACCAGTATTATCTATCGTGATCACTTTGCTTTCGCGGCTTTACATAGACGCAACGTTCATAATGTGACGTCAAATGATTTAGATCTATTTTTCGATGCATTTAGACGTGGGTAAGGACGCCAAATTTATCATTTTTGCCTGAAGCAAAATAATATCAAAATATCCTGATGATTGGAACATGTGACGTAATTAATTCGTTAGCTTTTTCCAAACCAACAAAACTGTACTTAACAAATTTATTCATTAATAATATACACTATAATGCCACTAGGGATTCCCAACTTTAGGTAAAAATACAGAGTCATTCATTGACATGAAATGTTATAATTAAGATTATTTTTAAAAATTTTTATATTTCACAAATCTAATGTTAAAACCACATTCAATATAAGATAATTAACTCCAATTAAGAGTAATTATGAGATATGTGACATAAAGAGAACATACAGGAATCGCGGCGAATAGCGACATTGTTTTATGCTACAATTAAGATAAAGGAATTCAACACAAACAAACTGTAAATGATTACATACACACTTCATAAAACTGAATTCATTTCGTTAGATATCTTCAATCAAGAGTAGTGCTTAGGAAACATAAATATGATTGGAATCAACAGTAAATATATAAGGAACTAGGTACAGCTAACAATTAATATTCTTAATTGGAGTATATTGAGCAAATCTGCACGCAACAAAATACATATATAGGTACCCGGCTTTTAATTATCCACGCCGGGGAGAAGACTGAGACAGTCGACTTAGTTCGATTTCGTATAGCGTTATCTTTGTCTATCGAGACTACGCTGTGCGATAGAGATGGCGTTTGACAAAACCGAAGCAAGCCGATCTTAGCGGGATATCTCGCTCTTTTCGCCGTCGTGATAAATCAAATGCCAAGTATTACGAAATATTACAATAAAATAAAACAATGCTGTAATAAAATAAATCAGCTTACCTCACTCCTTTCTCCAGCATTTCGGTGCTTTCACCTAAAAGAAAATATGCACAATAATTATCATCTTCCAGGAAGTTATTTTAACCAACTTCAACAAGGAGGAATGTGTCAACTCAATTGTATTTCTTGTATTATTGTTACCTTAGAATTGCATAATTTTTAATCAATATGGAAAAATCATTTTCCATCGTTTTTTATTGGATCCCATTTTAATTTCATTACCATTGTACTTTCAATTATAAAAATACAACAAAGTATTCCTCAAAAGGGAATAGGAAATGTGTACTAATTGAGGTGTTTGTAGGTTTATGACCATCCAAGACTAGGTAGGTAGCTAACTAAGGTCAAAAGTATTTTTTATTTCAAAAATCATCTTTAATTTATTATTATTATATTATTGTTCATTTCGTATTTACTGTGATTGGTTAACTCTCATACGCACAATAATGACATCACCTAAGAAATTATAATATATGCTAAACAAGATGGCCTCAAAACAAAATTAACTTTGATGAATTAGAATTGACAAATCACACTTTGTTGTCCGAATTCATATATAAATAGAGAGAGACAAAACATTTTTCACCTCTGTTTCTCAACCCCTTTTTTTTGGTTAGTAGGTAATAAAAAGCTTTAGTGTTACCAAGTAAAAAAATTTGAAAATAGTTTTCATCCCCTTTAACTCCCAGCCACTTATGCCTCACACACCTAGAATGTTTGTATAATATAGCTAATATTATTTATATATTCAAACATATAGAAGTAATTAGTAAGGGTATGATATTAGTACTTGTCAAAGTTCAACCAATAAAGGGCCATCATTCTATATTAAACTAAATAGAAACTGAACTATACAAAGGTTGAAGTGTTGTTACTATAACCAGTAAATAAGTCTGTTAAGGGATTGTAATTTATATATAAATAAGCAGAGATAAAACAGTTAAATACATCATCTAAGATCTTCTTCCTCTGTCTTCAAAGCGTTTTTTTTATAGTGTTATAAAAAAAAATTGGAAATTATTCATTTATTTTTCCTTAACATTAAACCTTATAAATTGCGATTGAACTTCGATCATTGTATTTATAAAAAGAGACGTTTAAAGTATTTAGTGCGACTCTCACTTAGATGAGAAAGAGAAATGGTACTTACTTTGAGAACCCATATCTTCATCTGTAGGTAGATACAAAATGGCCTTGGTCACAGCAAATCAACTTATCATTTGAATCCTGTCTATCTTTGAACCTACAATAAATTAGATAAGTAAATTTATTAGATAATGTCTTTTTTCATTAAGCTGATGAAGGCCTAAGACTAGTAGCTTATGCATTATCTTTATTGTAGTTATTCGGTCAAAACTTGTAGAAACATAATTTTTAATATATGAGTTACTTAATATACTATAAATATTTAAGCCAGCCTTAAACCGACAAGAGAAAAATCCTGCAAAATAATTAATATAATCCCAGGTGCACAAAAATCTATGATCGGAATTGTTCCATATATTTCCAATAGGTGATACTCTCGAGTTAAAACTGAAACATCTAAAACATTCATATATCTAAATTATAAAATATAAATTTTTTGGATTACAAACTTTTTTTAAACTGACTAACGCTATTATTAACTTGATGGGCCTTTACAACTTCATTAACATCATTAATTAAATCGGGCATGAGTATCACCTCACAAGTATGAGGTATATTTAAAATTTTGTGCAAAATACTTTACACAGAGTGTCATTTAAATGAAATAATTTTATTATCTTTTTTATCCTCACACTAAAAATAGAGTAATACATCTGCAAGTAATCCAGCTTTCAGATCACCGCAACCACAAAACCACAAAATTTGAGTTGTAGTGAGTCATTCAAACTGTTAACATCTGTTATAAAAATATGACTTATTGGTAATGTTAAGGAATATCCTAAAACCGAAGTGAGGGATTTTTAATTGTCATGAATAATACTCAACTATTTAAGAGTTTGTTTAGATTTTTTTACTCAGTAAAGTAAGCTTTAAACTAAGATAATAGAGACTAAAATTGCAAAAAATTATAAGTTATCAAAAACTAATACAGTAATTGCTATGCATGACTGGCCATCATAAAAAAAAAGAAAACAAACAAAGAACTATAGAAAAAGATAAACTTATATACAGATGGTTAGGTATAGTAGATTTTTAAAATTAAATACTAATATATAAGTAAATATATATACTCACCGATAGAGATAGGTGTAGAATAAAGTTGTTGACCTCTAATTAGGCCGACAAAACTTATAAACTATTGCAGAATCGCGATAAATTCAAACTTAAATATTAAAGTTAAGTATTATTAACTAGACTGATTATTAACAATAGTAATAGATATGGTGACATTCGAAAGCACTTAAAGCCACTACTGTTTTCGTGATAAATGTGAAACAGATTTCATATTATTTTGTAATAATTTTGCGATATATTATCGAATACCTACTTAGAATCACAAACACACTTTCTTTTTGGGAAATGTCAAACTGACAATATTGACAGCGCAGATAGAATATAACAGTGACAGAGCAATAACCAGTAGGTACCTACCTATAAATACTCTACCATAATCTATGCCTACCATAATATGTATAGTAGTAGGACCGGAAAAAACTTATTCCTCTCTCAACGAATAGGACCGTATACAAAATAGGACAAACGAAGGAATTAATTAACACTAGAACTTAATATTTTTGGATTAGGATAGGTTTAGGATTCAAGTAATAATAATTTTCACTAGGAGGTTTTAAAAATACTCATTTTATATGTTCAACTGTCTGACTATACGAGTAAAGTAAGTACTAGGTATCAGAGGTTTTTGATATATAAATTTGTTAGCAGTGGAAAGGTGTGAAACGGAAAACAAATATTGAAGGCTCGAGAATTTTGAAATAATGCATTTCATCTACTTCTTTTGCCCACGTTTACCCATCTTTTACTTTTTTGATAAGGATGGAAATGAGGGAAAATGAAAAATCAAGGATTAGAGAAATTTGCAATGATGCATTTGAATCCATTTCATTTGCCAGTTCTTACTGTTTTGATAAGTGAAATTTTGAGGAGTAGAAAGGAGGGGTAAAGAAATATTGAGGGGTCGAGAATACATAATTTTTCTTCGATTGTCCACCCTAGTTACTGAGATATTTTAATAATAATATGACCTTCTACGCTTATTTAATTAGTCTAGAATAGTTTAATACTGATTGTTCAATTTTTGTGTATCGAGTTATTTTATTTTACGTATCATATCACCAATCATAGTTTTCAGTTTAACAGTCCACTTCCAACCTTGGCGTGTTTACCATCTTAGACCACATCATCATTTAACATCAGATAAGGATTGTGATCTAACTCTACAACCTAACAAGTAAAAAAAACATAGAAAATGTAAGTAAAAATATACTTTGCTTTCTTCGTGAACAATATTATCTATTTATTTCCCCTCTCCTGTGTATGCGCGCCACATCGCTGAACACGTAGTGCTTATATAAAACATAGTTTCTTAAAATTTCAACAAAATAAATAAAAGCATAGGCGATTTCCTTTTTCCTTTCATCCTTTTTCCAAGTTATTTGCTTCGATCGACAATAATAATAGTAGTTACTATTGTTGATCGAAGGTTATTTCAAATGAAACTATCCTATGTGATGTAGTGGTAAGGTTATCAAAATAAGCTAATTCATGTTTATATACTCGTATTCCTTAATAATGTTAATTATAATTGGTACATAAAAGTAACAACTTCCTATATACTTGGCTAGACGCGTGAGGAAGCTTATGTACTGTTCAGAAATGTAATTCACTTAAATTCCAAATTGCACTAGAATTGGGTCAGTCGCTAAATGTAACCGAGGGATAAACATTCATACAAACATAATATTTAAAAGTCCATATATTTTAAAATACTCAACAGACATAACAAATAGTATATACAATTTTACACTCTTTTTGATATACAGAATTGATCATTCTAAACTCAAAGGCGGGCTTCCGTCAAACTCTTCCGCAAAATGATCTACACCACTTGCATCGTTGTCTATATTGTCGAAATTAATTTTAATTGGATTAAGAGCACTTTTCATATATGTCCTATTTATCGATGTCACTGGACTAATCGTAGACTGACAATTATCAGAAATATTTTTTAGACTGGCAGCACTGTTTTTAACATTTGTTAAAGGACTCTTATAGGATTTTATTGCAGACTTATTTATCATGTGAATGGGATTTAAAGGAGGCGGTTCACCGTACATTTTAAGTCTGTTAATTTTTTCCTTCACTTGCTTTTTTCTCAGTAAAAGTTTCGGCGATAATTCTTGTGTATCTCTCTGCTTAAAAGTGGATTCGAAATCCAAGCCCGAGAGATCGTAATCGTCGACAATATTTGCTTTTACACCCGTATGTGTTTCTATAAACATTCTATTTTTAATTAAATTTACATTACTAATTCTATATGGTGTTATATTTTCATTATTTTGTAATCTGGTAAATTTTTTTTCAAATTGACACATTCTTCACAAAATTTTTGCCTATTAAAAAGTAGCAACTTATTATCTAGGTCTTAACAATTCTCCTCGTTTCAACATTTTTAGGCGATTTCGTGAAGCAAGTAAACTCCGTTACTCGATATTGTGGAATATTTTTTCTAGTGTTGCCAATACGCTCCTGCAAATTTACACAGGCAACGACTTGACCGGTATCCAAAACTTTTTCGTAACCAAACTTTTTTAATCCACCCCAGAAATTGACGCAGATCATATTTTTATTTTCGTCGGCAAGGAAGACATTTTGAAATTGATTTTTATTAGATTCGAAACTTTGTATCGTTGGTTCAATCGAGATTATAATTCCGGCAGTATCGATTTCGTTGTACCCGTTTACGAGTGAAGATCTCTCAATTATTTCTTTTATATGGTAACACTTTCTTAACAAAGGTTGTATATGGGGTTGGACTTTGTCGTTTTCTATATATTTTGATTTACTAAAGATTGACTGTCGCCCAGCGGATATATGTAATTCTGAATATCTGAAACAATAGTGACAAAAGTAATAATTTGTAAAAATGTGTGCCTTTCCGAATTATTATTTTTTATACTTTGTAGGTTTCAGCATTTCTTCATAATCTCACATGATGTCAAATTGACGATGTGATCTAAGATGATAAACACGCTAAACCTAGAAGAACTGGCTCAAATGCAGCTACTGGAACACATCCACGAAGGCTTAGCGGACAAATTTTCATATTGAGGGTAGTAGCTAGTCAGGCTTGAAAAAGCTAACCTAATAAGAAAACCAGCATGCTATGGTTTCATCACGAGGTGTTCCTTCAATCTCCGACTCAGTTGTAAATATTTGAACCAACGTCGATTGTCACTATGTTGAATACACTATCTATTAAGCCATCATGGCTTCAATGTATGTAATGTTAAGAAAAATATAAGTCATATGGCAATCGCCTTAGCGTTGTCGGCTTAGAACCCTCTATATTTACCAAGCTGAATATTTACCAAGTGACACCCAAAACGTGATAAAACAATATTGAGTCACAAAGATATTATATATAAAGAAGCGACGATGGCTCAGTTGATAGTGCGTTCGGACACAGCGTCGAAGGACGTAGGTTCGAATCCTAGCAACTGATTCGAAGCTTTCGGTGAAGGAAAACGTCGTGATGAAACCAAAGCATGCGACTCCCCTGGTGTTGCTAGTGTCTATGGACGGCGGTGATCACTTACCATCCGGTGACCCACCTGTTCGTTTGCCCCCTATAATATAAAAAAAAAAACGCCTTAGCGATGTCGGCTTACAACCGTCTCTATTTACCAAGCCAAATATTTACCAAGTGACATCCAAAACGCGACAAAACAATATTGAGTCACCAAGATATTCATCGCCATATGCTTGGTAATAATCTAGTCGGGCACAAGTACCATATCTTCACATCAGCCTGTAAGAGACCTACTGTAGGGACACAGGCTGCTTCCTGAAGAAAGGAATGGGTATAATTCTCACGTCAGCCCACGACTTATTGACGATTTCAAATTCCGACAGCACAGTTCTATATTTCCCCACATATGGGCGGTACTACAAGAACATTTCTCAGGTTCAGGTTTCCTCACAATGTTTTCCTTCACCGTGAACCGATAGTGTTGTCAATTTAAATCAGTACATTTCCGCAAATTCCGAAAAATTCTTTGAGATAAATTAATTCCATATCTTAGGGCCAAGCAGTTGAGATAAATACATAAGTTTAATAGAAGAAGTATTATACCTGACAGAAGTCGGGACGACGTTCATGACATTTATCCAGACACCTTCCTTGATCAGTTCCATTACAGATTCACTGGGTTTCCAGACGGACATCATTCCTGTCACAATGATAAATACATAACAATTGGAGATATCAGTGGATGAAGCTGATATGCAACATATTTTTAATAGACTTCAAAAGGGGAGAGGTCCTCAATTTCACCACAAAAAAAAAAAAAAAAAAGAAATGAGGTCCCCAACTTGGTTATATATTTTTTTATGTTTGTCACCTCAGAACTTCGTCATTTTTAAACCGACTTGGGAAATTATCTTTATATTGGAAAGGGTATATTTTCGAAGGGTCTCTTTAACTCTATTAGCATCGGACCTAGGACTTCGAAGATACGCCAAGAAACTCCTCAGAATCGTAAACGAAATGTATAAAGACTGAGATGTTGGTTGGTTTATGAGAATGTAAGACTAGGTAGTATTTTGAAATAGTTTTTTTTTGCTGTCGGTTTTATTTTTTGTTAAAATTTTCTTGATATTCTTTACTTACATTGCTTATATTGCTTTCCTCCGAAACAACCATTGATATAAATATATCAATATTTAAATATCTAATATACAACTTCACAGAAAGGGATACGAAGTAAAAAAACAAAGGATAGTAATTACAAGACATTGATTTTTTGCGCACAATGAACATCTGGCGAGGGATGCAATAGAGACATGCCAAGTAAAAATGTTATCCTCTTCGATTTTAGGGACTAATTGCTTTATTTATGTTGTAACCCTAATAACTTTAACAATTACAGAACGTGTCATGGTGCTACTAGTTCTGGTAAATGTAGCTATTAGTGGATCTTGCCATTGTTATAGTTAACTTTAACCATTGCAATAACAGGCATTTTGGTGCAACTCAGCCTTAGAGTATGAATTCTTATAGTAAATTAAACAATTTCCAAAAAAGGTCAGACATTATTTTGTTCGTTAAGTCGACTCGTTTTAAAGTTATTGAAGGCCAAAGTTCAACCTTTGGTATATTATGATTTCCAAACATTTTTTTTGATATTTTATATATTGCCGTCACTCTACCGTGATGTTACTTTGAAAGGCTATAGAGGTATAAGAATTTAAAAAAATCTACCTTTAGTCACCAAAACCCTATCCCCCTTTTCCTCCACTTCCGCGATCCTGACTTTCGATAACGTCACAACGTTCCTCTTCTGGCATAGTCCGTGTTTCTCCATCTTCTCTAATAATCTAGCTTGGACATCCCTGATCAGTCTTTCGCGGCGTTTACTCACATGGTCTTGTAATAGCTTAGTCTGTGATTCCGACAACTGATTCTGTTGAAGAATCGTGTAATACTACATTTTTTTTAATATATTATAGGGGGCAAACGAACAGGTGGGTCACCTGATGGTAAGTGATCACCGCCGTCCATAGACACTAGCAACACCAGGGGAGTCGCAAGTGCGTTGCCGGCCTTTTAATATATGTGGGCTTCCGGCGCTCTCACTGACCGAACGAAACGCAAGAGTGCGGGCGCACTGTTACTTCACGTCGACTCACGTCTGTGTGTCGGGTGGTAGTACCCCGGGCGTCGGGCGAGCCGGCCCATTCATGCTGAAACCAGTAATAGCTTCAGCGTAGCTCTACCACCTACGAAAAATTACAATAGATAGACGAAGTACTAGTTATTATGAATATTGTCCAAATGAATAATTGTACTCATATAGGAAGATTAATGATTTTCGTATCGAGTTGATGGAGTTTGCCAAGGTAACGTACAAAAGTGAGTCACTAATCATCATCGTCACATCACCTTGTAAGACACCCACTTCAGGGTTATAGGCCTCCACCCGAAGGACGCTATGGACATAACCAGCCCACAACGTATTGGTGATTTCAGACTCCAAGAAATCCAGAGTTAAGTTTCCTCACGATATTTTCCTTCTCCGTCAGCCGATAGTGTTACCAATTTAAATTAGTAAATGTACGCGAATTTCCAAAATTTGTTGGTATATGCAAGAGTTATAACAAGCGTTCATCCAATTGACATTCCACCGTTCATATCACTCGACCCCACCACGACTATAGTTTGTATTTAAATTACCAAAATGCAAATCCTTGTTACAGCATCTTGGCAAAGCATTGTTCGAATAAGGCTTGGCAAAGCATTGTTCGAATAAGGCTTAGCAAATTTGGTAATACAGAGAGCAAAGCGAAGTCGGGGCTATCGCAGGAAGGTTTAATGCCCATAAATCTACACTTGATTCACAAGTTCCAACTAACAGGAAAAAACCCATCTTGCTATCACCAGTCCACTATCCTTTTATTTCGATGTGCGATATACTAGATTTAACGTTTTCTTCTTTGGTAACAACAAGAGGAAAACAATTTTAAAGTGAAACTTCTTATGAGAGAGTATTGAAATTCTGATCGGCAACATTGTTGTGTGACAAGAAAAGTGGTGGGGGTAAACATTGTGTCCGGTAGATAGTTGAAAACACCGGTTTTCGTTCGATCACCAAAGTTAAGGATAGTCGGGCGCGGTCAGTACTTGGATGGATGATCGCCGGTACTTTTGTAATTAAAAAGTTTCACTTCTATCGTGTGTCTTTACGACATATGATGTTTTTTACAAAGTACTCGTTTGACCTCAATTACACGTGATAGAAAGTAAAGTCAAGGCTAAGAATGGTACTGCAGTTCGCAAAATACACAAAGATGCAAATAATTACTACGTATTGTAATTAGTACAGCTGGATATGAGATGGAAGGGTAACATCTACGTAGGAATAGAGTAGAGAGTAGAATGACAGAATCACAAACATTCACAAAATACCCATAAATACAAGTTATCTGTATAAAGTAAAAGAATGAATAATTAAAGTTTTAATATAAGGTTTTAGGAATAAGCTTACCCCAAATTCCAAAGGATCTGCGCTTCTTTTCATCATTTTCGATATTTGTGAGCCGCTTTCCAAAGATTTCCTCTTTTTACTTGAATTTAACGTATCTTCTGAATCTTGTGATTCCTGAAAATAAAAACAGACTAGCTGATATCGTAACAAAAACAAAATAAATAAAAATCTAAAAACAAAATCGTAAAAATGAGCCGCGGACATGACGTTTCCTTAGACCCCCCGATCCCCTTTGTATTAGAAAGCGACACCCCTCCCCAACACACAAAAGCGATCGTGTTTTATAAACAGTACCAATATGGAAAAAAATCAGTAAATTTGTGCTTTTGACCACACAAAAGTGAAAACTTCTTTATAAAAAGTATGACAATTATCGAAGTGGTAGAGCTACGCTGAAGCTATTTACTGGTTTCAGCATGAATGGGTCGGCTCGTCCGGGGTAGTACCACCCTCTCACAGAAAACCGACGTGAATTAACAGTGCTTGCACTGTTGCGTTTCGTTCGGTCAGTGAGTGCGCCGGAGGCCCACTTATTTAAAAGGCCGGCAACGCACTTGCGACTCCCCTGGTGTTGCTAGTGTCTATGGACAGCGGTTATCACTTACCATCAGGTGACCCACCTGTTCGTTTGCCCCCTATAATATAAAAAAATAAATAATAATAGACAAAAAGCCAATGTTACGCGGTATTCCCAGGTGATCACCCATCCAAGTACTGACCGCGCTCGACGTAGCTTAACTTCGGTGATCGGACGAGAACTAGTATTGTCAACACTCTACCCGACACAGAGTTTCCCTCCACACAAAAAGGTTACGGGTCAGAATTTCAAAGCCGTCCCATAAGAAGTTTCACTTCAAAAATTGAAAGCGTAAATAAACTTTGCTTAAAAAACATCTTTGTAAACGTTGTTATTTGATTACTTCCCCTCTTCTCTCTCTTCCGAACCGCTTACCCCACTTCTCCATGGCATAAAAAACATACATTTCTGAACGCGTACTGCTTATAAAAATTTACACATTGCCTTTGTATTTTAATAACATAAACAATCGATTATAACAATATGGCCAGAAATAAACTGTACCACATCGGAGAACTCTTTTTCGACTTCCTCGTAAAGTCTTTCAAGTAACGCCTGCCTCTCAGATTCGTACTTCGTTTCAGTGGATATGCTCCAAACGCTCCGATCTCGTCACTGCAATAAAGACAGTCTCATATGAGAATATGCAATACAAAATTGTAACAAAAAACAAAAAAGTCAAGGCAGTCATAAGGACTGCAGAAAGAATTGAAAACAAAAAGAAACAATAGAATAAGTTTTTTAAATTCGTAATCAATTTAGTCTGAATTATTTAAATTTCATAATTTGTAAATTGAATTTACTAACATTAGTCTGGTTTTCACATCTATTGGCACCCTTACCAATAATTATTTACATTTTTATACTGTTTATTATTTATTCAAACATATGATGGGCTGCACTAGCTCAACACAAAATATCAATATAACATGTATACAGGCCGCTATACTACGCATCGCTAGTCTGACGCAAGCGTAATACGTCACTGAGCATGTCGACGTTATCAGTGACGCGTAAGCCATAAGTTTTTACTCGACCAAAAATGTAGTAACTTAGAAGCTATTACTATTATGTAAAAATATCTACCTGTATTCCCATCTTCAAACTTCTCAATGTACAAAGCTGGATACACCCTGGTCACGAGCACTCTTAACTTGGAAATCTTCCCTCCATCGGCTCGGACCATTGAAAGATGAGACAGTATTGGAATATTAGTATAGTAGCCGAGCTTAGCATCCCATTGGGCACGTCTTGTGGAATTGCCAAACAGTTTTAAACGGACAGACGATATATCCTTAAATATATATACAGAACAATAGATAGGCATTTTTAGAGTGAAAAGGCTGGAGAAGTTTGTGTGCATAAAAGTAACCGCCTGGATTTTTTAAATACTTTACTGCAGCTGCCGAAACATTCCTATAGGTGGTAGGCGATACATTTTCAACTTGAGAGTGGTAGTCAGCCAGGCAGTCTTAGAAAAAGCCCTAACACCATGCTATGATTACATCACGATATTTCTTCACAGAAAGCTCCGACTCAGTTGCAGAGTTGCACAGAAAATTTCTCAAAATTCCCTCTTCAATGGCAACCAGCTTATACATAGCAAATAACGAATCTTTAATCAGGTTTATAAATTTTTTAGTGTTTATATTAATTCAACTTTATGGAAAAAAATCAGTACAAATATTAATAATTATTGTGAAACTAATTTTATCGTTACCTCCCATGGTGAGACTCCTTGTTCACAATTCAGTAATTCTGCACCATTAGTAACTATTTTCGTTCCAACGACTATTTTATTTTTATACACAAACTCCGTCAGCATTTTATCCAAACACGCTTCCACACAGTACCAGCCATCGGTTACTAAAACCTCTACTTTGTTTTCTAAACTGGCCACACTGAAATAATTATGACTTTGCTAAGAATTTTCATAATTATAGCTGATATAACTTTCTGTAACAATTCAACACCTTTTAATGGCATTGCAAGCATACATTTTAATATATACAACTTTAAAAAGACATCCTTATTACAGAGTCAGACTTCTTAATATTGCAGAATCCACACTTATTGGTGGCATAAAAAATGTTGGGTACAAATCACGAAAAAATACAAACAAACCTTTTTTCGTCTATTAGGCATTTTTTTATATCCACTATACATAATATTAAAGTCTTCGATGGCACATCATCTTTCTCCAATATTTTTCTAAGTGCTGGTCTCTCGGCATTATATAACTCTTTATCGTATCTATACTTCAATTGATTTAATACATTCTCAGCTGTACACACAGTACCTAACGTATTTGGATATACAATTTCATAGGACAATAATTTCCATAATATTAATTTCAAAGTGATTGTCTAACCAACCGTCTGGAACAAGTTTTTGATTTACTGCATTTATAAATATTTCTTTTAAGTCTTTTATCTGTAATGCAGTGTTAATGAGTTCATTTCTTATACCAGAAAATACGAAATTTAGAAGATTATCAAATGTAGTTTTAAATGTACTGTTATAATTAATAATATCATGTTTTGGTTCCAAATTTTGTATATCTTTCAGTTTGTATACTTTACATTTTTTGTAATCTTTTTTAAAAATAAATGTATTTTTAACTTCATTATCAAGTACTTTACATATTTCGATTGCAGGTAGACAAGTTTTGTATGGTGTTTCAAACTTTTTTTTCTTTGCCCTTGGACATGATAAAATAGGGCTCGTAGATCTTTTGTTTAAGGTTAGATCATTATGAAAATCTTCAGTATATAAAGTCTCATCAAAATTATTCAAAACTTGAGTATTAATGATATTCTGTAGAACTTCCTTATTTTCAAATTGTTTTTAACATTGCAACTCGTTTTTAATGTCTTATTGTCTACTTCATTCAAACCAACTTTAGATTTGAATGAAGCATCTTCGCATATTACAATTTTGCGATTACTGGCAGTTTTATACTCTAGAATATTTAAAGCATCAGTTTCAATTTTCAAATTTTCATTTTCAAATAAAGAGTCTTCTGAATTCATAGTGGAAATTCTATTTTTGTCGAGGGTATGAATATTTTTATCAACTTGTGATACCAAATCTTCATCTTGAAATATTTGTTTACATTTAGCTAAAGCTTCTTCAGATATTTTTACCTCTTTATTACTAGCAGTTTTAAATCCTTTAAAAGTGGAAATTCTATTTTTGTCGAGGGTATGAATATTTTTCTCAACTTGTGATGCCAAATCTTCATCTTGAAATATTTGTTTACATTTAACTAAAGCTTCTTCAGATATTTTTACTTCTTTATTACTAGCAGTTTTAAATCCTTTAAAAGTGGAAATTCTATTTTTGTCGAGGGTATGAATATTTTTCTCAACTTGTGATGCCAAATCTTCATCTTGAAATATTTGTCTACATTTAGCTAAAGCTTCTTCAGATATTTTTACTTCTTTATTACTAGCAGTTTTAAATCCTTTAAAAGTGGAAATTCTATTTTTGTCGAGGGTATGAATATTTTTCTCAACTTGTGATGCCAAATCTTCATCTTGAAATATTTGTTTACATTTAACTAAAGCTTC
The DNA here is from genome assembly GCA_035772565.1 of Antheraea assamensis. Lineage (NCBI taxonomy): Eukaryota > Metazoa > Arthropoda > Insecta > Lepidoptera > Saturniidae > Antheraea > Antheraea assamensis. Next base: position 2,071,895 of record JAQQSE010000107.1, read on the forward strand.
TTCAGATATTTTTACTTCTTTATTACTAGCAGTTTTAAATCCTTTAAAAGTGGAAATTCTATTTTTGTCGAGGGTATGAATATTTTTCTCAACTTGTGATGCCAAATCTTCATCTTGAAATATTTGTTTACATTTAGCTAAAGCTTCTTCAGATATTTTTACCTCTTTATTACTAGCAGTTTTAAATCCTTTAAAAGTGGAAATTCTATTTTTGTCAAGGGCTTGATTATTTTTCTCAACTTGTGATGCCAAATCTTCATCTTGAAATATTTGTTTACATTTAACTAAAGCTTCTTCAGATATTTTTACCACTTTATTACTAGCAGTTTTAAATCCTTCAAAAGTGGTACTTCTATTTTTGTCGAGGGTTTGAATATTTTTCTCAACTTGTGATGGTAAATCTTCATCTTGAAATATTTGTTTATATTTAGCTAAAGCTTCTTCAGATATTTTTACCACTTTATTACTAGCAGTTTTAAATCCTTCAAAAGTGGTAATTCTATTTTTGTCGAGGGTTTGAATATTTTTCTCAACTTGTGATGCTAAATCTTCATCTTGAAATATTTGTTTATATTTAGCTAAAGCTTCTTCAGATATTTTTACCTCTTTATTACTAGCAGTTTTAAATCCTTTAAAAGTGGAAATTCTATTTTTGTCGAGGGTATGAATATTTTTCTCAACTTGTGATGACAAATCTTCATCTTGAAATATTTGTTTACATTTAACTAAAGCTTCTTCAGATATTTTTACTTCTTTATTACTAGCAGTTTTAAATCCTTGAAAAGTGGAAATTCTATTTTTGTCGAGGGTATGAATATTTTTCTCAACTTGTGATGCCAAATCTTCATCTTGAAATATTTGTTTACATTTAACTAAAGCTTCTTCAGATATTTTTACCTCTTTATTACTAGCAGTTTTAAACCCTTCAAAAGTGGATATTCTGGTTTTATCGAGGGTTTGAATATTTTTCTCAACTTGTGATGCCAAATCTTCATCTTGAAATATTTGTTTACATTTAGTTAAAGCTTCTTCAGATATTTTTACCTCTTTATTACTAGCAGTTTTAAACCCTTCAAAAGTGGATATTCTGGTTTTATCGAGGGTTTGAATATTTTTCTCAACTTGTGATGCCAAATCTTCATCTTGAAATATTTGTTTACATTTAGTTAAAGCTTCTTCAGATATTTTTACCTCTTTATTACTAGCAGTTTTAAATCCTTTAAAAGTGGAAATTCTATTTTTGTCGAGGGTATGAATATTTTTATCAACTTGTGATGCCAAATCTTCATCTTGAAATATTTGTTTACATTTAGCTAAAGCTTCTTCAGATATTTTTACCTCTTTATTACTAGCAGTTATAAATCCTTCAAATGTGGATATTCTGTTTTTATCGAGGGCTTGAATATTTCTCTCAAATTGTGATGGTAAGTCTTCATCTTGAAGTATTTGTCTACTTTTAGCTAAAGCTTCTTTAGATATTTTTACCTCTTTATTACTACCAGTTTGAAATCCTTTAAAAGCGGAAATTCTATTTTTGTCGAGGGTTTGAATATTTTTCTCAACTTGTGATGGTAAATCTTCATCTTGAAATATTTGTTTATATTTAGCTAAAGCTTCTTCAGATATTTTTACCTCTTTATTACTAGCAGTTTGAAATCCTTTAAAAGTAGGAAATATGTTTTTATCTATGGTTTGAATATTTTTCTCAACTTGTGATGGTAAATCTTCGTCTTGAAATATTTGTCTACTTTTAGCTAAAGCTTCTTCAGATATTTTTACTTCTTTATTACTAGCAGTTTGAAATCCTTTAAACGTAGGAAATATGTTTTTATCGAAGGTTTCAATATTTTTCTCAAGTTGTGATGGTAAATCTTCATCTTGAAATATTTGTCTACTTTTAGCTAATGCTTCTTCAGATATTTTTACCTCTTTATTACTAGCAGTTTGAAATCCTTTAAAAGTGGAAATTCTGTTTTTGTCGAAGGTTTCAATATTTTTCTCAACTTGTGATGGTAAATCTTCGTCTTGAAATATTTGTTTACATTTAGCTAAAGCTTCTTCACATATTTTTACCTCTTTATTACTAACACTTAGAAATACTTTTAAAGATGATTCAAAATCGTATTGACTATTTAAGTGTTTATCTCTACAATTGAAATCTCTAAGTTTTCCAATAGTTTAGTTTATTTTTATCTATTTCGGAACTGTCATCATTTATTTCACTTAATCTATGATTGTTTCCATTCCTCGTTTTCCTTTTGGCCAATGATTCAGTTGATACCATTACTTTTTTATTAGGAGCTGTTTGGAAATTAAGTAAAGCTGCTGCTTGTTCATTCAAAGGCAAAATAATTCCTTCATATTCACTAGAATTTTGAATATCTATATCTTGAAATATTTTCTTAGATTTAGTTAATGCCTGTGGTGATATATTTACACTCTTGTTACTTGCAGTTTGAAAATCTATAAAAGACGGGTTCTTCGAATTTGCACAATTATTGACATTCTTTTGACTAATAAATGTAGTATGCACCTCATTTTGATCTAAGTCCTGAAAAAATTTTGCACTTTTTTCTACTGCTTTCTTTAGAAATTGTGACTGGTTTATTACTAGCAGTCTTAAATCCAACAACATTGGTCGTATCTTCTCTAGCTATTAGGTTAATTTCTGGAATTGTATCCTGTTTTATTGAAAATACTTTTTTGCCCTTTTTATGTTTATTTAAATTTATAAGCATTATAGGTATTAACCTCTGAAGTTATTTCTTCAAAAGAGTTTTTACTCTTGTCTAGAGCTTCATGCGAAATTTTTATTTCTTTATTGTTGGCTGTTTTAATCCCTTCAAATTTTGAATTTTCTTCAATGATACCTTGCATGTGCAATTTATTTCTTTTATCAATATTTTGAAATAAACTCTTCGATTCTATTAATCTCTTACTAGAAACTAATATTTGTTTATTATCGGTATCTTCAAAACAATTTGAATGATCATTATCAGTAGAAGTATTATCATAAACTAAACCAGATTCTCTATTTATCCTCTTTTCATCAGAACTTTTTAAATGCGCTCTGTGAGTAAATTGTAAGTCTTTGATAATGGATTTCGTTTTATACATAGTTTCTATAGAACTTTCAACAAATGGCTCATTACAAACTATTTTAAAATCATTAATATCAGTTAAAGTTGCACAAGTTATTTGATAGTGCAGGTTGTTTAATTCTTCTTTATTCTTCTGTATATCTTTACTATTATTTTTTTTATCTAAAGTGTCTACTTCATTTTGAAAGTTATCTGTTATCATTTCAGAATATTGAAATTCTTGTAGAATATGCTCATCCTCAATATTTGGTAATATTTCTATTTTGTTTATTTCGTCAACATTGTCAAGATTTGCTACAACATTATTATCAAAAGAATCATCCATATCTATTCCTTGGAATACTTTCTTACATCTACTAAGAGCCATGTCTGACAGTATTATGTTCTTGTTACTAGCTGTTACAAAACCACTCATATTATTTATAATAGGATTTATTTTATTGTCATATGGTATACATAAGTTATTATTTTCCACAGTGTGCAATAATAGTTCATTTTTTGATGCCTCATCACTAGCATTATCCATCTCTGTTACATAATTATTACTAATAGTCGTTTCATCATTTTTCTTACTGTCTCTAGTAGGAGGATCAACTTCATTAAAATTTAATATGCTGTGACTATTGTTACATTTAGATACATAATCATATTTCTCAACTAACTCTGTCATAGTAAATTCTTTTTTACTGCAATTATTATCTAACTCATTAAATACAGATTTAGCCCTATTAAATGATTCACTGCAAACTTGTATAGATTTATTGCTAGCTGTTTGAAAACCAACATACATTGTTTTATCTAAACTATCACAATTCTCATAAAATCGTGTTCCTAACATACATGTAAATGGTAAATCTTGTGGCTGTTTATGGATACAATTTTCTTCTTCATCACTACTAAATAAGATATTATCTTGTAAGCTGTTATTTGGTTTTATATTTTCTATATCTAATGATATATCAAATGGTATAATCTGTCCTACTGGACTACGTTTCTCATTGTCAGTACTTAAACTTGGTTTATACACATCTGCTTCCTCCATAGTTTTGCAGTTTGTTTGTATCTCACCACAACCTCTTTCTGAATTAACCACAGATGTATTAAAGTCCGTGCCTTCCATAATTTTAGGAAAAGTTATATTTTCAAACATTTCAAAAGCTTCTAAATCCACTACCAATGGTGATAGTGATTTAGGTTGTTTGAATAATCTACTATTTAAAACTGGACTATGTGATTGAATTTCCTCAACATTTATATCTTTATCATCATTAAAACTATCCAGAGTCTTAAAATCCATTGATAATTGGTTTATTGTTTTATTCAACTCAACTACAATTGAATCATTTTATCATACAAATTGGTATTTTTTATAAACCATTCATCTTTAAAAGTGTTTCTTTCATACTTTCGCTTTATACATTTTTCATTGTTTTCAACAAAAGCATCTGGTGAAAAGTTTTCTGCTTCTATATTTTGAAAGTCAGGAGATATTTTTTTAATTTCAGCTGACAAACTTTTTACTATTTCCATGTTGTCAATTTCTGTATGAGAATTAATGTTACAGTAATCTGGTTTATTTTTATCACTACATCTATTGCTATCAAATGTTTTGTAATCAAATGTATTATCAAAATCTTGTGTGATTACTTTATTATTATTTAACACTTCTGCATTTTTAATAACTTCTATTAACTGTGTATCGGAGACGAACTGTGTTTCAAATTTATTTTTTGTTTGTTTCTTACAATCCTACAAAAAAAAAGACTTAATAATGTAATAACTTATTTAATGTAATAGTTGTAAAAAATGACACCAAATCTTAATACAATCTTTAAAAGGACAAATATATCTTAGTATCCTAGGCTGCAGTACTTCAACAAAATATTTAATGCAGACACAGGATACTATTTATCAACTTGTCTTTTAAGCAACAATAGCATGACTAGTTACTGGCAAAAAAGGCAAATTTAGCAAAGGAAAGCTCGAGAGAGTACTTGTACACTTAATTATTTCCATAAAAATATATCTCCTAAAGCAAAATATCAGATTCAGAACAATGCTCTTTGAAAAAACTCTTTTAGGTAACGAGTTTGTAGAACACTGCCCTAGGCAATCAAGAATATATATAAAGAGTTGAATAAAAATTATTACAAATTATTCATATCACAGCATTTACAAAATGAATACATAAATTAAAGGAGGCTATTTTATAATAAATTATTTTGATTACAGCTTACCTCTATACTTTTTGGTAAATTATCCACAGGCAAGAATTCATGTTTATTATAATATAAGCTTGATAATCCATCATTTTTCATGCTATCCGCAACTTGAATAGCTTTTATTTGTACGTTTACACTGTCTATAACATCTTGTGTTCTCTGTATAAGCTTTTCTTCCTTTTTGATACCTTTATAAATTGCTGAGGGTTTCTTTACAGATTTATTTTGTAACATAGTTTCGAAATATTCTATCACGTTGGGTTGATTTTCCATATCTCACTTGACGTATTATTAAATGGAGTAAAATCTGCGAGCAAGAAAGTTAACCTTATAAAATACTAATATTTTATTTACATTTCTTACATTTATTTAGATACTGATATGGGCATAGTGATGAGACAAAAAATATTTTCAATTCGACGAATGACAACTCTGTTTGACAAAGTCGGGTTCACATACAAACATTTTTTTTTATGCTTTTTGTTTTTTTTATTATATGACAATGGTGGCAACTACGCTTGCAGGCCATATAGTGGTAGGTGGTCATCGCAGCCTATGGACGTTTGGAACACCGGAGATATCTCATTTACGTTGCCGACCATTTAAATTTATTCTTCTACTTAAGTTTATTCCACAACCAGAATGTTCGCAGGAAGAAACTCCTCTAAAATTTGACCGTCCGTGATCATTGCGGTTCCAAGTTATGAGGATGATTTTCCTGCCGATGACGCGAGGTGTGATAGTGGAATATAGCCACAGGCATAATACTAAACAATTCCTCGGAACACAACCTATTATACAAACGGTAGAACACACATACGGAGGCAACGCTTCTTCTTCTTAGATTTAATGGTTCGATATCGTTTGTGAGTTTGGGATCGTCAGTAATTCTCACAGCTCATCTTAAATGGTTCGAGTTAAATGGTTCAAGTTGGTAACCGGGTAATCCCACTGAGAGATGGTAGTACTTAGTAAAAGTACTTCATAAAGGGTTGGACTTGCGTTTTATATAATATATAATTATTTTATATAATTGATAAATAACGTCAATGATTAATTATTAATTACTAACATAAGTAAACAGAAATAGATGGATCTTTGAGTAAAGTGCTTCAGCTTGACCCATTGAATTTATAAGTACAAATTTCATGGTTTTCCGTTCATTAAATTTACCAAGTATGTTAGAGAGATTTTATCCTTGTGACTGTCCCTAACGATCGATGCAATAAAATTACAGAGTCTAATTTTCACAGATCTCAGTCGGTTCGATTTCCAGGTGAAGCAAGAGAATTTTCGAAAATCATTGAATCCTGTTTTATTTCTTTTCACAAGTAAAGAAATGTTTCTATGGAGTAAAATTTGTTATCTCTATTATCTAGAGTACTACACTAGAGTACATACCCTCCATGTGGCATTAAAAAAATCCATTCTGTATAAATATATATGAACAAATAAATCATTTGTGATACGAACCTCCCTGGCAAGGGACTTCAACTTAAATGTAGTCTCTGTGAACCAGGAAACAACTCGGTTAGCTTTTGATCATGTGAAGCTGTAAAGGCCCATTAGGCCAGTTAAAGAAAAAGTATGTTAAAGGAAAATAAAAGAAAATGTAAACTAAGAAAACTAATATATATTTCGCGTAATATAATTAAAAAATACAATTTTATTAACTTTATGCCTAATGAGTATTTTTAGCCTTGAAATTCCAGCGTGGCTACGATAAGAAAACATATTCTTACCCATTTATAAAACTCAAGAAATAAACTAACACATCATCCCACATTTGTAATGCATTGGCTTGTAAAGGAATTACTAGGGGTGGTATAAATATGTTAAATTCTAAAGCTGTATTATGTGATGATTTATTTTTCAGTAACTCATAATGATCATTGATGAATATTTAATAATTGAGAGTTAGCTAAAAAGAGTGAGCTACTAGCTACAAATACATTTACACGTGTAATTGAGGAATCTAAAGGACAAAGAACACCATATATGGAGTTACACGTGGTTAAATATCGTTCATAAAACATTCTTTATAATGAGCTATGTGCCGTCGATGTCACAAGATACAATATCGACTTTACAACCTTAAAGATTGTACCAATTTATCAATGTTTTAGTATCTATCGCATCCCTAGAAATAAGCAGGAACAAAAAAAAAAACGTCTATGGCAGCTTTGAAAGCACGAGCTGACGGATAATTCTCGAAAAACAATTTTGTATTTATATTACAAAATTCAGTGCGAATAACTTATAAATACACAATATAACTCTATAATTAGTATAAATATGGTTTGTAATGCTTTTGTGCTTATAAATATGTTGAATTTTCACATTTCAGTAATGGCGGTACTTTAGGTTATTATTTGTTGCAGAGCCATACAATTTTGTTGGTGCAGCCGGGTCCCAGACCGGAGACCAGGACGTACTCTGATTACGAGAGTGTCAATGATTGTATGGAAGGTGTATGTAAAATATATGAAGAGCATTTGAAGAGACGAAATCCAAATACACCAACTATAACTTACGATATTTCCCAATTATTCGATTTTGTTGATCAGGTATGGTTTATAGTTTTAAAATGACCAATTAGTTGTATCCTGTCAGTAAATTTTCATAGTGTCCTAAAGGCTATGTTAAAAAATCACTTAGTAACTTCTTTGGCTTAGACTTATTTGGTACTAGTTGATTTATTTATTTACTAATATTGGCTAGTGGCTTTGCTTGCGTTAACCCCTGGATTATCCAAAATCATAAAGGTTCTATTCTTTCCATCCTAAGGAAAAGGCAAAGGTATCTAGACCATGCACCCAAGTCAGAGAACTATACAGGTTTAAGTTCCTCACAAACAAGTACTGACCTCTTGAGGCACAGGTCGACAGACTGTTGGCATTATAAGTTTAAAAAAATATCTGACTTATTACAAAACTTTAAAAAATTATAAATTATGTATTGTAAAACTATAATTTTTTTGTAAAATTTATTTTTAAATTATGTTTTCATTTTTACTAAACCATGAAATTTGCAATGTGTGATGTGAAATAAAAGTAAACATCTAACATCTGTCATTTTGAGATCTTGGTCTTCTAAATCAGCAGAGGACTTAATAATGTAGATTATTTGGTCAATCCTTCAAGAATAGGATTTTTTTCCTGTGATGAAAGGTTATGTCCTTTATTATTATTATAATATATCTGTGTTATATTGTTCTATGTCCTTTTCTGTCTCCATGATAATGTGTATATAAAGTTTTATAATGGTGCTTTGAGTAGTTACAGACTTAAAGTGTAACAAAAAAACTCACATTATCATTTAAAATGAACTGTGTTTTAAGAACAATCCTATAATAGTGCCACGCTATGATGGCTGTTATGATACATTACATTAGAGAAGATGTTGATTTATTATCGAAAAAATAATAAAAAAAAATGAAAATTTGACATATTTATAAGCACAAACGACTGGAACCGATTACCTGACGAAATAGTATCTTTTTTTTATATATATATTATAGGGGGCAAACAAACAGGTGGGTCACCTGATGGTGAGTGATCACCGCCGTCCATAGACACTAGCAACACCAGTGGAGTCACAAGTGTGTTGCCGGCCTTTTAATATATGTGGGCCTCCGGTGCTCTCACTGACCGAATTAAAAGCAACAGTGCGTCTTGACACTTGGCTGCAAACTAATAAACCAGCTTTAATAAGTGAACACCTATAGTGATAAAAACTCTAATTATCATTATCATTCTATAGTAGATCCTATATATGTAGATCCTTGGGGTTTTCCATTTTAAGCCTTCATAACATTGTTAACACACTTAATGCCATGTAGCCTGGAAATCAAGTTTAATGTGTATCACTGGTGGTACACGTGACACGGAACATGTTAAGGTTAATCTTTAAGATAGTGTATGATTTTTGAGTTGTATGTATCTATTTTATCCTACATTTCTTGCTTATTTTTTTTCAAGTTAAGGTCATAATGAAGTTTATCAGTTGTGATATATCATGACACATTCACTGTCACACAGCATTTTACCAACTTATAAATGTCGCATAGGTTTCGTTAATCTAAGAAAAGCTTTATTCACTCACAAGTGAAACAAAATGAATTATTTAATTACAGCTGGCAGATCTAAGCTGTCTAGTGTACCAGAAATCAACAAACACATATGCTCCGTATAATAAAGACTGGATTAAGGAGAAGATATATGTGTTATTACGCCAAGCAGCGGGCCAGAGTGATTAGAAGTAAGATTAGTTAACTCACTGTGAAGATAATATGCCATTTCATACTGATATTACATGTCCTATGAACAAATACACAACATGTGTCTGTTTTGCGTTCACTGTGAGATGTGACTATATTTATTCTGTTATCGCTATAGTCACAAATTGACCAATGTCTTAACAACACATGCTGTGTATACAATGGTATGGAATTATGGCACTGGATACAATCTTTAAATTTTTGACAATTATCATTTATAAATATTCATTTGTATCTTGTATATATTGTATCGATTATTGGGGATAACAAGTTCTGACAAGTTGAAAATTTGAGTGGGTAGTGTAAAACTAATTTTATATTAAGCATTCTTTTGTATTATATGGTAGACAAGTCAAGAGGGTTATCCAATTTTTACATAAAACACCTTACCTGTAAAATAATATAATTTATGTTTATACTACCCAGTCAATTACTTTAAAGTTTTTACTTACTACGCCAGATCTAATAGAGTAAGTGGTCTGAATGGGATCCTTATTAAATGATCTTATAGGAAGAGTGGTCACCTCCATAATCTCACATTATATCATATTTGGCAAGAGGTCTGAAGTACAAATTACTAGAACCTAAGAATACTTTTGTTATATTCATATTTTTATTAATAACTAATTATGAACCCCTTATAATTAAGAGTTACAGGTTGTGGATAACATTATAAGAATTTATGGTTACACAGTTAAAAGCTTCTGTAGCTCGCCCGTGATCACACTGTAACTGTATCAAATACACTTAAAGAGTATTCCTCATCTAAATTAATATGAAACAAACCCCACAACACAATTTCCTTACCAACGAATAGTAGTATGTACAAACTAGTAGTATAGCATGCTACGTCTGGACTGACATTATATTCTTGATATTGCAAAAATATATTGATATATGCCAGTGGGCATAATAGCATCTGTGATAGTGATTGCTGACTCAAACATTCATTATATGGACCTGGATAAAAGATTTAACAGATAAAAAAAATGAACAAGTCATTTTGTACATTATAAAATTAATTTTTGATATCACACTGACAAAAAGGAATAATTATTTTACAGTTTTTTTTATCAAACAGTTTGTAAATAATTATTTTTAAAGAGTTTCATTCAAATTACAACTTAGTTTTAGCTCCTGAATGTATGTAGGTTGCTGACATTATATTTCGTCCCTTTTCTGATTTAAACCTCCGTAAGTACAAAATCGCGATTTTGCAGAAATTAATTAAAACCTTTTTGGTTTATTTGTGTAAATTATGTAGATACAAAAGACACCTCGTTTAAAAAAGTTTTTCATCATTCCTGATATTGGTGGAAGGTCTGTTTTATAGTCCTCAGCAATTGTCGTGGCCTCTGTGAGTATAATCGTAAGTTCAGGCTTGTGGCATGATTTAGTCAAGAATCGAATACAAACCACAGACTAAACTACTAGGGCTAGGGCTGTCAAAATTTACATACGGCTACTTGTTTTAGATTGTAGATGAGCGCAAAGGAGTGATTTTTAGAAATTCAACTTCTAAGGTGGTGAAAAAGGGATATGAAATCATAATTTTTCCGTCAGTCAATTATCTTTCTATACATATATAAAATAAAGAGTTGTAACTAATTAACTACCTATAATACGTATGCGAAACTTCGGGAAATTACTAGTAAGTCTATTTAGCTTCAAAATATAATAAACTAATAGAACCTTTAAGAACTAATGTTATCTGCTAATCAATGCCACTAAATTGTAACCACTTTCGTGCCTTACATGCATCGGGCGATTGTTTAAGAAATGAAGTATGTATAAAAGCTGTCCCATATTAAAGATTCTTCAACCATTAATGATACAATATATACAGGTATAAATATCTATTACACTGTAAGTATAAGGAGTATATATTTTTGTGAGGTTTAAACACTGATTGTAAAATGACAGGATATTAACAGAATATAGTGTCTCTTTATTATATTACATTTGTATTACCTAATTTTTCTTGTCACATTTGTTATAAAACCATATTTATAGAATATTTGGTAATTGGTTTAATTTTTTATATTGACTACAGGCAACACTAGTAGTGTTTACACCGTACTAATTAAGCTAGAGATGCCGCCCATTTGAAAACTGTAAAATAGATAACAAATAAAAAAACTACTTACCAAAAAACTTGTATTTGAAATATGCTTTACCAATATGGAGTGTAGAAGTAAGAAGAACCATCTCATATGGGAAACATATTGGACAAGTGTCCGTCTCTAAGCACTGAATAACAGTTCTAAAACTCTCCAAAATGGCACCAGCATACGCAAAGGGTATGTTTAGTCTGAAGTAATTTTGTAAATATAACTTAAAGTAACTGCTGTGAGAAAACTTGGAGAGTGATAGAAGTTTTGTGAATGTTATATAATACGTTTAATGATTTGAAAAGTGTATACTGTTATAAAACTTTTTTAAATAATAGAACAATAATGAACCCTCTTGCTACTATAGCGCAACCATAATTTAGCATACATATTTTGACAGACACATTTCCATACAAAAATAGTTCTCTTTACCACTACACTCCATACCCACCAATTTCATATTGAAATTTATCAAAAAAACACCTGATTAAGCTTTTAAAGGTATAAAAATCGTTTATACAAGAGTAGTTGAGTAATCTATTGCTCAGTCTTAATAAGAATTAATTATTAAAAAAAAAAAAAAATTTTTGTGGGTCCCTTTTGTAATACGTTTTTTGTAACATTGCAATCATAGTTTTGTCAAAGAATAAATGTAATTTAGTAGTAAGTCGTATGTCTGTCGTTTCCCAAATTATATGAAACAAAAAGTTAACCATTGTCATCAGAGATAATAAGAAAAATCCTTTAATCTGTACATCTTATTTTTGCATTTAAAGAAAGACATGTTGATCTGCGAAACCGAACTGTCATCTATTATATCATTTACGTTTTAAGTTAAACCGAATGCGAAGCGCAAAAAAAATTTTTTTAAAGGTTTTTTTTTAAGTTTTTTGTTTAGAATTTAAGTCTACGTAAGTACCTCAATTGTGAGAATAAAAATTCAAAACAATCGTGTTTGCTGTTTTATTTTTGACTTTAGAATTAATACACTTATTCAGAGCAGTAGGACGCCGAAACAACCTCATGTGTCATAAACAAGAGAGTTGTCACATATATGATGCAAAGAGCTTAATCCAAATAACATTATTTATATACCTATATAAATAATTTTCTTCACGCGCTATATATATATTTTTGTGCATCACGTGGGGGCCACCAATTAAGGGGATCACGTTGAGGTTACTGCCAGGAGTAATATTATTCTGTGTTACTGCCTGTACGACTAATAGTCTGGGGTTTTTTGGCGGGATCTTAGTCTGTCATGTAGTGGTTTTTATATTTTATTCATAATCTTGTGTTATTAGACTCAATATTTTGTAATATTGGTGGTGTTTTACGTAATATAGTTCAGTTATTATGCACAAGTGAAGTGGATGAGAAATAATACCACGGAGCATGCATTCTGAGATGCCACCAAAACTCCATGGAAAGTTCTAAGAAGGAAATCACTATCTTGTTAGAACATTATAATTATCACAAGTCACTTACTTGAAACAAAACATTGACACTGGCAAGTGCTTCTGCGGTGCCAAAACAAGAAGAAGAAGACTAATAGTCTGTGGTGGTTATTGGTTTTGGAATCACGTCAGGGTTATCAGTTTTCGGGATCACGTTGAGTTTACCAATTTTGTAGATGACATTGGGGCTACTAGTTTTGGGTGTCCTACATAATATAAATGTTGAAATTAAATAATAACTTCGCAACGTATAGGTAGGTACTGTATTATATCGATTCAATTGTCGTCTTGGAAAAATTGTGACATAGAATGTATCATTTTTTTTTCAAGTGGACAGTGTGTATAGTCTTTCAGTTTTCACTTATATCGGCAGTTCTTATGGCCTTTTTGTTCCTCCATAGAAAAGATTAATTACTTTGCAATTTCACAGTAAAAAATAATACTCTATTCTGTACAATAATAAATATTTGGGAAACAAGAGTCCTAACGGCAACATATTGGTTATGTCTCTTATAGTCTACTTAATTAGAACTGCGCCATATATATTTCCAATCAGATCAAATGAAAATCATTATCTGAGACTATAAAATTCATAAAGGAAAATATCATTAAACAATAAATCAGTTTATGGCTTAAAATACTTTGAAATCATTCAATACTATTAATTGTACGTGTAAACAATAAATTTAATTACGATAATTACTTTGCTGGAACTGTTACTGTTAACCCCTGGACTGTCCTGAAGTAGTGTAACAGATAGATACACGATATTTTTTTATGACATGCAAGGCATAATAAATGAATTAAAAGTAAAGTAAAATAAACTCGTACACTGTTACGTACAAAGCTTAAATGTTTTTGGTATTTTTATTAGTAGTTTGATTATCTGTAAAAGCGTGTTTTTTTAGTTTTTTTTTTACTATAATTTCAAAGCTTTCGAATTTATTACCTACTTTATCACGTCTACTACTCCATTTTTAAAAAGTTAAACATAATGTCAAACAGAATATTTTAAAGTGCCCCAAAATAGCAATGACACCGCGCACGCGTTCTCCGTACGTAGAGAGAGACGCAGGGATGCTGAGAGGGAATAACGAAATACACGGAGTCGTAATGTGACTCAAGATTTTTTATATGGTCGTATAATAATATGAAATATAGAATAGCGTAAAACTTTATCGATGATGAGTTGCGTACGGTATTGATAATTTGAATTCTTTTAAAAATATTCTGTTCGCGATGAAAATAAATATGGATCACATAGCTTTGGCAAATATATAAACCCTTCATTACTCATAAACTAAAGTGATGTTAAACAATGGCGTAATTATGCCATTGTGAAAATTTGTTAGATAGAGTCCTCGTTTGATTTAAAGAGGGGCTTGTACGGTGCCAATAAGTGCTCTAATATATCGTTGCCTTCTCAAGCATTATTCTCTACCTGCTAATACGTTACGCCAATGGTGTTAATAAAATATTCGACTACTAATTTTGCTATTAATTCTCTTTATTGTTACTCTTTATCTCTTCAGTGTTCCAACAAATTGGTGACCCTCATGTTAGAACTTTATGGGGAGTTAGTGTGACATCTTAGAGTTCATGCACTGTGCTATTATTTCCAATCCTCTTTATCTGTGCCTAATAAAAGAAGATTATGCCTAATGTCTACGTTACAGATTAAAATTCAAAAATACTTACTCATCAAGTCTAGGAATTAACTGGTCTGAATACAGATACATAACTGCTTTGCTACAATTACTCGACTTAAGAAAAGCTCCGAGGACGAACAGTATTTAAGTAAGGCTCTTTGACAAACATTATTACATATTTATAACTAGATTTTGCTTGTGGTTTTGCTCGCAATAATGTAAATTTGATCCGTACTTCGGGAACAGCACTTTGTTATCGATTAAAGGTGCCCTGTGTCCGTTTCTGTACAACTGATAAAGTATATGCAAACTTTCATGACAATTTAACGGGTTGATTAATTAACGCGTGAAAACGTTAAAAATAAACAAATAAATGAACAAATTCATGCTCGCATTTATGTTAATTTGAATTTCAAATAATAAAACTGTTTCATTCATTTCACATAAACATAAATAATAATAAAAAGTAAATAGTCAACGTTTTTTCCCATCGTAGCATTTAAAAAATTGAGTGCAATATTTATTTAAATCATTGAATCATATTGAATTGCGCTACAAGCGCCGCCATATTGACCTTGGCTACTCTGCCGAGGGTCTTTCACTTTACCCCTACTTTGTACCTGGCCAACATGCGACATGCGATAGATGGACGAGATAAAATTTGAGACGATGTAAAAAAAGCTGTCACATTAAAAATTAAAACCAATTAATGTTTTAAAACTCTATTACAAGAATCGCTTGATAAATCTATAATGTTTTCAATTTACTCCTTTAATAAATAAAAAATAAAAAAATACTAACAACTCCATACGTTTCCTACGCCGCTCAACACAACATCCCCGTAAGATCGGGGTGTGATCCGCTGGCAAGGGCACAGTCGCCATTAAATTAATAATAAAACATTAATAGTGCAAACACGATACACGTTAAGCTATACAGTTAAACTAACGAACAAGTTCATTGTTACTGTGAAATAATTATAAGTGTTAAGAATCGTTTTCGCCTTGTAAAACAGGACAACTATGTCACTGGTGAGTAACGATTTTTCTCGCAGCCGCTTCTTTAACGTTGACATTCTATTTATAAATGTTAATCAATAAACAATTCCTCCGGTTATAATATACTTTTTTATATCAATGTATGTAAAGACTCATAAATCATAACCTCATTAGAGCAGGTGGTAATTTTAAAGATACAGGTTATAGATAAAACTTTTTCATATAAAAATATTATCAAGACTTGACGCAATATTATTGATCTAATTTGATGGGTTTTACTAAGCGGATACACGAGTGATCTAGGTCATACGAGAGATCTAATTTTAGAATACAATATTGGTGATTACTGTTTTTGGTTTTATAAGCTTCTTATAAGAACTCGATGTTGCTTGATTCACCGGTCAGGTCGAGTAATTAGAACTAGTTTTTCTTCTAACAAAAAATAAAACGGACTTCAAAAAAATCTATTCTAGAAAAATGCACCATAATCAGGTACCTAACCTAGTTTTGGATTATCATAAACTTATCAATATTTCAAATGTTATGTACATTTCCCATTAAATTTAGAGGAGTTCTCTGATGTATCTTCAAAGTCCAATGTCCAATGCAAATGAAATTAAGCTGGGACGTAAATGGGGATTAAAAGTAACCAGTTTCCTACCAATCGCTTAATAAATGTCGAAGTTCTTAGGTAACCACAAAAAAATACAGTTGAATTGAGACTCTCTGCCTCTTTGAAGTAGGTTAGAAATAGCTTTTACTGACGCTATTCACCTGATAGGCTTTGAGAGCTTAACCCGATTACTAAGGAGACTGTTTAAAGCGCTGAGCCGCTTGGCTGGCCTCGACTGAGGCTGTTGCCTTAGATGCAACGACGCGAATCTTACTAAACTAAAGTAAAAAATTAGGGGAAAAAATATAACCCTTCTAACAAAAGTTAGTTGTGTGATGCAGTGACACTTCCTTCACTAGTTTACAATATATGCGACATTGGACTTCAAACCTACACATTTAGACAGTAGGTACATAGGTCCAGTAAGGTAACTTTTTAATTTATTTTAACTTTTTATATTTAGCGGAAATTATCACATACTAAAAAAAAGATCAGAGTAAATACAAGTACATACAGAGTAAATATAAGTATATAGTGAATGTGGTCCCCAGAATTCGAGCCCCCGGCACGTATCAACGAATTTTTCGGTATACACGTACATTTACTATTTTAAACTGGTGACACTACCGGCTGACAGTGAAGGAAAACATCGTGAGGAAACCAGAAATTCAGCACTGTTCTGATATTATCGTCGTATGTGAGAAAATATGGAACTGTATATTTTTCGGAGTTTGAAATCGCCAATACGTCGTAAGCTGGCGTGGTGATTATGCTCGTACCTTCCTGTGGGAAGAGGCCTGTGACCCTGCTGAGGGTTTCTTACAGGTTGATTTGATGATGATGTATGTACAGTTAGTTGTCATTCGTGGCAATAATAGCTCCTCCAGCTGAGGCTTAGCAAGTTTGACACCAGTGTCAATTGCCATGTCGGCTGAGTTCCTTCCACGTTTACCGCAAATGGCAGTGAAGCTGTCAACAGCCTTCTAATCGAAAGCTTTTAGTCAATAAAGATTGTATAGAATATTTAATGTACAATTTCACTCTAAGCATTTTTAATTCTACATCTGCATCATCCTATACCAGTGTTAGGGGTAATTTTATCTACTTATAATTACTGAATGATATTTTATATTATTATATTTGATATCAAATTTGAAAAAAGATGTACGCTTGCACTCTATGTATATATTTTACTGTCATAATTTTTCCAAAACGCGCCAAAATAAGTATTACTTGCAAAAACAATTTGTTTTTTTTTTATATCGCTACTTCGGACACACTTCAACGCATATTTGTGTTCATTTTACAGCCTTTTAATGCTGTCTCTAACTATTAATAACCTTTTCAGATTTCCGTTTAGAAAACTTGATGTCCAGAGTCGAAAATGGAGCGCGTTAATTGTAATCGTTATGAAGAGAACTGCTTGAGAAAGGTAAATAATAATGTTTTATACACAAATTATATTTGTTTAGAATCTTTTTTTTTTATTTATAAGTTTTAGCATCCAACCACATTCGTACCTGTTGTTAAATGACGATGTAGGGGGAGATACTAATAGACAAAACTAGGATGTAGATTTGCTCTCGAGTGCAGCTGTTGGAACAAACCTATAGGACTTTTGTCGATGGATTTTTAGGTTGTTAGCCTTCCAAACAAGCATTTGAAAAGTGCATTAAGCCCATGCTATGGTTACGACTCATTGTTGTATTTCATTCGTTTTTGGAAAGAAGTTCTTTAACGCGGTATGCGGTAGGAGCTTATTGTTAGAAATCGTCACGTAGGGAAAAAGCGTTACGCCGCTTCATGCGACACTCTCTCTCTCTCACCGTCTTAGTCTATTTTTATTATATACAAGTGTATGTGTGTGAGTGTGGAAATTTCATTAAAACTTATTGAAGTGAAACTTTTTTACATCGCCTCATATTTTTGCTAAATAGGATTTCGCATGGTGGTGCGGCTTTTTGGAAGTCCATCCGGCTAGCTCTAACTAAACTAGGCCTCAAGTTGAAAGTCTGTGTCCAAGCACCTATGGATGTGTTCCGTCATCTGCACTTGAAAGCCAGTTCCCCTGTAGGTTTAGCGTGTTTATGATCTAAGACCGCATCGTCATTTAACGTCCGATGAGATTGTGATCAAACGCTATAGCTTATAAAGTATAAAAAATTTATTATCTTCCTAACATATTAGGTAAATTAATATTTTTCATTCGGTGTACTTTAGAAGAAGAAGAATTTATTCCTGATGGGTCCTTTGACCGTAGTCGTGTTTTTAAAGCTTAAAACAGTGCAATCCTAAAAATCCCAAAGGCAATTGCCACTGTCATGTTGGCATATAAGCATATAGGCAGCTGGATATACAGCCGTGATCGTATATCGTGACAAACTGACACAGTTTATGGTGGCTGGCTTCTAACCAATCATGTATAGATTTGCTATCGCTCTGCTCGGTGATCTCATACAGAGAAAACATTATATACGTCAAGTATATTAAGTGTAAATGGAATCACACCTCTCACCGCCCACGGCCAGCTAAACCGTTTGCCCAACTTCTCGAGAAAATACACGTAGCTGTACACGGCTGCTGCTTATAAAAATAGTCATTTCTTACAACTTTAATAATTTTAGACTAGATGAAGACATAATTGTAGACATCTATCATATTTTTTAGATATATATTACGCGATGAAGCTTTTTATAGAAAATTGAACGTGGGATGGTTCAATTTTTTTTTTAAATCCCTACAATAACGACCCCGACGCCCACGCAACGAATCCGTAGGTCGGGACCGCGTCCGCCCGTCGCTTGTTTTTCAACAAAGGAACAACTTATTAGTTGATTGTCAAACAGTTTCATTTGTTATTCAAAAAGTTTATTAATCTAACGCGTATTACCGAAAACGACTATAATAAATGCAAGTAAATAAAAATCAATTGCCGTATGTAGGTATGTAAGCGTATCACTTCAGAGCGGCTACATCTATTTGTTTAATCAATGTGTATTGTGTTGGTAATTGTTAGGGACAGAGTTACTGTAAAAGGCAATTTTTGAAAAATCGTACGGAAAAGTAAAAGATGTATGTTAAAAAATCTTCAATAAAAAAGGGAGCGAGTGAGTGAGACAGGCGACTTTTTTATTTTAATCTGTGGCCCCTTTGAGAAATTGCACAATTTTGCCAGTGTCTTGTAGATTTTTATCAAATCCAATGAAAGAAATCAACAAGAGATTTGAAGTTGATTCAAACCGTTGCCACCATATGTCTAAAATAGAGCAAAAAGACGATTCACCATTGGGATTGGTAAGTTCCTAAAGACAGTTGACAAATCTCCAAAATCGTTGACGAAATTGACAGATTGACGCTCAGTAGCTATTTTATTTCATTGCATGGTCATATTGAAAAATGAACAGGACAGGGAAGGGAAGGGAACGAGGACAGCTAGTTGCAGTAATAAATTAATTTTTATTGTTACTGTATTCATAACATTGAATGTTAAGCGAATATTAACAATTTTGCAAAAAAGGATGGTTTTTATAATGAGTATGATAAATTGATGATGATATCGTCCTGTTATTAAGTTCCTATAGAAATATTTATATAATATGATTCTATCTCTCTCTCTCTCTAACCAAGTGATTAGACTGGTCGTGCGATCGAGACGCACGCGGGCGAGATGCACCCAGCCGGCAGGTGACGCTGCCGCCGCCACCCGCCCAACATGTCATGGGACTCTATAGAGTCGCGCGACTTCCTTGGGTAAGTAATTTTCCCTAATAATAATTACTATGATATATTACTTTTTAACCAATATACACCAAAATGAAAAAAAATATAGTGTGTACTTATGTACACACTTTAGAAGTTATACTTCTTTGGCGTAACAAGATAAAAATCTTTTCAAAAATTTTATCTTTCGCCTTATTCTACGTTTCTAGTAAAAACGACACTAACAATAGGAGAAAAGTATTTAATACATACTTACTTTTTTTGAATAAAATGTTGACTATACCTAACTTCAGGGTGACGGTTTTTCGTGACATTGTGCGCGTGCATCGTAAAAATTTACTCTCATCATTTTTCCCTAACGCGCCAAAAGAAGTATAACTTCAAAAATGTGATAACTAATTATCTATCTGTTTCTGTTATTGACAATGTGTACACTACTAACCGATTTTTTATTTGACACGTCAGAGAAGAGATCGACATAGCTTAAGCTAAGTTCGGTTTCGTATATCGTTGTCTTTGTCTATCACAGTCGTAACGCTGTACGATAGAGATATCATATTACAAAACCGACACGGAGCGATCTTAGGCGGGCGCCTCACTCTTCTCCCCGACGCGACGTGACAAATCAAAAGTCGAGTACTGTAGATCATTTACTAAGTCTTTTATCTTACCTAAGTTTTTACGAACACGCATTAAATGATCAAAGATTTAGTTAATACGTCAAAAATGCGATAGTCTTTTTTTTTACTTATAGGTTAAAGTTTGATAATGTAGTCTAAGTTAGTAAGAGAATTGTCTCTCAAGTGCAGCTGCAAGAGCACACTAACAGGTGCTTGACGACAGACTATCAACTTGAGTTTGGTAGCTATCCAGATGGACTTGGAAAACAATCCTACCTCGATATTATGGTTTCATCACGATATTTTCCTTCTCCGAAGGCTCCCATTCAATTGCTAGGATTCGAACCTACGTCCTTCGATGCCGTGTCCGAACAAGCTATCAACAAAGTCATCATCGGTTCCAATAATAAATAAGTTAACTCTTGAAGCTTGTTCTTTAATAATTATCGAGGACCCATATCATAAATTGGTAATATTTTAGATTTAACTCCTTCAGCGTAAGCTTACATACGTAGCTGGCGTACTTACAGTTCAACCAGTACTTCCTGGTAATGCGAGAGCACGTGAGTCAGTTTGGTTGCTTCACTTTCACGTCTTAACTACTCAACCGACCATCATGAAATTTTGTATACACTTTGTCAGGGGTACAGAATTGGACAGAGAGTACCATTCGTCCAGGCAAAAATACTACCCAGGGTATGGTCAAATTTAGGTTACCACGAACGAAGCCGCGAGTAAAAGCTATTTTTTAATCGTTTATACAAGCTTGTTTCAATAGAACTCGAGAAGGCTAATTTATTATGGACTTCATTTGTTTTGTCCTCACTGCTTATTCCTTATCTTGGTAGAGCTACGCTGAAGCTATTACTGGTTTCAACATGAATGGGTCGGCTCGTCCGGGGTAGTACCACTATCTCACAGAAAACCGACGTGAAGTAACAGTGCTTGCACTGTTGCGTTTCGTTCGGTCAGTGAGAGCTCCGGAGGCCCACATATATTAAAAAACCGGCAACGCACTTGCGACTCCCCTGGTGTTGCTAGTGTCTATGGACGGCGGTGATCACTTACCATCAGGTGACCCACCTGTTCCTTTGCCCCCTATTTTATAAAAAACAAAAATAGCAAAATATTTACTAAAACTTGTCCACAAAATATAATTATTAAAAAAAAAACACTTAAGTCTCATGACTTGTTCTCGTGTAATAAGCACACTAACAGACGGACAAAGAGTTAAACTTTTATTTAAGTAATGACAGAAAAACATAAAACAAAATTTTGTAAACTTTCCAGCGGGGTGCCGGCGCATCAACTGTCGGCAACGCGGCTACTCAGTTCACCAGACACTTCGAGGCACCATCTCGATGAAGGTCACGGTCGGTAGCTGAAATACTCTGTAAAAGAATCATCTATACAAATAAATAATATTAGAAGTGTTTATTTTTAATGTCAAAATAACAGCTTTTTCCCCAATGGATATAAAAGTATATAAGGTGCTTATAACAAAAAAATTATTTTAAAATTTTTGTCTATCTGTCTGTTTAATCCGCCTAGTCTCTGAAATGGTTGGCCCAATTTGAACAGGACATTCACTGGTAGATAGCTTATACTATAAGGAGTACTTACGCTACTTTTATTTTCGAAGAAAATAAGTGTTTCGCGCAAATACAATAAACTGAAGAATCAGTGTCCAGAGCCGCGCGCGCTCCATTCCACTATTTACACTGAACAAAATTTTTTTGCTAAAACCTTAGTGACAAGCATTCATACTTCGAAATCAGTGGAGTTGATAATTGGTTTGATCAGGTACATATGAGTTCTAGATATTACATAGCTTAAAAATGCGATTAGTGTATGATAACCTGGGCGAATTAAAATAGTCCAGGGCCTGTGTAAACCTTACCAAGTTATGCTTTAGGTTTTTTGAACATTTAACGTAGTAAATATTTTTTGCTACTTTTTCTGAAAAGCAGTACCGGCTCTTATGTTAAGGAGCTCGTCGGAGTTCTAATCCTTGCGAATGAGGCGAAGCTATTGGTGAAGGGAAACCAAAGCATGGTAGCAGGGCTCTTTCAAATATTCGGTTAACTGGCTACCACACTAAAATAGAAAAACTTGTCTCCAAACATTTGAAGGATAGTTGCCTTTTCGACCTTTAACATGCCATCAATTTGGGTGAGTTTATATTTAAGCATTAACCTGTAACGGTAAAAAATAATTTTCAGAAGTTTATCCATTCTCGGAGGAGTACCCTGGCGCTGCTTCAGTAAGAAACGGAGCATTGCGTTGGGGCGCTCGCTTTGGACCTTCGCATCGACCTCCGTCATCAGGCTTGCTTGAATGCTTTAGGGCTTGTCGGTCTCGACTCGACCAGTATCTTGCGAAGAGAAAGGTAAAATATAATAATTCATCCATGCTGAGAAGTGCATTGACACTGGCGTTGATTGTATGGTTACGCCTGGATGTTAATCAAATGGTTAAAGAAATTTATTTGTTTTTTATTAAACTCACACTTTCACTCACACACTTACACTACAAACATACTTACGTCTTAAAATACAACTGTCACAGTCCTCTTTAAGATCTCCTCCTTTTGTTACTCTTCATATTCGCTCCGATTTCCTGAATAGAACTCTACTCAGATTCATCGCAGGGCGCTTAGATAGCTTTCAATAAGAATGGGAACCTCTGAAGGTTGACGTCATTATTCGAAAGACTCGACAAAGTTCAGACCCTTTCTTCTTCTGTTTCTAATTTCCACGGTCAATGAGTTATGTATTGTAACAAGTAATACACATACTGTGTCTAACAATGTTTTTTAATTTTTATTTTGAAATTAACCTGATATTTAGCCATTTGGAAAAAATAATACAAAAATAAGACAAAAGACACTAATTTCATTTAAACATAGGAAATTTTCCTGAAAAAAATTTAATGAAATGTATAGGTAAATATAGTCTATACCAGTGTTTCTCAACCTCGGTGTCCCGGCATATTGGTGTGACGTGTCAGAAGTACATTTCAAGTGTTAGTTTTCAAACTCTCATTTTCATTCTCTTTGTACTATCCAAAATTTTACATGTACGTAAGGATGTCGGGAATTTGTAAAGTGTATATTAGTGCGTTGCTGAGCAAAAAGTCAAGAAATCGACTTTTAATCGATTTTGAAATTTCTTTCACCTATAGAAATCTACATTATAAGCGAGTAATATTAGCTGTAGCATATTGTCAAAATCTATGTTAAATCAAACGAAGTAGAGAGCAAAAGTTAGTGTCATATAAAATTTGCTTCAGATTGAACGTGGCGTACGACTTTACGGGCAAAATGAACAGAGGCAAGCTGTTAAGGTGTGGCTGTCAGCTCTGCGCGGCATCAGACATCGCAGCGACAAATTTGCATTACTCGGCCACTTGTACCAAGCTTATATGGACTTCGGAAAGTACAGGTCTGTGTAACCTTACTGAATTATTGGCAATTTAATGTATGAAAATATACACTTTTTTAAAATTAGATATAAAATAGTAGACCATAAATTATAGAAAAATCAGTGTTTGTGTAAAGACACACGATAGAAGTGAAACTTTTGTATTACAGAGAAACATTTTAATTAAAACAATACACATCACGCGTTGTTTCCAGGCGGTCATTCATGGAAGGTGGACCGGTGTTTTCAACACTTAACTCGGCACAGTGTTTACCTCCACCAATGTTCATCAGAATTTCAAATAAGATGTTTCACTTCAAAAATTCAACACCTACTGCAAGCTGCGTTTAGGAACTTTGTTTCAAAAATATTTCTCTAAATAAACAGTTGAGAATACACGTTACAGGGAGTCTTTGGAGTTTGCCAACCGTCAACTCGGAATATCAGAGGAGTTGGACTCGGCCCCGATGCGAGCTGAAGCTTATCTAAACTTAGCACGGGCTCAGCAAACCCTCGGTGTGCTTGACAGGTATGTTTCATCCGTCTTTTATTTCTTCATATGTCGTTGTCTAGCAAAAATAACATGTGTTTACCTTATACGTGTCTAATTTATTTCCACGACTTTTCTCGTGTAAATGGTTTCATAGAAACTACATAAGCTATACGCATTAATTGTAGATTCTATTACGATCTTGTAACTAGAAAGAAAGATACTACATTTATTGTAATAATAAATATACGGATAATAGAATAGTGTAAAATAATATATATATATAGCTAAAAGATACAAAGATAGATAAGCAAAAATAAATAAAGACAATTAAACGTTGCAAGATAATAAATTATGCCATGGTATTGCTACAACGGCGCCACAATTCAGCATGAGCTGGCTGCCACCATAGCCAATAACCCCAACGCTGACTGTAACACATTTGCAGATTTTATATTGCCTCTGTTAATTTGTATTACATCTGTTTAGCTCTTACGGAAAAGCGTAATGATTTGTAGCTTGGATAATACTATGAAAATTCCTCTATACATCAATAAAAGGCTCGTGAGAATCAGTTGAGCCGTTTCGAAGATTAACCCGACTAAGAGAAACAACTGACGGTGTAATTTTATTTATATGATAAGGGGTACAACATTTTATGGCGGTCGTTTGAGTAATTAAGGCTTAAAAGCATAACAAATAAAAAAACTCACCCACTCACTTATAATATTAGTAGGGAGATGCTAGAAAAACTCTCTAGAAAATTCGGAAAGATTACACTCAAGGGCTCTAAAAAGCTGGCATTTTGTTAAAACAGTTGAATTGTCACAAAAGAAGACTTTGTAATAATTATTCACGTGATAATGGCAAATCTAGTAGTGGACATTGGTTGCCAAACTAGGAAGATGAAGAAACCGTTCAAGAGTCAATTTTTAGCTTGATGCAGACTTCAACCAATAAGATTTTTGTACTTTCATAATCAAGGACATCATAATCTTCTTTAGAAATAATTGAAGGAAGTCTTTATTTGTAATGTCAAAAAAACAGCTTTTTAGCAAAATTGATATTAAAGTAAAATATATACGGTACTTAAAACAAAAAAAATATCATTTTTTACATTTTGTCTGTCTGCTTGTTCCGGCTAATCTTCGAAACGGTTGTAACGATTTTGACGCAACTCTCACTGATAGATAGCTCATATTATAAGAAGTAGCTAAGGCTACTTTTATTTTGAACTTACTCTAATTCGGGACTTCGTTCGCGTATAATCTCCGGAACGGTTGGACCAAATTTGACGCGACTTTCACTGGCATATAGCTGGTGTTATAATGTGTACCTTAGGCTATTTTTGGTATAAAATATATAGGGGTCAGGGCGAATATAATAAACTAAATAAGCAGTGTCCAGAACCGCGCTCGCCACCACTCTGAATATTTTTTTTTCACATCCAACAAAGACGTGGGTAACAGCTAGTAAATAAATAAATGGCTCATGGTTTTTTTAATAAATTCTTCAGTTCCATGTCATACGCTCGTCATGCGCTGTACAACGACTGCGGTGGGGGATCCACGGCGGGATTCGTTCACCTAACCGTCGCGTCAGTCAGCTTGGAGCTTGGATCATTCTCGAAAGCAATGGACGGATTCCAGAAAGCGCTTGGAATCGCGCAAGCTCAGAACGATAATTCACTATTGCTACAGGTAACTAATTATATTTGCAACGGCCGGCAATTCAGTACGCATAAACTATAACACTTTTTTCTTCTTACCTCTATGAAAAATGGAGGGTGAAAAAAAAAATAGTTGTCATATTTTTTGAGATATGCTTTATTGAAACTGACGATTTCTGCAAATTAGAAAAATGTTATTGGGATTTTGTGTGAGTTAAAAACTAAAAGAATTCATCTGTCGGTTTTTATTAATGAGATATTATAATAACTTCATGGAAAATTAAAATGCTTTAAAGAGTTATTCAATGTTGTAAGTGTTATATTATTATAGATTTAAATTCTTAGTTTAAAAAATTCTATATTTTCGCATATAAATAAATATGCATGCAATTTGAATGACATGAGAACATACAAAATTGAAAGTAATAAATTAATATAAACATGTCTGTGAGAAGTTTAATACTAATAGATTCTTTTAAGCAATGCAATATTTTATTACAATTATAAGAATTTTAGGAAATATCAGGTCGAACGTAGATTCCTATCAATGGAATAATTTTTAAAATCGAATCGAAAAATCACCTCGTATAAGGCTTTTAGGTTTATAAAACATTTTTCTTAACAAAGGTTCTTTACAATTTAAATTTTTGAAATAAGTGAAATAACGTCTAATATTTATAAGAACATATACTAACATTAAAAATTCAAAAGATTGTTTGTTTAAATTCGCTAAGCCATCAATCGGATTTGAATTTGAAATCCTTTCTTAGCACTCATTTACGTTATATACGGAACTCCTATACAAAATTTCATATTTCTTGTACCATCGGTTTAGGTTATGCATTATCCAACGCTCGGTCTTAAGAATTTTATTTAATGGATTTTTATATTGTTTAATGATTTAGGCTTCACCGTAAAGTAAGACATATTTTCCATTTGGTATATTTGGTATTTGATATATAGTGCGTTAACTTTAAAAAGGTGTATGTGTACTTATGTATACCCGTTAGAAGTTATACTTCTTTAGCGTAACAAGATAAAAATCTTTTCAATAATTTTATCTTTCGCCTTATTTTACATTTGTAGAAAAAACAACACTAACAATATAAAAAAGGTTTTTAATACATACATACTTTTTTTGAATAAAATGTTGACTATAGCTAACTTCAGGGTGTCGGTTTTTTGTGATGGTGTGCATGCGCATCGTAAAAATTTACTCTCATCATTTTCCCTAACGCGCCAAAAGACGGTATACCTTCAAAAAATAATTTTGGGGTAACCGATAGGTGTACGTGGGGCTTTCGGAACTGTGGCGTAGATTGCGGGACGCGGAACGGGCGGTCGCTTGCGCCGCGCGCGCCTGCGACTTGGGCCGGGGTCCGCGCGCCGCCGACCTCAACACGCGCCATCACAGAAGCGCATTACTACAAATGGCCGCCGCCCTCCGCGCCAGAGGGGAACTTGGCGACGCACATGATTATTGCAATGTAACTAACACATATCTGACATCGATAACTTCAACTTATGCAAAGAAGTTACTCAATAGGATTCCCCATAGAACTGAATGGTATAAATCGTCACGTAAGGAAAAAGTGTGACGCTTTCTATCTCTATCCCTCTGTGTGACATTGCGCGCCTAGTACGACAAAATTTGGTAACACATGAGCTTTATCGCAAAGCGACTATGACACATCACAGACATTTTCGTATCTGCAATACAATTCGTTATGAAATCTTAAAAGCTAAACTTGCGATTCTATACAATATTTTCGCGCTCTGAGACAGAGGGTCTGCCAGCATTGAATTACAAATACAAACCTACATGGATCGAGTATACTTGAAAAAATTCCTACAACCTCTATATTGAACATATTCCTTCAAAATATGATAGACTTCCTCAACCACACCAAACACCATGCAGTTAGGTGATGATATTTTTCTTATTATGTGTAAAAACCTAAATCCCACTTGTTCTACGTTCTGAGCGAAGTCGCAGAGCCATTATT
This sequence comes from Antheraea assamensis, assembly GCA_035772565.1. Lineage (NCBI taxonomy): Eukaryota > Metazoa > Arthropoda > Insecta > Lepidoptera > Saturniidae > Antheraea > Antheraea assamensis. Next base: position 2,100,252 of record JAQQSE010000107.1, read on the forward strand.
AGGTCAGATCTACTTAAAAAATTTTGATCCAGGGAACATCAAAGTGAGGTTGCGGTTGTATGGTCTTCTACCAGATTCCCTTTTCTAACGATCTTTTACCAAAATACACCTTCGGCATATCTCTACAATACAATTTTACTTTAGATAAGTACTCAGTATATATCGGAGTGATATGCATCGGAATTCCGTCATTAATATAAACTCTATCGGTTTTGTAATAAATTACAGGAGGCATTGAGATTAGCTGCCGTCGCCGGAGACCAGGGCTGCTACGCCCGCGCCGTGAGGATAGCTGGAGACGTGTATCGTAGGAAATGTGACATCGGGAAAGCACTGAGGTAAACTTCAGATACCAACGAATACAGCAGATTAAATCCAGTTTCGTAGACCTAATAAAAAATGCTTGATTATCGTTTTTAAAATCTGTCGTATTTTTTTGTTTGTGTTGGAACCATTTAGAGCGATCTGCCGAATTAACCCACTGTTTTGCTAGCATTCTGGAACAAAGTTCCTTATCACACGGTACAGACTTGGCGGATGGGGGCTACGCGAAACGAGGTATTAGAAGAGTTTTCCGTCACGACCCTCTCTGGTGTAGACGGTTATCCATAGTGCGTTTGCTATTGGCTGTGCCTAGTTATATATGCACGCTTATTGATTCAATGCAGTCAATATCTGCGCAGGTATAGTTTCTACACGGTATAGTCGTTAGATGTTTCGTAGCATATTATGTATAGTTGTGTACTTATACTTATGTTTATTTTTAACAAAAAACGTGCAGCAAATTACGTAGTTGCCCGTCAGTAGAAGGGTATTAAAAAGAAAGGCAATTTTTGTCCTTACAAAGTTTAGTGGCGATAGCTAAAGACTTACAATATATTATCTATATTTACTTAAACCTAAATTGTCAACCTCTAGGCTCAGGCGATCGAGCGAGATTGATTGTTCTAACCGTTCGATTGTCCCACGATACGTTATTTTATATGGTCTATGGTATATTTTATACTTCGTAAGGTACTTCGTTACAACAGAATGTTCCAGGGCACTCATTTCTCTTTGATTAAGTAACAAACAGACTTCTTTATGAAGGCAATCCTTAAAGTAATGATAAGAGATTTACATGTTCGGACACTGCGTAGTGTTTCCAGTGAAAACAGCGCTATGAAACCATAGGATGGTGGTAAGGTTGTTTCAAAAACAAAACAAATATAAAAAATAATATATTCTAGGCATTATGAAGTGGCGATGGGAGCTGGTCAATCTTTAGGGGACAGGTTAGCGCAGATGGAAGCGATGGATGGAGCTGCTAGATGCTTGGAAGCGCTGAGGCTGCAAGGAAGGATCTGTAACTGCCGCCCGTTGGAGTTCAACACGCGTTTATTGGAAGTCGCTACTTCTGTGGGTTCTAAGGTAAGTATTTATATATTTTTTAAGACTAAGAATCTGCATGTGATGGTATATTGGTAGCGTATTCTGACACAGAATCGGTCAACGTATGTTTCAATAAAGCGGGAGTCTAGGTTCGATCCCCGGAGAGGAATACTCCATCACGCTGCTAACGTGCGACACAGTGACACTAAAAATTTCAATCACTGGTTTAACAACACAACATAGATCACCACTCATACGTGTATATACACACGCACAAGTAGGTACACATATGGTGGAAGTGTTTTACTTTTTTCCCCCTTATTCGAGCTGAGTTAATTTAGTTTAGCTTAGTTGTCTGATGCAAAATAGATGTTTCAGTTCAAGAAATACACATACAAGGTACACATACGTGTCACACGAACTCCTATATGTATGAATAGTTAGCTTAGTCAGATTCGCGATGTTGTATCAGAGGCAACAGTCCAAGCCTAGTTGCGCCGTGCGCCCTTGAGCTGGTTGCTTTAAGCGCTCGCTTTAGTAGTGTGGTGAAGCATTAAGCCAATAGGATTGTCAGTTAAAAAAAAAAATATAGAAGCGAGGATTATTCTCGCGCTAATCGTCGGACCTTTCACATCTCTAATCATAACATAACTATATTCAGTAGTGTATTACTATATGTGGTATTTAAGGTATAATTATTTATACTTCATTGGTCTTGAGTGACTGATTAAAGGACAAAGAGGACGTCATCTATGATTGACGTCAAAACTGTTTCTTCAACGTTAAGCCAACATATTATAACGGTGACGGCAGATGCTGGTCCGCCGTGTGAGACTCCGCCTCGCTGAGATATACACGGCTCTGGGTGACAACAATGCCGCGGCGAGACTTAAACGTGCAGCCGCTGCGTGGACCGCGCCCGCCTGCGCCCGCTGCAGGGAACCGCTCGCCGACAGACCTGAACCTTTAGCATCTCTGCCTTGCGCTCACATCGTTCACCATGCGTGAGTATCTAAAATAATGATTCGTCATACAACATCGTCAAACAGCTCAGGTATGAGTGTGTGTTGCGAGTTCAGATTTAATATAAACTAGCGGCCCGCTCCGGTTTCGCCCGGGTATAAAATATATAGCCTATGTCATTCACTGAAAAAATGATTAAAATCGATCCAGTAGTTTTGATTCATTCATTACAGCCCGTGGCCCGCACACATTATTTTGATAAATCTCGTGGGGTTCAGCCTACGTTTGTTGCAATGTAAGCGGAAAAAATTTAATTATTTACGACATCACATTAGAAACCTCAAAAATAACAGTATTTCTTCACTATTTAATGGTTGTTATTTTACATATAAACCTTCCTCTTCAATCGCTCTATCTATTAAAAAAAACTCGCATCAAAATCCGTTTCGTAGTTTTAAAGATTTAAGCATACATAGGGATATAGGGACATAGAAAGCGACTTTGTTTTATACTATGTAGTGATACTAATTAACATATCGAAAGGGAAAATGACGCATTTTCATGTTTGAAAAGTTCTGTTGAACAAGCGACATTTTTCGTCATTATTGAATTTCCATAAATTCTTCCTTAGTGCTCAACTATAATGTAAAAGGAATTTAGGACAGTGACCCCAGTTCTAGTAGTTTGAACTGTGAATTAATACGCCCGTAAATCAATTAATATTTTTTATATATAAATGTATACTCTGGCCACATAACCGCTAGTAGAGACATCATTCGATATACACATATTTCCAACACCATAGTTATTTGGAGTACCACATATAATACCTAGATTCCTTTACCTTACAAGTGGAACTTTTAAGCTGATATTATATTTGTGATTAAAGATGCATGCCGGAGTCTTGGTCGCGCCGCTCAACGCGGAGTTCGAGCGGAGTCGGCGTCGACTGCGCCGAGTGCGCCTCTCCCCGCGCTCCCAGGGCTCCGCCCCCTGCACCGCCAGCTCCGAGAACACTACCATCTCAGGTACTTTATGATATTAAATTATTATCAATAATAACTTCTCTATTCATAACTCTGACTACTGAATAGAATCGAAAACATTGTTACCACGGAATGTATATGGAAAACCGATTTCGTCAGTGATATGGAGTAAATTTTAAAGAGTTATTACGTTTTCAAATCTGTCAACTTTACTCCGTTTATAACTGCTAAATTCATATCATTGCCTTTTGTTACGCTAGCGCTGTTTAGGTGGGTTTTTGATTTTGTCACTTACAGTTTAACACGTTTGCAACTTGTACACCGCATAAGAGTGTTTTCTCTTTACTAATTTTTTTTTTAGCCGTGCAGATAGAAATCAAGTAAACTCACTATCATACAATTACACTGCGGTCTTATTTACACCTTATAATGTTATAGTCACGGTCCGTATAAAACTCCCTTTCTTTGGTTTCTCTTCCTATTTACTCCAATGTTGTTGGCGCGTGTTACATACACGCTTTAATTTCCGAACGAACCAAAAACCACCCCTTCCGCCCACCTCTTTCCCCTTCCTACTTCCACTTCACTTTGCCTCCATCGTTAACGCGGACGCACGCATATCCTTCAACGCATCTTAAAAAATACCAAATCCGAGTCAGTGTAGTACATATTGTGTATATAAAACATCACAATCGCCGCGAGTGAAGTGGCACACATATCATTCAACGCGTCTTAAGAAACCAGATCCGAGTCACTATAATATAATGTGTATAGAAAATATCACAAATCGCCGCGAGTGAAGTGCACTTGACAAATTAAAGACGCAACATACAGACCGGTAAGTCCGCATCCCCTTCACACCTACTATCCCAGAACCAGCACCTACACCACGCATCATTTTTTATGGTCCTTCGTTCCTGGATAGTCCTTTAAAATCCCTATTTTATATCGCAAAGCTAACAACGCAATGCATTTATTTTATATATACCCACCCCCTTGTAGGTATTTACGCACCATATCGAATTATCGTTCGATATTTTAGTTTAATTTATACTTTAATACATTAAAATGGAGCATAGGTTTAAGAAGGGAGACGTAGCTGAGGGCTCAGTCAGCATCCATGCTGAAATATCCCTACTTGAGGGAAAAAAGCAGTCTTATTTTTTACGGGCCGAAACGATTTTCGAATCTATACCTCAGAGTTTAGAGGATCGCCAAACAACTTATTTCATTGGTAAAGCAGCAAATATTGATTCTATGCGCGATGAATATCTTCAAATAGTAGATAGTATTAACAGACTTCATTTGAAAATCGATACGAAATACCTACCAAATTATGAGGCTATTTGGGCGTTCGAAGATTATTATTGTGAAATTAAAAACGCATTGTCACGCTTCGCCACGCATCAAAATGTTAATTCCGATCAGACTGTAATCCAAAATACTGGAGAATATCCAAATTTTCGGTTAGAAAATTTCTCTATACCGGAGTTTTACGGTGAATTTGAAAAATTTCCTATGTTCATCGAATGTTACAATTCAATGGTTCATAACAATTCGAATCTAAATGACTCATAACGCGTCAGATATTTAATAAATAAACTTAAGGGCAAAGCTGAAACCATCTGGTTAAGTTTAAACCCAACCGCAGAGAATTATCATTTAATATACAACGCATTAATTGAAAAACGCTACTACCTATATAGAAAAAAATATTAAACTTAAAATCGCTTCAAAACGTTACGCCTAATCAATTAGACTCTTTCATTGATGAATATTCTACGTCAGTAGCTGCCTTGAAACAAATAAAAATGGACAATTTATTAGATTTCATTTTTGTTCATTTAAGATTACGCAAATTAGATATTTAAAAGGCCGGCAACGCACTTGCAACTCCCCTGGTGTTGCTAATGTCTATGGACGATGGTGATCACTTACCATCAGGTGACCCACCTGTTCGTTTGCCCCCTATAATATAAAAAAAAAAAAATTGATACCGCTAAACAATTTGAAAATATAATTCGTAAGCAGTCATATCTAACTTACCCGCGACTTTATAACATTTCTACGCGAACAGTTCAAAATATTACAAAGAACAACACCTTGCCACAAAAGTAACGCAAGCGTCGCTCGGCAGTACTATGCCGCCGGAGACGCGAGCATGTCTCGTGTCTCACGGTCGTCGTAAGTTCCGCGTACATTCATTATTAATGAAGGCACAGCGCGCAGTGATAAACATTGTTTATTTTGTAAAAGAAATAATCATGAACATTTATAAAATTGCGCGAAATTTAAAATTCTTTCACCGCTCAATAGATTTAGACATATAAAACATGTAAACGGCTGTATAAACTGTTTAAGTTTGATACACACAGTATTTAATTGTAAGTCTTTGCATAATTGTAAAATGTGTAATAAACGTCATAATACACTTCTTCGTATTAATAATTATATTTCCTCTAGCAATTCTCTTCAAAATAAAAATACGTCCGATAATGACGACATACAAAATAATTTATGTGATAAAAATGCACCCAATACTATTTCTCAAAACTCAACTTGCTTGCTATCTAACTCGACCGTGTGTCACAACGTACTTCTTAGCACAGCGCAAGTTAGTGTTCGCGGCGCAAGTAATAAGTATTGTATCGTTAGTTCGTTAATAATTAATGCGTCGCAACGTAATATAATAACTACCGCTTGTTGTAAACAATTAAATTTAAATATAATTCTGCTTTCTAATTCATTCGTTAAGGGTATCGGTTTATCGTCGCGTCCTATTTAAGGGCTATGTAAACTTACAAATTCGCTCAAAAAGTAATATATTCAATTTTAACATAAACGCTTTAGTAATGGATTGCATTACCGATAAGATACCTTTAGATCATATCGACACTTCCGTAATGCAGTATTTAGTCAATATTACGCTTGCCGATGAACATTAGCATGAGCCAGGAGATGTACATCCTTTATTAGGTGCACAGCTGTTTCCTTACATACTTCTAGGTGGTAAGATAATTGCACCTCCAGCGCCCCCCGCTATAGAAACTGTTTTTGGTTATATTCTTATGGGTGACGTGCCCACCGCTATTCGAAATAATAGTTCGCCTCAGGATTTACACTTTAGCTCGCCTCAAGACAACAATACTACCTACACTTCTTTCATAATATCTAGTGATAAATCTTTAGATCGCTCGCTTCCTAAATTTTGGAATCTAGAAGAGATTCCTTCGCAAATATGTTTATGTCCACAAGACATGGAGTGTGAAACATTATTTTCCCCTACAATTTCACGCGATTCATGTGGACGTTATTTGACCGATTTACTCTTCAGTAGAGATTCTCGAGTTAGGTAACTCACGTTCATTAACTCAATGTAAGTTATTATTTTTAGATCGAAATCTTCAAGTTAATACAATTAATAAGTTTAATATTGTTAAAAAAAAAAACCTCTCGCGAAATTATATTTTAGAAAATACACCTGATCATATTATTAATTTATTTGAGAACTTATAATCTTAGTTATCGCTTCTTGGCTCGGTTAAGATATCGCGTCCACTTACAAGTTTTTTAAACTTCATTGTTAATATTTTTACTTTCGCGGACGCTAGTCTTAATTCTTATGGTTGCGTCATATATTTACATGTGACGGATTCACATGGTAACATCCGTGTACGCTTAGTTTGCGCAAAGTCTAAAGTTTCGCCCGTTAAACTAGTCTCTTTAGCACGTCTTGAATTATGTGCCGCTGTGTTAATGTCTAAATTAACAAAAACTGTTCATGACGCATACAACGCTCGTTTTAAAATTAATAATGTTTTCGCATTTTCAGATTCAGAGATAGCTTTATCCTGGATCAATTCGTCTCCGCATCGCTGGAATATTTTTATTAGTAACCGCATCGCTATGTGTCATGAAAATTTAAACCCTAAACATTTATTTCATGTCGCTGGCTCAGAAAATCCTAGTGATTGCTTGTCACGAGGACTTTTACCCGAGCAACTACTTTCTCACAATCTATGTTGGCAAGGTCCACCGTGGCTTCAATTTCCTGTATCAGCTTGGCCTCTTAGATCTGTAATATCCGCTAATGTAGAAGAACTACCTGAGCATAGAACCTTAATTGCTACAACTGTTAACTCTATTCCGCTAATTCTTGTGAGCTGTCACTTAAAATTTCTTCTTATAATAAATTACTACGCATCATTGATTATATATTTTAAAAGCTTTACGCATTTTACATCGCACGTATAATTTCATTATTAAGGCCAACGATTTAAACTTCCGACTGAAATTTACTTAATTCGCGCAGTTCAGAATAAGAATTTCTATGATATTATTGACCGCTTAAATAATCATAAATTACCTCATGGCAGTTTAAGAAAACTTGATCTTTTTCTAGACGAAGACCGAATCATAAGAGTTGGTGGTCGTTTATCGAATGCCAATTTACCTTTCGACGCTCAACAGCCAATTTTAATGCTTAGGACGGGATCATGTAACTTCTCTCTTAATTGACTATTATCACCGTACACACTGCCATACGGGCGCTCATTTGGTAAATTCAATTATTCGTCAAAGATTTTGGATAATTTCCGCTAGAAATGCAATACGATAACGCATACACAAGTGCAACTTTTGCTTTAACTGTGCACTGTAGGTGATAGAGCTGCGCTGAAGCTATTACTGGTTTCAGCATGAATGGGTCGGCTCGCCCGACACCCGGGGTAGTACCACCCGACACACAGAAAACCGACGTGAAGTAACAGTGCTTGCACTGTTGCGTTTCGTTCGGTCAGTGAGAGCGCCGGAGGCCCACATATATTAAAAGGCCGGCAACGCACTTGCGACTCCCCTGGTGTTGCTAGTGTCTATGGACGGCGGTGATCACTTATCATCAAGTGACCCACCTGTTCGTTTGCCCCCTACGATATAAAAAAAAAAAAAAAATGTGTAGTTTCGAGTCCAAAAATGGCTGATTTACCCTCATATCGTGTTCGAGAAGCAAAAGCTTTCGTACACACTGGTGTAGACCACTGTGGACCAATTAACATCACTTTATGCAGACGCAGAGGTCAAAGGAGTCAAAAAGCTTACATTTGCTTGTTTATTTGTCTAGTCACGCGGGCAGTGCACATCGAATTAGTACCTGACTTAACTTCGGTTTCTTTCTTAAACGCTTTATTTCACAGCGCTTTTAAACGCTTTATTTCTTGCAGGGGTCAAGCCGCTAACATATATTCCGATAACGGTACAAATTTCATTGGGGCTAAAGCAAAGCTTGATCAGCTATATAAATTTCTATCTTCGCAATCTTATTAAAAAAATATTGCGGACGAGCTAGCTACTCGTCGTATTCAATGGCATATGACACCACTTAGCGCACTCCATTTCGGTGGAATTTGGGAATCAAATATAAAAAGTTTGAAAACGCATTTATCTAGAGTTGTAGGTACACAGTTATTAACCTACGAAGAACTTTCTACCGTTCTTACGCAAATAGAAACTATTTTAAATTCGCGTCCATTGTCTCTGTTATCGGAAGACCCTTATCCAGAACCACTCACTCCGGCGCACTTTATAATGTCATCGCCGCTTACATTTTTACCTGCTTGCGATGCAAGTAACGAAGCGTCTAAAGCTCTCGCTAACAGAAAAATATTGCTGGACCAGTTGATACAATCATACTGGAAAAAGTGGCATTTACAATATTTACATACCTTGCAGATGCGACAAAAATGGTTTAACAAAAAATCTAACGCTATTCAAGTAGGAACCGTAGTACTTATACATGATAATGCTATCCCACCATTACGATTGCCAATGGGAGTTATAAGGGAAGTTTACTCTGGGTCAGACGGTGTCGTTAGAGTTGCATTAGTGAAGACCGCTAATGGTTATCTAAAACGACCTGTAGTTAAACTAAGTCCTCTACCTTCTCAGTAACTACAGTATTTATTATCGCATTCTCCTTTGTTTTTTTTTGTATATTTATCGCATTTTTTAAGTATTTTATCCGCATTTTTTAATATTTCATCCGCATTATTTTAGTATTCTGAATTTACTATGAAATAACGTTTGGCACTTAAATTCCTATCACCTAAACGCATTTCACTTTAACGCTAAACTTGGTTTATATTTTGTCTCTTTGAGAAAATTAAATTTTCTCAACGCAGGGGAGGATATTGGCGCGTGTTACATACACGCTTTAATTTCCGAACGAACCAAAAACCACCCCTTCCGCCCACCTCTTTCCCCTTCCTACTTCCACTTCACTTTGCCTCCATCGTTAACGCGGACGCACGCATATCCTTCAACGCATCTTAAAAAATACCAAATCCGAGTCAGTGTAGTACATATTGTATATATAAAATATCACAATCGCCGCGAGTGAAGTGGCACACATATCATTCAACGCGTCTTAAGAAACCAGATCCGAGTCATTATAATATAATGTGTATAGAAAATATCACAAATCGCCGCGAGTGAAGTGCGCTTGACAAAATAAAAGACACAACATACAGACCGGTAAGTTCGCATCCCCTTCACACCTACTATCCCAGAACCAGCAACTACACCACGCATCAAATGTCTTGAATAGAACTTTACTCGAACACACTCCGACCCATTTTATATACATTAAAAAAAAGATTTAAAATCTCTGGAAGACATACGTCATTAATCGAACGATTCGACAAAATTCAAGACAGGCCACATATTATTATATTCTCACGGTCCATTTATTGTTTATTTGTATCAAATTCGCATACTGGTTATATGTTACGATGTACCGAAATAATGTTGGTTTAATGACAGCGTATTGGTATACAGCATTAATTACGACGAATAAGGAAATCATTGCATGATAGTAGTATATTTCTTAATGCCTGTTCAACTAGCTAACACCCTCACGTTGAAATTCACAAAGAACTTATAAATATGTTTCGGCAGCTACAGTTAAGAACTATTATCTCTTGACTTAATATGCTTACTATCTTAAGCTACATCAATACTTAACATTAAGTGAAATTGGTATCCTACTATTATAAATGCACAAGCGAATCTGTTTGTTTATAACCTTTTGACGCCTTAACAACTCAACAGACCAGAATGAAGTTTTGTACATGTAATCAGGGGCACAGAAAATGACATCCTGGAACAATGTACTATTCCTAAGGATATATGAAATATATATTACAATAAAACTATTGTTAACGCAGGCAGCGAAATGATACCGCTGAGCGCGTCAACGGCCGATTTCGGATATGGATGGAACATGACTGACCCTAATTCTGTCCCCTTGTTCTTCGTGTCCGGGATACACTATGGAATTATTAAGCGGTCTTCGATAACTAATGCCGTTATAGCAGGTGTACAATATTAATGTAATTGCAACGTCTTCGCGCCGTCCGGGACGCACGTAGACTCACGCTCTTTTAGTAATGTACTCTGTGCTTAGACTGTCCGTAATTACGTGCAGATTCCAAGACAACCATAGATAAGAGCGACAGGAAAGTAATGAAATATAGGAAAGGGTATTATATATATATAAAAGAGAGCGACCATTATGTGGCGAAGCAATAAAAAGTCGGGTTTTTGCTTTCCGTGTTCCGCACTTCGCAATACCTTGATAATTATGCCGCTTACTGAGAATTATTTAGAGTAAGGACAGTTAGAATGATCTAAAATGCTTATTTTCTACCAAATCGCCTGCATTTTATTAATGATTATTGCCCATTCCAGGACTTTCCATTCGGAACACCGCCTACGTTTCGAGAATCGGATCTCAACTCGATTACGTCCGACCATAGCAGCCAGCAAGCCACTTCTAGTGTTTAAATTTCTTTGATACAACATTTTTCTTCTTCTTTATTTTGGCACCAGTCCTTGTTATTAAAGAATATTACTGCCACCATTGAGTCGGTAAGTGTTTGTATTATAGAGTTAATGCCTTCAGTGTTTTAAAAAGATAGCGGCCCTTTTATTCGAACTTTCCAGATATTTTGTGTGACATCCCAGAGTTCGTGTGCCATATTATTGTTTTTAATTAATCCACTTGTGCACAATAACCGAACTATCATAAAGTATCACCAGTATTAAACAATATGTCGTTCAATAATGCAAGTTTATTCATTGTACAATAAAAAAAATATATCATAATCAATTTTGCCAATAACTCTTTGACACATACTCATAATTAATTTTAATTATATCATTGTGTCCTTTGATTTCTACGTCTACAATTTTTTTAATTCTTTAAAAAATATTCTTAAAATTATTTATTACTTTGCTAATTTTGTCTATGCATTTACATTACAAGAAACGATATAAACATATGTATTTTGAAGTAAAATACAGTTTTCGCAATTACCAAACAATTTATATTGATTTCAAATGTTCTCTCATATGTTTTTTTTTTTGATGCAATGATACTTTTATCCATCCTTGAATTATTGGTCTATAGTTTTGCAATGTGATAATCTATGGTATTAAAAATAACATAAGCATATTGTTTCTCTGTGTACGATAGACTCAACATATTTATAATCTTCATATGATCCTAAATGACAGTAAACTAGGGATCTTGTTATAAAGTGGTATAAGTATAAGTTATCAATTTCACGAACATTGTAAATAAACTTTATATTTATATATGTTTTCAAAGGAACGTTATATGTATACAATATTAAGCAATTATGTAAATCATACTTTGCGATGAATATTTTATGTATGTTAGAACGTGGTCAATGATTAATTATATGAGCAACCGTTGCATTGATAATCACAATAAAGTAACAAGTAAAGGATATACAATAAAAGAATAATATAGGGTATTCACGAGATCTTGGTGAAACTTACGAAATTCCAGTTATAAAATTGAACATTTATGTTCGAGAAGCAGACATCTATCAACATATATACATAAGTTTGCTTAATAAGTATCGTTGAGAAATACAAACCTGTAGTGATTCAACGTTACCAATATTATAAATGTGAATGTGAGTAACTACTCCAAGGTTCATCATGGAATTTTGCATGAATATCTTTCAGCCGCCTATCCAGAAAAAAGTACAATTGTGGAACGATGCTTTAAGTTAAAAAATGGGGAGGATTTAATAAGTAGCATTAGCTCACATTAACGTTCGACGCGGAATACATTAAGAGCTTATTGTGTGGTTGTTTCTAAAAATCTGTCAGGTGGATTAACCTGAATTATTTTACTACATAGCTACTCTCTTACCTAACTCAAGTTTCAAAATTTGCTAAATGTTTCCTAATTTTCTGCAGAACAAGTTAAAATATGCATTTTTGATGTGATAACGTGTTATAAATCGATGAACGCCGGCTTCCACGCACGAAAAAGCCTGATTGATTGTCACGTTCCGCTTAAGCCAAGGGCAAGCGAGAACGCGAAACAAGCGAGAGTGCAAAACAAGCGATAGAGACGCGCGATCAGCCTAAGTGTTCGGCTTGTGACATATCTATCTCTCTTCTACACTTCTGAGTGCAAGAGAAACAAGGGCAGCACATAACTTACACGTGAACTGTTTTGCCAACTGTTTAAAATGTGAAGTGAAAAATCTAAAATGAATTCCATTAGTTTATTACAACAACAATTGCGGCAAAAAGTATGCAATGTTTTCTTATGACGTTATGACGTAAAATTATCGCCCGTAAGCCGACTTTACAGGCAAACAAATATTTTTGCTGTCATTATTTTGCACAATATAATTATATAAAAAATAAATTTAGCTTCACCTGGGATTGTACCTGCCTGACTACAGATAAAATAGCGCAAATATTATTGTGATGTTAGCTCCCATAAGCGCAATGAATTTCTGTTAAGAACAGTGATGAAAGTGACCTTTTCCTATAGAAATAAATAGATTTGAGTATTTTTACTAAATGGATATGAAAGTACATACAGAAATTATAACATAAATCCAATTTTTAAAATTGTTGGCTGTCTGTCTGTGTGTTCTGACTCCGAAACGGTTTGACTAATTTTAATGGAGTTTCCACTGGCAGATAACTGATGTTATAAGGAGCAACTCAGGTTACTTTTATTTTAGACCAAATTAAGGTTCCGTCCAAACCTACTCAACTAAAGAAGTACTGTCCACAACTCCGCGCACCCCTACGTGGACGTAGTCGTGGATAACAGCTAATGCTTTAATTTAAATTACTGTATTAGTGATAAAGCACAGAATATACAACAAATCTTAAAATCTCCACTTCTTATATAAACCTAATGGCTTGAAAGTAATCGTGAACAGGTGTTGCGTTAGACAGGTAACCTGAGTTTTGCTTTCCGTAACGTAAGGTCTATAATAGCTTAGATATTCTTGATCTCGCGCCATAGAGAACGTATTAAATGGAACATTCAAAACAAACCGGTTGCTCATTATAATCAAGTAAATATGTAAAAGATGGAATGTCCATATCCTTAAAAAAAAACAATCTATTAATATAAATATAACTATAGAAATTCCTTTACTAAAATTAAAATACGCTTTACTAAATCAAATGGTATATTTCATTTTGTACGAACTATAAACTATGAAATTATTATATTTATTAAATAATTGGGTATGTAATGTTAATGATAATGATAAGATATCAGTATGAAAATATATTGTGATGATTCGTTTTTTGATGACAGTATTATAAATCATATATTCGCTTTTATATAAATATATGTTGCTGTGACTGGTTATAATCAATTAATGTCATATATTGAAGTTACCATAAATAATATAGGATAATTAAAATCACAGGTAAACACTCTTAATCAGTTATGCATGTAGGACATTTTTTTCGCGACCGCTTGGCTAGCTAGCTATCCGCCATTTTTTAGTTAGTAATCTGTGGCCAAACATGTCCTTGTAAATCTTTTGGCCTCTCTGAATAATATCTATAAGTTCTAGCTTATATATATGCATAGTATAGTCAAAAGCTTAATACAAATCACAGTTAAAATATTATTACAGGAATGTGAAATTGGTATTTATTTATCCTTAAGTTATTCCGATGTTATACACATAACATAACCTATAGCTAAATTGTCTTCTGTGCACCTATATTCAGAGCGGTCAAAAAGGTTGGTGTGAATGATAGGCTTATTCTGGCAACTGCACTCGAGAATCAGTGTCTGTATGGTTAGCGTATTACCAACATCTTGGCACGAACTGTCACTGGATGTCAGATGAGAATGTCAAATGTGGTTAGAGAGCTAAATTTACAAACTATTAGAAATGTTTTAACAAGAGATGAGAGATATTAAGGGATGTCCAAAATGATGCTTAGTTGTTACGGAAGGTGAATATATATACTTTTTCAAACAAAAACACCTGAACGGGTTTTATAATAACATAGTTTATACAACGGAATAAAATATAGATTATAATTTATGATGACATTATTTCATTTAATCAAAATATAATAATAAGCGTGGAGAAAATTTAATAAACCTTTAGTTACTCGAATAAAATTTGTTGTCATTTATCGAGATAGATTCACAAGCGAAGTCGTAATTGGCCGCTAATCATCGATGGTAACTTTGCGACTGATTTTAAAGTAGTTAGTTTGCCTGCACTTGTCAATCATTCAATTCAATCATTACATTCAACTAGAATACCTACTTTTGTACAGTAGAGATCGGTGTGATAGTAGAACTATCGTGTTCAAACTTTACAGATTTATTTTGTAGGTAAATCGTTATGAATTATCATAGATTTATTGGCTTTTGAATCAATTTTTATATACTACAAAAAGAACTCAATTATTATTATTATTTTCTTTTTTTTTTTAAAGTGAAACTTTTTTTACATCGCCTCAATTTTCATCCATCTACTGCATGTCGCATTACAGCCGGCCGCGGAGTAGGGTGAATGATTGTATTAATTATGTATTCCGTACTCTAATACTTAAATTGAAAAACGCAATTGTAATACCATAAATGGAATAATTTTCCTAAAATTTTCAGTTAAATGCCTATGCCTATGATTTATAAGTATAAGTATAAATTTGGACTTCTGTTTGATATTCTACTCATTGCGTCGTCGTATTTGCGTTACTGTCAGATAAAAACGGTCTGATATGATGCAATTATGTATTTAACGATTTATTATACACCAAGTGATTACAAGAAAAAATTAAGATTAGTCTACAGTATAAGATTTCCGAGTTACACTCGAACTAGTCGAGAGAACTATTACAATAGTTTGGCGATCTCAGAAATGTTATTTTTAAGTGGCCTGTCAGTTGCAAAATCTTCTTTATTTAGAAATATTAATTGCCTACCGTATGTAACCGTATCACTTCACAACGGCTGCACCCATTTGGCATTTTTGTTATTGATA
Organism: Antheraea assamensis; assembly: GCA_035772565.1. NCBI lineage: Eukaryota > Metazoa > Arthropoda > Insecta > Lepidoptera > Saturniidae > Antheraea > Antheraea assamensis. Next base: position 2,115,934 of record JAQQSE010000107.1, read on the forward strand.
ATTGCCACACAGGCACAGGTCAACAGACTTTAGGTAGCATAAACTTAAAAAATAGCTGATTTATTACAAAACTTTGAAGAAACAAATAATGTATTGCAAAATTATAATTTTTATGTAAAATGTATTTTGAAATTATTTTTTCATTTGTACGAACTTCTTTTTACTGAATTATGAAATTTATTAAGTAGGATGTTGAGAAATAAAAATAAAAATAACAATTTGCCATTTCGAGATCTGGGTTTTAAAAAATCTACCGAGGGGTTAAAATAAAAAAGGTGACTGAGACATAAGACAGTAGAAAGATCTACAAAAATATTGACAGATTAACATTCACTTGTTCAGTTGCCAGATTATTTCATTACACGGTCATAGTGTAAAGGGAAGATTTGGTCTACTTCGTTATTATACTTATTAAGTGATTAAGCAGTTAAGTTATAAAACTGATACAAAACATTTAACATTTCCCATTGAGTGCACACACATACAGACTGAAAAATACATTTTCTAAATATGAAGTAACTAATAACAAATACATAAGCAATAAATTTGTAAATAGGCAGCACTAGTTTATGAAATGCACACGAAATACACTAAGAAAGAATGTGGTTTAGGTGACACTTGTTTTAACTAAATAGATTACTATGAGATTAATATAATATATATATATAGCTATGTATAACTAAATGAAGATAGAAATTATATATAAAGAATACTGGAAAACTAACTGGCTACCTACAGCAGAGGTTGTTATTGTGGTGGGCTGCCTCAAGCAAATTCCTAAGTTACCGTGGTTAAAACAAAATTTAAAATAGAATTGCTATGAATTTAACTAAGACTTCTAATTAGGAATTGTATGCAGAAAACAATGTTATTGGTTAAGTTTCATTGAAAATACTTCTTAGTCATATGATTGCGACATATATATGAGTCTTCATTTTAAACTTGCGTTTACATAAAAAAAGAACAACAAAACAGGATAGAAGTGACACTTTTGTATTTTGTATTACAGGGAAACACTTTAATTTAAAAAAAGTATAACATAAATATCACTTAACTACGATGATCGGACGAGAACCCGTGTTTTTAACACTCTACCGACACAATGTTTACTCCCACCATTATTTATCACACAAAAAGGTTACGAATCAAAACTTCAAAACCCTCCGATAAGAAGTTTTACTTGAAAACTAAAACAAACAAAGAAGTAAACTTTACCTGTCAAGTGACTTAAGAGTAAAAATAATTAAAAAATCCCATAGACAAAATAAACAGTAAGTAAATTCTTCCAGACACGTTAATTCACCGCATTAAAAAAACAATGAGTATCAGATAAAGTCTATTTATTCCTTTCCTTGAGCAATCAAAACAGCGACCTCGCCGCACCACCTCGTTTAGATTTTTAAACTGAGAAAGTTGCCACAGTGAAAACATTTGAGAACCACTGCCTTATGATAAAAAATCATATATATAATATATGTATATATTTAGAATTTATTATTACAATATTTAATTATATTTAAAATCTAAAGACATGAAAAAAATTTAAGCGTATATTTGTAATGTCCAAATAACAGCTTTTTACTAAATAAATATGAAAGTATACATTATAGCAAAAAAATCAATTTTAACATTTTTGTCTGTCTAACTGTTTTTTTTTTCTCCGAAACGTTTAGATGGATGGACAGTGACGGGACTTTCACTCGCAAAAAGTCGATGTTTTAAGAAGTAACTTAGGTTATTTTTTTTTCTTTATTTTAGCAAAAGTGTTCTGCGGAGAAAATAATCTTAAGTAATGGCCAGAACCGCGTGCTTGAATGTTTACTATGAACAATAATTTTTTCTTCAAAGTATAAACGCGAGCAACAACTAGTACAATGTATATCTATAAGAAATAACTATGAAAATGAATTATATTTTCATGAAAATATTCTTTTTTTTTATATAAAGTATATTTTTATCACTTTCTTTTTTACGATATCTGTACTGCAGTGCAGATACTACTTACCATACAATAATATATCATATATTTATATAACCAAACTCAATAGGACTGCAGTCTCGAGGTCAATAACAATAACCCATCAAAGCGGTACAAACATATTGGAAGTAGAAATAGAAGTAGACGACGAAAATAATTGACAATTTAAATCACTATCAAATATTAATGAACTATTCAATGACAGTTGTAACTCCGTCAAATGTCTTCATAAAACTCGTCTTCTACATGGTAACAATATTTGCTATATTTACGGATATATAAGCGAAAGGGGTTGGTGTCTATTAGACACACAGCCCCGATAACTTTACAACAAAAAACACGAGATTATTGAAGTGAAACTTCTTGTAAGGTGGCTTTGTAATTCTGAGCGGCAGCCTTTTTGTATGCCGAAAAGTGGTACGGAGTTAAACAACGTTTGGCGTGGTCACTATTTTGGTGGGTGAACGTCTGGGAACTTGTATTTTTTTCAAATAAAAATGTTTCCTTGTAATACAAAAGATTCACTTGTGTCGTGTGTCTTTACGATACACCCCGTTTTTTTAGAATTTACTTGTTTTTTTTTTATTTAGTTATTTACTACAAAAAATTAAAGATGTATAATATATAATACAAATCTAGTCTAAAGTATATCACTATTAAAAATAAATAATATACACATGTATTTTCCTTTCCTAAATTCACTATTTATATGTAAATGATAGATATCACTATTTTTCTTAGGCGGCTTAAGAAGTCCCTATAGTATTTCTGTAGAAATCTAGTATATTGCATTTCACTACAGTAATAAGAGTATGGGTGACTATATAAATTATAATATTATCTATATATATATATATGATCATAATTGTTTTAATTGTATGTTAAATATATATTATTGCATAAGACTAGAAATTTATAATACTTATTGGTAACGCCATCTGTTATGGATTTGCAACATCCCAACTCCCACCCCTTTCCAGTCGTGCATTAATGGCCGCCCCTTCTTGCTCCGTCTCTCGCGCCGACGTGATATACAATCGCTTACCTTTTTCGCATTCCCGCGCTCCTGCTTCTATTATTATTCTATTATCAGGAGATATAATCGCCATTATAGGTGTAAAAGCCGATAATATTCGCTTCCTGCATACCGTTCGGTGGGGTAACGCGAGTTACCGAATTACCGTTACCGCGACCTTGCGAAGGTGACACATAGTGTGCTGCTGGAGGTGCTTCGGGCGGCTGTACGCGCCACGGAAGCTGAATTCTACCGCAGGAGAACCAGGTCAGTGCACGACATCCCGCTTCCCACCTTCACAACTTCTCCTCGTCATTGTGACGACGTACCTACCGCAGGTACTTTGGTTGCTTGCTTCTCCACCGACCATTATTGGTCCTTCGATTCGCAGATATTGTTACCAGCGCCCTTATTAGTAACGTCCTCATAAGTGTATTTAAGTAAATTTATCGTTATAAAACATATCTCATATATTTAGTTTATTTCGCCCTACCCGCTCTATTTTAAATCCGTTTAATAGTAATTACATTCCCGCAAGAACTATTTGTGCATAGTTACGTGCAAACTAGTTTTATTTATTATAATCCCGCATATATATTTCACGTTTATAATAATATTTGTAGTATATTTTCCATTATTTCGTTATATTATTATTTAAATCCACCCGCATTCTTTAACGTTTGCATCGCGCGCCCGCGCTCTCGCATCGCCGTTGCATCGCCTCGCATTGTAACAAAGTGAACTCAAGGTCAGGTCATTTGTTACAATAAAATTAAATATCGCGCTTGTAATTAGTTACATATAACAATGGTTGAAATAGAAGGCGACTTTTCCTTGCCAATGCTTGAGGGAAAACGTAATGCCATATTTGAATGTCTACAATATGTTTACGACTCATCCAAAAATATAGGAGTCGACACAAAGACTAAAGACAGGGACATAGATACGTTTTTAGACGCCAGTAGTAACATCGAATCACTTCGCAGTGAGTTTTTAGCCGTTTTAGACGCTTATAATAAACGGTTATTAACTGTTAAGCCAAAAGCATGTCCAGATTATAAGCCTCTGGTAGCGTTTGAACAATTATATAGTCGCGTCAAACGCTTAGTCGGTGAATATACTCGCACTCAAACACCAAAGGATGATGTACCGCAAAAAAGCAGACCTTCTCTGCCACCTATCGAATTGTTGTCGTTTGATGGCGATATTCGATCATGGCCGTTATTTTACGCTAGCTATAAATCGACTATACACGATAATCCATCTCTCACAGACGCAAATAAGTTATATTATTTATTAGGCAAGATATCAGGTGCTGCTCAGTCCGTCTGCGCAGGTATTACCCTTTGCTCAGATAACTACGAATTAGTTATGAAAACTTTAGTAGATCGATACGAAGATAAAAGAATGTACGCGTCAACTTACATGAACCAAATATTAGAATTTGAGCCCATTTCAATCGCGTCCGCTAGTACCTTTGATTTATTTATTGATCAATTCGTTAGTGCTGTCCAGGCGCTTAAAAACTTAAAATTAAATGATCTTTGTGACTTATTTATATTACACATTGCCCTTAAAAAACTAGATACAGATACAGTACAAACTTTTGAAATGTCCAATAATAACCCCGCACAAATACCTACATTTGATAGTTTGGCAGAATTTATTAAAAATCGTTCTAAGATATTGCAACGAACCACGATTATAGCAAACCCCGCGCCTTCAGTTAGTTCGAAAAAGGCTACAGAACGAATACGTACCCGCACTAATAATAATAATAATTTATCGCCGCCAAAATATCAAACATATTTAAATACGCGCGAAGATAATTCGTTTAATTATAAATGTTTGTGTACAAATTTCAAGCATCTCCATTTGTTTAAATGTCCTGAGTTTAATAAAATGCAACCTAAAGATCGTTTCAAAGCAGTAAAGGAATTGGGTGCTTGTGTAAATTGTACCAGCATTAAACACAGAGTTTCATCGTGCTGTTCCCGTGAAAGTTGTCGCCAATGTAAATTGAATCATCACTCCATGCTTTGTTTTAACCAAAATGTGCACAAACTGGAATTGAATCGCTTACCTAGCACTATCAAGACGGTACGCATAAGCAATGAGCCATTGGCGCCCGCAGCGTCACGTGACTCACGCGCATCGAAGCCGGCCGTACTACATGCTAGTGGGACGGCCGCGGACATAGCATTATGTGCAACGTCCATTGCCGCTTCTCGCGCTTCATTACCGCGAAGTTCTCGCTCTGTTAACGCGCAATGTACTACGAGTACTACGGTGTTATTGGCTACCGCTCAGGTTTTTGTTTTTGATAGTCACAATAACAAACACGTATTGCGAGTCTTACTTGACACCGCTTCACAAAGTAATTTTATAAGCAAGGAGTGTTGTACGGCGGTCACGGTGTGTGTGTGAACGGCTGTGTATACCGTGTGAAGAGGTTAAACCCGTGGTTATTAAAGGATTTGCCGGTTCGGAAAATATTATTAAACGCACAGCAATTATTAAATTGTTTTCTCGATATAACTCAAACGTTAATTATGACTTGAATTGTTTAATGGTTGATACAATTACGGATTGTTTACCTACCGCAATAGTAGATAAGTCTGCGCTTCAACATTTGAATAATTTACCGCTAGCAGACGATATGTTTGCAACACCTAACAAGATTGATGTTTTGAGAGGCGCTTCCTTATTTCCGCATTTGCTACTCCCGCATGTAGTAAATAGCGACCTGTCATTACCGCCTGCCATCGAGACTGTACTTAGCTACGTAATCATGGGTACTGTACCCACAACGTACGCGCAGCCCTTAACGCGCTTAACTTCATGTTGTACCACAGCGCTCGAACCTATTGAGGTACTCATGAAAAAGTTCTGGGAACTCGAGGAAGTTCCTGGTCCGCCGATCCAATGTCCCGAAGACATTGAATGTAAAGAATTTAACCGCGCGACTACTGAGAATGATACCATCAGTAGCCGATGTATTGTTGCTCTCCGCCTTATTAAATTCACCGAAACTATCCCCGTGGGCATTTCCTACCCCGTGTCTGGGTCTGTGAATCTAGCGTTCTACTTGTCCCGCAGTTTAACTCCGCATAAATTAATTTTACATCCACTTTGGCTTCGTGGCCCTTCGTGCTTGTTCAGACAACCTTCGCAACGCCTCATTAATGAAGGAAATATTCTCCTACCTAATGATAGATCAGAACAAAAAATATTGGCACACCCGACTTCCGCAACATCTCCAGGTTCTGAATCCTATGAAATCGCGTTTCGTATATCTCCTTGGAGAAAGAAGTTCTATCGTTTTCTTAACGGAGAGTATCGACATCGACTCGAAGAGGAACTTACTCAGAACCGCACAAACTGGCAATTTAATTGTCCCGCCTCAGGTCATTTCGGTGAATGTTGGGAACCAGTGTTGAAAGTAATCGAATCCCACCTATTTAAGATCATAGGACAACAATTACTTTTATACGAAGAACTTACTACGGTTCATGGGCAAATAGAGTGTTTATTAAATTCGCGCCCTCTCACCGAATTTTACTCAGATCCCGCAGAGCCTAGTGCTGTAACACAGGCACACTTCTTATACACCACGCCTTTATATTCATTACCCGCACCTGAAAATAAATCCGATCATGTGTCTTCACTTCATAGACATTCCGTGTTAGACAAATTAGTTCAGTCCTTCTGGAAGCAATGGAATATCGAGTATTTGCATAACTTGCAAGTTAGACATAAGTGGAATATATCTCTGAGACCCATCGCTGTCGGAACACTATTGGTCATAGCTACCGACAATTCGCATCTGTTATCTTATCCGTTAGCTGTCGTGCAAAGGTTACATGCAGCTAAGGACAGCATTGTGCGTGTTGTCACGGTAAGGACGGCAAAGAAGACGACGTATCTACGTCCTGTTGTCTGTCTTTGTCCACTTCCTACCCAATAACTTGCGCAACTAAATTTGACAATTATGTATAATATTTATTTTGTTTACTTATTCTATATATTATATGTATGTTATATATATTTTATTCGCACACCGCATCTTATCTCCCGCTTATAAATCTTCTATTTACTCTCTCTTATTATTATGGTTGTTTATTAAGGGTCACCTTTAAGGGCGGCTGGAAATGGTAACGCCATCTGTTATGGATTTGCAACATCCCAACTCCCACCCCTTTCCAGTCGTGCATTAATGGCCGCCCCTTCTTGCTCCGTCTCTCGCGCCGACGTGATATACAATCGCTTACCTTTTTCGCATTCCCGCGCTTCTGCTTCTATTATTATTCTATTATCAGGAGATATAATCGCCATTATAGATGTAAAAGCCTATAATATTCGCTTCCTGCATACCGTTCGGTGGAGTAACGCGAGTTACCGAATTACCATTACCGCGACCTTGCGAAGGTGACACATAGTGTGCTGCTGGAGGTGCTTCGGGCGGCTATACGCGCCACGGAAGCTGAATTCTACCGCAGCAGAACCAGGTCAGTGCACGACATCCCGCTTCCCACCTTCACATCTTCCCCTCGTCATTGTGACGACGTACCTACCGCAGGTACTTTGGTTGCTTGCTTCTCCACCGATCATTTATAAACCACAATTAATGGAATAAAAATATATTCAACACTGGATATACCCAACAACGTGCACAAATATAGAAATAAGATATTTAGAAACAAGAAAATTATTTTACAACTGTACACATATACATATAAGTAGATAGGAGAATGCCACCAATACTCGTTTACTGTCGCCATACTTGTTCTAATGATATTCAATGTGTGGTGTAATTGATTTAGAATTCAGATTAATTAACTCTAACCAATCGCACAGGTCCAAATAAGTAAACGAAGCTATTATTCGTTCAAAAGTTTTTTCTAAGAAATTAGAATCCATCGACTACCACAATTTCGACCGTTTATGGTGGACGTTTTAATAACAGGCCATTCATTGTTTGTGTAAATATGATTTTGGTGATTTTCACCCAACACCAACCACCGCCACCCATTTATGAGTATAAAAGATTTCTCGAGACCTACTCCTTCTTCTTACGTAAGATTTTATCTCGTTTTTCAGAATAGTATAATGTTATTAGAAAAGGGACGGTTACACTAAAATACACAGTTTCATGTAAATCATAGATTTTTATTTTTTTGACAGATAATTTAGGTTATACTCTTTTATTACTATCAGATGTAGATTACCATTTTTTATTAGATAACTATATAGTCTCTGCAGTATCACTATTATTATTAAAAACGAATAATAATTTTAAAATAATATTCAAATGGTTTTAAATTACTCATAAATAAAAAATGAATGACATAATAACAGTTAAAGTGAAAGGTGAGAATCATTTTTAGATCACTGCGTTGTTTTTCGTAGCAATCAGCACTGTCGTATTTCGCAATCTGTGAACAATGTAAAGTAAATAATATCATTCATAACATTGCTAGTATATGCATTGTAGGTGGTAGAGCTACGCTGAGACTATTACTAGTTTCAGCATGAATGGGTCGGCTCGCCCGGGGTAGTACCACCCTCTCACAGAAAGCCGACGTGAAGTAACAGTGCTTGCACTGTTGCGTTTCGTTCGGTCAGTGAGAGCGCCGGAGGCCCACATATATTAAAAGGCCGGCAACGCACTTGCGACTCCCCTGGTGTTGCTAGTGTCTATGGACGGCGGTGATCACTTACCATCAGGTGACCCACCTGTTCGTTTGCCCCCTATAATATAAAAAAAAAAAAAAAAAAAAAACAATAAAAAATATTTCGTAAGAACGGGTTGTAGCCCCCGCTCCCAATATAAAGAACGTGTAGAGATTTCTTTAATAGACCCCCCCCCCCTCCTTTTCTCAGGACCCTTACGTAAGTAAAGAATGACCACTAATACATATTTTCACGTTATCTATAATACTTTTTAGTCCAATGTATTTTATTTGTGATAATTTATAAACTCTCTGTATGCGGTAATGTGTTATACATACTTAAGCTATTTAACAATGTTAATAGCATGCAAATTAAACATATAACAACTATGCTGTATCTTATTAATTACATTTATTGCTTAGAAATGTGCTCTTTTCAAATTCTTTTTAAAACAACGCATGTGCAAATTAAGGTTGTATTAGATGTTTGACTGTCTGTGATACCATAATTAAATTTTTGGCTTCATGAGACTAACCTTAAGGAGGTTAGGTTAGTACAGTCCTTGCGAAACTTTTTGACGGCTCTGAATTTAGTTGAGCAGAACAAAAATTTAGGTATGAATACGTAAGATATTACATGTACTCGTATATTATCGAAACAACTTAAATATTAATAATAATTGCCAATTTTAAATAGATTTTATAAGCCAAACTTACGGGTATATTCAGAGCAGCCTAAAAAATCGACAAGGATTGTGAATAAAATAAACGAAAAAGTATATTACCTTGTGATCAGTAACCAATATTTTACTTTTACAGAAAGCAGTTAAGGAAAGTTATTTGTAAATTATAAACTATAATATCCTATGTTGTGAATGAAATGGTGTATGTACTCATCTAGTATATAAGATAAGGAGTATGTATGATATGTATCATACAAGCATTACATTCTTCATTTCAATATATTTACAACATCTATAATTTATCTCAGATGGAACGACTGAATACATAAAAAAAAAAAATCTTATGTTACATTTCTATTTAAAACAATACTATATTTTAAAAAAATCTTCACATCTATACCTTGAAAATCTTAAACTATTCTAACTCACTCGAATTTAGGCATTAGAAGTTAGATTGCACGATAATGTTTAAAAATCTCTGTGTGTACTATCTAAAAGAATATTGTAAAACGTATTGCAAGCTTGAACACTTCAGCAACTATAATTAAAGAGTAAAAAATAAAATAAAAAATAGTTAGGCACTTGTAAATTGTTACGGTAAAATAATTAAAACCATCAAAAGCAGAACATGACTGTGTTACAGTTAGTCGTTGCAATTAACATTAATAATCTAAAATAGTAATATCCGTTTGCATATATCACAAACTGCGTAAAGAATTGTTTTGAGAAGGGTTATTAATTGAACATACTAAGTCATAATGTTAAAGTTTATTTAAACGCCTCAGCGTATATTTGTATAATTTTCAACCTAATAATTTCTTTCACTTTTAAAATCGTGATCTTTGGACACCGAAATCTTGTTGAGCAAAAGTATATAATCTCTAAGAAGATTCTGTAAGCATTAGTACGTCCAATAAAAATATATTTTAAGTCAAAGATCACTGTGTTTCTTTTATACCATAAAGATTTAAACATTTAAGTTATACATAATAGTTTAAGTAATTACGGCAATTATAAGTTGCTTTTTTATTTATAATATTATTGTTGTTTGTAACATTAAGAAAAAATTGAAATGTTTTGGTTAGCACATTCTGTACTATAGGCTCCGATTGAATTTCAAGATGGCGTGTAGTTGAGATAATAATACTATATACATATATAGATACCTACCTATTACAAATATTCAAAAAACATATTATTGTTATTATACGTATAAGTGTAGTTGTGAATTTGGCGTTGTGTTATGAGTCATTCTAAGATTTATAAAAATGACATTATCGTGATCGTTATATTTTAAAATTTTAATTGAAATATACTTATTTGAACCAAATCACTGTGTATTATTAATTCTTGTATTGTGTTTTCCAAATCGCTTTAACCTGTAATAATTTACTTCAAATAATCGTGAATATAATGTAAAATATAAATATAAAGTATTGTATCGAAGCAAATACACTTTATGAAGCAAAAACAATACTTTTGAAAATCCCGCTGATCATGTTTGTTAAATTGAGGTGATTTCCTACATTTGATCTGCAAAAACAACTTTGTTCATGTGTTTCTTATAAAATTATAAAAAAAATACATTACACAGAATTTTGATATTAAGGTAAAATAATGAAATAATTATCATAAACTCCCGGGCGTAGTTATCGTTGTATCAATTATATAGGGTCCCGAGCTATATTCGTTCGATGTACTCTTAAAATATGCGTGTTTGCGGCCACACCCGCGACTCTGTCTGCTCACGCCGCCGTGAGCGGTGAGCGGGGGGTGAAAATACGATTCCGCACACACGGCTCGTTGTCTCTGGCAACAACTCGAGCCAAGGCTCGTCCCTCGATGTGGAGCCCTCGAGTATGTTACACCCCACACACGCAGGTACACACAGTGGTTGGTTTATTTTTCACTCCTTTTCGCTCTGAAATAGGTCACACAACTTAGTAGTCAGATACAAAATTTACGTATGCATTCGACAAATTCATATATGTATGAAATAGATAGTTTAGCTTAGCTTATTCCCTGTGTTCCCTTGCACTGATCGCCTAAACAAATCGGGTTAGTACCATAAGCGCTCCCCTTAGTAGTCCGGTGAATCTGTAAAGGCCAAAAGAGCCAACAGGGTATGTCAGTTAGAAAAAAAAGGTCTCGAGTTATAAATGCATAGACATGTAAAAATTAATATGCACGACTTCAAATTCTTATTAATAATGATATCCGAATTAATTACAATAACAATAGTATTTATATTTTATAGTGGCTAGTACCTCTTAGGGTAATCAGTGAACGTCGCAGAAAGGACGATATATTTCAACAATAAGAAGTCCTACCGCTTTCCCTAAGAAATTTTGAAATCGGGCCTCTTTATGACTGATTATACTATTGCGTAGAGTAAAATTTTATCCACAAACAATTTAGAAAAAAGCAATCTATTTATCACAATAGTGTTTATATTTTATACTGGCTAGTACCTCTTAGGGTAATCAGCGAACGTCGCAGAAAGGACGATATATTTCAACAATAAGAAGTCCTACCACTTTCCCTAAGAAATTTTGAAATCGGGCCTCTTTATGACTGACTATACTATTGCGTAGAGTAAAATTTTATCCACAAACAATTTAGAACAAAGCAATCTCTTTAGATATGACAACTCTGTCAACGTTTACTCTACATACTCTATAAAGTATAGACTATAGAATAAAGTAAGTAAACAAAATTATGATTATTACACAAATAACATATACTTATCATATACCTATATTATTTCAATATAGCTATGCAGCTATAATACGTATGATTTTTGCAAAGAGAAAATAACTAAAAAAACATAATTTAAATTGACAATCGAGGTGTGAGGAGTCACCTTAAACATATTTGGATTACAATTGTGAAAATTTAAATTAAAATACAGTTTTATATCTATAATTTTATAAAATATAGTGTTAAACCAGATACAAAATTCATTATTATAAAATTATTACTTTAACTAACTTGCCGACAATCGTTGGCTGTTTGACACAAACCCTGTGCTGACATAGAAAACAACAAAACATTGTTTATAAAAAAAAACCCTTCAGATGTATTGATTTTCGCCGTTCTAGTCCCAGATATTCAGGGAATATTGCTATAAATACGTACTTCAGGGCTGTTCTACGTAGGGCGACTGAAATTTTGCAAACTCCTTTGTTATATTCGCTCTGAAAATCCGTGCTAAGCGTATTTTCACGGTGTGTAACCATCTAGAACACATATCAGACGTGAATATCGCATAAAATCTTGATATTTTCCCGTGTTTTTACATAATATATAGTATTTTCGAGCAAAATGAATACTATAGCTCAACAAGAGTCGCTAGTAAAGGAAAGTTTATTTCAATTTATTACAAAAAACATTCCGACCGCGAACTTGAATATGATCGACGAAATAGTTTTATCCTACGTTATATCTATTTTAGAAGAGGCTTCTCAGGATCCCTGTTTCGATGTTGAAGGTAAGATAACAGAATTGTATTGCGCCAAGCTATTGCAAAATCGATACATTATTTTGTTATACATTTTATTTGGATTTTCTATTATAAATTTCTAGCCGAAATATACCAACTATTCTGACGTCTTACATTGTTCGCCTGGTATTGTAAATATTAAATTAAATAAATACATTAATTTAAATAATCAATCTTTAAATTCAATTAGTTTAAATTAAATACTATTATATTTTTTCTCAATGTGTACACTGAAGTTGTATAAAAAAATATTTATTTATTATTATTTCAAGGATGGTTAAGTTTCTTGGTCTTAAAATTGGTAAACATATTTTTTGAGCTTTATTTATGTGTTTTCTGTAAGCTTTTCATCAAAAATTTTATACAAATTGATTATGATGTATAAACAAACATAAAATTATTTTGAGTGTTAACATTGATGCCAATACTTATATTTTATGATAATGTATGTACACATACTCATATGTATAGCTTAATATTGTGATTGGTTTTACTGGATAACGCAAATGTCTTACATCCTGTGAAATTCGTTTTTTGTTTCATTACAATTGTATAATGTTTCTGTATTTATTGTGGTCTATTATTTTTTAAGTGACTTCAAAAAGGAGGTTCTAGTTCGGTATATTTTTTTAATATTTGTTACCTTCATTTATAAAAATTTTGATAATTATTGAAGTGAAAGTAGGGAACATTTTTCATAACATGCTACATGTAAGGTCGGAATGTATTTGTGTGCATGTGTAAGTATATATAAGTATCTGTCTGCATCTTGTAGTATATAGTTTATGAGCATTCTCGTATATATAATTTAATATATATAAGCCAAAAAAGTTACACTTCCTCTGTGTGTACACACTGATATACACAATGTTTTTAATTTTTTTATATTTCGATGGGATATTTTCAATGGGGTTCCATTTTAATCTGATTAGCATTGGACCTTGATTTTCAAATAAGGGTGAGAGAACTGCTCAATATCAAATACGAAACATATAGTGAGTGTTAAAATGCTAGGTTTGTGACAGTCCAAGCATATATAGGTACCTAACTATGTCAAGGATGTTCTGATCCACTGTTGGAGTAGATACTTTGAAATCGGTTATATTTTTTTAAATATATATAAACACTTCTAGACCATTTATTAATTATCAATACAAATAAAAATTTCAAAAATGTTGATTGTACTAATTGAAGCATAAACAATATACAATTGATTAATTTTGATAAAGTTTTTACTTGGTGATTGATTGAAAAATAAGAATCACAATTGTTCTTATTTCAAATACTTAATGAATTTATATAACAAATGGAGTTCTTAAATTAACTTTATCTGCAGCTATGATGTATATATTTAGTACTTGTAATGCAGACTTGGCATATCCCTCGGGAAAAGCTTTTTTTTTTTAAGATGATGGATTTGTTTTGGATGTGGCCTTTTGTCCTTTTATGCTCCCTTAATAAGATATTTGAATTTTTTCGAATTTTCTCAAATTGTTTGATGACCCGTCGAGCTCTTAAAGGGTGAAAGTGCAACAAAGAAACAGACTCACATTGGCATTTATACTATTAGTTAAGATTATAATTAACAAGCCATGACAATATAAGTTATGAAAAAAAACCTTTTAAATAAAATAAAATGAAAAAGTTAAACTATAACCAAGAATCACTGTTGTAATTTGATTTTTTAGGGTATATAAGTTACAGTACGCACACATAAATAAAATTGAAGTTCACTTGTCTTTCTGTATTAATGTCTAAAACGGGTAACTCGTTTTTGATAAGATTTGTAGAAAGAGAGAGAGAGAGAGACGACAATGACTTATCTTTACACATTTCGATAGGTGCTAAGCAGTATTAATAAATTTTATACGAGGTATTTCGAAGTCCACAAAAGTGTTACAGTCCTTGAGTGCTAATGAAAAGTGACATTAAAATATATGAGACAGCCATCAATTAATATCCTAATTAATGATCTAGTCATTTTCTGTAGTCATGAGTCGTCTACTCCAGAAAATGAAAATGAGAAAAATGAGATTTATGCAAAATATCACAATGATAAGTTGAGTAGTTAAAGTGTGATGGTATCAAATAAACAAGCTGACATTCACATTTGTAATATCAGTTTGGTTGTCGTGAGTGTTTGTATTATTAAAATTTTCACACTTTTGTATTTTCGTGACCCATATATAAGACAATGACAAATGAAACAGGTTTACCTTGAAAATATATTATGTCTAAACAATGAAACTAGAACTTATGTCGTATTAAAAATAATACGCTTACTACATTGTTATAATACTTGTTATTTTTCCACGGCCTCTTATATTCTCCTTGATATTCATCGAAAATGTAGAAGAGGTATGCGCCATTTTATTGTAGGTTTTTTTTTTTATATTTGACAACAATTGTGATCTGTTTTTTTTTTCTTAATTAAACTTTAGTTGTAACGTTATAGGCACTGAATTTTTTTTAATTTCTAACATAAAAATTACTAATAACAGTCATTTATTTAATAATAACTTTATGGTAAAAAAAATATATATAAAAAAATTGAGAGAAAAGTTTGCTAAATTCTTTGATAAGCTTCGAACGTCGCGTTTTCTTAGACCTATCACAGTAAGCGACACCCCCTCCTGCCCCCATAAGTACGAATGTATGATTTGAATTAGATCTAGTTAGAGAAGTGCATAGGAACGATAAGGAAGGACAAGAGACCTTGTCACTTTTGAAAGAATGCGCAAATTCATTGTCAAATTTTTTTCTATTTTGGCAACCAATTTTCTAGATTATCACTGCCGTTGACGATTAGGTAATAATATTACATTTTTTTTTGTCATAATTTCAATGCTCTAACAAGATGGTGGCCCCCTTGTTAGAACTTTCCAGACAGTTTTTGTGACATTTGGCAGGCAAGGTAATGCTCCGTGGTGTTATTTCCTATTCACTTCACTTGTACACAATAACCAAACTGTATGTAATTACGTAAAACGCCACCAATATTAGAAAATATAGAGTCAAATAACACAAGATTATGAATAAAATATAAAATCAACTACATGACGGACTAAAATCGAGTCCAAAAGCTCCTCATTCTAAAATGGGAAATGTCTTTTTTAGCAAACCGTGAACATAATAATTACACAAGTCATGTAAACAATCTGTTCCATTATTCTTTTCAGGTTTTATTGAGATGATGGCCTGCCTACGTGCCAGAGTTCGCTCGTATCGACTCCGCGCAGGTGTGCACTTGGGTACTCGAGCTGGAGGCGGAGCTGTCTGGCCGTGAGGAGAGCGACTCTCTCTCCAACCATGGTAAGTTTTGCTTGACGCATTGATAAAGTTGGTTCGTGTATGGAATACCGCTGCTTATGTAAAAGTGCCTAAGTAAAAAAATAGTCGTGGTGGTCGAGTGGTTTGGTATCGGTGGCATATCACTCCGATGTTCGCAGGTTCGTACCCAGTCATGTATCAACTAATTTTAAAATTGGTAATGCTATTGGCTGACGGTGAAGGAAAACATCGCGAGGAAACCTGAACCTGAGCTATGTTCTTGCATCTTCACCTCATATGTGGGAAAATATAGAATTGACAGTATCTCGCAGTTTGAAATCTCCAATACGTCGTGTACCGGCGTGGTGATTATGTCCATGCCTACCTTCGTGAAGACGTCTACGGCCCTGCAGTGGGTCTCTTACAGGCTGACGATGATGATATAAAAGTGGCCGTAAAATAGGAGCTACTAATTATTAAAGATATATATTAGAGGGAAAGAGAGTTACGTGCTAAGTCCTTCATTAGACAAGGATGGCAATTGTTAGCAGCGAGAGTTTTTAAAGCCATAACACATACATTACCATCTAATGTTCTCAATTAAACGGCGACATTCTTAATTGGAAAAACCGAGAACAATTGGTAAATGCCATCACCGTCCAACGAGGGATGTAGCGCGCTACACCAGCTGTGTTTAAATTAATCTCTAGTAATTTGGGTTGCCATTTATTTGTCCATCTTTAAAGGCATGGATTTTTGGTAGCAATCAAATACAGTAGAATCTCATTAATCCGGCCCTATTGAAAACCAGAAGGTATCGGATTATTGGATTGTATAGAACACTTATATTTATTTCTGTACAATTATCTAATTAGTCTTGTAGTATGTAATCCTCAATTAAGGTTTGCTTTTTTTACAACTTGTAGTCCTTGTTTAAAATCTTTCTCTCGTAGGTTTCGAAGAATTAGAATGTCTTTAGCGGATACGTTGTTTTTTTCAGCCCATGTTTTTGATTGAAGCAGGCATTGATGCAATAAAATACTATATCTGGATTTATTTTAGCAATATTAGTGGTCAGGGTCTCCATTATTTCCACAGGGCCAGCTTCTTGTTCTTGTATATCTTCACATATTTCATCATCTGCTATCATTTAAACTTGAAAAGAGAAAGTAAGTAAGTATTGTGAGAATTCTTGAGGGTTATGCTGATACCGGTGCTCAAGTACGGTACGAAAGTATGGAGGGGTGAGGGAAGCGTGAGCGTAGAGTGCCGGATTATTGGGTGTATCGAACTACTGAAGTGCCGAATTAGTCAGACTCTGCTGTACCATTACCACAAGTCGTTAATTTTATCTTAAGTTGGAGAACTAGAGATAATGGATACTCTTTCTCAAAGGTTCTCTCTAATAGGAGCGTTAATAGTTACTTTTATTAGTATGGACTTACTGGTGTCCGCGGCTTCGTTCACATAATATGCGAAGCCGGAGCGTGTCGCTAGTATATCCATATAATATACATGATAATTTTATATAATGTTGTACCATTAATGAGTTAGGGTTTGTAAGGAAATTACAACGCAAAGCGATATTGATTTACCTTTAACAGATGCGTGTGGGTTTTATAAGCAATGCGAACGAAATAAAATTAATCAGAATTGTATCTATTTAAAACATTAATTTTTTTTAGTTAAATTCATTTGTAAAACCAAAAAACTACTTTACCGTGTAATAGTTGAATGTTAATGAATTACAGAAGTGTAAATGTCACTTTTTTTCGCTGAGCCCGAGAGGAACTGTATCTTCATTATGTCTGTCTGAGCAAAGATCACGTCTACCGTCATAGAGTAATTATGTACGGGCAGAAATATTAGCTCTACCGTCTAAATACAAAGCAAGCAAGGCGTAACGAAAAAGGAGCGGGGATCATTCTCACGCGGATCGTCGGACCGTTCACATCTCTACGTGTATACGAGTATTCGTAACTGTGTTCAGTAGTGGATTCCTGCTGCTAAAGATGTCGTCAACATAGTATGACGTCATACTTTTATATTCTCCCGGTCAACGTTAACCAGACATATGTATATTATAGAAATAAAAAATGTGGTAACTTTATTTTTTCCCGCGCAGTGAAAGATTCATATTTAGAACATATAATAAATATTGTTACAGATGATTCAGCTAGCAGCGACAAAATAAGCCTTACGCTGCAAAGCCTGAATGAAATGCTGCCATCTATTAATAAGCCCAATCGGTGAGCTGTAAATCTTTTAGACTCATTTAAGGTTCAATAGGGCTTATTATTTAGTCGTCCAGGAAGATTCGAATTCTGCATTGAGCCGTAGCTTTCGTTGAAGGGAGGCATGGTGATGAAACTATAGCATGCTGTTACAGCTTCTTTTAATAGTAAAGCTAGTCAAGCTTCCATACCCAAGTTGACTATATTTCAAGAACCTGTTGGTGTATTCCGGTAGCGCTGTACTTGAGAACCAGCCCATCTCTAGACTTAACCTGTGTTATTACCAAAAAGTTAAATATACGGTCGAACACTTATTTAAAAAAAAGTTTGATCACAAAAGAGTGTCTTTCTTACCTTTGTTTAGAAATAGGCACTATTTAAATTTAAACATTGTATAACACTTGTCTAAGTTCACAGTTCTCATTTTATTATTCTGATTTATTTTATTTTTATTTGCCGGCAAAAGACGTTTCATAGTAAATTATGGATGTCGTGTCTATAATTAATTTGGAAGATTTAGTAGATAAATTAGACAAATTTGAAGATTCACAAGTATTATAATATGACATTATTGACATTTCACAATGTATTTATTCTAAGATTCTACTGTTGTTCCACTTTACGTAATTTTGGGTATTATTTTAAACTTATATATTGCTTATTGTAATAACGACAGCATTTTCTTAAAACCAAATGTCACAAAAGTTATTACTAATTTTACTTAAAATAAATAAATATTCTTAATGAAGATCTAAACAAAAATATTATTCGTAAATTGGAACGTTTTTGAATGATGAGATTGAATTGAATGAATGCTATTCAGAGTTGCTTGCATAAAAAATAAAAACCAAATATTTAGCTAGAGACCGCTTAGACGTTATTTTGTAATGAAGTATTTTAAAGACATGTTTTAAATTTTAGACACTCGTGTAAAACGCGTGTTCTTTTTTGTTTTTGTAATAAGACCAAATGTGTTTACCGTCTTGGGCGGCATCGTTATTTAACATCGGAGGAGGTTGTGATCGAACGATAAAAACAATAATATATCAATAAGAGAAATTTAAAAAGGTCTACAAGATGCTGGTTATTGTTGAAACAATTTTAAAATTATACGAACTCTTCGGTTGTGCAATGAGCTTCCAGTAGAGTCTAAGGGACTACAGTATGGGATTCTTCAAGAGAGAAGTGAATCGGTTTTTATAAGGTCGACAACGCGCATGTAATACTTCCGGTGTTGCAAGCGTCCATATGCTGTGGTGACCACTTAGCATCAGGCGGCCCGCAAGCTTGAATACCATTAGCGTGGTCTAAAAAAATTGCACTTATGTGCTTAGGTTTTTTGCAATTTTGAGGTTTTTATATATATTCCACTCAAGTTTTAAGTATTCAAAGCATCTATAGTTTAGTCGCGGCGTCTGCACTTGTGAGACGCTCCTTTTCTGTGTTTAGCGTATTGAAAGTGATACCTAGGTGTCTAAGTATCGCTCGGTATATTGTTTTTTTTTTTTGTAAAATCATGTTTGTAGCCTTAAAGATATATAAATACGAATCAGATACTGATTACAAATGAATAATTCTCAATATTACCCACATATTAATTGGTCAATATATCGTATCTCATAAAATTTTAGGTACCAGTGGGTTATCATCCATTAGCAATAATACAAGGTGCAACGAAAAAATACGAGATAGCGCTATATCACACTGTCAATATGAGAACTGATAAAAGAGGACTCTGAAATCAGTTATGAAATAATCTTGTTTTTAGGCGAAATTGCTTTTTTACAAGCAAAATACCTACATAGGTAAACTTAAAAAGTAAATCCTTGTCTAAATACAGAATTTGGTCTAAATCGTTAGAGCCGTTTACGAGATACACGAAATAAATTTATATATATATCAAGATGCTGGTTTACTGACTCGTCAATGCACAGCCGAAATCACTGAAACTAGAAACATGAAATTTATACAGTAGACCCTTTGTATGTATAATGCAGACACGGATTACTATTTATTAACTTGTCTCGTAAGAGACGAAACTGTTTTTGAAATGCAAGCATGTAGAAATGAGCCAAATTTTTAAAAAGCAACAATAACACGACTAGTCCCTCGTAAAAACGTATATTTACCAAAGGCAAGTTCGAAAGTGTACACTTAACCTTAATCATTTATATATAAATGTGCTCTACTAAAGAAAGCTTAAGTTAAAAAAAAAAGTTTTTTGAATAAACCTCAATTTTGTATTATTTTTATTTAGCACTTTTGGAAGATAAGTTTGCCGACCACAGTCCTAAAGAAATAAATGGAGTTGGTAAATATTGCATGAGAGACAAAAGAAATCTTCATGTAAGGGCTGAATTCTAACACAACTTACCTAATAGAAATAAACAACATCGTTTTCAGCATTTGTTAGAAGACTTCATCCCCTGAGTGTGTTTAATAGGGGATTCGATTTTTCATTTATACTTTTATTAAAATTTTTAAGGTTACGTACCTTTGAAATTATAAAATAGTCCGAGAGACTTTAGTGAAATGTATTTTACTAAATTACGGCGGGCGAAGATGTGAGTAAAAGCTAGTTTATATATATAAAATAATTGCTCGTTTAAAGTTATAAGAATAAACGCAAAATTTCATGATTTTTCTAGTTAACCCTGCCTTGTATTAAAATATATAATAGAATGACCAATTGATAATAATATATTATAGTAGTATGTTATATTATAATGTACCAGGTATTCTAAGTAATATTATAACGCCTTCACTATTCAACCACCGATCTATACTGACACTAAAAGGCCGGCAACGCACTTGCAACACCCACCTGTTCGTTTGCCCCCTGTAATATACAAAAACACTACCGATCCCGCGATCAAAATATCAAACTATACTTTATTCAATTTAGGCCCTAAGAAGGCGCTTATGAACGTCAATATTACCACCGGTTCGAAAAACAACACGGACACGGACAGAAAATCACAAACAAGAAAAAGGCTGGTGTAGTAGTGTAGTAATAATTTCCTAGGTCTCACTCTAATTCGGAGAGCTCCGGATCGGAGACCAACACTGAGGGACGCCAGTCCCAACTGGAGGTGGACCATTGCCGTCTCCTCCATGAGATGTTCCCCAACACTTGTGCCATGGAGGTTAGTCAATATTCTATGTCTTTTATCTATAATTATTTAAATTGATTACGTACATTTTTCGGACTTTTTTTTAAAGTAAAAATACATTTTGCTTACGTAATTTCTTTGTAGACAATATTATACTTTTAGTCCCTCTCTCCTGCGCATGCGCATCATTACCGCTCACCCCACTTCGCACTTCGCCGAACGCGTAGTGCCTATATAATCGTTTTTTGTTAAAACTTCAATAACTTTATTTGGAATTAAATAAAGAATTTAAATGAACATATTGTGATTTGTTTTCTTGATGAAAACGATGTGTCTATGAAGAAAAATTAAAAAAAAAAAATGTTTTCGAGTAGGTTTTGCGTGATGTACGCACAACTGCTCGAACTCGCGTCATGTTATGGATATAGGTATTATTTGAAATCGCCAATACTTTATGTGCTTGCGTGAAATTTCCTTCAGGTTTATGTCATTGTCCCAGCGGTGGGATCCTTACAGGCTGGCGTTATTATTATGCTTTATAGATAAAGCACTGCGTTTCGATTGCCCGCGGGGACATGGAGCGTGCGGCGGCCACTCTGTTGGCTCGCCGTGAACAGGGCCAGGCTCTGTCTGGGCCTCTGCACGCGGCCCATCATATGCGCCCGGCTGCTAGACATGCTGTCTGCGATGACCATGAGCTTAAGAATAGGATCATCGCACGGTAATTATACCCTTATTAAGTAAAGGTATGCGCGTACAAAGAAACACCAGCTCATGAATTTAACAAATGGGCCAATTTAATTAATCTTGCCGGTCATTTTGGTACCCCTCTCATCTTTATCCATCATTCCTTTTGTAACAATGACACTCGCGCGCAGTACGTCACAATTGCTGCTGCCTATGAAAATTTTAATACAAATTTAAAACTGAATCTGTAATACTTTCCCAGTGTCTCTATTTGTACTATCAATTTGGTAAGGGGTAGTGATTATGATTATTTAACAAACTCATTCTTTTGCATCTTCCCATTCCATTGAATCTCTCCTCATTCCCCCGAATCTCTCCCCATTCCTCTTAATCTCTCCCCTTTCTAATAAACGCCAAAGTTACCACCCGACATCTCCCCTTAATTCCGGTCCAAACTACGCATCAACGGTATTCAGTGTTTGTATTTCTACCTTTTTTGAGTTTTGTGAAATACTTCGTAAATCTGTGGCCATCTGTACCGGAATATTTTTTAACCGGCTCTAAGACGTGGTTTTCAATTCAGTCATATTGTTTTTTTTATTATTATTATTGCAGAGGTAATAATAAAAACCAACCGACATCAAAATACTCTACTGTAAAAATGCATCAGAATGTCTTTAACCGTAGTTATGTTAATAGCTACGTGGACTTAGATTGTCATAAACCTACCAATATCTCAATAACTGTATACATCCTATTCGATAAAAGGTCCAGTGCCAAAGAATTCATAATTAGAAAATATCCTTGAAAATATCCCCTTTTCAATAACAGTTCTGAGGTAAAAGAAAAATTAACAAAAATACAACTGCATTGAAAACTAACCTCCTTTTTGAAGACGATTAAAAATAACTGGTCGTTGCGTTTTATGCACCGTTTTAGAGTTTGACCATAATCTCATCTGATCTTTTTTATATTACGATATGGTCTAAGATGGTAAACATGCTAATCCTGGGGGTGTGGGGACTGGAACTCGAGTACAGCTGCTGGAACACACCAACAGGTGCTTGACGATTAATTTTAAAATAGATTTAGTAGTCATCCAGGTGGTATTAAAAAACGTCCTACCACTAATTCTATAGTGGAATTACGATGTTTTTCTTCACGGAAACCTCCGACTTTAAAATTTTGATCCTAATTAATTGACACGGTGACCGAACACGTGATTATCGCTTCCCATTTGCATTGTGAATAAGATAGATGCATCTAAGTTGTAGCACGACATTCACCAAATCCATCTACAGGAAAGTGGATCTTCCTGACGAGTGGATTGAATTGAATCATATACCTTTATCTGGATTGTGATAGACTGAATCCTTAAATTAAGGGATGTCATCTATATTCTTTCATGAACACGTTCCGTGTCAAGCCACTTTTACCTAACATATCTTTCAGGCCGTTCGATGTGTTCACATCACAAGTGTGTGGTACACGTGGCCGAAAGATCAAGTTTAATTGGTCGTACACTGTGGCACGGAACGTGTTAATTGCAGTGTGAATCGAACGCGTACCGTTCATCATCCAAAAATCTTTGTCCAGTATTTTCGGTGTATCCATTTTGTGTTTTCCAGCTATTCCTATGTCGATAAGAACTCCGGCACTAAGGAACATAAGCCATTGGCTCCCAAAATCGAGCCGAAGAAGATGGTCCGCTACAGGGACAACAAGATCGTTTCTCTTAAAGGGGAAAGATACACTGAGGTTTGTTTATATACTCTTTATCTTATTTGACACAACGCATCTGTAATGCTCCTCGTATCTCAGATGTCCATGGGCGGCGGTGATTACTTACCATCAGGTAACCCGTCTGTTCGTTTGCCTCCAATCGTATAAAAAAGGAAAAGAAAGAACTATCGTTAAAGTTGGCTATTATTTAAACATACATTATTCCTAGGCATTAGCTAACGAGTTATTTAAGACATTGTTATTTTGCCGTCCGTTGTTCGTTATTTTCAATAACGCGAAAAAGCTAGCAATTTGAAACATCCAGTAGGAATTAGAGAGAGTATTACAACGTTGCTCGCAGATTATAAATTTCAACATCATCTCACTATTAAGAGTTGCTGTTGTTATGAGTTGATATAAAACAGCAAATTACTCGACAGCGGAATAATTGATAACAGTTTATAACAATAACAATAGTGTAGCGCTACACAAACAATGCGTTCCATTATTATGGCATTGTTAAAAATTGCAATATGATATAAAACAGCAAATTATTCAACAGCGGAATAATTGATAACAGTTTATAACAATAACAATAGTGTAGCGCTACACAAACAATGCATTCCATTATTATGTCATTGTTAAAAATTGCAATATGATATAAAACAGCAAATTATTCAACAGCGGAATAACTGATAACACAATAGTGTAATCATGTCACTCACGTTATTCATACATCACCGCTATTATCAGCTATAATCTTTTAACGGAAGACATAATTTGAGTAATGTAGTGAATTACCTGAAATATTTTTAGCTGTTGTATTACTTCACCAATCTAGTATGAAATAATTTTTTACAATCACGACCGTGGTTTCATTGCTACATTTTCCTTCATCAAGCCAATATTTAACCATTTTCTACTCTTACACAAGTAATTATGAAGACATCGTAGTTTAAAAAAAAACTAGTAGTACATGATGTGTTTTTGTGATGAAGGTACCGAAATCCGGAGTCGAGGAGGAACATTTAAAGAAACCGAAGAAACAACACTGCCCTTAACTATTAAAACCATGTCAGTACGGTGAAAAAGCGGAAGCTATACATATATACACTCTATCGTTCTTCTATCTGTCCGTGTACGTGTACCCTGCGCGCCCGCTCGCCCTTCCCCCCACCCTACCGACCCTATTATCGATGTTACGTGTTTTTATCGATTATCTTAGCATAGGAATCGTAGTTTTTATCGTAGTCTTGACGAGAGCGGTTTATTTACCCGTCACTCGTGTAGGTTTTACCGGTTGCACGTCCGGTACGAACACCGTAACGTTTCGGTATACCGTAACTCTTACAACTACCGTAACGTTTAGCTATACCGTAACTTTTACAACTACCGTAGCATTTCGGTATACTGGAATTTTTACAACTACCGTAACGTTTCGGTGTACTGGAGTTTTTACAAGTGCCGTAACGTTCCCGTATGCCGTAACTTTTACAAGTTACGTTATGCATTCCGGTCGTGCGACTTTTACAATATATCTAATTAGTGTGGTAATTAAATATTCGACTATGTATCGCGGGCGTGCGTTTTATTGTCGTTTAATCGTAATTGTAATTAATAGAGCGCGTGAATCGTACGTTATTTTGTACTGTGCGTTTGTTTCTCCGCTATTTTCATGTACTGATTTATTTAAGTGTAATAAGTTTGACAGTGTTCTAATGCAACTTAAATCGGACTTTATTAATTTCACTTGTATAATAATTAATTTAATATTATGCACTCTATTGATTTTTATTAAGTGTAATTTAAATATTTCTTAAGGCGGCTGATTATCAGTATTATAAATAGTAAAAAGGAGACGTCGGTGTGCGAGAGAGACGACGGCAAACACGAGAAGAATACGCGTGTATGTGTTCAGTGTTGTAGTGAATCGGTTCTGGTTCGCGTGCGTGTGACGTGTGACGGCGTGTCTTCTGATGTCGGAACGCTAAAAGCTCGCTCCGCGTTGAATACCTCATTATTAGAACTTAATGAATTCGGCGCAGATCGACATTTTAGCGGCCCCCACTGCAGCGTTTACGGATTCCCTTTAGTTTTAAGCTCAAAGATCTGTCTATTACCTGTGATTTCGTATTGTTATTATAATTTTATTATTAATTATTCAATTATTATTATTCTTATTATTATTATTAATAATGTGATTCCTATAGTGTTTACGTTTTTGAACGCGTCTGTGATTTTGATGCCATTTTACCCTGTAAGAGGTTTTTGTAATTTAGGTTTATTGTTATTATTATTTATTATTAAAATGGAAGTGTACAATTACTTAATGGATTATTTGGACAATATTGTTTATTTATGTTAAAGTTGCCACATATGTATTTGATAATAATTCTGGCACGCATCTACTAAACATATTTAAAACGAGTCTTGCCTATATTAGGCAGAGATTGCGATTGTAACGGATTTATAGGTATTTCAGAATGGACTGTAAGTACATTTTATAAGTACTGTTAAGGCTATAAGTACGATTGCGGTTGAACAGAACCGATGTACTGGACCTCAGTTCGGATTAGATATTTACTCGTATGACCTTGTGTGTACCGGTTATTGCTATTGATTCGATGAGACAAATTTTCAATGTTCTTCAGCGGGGTTTCGTCAAAAAGGAAGGTTTAAAACATATCATAGAGAAATTTAATGAAACGCATTAGTTCTCTTGCAGATTTTAACATTTTAGATGGAAAATATGTCATTATAATATGTGCTATTTATATTTTACCGATTTACAAAGCTTTCTGATAGAGCAATTTTTTTTTTTGATGAATTGAGCAATTTTCACAATTGGTAGAGCGGGGATAATTTTATGTACCCTATGGTCCTTCGAGCCTTACACAATGGGTAAACGGTCACTGTATTGTAACATTTGGTCCTTCGAATCTCAGTCGATGACACTTCGTTGACGAGCGTTGCTATTTCATTATCTAGACTGCTTACGATTCTAGCGATAGATATAGAACATTATTTTTGAAATACATAAATCCGCCATTACATAAGAAAATTTGTTTCATTTGACGATAAAAAAAAAACATTACAATTACAATTTATAGACTGAATTATTATATACAATGATCTCATACAATGAGGAAAAGGATCAGTTTTATTTATTATTTAATTTAATATTTAATTAATTTTATTGCGTATATGTAGCTCAGCTATTCAACGCATTATAATGTAGTTCACTTCTACTATTGGTGTATTGAAATAACGTTTCTTATTTTATTTTCATATCAAACCAACCGAACTTGAGAACCTTCTACACATTATTAAATGAGTTTATTCTTTAAGAGAGTATTAATTAAAAAAAAATGAACATCACAGCTTAAAATTAATAAACCCTATGTAAATGTTTGCAGCCAAAAATCTTATGTCAAAAAAATGATACATAGATTAAAAAATACCTGAAAGGTTGCACAGATCGTGATAAAATCGAATAATAAATTGAACGTTTTTAAAAAAAAAAACACTCTTTAAAAGAGATTATTCTGATTAAAATGAATTTCTCACCAATGGTAGAATGGTAGGATAAATAATTATCAAATTGTAATTGTTAAAAAGAATTCGCCAAAATTTGGTGCTAAATTAAAATTTAACGATTGAGCCAATACGTTTTATATTAAAGGCGTTTCAAGCGTCACATTGGGGATGATCTTAAAGCGAGAAACTTTTTCAAAGTGTTGTGACGTTTATCTTTGCAAACGTTTTTGCCAGAGATCAAAAACGGTTTTGACATTTTTAGAATTGATCAGGCTCGGCTCCCATGTGGGCCGTTTTTTATCTGGTTTGCATCAAAATCGTCCTAATACTAATGACAAAGAAATTATTTAAGTTCACGTGTCAAATGTTAAAAATTTAACTAAATAAAATACAGAAACATTAGATTTCTGGTAACACAGATTAAATGAATTTTAAAGCACTAATACATTCCATTGACTCTATTATATATATATTTATATTCTCGATTTTTTTCTAATAATTTATATTATTGTATCATTTCGTGATGCTACAGGCTACTTATTTATATTTATTTAAATAAAATCGAATTGTACGTTCGTTGGAACGTACCATGAATTTATAATGTCTTTTACCATAAACAGAATATACTTTGAAATTTTGACAGTTTTACAACTCGAGTGACGTAATTAATATCGATTATGCTCCAA
The DNA here is from genome assembly GCA_035772565.1 of Antheraea assamensis. NCBI lineage: Eukaryota > Metazoa > Arthropoda > Insecta > Lepidoptera > Saturniidae > Antheraea > Antheraea assamensis. The sequence goes on from JAQQSE010000107.1 coordinate 2,144,033, forward strand.
TAGATAATTTAAACAGGAGCAGAATTCGTATTTACGCGATGCCAATATAAAGAAAAAGATATAAAGTTTAAAGTTAAAGTTCATGTTATTCCACAGCGAAATTGGTTTCAAAAATCGGCATATTTTAATTTTTTTTTTATGTATGTAGTATATTTACCGCGAGTAAATAATCGTAGTAAAATAATCGTCCCAAATCGTAAAAAAGATAATATTAATTCACTCGTATTATTATTTATAGACCATTTTGTATTATTTAGATATTTTCGCTTTGGTACCGTTTGATAGAACAAACAATTTAACGATTAAAAATTGTCTGTCTGTCATAGACAAGATGCTCTTTATAGATAATTTTCTATATTCCGTTTATGTCATGTCTAAAAGGCACTAAACATACACTAATATACTTCCAGAGTCGAAATAAGTAACCATAATTCTCGCGGGAAAATAATTTATTACGTCACTCTAGACTATTACACTGAAAACTGTTAGACCTCATAGCGTCTTGGATAATTAAAAAAATAAACATTTGATGAAGTAATTTCATTCTTCTCATGTATTTGTATTATTTTTTTCATACTGAAATATTACGTTTGTCGATTGCATTTACTATTATAGTATTTTTAGATTTTATTTCGTATATGGCAATACTTGCTCTATCTAGTATTTATATCCAGATTTAAAAAAAATCTTACGTCACGAGTAAGAGGCTGTCCATAAATTACGTTGCATGTATATAATTATTTTGAGTGACCGGCTCTAAATCTATTCTGTTAAACTTGATAATGATTAAAATAAATAACCAACTGAGTACACATATTTCATAACTTTTATTCAATAATCCTCTAACCATCTTTTTGTTAATTCTGAAAATTTACAATGAGCTAATAAAACATTTACACATGAGCACAAAAATCTTTAAAGACTTATTTATCCTCTGTATTTAAAAAAAACTATTTATTTTCATGTGTTTTATTGCAGTTCGTTATAATTCCACGTATTTTACATTGTTCTCCTTGTATTTATTGTATTTTGTACTACATAAACAAATCTCCGCTATCAAATCCGTTTGCTTATTAAAATTACACATGGAATTTCATTACATTACAAAGTTTAAACTCAAAACATTATAAAGGTGCAGCAAACAAAAGGCTTACAGTCTTTTATAACTATACCACAAAGACAGTTGTATCTCATAAAACAAATATTTTAGATTTTCGTTACGATTGATGTTCAGAGTCCAATAATACTTTAGATTGATACATTTATGACGTCACAAAACTTATGACACATACATCCTCCTTGTCATATTTTATTATCCTTTTCTCCTTTGCCCGTTGATGTGTTACGTAGTTTATTGACGGACTCGTTACTAGTAGTACCGGATTCGTATTACGGTTACCAAAACATAAAGTGTTTAAATGCACTAGAATCTCGTGCAATATTTCTATAAGAGAGACGGCAATTGATTTATACGTATATTGTTTGGTATTTCGGAACTTTTTCTCTCACTTATCCGCCTAAAAATCGACTGACAGCTGTCATAGAGCCATGACGATGAAATAATTTGATACTTTTGACTATTATAATTTTATTACGATGTGATCGTTTTTTTTTTTAATTCTGACCTCATCGAAAAGAAAGTCGCTGGCGTCTAAATCACAGATGGATTCGGAAAACATTGGAAAAATTTATTTCGACCGCATTTATTTCTACAATTTTGTATATTTATTTTTATTTTGTTTTATTTGGTATTATTATTATTGTAAGTTAAGCGTAATTTTGAATGCGATGAGCGCGCACTCTGTTCTCATATCTGTACCGGTGTGAACAAATATTGTATTCAATAAAGAATAAAATAACCCTCAATGTTTGTCTTTTTTTTAATTATACCTTGTAGTCGTCAAAATTGCTGCGTAATTTATGTCCGCTATCTTGCAGTTTTACATCAATATGCTACTATGTATTATGATATATTACGGCGTAACTAACAAGATTATCACAATGGTTATCGTCTCATTTGGAACGAGATTTCCATATTCTATACTAGATGGAAGCACAGTACAATTCTAATACGAAAGAGTATTTGTTTGTTATGCTTTCACGCCTAATTACTCAACCGATAGGCATAATATTTTCCATACACTTTGTCAAAAGTATAGAAAAGGGCATAAGGGGCATAAAAATGTACCATTCCAAACGGATAAACCCAATCTACATTCATAAAATCAATGCGAGCAAATAAGCCTAGTTATTACACAAAATATAATTATTCTATGGTCCTTTATTGGTTTATTATTATTTATTTCATGTCACAGGATGTCCATAACCGGCGGTGATCACTTACCACAAAGTGACCCGTACGTACGTATGTCTCCAGTCGCATAAAAAAAAATTTGTACGCCGGTCCATATTACCACAGTAATCCATGAAAACATGTTAAAAATATCCTCTGTATATATCACGTATACGAGACCGTTCCGTAATCGACCAACACCGTAGCATTCCACGACCGTAAACACATCGAATTAAGGTTCATAGTCTGTATGAAAGTTTTTAAAGGTGGATGATTGGATCTGATTGTCTTTATTTTATAACTAGCTGTGCCGGCGACTTCGTCCGCGGGGAACGGAATACAAAACACAGTGATTTAACTTCTATACAAGCGAATGTAGACCTCATGAAGCATAGGTCAATAGACTGTTGGCAGCATACGCTTAAAAAATATCTGATTTATTACAAAACTTTGAAAAATAATAAATGATGAAATGTAAAATATTAATTTTCATGTAAAATGTATTTTTAATTTATTTTTTCATTTATACGAACTTTATTTACTAAACCATGAAATGTACAATGTACGATTAGTAGTAGTAGTGAAATTAAAAATAATTGAAAACATAATCTGCCATTTTGAGATCTGAGTCTTAAAAAATCACCCGAGGGCTTATAATATTCATTCATATATACTTCACATAGCTCATTCTTATTATTATTTTTATGTTATCCTTTCTTTTATTCGCACTGCCTGCAGTCTTTTCTCCACGGTACCGCTGGAAGAAAATGCAAGCTTTCTAATTAATTTTTTATTCTTTATTGGTAAATATTTTGACCACAATCTCATCTGATATTAAATGATGATTTGGTCTAAGATGGTAAGTCACGCTTAACCTAGAGGGAGACTGACTCTCAAAGTGCAGCTGCCGGAACACAACGACTTGGCGACACATTTTCAACTTGAGGGTGGTAGCTAGCCAGACGGACTTAAAAAAGCTCTACCACTATGCTATGGTTTCATGTTTTCCTTCAACGAAAGCTCCGACTCTGTTGCTTGGATTCGAACCTACGTCCTTCGACGCTGTGTCCGAACACACTACCAACTGAGCCCTCATCGCTTCATAAACCATAATGCATAAACCTAAAGGTATTCATTAATTCAAAACGTAATTGAGACATTAGAATCAAGATAAATTTATGGAAATTATCATTTGGAGTAAACCTAACACACACAAAATAATCTCATTGTTATCTGTACTCTTCATTGCAATAATATTATTACGACCAATCAAATAATAAATTTAGCGCCCTCTGTTGTCGTTATCAATGTAGTCTGTTATTGCTTCTAACGGCGATTTTTTCTTACATTTATGTTCAATGAACAATTTTAATCTTTTTATTTTTTTTATTATAATAAAAAAAATCCCTAAAATGTAATAAGGTTTAATAACTTGTAATATTTACAACACAAAATTAATTAGAAATTTACAAATTTGATCATAGACCTTATGCGATCGAAAAATAAAAATCATATTTTACTTATACAAAGTAAGTTATTCAATTTATAGAAATATGTAATAATTGTAATTGGGCAATTTTTAGATTGTATATTACAGTAGTAACTGATTTAGAAAATGGCGGTTGAACACCACCTATTAGCAATAATGCATATTAATTAATTACTGAACATCTTAGTGTATCAATATTTCTTTATGTGAAAATAAAATATTAACCATTTTTCTTTCGTTCTATGTCTTAGTAATGTAATACTGTGGCAATGTTTATTTATGTTATAATATATCCTGGTTTTTGGATGAGGATAAAGTCCATTTACTTATCTATTTTTTCTCTCGTACTTAACTCCCGTCGTCATTAAAATTACAATAACTCTTGATAGAGTTAACCGATTTTAATGAAACAAAAAAAATTATGTTGCTCCGGAATATGCCTGATTATTTTCTTGCTGGAGTTTTATCAGAAACCTAATACTTCACCAGTGATGCCTGTTCAAACAAACAGACATTTCTAAAAATGATCGAAATAGATTCTATTACTTATTCCTAGATACCTGCAACAATTTTTTTCTCAAAAATCAAAAAAGTACAGACACGTTAGATTTACATTTTTATTATATGTATAATAGATAGAAGATGTGTAACGAAAACACAGTTCCTTTGAGAGTCTATTATATTAAAAGTACTGTACGTATCGGCATAGGACTAAGACGTTGATACTATGCGGAATTTTTTGTAGATAGTTTAGGCTTACTTTTTAGATTCATTTACTCTTGTCCCGTTTCTTTAATGCCCAATGAAGCGAGCGGGCTTGTAATGTTATATAGGTTTAGTTTTTTTGTTTCTGAAGTAAAAGCATATTTAAAACGAATACACAAAATAAAACAACATTTCATAACAAACAACAGTGATTTATTGAACGTTTCGTTTTACATTACAATAAATAAATAAATACTAATAATCTACGTTTGAAATACTTTAAAGGTAAACCAATAAATAATGTAAACGTAATGTAATTTTTGGTTAAGTGTTTTATGAACCGTTAAATTAATTGTCCTTGAAACCTGATTAAATTAAACTTATACAATCTAAATTTGATCAAATTTTGTGCGCGTAAACTGCTTCAATAAAGTATCTTCTAGAATCAATATGTCACAAAATTCTTTGTTTTCTCTCATTTAGTTACAAGTTTATTAAATACCGAATCAAATTGTGAAATTTATTCGACAATAATTTACAATTCCGACATATATATTCATATATTTAAACTTGCATTAAATTGTTTCAACAAATTTCACTTTACACTTTATTTTAATTCAGAAAAATATTTTTTCATTTCATAGGCATCTAAAAAAGATTACCCACTTGTTAGTTCGGGTAAGAAAAACAAAATCTTCAGAAATAATGAAGCATAATCTCAATCATAGGCATTTACAATATACAGCCAATAAGCGTTAACAGATCTCTATTAATGGACGTAGTAACACCGTTATTCGATTTTTTATTTGGCAACAAGAGTTCCTTAGGAATAATTATAATTTATTACACGTCCTAATCAACAATGTATTGTCAAGATAATCAATCAGTTTTCTTCAGAGAATAAATTTATATCACATAATCTCAAAAAAATTTTGTACTAATATCATGCACTGAGAAAATAACAGAACTGTAAAGTTTTCCATCTGTATTTAAAATCAGTAATTAAGCAATGGATTGAAATAATGATTAAATTGGTTTTTAACTCTCCCCAGCAGTGGGGGTATTAAAATTATTATTTTAAAAACATCCCATTCTGCATTTAGAAAGAATGAAATATATATAATAGTAATATATAATAGTCGAATCAAATTATCTAAACCTTTACATTTGTTAAAGTAACCCCGTTTGTCTCCAAATTACGCGTTGTGGAGTAGCATTTTTTTTGGTCGGGCAACATTTAATTAATGAATGATAAAATGTTCATAATGTAAACGACGATATGCTTACAGATCTATATTAGTGGTTAACAAACTGAATTTAATTTGAGATAAATTTTTATTGATGTTACTATACATCAAACTCGAGTACAATATTTTTGGTCTGTGGCTGTCAAATTTGTATTAAATATGAGTACGATCTTTAATTCTGTTAACAGCTATCAAACATAGAGTTTAATTTGAAGCGACACTTTAAACTCACGTTTAATTTTACATAATTATTTATCGATCATACAGTTGTTTTGAACCTGAATTGAGTAAATTTAATTTTAACCAGAGTTAATTTAATTTTGACCCGAGTTAATTTGATTTTGACCCGAGTTAATTTGATTTGGTTTTCGACGTTTTCTACCACTGTATAGTTGTCAAGTACTTTTTAATTCAAATTTCATTTGAAATTATTTTTTATCGAAGTTACTATTGTTTCGAACTTGAATTGAGTAAATTTGGTTGTAACCTGAATTAAATTTGATTTTAATCCGAGTTAATTTGATTTGGTTTTCGATGTTTACTACCTCCGTATTGTACAAGTATTTTAGCACCTGCCGATATTATTGATAATGGTATCGACGACTTGTGTTGAGGAGGCGGTGCCTCCGACGTCCGGCGTGAGGACTCGGTCCACGTTGATGGTCTTCGTGACCGCCCTCCTGATGAGATCAGCGTGGAAGTGGTGTCCGAGATGCTCGAGCATGTCAATGGACGCGTTGATCATAGCTATCGGGTTCGCGACGTCCTTGCCAGCAATCGCCGTACCTGGTGGGTGTATTCAAAATATTACATAAATATTAGCTTTTGCTCGCGACTTCGCTAATTTTAATATAATTTTAATTGTTTTTTTTTTTACATGAAAATGACACTATATCCTTTTTTGTAATATCCTTGATAATGTGTACGCAAAATTTCATGGTGACCATTTGAATAGTAAATGCGTGAAAGTGAAGCAAACAGACCCACATTTTCATTTCTAATATATGCTAGTTAGAACTAGAAATTTCAAAATTCAGATCGACAACCTGTTTGTGTGACGAAAAGTGGTGGTGATAAACACTGTCGGATGTAGTGTTTGAAAGACCGGTTCTCGTCTGATTACCCAGGCTAGATAACGTTGGGCGCGATCAATACGATAAATGGGTGAGCGCTTGTTAACACCGCGTAACTATGGCATCTTGTTTATTTTTTGGAACAAAGGGGGCTAGGCGAAAAAAAGTGTAAGAGTTTTCCGTCACGACCGTTTCTATAATGTAGACGGTTATCCACTGCACGTATACTATTGACTGTGCCCAATCATAAGTGAGTTTCTACAAGGCAGCCAACGAGTTGTCATCGGCTGCACACGTATTATTTGTACACGACTTACGCGTCAGCTCTGTTTTGTTGTGTGTAGTTTTACAATTAAAATGTTTCCTTATAATAAAAAAGTATCACTTCTGTCGTGTGTCTTTACGACACACAATTTTTTCATGCCTTTAATTGTAAATTTGTGATCTCTTCCCATGGTATTCATTTAAATTATAATGGTTTTGATCAACAATTAATGTCTAACATGGCTACAATATTTAATTACATAACGGTTTTACTATATCTTTCAAAGTAGCGTCACAGACAACCCATGACTATTTAGCAATATATGTAGTGACATATAAAGTATAAGAATGATAAATATAAATTAACTTAAGAGATAGACATACATCATGAAATTTACTGTAGGTATTTTAAGACGTTCCGTGGTATATTATTTGGACATAACCTATCTCAATAAAAAATTCAAGGTATAGGTGAAGTTACCAGTGTTCCTGGTGCCGGGTTCGAAGACAGCGTAATGATCGCCATAGTTTCTGCCGGAGAGGAGACCTGCGCCGCCGAGAAGGCCACAGACCACGTTGGACACTATAGATCCGTAAAGGTTCGTCATGAGCATAACGTCGAACTGGTGGGGTCTGAAATAAAAAAGAAACGTAGAAATTAGCGACATACGCTGTTACATATATGAGCCATACCTACCCGCTTACTTTTGAGTTCAGCGAAGTACCACACAACATGTGATGAACCTGATCATCCACAACAGTACAAACCAAAAATCGATAAATCTACAACCTGATGGGTTACAGACATGCCAATTTATCACGATGTCTATGGTGGTTTCAGTCTTATCGTATACAAATCCTCACCCCACCACTAGATATACACCTAACACCGGAGTGCAACAAACATACACATCCAATAAAACCGTTTTTTTTTTAATTATTAACATGGGGAAATCCACTGTGGCATGCTCTGCAACAAGTACAAATCGCGCCCCGATAATCAATTGTACCATCACCTTACAATTGGTACAAATCGCTGGCGCTTATATTTCCGGACCCCCGACAGAATACTAGCACTTCCCGCGTGGCGTCGTCCTTATAGGGAGGCAAGGTGGGTACACAACCAGTTGCCAACCCTCGTCAACTGAACCAGTGCAATGGGGAGATGGGCCCCCGCAGCCACCACCCGAGGTGGTCCATGGAGATGGACAGCACCCGGCCCGGGACCCCGTCAGGCTCGAGCGCCGTCTGCCTGCTGCGGAGGCGCTCGACCGCCCTCCCCATTTCCTCCTCTGTCACTGGAGGAGAGATGCCGTGCATCTCCACTATAAACACGGGAGGAGGCATGGAAGGAGCAAGGAGCTCCGGAAGGTTAGGTAACAATTCTCCCACGACCCTCTTAATTATCTCCGGCTGGAAAGTATCCCTCACCGGGAGCCGCAGCCGGCCGCAGAACTTTCTCGCACCATCCGGTATGGGTGCCCCATTTATTACTCTCCAGCGTCTGGAGGAGCTCCCATGCCTCTTCCTTGGCCCGGCTGATGGCCATCTGCAGAGCCGTCTTCTTCTGCCCGTATTCACCATACAGCTGGACATACATCCAATATAACCTAGTGTATAGGGGTCGAAATGCAACCAATAAAACCAACTTACCTAGCGACAAGCTGCATACAACAGTTGTCTATGATCATATCGTTGTGCTCTATGTCTGGATACTCTTTGGCCATGCGACGCGAAGTTTCTAGAAACAGACCGTCGGACAGCTTCATTATGTTCGCTTTGTGTACCGTTGTCACCTGCAATCACATACCCACATAGTAATTAAAGGCTCTCTAATAAATTGGAAAGAATGTTTATTAATATAGATTCACATCATAAACTGGTTGGGAGGTAGTCTAAATTATTTTTGGAATATTATGTTAATATCGGAGATGACTGGTCTCTCTTTGTAGTGTAAATTTTTGGAAGTTGGTGAACTTTGTGAACACCTACAACGTGAGCCGTGACGACTATAAGGTAAGCGAGTCTTTATCCTGATTATAGAGGCAAATATTTTGACACTAATTTTCTGGGGTATCTGCAACTAGCCAATTTACAAATATTTTTTTTTATTCTTTCATACACATTTTATAAAAAGCTGTTATTTTGACATTACAAACAGTACACTTAAATTTTATTTATTTGTATAGATTAGGATTTTTGACAAAGTATCAGCACCCCTAGGAAAAAAGAGTAATTAGTATCATATAAGATAGGAAACGAAACCTTTGAAATGAAAGCGCGAGATATCTCGACGGTGGCGACATCTCTTAATAATACACATAAGCTCCGGTGGATGGTTACATGTAATGCAAAATAAATTTTATCACGAATACCTATTGATTATTTAATATACACAGACTAAGCACACCACTATGACAGTGTAAAATTTTGTATCTACAATGAGTAGTACTATAAGCAGTGTTGCATAATGAGGAGCAAGTCAGGCCAAGTATGTCCAGCGAGGATAACTACTTCTAGGGTCATATAATTTTACATATAGTTGGAATATGTCTTTTCATTTTAACCGTTTCACATAGCTCCGTTAGAGTGGTTCAGTTACTGGAAAATTGGTGCGATTTTTTAGCCGTTTTGTTTTGTACCTTAATGCGTTCATTAGAATCTCTTCTTTGGCAGTGGTCATATAAAGGTTTTCATGGTTCTTGATGTTCATAATTAACTGTGATAACATAAAATTTATTCTTATAATTTGGTAAGAATTATACTTTCCATGTTTTAGTATCACCGTGGTGAGTTAGACACTATAGTCATATCCTGTTAACCCTACAACGTATACCGTGTGTACTATATAATAATTTACCTTCTTCCTTCCGTTCCTCTTAGCGAATTCGAACGCGAACCTAGCTACACGCTCGGAGTTACTCGCGGTCACCACTTTCATCGATTCAATTACACCGTAGACGGACTCGTGTTCAAGCATAGCGTATTCACCCTCCGTGTTCTGTCTGAAATATTAATATCATGACCGTTGACATAAAAAAAATATGGCTCTACCCTAAGATAAGCATATTTGGTATTTTTACTTTTACCATCTTTTATGTAAATTTACAGAAGTCTGTCGTCATGCGCCCATCATTTTTTTTAGTTAACGTCTAATACACTTGGTTCTTGTCTAAAAAAATGTCCGATATTTCCTTTTAATGTAAACTTGTTAAAGTTTTAGAAAATCATGATTTTTATAAGTATTAAGCGTTCAACGACGTGTTTTTTCTTCCTATGGAGAAGCAGGGGCAAGCGGTGTGGTGCACATGCATAGGTGAGGGGACGTAAACGAATAACATTATTTACAAAGAAATATTATAAACAAAGTATTATATTGATTCTAATTTGTTTTTTTTTTTACTGTATATACAATATCTTGTTAAGACATATTTAATAAACAAAGCAGATTAAGTCGCCGCTATCTATTAGTATTATTTATAAAACATTATAAGAAATATTCTTGACAATTTTGATATAGAGAGAAGAATAAATCAACTTTAAAAACATAATTTTGAACTTTTGATAGCAAAATAACCAAGTCAATTTCTTTTTTATATTGCCTAATAACAACAAAAAATTTATTAAAAAAAAAAACAAATATTTTTTAATAAAGTATTCACAATTTTTATGTTAAGAGATTAACTCATCTCTCATATTTTTTTATATACAAAAATTAAGTGACGTGGGTAAGTCTCACAAAAGCCCCAAAATGACAATAACTTGAAATCAGTAAAAAAAATACGAGTAAAGTATTTTTTTTTAATATATTATAGGGGGCAAACGAACACCTGATGGTAAGTGATCACCGCCGTTCATAGACACTAGCAACTCCAGGGGAGTCGTAAGTGCGTTGCCGGCCTTTTAAATATGTGGGCCTCCGGCGCTCTCACTGACCGAACGAAACGCAACAGTGCAACCACTGTTACTTGAGGGTGGTACTACCCTGCGCGTCGGGCGAGCCGACCCATTCATGCTGAAACCAGTAATAGCTTCAGCGTAGCTCTACCACCTACAAAAGTTTACCATTAGGGTAACAAAACCATGGTTAAAAAAAATTAAAGACAACCCACAAAAACCCTTATTTTCATCACAGTAAAGTTGCAAACACCTGGCAGTAAGAGATATCTGAGGAAACAGATCCAGTAAGTTACGTACCTGATGATGACGACATCGATGTCCTTGTGCCTCGTATCGACTCCAGGATACGATTTGCAGTTTAGTACGTATGCGTACATGTCTAGCTCGTTCCGGAGAGCCACATTCCTGGATGTAACATATGCCGCTTCGCTTTTCGTTTCGATGTTACCCTGATCGTAAGAAAACATTTTTTACTCGCGACTTTGTCTGTTTTATTTATTATCTTAACAATGCATCTAATGAAGAATTAGGAAAATATTACAAAATATCCTACCTTACATGACTACATCACAATAGTTACCATTAATCGAAAGTACAAATTGATTGCAGGATTCGAACCCACGTCGATCGACGCAGTATTTCGAAGAAATTTCAACTAATTCATTATTACCTAGAAGGTTCCATTATCATGGGCAGTGACTTAACTAACCTTAAAGGATTAATATCTATTAAATTTTACCTTGTTTGATAGTAAAATATACAACGAAATTCTTCTTAAATCACTTATTTATTCACTCAGCTTACAACATACAATCGTTTACATCGCCATCTTATGAACTACGGGTGTTGCCAAATAATTTCTTGCAAGAATAAACAAACAGTTAATCATAGACAAGCTAATGTTAATGTTACATATTATATTTCAACAATATCAGCATTTGTTGAGAGGGAAGAAGGGGAGGACGTATTAACGCTAAATTGTATCGTGCTTTCTAGAATGTGTGCCCTAGGAATCATTCGAAATTTTATTTCTTTTTACATTTAAATAGTTATTTCTCATTATTAGCACATTATGAGCTTCTATGTAACGTCAATTTAAAGTTGTCAGCAACATTTTGTTTAATGTCTTATGCTACTCCCATACCTGTATATATAGCCGCAAAATTTTATCTATGATCGCAATAAATGCACGTGTGAGAAGACACTATCGTAATGCGTTACGATGTATTGGACTTAATACTCGACGATTGGCGATACATGCAGCACGATAACGTAGGCATCGCGGTTTTTACACACATCAAAGAAATTTGGAATCGCTAATTTCGAGATGTTATTCGAATGACAAAGGTGTGCGAACGCATTTCGGCGCCTTTATCCGAATTAAATTTGAGGTTAGTTTTTAACGCGACAAGAAGCCGATGCTTCGCTACACCAGTATGGATATTTTACTGTAGTGAACAGCAGCTTAGGTAGATGCCATATTTGTATTACAAAACTGGCAATTCAACCAATTCAATAGTAAACTTCAGGAATTCAGTATCTTAATTCTGGACTCACAAAACACTCTTGTTAATTTACCTCAGCAGAAACTTATATATGATTGGATTCATAAAAATAATCATAAATTATCTATTCGCTGTATTAAAGGATGATAGCTTAATTGATAACGTGCTCGAACACCGCGCCGATGGGCGTAGGTTCGAATCCTTGCGCCTGAGTCGACGTTTTCAGGTAAAGCAAAACATCGTAATCAGATGTTTCTAGATACGCTTGGTTAACTACATCCTTCAAGGTGAAAATGTATCACCAAGAAGCTATAGTGTGTGTTCGAGCAACTATACTTGAGAGCCAGTTCCCTCTACGTTTAGCCTATGTACCATCTTAGACAACATTGTCATTTAACTATGGGTGAGATTTTGGTCAAACAGTAAAACCCTATATAACATTTAATAAAACAACCTTAATAAGGCCACTTAAGTAATTTGGGTATGAGTTTTAGGTTCTACATTATGGTTCTTAATCATATTACTGATTTCACAGATAGTAGGTTCAAGCACCATATTGAAGACATTTTAATGTCAAAATTATATAAATAGTAGATTGCTCTAAGTATGCCAGCTATGTTATAGAAAGCTTTTGTACCTTAAGTCCTACACCGTTTCTCTTGATGGTCGTGATTGCGTACTGGACATCATCATCATTGTCCACATGTTGGGTCAATATCAACTATTTCAAAGTCGATTGGGGCTCCAACATATCTGTAATTTAAGAAAATGCACTTTGGTAATAAGCAATATAGTATAATTTGAGGAAAACTAAGTTACAATTAAGAAAAAGCCATGAATGACTCAGTGGTGATTGTGTTCGGACTCAGCATTCATGGACATAGGTTCGAATAAGCCGGAGCTTTCTGTGAAGAAATACATTGCAATAAAGCCATAGCATAGTGGTAGGGCTTTTTCTAAGTCCGCCTGAGCTAGCTACCGTCCACAAGTTGAAAATCTGAGTCCATTGTGCTTTTACTATCTTGGATCACATCATCATTCAATATCAGGTGCAATTTTGGTCAAAAGTCACAAATCTATAAAGAATGAAAAACATGTAAGGTTTACTGTACTCAAGCTTAAAAACATATAGTTTAATATAATACTAGCTGTGCCTCATGGTTTCACTCGTATTTGACTTTTCCCTTCCCTGACTCACGATTCCCCGTACCCTAGCTTTATGGCAATCTCATACCATTACTTCATTTTTTAGACTCTGGAGTTATCAGTTGGTAAGGAAATTGCTTCATTTCTAATGTTTGTCACATGATTATACATAGTCCACACTCTTCCTCAATAAATAAGCAAATTTTCAAGACATTTTTCTCAAATGTCACTTGTAATTACCAAGATTAAAATAACAAAACCAACAATCTCTTGAGTTTTATATTATTGACATAGATATGTTGTAGATAAAAAGGTGTAAATGAAAGATAGATCTGCACACACTTAACCCTTAATCTATTAATTCATGTTCAAGAAATATCAACAGTTATATTCATCTTTCTATACTTATCCCATGTAATTTACATTTTCCCTATTTACAAATGTAGAGATGCCCATAATGTTGGCTATTACATCCTTAATAAATGTATATAAAAAATGATAACAAGGTATGCCGCTGAATGTGCATTACTCAAAATCTACTACATCAGTTTCAATCAGTTTCTTCTATTATTAACTTCTTACAAACTTGGTCATTATGTAAAAAAATATATATCACAATATACACATTTAATATATAATAATTCAAGGTTTAAACATATCACTCTTGGACAAGGACTCGATCTAAGGAATATCATGTAGTTCACACAGCAATTTATAATGTAATACTGTTTTTTTTTACACTAAGATATCCATAATTCTAAATCACAGTAAAATAAGGCTATTTTCTTTAACACACTCTGTATCACATGTGGGCCCATGGCCTTGAGATCAAGTTTAATGTGTACCACTGGTTGTACACATGGCACTGAACATGTTAAGAGTATCCTTCTTTATTTTTTGGCTCAGTCACAGTTTGTGCACAAGCCAACGTCAAGTAACAAGATTTTGCCAAGTAAGTGTCTTGTGATAATTATAATGTTCTAACAAGATGGTGGTTTCCTTGTTAGAACTTTCCATGGAATTTTGGTGGCATCTCAGAATGCATGCTCAGTGGTATTATTTCCCATCCACTTCACTTGTGTATAATAACTGAACTATATTACGTAAAACACCACCAATATTACAAAATATAGAGTCTAATAACACAAGATTATGACTAAAATATAAGAACCACTACATGACAGACTAAGCTCCCGCCAAAACCTCCTAAGAGTATCCTTTAATATTCACTTTAATTAAATTAAATTAAAAAAAATGTATTAATATGAAACTGGCTGAAAAATAGCATCAGGCTTTAACTTTCATTACCTTGAGGTTTTCTAGTGGACTACAGTATGGAGTTCTTCAAGAGGAAAGTAAACAGAAAATTAAATGGTCACCAACAATATGTGACACCTTCAGTGTTGCAGGTGTCCATTACCATCAGCCAGCATTAAAAAAAAAAAACCACTAACAACAATATCCTGAATCCATGACTCTTAATAACAGGTCTCTTTTTATACTGTATGTATGTTTTTCTTTTTTTTTTGTATACAACAACAAATGTTTTCTTATTCTCAATAAAATTCAGGTTAATAAGTGACAGAAATTGTGTATGATTTATCATCAGAAGTACCATCTCCAGATCTATTTTTGCTGCAAGGTTACCATGTCTATGTTATTGGGTTTCAGTTAATAGTATCACTCACTCGTACTGCCCCCACTGAGGGCACACTTTTAAGGTTGGTACCATAAGCAGTATTTAACACCAAAATAGATATTATGCGATTATAAAACAACAGAATAATTTATGAAACTGTGTAACATTCAGTAGATGAATATGATTACATACATTTTCTAAGTAGATCTAGGATAATTAATTTTTTACCCACTTGATTATTTCGCGGACGTAACCCATACATTCAGGGCCGATGCCACCACCGGGAAGCATAGTGACTGCATGACGTCCACCGTATTGCGCCTTAGGTATGATCTTCTGTTTCCTAATAACCGGGGTCTTGTGTTGAAGGTCGAAATCCGACAGCGTAGCTGGCGCAGCAGCAGAGCTAGCTTTCACCACACCACGGATCTCTGGGATCACCTTTAATTTAGACAATAAACGAACGGCCATCGCGAGTTTGAGCTAAAAAACAGCTGATGATGGTTGAATAATCACAGGAAGTGGAAGATGTAAAATTCGCAAGGTTCGCAATTTTTTTACACACCAGATGGCACTGTTAGTGTTGCTGGTAATAAAATAATAGTTTCGATGTAGAATATTAAAGTTTTAAACCGTTTGGTATTTAAAATGAGACGAATAAGCCTTTGGTAGAATTTCATGTTGTTTGTAGTCCACTTTTATCTTGACGACCTTTTAAAAATATTGTAGGAATCTAAATTTGGCACTCATTTATCCTTAAGTTGTCTCGATGCTGTACACTCAACATAATACGTAATTTTATCAAAATTTTTGTTCTGCGTAATTATAATCAGAGCTGTCAAAAAGTTTAGCGAAAACTGTAGAAGAGAAAGAGAAGCATTCAGTCAAATATTTGTAACCCTTATTTGAGTATATTCTATCATAGTTTGTGCAAGGAGATTATTGCGAAGTTGCACGTTTGAGTGCTAAATTTTATCTCAAAAATATGTTTTCATATTCATTGAAATACTGTTTCGGACATTCGAGAAACTTAAGCAAAAATGAAGGGTTGGTTTTTTATCATAATTATATTCTTTTTTTAAATACATATTAATATTTTCAATTTCAATTTATATTTGTGAGTCATAGTAATTTAAAGCTAAGAATATCTGGGGCAACGATCATGTTACAATGATAGTCAAAAAATAATAAAATTTATATGGACATGACATTATTAAATTTATAATATAAGCTTCTATACGAATTTAATATACAGGTTAAATAAAATGTATAATATTACTTTTTGAATCTGAAATAGTATTAGCAAATTTATATTATTATTTACAAAACCTGCAATCTACACTCTACCACATTATTTAATTTGAGAAATAATAAATCAGATCACAAAATTAGATTACGCCATAAGTAACTAATCAAATTGTAGATTGTTAGTGTTAGTTAGTGTAAGGATATAAATTACTAAGCTTAAATCATTTTAATTAAATAAAAATATTATATTACAATTTAAACTACATTTTGATTTAGTTCTGCGTATGAAATTGAAAAAATTAATAGTACGTCGCATCAACGCACTTGACATATTCTATAAAAACATAAGCCCTATTGCTCGTCTAGTACATTCCCTGTGAACACAAACTACACGCTATTTCGTCTCCGTAATGCATATATAATTCATAATACATTAACTCAGTGCCGTAGGCCTATATTAACAATAGCAGATGATACTTAAGGCCGCATACAATATTTGAATTATGATTACTGAAGCCATCTGCCTAAGTTTGAATTTAGGCCGTAGCTGGTTGAGTACCGGTTTCTTAGGCAACACTCACAAATTAACACCTAAAATACCAAAAATGATCAGTTAAACCTAAAAATATCAAAATTTGAAAAAAAGTTACATGGCGGCAACACTTTATGCCTTACGTCAACTTTTGATTTAGGTTTAAGATACATACACGTTTTACGAACATTATCAATAGTTACCTTTAGTAATATTTTTATAAGTCGTACTCTTCAAAAGATATTACTTTTCACGTATAATAGTTTTGCAAATAGATTGATTTAATATGAGTTTATTAATGTGATATATGTCAAATGCTATATGGTGGCAACACTTGTAAGTTTTTTTTTAATATGACAAATCGAATGCTTTCTCTTTCATAGTGGAGTTTGCTAGTGCGAGGAGCTGTAGAACGGGCGTCCATTTTGCTACGCCATATTGAATTTGGTCGGACATCTTTGGACGCCATGTTTAGTCAGACATATTTTATAAACATTTTCGCGTAAATTTCAAATATTTTTGGGCCTAAATATCGAACTTTTTTTCACTTAAGTCTGTGGCTTCAATTTCTGTAAATATTGCATCAAAAAATTCAGTGCCTGGACTTCTGCCCATATTTGTCTTCTGGGGGTCGTCGGTGCTTTTGTTACTAGATAAATAAAGGTAAATTATTTCTACCGAAAACATTGTACATTTTGACATATCATAACAAGTGTTTAGTGTTTTTTTTGTGTTAATACTGTTTTGGATTGCTGATATAGGGCATGAGAGTGAAGGTCAAAAGGTTGAATGGTGTTAAAAACGATTAGTGGCGTGGTCGTCTCGTAAATACCTAAAAAAATCGTTATAAACAGCGCTCCCGGCCGGCCTACTATTCGCACCTGCTTACATACCAAAACAGTTATTTTGATCATAATACAGGCTATCTATCAAATAAAATTCTCAGCGGGGGCATCGAACCCCAGAATATAATTGTAATGTTATAAAACCAGTCTCGGATCTGATTGGGTGACGTGCTTATATATGTGGAAAAATTAATCCATTAGGTAAACTGTATCTATTTAAAAACGCATTGTGTATATCTCGTTATTTACGTGTATTATATATGTAATATCTGTTGCAAATTCTGTACCAAGTTGTATCTAAAATGTACTAGATTATGGATTTTATTGACCTTTTAAATGCGTGTAAGTTAAGTTTAAAAATCTTTTTCGCATTTAATTGAAGTGTAATATTTTTGTAAACTATAGTTTAATGATTGTAAGGTGTTTTTACGCTCAACTTGATGATCCCTCTCGTCCTCAAGTTGTAAATTCTAATAAGTATACTCTGGTAGTTGTATTTGAAAACAAGTCCTCAGTTAAGTTAAGTTTGTTAGATACTGTCATATGCTATATCAAACACTAAATTTACAAAAAGTGTTTTAAAAAAGTTCTAAAAACTATACAGGTATTGTTTGATACTTTAACAAGTTTGTGATTACAATAGTCTGTCCTATTAATAGAATATATGATTTTATTTGTAATGTTACCTAATAATAACAATAATTAATTTATCTATATAATGTGTAATTTACGTGTTTGTAAAGGACTAATTTCAATAGAAGTTTAGACCTAGGTAAAAAAAGTTGTAGCAGCAATTGATTTATGACTCTATAGTATGCACATAATTTACTCTTTTATTTATATGCTTTTGGTAGTTGATAAACGAATGTTTGCTTATAGCCTTATACTTCAAGAGATTAATTCGCAAAACTTATACAATGGCAACATTTTTTTTTATAATTAGCCCTAAAAAATAGTTGCAATAGTTCACATAATATGGCCTGAATGGCTTGGGTGAACGTCTTGAATCATAAAAAAAACAATATTTTTTTTATTTGTAGGTTCTAACACTTGACTGTAATCACACTTGGCATTAAACTAATATGTGGTTGCTAAAATCCTAAATGCACTAGAGAAAGATTTGCTGCTGAGACAAGCAGCTACAGGGACACAGTAATAGGTGGTTCGTGATAGATTTTTTTGTATTCAATTGTGGTAACTGTTGAGATGAGTTTAGAAAAGACCTTAACACTATACTATGGTTTCATCACTGTTTTCTTTCACTGAAGTATCTGTTCAATTTCAAGGAATTAAACCTATACTGATTGACATTATAAACACATACACAACAATTCTACATAAAATTTATTTCTGCTTTGCACACAAAACTTTGCTCATAAAAAATAAAACTTTATTTCGTTTTTTTCTTATGGAACACAGGCACCCCTAAAGGTGGGCGCTATTGAATGTGACACAATTCTAATAATGTAGCTGATTTCATTTTTATATTTTACAATTTATTTAATTCTAATAAAGTTTAGTTATAAAATTTTACCTACCGTATAATTTTTTTTCAAAATAATTCACAAAAGTCATTTTAGTAAACTTCTTGAAGTTTTACAAAATAATACAATATAAAATGAATTTATTTTAGTTAGACATTTTATGGAGTACTAAGATTTACTATACTGCAGGTTTTTTAAACAATATAAATGTTATCATTTTGTCTCTGGCTTAGATTATATTATTTGACATTTTGTCATCATTACCCTGGTAGCTTTAACTGTCTTCTTGGACTTACAAACTTTTAAAACAAAATAGTAATTAATGCAAATTAAATTATATTGAAATGAGCACAATCATTATTAGTCTAGTTAATGGTAACTTGTTAGAAAACACTCAATTTTTACATCAAATTTTCCCAACTTCCGTTGTTTGACTGATCCCTATAAGCAAAACATTATTTTAGAAAAGTCTAAAAATGTACAACCAACAAAAAACATTGCTCAATCATATCAATTTTGTAATATCTCTATTATGTTATTAGAAAAAAGTAGTAAAAGCTGACAAATTGATTTAACATATGAAATAATTTTATTTCAGTATATAACATTTTGTTTACAATATGATTGAAGTTATTTGACATCTCTTTAACCAATTATCGCTATTTAACACATCCTTTTTGCCTTGCATATTAGTAAATAAACTGTACATTGTACAGTTCTTTCTTGATAACTTTTTATTGTTTGTGTAGCTAAGTTCAATGTATACATTTATATGAAGACAAAACTTAAACATTTGCTCATGTTACCTTGCCCCACTTCTTGCTGCAAGAAAACACACATTGCTGAACAATTTCATATCTTATAAGTAAAAAAAAAGTAAAATTTGTGTACAGTGTAATTCTATAGTAAGATATAACATTGTCCGAATGCTTGCACACATTTGAAGTAAAACCTAAACTTTATCCTTATGAATCATGGAGCACCTACTGTGGGCTATGTTAAAGTTTTAAATATACTTGATTAATTCAATATTACAGGATGTCTACTATATTAAGACACTTCTTGATTAAAGAAAATTCTAACTCTAGCAACACTGAATATTTCTGCTAGAAATTTTATGAAATAATTTTCTAACATAAAGATACATTCATTATAATATTTATAAATGTAATTTGCATGACGTATTTTATGAAAAATGTGTATAGCCTCAATGTGTTGTTAATGACTCAATATACCAAGTAGAATGGTGTTATTGTCTGTTAATAGGACAAAAGGCTACCTGTAAAGAAATAACATGCAGGTAGTTTATTGAGGACATTTTATTATTATTCTAACTATACATATTATATAAATGTGAAGGTGTTTGTTAAGCTTTCACACCTTAATTACTTAATCAATAGTGGTGAAATTTTGATACGCTTTTTCAGGGATACGGAAAAGGATCTAGCATACATTTCGTCCAAAAAAAGTTTACTGTTCCTCTGGGTAGCTCAAATTTCTATTAACTCTATTAACGCCAACAAAACGGCCTATAAATTTAATTTGTAAACTGCATATAAAAAAGAGACATGAGGAAAAATTTAAACTACCCTCGATTAAAGTCATCATCATCATCTTACCCTTATCCCACCTAAGTAGGGCTGGCACAACATGTTTTCCTCTTTCACTTTCTCCAGTCAGATGTCATATCAGTATTCACATCTTTTTCGGTCTTCCTTTACCCCTATATCCGTCCACTTTCAAACTCAAAACTTTTCTTACATGATTTTCGTCTTTTGATTAAAGTGTATAAATTGAACAAGGAATTTAATTTCAGGTGGTGAGGTTGGTTCAAAATGATGAACCAAGAGATAATGTGTGAGGTGGAGGTCGGAACTCACGGTGCCATCGAGATAGATGATGATCAAGTCGGAGTCAAGGTATGGAAACATTTCTGTCGCGGTATTTTGAAGCGATTAAAATCTCAATGGATATCGTCTTCGGACACCACGTGGATCGACGTAAATTTGAATCCTAGCGGTTGGGCCGAAAGCATTCGTTGTAGCAAAACATCTTGACAAAACCATGGCGTGGTGGTAGGGCTTTTTCTAAGTTCGTCGCCCATTAGCTATCACCCTTACAGTACATGAGTACACAGACGAACTTGATTTGGCATGTCGGGGAGAAGAGTGAGACGTCTGGCTAATAACGGCTTACTTTGGGTTTTTTGTTTCTCTATCACTAGTACAGCACAATGACTGCGATAATTAAAGATAGCGCGCTATACGATAACGAACTTTGTCGATTGTCTCGGTTATTTGAGTGATCAAAGCGTTACTTTGCGGAAATGTCGTGTTCAATATTAGGCGGACGTTACTTTGCACTTTTGCCTAGAAACTTTTTACTCTATGATGTGCATATATATACTTAAAGCTATATTGAGGGCGGCCAAGTAGATGGACGAGGATTGTAATTTAACAACGGTCGTAACAATATATAAGTACATTAAAATCTGGATAAATAATAGTTCAAGGGATCGCAACCTCTATTTCACTTATTAAGATATAGCAATGGCTAATCCCATTTATAGAGGTTTAAAAATTACAACAAAAATATGTATGTATTGTATAGGTCCTTAGTTTCCAAAGTGGTCCAGGTGGACCCCCAAGGGTCCACTGGAGACTTGACGGGGTCCACGTTGGTGTGACAAAAAAATAGATCACCAAAATTTATCTGCTTTCAACAGTGAAGAACTAAAATGTTGGCTTGACTTCACCTATAAATGTAGGCAGATAATATTTTATAAAGCTCAGCGACTATTACTTGTAAAAACTTGTATATTCCGTATTCAATGCAACGCACATTTCCACAGTTAGATCTAATCTTCGAATTTTCAGTCAAGGTTTGGGAATATGTTACAAATGTAGTTGCAGGGGATCTACCGGAACCAGCTACATTCTGAAAGTAGTTTATGAGAAAAAGGTTTGGGAACCTCTGGTATAGGTATTAACTATTATAGTTGGACATAGGTGCTTACAAAAAGGAAACAAAACCTCTTATGCTAATATTTACTTTTAAAAGTCCATAAATTTATCTAATAGAGATTTCTGTTTCTGGCTTATAGGAGTTTTGGAGAGTTAAAATTACGGGAACTGGCAATTACTCTCACTTATAGAGTTATCTCACTCACTGAGGTTTGACTGTATATTTGACTGGATATGTAACTTCCAGACAGAAGTATAGAGTAACATTCACCCTAATATTGACTGTCACAGTGTCCTTCCCTACATGCTAAATCAAAAGCCAGATACTGTTATTAGTTATTGCAATCATTACTAGTTGTACTTTTGAGGCAGTGCTATGTCTTAATTACAAATTATCTTGTTATACAGTATGAAGAAATAGAAACTGGTCAATATGAGGAATACATTACTGACGATCAATATGAAGAAGTCGAGGAACAGGTCATTGGTATGCAGCATCTTGAAGAAGGTTTGTATTTCAAACAATTATTAATAAGTCATTATTGTCGTAGGCAGGGATTGATAGCAGAAATTGTCAATGCTTGCTCTGATAAACGTTTCCTCTTGAATTTAGAGTCGAAAATATAATTTACATTTTTTTATGACCCACATTAGATGCTAACCAAAATTCAATTTTATGAATCCAAAGAACTGTTCTGTGTATATTGTATAATGTTGGTTTTGTGGACAGATTATAAAATTTCAGTGGGCAGCGAGGAAGTTATACTACCTGGTATATCTGGAGAGGAAGTCCTAGGTTCCAGTAACGAGAATCCATATGAAGCTGTATATGAGCAACCATCAACAACCAATAGGTGAGTACCTTATATTGATAGAGATTAACCGAAATTTGAAGGTCCGACGAACAGGTCAGATCCAAGAATACTGTTGCTGTCTTTTATTTAAATTAAATGTCGTTTCCGTCAGAAGAAGTTTATTTAGTAGTAGATGTATAGACAAAAACGAAATAGATGGACTATCACACAATTACAGTACAATCATATTTATATCTTATAATTTAGTCGCAGTCTGTTTGAAGATTTCTTCCTTTTGTTTCTCTGTGTATTCGTTCCGATATCTCGAATAGAACTCCACTCCGACGCACCTCGTCGCACCTATATATCTTCTAATAGGAAGGCTGACGTCATTATTCGAATGATTCGACAAAGTTATTCTTTGAACTCTATTTTTTCTGGTTCCCACGGTTGATCAGTTATTCACTGTTTATTTGTAACCAGTTCGCATACAGGTGTAATAATATTATAAATACTGTTTTAAAAATAGCAATCATAACCGAATTTATATCTGCTTCAGTGTGACTACTGAAGCTAATTTTTATGAAGTCTGTTTTCTTGCTGTGCAGATCTGGGGCTAGCGATATAGTGTGCATGAGCACGAGAGGTAAAGTAAACTGATTGCTTATAACGAAATGTTGTAACCACAGTATATATATGTGCTCTCATTTTTTTTTTGTGGTTTTCCTCTGTACCTACAATGTATTTTTAAGATTGTTAACAATGTAGGCGAAGTCGCGGACACCAGTTAGTTATTTATAATCCCAATTTATTAATCTAATGTATTACTGTGTTCTGAAGCATTTCCATTTTGTTTTTCAGAAGAGGTCGAGGCAGACCCCGTGTCAATGCTAACAGCACGAACAGTATTCACCACCTAATGCCTATTGGTGAGTTCTTTTTTTTTACTTTAATTTAAGTAATTATTTCTCAATGGAACAATATCCAGATTGGGCATTGTTCAAAGTGTTTTCAAGTCCTTCAATCAATGAGTTTTAAATGAAGATCTTTAATGTAAAGGAAGGAATCTAATCAGAAAGTTTAATTTAATGTTTTAGAGACAATATTAAATAATGAAATATGGATTATATAATTAAAACTAACTTATTATAAAAATTAAATCCGTGACTTTGTTTGCATGGTTTATTACCTTAATAATATATTTTATGTACAGAAGAATAAAACATCAATGTATTAAAGGCAAAAATAAACTTTGCTTACAAAATTTCTTTAATCTTTTGTAGTGCTTATAAAAATCGTAGTTACTTAAAACTTTAATAAGTTTACACGGAATGTAGGTATCATTACAATGTTTTGTTTAGATAATGACCAAGTGTTTAAGAAGTAACACAAAAAAAAAATGTAGATACTGTGACAATGTTTATTTTAGATAAGAATCGATTTTCTAAAAAGTAATACAAAAAATAGAAACCTAAATCTTTCGAGTAGTTTTTGTGTGGTCCGTGCACAACGGCAGACGTCTATAATTTTGGTTTACCACACTTAATGTACCGACTCTGGAATGCTGACGTCATTATTCGAACGATTCGACGAAGTTCAAGACGGACATTGTTTTCGTTCCCACGGTCGATGAGCCATTCATTCTTTAATTGAAATTAGCTTTTCCTCGCAGCTTCGTTCACGATAATGAAAACTTTGTAAATAAACTACAGCCCATGTTACTCGTTGATAAAGTAATTTTTTATACCTCATTTTTTTTAATCAGGTGTTTTTTGAGTTTGTCCATTACAAAGAAAAGATTAAACCTTAGGCCAAAAAATAGTAGGATAGAGGAGTTTGCATATCATATACACTTATTATTGTCGAAGACATATTTGTGGGGGTTTTATACGTTTATGAATTTAGATTGGTGCTTAGTAATATTGGTGATGCTTAATAAAGCTTCAAACTTGATTATAGGCGAAGTACCTATGGGTCTGATGGAAGGCGTGGGCAATGCAAGGGGCACGGCGCGTCGCTGGGAACAGAAGCAGGTTCAAATCAAGACCATGGAAGGAGAGTTCTCTGTGACAATGTGGGCTACAGGAGAGGATGACGGTAAGATATCCTTTGAATAAAAGATCTAGCAATCAAGTGAAAATTGTACTTCATATTATTATGTAAAACTGTATTAAGTCTTTACATTATCACTATCTTGTCACCACAAGTTCACGAGTTTCATATCATAAAAAGTCTCTACGGAAATCTATATAAATAAATCGCTAAATGTATGTAAATTCATCACTTCAGAACGGCTGCTCTGGACCGATTTGGTTAATTGTATTTTTGGTTGTGTTTGTAATTATTACGAGAAGGTTTGCTTGAAAGAAAGTGTTTGATAAATTATACAGAAAAGTATAATTTGGGTGGGTTTCAATTCTTCGTTTAAAAAGTGAGCGAGGTAAAATAAACTGGTTTTCCAAAGTATTGGCGGAATTGATATAGTGACGTTTACTAATCAAAATTGGTAATAATATTAGCTGATGGTGAAGGTAAACATTGAGGGGAATCCTGAACCTGAGCAGTGTTCTTAAATATCCCACTACATAAAAAAAATGTATGGAACCAGTGCATTTCTCAGCAGTATTTCATTTTTTTTTGTAGTGGTGGTTATGCCGCTTTTCCTCGGTAATTGGTATTTGCCCCCGCAGTGGCATACTTACAGGCATATGAATATTGTAATAAATACCAATTATGTTATTTGCCCTGTCATTTTATCAACAAAGGAACACATGTACAGCCCAGTGGAAGCCAAGTGGGTACTGCATTCATTAGTATCTATTACCAACTTCGAATAGGAGACAGCATTCATGCGTGAGTTTAGTCAATAATAGGTCACTACTCCACAGGACTGGGTTTGAACAACTGTCATTGTTTCCATGAAAGAACACATATACATCCCATTTCATGTTAAATCGTTACTGCTTTTATTAATATCTATAATCAACCTCAAATAAGACAGGATTTTTGTGTTGGGTCTATAACAGGTTGTCCATAGGATTAGGTTTAGTTCTGGTATCTCGTGGTATTGATACTGGAACAACTTTTTACACATTGTCACTGTAATATGGCGATAGTGATGCTTCTGTAGTCAAAACTTACCCAAAATTGGGTGACAAACTTGAAAGGTTACATTTTAGAATATATTAGGAAAACAATATGATGAAAATATGGCATATTGGTAAGGGTTTTTCTAAGCCCACCGAGGCTCTGTATTTCCACGGGCCTCGGAATGCGCCACCCAGAGGGTCCCAGATCGCCGTGGGAGGCGAGTCCATCGGTGTCTGGTCGAGTATGAGATATCTCGGCCTCCTCCTCGACAGCCGGTGGACGTTCGAGAAGCATTTCCGGCAGCTGGCCCCCCGTCTTATGGGCACAGCGGGTGCGCTAGCCCGTTTGTTGCCAAACCTGCGGGGGCCCAACTCCCATCTGCCGGATGCTGTACCTGGGGATCGTGCGGTCAATGGCCCTCTATGGGGCACCCGTGTTGGCTTATGGCCTGATGGCCAGCAGTCTTGCCCACCTGCGTAAAACGCAAAGGGCGATGGCCGTCAGAGCCATACGCGGATACCGCACGATCTCCTACGAGGCGGCCTCCCTATTAGCCGGATCCCCACCCTGGGACCTGGAAGCGAGAGCCAACGCGTCCCTATATCAACGACGCGTAGAGGCGCTGGAGCGGGACCGGAGACTCGCACCTCGGGAAATCGAGGTGCTCCGGTCCCAGCTCCACCAGGTCCTAGTGATCGACGAATGGAACCGACAACTTGAGCGACCGAGCTGGGGGGCGTGACAACCATAGCAGCCGTTCGGCCGGTCATGGTCCAATGGCTCACCAGGCGGCATGGCACCCTTAGCTTCCTGCTGACACAAGTGCTCTCGGGGCATGGCTGCTTCGGGAGATACCTGTGTCGGATACGCCGGGAGCCAACGCAGGGGTGCCATCACTGTAGCTGCGCGAGGGACACCGCGCGGCACACACTCGCTGAGTGTTCCGCCTGGGACGAGCCACGCCGCGAGCTCGTCGCGGCCATCGGCCCGGATCTCTCGCTCCCGACCGTCATCGTCAAGATGGTCGAGAGCGAGACCGGGTGGATCTCCGTCGCCTCTTACTGCGAGGCAGTTATGCTTGCGAAAGAGGCGGTGGAGAGGGAGAGAGAGCAGACCAGCCAGCTCCCCTCCCGCGGTCGACGAACACGGCGGCGACGGGTCGG
Source organism: Antheraea assamensis (assembly GCA_035772565.1). Taxonomy (NCBI): domain Eukaryota; kingdom Metazoa; phylum Arthropoda; class Insecta; order Lepidoptera; family Saturniidae; genus Antheraea; species Antheraea assamensis. The sequence continues at coordinate 2,171,413 of JAQQSE010000107.1, forward strand.
CGACGACCTAATGCCGCCGTAAAAAGAGCCTGTGGGCGATGGGACGGACGGGCACGTCCGTCGCCCTGAGCACTGTCTATCTGCACAGGCCCGCGTGGTCGAGGCGCATTGTGCCGTGCGACTCCCACAGTTCGTCGGGGGGGGGGGGGGGGGGGGGGGTTAACACCCGCCCCCTCCTGAGGGGTCTACCATCTTGACCTCTCAGACCGCAGACGGGGCCCCTGAAGAGGGGCCGACACCTGCCGGGGATGCAGAAGTAGTGCCTTTGGCAGTTTCAGCTCCCCGGCCAAATAATTGTGAGAAGGCACCATGGGGTTTTTAGTCCGTAGGAATCGGACATAACCCGCACCCTGCCCACCTGGCTGGTTGCCACTCTCAAGTTGAAAATCTGTCACGAAGATCTCTTGGTACGTTCCAGCAGCTGCATTTGAGAGCCAGTTTCTCAATATGTTTACCATTTTAGAGACTACATCGTCATTTATCATTAATTGGTCAAATACTAACACCTATAAAGTAAAAAAAAAAAGAAATAAATTATTACATTTGTAAAATTATAACATTTCAGATGAAGGATCAAATCCAGAACCCGACCCTGACTACACAGAGTATATGACTGGGAAGAAGAGTATAATAGGAAACGAAAGTATGCCAGGTATATTATTTTAATATTCTCTGCTAATGTATCTCGGCCTTTAAACATTCTTTTTTTTGAGCATAACTACCATTCTAAACTGGGCATGTTTATGTAAATTAAAGTATAGAAGTCTGCCGTTATTAGTTACCCAAAAACTACTCGATTTCTATAAATTTTTTTGAAGTGAATCTTTTTATTGAAGCCCTTTGAAATTCTGATCGGCAACCTTTCTGTGCGTCGAAAAATGGTTGGGGGTAAACACTGTGTCGGTTAAAGTGTAGAGAACACCGATTCTCGTTCCATCACCTAAGTTAAGCAACATCAGGCGCGATCAGTATTTGGTTTGGTGACCGCCTGGGTATACCCATGAGACGTCGAGTTTTTGTTATATTTTTTTAATCAAAATGATTCCCAGTAATACAAAAGTTTCACTTCTAAAGTGTGTTATTACGACACACCTGTTTCTTTTTTATTTTGCGCAATAGAAGCTCGGTTCTTATAAAAAATACGATAAATCTATTTATCGAAGTAGCTGACAGATTCATCAACGTACTGTCCAAACTACTAGCTTAAGGTTATAAATACAATCGGTTTTATCGACAAAAATATTCCATTTGCGCCTTCGCGAAGTAGTTGGAATTAGATCACTTAAATAATTAAAATTGATTTAAGATTGTTGTAGATTAGCCCAATTGGTTATATTTGACGTAATATTTTTTTTACGGAAACACTACATAGTGACTGTATTATTATATCTTATAGATCCGCTGGGATTTGCAATCCATCGGCAATCGATAAAGTCACTGTGTCGGATACCAAAAGAGAATCACTGTGTTTGGATTTATCATTAATTCCATGATGGTCGTGACTCAATCAGGTATCAGGGTCCACGAACACGAGACGCTTAAATGTGTTACTACCGTGGGTGTTATAACTGCAATATGGAGGTTTATATTTTACCACCAAACATTCTAGGTAGATAACAAAAAATCTGTTATATCTTCTTTCAATATAATCAGTGAAATTGTGTTTACAGGTCTAGATTTATCCGATCCTAAACAGTTGGCTGAATTTGCGAGACCAGGCCACAAGATCAGACTAAAGAAACCTTCACCGGAGTCGTCTGATAGAACTATAGGTATGAGGTGTTGTTTTTCCTTATTACATTAACGTACCAACCATTCTCAAGCTGAAAATCTAACAATAAATCATGAAAAATAAAGTCAAGAGTATGTCTAAACTATGCTACTCCATATGTGTGTTAAATATGGCGTGACTGTTTACTAGTATGAAAATTGTAATTAATGTAAATAGAATGTGATATAGCTTTTTTCATATCACAGTTTCGTTACATATGATATGATATCACAACCAGTTAGGTTTAACATGTAGCAATTAACAATAACAGTGTAGTGTTAAAAAATATAACAAAATGATTAAAGCAAAGGAACCAGTTTTATTTTAAGTTTCTCATATCTAGCTCTAATGGAAAATGTGGCAGTATCGTTATTGTTTTCATTTTGTTCCATGTGTAGCTATGTTATTAGGCTATAGAATGCTGTGAATTAATTCACATGAACAATAAATTGCAAAAGAGCACAAAGAGTACAAATATGACAAAAAGCGTAATAATTTATCATACAATTTAAAATTCATAGTTATAAAAAATTGCATGGTAATTAAAGTAAAGGTCCCGTTTCACCCATAAAATCTCACTTTTAGGTGGCGGCAGATACTGTAGCGGTGTTTTTATTTTTTATAACTCTTTCCCATATATGTAACTTTACTATTACGCTGTTAATTGATGCGCATAAAATTTCAAACTTGCTTGTGCGATATGTAATATTTAGCATGTGTAACATGTGATTTATTTTATCACCTGTTATATAATCTGTGATTTGTAAATGTTACATTTATAATATATAATAATAATAACATTGTGAAATCACAATTGCCCAGTGTATTCTATCAATATTAGAAAGTGTCCCGGTAATTTGATAATTCACTAGTAAAATTGTTTGACATTTTCCAGCATGTCCACACAAAGGTTGTACTAAAATGTTCAGAGACAATTCAGCGATGAGGAAACATCTGCACACGCACGGACCCAGGGTTCACGTCTGTGCAGAATGTGGTAAGTTTTTCTTTTGGGACAATATAAATAAAAAATTGAATAATATTGAATACAAGTTGTGTGTGCTTGCAACTATTTGATCAGGTTTTTATTAACAGGCATCCCGGAAACGATTGACCAGTGTCAATTATATTTTCAAGAGATGAATGTTCGCATTTATTTCTTTTTGGCACATTGAATGAATTGAACTATAGACAATAAGCAAACTATATGAAGTAATAAAACTAGACACAAATCAAAATTTAAAATAATATTGTTTGTATATATATATATAAACTTGGCATAATTCGATCACAGCGCCACCTATGTGGTTCAGATTTTATGGTCTTGGTTATTTTGCGTCTAGCTAAAGTGCAAAAAATGTCGGATTTGTTAGACAATTAAGTTATAATACTTTGTCACTGAATACTTGTGGCACATTGGTGGACGCATTTAGATGCGACTTGTTTAGCCTTAAGTACCTACTGCGTTTGGGAATCAAAAAACAAAACCAAAAATTAACACTATAATAAACAATACCTTCTATACATATTTCAGGTAAAGCCTTCGTAGAGAGTTCAAAGTTAAAACGTCACCAATTAGTTCACACGGGAGAAAAACCTTTCCAATGTACATTCGAGGGATGCGGGAAGAGATTTTCATTAGATTTTAACTTAAGGTATGTTTTCGCTCTTATTTATTATAGAAATACATTTCTTATTTCTGTTTTACATTACCCTGCAAAATAACCTCTTCTGACGACAGTGAGTACATATAATTAACCTCTTCAGACATCATTATTACTCTGAATATATTTCATAATGGCTGTTATACTATAAAGACTGTGTCAATGTTTTAACATAAAGCAATAAAATTTATTACTATGTTGTAGGAAGTTTCTAGATAACGAGTGACTTTATATCAGAGTTTACACTGTATTAATCAAATAATTCTTTGTTCAATAGAACACACGTACGTATACACACCGGAGATCGTCCATACGTTTGTCCATTCGATGGGTGCAACAAGAAATTCGCGCAGAGCACAAATCTTAAATCACATATATTAACTCATGCAAAGGCCAAGTAAGTTTGTTTTTTGTTATCGAGCACTAATGAAAGAAATATTATTTAATCTGGTCCATATGAAATACTACATAATTGGGGCATTAATAGTGTTGAAATTTTGCTTACATATGCGATGTATTTGGTATTCATACTTAAACTAATTTAATCAATTCAAGCCCGTAATAGTTACTGTTATATCAGCACTAATGGTGGGAAGATATATGCTTGGCTTATATTTGATGATATCAGAGACAAAGAGTTAGGGAACATACCCAAACTACGTAACCCGTTCAGGTGGGGAGGTAGGTCTTCGGCTATATTAAAATACTCTTAAACTTGCAAGAAATTCTGTAAAAATATGCCAGTACTAATGTAAGCCTGGGGGAGGAAGGGGATACATTGCTTATTTTTGGTGACATTGGGGGACTATCTTTAGAGAATAACATTATCATCCGCAATATAACTTAATTACTTTGCGATTTTATTTAAACGCCCATAGAAACTTGTGAGATAGTCTGTACAAATGATGCCATCATTTATGTCATCATAGGAGTGTAGGTGAGTAATCTTGATGACAAAAATGGGGGAGGAGGCCGATTAAAAATGAGTAATAATCTGTTTACATAAATAGTTGAACCGCCCCTAGTACTTACTGGCAACCTTATACGCTTGTAGTTTGATATTGTTAGGTTCCTAGATTAATAAAATGCCTTTTCTGTGTAACACATTTATTTTGTATTATAGACAAAAATGAAATAGTATTACATCATACATTTTACACTGCAGTGATACTTACTCCATCTTTGTTTCTCTTCTTGTCTCGCTCCTATGGCTAGAAGAATAAAGGAGGGAGGAAAACTCTAGAGGGCTGAAGTAATTATTCCAATGATTCCATAATATTCGAGACAATATATTTTTAGAACCTACTATGGACTTTAGTTCCTAGGGTGGATGACACATTTCTTGTTTAATTAAAATTTATTTGTATTCCCATACCGACAGTGACAATATAATAATTTCTGTTATCAAGTAACAGGTGGTACAAGTTCAACTTGTCTTTCGGTCACGTGTACCGCACGCTTGTAATGTGATACTTACACTACTTAATTACATTAATAATATATCAATTTTTTGTAAAAATACCAAACGGCCTGACCGACATGTCAGGCAAATGCAGCTTGGTACGGAATGTCTTAAATACTTGGTCCTTATCTAAAGGAATGTAGCAGGGATATCTTTATGCATCATAAAAGTTGTTCAATTTTTTTATTTATTCCCAGATCAAGAAACTCTCTATCACGGAACAGTAACAACACATACGAGTCAGCGAGAACTACACCACAGTACGTTCAATTAGAAGTGTCTCCGGACGGCACAAATCCTCAACTAATTTTCTATACACAGGATTAATCAAGAAATCCGGTTATAGGAATTATGGACACGTAATTTAATAATAATACAAGTGATAAAAACTGCCAAACAGTGATTTTAGTGTCTCGTTAAGTGACTGAAGTGAAGAATGAATAGTGTACAGTGATGTAAATTTTTCAAGTTCTAATTATGTGTACAAAGTTTGTGTATATTTAATTAAAATTAACGAAAGAATAAATAAAGTGGTCTTAATGGATGAGTTATGTTGTTACTGAATGAGTTTGGACACAAGTTAGCGAGTTATAATGTGTAATTTGTGTATTAAATGAAATCAAAGATGTTGCGATGCTTTTTGGATGAAGAAGTAAGTCGTATTTTTGTTCCTTGTTACAATTGGTAACTTGCTTAGATATACAGAATCAGTTTTTATTAACTACGAATTTATTATAGACATTATTGTGGTTTGAAATGTTAAGCAGAGTATTCTTTAATCTCGACTGTTGTGGGGTTATCTTTTGGAGGTGGTAGAGCTACGCTGAAGCATGAATGGGTCGGCTCGCTCGGGGTAGTACCACCCTCTCACAGAAAACCGACGTGAAGTAACAGTGGTTGCACTGTTGCGTTTCGTTCGATCAGTAAGAGCGCCGGAGGCCCACATATTTAAAAGGCCGGCAACGCACTTACGACTCCCCTGGTGTAGCTAGTGTCTATGGACGGCGGTGATCACTTACCATCATGTGACCCACCTGTTAGTTTGCCCCCTATAACATAAAAAAAAGCCTCCTAAGTTTTAATATATTGCTAAAAATACATGTATTCAATAGTTTTTGCAAAATTTAATATTACGCTTGGTAAACCTTAAAAAAATTAAAACGTAATATTATAAAAAACAAAATGGATGTTTATAGGTATAATGTTCTATTTTTTTTAATTCATCTACCCTCATTCAAGTTTTTCCTACAAATTGGCATCTCTGGGTCAATAAATAAGTGATAGTCCCACAAGAATGATCATTTTGAATTCAGAAGTAATATATAGTAATGTACTAGTTCAAAATATCTTTGTAATGGAATAGTTCCATATCCACAGGTGTACCGTGACATACTTGAATTTGAGTTACACTAATTGTTCCTGCAATAATGTCTATTGGTTTCAAAATTTTGACTTAATTGAATATTTAATGAAAACTGACAATGTGGTAAAAGATGGTAAAGTTTAAAGAGAACTGACTCGTAATTACCGCTGTAAGAATACACAGATCTTTGGCGACATATTTTCAATTTAAGTGTACTAGCTAACCAGGAATGTATTAGAAAATCATTTTTTGCTTCTTCAACCGCTCAGGCTTGTGGGGATTTGAATCTACTTCAAACTATGTTCAAATACACTACAACTAAAGCACATTCTGCCGCAGTAAAGAAAAGGGCACATCTAATTAAGCACAAACCTGAGAAAGCCTTAAACTAGTAGGTTTAAGCAAATTACTACTAATTTATTTTTAAATAGAGTGTAATTCTATTATAGAAGTCGGTAGATAAACGAAAAATGCTATTGAATGTGTGAATTTTTCTTGATTCCAAATGTGTAGGAAACCCAGTAACAAAATTGCAGATGCGCCCCTCCTGATGGTCTGCAGTATTGTTTTAAAGCTTTATACATAAAGCTTCGAATCGAATTATAATTCGATTACGTATATTTATTGATAATACAATACAATCCATCACTTGATTTCTGTTAGAAATAGTATAATTAGTTAAAGCAGGTTTAATATGCAAACTCTGGTCTTTGATTATAACAGAAAATCATCAAATTTCAATTTTTTACAATAATAATGGTTAGGAGATTTCTTTAAAATCCTTGTTTTCTGATACTAAGTTTGATTCAAAGGAAATAATATAGATATTTTTAATACATTATAATTAATCTGTAACAGACTTTTTGTGTCTCAGCTCACAGAATACATTTTTCAAATTTTCAATAAAATATGAAGAAAAAAAATTAAATTATTTGAGATTCTGTAAAATTCGTATTGCAATATATTTATTACCTATATAAATAATTATTACATTTCTCAAATAATTAAAACTAAAGGTTCATCATCATTACCTTTTTAATATTCAATTGCTTTTGGATGGTTCTTTATTGAAAAATCTAGTGTAGGAATTGGTTAAATGTATTTCATGTCGGATTTTTTTTTGTAAGTGAGAAATATTTCATTGATATATGTAATATGTTGAATAAGACATAATTCAAGTATTACATGGCATTGATAATATAAAAAAAATATTTTGTTTCTCTTTTAAAATCAATGAAATTAATATCGACTGAATTCAGTGACCAAAAATTAGAAATTATAGTTTGACAGTTTTTGTTTTCTATTTCTTTTCATTTGAGGTTTTGACTACAGAGATATATCATTTTTTTTTTACACACTTCATAGTATGTTACTATAGCTTGTTATAAAATATAGAGAAAAACCTGTGTTTTCAACAGAACACGCGTTATTTAGCTTACCAGAACTCGCGGTAATCTGAATTTTGCAATGTAAATAAGTATACTAAACAAAACTAAGATGTAAACTGTATATTTTTGGTAAAAGGAAAATACAACATGAAATTGTACATAACATTAAAGAGAAGTCTTTAACATAGATGGTATTGTATAGACAATTTATTAAAAAAAAACTTATTTTTATATTTAAATCTAATCTCAAATTCACTTTTTTTTGTTTATACACTGTATCTAATTTCAATTGAATGAGTTGACAAATTGGATAAATAATGTATTAAATAAATTTTGGTTTTATTTTAATTTTGGTGCAGTATTATCATTAATATAAATATGAATCAAAATTTTAGCAAAATAACCAATAGATATAGAAATATGAATGGACTGCGTTTTAGAGGAAATTGGGAGTTTATTATGTTTAAATTTTTGTATATGTGGCAAATGTATAAAAAATTTGAACAACCTTTGTTAAATCTGTTTTTCTTTACTGTTTAATTTGGATTACAGAATTAGCATTGTTTTTTTTTTAATGAAGTATGATTTTTTTTTATTAATAGAAGTAGTCTCTGACCACTTCCTCATCTGATGCAAAGTTACAATGTGGCTGCAGTGAAACATAGAAAAGAATCTTATGATTTTATTTGGACTCAAACTGTTGTTAATCAAATAATGTCCTATATCAAAACAAGGGTGTGTTTAAGAATAGTCTATACTCTCTCATGTATTATATGGGTTTTAATCAAAGGCTTGTCTTTTATAATATCAATTGTTTTTCATTAAGACTCCTTAATTTAATTTTAAGTGTGGTAGAGATAATTTTGTGAGGGAAAAGTGTGATTAAAATTTGAAACTCTGGCTTTATAATCTGTCTTCCTTTGTATGTTCGTTAATAATGATTATAAAGCTAGATCTGTTGTAAATAACTTTTTATAATCTCTATTTTAGGATGTAAATAGTGTTTTCTTTTCATATTATTTTATTACATTTCAGTCATATTGCTATCCCTCTTGTAACGTTTTACTTAACTGTTTGAGTACTTTGAACAACCAATAATATATTTTTGCGATAGGTGAAACTTGTCTACGGATAATTACATAAAATTTTTTCAATGTTTTGTATTTTATAATAAAAAATATTATTGGGTTTTCTAGTTAAGTGATAAAAATGTTTATTATTTTAACTTCTTTCACTAATACAGATTATTAACGGTCGTGCGTTTTATTGTACATGTCAGGAATTAATTATTTTTTATCTTTAATGCATTTTAACTGAATAGTGAGATGCTTTGTTTTCTATATATCGTAGCACTATGACTGAAATAATGAAACTCGGTCCAAATTGTGAGGCGCAAGCGAAAATAAAGAATGTAAATATTTATATATTATGTGTTTTATTTCACTTCTTAATGTACACATTTCTTCTGTTGATGTTTCAATATATGACTTCATAAAATAAAACATTTTATGGTAATAATGGTATATAGTTGGCAATTTTTATTACATCTTAAAAAATTAAAGTTAATATAGAAATACGTTTTTTTTTCAACCACATTTTTTATGTATTATTTCTTATAATACCACCACAATGTTTATAGATGTCTGCTAAAGGCCATGATGAATAGGTTTTCGGAAGAGAATAGAGAAAGTATGAAATTAGTTTATGTTCCAGTATTTCAATCCCGTGAATTTATTACAATCTATGACTGCGATTTTAAAATGCTAAAAAAAGTTAGTACATCGTATCGAAGTTTAAATATACAAACCTATTAACAGTGAGATTTTCAATAGGTGAAAAATATTTACATATCCATAGATACTTTAGGGTAATGATAAGATATAAATAATTGTATATAGTGTCGCACGTATTATAGGATATTATTAATTACTCCAAGGACGAGTGCCGCTACAATATGCGTAGTTAATTGCTTCACCTTGACCACGTATCCATGCGCAAGCGCAAACAATAAGTGCCTGCACGGACTGCGGTTCGTTTTTTATTCCGCATACGATAAAATGCCACAAGAATTGATTCGCGCACTGCAGTGGAACTTCCGGAGTAGTCTAAGAGCCACTGAATGCCAAACCATCTTTATTTTATAGTGTCCCATAACGATGTTTTATCAAAACTGAATCAAATTTTATAAACTGCAAAATAAAATAATACATTAACGGAGTAATTGAAAGATGTAGATTGAATGGTGGCAAAAAAACACTGACTATTTTAGTTGCTACTCATATTGCCTCGCGCTCGCGCCAATAGTTACCCCTATATATTTGTCTGGCCAAGGGTTAAAACTGTCGAAATTGCCTAACGAAGAAATCAAATTTATTGATGTGTTTATGGTAGCTGTATCTGTAAGTAATGATAATGAAACAGACGGCGACAGTTATAATGTCGTGGTATAAACTGTAAAGAAAAAAGTATTTACCAAGATTCCGACCACATATCGAAAGGTTTTAAATGAAATTATGGCATTTCTATTAAAATAATTTAAAATGTGGAACAAGTTACTCTGGGAAAGTGTGGCATATAATGGTAAGATACTATTGTGACATATTAAGAATCAAAACCAACGAAAATTACGATTTATTCATAGTCTTTAGTTGGTTGATTCCCATACATTGAAAATAGTTTTATTCAATTTACTCTTGAATTATATGTCCAATTTAAAAAGTGCATTGATTAATTTCTATTGCTTTTTATTAGTGGAATTGAATAGCCTGTAGTATCGTAAAATTACGACTTTAATATTTTTAGTGTCCTACGCACTCTCTTTCTAGTATGCGGACAAACCACCGTGAGGCACGTTGAGTCCTAGTCGCTCAGATATATAGAGTCTCCGACACTCGTGCCTCTATATTCCGGTATCCGGTAAATATATCATGCGTTCTGGCCTCCCGTTTTTCGTTTTGGATTGCTATTTTAGGGCATTTTCCTTGATATACAAAACAGTATACAGTTTATGTTCACTACATCCCCATGTTTCACTTATTTCGATAACTACTTCGTTTCACGATACCCTAAAAACTACTAAATGTTATAATAATTATAACATTATTTAATATGCTCTTTAATTTATAAGTTCTGAAAACTACTAAGTTAATTAGATCTGATAACTCCAATCACAAGGCAACGACACGCACCACGCTGTACTCTACATATAATCCACGTTTAACTTTTTGACCGCTCTGAAGTAGATGCGCAAAATAAAAATTTAGATACCAGAGGGAGGAGAGAGGTAAGAAGGGAAATGAAGGCGGAGCCGGATAGCCCGCGTGTATTCCTCACCCCCTACTGCACCAATTTCGTCACATACTTTAGTGTTCGTGTTAGGTGCAGTACAGTCGCATTCAGAATAGTTTCGTTATTGCCAAGTCATCTTCATAATCAGCCTGTAAGAGACACACTGCAGAGTCATAGGCCTCTTCCCAAACGAAGGTATAGGGCATAATGACCGCGCCAGCACAACGTATTGGCGATTTCAAACTCAGAAATCCACAGTTCTATATTTTTCCCACACACGGTGGTACTACAAGAACATTTCTCAGGTTCAGGTTTCTCACGATGTTTTCCTTCACCGTCAGCCGATAGTATTACCAATGTAAATTAGTAAATGCACGTGAATTCCGAAAAATTCTTTGGTACATGCCGGGGTTCGAACTTGCGGATATCGGATTGATTGATTCCACCGGCCAAACCACTGGTTATTGATATTTTCGTCCTTTCCATTTTCTTGTTGATATTTATTATTTTAGTAAAATTTTCTATTTATTCTTACTCTCTATTTTTTGCTATTATTAGTAGTTATTAGAGCGCCCATTCACTTCGAAAAATAATATTTATATGGAAGCCGTTGCTCCATTGCGCATAAACATTTATTACGGATTACTTATTTACTACGAAAGTATTTCACATACAATAACATTATTGTAGCGACATACATGTTACACCATCGCAACACACCGTAAGTGCTGACCAAGAATGAAGTCCTACGCTACGTCCTGGTTCCTCCGTTTCAACATTGCTTTGGTACAAATGATTAAACCAAATTGTCATTTGTCAGTGTTAACCTAACATCGGTAGCACTAATACATTATTGGTTTTAGTTTTATTTTGTAGTTTCAAATAAATTAAGTTAATTTGGTTTTTTGGTTCCTCCGCCTCTGACCTTCGTAACTTACATAATAATTACACAGCATATGCTACTAGATATAATCTACAGACAGAAACAATCGCTGTAAAAGGCGGATCATTCAATTAAATTAAGCAATCATCTAAAACTTACCAACCAGGTGGTGATCAGATGTTATCTCGAGCTAATTATAACTGATAAATACATAGTGTGTAGAGTTGTTATTATTCTGTGTCTATTATTTTATTAATCACTTGCTATAGTCAATTCTAATTTTTACTTTTATTTTATAAATCCAGTAATAAATTAATTTTTATTGACTGCTCAGTTTCATCTCTTAATTTTTTGCAAATAGTCTAAATGTATGTATATCTCGTATGCATGTATACGCCCGGTCTATTCAAATAAACGGGTTTTCCTAAATGATCTGACAAAACTTTTACAAGATTACTCTATCGGAGTCATATCGTCATTTCACATACAAAATCTTCTAAAATTACCAACATGGTGGTTATACTGCCCTTTTATTTAATATAATAGGCAAATATATATTTTAATTGCTATATCTAGTTTAAAATTTGGATTCGGTTTTGTATTAACCTCTTGACTGTACTATGCGCAAGACTGAACCTAAAGCTATATTCAGAGCGGCCAAAAAAATTAACGCGGACTATTCGCACATACATAGATTTTGTAAGGGATGTTAGTTTAAATACCACGTCAATCAGATTTTGATGTCGAAAGGCAAATACAAATATAGCCTTTGTACATCGTCTCAAAACAGATGACTGGATTGTTTTCCGAACGGGTGTTAGTTTTGAAATTCATAAGCGCCTTCTACCGGCCTATGTTGCTATAGTTGATATTATAATTTTTATTTGCTGAACAATCATGTAAAACATACTGCGGATGATAAAACCATATTTTTAAGATTGAGTAAAATGTTTTTCTAACTATATTAATTGTTACAAGAACTGTTAAAGAAAAATAAATTATTATTATTTCAATCCATTACATAATTCGATTATTTTTACGTAATTTGTTATTACAATACAAATACACAAAATTATACAAAAGTACAAATCATGGAACAAACAAGCAAACATTGAGTACATATACTAGTATCAAGGCTACAATGGGTTTATATCCCCATCGTTATCTTTTATTACTCCACCTACTATTATTCTTTTAAAATAGCTGTATGTGTACACACAATTATGCCAATGTCATTTGAATAAAACCATAAACGTACTCGCTGTATATGGTTGCACATTTATATCTCTATTCGAAATTTCTTGCTAGTACATCTCCACTCTTGACATTTTTGACATTTCTCGAGCTCAACACAAGTGACGTGTAAACTGCTTTCGTCGGCCCCGAATAATTTCATAATAAAATCAAAGAAAAAGCTCAAAATGAGCTCTTTCAAACGTGATAAAAAGGAAGAGGAGGACAGCAGTGGTAGCCCTTACCAGAATCTGGACAAGACAATCGTACTCCAAGAAACCCGGTACTTCAATCAGTCGCCAGTGAATCCGCGAAAATGCTCTTTGATTCTTACGAAAGTGTTGTATTTATTGAACCAGGGAGAAAAATTTACGGTTCAAGAGGCTACAGACGCTTTTTTCGCTACGACAAAGCTATTTCAATCGAAAGATGTAATGCTTCGCCGTATGGTGTATTTATGTATCAAAGAACTTAGTAATTTGGCCCAAGATGTTATTATAGTGACGTCTTCGCTTACTAAAGACATGACAGGTAAAGAAGATTTGTACCGAGCGGCCGCTATTCGAGCTCTGTGCAGTATAACAGACTCGACAATGCTGCAAGCTATCGAGAGATACATGAAACAGGCAATAGTTGACAAGAATTCTGCTGTGAGCTCTGCAGCTTTAGTGTCGGCTTTACATTTGTCTTCAACTGCACCAGAATTGGTCAGACGGTGGGCGAATGAAGCTCAGGTGATTTAACATTTATTAGATGTGCCTGTAGCTTTGCACGTGTTTGTTATTATTACTATCAGATATGATAATTACTTACATTGCAATAAATTAATATTGTGTCATCTATAATATAAAAATGAATTGCTGAATGTGTTGCTAAGCGCAAATCTTGAGAGCAGCTGAATCGATTTCACTAATTCTTTTTCTAGAATATTATTTGATGTACGAGGATAGTTCTTACGGAGTTAAAAATTTTAAAAATTGCCTGAAAAAGTCTAAGAACTACATTTTTCTATACTTCCATACAAACAATTCGTAATAATACTTAATAATAGTCGATTTGAACTTTAATACCATACGATAAAATTAAGTGTTAGTGAGTGGTTCCGAGAAGGCAAAACAATTGAGTGATGTTAGTATCCTATAAATATTAATGTCAATATTTATACAATGGTAACATTTAACATTATATAGCATCCCGAATAGCAGAATAAGTCAGTGAAAGCTTAACTGAACTGAACTGGTTTTTGTCAGAGGCTTTGCTCATGTTATTGTAAATTTAACCCAGTTATTGTCAATAGTATTTTTTTTTCAGAACTAATACCTTATCTGTGCCCTTATCTTTATCATGATTGACAATGTAGTTCAGGTATTAAAGCTTAACAAGAAAACAAGCTTGTTATTATTATTAGTTAGGATTTGTATGTACAGAATAACCCTTCTCCATTAAACATACTGTATCCAGCAGATGGCTAGTCATAGTTGTGCAAAAATACTTTATTTTATACATTTTTCATTTACTAATATGTCAATTGGAAAAATATGATTACTGAGAAATGTATATTTGATAAATTATATTATTAATGTTGGGATTGAACTCAATTCAAATATAATTGGATTGATATTTTGATATACTCATTTTCACCATAGCAAGTAATTGTATCGGTATACTTGTTTGCTATCAAATGTGCAAAATATTTAATTTGACCATATTTTAAAAGATTTTCTGACCCAGTTTGATATCTGCAGCAGGCCTCATTCTTACCACAGGACTGTTTATGCCGTTTAATAATTTAATCATTTAAGAGAATTTATAATTGTTTACTGAATTTTTGTATTCGTATATAGATAATAATATATTATTTCTCATATAAAGATTAATGATAATGGAAGATGTATATAAAACAGTAAAAATAGTCTAAGTTTGGAAGTTATTCACATGGTCAATCACATCATTGCCATTATTTAGAATTCACACATTTGGGTGCAAAATTAGAACCGTTGTATTAATTTGACATATAATACTGAATTACTGAAAGGGCTATTGTGGAGAGGTATTCTCTTCAATTTGTACAAGATAATGAAGGCCAAGGAAGATACAGGTCTTTCATTCATAAAATCCTTCCCTAGAACTTGTTGGGCCCTCCTAAGCAGCTTTTCAACAGCTCCTCGACATAGATCTAAGCAAGAGTATTAGTATCAAATATGTGTACTATATAGTAGTTGTTATTAGGCATTTGGACATGTAAATTTAACCTTATTACCTTAATATGTGATGTAAACATTTTTTTATTACAGGAAGCCATAAGGTCTGACAATGCTATGGTGTCATACCACGCACTGGGCGTTGTCGCTGGATCACGCCGAAACGACAAACTGTCCACTGTCAAACTAGTGACTCGGCTGGCCAAGACTCCACTAAAGTCACCATATGCAATCTGCCTCCTTATACGCCTTGCTGCTCAGTTGGTCGAGGATGACGATTCTGATGCTTCTCAACCTTACATCGATTTCATCGAGTGTTGTCTGCGCCATAAATCCGAGATGGTTATCTACGAAGCAGCTCATGCTATTGTCAATTTGAGAAAGACTACAAGAGATCTTGCACCAGCTGTTTCAGTTCTTCAGTTATTCTGTGGGTCTTCAAAAGCTGCATTGAGACTCGCCGGTGCCAGGACTCTGGCTAGGTTGACAGCAAAACATCCCACAGCAGTTGCAGCCTGTGCTGTTGATTTGGAGAACCTCATCTCGGATCCGAACCGTTCTGTAGCCACTCTAGCTGTAACAACACTCCTTGCTACTGGGGCGGAGAGTTCAGTAGACCGACTCATGAAACAAATATCAAGTTTCGTTTCGGAAATATCAGACGAGTTTAAAATTGTCGTCGTTAGAGCTATAAGGAGACTATGCACTAAGTTTCCACGAAAGCATCAGTCTTTGGCTGCATTTCTAGCAGGCATGTTGAGGGATGAAGGGGGTTTAGAGTACAAAGCTGCAATCGCTGATGCTATCATTGCTTTGGTCGAAGAAAACCCTGATGCTAAAGAGACTGGGTTAGCCCACTTGTGCGAATTCATCGAAGATTGCGAGCACACAGCTTTGGCTGTACGGATCCTACACTTATTAGGCAAGGAAGGACCGAAATCCCGTCAGCCGTCGCGTTATATACGCTTTATTTATAATAGAGTGATTTTGGAGTCAGGTCCTGTACGTGCTGCTGCTGTGTCGGCCGTCGCTCAGTTCGGAGCTCAAAGGCCAGAATTACTTCCTAACATCAGAGTACTGCTTGCGCGCTGCCAATTGGACGACGAAGATGAAGTTAGAGATAGAGCAATATACTACAGCGCAATATTGGAGTCGGGTGATCAGCAACTGATTAATGATTACATCATTAACTTACCGAAACCGAATCCAGTGTTACTAGAAAAGGCTTTACGAGACCACCTTGCGACGACACCAGATGATCCTTTCAATATTATGTCCGTACCTTCCGAGGAAGAGCCTAAAGAGACTAAAGAAGCCATCGTTGAAATCGAAGTCCGCAAGCCTATGCTGGTGTCTATGGAAGAAATGTACGCTGAACAACTGGCTAAGATTCCAGGAATTGAAAGATTGGGTCCAGTGTTTAAGACGAATCAGCCAATCGATCTTACTGAAGCCGAGACAGAATATCGTGTACGTCTTCTAAAACATGTCTACGCTAACTACGTTGTACTGCAATTCGAGTGTGTGAACACGCTTTGTGATCAAATTCTGGAACAGGTCCACGTCAGACTGGAATGCCCTCCTGAATACGAGATCATGTCGATTGTACCTTGCCAGAAGTTAGTGTACGATAAGCCGGGAAGCGTATTTGTGGTTGTCGAATATCCATCTGCGTTTTTGGACAGCCTTGGAGCTTTCGGGGCCACTTTAGAATTTGTTGTAAAAGATTGTGACCCTAACACAGGAGTCGCAGACCCGGGAGAAGGTTACGCCGATTCTTATCCGTTAGAGGAGTTTGAAATGGGATGCTCTGACCAAATACGAGCTAGGGCTGGTGCGGATGACTGGGAGCAGACTTGGGAACGCGCGTCTAGAGTACCAGAAACGAGCGATACTTTCGTATTGCCACAGAATGACATAGTTGATGCGGCGAAGGCTGTCTGCGAGCATCTTGGTTTACCGAAGGCTGCGATAAGTGGAGAGGCAGTTAAGGAGATTCGAGGTGGTGGTGTGTTTAGAGGTGGAGCACCGGTACTGGTGCGAGCTCGCTTGGCAGCAAGCAGTGCAGGGGTGACAATGCAGTTAGCTGCGAGATCACCCAGAGAAGATGTCGCCCAACTCCTCCTGGCTGCTGTCGGGTAGGAACTACAACTATTTACCAATTTTACATGTATTGATTTTTATGTGAAGATTATATTCGATATAATTTATGTTCAGAAATCACTTGGAGTCAATATCATTCTTCAAGACAAACATACATGTGTTTTCCATTTTTATTCTAATTTAAGTAATGAAATAAATTATAATCCAGTAAATGCATGATCTTATTTGAATATCACTCACAGATTATACATCACATTTATATCTTGTTATATATATATACTAGGTATGCTCTCGGTTCTGCATTCTTTGTACCATAAGAGTTTAAATTATTTGCTGGTCAAACGATAGAGGAGTTTCTCCATCTTTAATATACACATAATCATTCATTTAATATATACCTATAGGATAAGGCGGTACAAGACATGATCTGTGTGTGATGTCAAGTCTTACATTTACTAGACAAAATGGAAGTCTGAAATTCTTTTATAATCTGTCGAAATTTCAATTGTTTTAATGCAAATATCTCCTTAGTGATTTCTTTTTATATTTAGATATGTAATTATTAAAAAATAAAAATAAAACAAAGAATATATAATTATACAAAGTTATTTTTATTTTTAATGTCCAATAAACATATGAAAGAGTAACGCTTATTACTAAATATACTAATTAGTAACTGTTCAATTATAACGTAAGCAGTATTTTAATCATTTTGACCTGCCTTTCCCTCCTGTCAGCATAAGCAAGCAAACGCCTATCGCCCCTACCCCGCCTAAACCTAGGTAACAATTGGCCTAAATATCACAAAATCTCTTTAGTTAATTCAGATAAAAACAATTGAAAGTAAACTTTGCTGATGTTGGTACCACTCAAATGCTTCCCCCCCATGTTTTCAAAAATAAACGAAACAAACTGTCTCCCACGCCCTTGGTACCTACATTTAATACCTAAACGGACTTTAGCAAAAGACGACAATAAGTATCATAAATTGATTGAATCGTGAACCGTTCATTGGTAATTACCATGCATCTCTATTTAAAGGGTACCAAACTTATATGAGATATTATTTAGAATCCTAAATGCTAGTGGTCATGTATGCACATGTCAAGTCTTTGTCCCGATCCAGACAAATCCTAGATTAAAATGGAAAATGTAAATAAAAAAAAGTAATGGATAAATTTTTAAATTTTAGTAAATTTATAGTCTTAGGCGCTTGGTCATTATTAACAAAAAAAAACAGCAGCACACTAAAAAAACAAATTAACATATAACTGCTGCTGCCTGTTAGTAATACTATGAAACAAAAAGTCTTAGCGCCATCTTAGTCTAAAATGAAGTATTTAAATATTTTTAAAACCCTTAAACTGTTAGCGTTTTTCAATTCTTATATCGCTTGACCTAAGGGTAACAGATTTTACAGAGAACTTTTCCCTTACCCTCCCTTTAAGGCTTAACTTATTATTTTTATTTTTTTCTATATTCTTCTATTTCTAAACGTACAATTCTAAATTACATTTCTAATTGAGATACTGTTATCGGTTTGACAGTCACACATTCTGTGTCAACACTATAATATAATAGACTATAATAGAGAACATAAAAATAAAGACTATTTAAATATATTGAGATACTGTAAATGGTTTGACAGTTGCATAACCTGTGTCAATACTACAGATAACAGAAAAATAAAGACTATCAAATATATTGAGATACTGTGAACTGTTTGACAGTCGCATACCCTATGTCTATACTACAGATAATATTTACATAAAGACTATTCAAATATATTGAGATATTGTATACTCTCGCTTATCGACTCACTGTCAATTATGGACAGACATTCAAAGTTCCTATCTGTAACATTTAGAGTTAGTTTCAAAGCCTTCTGTAGGTACAAAGCTTGCTCTATACACTTCTTCACGATTTGCCTGTAAATAAAATTATATAAAATTAATTTCCCACTATAATGGACAACAAGATAATAAACAACAGAATAATGAGGTATTTTATTTAGTTATTAGTTGTTCTAATGATAACGGTACGGTTACCTGTAATTGGTCATATGTTTGTCTGTAGACGCTACGAAGCCAGCCTTCTGTATCAAAGTCTTGAGCGATGTGTTATCGTTAGATTCACGACTGGATATTCTGAAATTATAAAATAAACACTACTACTAGCTTCCGCCCGAGGTTTGGCTCGCGATAATGAAGACTCGATTTATCCCTCGGAAACAGTATTTTTTTTCTGGATTAAATGTACCCCATGCCCTTTATTGTAGCATGACAATGTGTATGCAAAATTTCGTCAGAACCAGTTAAGTTGTAAGCTAGTAGTCATGACAATGTGTATGCAAAATTTCGTCAGAACCAGTTAAGTTGTACAAGCGTAACAAACAAACAAAGTAATATTCGAAGTTATATATACTATCCGATACCCGCGACTTCATTTGCATTGTTTATTATCTTAACGATACATTTTATATACAGAGGAACAACATAAGAATAATCGAAAGTGAAAATTTACTTTGCTTACAAAATTTCCATGTATATAATGTTATCAGTTTTCCTCACCTGCGTATGCGCACCACACCGCTTGCCCAACTTTACATATAGTTTTACTTGTAGAGCTTATGAAACTCGTAGTTTCTTAAAACTACAATAACTTTGTATTAAATAAAGATATTTTGATTTTATTTAGAAGGACAAAGTGTCCAAAATTTAAAAATAAAAAAATGCTAGAAAACTATAGAGTAGTTTTTGTGTGATGCGCGACATGATAGGCCTCTACTATCTATTTATTTATATATAAGAATGTAATTACATTTGCGTCCAAAGTATATCTTCTACCTACCTCCTTAGTTTCTCAATAACGCCGTTCAAATATTTGAGCAAAGCGGTGGCAACTTTGTGAAAATACCCTTTTCTCTTTTCAGTAAGTTTCTCGTCGCATATTTCGTTTAGAGACTCATTGCTGAAAAATGAAAACAAATCCTTTCATATTATTTCAACGTACATGATATATCTCACATTTTGCTAAATTTATATTTAAAAAAAATATGATACCAAAAATTATAATAAAATGATGCATGAAAGATGAATTTATGTTTAAGGCAGGAGAAGAAAAAAATAAGATTGGAGAAGAATTAAAGAATATCGAAGTAAATAAACGAAACAATTTAGCTTTCGTAAATGTATACATAGAAGTATAAAGCGACAATTGTCACTTGAACAACTTTTTATTGAGATTACTCAATATTGGTCATATAAAAGAGAATATTACTTATATTATATATGATGTATTTAGAGTTATGTATGAATTAAAATAAGATGTAAGAAATAAGAAGAGATATCAGTAAGAACTTAATCAATCAACCAACAGAACTTTCATTATATTATGGTTTAAAAACTTGTGTATGTATGATGTATTTAGAGTTATGTATGAATTAGCATATGGTGCAAGAAATAAACAGAGATATGTGTAAGAACTAAATCATTCAACCGATACAACTTTCATTCTATTAATTGAAATACAGTTTAATAATTTATGTTATGGACATATGTATGATGTATTTAGAGTTATGTATGAATTAGCATATGGTGCAAAAAATAAACAGAGATATGTGTAAGAACTGAATCATTCAACTAATACAACATTCATTCTATTAGTTGAAATATAGTTTCATAATTTATGTTACGGATATATGTATGATGTATTTAGAGTTATGTATGATTTAAAATAAGGTACAAGAAATAAAAAAAAAAAGAGATATGAGTAAAACTCAATTATTCAACCATCAGAACTAAGACTAATTAAAATAAGAATTACTTACATAAACTGATAAATCGTGTCAAAAGATGTCGCAAGTTCACTCATAAATAATTTTCCCAATGAATACGCCTGAGCGCCTTCTATATCAATTCCACTATCATTTGTATTATCATCTAATCCAGCATCTCTGTTCATACCCGTATTTTGTGGTTCGATATTGCCTGGAGGTTTTATAATACCACAGTTCACAATAGATTTCCATTGTGGTATAGTTTTATCATTTTTATCTACTTTATCAGAATCAAGATTATTATTGTATATGGTACTTGTATTATCGTTTACTTCCTTATCATTAGAATCAAAATTACTTAAGCCTTTTACGTTTAATAATTCTTCGGTATCTTTTTCCTTTATACTGTTCATCATTCTAATATGACTTAAATTATTTATAACATTATCACATTTCGACTCATTGTCTTTTGAAGGAACTTTACTATCGTTACGTTCATTCCTATTTAACAACTTCTGCGTAAAGGGTATTATATCTTTAAAAATTCTTATAACCTTCTGCTGTTCAGAATTTTTCACATCTGTATCTAATTTACCGTCGCAATTACCTTTGCCAACAAGAGTTATATCGTCGCCATTATATTTCATATTAGAATATTTATTGCCCTTGTGTACATTGTTTGTCATTGTTAAAGATTTCTCCTTATCTATCTCCAGTTGATGTAAATTTTTCCCGAACGTTTTAAACACTTTTGTCTCGACGTTTCCATTAATGTTGTGCTTAAAATAAAGAACTGAATTTAAGTATTTGCGAGTTGATAACCTCTTACCAAACCTTTATTTAGAAGATTAAATATTTCAGCTGATCTATCTGAAAATCTGTTATAAAGATAGTCGTTGCATGTTAGCATTGAAATTATTTTTAATGAGATTGCCATGAGATTCGTTTTAAAAAGTAGAATACTATCTACGAACATGATTACATTGAGAGGCGAGATACGGATCTTTTGATTTGGTCTATTTATACTGCGTGTGCCCGTGGCTCCGTTTGCTTAATCTTTGATTTAGGTGTAACGATTAGATAACATAAATGTTTTTTTTTTTTTCTTACAAATAATATGCAATGTGAAATATTGCAGCAAAATGTGTCGACTTTTAGTTTCAACGTCATAATTCGTTCTATATATTATTATTTATAATTTATAGCTGTTTAGACCACATTTGACAACAGTCTCACCTCATGTTAAATGATAATGTGCTTCAAGATTGTAAGTTAACACGGTAAGCCTAGACGAACGAGCTCTCAAATGCAACTGTCGGAACACACCAACATATGCTTTGCGACAGATTTTACAACTTGAGCGTGGTAACTAACCAGGAGAGATTAAATAAGCCCTACCACTGTCGTGTGCATTCATCAAATTCATTTTTCTTCACGGAAAGCTCCAGCTCATTTGGAAGGATTCTTCGAACCTATGCTGATCGACGCTGTGTCGAAACACGCTAACTATTACAAATCATCGGTTCAGTTGTTTGTAATTAATATGTATAGATAAGACGGACAGTCGTAACTTTTATATGTAGGGATTAATTACTACAGTAGAATGATATTGCTAAACTAGCAAGTTGATAAAGTATTGTGAACACGTCCCGTGCAAACCCAATTTAGCCTGACATGTCGTTCAGGGCATTTGACATTTGATAGTTTGACTAAAAATTGATATATTATGATAAAATATTAGCACATAAGGAATCTTTTCGTTTTTCCAGTAGTTATCACATTGTTTAAATGTAAACAAGAAAGTAGTGTAAGTATATTGTAATTGTAGGTGGTAGAGCTACGCTGAAGCTATTACTGGTTTCAGCATGAATAGGTCGGCTCGCCCGTGGTAGTACCACCCTCTCACAGAAAACCGACGTGAAGTAACAGTGCTTGCACTGTTGCGCTTCGTTCGGTCAGTGAGAGCGCCGGAGGCCCACATATATTAAAAGGCCGTCAACGCACTTGTGACTACCCTGGTGTTGCTAGTGTCTATGGACGGCGGTGATCACTTACCATCAGGTGACCCACCTGTTCGTTTGCCCCCTATTATATAAAAAAAAAAAAAAAAGATAACTTACATGTCTTTGTATATGGTGACAATTATCTATAACTCTCATTTCCTCGTCATTATATTGTAGATATTGTTTTGTCCTAAGTGATTGATCTGGGGTAACTACGAGATAGTCGTATTTAGTTTAGTAAAACATATTTAGACTAGTGGTCGTACAGTGGTCAACAATATTCAACCATTTTTTTTTCAAGTTACAATATGTTAAGGTGTTTTTTTTTATACAGAGTGTACAAATATTGCAAACTAGGTCAGCGGTTCTCAACCTTCATTTATCAGCGACGCACAAACATACAATTTACAAATTCGCGACACTCCTACATAAATACGTGCATAATTTTTGATAGTACAAAATGAACAAAAGTGGAGAGTTTGTAAACCTCGTGACACACCAATGAGTCACGGCTAGGTGGTTGAGAACCACTGTACTACCTAATACCCACCACTTTATCGGCATTGTTTATTATCTTAGCAATATAAAAAAATTAAAGCAAAAGCACACTATTCTTACAAAATTCCTTTGTAAACAATTATATCCATTTACTTCCCCTCATCTGCACATGCGCACCACAACGCTCTCCCCACTTCCCCACAGCAAGAAAACGAATCGTTGTAGTTGTAGTGCTTATAAAAACTGTTAGTTTTTTAAACTTGATATGAAGTGAGGACATCGGTATATTTTTTATTAGATCTAAACTAAGTAGCTAAAAAGTATAATAAAAATAAATTTAAATTTATTGGGAAGTTTCTGTGCAATGCGCTTACAACACCAGGCCTCTATCATTTTATTTATATAAAGAAGATAAATGTTGTAACTTAACATCACGATGTAATTCTTAGGTGGGGAGCAAATACCCTAAAAAATACAACAATGAAAGTACGTTAACTGAGAGCAAAATAATGTGGGTGGGAAGAAGGTACGAAATGTTGCACCGGAGGTCGACGAGAACCGAGTATTATAGCGAGAAAGACTGAACTGTGAATGCCTATGACAATGAGTTATCATGCCGTACGGTCCATTTAGCATCGTGCGGATAATCTGGCTTCCTGCTAGTGAAAGAATTTTTAGAATCGGATCAGCGACTCCGAAGATTACCCCTTACAAACAAGCAAACATCACCTTTTTATAATATTAATACTTGTATTTACTTACAATTCTGTCTATATTTCTCTGTATCACACCTGTTTAAGTCTTCGGCAGAGTGCGGTAACACTCGCTCTGGAGTCGGGTATTCCATCTTCTGTAGAACGGCTTCCAGGAGTTCTTCTCCTTCTACTAATTCGGTACACTGAGGCAGGATTATCTGGAAAATGCAGGTTATTTTAACTGAACTTCCGGCTTCGCTAGCATTCGTGTAATAAAAGTCACTTTTTTATCTCTCGGGAATAGTTTTTGAAGTTACACTCACTTCTTTTGACGCGTTTGGGGAAAATGATCGGAGTGAATTTCTTTTACGACACCATGAAGTTCGTTGGTAATTGTCTGTCAAGTTTTCGTGAGAACTGATAACTATATACACGGTGGTTTTTGAAATATAAATATATATGAACATACAACAGGTGTTTTACATCAGTGGAGATAAAAAAATATATTCATACGTAAATATACACGTGTATTTGTCGTGTTATTTTAAATTGTACTAGCGGCCCGCTCCGGCTTCGCACGGGTATAAAATATATAGCCTATGTCATTCACTGAAAAAATGATTAAAATCGATCCAGTAGTTTTTATTTATTCTTTACTGCCCGTGGCCCGCACGCGTTAAATTTGGAGTAACCTCAAAAATAACAGTATTTCTCCAATATTTAATTTATGTTATTATACATATAAACCTTCCTCTTCAAACACTCTATCTATTAAAAAACCGCATCAAAATCCGTTGCGTAGTTTTAAAGATTTAGGCATACATAGGGATATAGGGACAGAGATAGCGACTTTGTTTTATAGTATGTTGTTTTTTTTTTTTTTTTTTCGAACTGACCACACTGTCAGCCTGGCAAGGCCTCCACAGTTTCACCGGACTTCCAAGGGGAGCGCTTATGGCACTCACCCGATATTATATGGGCAACCAGCACAAGGGCGCACGGCGCGCCTCGGCTTGGGCTGTCACCGAATATCCCGAGTCTAACTAAGCTTGGGCTAACTACTATTTCATACATATATAAATTCGTGAAACATACACGTGTACCAAGCATGTATATTTCACGAACTCATACATGTATCTTGAATCTGACTACTAAGTTAATCTAAGTTAACTTCGTCCGAAAAAGGGA
This sequence comes from Antheraea assamensis, assembly GCA_035772565.1. Lineage (NCBI taxonomy): Eukaryota > Metazoa > Arthropoda > Insecta > Lepidoptera > Saturniidae > Antheraea > Antheraea assamensis. The sequence continues at coordinate 2,196,931 of JAQQSE010000107.1, forward strand.
TAAAAATAAATAAATAAATAAACTCAAACACTATGTGTACCTACATGTATGTATGTGCACGTGTGTGGGGTGATCGGTGTTGTGTTGTAAAAACTAATGTTTGAAAATTAATTCAGTGTCACTGTAGTCGCGCAAGCAACGTGCTCGAGGGCTCCATTCCGGAGGATCGGACCTCGGCTTGAGCCGTTGCCGAGGGGGGCCTAGACGAGTGTGCTGGAGCAAAATTCACAGTCAAGCCGAGGCGGCGTGATCTGTGATTACGCGGGCGTGGGCGCGCACACGCTCTGTTGCGAGGGACGGAAGGGTACTGAAAGTTAGCTGCCGTTATTTTGTCGGGAGGATCTGTAAAAATATATCGCGGACGTCTTTTGTAACGCGGCGCGTCGGGTACGGTGTTGTAAGTCGCGGCGGATACCACTAACGGACTAGGATGATTCACTGCTTTCTCAAAATAGCTACTAGTGAGTGTCCTAACGTACTCCCAGATAGACGGCATGTCCAGGTCCCTGTGGAGGTCGACTCTCCGGATGTACCAAGGGGCACCTACTGCCCTACGAAGAAACCGATTCTGTAGTTTTTGTAACTTTTCGAAGTTATAACTTGACATATGCGCAAAAACGGGACAACTATATGTCAGGATAGGACGGATACACATCTTATACAGAGTAAGCTTATGTCTGAAGGACATTTTACTTTTCGAACAAACTAATGGGTGCAAGCGATCCAAGACCATAGCGGCCTTGTTTCGAACTCTATCAGTATGCGCTTTGAAAGTGAGGCGCCTATCTAATGTAACTCCTAGGTATTTGACCTCACGTACCCAAGGAATCTCGGTTTCGTACAGCCTGAGGGGCTTTAGATACTTAGGTTGCGGACGATTTACGGGGTCGAAAAATATCGCGGCGCTTTTATCGGGATTAACCTCTATTCGCCATTGACGATACCATTCACCGAGTGTGACGATGGCTTTATTGATGCGATTTCTAAGAAAGTCCGGCCGCCAACCGGAAGCGTAGATAACTGTATCGTCAGCATAGCAACCTAACTCGATCCCCGGGGACCGAGGTAAGTCACTGATGAACAGGTTGAAGAGAGAGGGCGCAAGAATAGACCCTTGCGGCACACCTGAGCGTATCGGGTGGGGCGGGGACAGCTCACCTTCCACTCTATAGCGGAAAGTCCTATCAGTGAGATAATCGCGGATTATATGTACTAAGCTATCGGGTATGCGAGACTGAAAAAGTTTATAAACGAGCCCGGCGTGCCAGACCTTATCGAAGGCCTTGGCAATGTCGAAAAAGACTGCTATTGTGTACTATGTTGTGATATGGTGGTAAATGATAATTTATTGTGAGTATATGTGATAAAAGTAGTTTTTTTAGTCACATTATAAACTTTGGAAAGTGGGTGTAGATTTGAGGTTAACTGTCGGTATGTATTCATTTTATTTGTATACATTATAAGTTATTATTATTATTTGATAAATAGTTTATTCTACTTCTTTTTGTTATTTTACTTGATTCTGTATACAGATTTATAGAAAATTAATTTTAAACCCTTTTTAATTTAATTATAATTGTTTAATTAAAAAGTTATCAATTGCATTTAATATCTTGTTTTAAGCTAAAGAAGTATAACTTCATGCGTACATAAGTACAAAAATACGGTTTCTTTTTCTAGATGTAAGGTATCCTATGTCCTTTTCTGTACTGCTCCTGTCAACGTATACCCAATATTCAATGACGAGCTGTGACATAATTAATGCGTGAAAGCGTAACGAACAACCATACAAACATGACCATTTATAATATTAGTTATGATTTTTACGTATACATTTGTACATGTACGTGATGGGAGAGATCAATTATTGGTGCAGCAATATTGATAAGGGGATCGCAGAAATGGTGACATACACTATCGAAGGGGACGGAGAGAGGTGGTCTGACAGGGTAAAATTTTCTATAACATATCTTATAAACGACTCTAAACATAAACATTCTAAAAAATTGTAAAAAGAGGAGTCACCTTTTTTTTGTAATAATAATAAGCCATTTGTTAAAGACACTAATAATTACCAATAGTGAAGATTTTTTTATACTAATATAGAGAAAATACCTTTAGATTCTTCATAAGAAGCAGACTGTATGCGAACATACACATGAAATCACTTGGATCCACATCGGTTTTGAAATTACCTGTTCAGAAGAAAAAACAATATTTGTACGACAGATAAAAGAAAATTAGCATAAATTAACGGTACAAACTTACCGTTTTCCCCAACGTAGGGATCAATTATATTGTATAATCTCTCAGTTATTGCTAATAAAATAGAATGTTCCTTGTATTCTTGACCTATGCGTTCTATTGCTTCTAGAAGTGTCAACGGCGTAGATATATATGGTGGTCTCTTCTGTAAATATTATTATTAATAATTGGAACACGTTAACCCCTCGGCGAATTTTTAATACTCAGATCTCAAAATGGCGGATTATGTTTTTAATTCTCTTTTTATTTCAAAACATCGTATAATGTAAATCTCATGGTTTAGTAAAAAAAGTTCGTGCAAATGAAAAAATAATTTAAAAATACATTATTTTCCATTAAAATTATAATTTTACATTATATTTTTGTTATTTTCCAAAATCGTACGGAAAAATGAAAATTTTTGGATAAACAAATAACCATAAAAAATGAATGAGTGAGACAGAAGATAACAGAGAGATCTTGAAATATATTGACAGAATTTACAGATTGTCGTTGAGTTCCATTTTATTTCATTACATGGTCGTACTGTAAAGAGGAGGTCTCTCTTTATTCGTTGTGTGTAACATGTGAAATATAACCGCTTTAACTAATCGCTACATCATGTTATATAATAATCACAGTGACATCGTTATATTAAAATAGCTATTTTCACACTAAATCTTAGTTTGCTTGTCACAGAGTTAATGGAACTATTAATTTTATCATGAAATAGCTTACCTGAAAAACATGTGACGGCTATAACTAATCGTTATGTTGTGTTATAATAACTGTTTGTTATTTATCACTTGTGATACAAAAATGCTAAAAATCATATAGCTGTTATATAGTTATATTAAAGTAGCTATTTTTATATATAGGTTTTATAGTTTAACTACACATAAGCTTGCTTATCATTTAGCTAATGGAACTATAAACTTTATCATAAAATAACTTACCTGCAAAATATCTGAGAGAATGTCTTCCATAATTTGTCTGTAAAAGCAAAGCCATTCCTTTATACGGCTCTTAATTATATTCTCAATTGTCTTATTCTTTATTGAAAACTTTTCTAAATGATCTCTCACTGACACTTCGTTAAGAAATATCTTATCTGAGTCACTTAATCTATGATTTGTAGGTTTACGTAATTAGCAAATTCGTTTTGAAAATTTAACGGTCTGTTATTATTATTTTTCACATGTTCGCATTTATTGTTATCTGGATCGTTTCTTACGTTGAAGTTTTCACCAACGTTTTTACCAGTCTCGTTAGAACTAAAATAATTATCGTCTTTGTTATTTTGTGAGGTAAGCGTCGTTTGTGTTCCAATAGTGGTTATGGTTTTAAAATTTTCGATTTTCTGTGCAAATGGTGTTCGGTAGCCAAAGGCATTTTTTAATTCACTTTGTTTCTTATCTAAAATGAAGTCTATAATGTTTTTATTGGAATTAGGTTTTTGATCACATTGTTTTTTCGTATCTTTTATACCCAATTGTTGTATATCATGCCCGATAACGGATATAACAGAGTCGTTTTCCTCTGCTTCCATGTTTTTATCATTTCGTGTATTTATCATTTTAGATTCGACTGTATCTCCGAAAAGCACCTTCTTGTATACATTTATGGGAATCGCTGAACAGTGATCAGAGTAAGATAGACGATCGTTCCTCAAATTAATTTCTGCGTTTTCCGCAGTCTTGAATATATCGTTTCTATCAAAAATTACTTGATTTACAGGTATAGCGTCTTTGATATCTTGGACTTTAAGGACATGGTATATTAAGGATTTAGCTTCTGCAAGCAGTTTTGAATCATTGGTTACAAGAACCTAAAATAAATATGGTATATGAACAATACACAAGGATATAGCATAAAATAATTGTTAGCAAAAATATACTTCCCTAAATTTTGGTAACAAATATACTAGCTCGGTATTCGCAGGTATCAAAGTTGCAAAAGGCATTCAAAAAAATGCAAAGGGTCAATCGAAGCGAAAAAATAAGTAACCTAGAAGCATCTAGGAAATATCCGCTACGGATGGCCTATCCCGATATGTTCACTAGTTTTTACATGATTGAATCTCTAAGGAACTGTATTTTCTATGTATAACGTATGTATGCTATATGTGATTGATCTAGGACAGAAACTTACCACGTGGAAGTTCTCAGCGATGACACGCAGACAACAGTTAAGAATATTATCCATAGCTAACTTATTATAATTGCTGTTGTTCCCTAGAGGAGGTTGCACTGAAAAGGTATGATAAAAGCAACGAATGAAGCAATAATGGATTAATTCATAGTGTATTTGGAAACCGCTTTAATCTAAAACCACTATATTATATATTCATCACGATCTGCTCCTTCACCCGACGTCCGGACGCTCCAGTATTCGAACCTAGGTCGATGAACGCAGTGTATTACCACGCTAACCTTTGAATTCGATTGAGTATTACTTCTTAGGGGATTTCCCGTAGGGGGGGTGTCCATTAATTAATTGAGGGAATAAGAGGAGGAGGGGTCAAACCAAATCTGACTTTGGGGGAGAGAGAGATTGTTTCGGTAAATATTGCCAGAATTATATGATATATTCAAAGTGTGCCAAAAACTGGACATAGAACATTCGAGATACAATTTCGATTCTATTTATTTTTAAATATTTTTTGTAATGTAAATAAATTTTCAAGTAACATAAAATTACAGCCTTTCGGAATTGTCACAAGACGAGTTACTAAGCCTAGGATGTTAAACACGATATCAAGTGCAGCTTCCGGAACACATCAAAATATTCTTTGCGTTAGATTTTCAACTTGAGGGTGGTAGGTAGATAGCCAGATGGGCTTAGAAAAAGCCTTATCACAGTGCAAAGACACCTGTGTCGTTCATAAGATTAGCATGCTTGAAGGCAATGTTTCATTTACTCAGACATTTCTTTATATTGCCTAACTTATTTATTTAATTACTATGTAGCAGAAGTTGCCAATTTACATTGTGAATAAGTTAAGTCTGAAAGAGAAAAATTACAGATTAAAATGTTAGAGTAGAGATAATACGTACAAACGAAATGAAGCGGTGGATTGAGGAGTTTTCTAGCGATTTGTCGCGCGATAAAAACACGCTGTTGCCCGTAACTATCGCCAGACGACATTGCCTCTATATCGGAACGTACTGCACGAGTTATTAATAAGCGACATGTCTCATCTAGAAAACAATACACGAATACCTATAATAAATCTTTGACTATTTGATTACTCAAATCATTATGAGTTATATTATCTATATAATTTTGAAAGGAACTTCTATAACGGCAGTAGGAGTTGAATGGTAAAACTCGTCACGTAAGGAAAAAGCGTTATGCCCTGCTGCCTTTCTCTCTCCCTCGATGCGGCATTATACGGCTAAATTGACAAAATTAGGTAACACTTAAATATGAAGTTACAAATTCAACAGCGCCATCTTTTGCTGTACTGCGAAAACAATAATAGATCGACTTAAACACTACAAGTTGCAAAAAATGAGACGTCGTTATCTATGAGGTTAGGGTACACACTAAACAGGCTGTCATTTTTTTTAATCAATTTTCTTTTGGTTTCGACTATGATGGTAGCACTCTATTAGGTTAGATATTCATAATGCACCTATACTATGAGTATATTTTTAATAAATTCGACATTGGAAATTATTACATCACAAAAGTCGACATAGTACCAAAGGTTGATTAAAATTAGTATAAAATTATTACATTTTAAAGACCACAGGGAGCATAATCTTTAAGTACTTATTTCGTCTACATTTGCATTTTCCAATATTGATGTTACTATTACCTTTTTCAACAAATGCATTGATGAAATCAAAATCTTCTAGAAACACATTAGTATCGGCAGTAATATACCAAATATCCTTTCTCATAATTCGTTTAGCTAACATCTTTAATTCCCGCATAATAGGTATATTCGAAGTTACTCTCTCTTGAACGTGAAATGACTGGAAAAGTAAATAAAAAAAATCTTTTAAATTACTACCTAATATAAGTCTTCAATAAATGAACTTAAATCTGTGGTCAATAATCTTTAAGCTAAATACTAGTGTACAGTATAAATGTAGGCCATATCTTGAGAGTACGTGCTTACATTACTGAGTGCTCATTCACGTGAGCATGGCTTGTGAATTTTATTATTTTTATAGAATTTTCAACAGACTCAACATTTAGGACATCACTAATAATGTTCTCTATACATCATTGAATCGAACAGCACAAATGAGTGTCTTGAGCACATTCTAAAAGTGTATGCTCACATCACTGAGTGAGCATAATCACGTGAGCAAATTTTGGAAATTGTTTACCTTCAAAATCTAGACTATACAATACATTATTCAGTTAATCTATAAACTTATATTATTTCTACTGTTATACATGCTAAGAAGAACTAGAGTCAGTGTTAATAGTACATACATTAACTTGTATTTGGTCTTCATTGTTATTTCTTAAGGAAATTATCCTATCATCGCAATCCAAATCTTTGAATGTTATACGTTTCTTTAGTGTAGTTGTTTTTGGTGTTCCATAGGTTGTTTTAATTTTTTTACCTATAACAATAATTATTAGATTTATTATAAGAAATCACTTACAGTTTTTCAATTTTTCAACAATAACGATACTATTTTACCCGAGGTAACATAAAATTGAGGAAATGGTTATAGAACCTAAATAGTAAAAGTCAATAAAAAACCAATGTCATACGGTGTTCCCTAGTTCCCAGGTGGTCACCCATCAAGTACTGACCGCGTCCGACGTTGCTTAACTTCGGTGATAGGGACGAGAATCGGTGTTTTCAACACTCTACTCGACAGTTTTTAGCCCCACCACTTTTCGTCACATAACCACAAAATATATTCGGTCACAGTGATTCTATTCTACATTGTGGTGTGTCAAAATTAGTTAATGTGCATCCAATATTCAAGACAGACACCCAAAAGGTTGGAATCTCAGTTATCAGAACCAACCAGTGTATTTCGAACTGTAGCTACAGATAAATTGTAAATTTCTCACTGTTTTTACACTACCTAGTACATACCATTAGGTAAATAGAGAAATAATTGGAGTCATTAAATCTATTAATATTTATAAGTCTTATAAGACTGAATATGATACCAACATTGAGCAAAATGCCTTCAACAATTTCTAATACACAAGGGCTAACTACTAATCTCAGTTGAAATTTCTCAAGCATCTATAATTTCAGATAATTGCATTTCAAAGCCAGTCCCGCAAGACTTTATGCCTATTAAGTTAAGATGCAGTGGTTAGTATGTCAGTGGTAAGTGTGTTTGGGCACAGCATCAAGCAACATAGTTACGAATCCTTGCAAATGAGCTAGAGCTTTCGGTAAAGGGAAGCATAGCATGGTGGTAATGATTCTTTGTAAACTCGGCCTGGTTAGCTAAACATCGACTAGTTCAAAATCTAAAGCACCTATGGGTGTGTTCGGGCAGCTGTACTTGAGAGCCAGTCCCTTGTGGTTTAGGCTGTTTGCCTTTTTTGGACCACATCATCATTTAGCATCAGGTAAGATTATGATCAAACGTTAAAACCTAAAAGCGAATAAAAAAAAAACCATTTTAGGCTTTCGAAATGGTTGCTTAATACCAAGTCACATTGTAGTCAAATGCTAAAATGAATAAATGCCATATTATATAACAAAACCATAGATTTAAATTTCACATGACATAAATCGAATTGAATACTAAAGCAATTAATAAAAAAAATTACCTCCAGTGTTTTCTGTTAAATGATTGTCTGGACTATTTTTTCTTTTCTTAGCATTTAATAGAACTCTCAGATCCACTATGCCTGAAGAGGCATTATTTTTATCTACTTTGTCAGTGGTATTGTGGGACAAATGATTATCTGTACTGGTTTTTCCACCACCTTCCTTTCCCTTTCCCTCTGATGTTTTAAGCATACTCGACAGAACTCTCATTTTTGGGTTAAAGTTTTGGGTTACTTTACTCTCATCTATGAAATACTGATTAGCCTCACTTTTATTAACTTCTGATCCAGTACTTTTGACGAAAGTTATAAGTTTGAGTCTTAATTTATTATTAACGAGTCTAGAAATTGTTTGATAGCTAGGTATATTATTTTCTGGATCATTATTGATGAATGGCTCTTTGATTGTCACCCTTTGTCCTGTAACATTACAGTCTATTTTCTCTTGACAGGAAGAAAAGTTTTGACTAAATACTTGTTCATCCTGCTTTCTGGTTAGTGATGAAGTTTTCAGCATTGGTTCTTGTATTGTAACCCTTTGTGCTGTAAGGTTACAGTCATTTCTTATCACGAAAGGAAGAAAAGTTGGTGATATTTTGAGGAAATTCTTGCTCATCTTGTTTTCTAGCTAGTACAGAAGTTTTGATTATTGGCTCTTTGTAACACTTTGTGCTGGAAGATTACAGTTTTGTCTTCGAAAGGAAGATAAGTTTGTCATATTTCGATGAAACTCTTGTTCACTTTGCTTTACGGCTAGTAGTGAATTTTGATCAATGGCTCTTTAATTGTAGTAACACTTTGTGTTGTCTGATTACTGTTATTGTTGTCTCGATAGCCAGAAAAGTTTGTCATGTTTTGACTAAATACTTGTTGATTTGGTTTTATAGTTGGTGGTGATTTGTAGAACAAATTTGCACTTTTGCCATCACATTTATTAAAACACGGGCAGAAGTTTTCATTGGTTTGTATAGAAATATCTCTTGCAATTACAAAAGTTTGAGTGGCTTTATCTTCCTTATAATCATAAGACGGTGAAATTTTATTTGGTTCCCAAACAATATCTGGTCTACATTGAGCAACATTTGAAACATAGTTTGGGAAAACAACTTTTCCAAATACTGGTTCTGATGTAGTTACCTTCTTATTAGCAAATATTTTTCTACTGCAATTAAAATTTGGTTTTTGGTGTTGACAGCACATATTTGTCGAGTGGCATTCTATGATAGGGGGGCTCTCTGGCTCTGGATAACAGTGTGATTTGTCTGCGATGCTACCCTCTCTGTTTACAAAATTATTCTGAAAATCATTAACTACTTATTTTAAATTGATATTATCATATACATTTATATCACATATATACTGTATGTGGCATAGGTGTGAATGTTAAGAAGGATGTGTGGTATAAACACAATGGATAATGTAAGAATAAGTATATAAGAGGAAGCTAATAAATAATACCAGTGATAAAGAAGTTGAAGAGTAATAGGTCAGCACAGTATGGGCAAGTCATGAAAAGAGATGAAAGTCATGTATCCAGAAAAGTTTTAAGTATGAAGTTGAACAGATATAGGAGTAGAGAAAGTTTGAAAAGCTATGGAAAGATGTGTGACAAATGATATGTGTATGTTGTGAATACTGAGTTGACATCTGACAAGGGAGAGTGGATAAGGAAAATATGTCTATGTTGCTGATATAGCTGACCATACTTTGTGGGATAAGGGTTATGATAATAATAATATAATTTTTTATATTTATGTCATGTGGAAGTAGATTAATAAAAGTGTAATTTAGGTATATTAATAAACACTAATGTAATAAATTAACATCAGAAGTTATACTTAGATATTATTTATCTTGTTACATTAGAAAGAGATAAGTTTTTATTAGTATTATGATTAGGTAGAAATCTTGTTAGAAAGAAATTCGAAAGAGTGACATTCTAAGAAGTTATTCTATTTCCGTTGTTATTTATTCACTATCCCTTATTATTATACTAATAGTTTATCTTATTAGGGGGTGTCCATAAATTACGTGAGGTGTTTTTTTTTTATTTTCTGCCCCTCCCTCCCCCGGGTGAGATGTCATGATATTTTATTCAACCCCCTCCCCCAACCCCCAATCTCACGTGAGATTTTTCAAAATGTGAGTTTCTTACATAAACGCGTTGGATTGTTATTGTAAAAAGAAAAAAACAAATTTTGCTTCATGCTTTTATTTACGACTAGTTAAGACTAGTAATCAATATTGCTGAGAGTTTAATTATAAGTGTAATAAAAATTTAACAATAGAAAACTTAAATCGTAACTACTGTGATTAAAGAAAGAATACCTACTCTAATTCAGTCCATGGAGAATCATGCACAGTCTCAAGAGAGACTATTGGAACCAACAATTGGAACCAAACAAACTAACCAACATTGGGAAAAAAATTGCATGATATTTGCCGAGACCCCCCCTCTCTCCAACGTAAGATTAGATGAGATTTGACTCGACCCCCTCCCCCCTTAAACACCTCACGTAATTTATGGACGCCCCCTTATTATCTGTGTTAATATGAAATCTATGTTATTGTTTTATATATATACCATTTCATGTATTTATTGAGTTTGATTATTATCCAAGAATGTGATCATATAAATATGTTATTGTTAAAAAAAATGGACATATCATATTGATGATAAATAAATAAATTAATATTGAATTGATGTATGTTTGTTCTCTAAATTGTTGTAATTAATATGGGCATATTGTAATTATTATGCTTATAAACTGAAAATCTTCAACATATAACAACTTTTTTCACAGTTTGTTTTTTCAAATATGTATAATGGATAATTCTAAATTCACATTCCATCAAATACTGTGTAATGTACGGTCATTTTATCAAACAGGTACAGATAAAGAAAGGCAGATTTACTCACCCCTGCACTGAAAATATTCAGGTTTTTTCTATCTAATATAATTAAAGGGTCCATAAATCTGAATATATATGTTGTATAACAGTATGATGCGGTACAAATCACGTTGATTCAAGTAATTCTTACATAATTTTTATTCATAAATTTATGACCAGCAGAAAAGTTGCAATAATTTGAAAAATAAATGTAAAAAGTATGTAAATAAAGATTTAAATAGTTATATTAAATTGTTATACCTCTGTATCGGTCAAACTCCACGCAGCTTCACCGTTTAGAACGTTGAAATAGTAAAATTTGCCAGGAAATCTTTTCGAGGGGCATAGCATCCATCCATTGTAGTTCTGAGTATTATTCATTTTAGGAAAAATATAAATCTCATAGTCATAGAAATTACACAGAAAATAGTTAAGTCAATTTTGTAATAAGTAATAAAATAATTATGAAAGGCACAGTCAAAATTATAAGCGCCAAACTTTTGTAGAAACTTTTTCATAAAAATTTGCTTACTACCGCGATTTATGATTTCTTCAGTGTTGCCAACTTTTTTATATCCCAGTCCCTAGACTACGTAGTATCCTCTTAGTAGTTTGCGCCCTAGACTAAATATCAAAATTCATTCAAACTCATCGCGTTCGCCAGTGATTGCCAAACTAGTGAATTATATGGACATTATGATGGAAAGGGTTCTCGTATTGCCGTTTCTAAGCGATTCCAGTCTAGAAGATTGCATGACAAATAATCCAACTGTGAAAATGTTTGGGTAATATACAAATATCAAAACAAAATGGTGTCATTATTTATGGTATTTTGTGTTACGATTAAGCCACCGGTGAAAGATCTATGTTAGATAACTTTAATGAACACACAAATAAAGCAATTGACATTGTAATTGTATTCTCATCTTGTGCAAGTATAGGTTTATTTCGTTAGTCGCTTTTTTTATAACAATTATACAGAAATTACTAAATATATGCCAAAATCAAAACCTGTTAGTAGCAAGTAACGTAGGTGGTTTGCTTGTAATCTTATAAAACTTTTAAGGGAAAAGTAAATATACGATGAAAATTCGGAAATTTAACAAAAATCGGCAAGATATTATTTCTTTTGAATTATTGAAGTCTAGATATAATTCCCTTGAGGAAACGTGTTAGAAAACGTATAATGAATTGTCTAGAATCAACTCTTAAGTGCAATTCCAAAATTCCTATGATCATTCATTAAAAGTAAGCGGACAAAGCATAATTCCTACCCCGTCGAAATGTCCTATAGCCACATCGTCACTTCACAGCACACGAACTGAAGTTTGTAATTTATTCTAAACACACTTCTCAGCAGCATATAAATGTACAAATCTCCAGAAGTACGATTATTCTAATAAAATGTATTACACAAGTAATTTAAATTCACTGTCGACTAATATTGGTGAAATTAAAAAGACTCGATGTTTTCAAAAGTGCCAGTGCCGATGGTGTACCATCCATTCTTTATTTCAAGTGTGCCAATTCATTAGATTTCCATTAACATTAATTTATAATAGACCCTTTAAAAACAGGTCTTTCCGACGACTTGAAAATAAACTCTAGTTATACCCTTACATAAAAGCGGTAAAGATTATACCATTTAGAATTATAGGGCTATTTTACCTATATTTACTAAGGTTCTCGAAACGTTGATCTTTCCTTTGCTATCTTTACACTTTAAAAAATTCTCAATGTACAATAACACGGACTTGCCAGAACTCATTTACCTGTAGAAATGTAGTAAGTTTCGTAGAATATATGTGTCACGCATATTGATTTACAGCAAAAGGTGGATGTAATATACACTAATTTGGGAAAGGCGTTTGAACGTCTATCTTATAGTACTTTAATAAATACGTTGCGAGCGTTTGCTATTGGAGAAAAACTGCTGGACTGGTCTGAGTGTTATTTAACGGGTAAGCAATCACGTGTTGTCATACATGGCTTTTCCTCTGATCATTAAAAACATTAAATGAGGCGTCCCACAGGGTTCTCATTTGATCCCCCTAATGTTTAATATATTTATTAATGATATTGAAAAGTGTTTTTAACATTCCAAATTCTTTCTATTTGCTGAAGACCTGTTTTATTATTATTATATATGATTTGTCTTAGAAACCATGAAGTCGCCTAATGATTTCCGTGTATTACAAGACGATCTAGACAATTTAACGAATTTGTGCTTAGATAACAAAATCGATTTCAATGTTGATAAATGCTGTTACGTCAGTTTATCACGTAAAAAAAATAAGAAGTTTAAGATGATATACCATAACGGCACTGCACTAAAAACATCAGTTTCAATTCGGGACCTAGTGACAACACTTTATTGTAAGGTATAATATAACAAACATTACGATTTTTTCGTTATATTTGTTATTTACGTCATTCATGTAAGGATCCAATATTATGAATATATAAAGGTTACACCTTCCAGAAGATTTTTTCTAGACGACAGTAAAAAATTTGCTTAAAAAAATTACGTACCAATTTCTATTGCATTTTTAAAAAACTAAGGGAACACGGAGATAAAAGCGAAAAGCGAGTGTATTTTATAATACTTATAGGTTTTAGTGATGAAGTACATTTTTATTATTAACTATATTTTGTAATATTGGTGGTGTTTTATGTAATATAGTTCCGTTATTGTGCACAAGTAAAGTAGATGGGAAATAATACGACGAAGCATGAATTCTGAGATGCCACCAACACTCATGGAAAGAAGCCACCATCTTGTTAGAAAATTGAAATTATCACAAGATACTTCAGAATTGGCAGTTAGGATTAATTCCTTCATCTGTGCTATTGGACGAATATATATTACTACTACTCTATGCTTCTTGTTTACTCGTACTTACATTTCTTTCTTTTGGCGCGCTTTGTATTTGCTTCGATATACAGAATATACCTAGTTACAATGAACATAACATAACTCAGTATCAAAATAAAAGAAAAGCATTAGTTTATAACATTTTATTTTATAAAAATAATTCCACCACATTATCCAATAAGCGTTAATATTGCATAAATTATAATTTTTATTTAGGAACAATTCACAATTATTCTAACAAAATACACTGAATCTTATACTCAATTTATTGATCCTTAGTACTTCTCATGACTTTGTACGCATGACTTATATTGTAGGATCTACGAAAGGTTGACCTTTGCCTATTAAATGTAAAAATATCCATGGTGTGCTTAGTTGTTGATATACAGTATGGAGTGTATAGGTAAGGAAAAACCATTTCATATAGAGAACATGTTGAAAAGTGTCAAGTCTCTTAGCACTAAATAACAGTTCCAAAACTCTCCAAAATGGCGCTAGCATAGGCAAAGGGTATGGTTAGTTCGAAATAATTTTGTAAATAGGACCTAAAATTACTACTGTGAGAAAACTTGGGAGAGTGATAAAATTTTTGTGAGCGTTAAATAATACGTTTAATAATTTTGGAATGTTTACTGTTATAAAACTTTTTACAATAATTAAACCTGTTGCTACTTTAGCGCCACCATAATTTAGCGCATTGTAACGGACACATTTTCATACACATAGATGGTTCTAATTACCTCTACACTCCATAGCATAGATCGAATAAGATGACGTTATAAACGAATAAAGAGTGTGAGTGAAAGAGATGACAGGGTGTGACGACCTACTAAGGTTATTCTTAAAAAAAATAATGTTCAAATCCATTTTAAGACCAAGTAATTCTATTTTTATTTACTACACAATCCCACAATAATATAAAGCTTAATAAAAATAAACCATATCCAATAACCAAGGCTTTTTTAGATTAGCACTAGTAGTTCCAGAGAGTACGCCCTAAAATTCAAGATACCAAATTTTACATCTTATAATACTAATGTAAATTAATAGTATAGATACTAGAATTTAAAATCAGTTTTAATTATGAAAAATCGTTCCTTTTTTTACTCTAAAACCTTAGTATCTCCTGTTTTCCGTTTGTAGTAAAATAAAACAATGTATAAATTGTAAATATGAAACTATAGAAACCTTGCCAGGTCAACAGTGTAGACAGTTCGAAAAAAAAAATTACGAAAATGTTTTCAAAAAATGTGGTATGTTATTTACTAGGAACACAAACAAAAATAAACTAAGAGAGTAAAATTATAAAATATTTATTATCTATTTGAGCATATTGCTTACCAATATTTTATTTAGCTCGTTTTTCGTAAGTTATTACTTATTTTTTTATTAATTACAAAACGATAAATATTTAATCAGTCGATTTTTCGATTTCAATGGGTATAAATGATTTAAGGATTACTGAGATGTTTAATATTTTAAAAGCATATCGCAAAAATAAAAAAAAACATTGTGAATTGAAATTATTAACAATAGTTTGGTTTTTATATTTATTGATACTCCGAGCAATAAGAATGTATATTTTTATACAGTTTATTAATTAATCAACCATATGATGGGCTGCACAAGCTCAATACAAAATATCAATATAACGTATCCACAGGCCGCTGTACTACGTCGCTAGTCTGAGCACGTGACAAGCATGTCGAGGTTATAGGTGACGCGAACTTAAGTTTATCCCCTACCAAAAATCACTTAACGCAACTAAAAATGTTTTCACTTCAAAATTTAAAAAAAAGCAATACCGACTTAAGAAAATCTACGCTAAACAATTCACCAGGACATTTTTGAACATAATTAGATACCTACCTAGTCGACGATTGTCATAAACCTACCAATATTTCAATCATTAACCATTCCTTATTCGATTTTGAGGAGTTTTCTGGTGTATCTTTCAAAACCAAGGTCCAATGGTAACGACATTACAATGGGAACCCTTTGAAAATATTCCAAAAACAACAGAACGTTTCAAATAGATGCATACACAACGAAGTTCTGAGGGAACAAACATTAAAAAAAAAATACAATCAAAATGAGAACCAGCTCTATAGAATTACTTCTAGGAACATATTGGTATTGCATATATAGAGGGAGCATCGTCGTTCTCTCGTTGAGACGTGGTTAAGACCGTAATTGTAATTTCAAAACCGATATTTAGCGATTTGTATTATCGCTTTACTCTTGTCAAATAAGTAATCAAATAACAAAGAGGTTGTTGTCAACCTTTAAATATACATTATATTATAAAATACATAATAATATAACCATTTCTTAAAAAGAAACTTGTTATTCCTTACATTTTAATTACAATACAAACTTACTATTCTATTGGGTGTCGAATTATTAAAGTAAATTTGGTTGGTATAGTCTTGAAAAAGTCTATTTTCATTGAGCAAATTACAGATAGGTACAAAACTACTAGTTTGTTTTGTCATATGTGAGTATTGGAACTGTCATACTTATTTTCTGTTACAAATTATGGAGTGTAGAAGTAAGGAGACTCATCTCATATAGGGAACATGTTGAAAAATATATCCATCACTAAGCACTAAATAATAGTTCCAAATTCTCCAAAATGGCGTTAGTATAAGTAAAGGGTATGGTTGGATCGAAGTAATTTTGTAAATATAACTTAAAATAACTGCTGTGAGAAAACTTGGTGCGTGATAGAACTTTTGTGCGAGTTATATAATACGTTTAGTGATTTTAGAATGTTTACTGTTATAAAACTTTTTAAAATAATTGTACAATATTGACCCTTTTGCTACTGTAGTGCCACCATAATTTAGTACATTTTGCTGGATACATTTTTATGCACATATATGGTTCTTCTTATCTCTACACTACATAACACAAATAAACGTTTAGTTTCAGTTCTGTCACTTTGTATATCTGTGTTCCCGCTAGGGGCGTTGCTAATATGACAGAATTAACTAATTGTTTATTATTTACTAATAACATAACATTACGTATACTCTAAGCTTAAAAATATTTTTGATTGACTTTAGTCATCAGATTTTTAAGGCGTCTCAAACATTAGGTGACACGACCGCGACCGATTGTTTTAATCAATACCGAGAATTACTTCACCAGGACTAACTGGTTTCGGAGACCTTACTTGATACCGGCCACACATGTACGCCTAAGACTACAACCGGTGATTATTTCTTCAAATAATATAATTCATAATTTCTTCGTAATGAATAACGAATTATTAGAGACATCAATTATTCTACCGTTGATTATCCATTGTCTGCTATTATTATTCATAATGATAATACTCAATCTGTGACAACACAGCGTGCGAGCAATAAAGCGTCATGCAATAACCGAGGCGTGTGAAGGGGACAACACTTCACGTTAGTTATTTCAGTATCACTATGCCATCAACGAATATTAAATGTCATTGTCGTTTTGTTGTTGCAAATTGATAAACAGCAAAATAACTACTAATTTTTTAAAACAATAACTGTAGTAAAGTAACACAAAATCGTATTAAATTAACTGGCATATAGCAGTTACTCTCATCTAGAGGGTCATGACGATAGTTTTACAGTTATCTACAATCTACATCCGTGAACGTGGTTAATCAAAACACACGGAGTTGAGCAGCCGTTTTTGACAGTTTTTGAAGTGAAACTTCTTTAGAATCGTTATGATTTCAAACTGGATGCAACGGAAAAACGACAGGTAAGAGACACAAATACAAAAATGTATAGGATGAAGCCGGCAAAGAATGAGACAGAAATATATATACTATTTCATATTATCGGTCTCTACTCTTTGTGCCATGCTTCGTAACATCCCCATTCCTGTCTTCTAAACATAGTCGCCTGTAATTAGTGAGCCAGAGCGAGAGAGCAAATGTCGGTGTGTTTGTCAATTGCACACTGTTTAATACTTGCTTGTATTTGAGCATTTAATGTGTGTTAGTATATGTGAAAAGTACGTGTACTACTGTACACTGTATGCGGCTGCATATTACAGCTTTTTAGTAAGAAGTCAGCATGGTGTGTTATTATTTAACAGTGTTTGTGAGTATTTTTATATCTTGTTTGTTGAAGCTGAAAATATGGAACTTCAGCAATAAATTATGTAACATATGTTAATTAAAATATCTTTTAAAATTAATCAAAATACTTTCATTTTTAAACAAATACACTTTGTAATTATCCTACCCTTGTTATGTATATTCATCTCGTTCTTTTGTCTATTTACTGAAGTTTCACTTTAATCGTGTGTGAATCGCACCCACTCCATTTTTTTAAGTTACTACTATGCCGGTATAGGAAGACACAGAAATATAAAATAAAAAACACTATGAGCCGTCGCGGGACGCCTGGCAGATATGAAACATTGAATTTATTTTGTGCAAGTAATATGCATAAAAGAACAGATTACGACAGGAACTAAATTTGGCATAATGTAAAAATAAGATTTTTTTCAGAAAATAATGACTGTTTATTAAATAAACGTTTATTTTCATTAAATACAAAAAATAAATATTCAAAACTCATTTCAAATTATGACAACTCAATTCTTGTTGCTACACAGTATACACTAGTAGAAATAGACTGTTTATGTAGCGACGTGTCGCCACAGTATACGTCCCCACGCGAGCAATTCGTTTTACGTGGGGCTATATATGTTTCACATCAAAAACAGTTTTGATACTTGGGTAATTATGTTCTGACTCACAAACGAGAAGTTTAAACAAAGAGACGAAATTGTTTACATATTTGGAGGATCATCGTCATTGTGCGTATTTAATACTGGATGGCAACGTTAGTTTTTTCTTGATCACGTATTTAGCAGCCATAGTAGCGGTTGCAGTCACCTAATATACGGATAGCCTAAGACAAATAATATTACACAAACAGAATAATTCTGTTATATAATATAGCAAAATGCTTGTAATATATAATACAGGCATTGGATTTCATGTTTGATATAATTAACATATTCTTTATGAATTTCGTATTAAAAAACCCATTCCTTTGGCGACGACATTGTCTATGGTTAGTAAAAAAACGGTTACGTAATTCATACATTCAGTCTTCACTAATTTGTCTATTACCGGTTAAACTTTTTAAAATATCAAATCATTTGTCATTGACGTCAAACTTGATTTTCCATTTGTGACTTTTTTAAAAATGCGTCCTTTTCGTAAACGAATAAAGTATTTTTCGTCAGCGTATTCACACCTTTACTTTTGAACTGTAGGAATGATTTCAGTCTGTCGTTGCGTAGTTTACTGTTGTATACATATTTAGTTAGAAGGCACAGACCGGCAAGAAACAGTGCCGCTAATATTAATATCGAGAGTGGTGGTATTATGACTACTGCGATATATATCGATAATTTTATTTTCGACGGTAAATCTTCTTGGTCCTGAAATGAAAAAAAACGTAAATAGTTTAATTTTAATTCGTTTTTAGAATAGTATCGATAAATATATGCATTTTTAATAAATTGCCCTTAAGATATATGGGCAAGGAAGCCAAAATTATCATTTTTGGCTCAAGCAAATAAATCAAAATGTTCCTAACTTTAGGCAAAAGTACTGCATCATTCAGTGACATAAAATGTTATAATTAAAATTACTTTCTTATTTATTTAAGTTTGATAAACCTAAGGTTACAACCACATACAACATTATTAACTCCAATTATAAATAATTAAGATGCAAGAATATTCAATATTACAGGTTCTATGTTCTTCTCAGAATATGCCACAATTTTTTGCTTTTGTGTTATTATTCTTTGTGTTACAAATTTCATAAGTGCATCTTTATATGGAGTAAGATGTATAAAAAATTGGGTTATTTTTGTGTTGCATTAATGTTATCGTAACATAAATAGTTACTATGCAATTCTTCTGTTAAAAGTGGGAATTTTGCGGCCTACCTTCCCATAAAACAACAGAATATACCACAGTGATAAAAAAAAATACATTGGCTTATTATAAGTTCATAGATTCATGACCTATTGGTCAGTTGTAATTTCATTTCATTACATGTTCGTACTTTTTTAAGGGAAGATTTGGTAAAACTTCTTGGGAGTGCTTACAATATTTATTTAAGCAATATGTTACACTTACATACTCGGCCCAGAACAAGGGCAATATTAAATTGGAGAGCTTGTTGTATTCTCCGGAATATCCCGATAAATCATGTAATCTCAAGTTACTTTGCATCCTTGCTACAGAATGAAAGGGCGTGCCGGTTAACTGAAATAATAATATAATATATAAGGACAACATAACCTTAAAGGCTTTAATTGTGTAAAACTAATATTTACATTATTAAAAAAAAAAAGCTTGTGCCTGCAGCTTCGCTTGCGTTAATGTAGCAAAGCACATTTTTCTATCTCTCGGAATAGAATACTTTACTACAACGTTTATGCAACATTCAATATGTTTATGTAACAGTTTTTTAGGTAATAGTGTTAGGTTTTATAATAAAATTCCAAAACACGTTACCGATCTGCCGGATACTAATTTCAAGCACCATGTCAAGCAGGTTTTAATATCTAAAGGCTATTACAGGGTGGATCAATATGTGAACGACGGTGACTTCTGGAAATGACGCCCTCTCTGTGCATCCACCAAAACCGAATGTAATTATTTATAACTATGTTTTAAAAATGTGAGTCATAATATGTTAATGAAAAGATAAACCAGATCGAGTTTCTTGCCGGTTCTTCTCGATGACTGGGTTGTTTTCCGAACCGGTGGTAACTTTGACGTTCATAAGCGCCTTCTCAGGGCCTAAACTGAATAAAGTATTTTTGATTTTTGATTTTGTTGCCGGCCTTTTAATATATGTGGGCCTCCGGCGCTCTCACTGACCGAACGAAACGCAACAGTGCAAACACTGTTACTTCACGTCAGCTTTCTGTGAGAGGGTGGTACTACCCTGCGCGTCGGGCGAGCCGACCCATTCATGCTGAAGCTAGTAATAGTTTCAGCGTAGCTCTACCACCTACAGATACTACAAAAAAATCAACCCCTATTAATTAACACAAGACACAGTATAAGCTGTGTAACCAATTTGTTATAAAAATGAGTAATATTTTAGCAGGAAGTATCATTGTTGTAGTTAAAAAAAACTCGATCAAGCAAGATGAAAAACCCGGCAAGTCAATAAGCGTGTATTTTTAGGCACGTTTTGACTTGCGCAGTTTTTTTTTTTTTTTTTTTTGATCTGACTATACGCTATTAACCTAACGGGTATCACAGCTTCACCAGACCAAAACCTTGCTCTGTATTTGACGCATATACGCGATTTAAAATTAAAGTAACTATAGTGATCTGAGGTATCAGTTTATTTTGGAACAGGTCTCTCTTGCTCAAAATAGTTTGCTAATCTCTTTCGGTTTAGATGTTGATTAGCTTTAGTGTTATCGGATAGAAATTTTGGAAATAGTTCGCTTTTTTCCTTAACACTGAGACTTGGTAAAATTTTGGGACATTAGCTGTTCGTTGGTTATATGAAAGATACTCACCGGTTCGACAATAACAAATGAATTGTGTTTCATTCTGTCAGGCTTCAGTCCTGTTACGTAATAGTCCTTTAAATGTTTGCTGTTGTAGAAATGAGGGAATGACGTTACCATCGGAAAATCTGTGAATGATATAAAACAAAGGATATATATAAAACAATACTGATAGATATATTTTAATAGATTACACTTCGTCTTCATCATCATCATCGTGTAAAAGATCCACGTCAGGGCCGTAGGCCTCTTCTCGAAGTACGTAATGGGCATACGCCAGCCCGTTAACGACGTGTTTGTGATTTAAAACTCTGAGGAATCCACAGTTACGTATTTTACTCACATACGGTGGTACTACTTAGACCATTTCTTAGATTCAGGTTTCCTCACGATCTTTTCCTTCACCTTCAGCCGATAGTGTTACCAACTTAAATCGGTAAATGTATGCGAATTCCAAAAAAATTGGTACTAAATGCCAGGATTCCAATATCTGCAGATATCGGATTGATGTTCCAGCCGGTTAAATCGTTCAACAACCACGACTTAGCGTCTTAGGGAACATAGCCATACTACGTGACCCGTTCAGTCTTCAAAGAACCACGCTTGGTCACAGGGAGGAGGAGGAAAACGTTATTTATAAATGACTACATGAAAACTAGACGACTTTATAAAGGGTTAATAAATTGCCAAACATGAGTCCCGTAGTATGGGTACGTTCCCTTATTGATCTATGACATGAAAAGATGTTTCAAGAAATATAGATTTCGTTTTACTTTTGTCGACAAAACAGTAGTGTAATTTAATTACATTTAAAGGTGAATACCTAATTATTGATACAAGAACAACGGCGAGCAACGACGTGTGACTGTCTCTTGACAGTCGCTATTATCGTTATGTACAGCCCTCGCCAACTTTTTTGACCGCTCTGAATATAGACGCGCAGAACACAAATTTAGGTATAAATACGCTCTATATATATATAGCATTGAGACAACTTAAGCATAAATAAATGCCTATTTTGAATTAATAATGCTAGTCCCATACATGCGTATATCGGTACGAAGTTTTACATATGATACCACTAAATGCAGATGTGGGAAGACATTATCGTTATGCATTACGAACTATCAGATTGCGTGACGATACATGCGGCACAATAACTAGGTCGGCGGTTTTTACGCACATCAAAGGAATTTATCGGATGCTAATTTCAAGTTATTGGGAAGACACAGGTGTGGGAACGTGTAATCTGATGGCTAGATTCAAAATGATTCAATGATTTTTAATGAATATTATGCTCAGTTTTTAAAAAGATTAAAAACGCGTTTTTAATACCGTAAATCGAATATGTTTCCGAAAATTTTCAGTTACCTACGATCCGAAAAATAGTTTGACTTTCATCGTGGTTTTATAAAACCGGACAATTTTTTTGCTACAGTGTCAAGTGGTAGAAACAATTAAATTCCAGCCAAAGTAACGTCCATCCATAATATAACGGGTTTCGTGATCACAAAGCGACTGTTACACCCGCGATTATCTCCGATCTGAATAGTGAATAGAAAAGGGATATTACCGAAGTAGCATTTGGCGCCATCGCTGACACCGTTCGGTAGGCTAGGCTCGGTGTCGTAGCAGTCTGTGCCGTTTGTGATCCTATCGTGTACCGTCTCTGATAAGTTGTAACGGTATAACGGGACGCCGTACAAACTCATCTCACCTGGAAAAATAAGGCAATCGTAACTAAAATAGATCAACAAAAAATCTAAACTCATCGAGCTATGAATATAACAAGTATGGACGTTAGTTTTCTTTTAATCACAATTTTACCTGATTTTAAATGACATTGTGACCTACGATGTTACACGCTAAGCCAAACTGGCTCAACTGCACCAACTCGTACGCATATAGATATAGCTATAGGTCCTTGACGAGAGGTTTTCGAAGTTAGGATGATAAACAGCCAGGCTGGCATTAGAAAATGCTACGGTTTCACCACAATATTTTCCGTTACCGACAGCCGTGGTTCATCGCGGGATCCAATTCTTAATCGATCGACATTGTTCTGAAATATCTTACCGCTGAACTATTATCATAATTCGGGTGTAATACCAGCAATATTTCTTTGGAAATAAATTTTTAAGGAACCTACAATTGTATGAAAATGTGTATAAGAATCCTGCTAGTCTTCTTTAGTTTTTAATATGTAACCAATTGATACGTTGAATCAGAAGTCGAACTGATGGCAATACGTGATACGCTGCAATAAAATACAATATGGAGTTATTCGCCACGAGTATTTCGCTCACCATGCAATGCAATGTGAGCGAGCTTTTTAATCTGTATACTAACTTACTGTCAAAATACAACGGCATCACTTTACAGACGGTTTTTCTCCAATATAATAATGTATCATTTTTCGTCAGATGTTGTTGGTACATCACACCTTCAGTTGAGCCGAAAATACGGTCTGGACAAGTCTATAAGAAAACAAAATATATAAATAATTTCTACGCCGCGTCGTTTCATCCTGGTTTGCTTTACACCAATCAGGGGCCTTCGAATGTTACGTGACCGGTTTGAACCAACGCGAGCGCGGATTGGTCGAGGGCGATTGATTGTGACGATGACGTCGACACATCGCAAAACAATAATATACAGCGAACTGATTGAAGCCTCTATAATGTTGCAATATAACAATTAAATTCAAACGTAAAAAGAGTATGTTTGGGTTAAATAAAGATATACACTGTTATTTTGTAATAAGGTCAGTTGGCAACACTTCATTGTCATAGTCACAGATTGTACTTTCATAATTGTTGTATTATTTAGATATCGTTTATTTTTTTTTTATTTAATTTTTTTATTATAGGGGCAAACGAACAGGCGGGTCACCTGATGGTAAGTGATAACCGCCGTCCATAAACACTAGCAACACCAGGGGAGTCGCAAGTGCGTTGCCGGCCTTTTAAATATGTGGGCCTCCGGCGCTCTCACTGACCGGACGAAACGCAACAGTGCAACCACTTAACACTTCACGTCGGCTTTCTGTGAGAGGGTGGTACTACCCCGCGCGTCGGGCGAGCCGACCCATTCATTATGAAACCAGTATTAGTTTCAGCGTAGCTCTACCACCTAGACTTATTACAACTTATTTTCTTCTGTAGCTAGTAATTAACTTTAAACCAGCAAAATAAAAACAAGAGTATATAATATACAAGCAGAAAATTTGGTCGATTTTAATTTTTTTATATAAAAACTAGCCGTTACCCACTACTTCTACCGCGTGAGAATAAGCAAAAAATATCTATTTAGCCTACAAAATGCTCGTGAGACGCCCACGGTTCTTTACACTGCTTCTTTAGTTAACGATATATACGTAGAAATACAGATAGACAGACAAAAATGTAAAAAATATATATGTTATATGTACCGTATATACTTTCATATACATTTAGTGTAAAGCGGTTATTTTGAAATTACAAACAAACACTTTAACACGAAATTCTTTATCAATAAGAATTTGAGGTTATGAATGACATTTTACAAATTTTTGCTTCCACACGTCGGAGCCCCTGTAGCTCGGGGGTTCCGTAGTATTCATACGGTGGTAATTACGCCCTTGGGTGACAGTACGCGCAAGCACGAACTCACGGCTACATTCAGAGCGGTCAAAAAGATTAACAAGGTTAAAGTAACAATTAACGATGATTGGATTTATTATTTTAAAATTAACTTCAATTACAATATTATTAATTGAAAAAAATAAAACTTACACTCGGATCATATCCAGGCAGTTGAGGGTTCCCTCGGTATCGGTCTATTTGAAAGAACCTTTCGTGACCCCATCGTGTACCTATAAGTACTGTGACGTCATCAGTGAAATCCGCGTAAATCTGTAAGTTAAAATTACAGTACAGTTATCGTGAATCCAATTGTCCGCTCTGAACATAGCCGTAAGAACTTACGAACTTACCGAACGGCCTTGCGTATAATATAGTTAAAAGTTTAAAACAAAAAAAAGTTAAAATTGTTTTATACGAATATAAAAATGAGTTTTTGGCGGGATCTTAGTCTGTCATGTAGTGGTTTTTATATTTTATTCATAATCTTGTGTTATTAGACTCTATATTTTGTAATATCGGTGGTGTTTTACGTAATATAGTTCAGTTATTATGCACAAGTGAAGTGGATGGGAAATAATACCACGGAGCATGCATTCTGAGATGCCACCAAAAAAAGTCCATGGAAAGTTTTAACAAGGAAACCACCATCTTGTTAGAACATTATAATTATCACAAGACATTTACTTGGCAAAATCTTGTTACTTGACCCTGGCTAGTGCAAGAACCGTGACGGAGCCAAAAAATAAAGAAGAAGAATATAAAAATGGCATATATTTATACTTAAGTTGTCTCGATGTTATACGTATAATGTAATATGTATTTATAGCTAATTATGTGTCCTGCTCATCTATAGTCAGAGCGGTCAACAAGTTTGGCGAAGACTGTTGTACTACTTTACTTACTTTAACTCAGAAACATGATAATTAAACGAAATAAAATTTGTTTAATATCGAATTCGATTGGTAAATAATTATTTTTCTCGATAAAATTAAGACTTTTCATGAATTCTTATTCTTCTATAGTCTGTATTCAGTACACACTAAAAAATCTATTAATATTATAAAAGAGAAGGATTCCTGGATGCTTGTTGCTCTTTCACACAAAAACTATTCAACGGATTTTGGTAAAACTGTAAGTACAGTACAGTGCAGTATAGTACAGTATAGTATAGTATAGTACAGTATAGTATAGTACAGTATAGTATAGTACAGTACAGTATAGTACAGTATATAGCTTATAGTTCAGAATAACACACAGTTATTGTTATATATGATGTGCCGACACTACTTAAGTGGGATAAGGGTAAGAATATGATAGATTAATTACTTCTTTTAATTATTAATTTCATTTTAACACAAATAATGACATAATAAAGTATACACATAACAAAAATAATTACATAAAAATAAAAAAAATAACGTAATGATGGCTCTGTAGTTAGCATGTTCGAACACTGCTTTCATTGACATAGGTTCGAATCCTTGGGAACGAGTCGGCGCTTTCAGTGAAGGGAAACATCGTAATGAAATCATAGCATGGTGGTAAGGCTCCTTCTAAGCCAGTGCCGCTATTTACCACTCTAAAGTTGAATATATATCTCCGTGCACCTGTTGGTGTGTTCCTTCAGCTGCACTTGAGAGCCGGTCCGGTTCTGATTAGCGTCTTATATAAAATAGCGACAAAAATCGAGATGTTCTCCAAAACCTTTAATTATGCACGCGATAGTGGTGTGAAATGGGTTACCCATTATGGTCTTCCCGCAAGGTTATGGCACGGGGCTCTTCAAAAAATAATTGCAACACGCCCTTCAAGGCCGGCAACACAACAGTGATACTCCTGCTGTTGTATTTCTCCATAGGCGATAGTAACTATTACCATTAGATGGACCGTATGCCTCTTAGCTGAACTTCGCATAAAAACATATTAGATCACATCAGCATTTATCATCAAGCGAGACTTAAAAAAAAAAAAAACAAACTAAAACCTAATATATAATCATAAAAAAAAAACATCGTAGTCCTTACCCTGGCCAACATTCCCATATTATTGACCGGCACCAAACCCGGAGCTAAAGTCTTCGACGTATCCAGTACGGGGTCCTTAAATTCCCACAAATACTCGTAAATCGTACGTTTTACGAAGACATTACTCCCGTAGGAGTCCGCCAGCAACTTGAAGCCTGTACGAATTATATAGTTCGAGTTATGGAGATACGAAGCTATACCCTGTAACAAGAGAAAAAACAAAACGGTGCAGTCAACGAACTTCCTTACGCTATTTCATGAATTTCGAATTTAATTCGATATGGATATCTAGCTTATTTGTATTTGTAAATTTTCATCACGTAAATCATGTAATCATGTAAGTCTGAAGTGTCCGTACTTTTTGTTTTTAATAATTGAAATCATAATCCGCCATTTTGAGATCCGAGTCTTAAAAATTCAGCCGAGGGCTTATAATTAATATTTAATTATATTTTTCTCGTATATCCATTCATTCTTATATATTTCATATAGCTTATTCTTATTATTATTTTTATATTACCCTTTCTTATATTTACACTCCCTGCAGTCTTTTTTCTACACGATACCGCTGGAAGAAAATGCCCAGAGCTCCCTAATACATAAACCAAAAAGTATTCATTAATTCAAAGCATAATTAAGACATTAGAATCAATGTAAATTTACGAAAATTATATTCGAAATAAACCTAACAAACACAGAAATCACCTCACTGTTATTTATACTCTTCCTTGCAATAATATTCTTACGACAGTAAATCAATAAAACGATAAATTTAGCGACATCTATTGTCGTGAGAAAATGTAGTCTGTTATTGCTTCTAAACACTTTCTTACATTTATGTTCAATAAACAATTTTCGTCTCATTATTTTTTTATTATAAAAAAAGATTACAGGTATAATTGTCCCAAAAGTAATAAGATTCATGTAATATTGTAACTTGTGATATTTAAAACACAAAATTAATTAGAAATTTACAAAATTAATCATAAACCTTATGCGATCAAAAAATAAAAATTATATTTTACTTATACAAAGTAAGTTATTCAATTGATAGAAATATGTACTTCGCAAATTTTGTTGATTATATATTATAGTAGTAATATATTTAGAAAATGACTGTTGAACGCCATCTATTAGCATTAATGCATATTAATTAATTACTGAACTTATACTTATACTAATTACTTAACACGCAGACGAAGTTGCGGGCCCAGTTAGTTGTAGATATAACCTATCGCCCGGGAACAGTACTTTTCTCTAGAAAAAAGATACCCAATGGTCTATTCTATACCTCTGATAACGTGGTTGCAAAATTTACATACATATCGGTTCGAATAACTTTGCAGTAAAAAATAAAAAAAACATTCATCCATTCATACAAACTCACATCTTTCTGACTCACACGTTCTGTTCACACGTTCAGGGATCTGTACTCTCAGCAACTCTATTCTTACTGCACATCAATGATCTGCTTATACCCGGTATATTTGGGTACGCGGATGACAGCACCGTATCTGAGAGGTATTTATCCAGTCCAGCGGCCAGCTTACTAGAAACCCTTAATGAGAGAGAGGCCATGATCGAACGTTTAAATAAAAACCTCCGGTTTGTAGCCGATTGGGGTGACTCAAACCTGGTTAAGTTTAACCCTGAAAAGACCCAGGCGTGTCTTTTCTCTACAAAACGGAGTCCGTTCAACTTGACTCCTACTTTTCAAGGGGTTTCCCTTCAAGTAACAGACAACCTCGAGCTTCTTGGGATCCAGCTAACTTCTGATCTCAACTTCGGGCGCTCAATTGAGCAAAAAGCGAAAACAGCTGCGAGAAAACTTGGGATCCTCTTTAAGGTTAAGCAGTATTTCACACCAGAACAGCTTCTCAGCTTATACCAAGCACAAGTTCGTTCATGTATGGAATACTGCTGTCACCTATGGGATGGATCAGCCAAATATCAGCTGGCCACTCTTGATTCCATTGAGCGTCGCGCTCGTCGGCTTGTAGGAGATGAAACGCTGTGGCAGGCAAGAATGCTTAATTTAAAGCATCGACGAAAAGTAGCTTGTCTGTCGGTGTTTTATAGGTTACACTTTGGAGAGTGTGCACAGGAATTACATGACATAATTCCACCGGCCCCATTCCATCAGAGGACGACTAGACGCCGTGAGGGTTTCCACCCTTATGTGGTTGATATTCCCGTGGTTCGTACGAAGCGATTTGCTTCCACATTTATTGCACGTACCGCGAAGGAGTGGAATTTGCTTCCGGCGTCTGTCTTCCCATCCTCCTATAACTTGGGAGTGTTCAAGAGGAGAGTGAACAGGCACCTAGTGGGTAAGCGCGATTCATCATCGGCCTCATCTACACTTACCATCAGGTGAGATCGAGGCCAAGCGTGAGCCTGTAAAACATAAAAAAAAAAAAAAAAAAAAAAAAAAACGATTTTTTTTTCGTGCCAAATGGTAATTAAAACGCACTGAGGTGAAAATATAGGTACCTACATGAGGTTATTTCGACCTCTCCTATCACGGAATAAATTATACACAAGCCATTAGCATACTGTAATTGTTTACATGACACTGTTGAGTGTTGACCCGTGTGCGGTGTGTCCATCGATTTATTTATAGATCCTAACTAATAATCTAAATGTTAGTTTGCTTGTAACGCCTTCAAGCATAAATACTTCACCTTGTCACGGGGAACGATAAATAGGTATGTTGGAATAAATCCTGTCATCTCAAAGCTATATCGGTGTTGTGCAAACTGTTTGAGTTACACGAAGATAGTGTTAGAGCGGCCCTCTCCGCCAACGGAGGACCGGTGGAAGGAGGCGGCGCTATGCTCATCTCCTTCCACCACCATAGCCGGGCCTGGGAGAATGGGTTGGGAGGCCCATCTTCCCATTCCACAGGTCCGGCGGACGGCGGAGATGCCCGGTGTGTACACGGACGTCTTCTGGCAAGGATGGGGCCCGGCGGCGCTGTTTGATGGGGCTGGGGCGGCACGATGAATACTCAAGAGATCTCGTGTCGCCCCAACAAAAGCAGTGGATGTACACCGTGGGGTTTTAGTGAATAGGAGTGTCACACTACCCACCCTCTCCCCCGGGAGAGTGGTGTATCCATGATGGATTTCCCCGCGTTAGAAAAAAAAGGATATCATATCATATCGTCCATTTATAAAAATAGATACACTAATGAAATCACAGGTGGCAGCTGGTTTATCAAATCTGACTATTATTGATTTAGCGTTTGACCATGACTTCACCTGATGTTAAATGACGATCTGGTCTAATATGGTGAACACGCTAAACTGACTGACAGACTGGCTCTCAACTGTAACTGCCGGAAAACACCAACAGGTGCTTGGGGACAGATTATTAACTTGAGGATAATAACGGCTGGACATACAAAAAGTTTTTTTTTTTTATATTATAGGGGGCAAACGAACAGGTGGGTGACCTGATGATAAGTGATCACCGCCGTCCATACACACTAGCAACACCAGGGGAGTCGCAAGTGCGTTGCCGGCCTTTTAATATATGTAGGCCTCGGTGCTCTCACTGACCGAACGAAACGCAACAGTGCGGGCGCACTGTTACTTCACGTCGGTTTTCTGTGTGTCGGGTGGTACTACCCCGGGCGAGCCGACCCATTCATGCTGAAACTAGTAATAGCTTCAGCGTAGCTCTACCACCTACAATAGTCCTAGTTTCTTTCCTACAAAAGTCCTACCACCATGTATGTTATTGTTTTATCACGATGTTTAATATTTAATATTTAGAGCGATGATAGCTCAATGGTTAGCGTGTTCGAACACCGTGTGTATCCACGTACAATGAGACGGAGCTTTTGGTAACATTATGACATAGCATGGTGGTAGGGCATTTTCTAAGCTCACCCGCTTATGTTTAAAAAATGTCACCAAGTATACGTGTCCATCGTATACGTATGTTCCGGCAGCTTCCCTTCAAAGTTTATCTTGTTCATCAGTTGAGATTGTGGTCAAAAAACCTATAAACTCTAAAAAATCTCGAGACAGGTAGAAGGACTGCCGACGAAGGGAAAAACAATGGAAAAACTGTTTTTTTTTATTTCTAAATCAATAGTCGTCCGTCGCGTCTATATGTCTGTCTAGATGTTCGCGATAAACTCAAAAACTACTGAATGAATTGTAACGCGGCCTTAACCAATAAAATCAAAATCAAAAATACTTTATTCCGTTTAGGCCTTGAGAAGGCGCTTATGAACGTCAAAGCTACCACCGGTTCGGAAAACAACCCAGTCATCGAGAAGAACCGGCGAGAAACTCGATCGCGTTTATCTTTTCATTAACATATTATAACTCACATTTTTAAAACATAGTTATAAATAATTACATTCGGTTTTGGTGGATGCACAGAGACGGCGTCATTTCCAGACGTCACCGTCGTTCACATGTTGATCCACCTGTAATAGCCTTTAGATATTAAAACCTGCTTGACATGGTGCTTGAAATTAGTATCCGGCAGATCGGTAACGTGCTTTGGAATTTTATTATAAAACCTAACACTATTACCTAAAAAACTGTTACCGGTCCTAGTGAGCCTAAAATATGGAATGACCAATTTGTTATTATTTCTTGTATTTAGATTATGTCGGTCCTTAACGAAATCTAGCTTATCTAAGTTTTTGCGGACGTACATTAGATTTTCAAGTATGTATTGGGAGGGCAGAGTTAGGATACCGAACTCCTGGAACTTATCTTTTAATGATTCGCGAGGCCCCATATCATAAATAAATAGAGTAGTTCACGGGGAAGGTTTAGGTACATAGTTTGTCAAGATTTTTTTGTAAATTGGTTGAAATATATTGATAAATGTTGAAAGAATCGGAAAAAGTCAAGCCGCCTTAAGCGTTTTATGCATATAAGTATTTTTTTTTATTATCAGGGCCGGACAACGTCCGCCGGTCCTGCTAGTAAATTATTCTCGGAGTTGTTTAAATTGTGCAATTTGTAAATTGAAGTCATAAACATTACTCTGGTTTTCACATCTATTCGTACTCCAAGCAATAAGTATATACATTTTTTTTTAATTTATCAAATATATGACGGACTGCACAAGCTCAAAATAAAATATCAATATAAGTAAGTACACAGATCGCTATAGTACGCGTCGCTAGTCTGACGCAAGCGCAATACGTCACGAGCATGTCTAGGTCATCGGTGACATGAACCCATAAGTTTTCACCTAACAGAAATCGCTCAACGCGGCAAAGATTTCAGTTCAAAAAAAAAGTTCAATGCACACGATTCCAAATCACTCACCAGGACAGCCAAATTTGAAACAATTAACGTCTGATTCAAATCTATATCGTTTTCCTCCGGCAGATAGATGGGTTTTCTTGTCGCCGTGTAGGTCATTGTACTGTTGTCGTTGAACTTAATGTTACTATGAAGAAGCTTTTCTCTGAAAAAAAAAAACAATATATTATAAAGTACTACCTTTTACCCGCGACTTTGTTCGTGTTGATGTATATTTAACCTGTCCCTAGAGAAGAGTTTTTTTTTTATATTATAGGGGGCAAACGAACAGGTGGGTCACCTGATGGTAAGTGATCACCACCGTCCATAGACACTAGCAACACCAGGGGAGTCGCAAGTACATTGCCGGCCTTTTAATATATGTGGGCCTCCAGCGCTCTCACTGACCGAACGAAACGCAACAGTGCAAGCACTGTTACTTCACGTCGGTTTTCTGTGAGAGGGTAGTACTACCCCGGGCGAGCCGACCCATTCATGCTGAAACCAGTAATAGCTTCAGCGTAGCTCTACCACCTACGAAACATTACATTTTAACATACATTTTATCTGAATGAAATGTACCCTATGTCCTTTTCTGTACCCATGACAATGTGTATACAAAATTTCATGAAAGCGTAACAAACGAATAAATATCACATTTGCTCCGATTCGCACAGAAAATATGACTTAGAACACTAAACACTGTTTTACCTACATCATCTAACAGGTTTATTTATAACCTGTTGATTTTTCACGTAGGTTTGAGTACGAATGTCCCGGAGCCGTCGGTGAAGGAAAACATCGTGATGAAACCATTGTACGGCGGTAGGGCTTTCTCTAAGGTCGCCGCCATTACCTACGACGCTAAAGTTGAGAACTTATCACCAATCACTTATATGTGTGTATCAGCAGTTGCACTTGAGAACCAGTCCCCCTCTAGGCTTAGCGTGTTTACCGTCTTAGACCATATCGTCATTTGACATCAAATGAGATTGTGGTTAAACGCTATAAAACCTACAATCTAATATTTTTTTTTTTTTTGAACTGACCTACACTGCCAGCCAATAAGGCTTTCACAGTTCCACCGGACTACTAAGGGGAGCGCTTAGGGCACTCACCCGATTTGTTTTAGGCGATCACCTCAAGGGCACTCGGTGCACCTCGGCTTGAGCTGTCGCCGATTTTCCCGACCTGACTAAGCTAGCTAAGCTATCTATCCATTTCATACACATTTATGAATTTGTGAAAAAGGCATGTGTGACCATGCATGTTTCACGACCGTATATGTGTATTTGGTATCTGACTACTATGTTGTGTGACTTATTTCAGTCCGAAAAGGGCAAAAAAACAGCCCACCACTGTGTGCCTAGGTGTACATGTGTCTGGGGTGATCGTGTAAATGAAAAACAAGTGTGAATCACTGTATTCGCGCGAGTAACATTCTCGAGGGCTCCACACCGAGGAACAAACCTAGGCTCGAGTTACAATTTAATAAAAAAAATGCTCCCCACTTATTGTTCGAGATTCTTTCATCTACATTTATGTCCTTACTGCTTAGCCTCTATGAAAAGCGTAATGATATGTATTCTAAGTTACATTCTATTACTCGTATCTGCTAGTGTAAGATTCGTTGAAATCGGTTCAGCCGTTTCGAAGATTAACCTGGACAAATAACAGACACGTTAATTTTATTTATATGTAGGTAATACATGTGTATCTTTTTATGTAAAAAAAATAGTAAAGCAGAAGCGTAAAAAAAGCAGAACAACGACTACCGTAACGTTCTCTAGAAACATTATTATGCGCACGCTAGCGTTGTGGAATGGGTTACCTAGCACGTTGTTCCCCCAGGGTTATGATATGGGGCTTTTCAAAAAGGGATTGAAACACGCCCTTCAAGCTTGACAACGCAACAGCGATGCCCCTGGTGTTGAAGTTGTCCATAGGCGACGGTAACAATTTAACTTTTTTTTTCCTTTTTTTTGGCACTTTGGTCTGTACAGATTCACCGGACAATTTAACATCAGATGGGCTCTTTGTCTGTTTGCTGCGCTTTGACATATAAAAAGCGAGTAAGATAGAAGACAGTTGGGAAGTTTTCAATAATATCGACATTCACTTGTTCATTTGCTATTTCTTTTCATTACATGGTCGTATTGAAAAGGTGGTCTCATTTGCTTCCTTAGTACACCTGTACGAAACCGGCACGGGTAGCTAGTTGTTAATAAACGCAATTTTCGTCGCGGAAGTCGGTAATATAAGGAGCACGTCTATTTGTATTCTCAGAGTGTACTTCCCTATTTTTTATAACGTGTTACTAACGACTTAATCTTTTGTTCGACGCATTAAGTTATAGTTAAGTCACGGATAAGCTATTGCGAAGCGACATTAAAAGAATGTGATGCGCAAGAATCAAACGTGCGGTTAATTTTTTTTCTTTCTTGATATGTTACACACATATGTAACATACTTTGTTACATATAATTTCATATAATGAATCTGGAAACGTTAGAAGCTCTTAGACCAAGTGACCAAGCAACGTTAAAAAATACGGTCGAAGTGAAACTTTAAACATAAATTATGATGCGTATATTGCATGTAAAATATAATGTGTTCCGTGGACAGACCTCAAGTTGCGGGGATATAAACTACTACAGAGTTAAGAGGACACAAATTCAAATCCATGTAAACGACGGACAACTGTATAAAAAACATGGTTGCCAATTCTATGTTTCATTAACCAGTGTTTATTTTCACAAAATACGCTAAGATTAATTTTAAAATCCAAGAGCCGTGTTTGTGCTTATATCCTACTATTATACCTCATACAAATAAAAGTGGAACGTCTATAATTTGCCCTGGTTTATCTGTGAAATGGATGAACTGATTTTAATGAGACTTACTTATAAATAGGTAACGTATTATGCAGAGTATAATGATTGTTTGATTACGCAGTACATTTTTTTCAAGGAGACTACGCTGTTATTATGGACTTTATCAGAGGTAACATAAAATCCGTAAAAGCTTCATAGGGGGTAAAGTAAATACGATAAAATTACAAAAAGTACAGTTTACATCAATCTAAATACTATAAAAAAATCTAAAATAACTAATTACCATTAGATCATTAATCTATGTTCAAAAAAGAGTAGTCGTGGGCACCGAGTAATTATAAAATATTGAAAAGAAAGACATGGATGTCTTAAATATAATCTATCCCACACAATATATGGAAAGGTATCTAAACTTTATATTAGACAAAGAAACGTGTGCTGTTCAAACACAGTAAAAGTTAAATCTTCAAAATTGATAAAATATTAATATGAATGGATACACGTCGACAAATTCATTACGTTGGTTATGACGTT
The DNA here is from genome assembly GCA_035772565.1 of Antheraea assamensis. Taxonomy (NCBI): domain Eukaryota; kingdom Metazoa; phylum Arthropoda; class Insecta; order Lepidoptera; family Saturniidae; genus Antheraea; species Antheraea assamensis. The sequence goes on from JAQQSE010000107.1 coordinate 2,232,561, forward strand.
TTATCCCAAGGCTTCTTAATAAATATGCACACACACGTATAAACATACACACGTTAACGCTTGAACGATCGAATGAGGAGATCGCAAATATGAGAAACACTGTATGATGTGTTCTATCTCACTCTCTTGCATGTTAAACACTATAGGTATATATGTTTTCTCTTTTTAATGTCGCTCTTTCGTTTCATCGTGTTTCAATTCACAACGAGGCCAAAGAAGTTTTCACTTCGACAAAAGCAATGAGAAAAGATGGATCACTTAACGATGTTGAAGTCTCGTCTAACTAATGTGAAAGTGAGTGTATTTTTACGTACACATCAGGCTACAGAAAAGGATATAGATTACCATTTCCTCCAGTAAAAAGTGTTATTCTTGAAGAATGCTAATAGAAGAATAAAAAATTAGGTAAAGTATAAGTACTCAGTACTCTCTCGTTCACTCACGCGGGTTCACTCACACGCAACGTTCAGTTACCTAATCCCGTTCTAGACGTTTCACTTCATTCGAGTTAGCTCCCAATTTATCGCGTCTGTTAAGAAGCTTCGTTTAAACACATATTACATCGCTCGTATTACGGCACGTACTTAATTGTTAACAATAATAAAGAGTCGTTGAAATCGATGACCTTACTTCACTGGCTTGATGACTCAATACCGCCATTATTGGTATTGTTATAGTTTAATAAACTATTTTGTTTACATTTTTTTAATATATAAATGTCTTTTTACATATAAGCTCATCTATTTTTTCTTTATAAATACTAATCCTACACTAATAATATAAATGGGAAGGAGTGTTTGTTATTTTGAAGTGATAACTTCTTATGGCAGGGTAAATCGCTTCGATACTCGTTACATTCATAACTCGTTACGGCGCCAGTCTGTCTGGCTCCCCTTTCTCTCACGCATACGCCAGTTGTAGGTGTACATATTCAAGAATTGTAACTAACAATAAAATATATTTTGTAATCAATAGAAGATTTTATTAATAAATAACCTTTCCTAACATTATCATATTAACCTAATAACCTAAGCTTTCCTCAAGTTACACAATTTCAATATTAAATACTTCAACTTAGATTAATTTAAATTATCACTTCTATCGGACGTCGAGAGACGCACAGCATTTTGTTTTTCTTTTACACCTTAATTATTCAATAGATCATCATAAAATTTAGTATACCCGTTGCGAGGGGTTCAGAAAAGGATCATAGGGTCGCCTTTCATCACGAAAGAAGTACTGTTAACGAAGGATACCTAGGTTAATTTTACATAAACGCGAGTGAAGCTGCAAGTAAAAGCTAGTAATACTGTAAACGTGATTTTTTGTGAGGATGGATGGGTGTTCACATTAACATTGTTTATACATCAGGATAAAAGATAGGGTATACACAATTTGTATAAATATTCTTTAAATTGGCCATTGAATTAGGTTTCAAAAAATCCTACCACCTACTAGCTATCAGGCGTTTGTTCCGTAAACCGTAAAAGTTACTTGAAGGCAGTGGCGTATCCATACCGTCTGAGGCTCGTGGCACATTCTCTAGGTGGTAGAGCTACGCTGAAATTATTACTGGTTTCAGAATGAATGGGTCGGCTCGCCCGGGGTAGTACCACCCTCTCACAGAAAACCGACGTGAAGTAACAGTGCTTGCACTGTTGCGTTTCGTTCGGTCAGTGAGAGCGCCGGAGGCCCGCATATATTAAAAGGCCGGCAACGCACTTGCCACTCCCCTGGTGTTGCTAGTGTCTATGGAAGGCGGTGATCATTTACCATCAGGTGACCCACCTGTTCGTTTGCCCCCTAAAATATATAAAAAAAAAATCATTGGATGGGGCCCCAGTAAAAGTCATCACACTATAATTTAATTTTAGTAAATCACTGATCTATGTAGTATTACTAACATTGTATGCATTTTCAGTTAAATATTTAAGAAGTTTAGTTTACAAAAGCATAAGAATCGTCTATCTATATTTATAAAACAAATTGCTGTTCGTTTGTCTCGTTAAAACTCGAGAATGGCGGGGCGATTTGGCTAATTTTCGTCTTGAAATATTTGCGGAAACTCAGGGAAGCTGTAAACGGTGAGAAACATAAATAATAAATAAAGGAAAATACAAAAAATAAGATAGTGTGTACTTATATACACGCGTTAGAAGTTATACTTCATTGGCGTAACAAGATAAAAATCTTTTCAAAAATTTTATCTTTTGCCTTATTCTACGTTAGTAGAAAAAACGACACTAACAATAGAAAAAAGTTATTTAATACATACATACTTTTTTTGAATAAAATGTTGACTATAGCTAACTTCAGGGTGTCGGTTTTTCGTGACGGTGTGCGCGCGCATCGTAAAAATTTACTCTCATCATTTTTGCCTAACGCGCCAAAAGAAGTATAACTTCAAAAAACAATTTCATTTTCAAATACAAAATGTTCTTATCTATGAAATATTTGATTACATGTTGTCATTTTCGAAATGTAAATTGTCATTAGTTTGTCAAATATTTATAGGTGCGTTCAGAAATTTTGTCCGTTTTATACCTGTAGTATGAGATCTGCGATTTCACAGTTCCGTTTCAGAAATAAAAATAGTACATGAGAAGGCTTTAAATTGATTAAGTGTATACCTGTGTTGCATTTAAAATTTTGTATTAAGTTTTGACCGCATTTTATACAAATAAAAGTAAGTGATACGAAGTACACCAGCTCATCTGGTTTAGAATAAAATAATAATTTATTCTTTACAAGATATTTATTAATAAAATTTCTTTTCACCGAGCTTTCTGTTCCGGAAAAGCATAAATAACATTATCAAAGTTTAAAGGTCTTGCCATAGTTAAGTTACGTAGTCTGTCTTGTCCCGTAGAGTTCCTTAAATCGGAAGTTACGGGGGCCCATCAGGCCCGTGGTCCTGTGGCGTTTTACCAGCTCTACCACCCTATAGTTACGCTACTACATGAATATAATGTATGGTGTCGTCATTTGTAAAGATAAAAATATTTGGATGGCTCGCTCGTTGCATGACCCGTCAATAGGTTCGAATAAGCATTCGGTGAAGAAGAACATCGTGTTGAAACCATGGCATGGGCTCCATGAAAGTCACCTGCCTTTTCAAATTGGAAATCTTTCGCCAGCACTCATAGGTTATCCCGGCAGCTGCATTTATAAGATATCCAGGTGCTAGGTAATCAAAATTTTTGTAATTTTTCAACATTCCGTTAGGTTACATAGGTACTCGCATAATTTTTGCACAATATCTCGCAGTACAAAAACCTCCTTCTTATCTTCTTCTGTACATACATATAGCAACTATTTTTTATTTATATTAGAGTACTTACAAATATACTATAGGTCCGATTTCCTCGACGTTGAGTTTCTCGTCAAGTCCTTGCATGTACCGCTCGTGGTTCGTAATGTTGAACACGTATACTCGAAGCTTGACCTCGTCGGGAGGGTCCGCCCACCACTCGTACGGGGGTAGGCCTAGAAAAAATAATATCACAACATCCAATAAGCCGAAAATGCATACAAAACAACAATATATCAGAAACGTATTAATTCACATTGTATGAAAAATCATTGTTACAAATAAACAACGAATGATTCACCAACCATGGGAACTAGAAATAATGGTGTTTTAAAAGTATCCTGCTCGATATATGTCTAATTATTCAAATATTCACGTCAGCCTTCCCATTTTCCACCATCGTTTAATGTAAGGTATATAAGTGTGCCGCGATACGTCCGAGTGCTTGTAGTCCGGTGAAGCTGTGAAGGCGCGTCAGACAAGTCAGTCGTCGGTTGGGAAAAAAAGCGTCCGAGTGAGTTCTATTCGGCATATCGAAGCGAATACGAAGAGAAAAGGGAGGAAGAATTCTTCAAGCATACTATTACTACATTATAAGGCGTAAATGTACGTACGAGTACTAAATACATTTCTGATGACCCAAATGGTATTTATTTTAACCACGAGCGTAACAGTATACATAGAGCTGACCCGATCTTTGAACCTTGGCATTCGGCCAATCCCAGCCACACTGCGCAGGTCATGGCTGCGTGCATTCACAGATTTCTGACGATACACCGTACTTTTGTCTATTAAGTATATAATAATATAATGACGTTGCCTGTACGAATCCCATTACTGGGCCAAAGGCATCTTCCCGATTGAAAATAAAGGCATAATAACTACGACAAATTCAAAATTCAAACTCTGACAAAATCTATATTTTCATATTGTTCTCTCTCACATAGGTCAGGCTACCTCACGATGTTCTCCTTCACCGTCAGCCGATAATGTTACCAATTGAAATTAGTAAATGTAGGTACGTGAATTGTGAAAATTTCGTTGGTGCACGTCGGGATTCGAGCCTGCTGACATCGAATCAATATTCAACTGGTCAAACCATTCGGATCAACTCCATAAAGTAAACATATATCTCTACTAATATTATAAACAGTGAGAGCGGTTTTTGTATGTATGTTTATACGAGGAAAGTAAACTCCAGAACCACAGCACCCGATTTGATAAATTCTTTCACTATTTGAAAGTATTATTCAAGATGGACATAGGCTGTCTATTATATTCATATATACAAATTATGTAAATTATGACGTATATGTGGTGTTTTGAAAGTTTCTCTAACGTGTGTTGCGTTATTAGTTAAATTTACAGGGAGAAAAAATGTGTGGCTGAATTTTACATTATAAGAAAAATCTATAAAAAACAGGGTATGTCGTAAAGACACGTGACAGAAGTGAAACGTTAAAAAAAAAAAAACAACAAAAAGCAGACATCACGTGATGCTCCCAACCGGTCACCCATCCAAGTATTGACCACGCCCGACGTTGCTTAAATTCGTTGATTGGAGGAGAACCGGTGTTTTCAACACTCTACCTGACACAGTGTTTACCCTATTTTATTAACATGGGGAAATCCACCATGAACACACATCCTCCCTGGGGGGTTAGTGGATAGTGTGAGACTCTTACACACTAAAACCCCACGGTGTATCAACCGCCGGGTTTGGCTGGGGCGACACGGGTCGTGCTGTGCTATCACCATGCCGCCACAGCGGTCAGCCCAGCGGCCACCTTCCGCGTGGCCGCCGGGCGTCTACCTTATAGGGAGGCAAGTTGGGTACAAAACCAGCCGCCTTCCCTCGTCAACCGAACCAGTGCAATGGGAAGATGGGCCCCCCGACTCATGAAGTGTTTATTTAGTACAAAACGAAGCGGCCGGTTAACAGCTAGTAATCGATCGTGTTTTTTACATAGTAACCTATTAAAGATTAAATTTAATTATCATTGTGGACAAAATGTACATAAATATATAAATTTATAAACCTGTTTGGGTGGCATTGTTTTTAAAAATGAGTTAATGCGGCTAAATTAAAAATACTACGGCACCGTGGCCTTGACATAGAAACCGCGGCACTTGAACTTGGCTCATTGGTTGTATTTAAAAATGTCACGAAAACCTTTATTTAAACATAAGTTTTATATCGGAAATCTAATTTATTTAGTAATATATATATTATTTAGTATTGTACTAGGTACTCTATATATTAGTGAAGACCGCATTACAATCCGTTTAGTAGTTTTTGAGTTTTTCGTAAACATACAGACAGACTGAAAGACAGACGCGGCGGACGATTTTGTTTTATAATCTGTAGTAATTTAGAACGGCTTTAATAGTATTATTCTATATAAAGGTGTTCTTGTTTATTTTTTTATAGGTGCTTGATTCTTTATTTCTTTCTCTTTAATTACTGGTAACCCAGTCCTCTTCAAACACTATTACTGCCATTTTCATGTACTAAATTAGTCTCTTCTGCTTTCTGTTATTCTTTTCTTTATGAAAATATGTTCCAGACCTTTAATAATGTTGGCAATTCTAGAGTGACTGTCTAGTAATAATCAAGATGGTGGCTCTCTTGTTAGAACTTTCTAGTGAGTTTTTGTGGCATCTCATGCTCCGTGGTGTTATTACACATCTGTTTGTCCACAATAACTGAACTATATTACGTATAATGTCACCAATATTATAAAATATAGAGTCAAATAACAAAATAAAAAATTTAAAATGCACTACATGACAGGCTAAGATCGCGCCAAAAACTCTCTGCTTGATTCATTATAAATACTCAATTTTTTATTATTTTTTATTGTTGATATATTAATTTTATGCCCGATGTATCTTATTTATGTGCACTTTAATATCTTCCTTAAGTAATATATGTGTATCTTTGTGTTTGTTTAGTGTGCTTTATATTACAGTGAATGCGGTGTCTTTGTGTCGCACTAGCGGCGTGCTAGGAGGCACTCCGGCGGATCGTATCTAGGCTTGCAACGATCCGAAGAAGGCCGTAGTGGGTGTTCGGGATCAAAGTTAACCGCCCGACCACAACAGCGTGATCTCGTATATAGGATGGCCTTGCTACCTTCACAACTGGATATTTATATAGGACACCTTTGTAATCATCACTTGTTGACAATGTTTTATTTAAGATGACTTATTTACACAAATATAGCTGCCCGTTGTAAAACAGGTGCTAATGAGATAAAACTGTTTGATCAAATACCTGAATAAGATCCTTCTAAAATACTGTTACAGACACGTATATTTTTACAGCATACATTTATACTATCGATTAGCAGGCTCCTTTTGATCCTGTTCTCTGCAAACTCCATTAGTAAATGATCTTGTATCGCACATAACCGTACGGAGATATGTTTTTTTGTTCATGAGATATTTATTTGTATATTTTTATGCCAAAGTGCTGCAGACTGGCAGACAGCCTATCTGGTGTTATATGGTAACAGTCATCTATGGAAAACTGCTACACGAGAGGCATCACTGCTGTGTTGCCGACCTTGAGGAGCATGTTTCAATTCCTTTTTGAATAGACTCTGTAATGACCACCGATTAGGTTATGATACCGATAGATGTCACTAGTTGACACATTTATGGCAGGGACTGCTTTAGAAATTAAGAGAGGGTAAGGTGGAAAAAAGTACAGAGGGAAGAAGCGTTGACCGAGACTGGTGAATAGTTTTGTCACTGTATAACAATTTTAAATTGGTTTGTTATTAGACATATCAGTGGATCGCAACTGACACGGGGTGAGCTATCTTAAGTAATAATTTGAAGTATCGAAACCAATCTAAGCTTCAACACAACTCTGGTTTAATTTCAGTTTACCGTAACGCCCCTGCGAGATATGTTTAAAGACAATAACGGTGTACTTTGTGTGACGTAATCGGTACGGCTTCTCGTCATACGTGGAGCTGTTTCCTCTACGGTGGTGCACGGACCTACGATCTGGTTGCACGGAGGCCATTGAGGTCTGTGACACTCAAATACATAAACTCATCTCCGGTGAAGACGAACCCGTATCATTACAACTCATATCATAATCTTGGGAGAACCCCGTGCTGGGTAACCCATTCCCTAACGTTAGCGTAGGCATAATAAAGCTTCTAGAGAACCTTACGGTTGTCGTCATTCTGCTGGGCTTTAGGGTATGTCGATGAGCAATCACCTAGCGGCGGATTGTGCGAGTTTGGAACGGTGATGAGGTCACCATATCAAAAAGTTCTTCAGAACACTCTCCGAATTTCAGATTTTGAAGCATGATGACTACTAAACTAACCGTCAATTGTAAATTGTGCGTTTATACACGCGGTAAAGCACACATAGAGACCCAATGTAAATATGCAAATATTTTGATGAAATTTAACAATAATTAAATTGAACGTTGAAAATTGAATACTATACAAGTAAATGATACCCGCGACTTGACCTGCGTTGTTTATTATCTTAACAATATTTTATGTACAGAGGAAAAACGATAAAAAAAATTGAAATCAAAAATATGCCTTGCTTGTAAAATTTCTTTGTAAACAAAGTTATCCGTTTAACTTTCCCTCTCCTGCGCATGGGCACCACACCGCTTGCTACACCACACACATCGCTGGATGCATAATGCTTGTAAAATCGTAGTTTCTTAATACTTTAATAACGTTATATTCGATGAAGGCATCTTAATATTTTTTTAGGTAAGATCAGAGTGTCTATGAAGTAAAAGTAAATAAAAAGCCGAGGCAGTCATAAGGACTGCTGACAGAAGTGAAAACACAAAACAATTGAATAATCACTGTTCTTTTTTGAATTTTTAAATAAATTATAATCGGAGTTGATTAAATTTTATAATTAGTGAATTTAAATTATTAACATTTTCACATGTATTGGCACTCCGAGACACATATATGATGTGCTTAGGGTTGCCACCCGTACATTATAATAAAGTATTGTACGTTATTTCAGGTAATTGTACTCGATACCTTTATGTTAACAATAAAGTACACGAAAATACTTTATTTGACATGATTTGGTTTGTTTGGGATTTTGAAAAGTTTATGCATATGTATTTTTTTCGTTAAGAGAAATACATCGATTGCTCAATCGATGTTGCCACTCGCTAACGCTACATCACCTAAGCACTCATTTCTTTAACAAATATTTTTGAAGCAACTTAACCTCAAATGTCAAAAATGTCACTGTCATTAATTGTTACAATTACTTGTTTGTTTCGTGCGAAGCGGTTTAAATGCAATAACAATATGATTTAAAAATGTTATCTATTTATGCTTAATAATAATAAAATATTAAAAAATAATTGTACTTTATTTTAATACTATGTACCTACTTTTTTTCCTATCTATAATAACCAATGTACTTTATCTGCAAAAAAATAGGTGGCAACCCTAGATGTGCTGTACAAGCTCAATACAAAATATGTTTATAACATGTACAAGGCCGCTATACTACGTGTTGCTAGAGTCTATGGCGCAAGTGCAATACGTCACGAGCATATCAGCGATGCGACGCGAGCCCCTAAATCTACCCGATCAATTTTATTTTTAACTAGCTGTTGCCCGCAGCTCTGCGTGCGTCTTGTTATAATTGTAAATTACTTCTTATAAGATCAGCTATCGGTTAGTGAATGTCTCATTAAAATCGGTCCAATCATTTTGGAGATAGTACTAAAGACGAAGCCACGGGTGACAGCTAGTTTAAAATAAAATAGCCTATGTCACATGCTGTAATTTTAACTATCCGTCAGTGACATTTCTGTCAAAATCGGTCCATCCGTTTCGTAGATTACCCGGAACAAACAGACAGACAACCAAAAATTTTAAAAATTGTGTTTTTGTTATCAGTATCGTGTATACATTCATATCCAACCAGTAAAAGTCGTTATTTTGATATTCCATACAGACACTTCGTTTTTATTATATGTATAGATTCACTCAACGCGCCTGGAGAAGTGTTCACTTCAAAAATGTTATCAAAAACATATCCAGTGTATCGTTTTGTTTATTGCTTAGTCTGATTTTTATTTCCTTTCTGTACATGTATTCTTCAGCACGCACACACATAACCGAGCGCACACACAGTCATACGCACAGTGTATATAAATATTTCAGGATTATTACCTGGATGCATCTGCATCTTCTCCCATAATAAAACATCCAAAGGGGTGTAAACAAATCCAGATACGGACAGGATAATCAGAACGATCCCCCAAACGCATTGCCCTATTGGATCTGAAACAGAACATAAATAACATTAGAAGAATGAGTAAATATTCTCTAACACCGTGTCAATCGATGTAGGTTCGAATTTTAACGAATAAGCCAGAGCTATCGGTGAAGGAAAACATCGCGATAAATGTTTCTCCTAAGCCCGCCTGGCTAGCTATCACCTTTATATTGAAAATCTCTTTATATTGAGAGTCGCTAGTTCTAAGTTTAGGGTATTTACTATCTTGGACCACATCCTCATTTAACTGCCGGTGAGATTGTGGTCAAACGCTAGAACCTGTGAAGTGTAAAGGAGAAAAAATTAAGTATGTGTTTATGACTACACGAAAGCAGTGAAAACTTTTTTACAAAAAGTACAACAAAGAGCCAACGACACACGGTGTTCCCAGAAGGTTACCTATTCATATTCCATGTGATGACTGCGCCCGACGTTGCTTAAGAGAATCAATGTCTTCAGCACTATACTCGACACAGTGTTTACGTGTCTCGCAAAAGGGTTGCGGGTCAGAATTTCAAAGCCCTCCCATAAGAAAGTTTCACTTCAAAAGTCTGGTTTGTACAGATGGTTAATTAGCAATGAGTAGCTAACTTAACAAAATTAAAGTTAATTTTTATTATTCAAATTTAGCAGCTGGTGTCCAGTATTGTGTTCAAAAGACCTCTGGTCTTGACGTAGAACTAAGTGTTTATCATGTATCATTTAACATATGTTGTTCATGTAAAAGTCTGCATCGAACAAAAATTACTAGGTAGTTTGTGGTAAACATTTTTTGCAGTTTTACTTCTTAAGTACTTTCTATATATATAGGTTTCATTCCATAGTTCATGTCAAATTGACCACTATTAAATCCGAGCTCTTTCGATTTGACTGGAATTCTGTTTTTCTTTATTGAAACAAAAAATAAAAATAAAACTTCCAACTTCCTATACGATAGTTCGGGAAACGTGAGATAGCAATCAATTCCCGATAATACCAATTCCATAAACTTCTCGCAGACCGCGTCACCTCTTAAAGCCAGAGAGAAGTGTTTCCGTTGTTCAATAATATTCATTTGCATACTCATCATCATATAATTTGCATATTCTTTTCTATTATTGCGTACTGTAATAATAAACATAAGCGTCAAACTTTATGTGATTCTAGTTTTAAATATATGTATATATACTCGCAGGCCCGGCGGGCATTTACCTGCCCTTATAATAAAAAAATATATACTTATGTGCATGAAACGCTTACGGCGGCTTGTCTTTTTCCGACTCTTTCAAGAAATTTACAAAAAAAAAACCTTGACAAATTATATACCAAATCTTCCCCGTGAATTACTCTATCGATAAGTCTGAATTAGAATCCGTTTAGTAGTTTTTGAGTTTATCGCGAACATCCAGACAGACAGACAGACGCGGCGGACGACTTTGTTTTATAATATGTAGTGATATATACTAGCTGATTCGGTGAACTTCGTACCGACTAACAGTTAATGAATGTCGTGTTAGTTTTTAGCTAAACTTGATTTAAGATTTTATTAACATGAGAGAACGATTGATTGACCTTGTGATTTGTGAATTGAAATTTGAATTAATGTATACTTGAGTAGCATCTCAGTTGGGCTAATCATGGGATCGTCGGAATCCACGGACTGAGAACTACTTCACCTATGAATTTCCTTTTGAGCATCAACGCGTGAATCACATTTGTCATTAGTTTTCATGTCAACAAACGTGTTCCATGGGATAGTTCTGGTTGGTCCAGATTTTGAAGCGTGATGACTACTGAGGTAAAACCATCAATTGTAAATTGTGCGTTGATATGCCAGACACGTCCAAAGAGCTTAAAAATGCAATACCGATAGTTGGCATGTACTCGGAAAAATCTTAATTAGATGGAGCGCTCAGTAATACAATTCTCATTACTACTCATTGCTGTAAGCTGAAGATTCTCTATGTAGCGCCACAGATTTAATGATTGAGCCAAGCGTTTTTTCATCTTTAATAGTCGATCCTGGAATATCGGGATATTTATGTTTAGATAGCAAAATCATTGCACCTTCAAAACATCTCGATTAATTCTGCGGATCTCTTAGTGTTCGGTTAACTTCTTCAAATGACATTTTATGCGCCATTGTACATTTGTCCCAGACGATAAGCGTTACGTGACCGTTTTTTAATAGTTTGAAGGTTCAACTGAAATATTACTGCTGAATAAGCCGTTCTATTCCAGAAGAAGCTACTGTATTACGGCTTCGTTGGCAAATATTAAATTGTCTTGGTCTTAGTATTGTTTATAATAATAATTGCGCTATAAGTGTTCTTGATAACACTCGGAAAAAAGCAAAAAAATTATTTTGGTCGGTGGAGAAGCAAGCAACCAAAGTACCTGCGGTAGGTACGTCGTCACAATGACGAGGGGAAGATGTGAAGGTGGGAAGCGGGATGTCGTGCACTGACCTGGTTCTCCTGCGGTAGAATTCAGCTTCCATGGCGCGTACAGCCGCCCGAAGCACCTCCAGCAGCACACTATGTGTCACCTTCACAAGGTCGCGGTAACGGTAATTCGGTAACTCGCGTTACTCCACCGAACGGTATGCGGGAAGCGAATATTATAGGCTTTTACACCTATAACGGCGATTATTTCACCTGAACTTTAATAAAGCAGGAGCGCGGGAATGCGAAAAAGGTAAGCGATTCTATATCACGTCGGCGCGAGAGACGGAGCAAGAAGGGGCGGCCATTAATGCACGACTGGAAAGGGGTGGGAGTTAGGATGTTGCAAATCCATAACAGATGGCGTTACCACATTTGGTAACCTTTCAATGGTTTTTTTACATGGCTAATAATCCTGAATGTTGTCGCTTAACTATTTAAACTGATTGATTATTAAAAAAAATAGGCCTTGATTGTAAAAACGTACATCCGTGTCGATTCAACGAGGTTAACTTTACTAAAAATTGTTCTCTATTTTAGTCACAACGAAAGCCAGAAGCGCGTGCCTGAAATATGCTGTCAATTGTAAAGCACGGCTTAGGTTGAAACTTTATTTGTTAAATAAATGCTTTTTTATGTACATTTTTTGATATTTTCGTAGTTATTCTTCTATTCAGGTTGAAGACGAATCCAAAAAGTCAAAAATTATGAATGGCAATCCAAACATTCTCGAGTTGTAAATGGTATAACTAAACCGTCTTTGTTTTATATATACAGAAGAGAAGATAAATAGAACTTCTATTTTTTTATGTTTTTTTTTAATATTTGATTATTACAGTTTTTCCTTGGTTCACATAAAATAAATTTCTGAACGCACGCATAAATATTTGACAACCAACATATATACATATATGTCAATACTTTTTCATAACTGATATTTTTATACATTTTTAAAACATAAAATTTGCTGTTATCCGAATATTATGGATATATCTTGTCGATTCGAAACCTTTATTTAGTTTCAGGGGAGAATTTACCGTATCGACGGTATGGACATTAAATGTTTGCCATTTACGATTTTCTTTTATTTTTCGTAAATTTTTCAATGTTTTTAATAATCATTCTGCTATTCGAAGTGTAGACAAGTCCAAACAATCAAAGATGATGAAAATCGGTACAGCCGTTCTCGAGTTATATGTGTACGAACAAACCCGACTTTGTTTTATATATATACTCGTACACACATATGTTAACTGACAAGAATTCTGTCGTTTTTAATTTTCTTTTGGAACGTAGTTCCTTATCGCGCGTTACACGCTTCAAAAGGACGGGAGCGAGACCGACAAAAGTGTGATATGACTTTTTTCCGACACTTCTTGCTATAGTTACAGCAGTGTATGAACTATATACATCGCCGCATAATATATATATGTGTGTGTGTGTGTGTCTATAGACCCCTCACACCAATTTTTTACCCTTTAGAGGTTTTAACCTATGACTACAAACTAATTTGATGTCAAGTGATGATGTGGTCTAAGATAGTAAACGCGCTAAACCTACAAGTGCAGCTATTGGTTCCAATAGCAAAACCACTCGATATGTTTCGATATTTTTTTTGTAAGTTTCACTTGATAGAAACTTTGTTTCTAAGACATTGGTCTTAATGTAAAAAATAAACGTATTTTATAATCACTACGCGCTCACCGACGTGTATTTTCTTGCCGTAGAGAAGTGGGGCAAGCGGTGTGCTGCATATATTTTCTTCTTTTGTACATATAATACATTGTAAGATAATAAACAACGCAGACTGACTAGCGAGTATCGGCTTGTCTAAAGTAAAACAACAAAGCCTATAATTTTCATCGAAGAGTCTTTACACGGGCTAATATTCGAAACTGTTGAACCAATTTTGAAGACACTTTTACATGATGACAGATTTTTTTTCAGAGTATGATCTAAGCTATATTAATATCTATGCTATACTAATTAAGCACTTGTATATGAACTAAATAGTATTCCTAAAAATGAACAGAGATTATTTATAACGGTTTTAAAGTCAAATAAAAGACCTGAGTTTCCTTGAAACGGCGAAACTTTTTTCCTAAGAACATACTGGCCGGTACAAGATAGTAAATTGTATATAGTATATTGAATGTTAATTGTTATTCAAACAACGAACATACGAATCAGTATAACACTGGCAGTGTATTAATAGTCTATACAATAGCGTCATATCGTCGTCGAATGACGTCATATCGTCGTCAAATGACGTCATCTGTGGATTGTGGTATATATGAAACCTTTTTGGATTTAAAGTAGGTTAGTAGGTACAAGTGATTCATGTATTGACGCATGACGGGGGTAAAATTTCAATGTAGACTTTTACTGCGACATTTTAACATGTACATATTATGTTGCAACTGAAATCCAGTCTGATCTAATAAATTCGTTTTCATGGTGGTAAGGTTTCTTCACGGTAGTGGGATTCCTTCTAAGGCCGTCTTAGTTAGAGGCAATTTCGAACCGGTTACCAATTCAAGAACAAGTCACGTTTAGCGTATAAAAAAATCGTCCCGACTCAAATTCAAGACGGACCTAATCGAATTTCGGCTATAAAACAACAGCCGGCAATTACACTGTAATCTTTTTCTTGTAACATTGTCTGATGGTTGAATAAAAACATTTAATGGTATTATGCATTAGCTGCTAATGTGACTCATATAAAAACAGTTGAACGCTTCTATCTGAAAAACTAAACTGACATATTCGAATATATTAAAACGTTTTTGTTCTCGCAAATGTCTATCTATATGTCTGTATTTTGATGATTTTGTTTTTTGACCTGACCGGACCTTTATAGAGTCATCAACAGTTTGGGGAGAGAGCTTAAAGTACTCAGCTTTAACGTAACGACGCACAGGGGATCGGACATAAGTATTTTGGTCTCATTTCTCCCGTTTCTATATAGTTCGGAAGTCTACAAGCGATCAATGAATGGGCAATTATTAGATAAGCGCCACCTGTACGCTTTTTTTCTCAAACCGTCGAACGCTGTAGATGGGCGTTCACAGCTTCCTGGACTCTAATGGGACTAGCGTTTATGGCGCTCAGCTATTTGACAACAAGCTCAAGGGTGCCAAAGTGGCCGAACCTCGGCTTAGGCTACTGCCTTGTATGCATGCATCAACGCGAATCTTTTTAAACTATATAGGCTAAGCTAATATATATAATAATTAGTGAGGCACACATGTTGGTACTACCTCAAACATGTATTTTGTATCTATCAACACGGCAAAACTAAACTAGCCAAATTTGAAAAATAAGGGAAAAAAGAAAACTCTTCCACCATATGTGTACCTACCTGTGTATATGTGTACGGTGATCAGTATTGTCTGTGCTAGTGAGTGAAATTTTTCAGTGTCCACACTAGCAGAGTGCTCGAGAGCTCCACTCCGAGAGATCAAACCTAGGCTTGAGCGTGCGTGGGATGCGTAGAGTGTGCGGGAGCGAAATTCACCGCCAGACCACGACGTGGGCGTGCACACGCTCCATATGATGAGTCAAAGGGGGTACCGGTACGTGCATGTACTACGGCTTTATACTAATTGTTCCAGTGGCTCCGCTAGCGTTTACCATTATTTATTGCTATTACTATTGTATTTTAATAAGCCGCTTTAGCAAAATGGTTATTGAATTATCTCAGTGTTCAAATTTGAACTAAACTTGAAATGTTGCAGCGTCACCTTGTCACCAATTATAGTAACACCTTTTTCATAGAAAAATACCACTTAGTTTTATCATTTTTATAATTTCATACAATTTTATTTGATGGTTCCCCATATAACGTTTATGCTTCGAAGTTGTATAGTTAAATTATGTTATTACTAGCAGCGCCCTGCGATTTCGTCCGAGTTTATTTGTCTATAAATAATTGATAAACTTTGCCCGCGGCTTTGCTCGCTTTAGTGTAAATGTGATATATTTGAAGCATATTATTTTTTCTGAATCAAAAGATACTCTACCAAGGTACTATTTTGCGTGTCGTATTTTATGAACGGCCCCAAAGTTGGTAGTCAGTTCGAAAAGGCAACAGATATGTCTGTGACAAGCAGTCATTGTTAATTTTCTAGGATATATAATATTATTATTCAGTGCGCTCGTAGCTCTGTTTATATAACATGCACCTAGGACATTCATTGTCGTAAATGGTTACGCTGTAACCAGTTGCGAATTATGATTAAATTGTATTGTGACGTGTGAAAGGTCGTGGGAAATGTTATTGGTCATGGCGCGCAGGGCTAAGTATGCGATGATATATCTTATAACCGATACTATCGAGAGAACTCGCCATTTTGTTTTTATGTCATGTTCGTGTATGAACGAACGAACGAATGAATGAATGGATACTGTATTGCACTTTTGAGTTTGTAAACTGGCAAGTTGAGTGTTTGGCGGGATCTTAGTCTGTCATGTAGTGGTTTTTATATTTTATTCATAATCTTTTGTTATTTAGACTCTATATTTTGTAATATCGGTGGTGTTTTACGTAATATAGTTCGGTTATTATGCACAAGTGAAGTGGATGAGAAATAATACCACGGAGCATGCATTCTGAGATGCTACCAAAACTCCATGGAAAGTTCTAACAAGGAAACCACCATCTTGTTAGAACATTATAATTATCGTAAAAAAACACGAAACACTTCAACACTCTTGGCAAAATCTTGTTACTTGACGCTGGCTAGTGCACAAACCGTGACGGAGCCACAAAAAATAAAGAAGAAGAAGAAACTGGCGAGTTTAATACCACAGAGCATTTTCTTTAATCATTGTTTTTTTTCAATACCATTAGTATTATTATCAAACATAACGGTGGCAGTAGGTAGTGTAAATAAGCAAAAGAAAAATGAATAAATTAAAAAATAAAATTAATTGAAATATAACTAAAAGTAATTGTCATCAGGACTGAGCAAACATGCAAAATTACAAAGTCATAGGTCTACATGAACTGGTTCTCATTCAGCTTTCAAGATTAAGACCTAAAGAAACTAACAAGCATTACAAGCTAAATAGAAGCTTGTGATAATAAAATACTTGTTATTTTGGTTTACGTTCTAGGGCCAACCAATAATTAAAAGGAGTGGTAGGAACCTGTACACAATTGGGTTGCGACGACCATAATCCATATGGTAGACACGTCGCAGTGACTCTTTTAGTTTATCGTGTCTCGTGGTCAGCTGGTACTGCAGATATCGAGAGACTTGCAGGCGGAAGTGACAGTAATATCTGACGATGGAATGTAGGATCTCGGTGGTAGCCATACATAAGTCTTTATCCATAAGGATAACTCCTCAAACCACATTTTTTTTTTATATTATAGGGGACAAACGAACAGGTGGGTCACCTGATGGTAAGTGATCACCACCGTCCATAGACACTAGCAACACCAGGGGAGTCGCAAGTGCGTTGCCGGCCTTTTAAATATGTGGGCCTCCGGCGCTCTAACTGACCGAACGAAACGCAACAGTGCAAGCACTGTTACTTCACGTCGGTTTTCTGTGAGAGGGTGATACTACCCCGGGCGAGCCGACCCATTCATGCTGAAAGTAGTAATAGCTTCAGCGTAGCTCTACCACCTACGAAATACCACATAAAACAATACCTTTGTAACATAGAAAATCTAATTCACACACGATTTCTATTTGTAAGTAAAAATTATTTGCTGAATGTATGTACACATGTATGAAAGAACGGCTTCATGTACTTGGTTAATTCTTTTTTTTATGTATATGTAAGGACAAGATTTATATGAAAGAAAATGTTTCAAAATCGTATGGAAAAGTAAAAAATTGAGGCTTAAAAATCTTTATATAAAACAAGTGACTGAGGCAGAAAACAGTCGGAATTATATTAACCCTTTGGCTGATGTTTTAAGACCAAGATCTCAAAATGGCGGATTACGTTTTTAATTATTTTCTAATGTCACTACATTGTACATTGTTTAGTAATGTCATTGTTTACTAAAAAAAATTTTGTACAAATGAAAAAGTAATTTACAAAATACATTTTACTTAAAAATTATAATTTTCACAATACATTGTTTGTCATTTTTCGAAGTTTTGTAATAAATCAGATATTTTTAAAGCTTATGCTGCCAACACACTGTTGATCTGTGCCTCATTAGGTCAACATTGTTTTGTATAGAACTTAAACCCCTATGTTTTTTGATAGTCCAGATGGATTGGCGGGAACTATCAAATTTGGCGGTCGAACTTTTTTTTTTGTTTATTTAATTAGGGGCGTAATATTGTAGTTATTTATAGTTTTTGTTATCTCTTCTCTTTTTTTTAAACTTTTTATTTATTATTGTATATATTTTATGTAGTTTGGTCAGTCACTACAACTTTTAGTGGTAAGTTTTATTTATATTTTTTAATTTTAAACATGGATTTGGATCCAGATCCTGACCCTCCACCGGATAAACATCCTCTATTAACTCTACTGGATGCAGAGGAGTATATTTCAATAAAAAAGTTGTCAGATGTAAGTTCAGTAGATGCAGTTAAAAAAAATAAAAAACGTTTACACCATGCCTTTAAACCCTTAAAGAGTGTAAACAATTTTAAAATAAAACAGTCGTTGGATTCCGAAAACATCTCTGTAGTTAAAAGTCTTGCTTCCAACAAGGCATCCGAGGTGGGACAATCACCAGACACAGACACTTCTATAAATAATGCTACAAATGCAATTAATATCAGCTCAAGACAATATTACAAAGATTCAGACCCTGGTCCATATGTTGTACATGTGGAATTAAAAGCAGATGATCCAAAGGCGGGATTAACATTGCATCCCTTGAAATTTGGCTACTTTCTTCAAAAAAATAATATGCGAGATGTTTTAGAAGATGGTATTAAAAAAATAGGCAGAAATCGTTTGGGAGTAACTTTTAAGTCTGCTGTAGCAGCTAATTTGTTCTTAAAAAACTCGGTGATGGTTAACAGCAGTTACAAAATGTTAGTTCCAACATTTAACATAAGTCGAATGGGCATAGTTCGGGAGATTCCCATAGAATGGTCTCATGATGATATCTGTGAAAATTTAAGGGTTCCTGAGGGATTCGGCAACATAATAAGATCTCGTAGGATAAGTAGAAAGGTAAGCAATCAAGAGGGTTCAGTGTGGATACCCACCCAGACTGTAGTCTTAACATTTGACGGACAGGCATTACCATCTAGAGTTTTTTGTTTTTATTCATCATTAGCTATCGAGCAATATATTTTTCCCACTGTACAATGTTTTAATTGTTGTCGTTTTGGTCATACCAGACTACAATGCCGAAGCCAACCCCGATGTTATATATGTGGTGAAAATCATGATGGTGCTTCATGCAATAGTGACTGTAACTATAAATGTATCAATTGTTCAGGGTCTCATAAGGCTTCTGATAAATCATGCCCCGAATTTATCCGCCAGAAAGACATCAAGCATTATATGTCAACTCATTCTGTGTCTTATCAGGAGGCAGCAAAAATATTCCCTCCTGCCAAGAAGACATTTGCTGAGGCATTAACATCTACTGCAACCAATGAAAAGCCACTTCCATATTCATCATTTGAAGGCCTACCAAAAAATACAAATTCTTATAAAAAAACCATTTTATTGAAACAAAAAACACATGCTCCTTTGTCTAAGGGATATGATGTAAAAGCTCATAATAATATAATTAAAAATTATGAAATTCCTCCTACAAGTAATGGTTGTGCTTTGAATAATAATAAAGAGTCTCCTGATGAAAGTGTAGATTTAAACAAGTTGATTTTTTCTTTAATGAATATTATTTCTAATTCTTCTTTACCGGACCACGTTGCTATCACTTTAATTCAAAATATAACAGTAACACTTTTTAATTCCTTTAAACATGGATTACATTCTTCAGTGGAATTGTAGAAGTATATCTTCAAAGAGGACAGATTTACATCATTTAATTAACAAATTTAAACCTCCAATTTTGGCTTTATGTGAAACTTGGTTGAAACCTGGTACCTTATTTAAAGTGCCAGGTTATGTTATATTAAGAGATGACAGAGACGACGGTTTTGGAGGTTCCGCCCTTCTTATTAAGAAAAGTCTCTTCTTTAAGCCTTTATCATTTGCTTCCTATGACAAGAGAAAATTAAATGTTGTGGGAGCTATGATTGACAATATATCATTCCTTTCTATGTATATTCCACATAAAGATATATCAGTTATTCCTATGCTTAAGAGTATTATGGAATCTATTTCTTCTCCAGTTATTATTTTAGGTGACTTTAATGCGCATCACTCTTTGTGGGGCGCTCCCATTGATGATAGGTTGGGTACAGAACTTGTTAATTTATTTGATGATTTAAACTTATGTATTTTAAATGACGGCTCAATAACTCGTCGTGGTATTCCAGGGCAAGCTTTTAGTTACCTAGATATTTCTCTTTGTTCTTCATCTCTCTCTTCTCTTTTAATGTGGAGGTGTCTTAAGTTATCATATGGTAGCGATCATTTTCCAATAATTATTTCGAAACCTTCCACAGCTTCCCGCTTAACTTCTCTACCACCTTTAATGAAATATAAACTGGTAAACGGTAATTGGGAATTATTTAGTTCAATTCTGGACGATAAAATTAGATTACAACCTGAAGTTTGCTCACATAATGTAGGACAGTCATATGATAATTTCATTCAGTGTTTGACATTAGCAGCCGATGAAGTGTTTCCTTATAAAAATGTTGCTAGCAGTCACATTTCGTCTCCACCTTGGTGGGACAACGAATGTACTCAGGCTATCAACAGGCGAAATCTGGTTGAAAAAGATTGTAATTTGATGCTTGATTTAAATTCTTTTCTAAGATACAAAAATATTGTAGCGGCAACTAAAAGATTTTTAAAAAAGAAGAAGCGTGATGGGTGGCATCGTTTTTGTTTGTCAATGTCACCCGATTCGCCTTCCTCTTTAGTTTGGAATAATATCCGTCGTTTTAGGTCTTCAACAAAAAATAATAATTGTACTTCATTTTCGCTTGACTGGGTTGATTCCTTTTTAAATGGACTGGCCCCTAAATATGCTCCTAACTTTGATCAAATGCCTTACGCTTACATTTCTGATTATAGTAATGATTTAGATTCCTTAAATGCTCCTTTTTCAACTCAAGAGTTGAAATTGGGGTTGAATCGAGTGTCTGATTCTTCACCGGGGATTGATGGCATTCCGTATTCTTTTATTGTTAATGCAAAACCTTTAACATTATCTTTTATTTTAAATATAATCAATATTATAGTTGAAACTGGTTGCATTCCGATTTCCTGGAAACAACACATTGTAATTCCCATTCTTAAGCCTAATAAAGATCCTTTAGATCCAAAATCTTATAGGCCTGTAGCTTTATCATCCGTTCTTTCTAAATTGACCGAACATCTCATCAAAAATAGACTAGAATGGTTCTTAGAGCATTATAATTTATTAAGTTCTTCTCAGTTTGGGTTTAGGAAAGGACGCAGTGTTTTTGATAGTCATTCCATTTTTTCTACAGATATTCAAATTGCCTTAACTAGAAATGAATCACTGGTGGCTGCATTTCTTGATATTGAAGCTGCGTACGATAACGTTGACTTGGTTATATTAAAAAGCAAATTGGAGAATCTTAATGTTCCTTTAAAATTTATAGATTTCATTTTTAATCTTTTTTGTGGTAGATCTATTATGTTGAGGACTCTTGGTGTAGACAATGAAAGTAGATTACTTTGGAAAGGTGTTCCTCAAGGATCAGTTCTTAGCCCTATTTTGTATGATGTTTACACAAGCAACTTAGACTCTGTAGTTTTACCGCATTGTTCTGTCCTTCAGTATGCTGATGATTTACTAATATATTCCTCTAATAATTCCGTTGGGTTAGCAACCAGTATAGTAGAACAGTCATTGAATAGATTATCACAATGGCTCTCTGAACATTGTCTTTCACTTTCTGTCTCTAAAAGTAAAATACTTGTTTTTTCTCGTAGAAAAACAAGTCCTCACATCAGTGTTTCTTTAAATCAATCTGTGTTACCTGTATGTAACGAAGCTTTTTTTCTTGGTAGAAAATTTGATAATAAATGTACTGGCATTCCGCATATTGATTACATACTTGGTAAATGTGAACGAAATATTAACATCCTAAGAGCACTTTCTGGGGTATGGTGGGGTGCTCATCCATTTTCTTTAAAATTAATTTACAATGCATTAATAAGAAGTCTGCTAGACTATAGCGTATTTACAATTTGTCCAGTTAATAAATCTGCAATACATAAACTTAACCTAATTCAATCCAAGAGCCTACGTATTGTCGTTGGAGCCATGAAAAGCACTCCCGTGAATGCACTACAAATAGAATGTGCCGATCCACCGCTTCATATCAGAAGGCAATATTTAGCAGATCGATTTCTATATAAATCTTTACAATTTCGAGATCATCAACTTCATCAGAAGATTGCGTATCTTGACATTCTAATCGAATACAGTAATGATTATTGGCAACGAAGATCCATTCCGCATTTAGTTCATAGTTACAGAAATTTAAAGAAATATGATTGCGTTGTGAATGATTTTCCTTGTCATCCTCTATTCTTTTTCGATTATAGTGTTCTTATTTTCCAACCAGATATACGGTTAACTATAGGTATAGAAAATGATGTTCCAAATCCTGATACTGTACTCTTGAAGTATATTAATAAAAACGCTCCTAACGCGGAAATTTTCTATACTGATGCTTCAAAAGCTTTATCTGTAGATATTTCAGATTCATTTGAAAACGTTTCTACTGCTCATGTTAATAAGACTCAATGCGTGGGTGCTGCATTTTATCAGTTTTCATCCGGATATTTTAAGCTTTTTAAATACTCTTCTCTTATTTCTAGTTTTTCTGGAGAATGTTTCGCTATTCTTGAATGTATTGAATATATAATTATGAATAAAATACCCAGAGCTGTAATTTTTACTGATTCGCTAAGTTGTCTACAGTCTATTTTACATAATCCTTTTAAAAAAGCAAATTTTTCAACAATCTCTCTTATTATAAAAAGTAGACTTAAACATTGCTCCCAACTAGGCTTACAAGTTTCCTTGATATGGATTCCTGGTCATTCAGGTATTCAAGGTAATGAGAACGCAGATAGATTAGCAAAAATGGCTGCTTTTCAGGGTGCTTTTGTTAATACTTTGTATGGTGAAGATTTAGTATCTCTATTACCTCGTGAAGACTTGGTTGTAAAGTGGAATACTGAATGGAATAATTCAAATAAAGGTCAATTTTATAAAACGTTTCAACCTAAAATTTCGATGAAACCGTGGTTTTCCAAATTGAGATTGAATAAGAAAACAACGACTGTTATTTCAAGGCTAAGGTTTGGCCACTGCTCTTCTCCAGTTCATTTGAACAAGTTAAGAATTAGAGACTCGTCTATTTGCGAGTGTGGCCTTGAAGATGGTAGCATTTTGCATATTCTCTTCAAATGTTCCTTATACAACTCCTTACCACTGTATGATATTTTGTGTAAATATAAGGCTAGCCTTCCCTGCAATCTTTCTTCTATTCTATCTCTTAAGAATAAAACGTATATTCTTTCATTGGTAAAGTTTCTTAATTATCATAATATTTCTTTGTAAAACCTTGATCTTAATTATATGTATATATTGCCCACTACATCCTTTATCCGCCTTCCCCCTCTATCTACTCAAATCCTTCATTGTATATTAATCATCAATATCAATCATTGGCAAATGTCGGGAATATACTCATAAGGAGAAGAACAGCGTAAAGTAGAAGATACCTATTTAATACATGAAAATGGCAGTAATAGTCATTTAAGAGGACTGAGTTGCCAGTAATATAAAAGAAAGAAAGAAGAAAGATAGTCCAGATGTTAACAGACCGACGCGACGTTGCCATTTTATTTTATGCGCATACCGAAGCCGGGTTGGGCAGCATGTTAATAACTAAAGGAGACTTACTGCAACATATATTCCTTTGCTCAACTTTAGCTTCGACTTTTTCCGAAACACTATCCCCGTCATTCTTCTTGGAGAAGACTAGAGGGGCGCCGCTTTCAGAGGAGTCGGAGTCTTCGCATCCCGTCGAACTAATACTGGACGTACGGTCTTCGTCCTTCGATGGTACCATCGTCTCTTTTGACATCACGGAGTTTTCTTCTGTTGAGTAAAGAATTATATATCAAACATCGCTATTGATATGAAGAAAAAAATGTCATAATAATTCAAAATAAAATTAACGCATTATACTTTGTTATCAAGCGTTTCGTCTCATTGTCCGTTCTAACTGTACTATTCTCTTTGATAAACGTCCATTCTATATACATGTTTCGTTTATTTTTCCAGACGAGTAGTAATATACAGGCTGTTCCATAAAGAAATTATGATACGATAGGAATTTCTACTTCATTATGAATTTTTTAGATTATTGCTATTATTGACTTAGTTACATAACACATTTAGAAATCCTAAAGTATGTAGCATTATTGGAAACCATAATATAAAGTAGTTGTGGTTCAAACCACAGCATGATCCAAAGACCAAGACGAAATAGGTTCAGTAGAATTAATATATCACAATATTCTATGCACTCAGTACTCGGCCTTAACATAATTTATAACATGTTTGAATTAGGGCCCGCGCGCACTGAGCTACAGTGCGGTGAAGTGAGGTGCGTTTTATAATCCGCATGGCAAAAAAAATCCGCACCAAGTTGTACGCGTATTGCGGTAGATTTACTACACTTTACCGTCTATATCGCAAACATCGATAAAAACACAGCGTAATTGACTACAAAATTAAAGCCCATATGTATGTGCCTAATCAGTGGTCCACCACCAACCCATGACGTATTGGTGATTTCAAACTCAGAAAAATCCACAGTTCTATATTTTTCCCACATAAAGTGGTGGTACTATAAGAACACTTCTCAGATTCAGCTTTCCTCACGATGTTTTTTTCTCTTCACCGTCAGCGGATAGTGCTACTAATTTAAATTAGTAAATGTACGTGAATTCCGAAAAATTAATTCGTACATTCCGAGGTTCGAACCTGCGGGCATAGGATTGATATTCCACCGGTCAAACCTACTACCACCACCACCGCGACTTATGGCACACCCTGTATATATGGATACTAATAATCATGGTTATAACACAAAGTAGACCGTTATCATTACGCTCTCTTGCGATACACTTCCTGAACTATTAAAATATACCGATAAATAGATAAACTGTCCTCATAAATAGACTCTCGAACATAATCGGTGTTATTACAATAACAAATATGAACACGCGTTTAACACGAGTATTACTAAACAGTGTCTAAAATTTTAAACCTTTTGACACACCTTTTCTTAAATACTTTATTACAAAAGTGTGTGTAAGAGGTCTCTAGCTAAACATCTGGTTTAAGGTTTTTATGCAAGCAACTTTGAATAGTATTCATTCAATTCAATCTCATCATTCAAAAACGTTCCAATTTACAAATAATAATTTTGTTCAAATCTTCATTAATAATATTATATTTATTTCTTTAAGTGCATTTGGTTTAAAGAAAATGATATCATTATTAAAATAAGCAATACATTAGTTTAAAATATTAAGCCAAAATGCGTAAAGTGGAACAACAGTATTTTTTCATAATAAATACATTGCGAAATATCAGTGCAGAGGTGTGAAGTGAGAGGGCACAGAAGCAATCCAGAACGATGTTGACTACCCCGGTCAACCACCCGGTCACTGTGATCGGTAGCTTCGAATGCTATTAATCTCCCGGCGTATTTATAAAGGTATTAGCGTTTGACCAGAATTTCACCTGATGTTTAATGAGGATGTAGTCTAAGATGGTAAGCACACTAAACCCTAGAGGAGTCTGGGTCTCAAGTGCAGCTGTTGGAACACACCTATAGGACAGATTTTAAGAATTAGGGTGATAGCCAAACAGGCTTAAAAAAGCCCTACCATCATACTATGGTTTCATCACGATGTTTTCCTTCACCGAAAGATTCCGTTTATTCGCAAGAATTCCAACCTACCTCGATCGAAGCGTTGTACGAATACGCTGACCACTACAAATGGAGACAAAGTCGTAACCGGCAACTAGTATTTAATATAATATTATTCGGAAAACCACATGTACATACAACTCCAGTTAATTGGTATATAATACTTACAGACAGACATTGTATACATAATGGACCTCAGAGTCTCTAAAAGATTTGATCCCTCAAGACATCTTGTTCTGGTTACACCATTTTGCAATATTATTAATTTCCTTTTGTAATATTATAGTATCCTCTAGAGAGTCTACAATTTGGTATAGTTTTAGATCGTCTGCATACATGGAACTTACAATTAACTGAATTATCCAAATCATAAACAAATACCAAGAGCATTATAAGTCCCAAGTGTGATCCTTGTTACACACCCGATGGTACAGTGGTCATATGCGACGCATAAGCCAAAACCATAATTACATGGGAACAACTTTTTAAGTATAATGGGCCCATGCGAAATACAGAAACATGGACACCCATATTCAACATTTTATGCAATAATAAATTATGGTTAATAAGGTCAAAGGCTTTACTAAAATCTATATATATATAGCATGTACATCTTTACCTTTATCCAACGTTGCAACGTTACTAGCAAAGCATACCAGATTAGACGTTTTAGCAGAAAGAGTAGCGGCTTAAGATACCAATCAACTTTTTGAATAACTAGCTATTCCAAAACTACCAAAACCAGAGGGGATGGATACAGGACAATAGTTAGATACTTTACAAAGGTCACCTCGATTCGAGCTAATTTCCACTGCTTTGGAGAAACTTCAAAGTGATAATGATTCATTATAAATCGATTCTAAAGGATAGAGTAATGGTTTAATACATCGTTTTAGGAACTTTGATGGAATACCATTTGTTTTTACCACTTTATTAGGATCTTGGTTAGATAAGGCTGTCACTATCTCAGATTCACATACAATAATATTATTCAATGACAGAGTATTGCAAGAATGTTTTACAGTAAACTGTGGAGTATTAAAATTGTCTATAGTTTTATATACAACATTAAAGTGATCAGAGAAAATGTTACATATCTCTTGACCTCATTTGCTGTTCGTTGTCCAAGAAATATTTTATTTGGTAAAGAAAGACTATTGAATTTTAGAACATTTAATTAAACCGAGATGTACTTTCGGTTACTGCGAAGAATCCTAACGGCTCAGCATTTAATATTTAGCAGGCAGACTTTAGTCAAATTTTAACGTCATTTTCAAAGAATTTGAAATGTAAACTTATCCATCAAATATAAAAAAAAAACTGTATATGTACAGAACCTATGTAAATACCGTCTGTGTGTACATGTGTGACTTGTGGTGTGTGTAATGAACTGATGAATGCAGTTTCATTGTATCGTCATAACAGTTTGTTCGTGAATCGAACCTGAGCTCGAGACACTACCGAGGGGAGTCGCGGCGGGTGTATGGGAGCGAAGTTGACCACCCGGTCACGCCGGCATGACCGATGGTTTTGCAACTAACTAACGCATTTATCTCCCGGTATTTATATTACTTTTTTCTCTGAGCGGTGAAGCGATGAACTAATCATAACGTCATTTGACGAGAGTAAACAGATTATTTTTAATGTGCCGTAACAATATAAATTGTTTCTATCAAAATCGGCAATTACAAAATTTAATAAATGAATTAAATTGTTCAATATATATTAACTTACTTTGTAAACGTTCAAATTAAAATTCGGAGACCCTAAAGCAACTATTCCTAAAGCGATTTCTGCGAATCAGTTGCATTTGTCCTTTAACAGTTGTATTAGTTCAACTATTAAATATTCTTCCTATAATTACATTTTAATGAAGAGTTCCATAAAACACAAGGAAACTATAACAAAAAATAAAATTTACTTTCAAAAATCATCAACTTCTTACCCTTATCCCACCTAAGTAGGGTCAGCACAACATTTTTGTCATATTATGATGTATGGTTTGGCTTAATTATTACGATTGGTGGCCTGCCTGACATCAACGCTCTGTACATATGTGTGTCTCACGAATTCTTATGTATATGAATAGTCAGCTTAGTTTAGCTTAGACAAATCCGCGATGTTGCATCCAAGGCAACAGCACAAACCGAGGTTCGGTCACTCTGGCACCCTTGAGCTTGTTGCCAAGCGGCGAAGTGCCTTAAGCACTCGCCTTAGTAGTCCGGTAGAGCTGTGAATGCCCGTCAGGCCAATAGCGTAGTCATTTCGAAGTAGCCTAGACCTGACGTCACAATTCGGCGAGAGTGGCTGTAATGTCCAATTAAATTCGTAATATCGTAGTTTTATATTACATGGTTCACGTAGCATATTGCTACAGATTGCGCAGGAGGCAATTTATTATTCATTTCAATTTAAAAATGTGTAATTTACTGTTACCTTTCGTAGTCTCCTTACATAAATAAAAAAAAAATTGTGTGGTTTTATAAAACCATGATGCAAGTGAAAGATTTTTGTAAGCACTAAAAAACATTAAAATTTCGTAAGCAAAGTATGTTTTTGCTTTAAATTTTTAATGTTTTTCCTTGTGTACATAAAATATAATGTTAAGATAATAACCAACGCAGACGATGTAACGGGTGACTACTAGTATATTATTATACTAAACATTTCGTCCAATTAATATTGATATTATATGCGAGAAAGTTTGTGGGAAATGGATAGATGTTTGTAATTCTTTCACGCAAAAACTACAGAACCAATTTTGATGAATCTTCACAATGACATAACTTATACATCAGTAGACCATATTATAATTAACAAAGACTAGTGGTCATCTACTGGTCTGGTCGATATGCACCATAATAAGAGGTACAAAGATTTTTCTTCCCGCGTTTATTATCTGTATTTCTTTTTGATTCCTTTCTGTAAATTATAAAAACTGCGTGTTGAGTATTGTACCAATGTTGATTATTGATTATAGAAGTAAAGAGGGTGTACTATGACGAACAGACACTTAGAAATATAGGCTTCCAGTCATCTTCTTACCCTTATCCCACCTAAATAGGGTCGGCACAACAGTTTGTCTTGTTGTGACGTATGATTTGGCTTAATTTTTCGAAGGGCCGCCCGCGCCTCACATCAACACTTCTTGGGATTATTTGATGTACCACTATAATTCCCAGGTTAAGCGGGGCGTGGTCGAGCTAAACAGACCTGGCGAAGATCTGTGCCCTTCTAAGACTGAGCTTACTTGAAATGAAGCGTGAAGCCATCGACAGAACGAGATGGAAAAGCATCGTGTCTGCCCTCTGACCCGACAGTTTGAGGACATATGATCTCAAGAGAGAGAGAGAGAGAGAGAGAAACTATATGTGGGCTAAATGTGTAACTGTTGATTTCTCTTCATTTACAACAATGATGTAGGTTGAAGAGATGATTACGTTAATTGATCCCTTCAAGCAGAAAGTGTTACCCCACAGTGGTACACATACAGGATGACATTATGTAATATTTCTATATAGAGTTTTGAAGGTATTGTATATGATATATAAATGGGTAGGGTTCTAAAATTATCATTTTTGCTTGGAGCAAATAATATCAAAATGTCTATACCAAGTTCAAGAAAAACTTAAACATAAAGTCTTCGACTCATCGATGGCAAATAATAAAAACTAACATTTGAAGCTCGTCAATAGCTACTAAATAAAAAAAGTAAATCGGTTGAGAAGCGGAGGAGGAAAAGGTACTTAGCTGTTTTGTATGTGTTTATTTATATATAGACAGATACAAAACCGCCTACACCGTTCGTTTGTTTAGTCCTATACCGACACATACACGACAACAGTTTTGAATGCCCCATATATTTTGCTGTTGTTTGGTATTTTAGACTCGGAGGAATTTAAACTGTCAGTAAGCAATACTCGCTTGTATTTCAAAATTAATATTAGCAATGTACTGGATGACATAACAGACTGGATCCCCCCCCCATCGCTTTTATTCACAACTATCCATTAGTACGCGAATCGATGGTCAGCACTTAAATGACCTTTTTATGGCACAGGAGTGAAAATTTTTCGTTACGCGTTACGCGTTAAAAGGAAGGTATATGTATTTGTGTGTATATGTAAGTATGTATAAGTGTCTGTCGACGTCTAGCAATATACCAAAATGAGTAAATGTATAGGGTATTTATACTACGTGATTTCGTACAGTATATTGTAGGTGGCAGAGCTACGCTGAAGCTATTACTGGTTTTAGCATAAATGGGTCGGCTCGCCCGGGGTAGTACCACCCTCTCACAGAAAACCGACATGAAGTAACAGTGGTTGCACTGTTGCGTTTCGTTCGGTCAGTGAGAGCGCCGGATGCCCACATATTTAAAAGGCCGGCAACGCACTTGCAACTGCCCTGGTGCCTGTTCGTTTTCCCCCTATAATATAAAAAAAAAAAATCCAAAGAAGTTTCACCTACTCCGCGTGTACACGCTGATACACGTAACGTACTAAAATCCCATGGTGCCTGCCGTCTTACACCACTTTTAGCCGGGAGAAAGAGGGACTAACTACAGCACTACGTCTCCTTCTCCGGAAGGTGTTAACCCCTCATAAAGAGCCCCGTCTGCGATTTGAGGGTTCGAGATGGTAATCACGCAGCGGTAGACGAGTGGTATACTCTCCCCTCAACCGTAAGAATCGCATTGGCATAATTAGCTTCAACTACACACACGGGCCTATGCAGAAACTGCTAGGACAACGTACATACCGAAGGTCATCGCGTACCCGTCACCGCAGAACTAAATGACCTTACTTAACCTTAAACCTTACGATGTTAGAGTCATAATTTTTTATTATATACCTATTTCTGTTAATTGTACGTCAAACACATGTGAAAAGTGTATATTAATTATGTAGCTTTTTTACTACGATTCACAATAATTCATTTTTATGATACAGCGTGTTGCGAAAATCGTTTTAAATCTTGTAACAATACGCGTGTCGATTGTCAGGCTGTGAGATTTTGACAAATACAAATGACAGCTTATAATCGAAAAACAATATCAGCCTTTATCATCCTGATAAATTTGTACGTGTTGGAAAGAGAAAGAGGGATTTTGTGTATTGCGTGTCGTGAGTTCACCACAGTTTAATATCGGTTGTATTGTAAGTACCCACGGAAGAAAGAGAAGAGGTGAGTACCAGCTTTAGTTAACTGACCTGGAAATGAACGCCAAGAATTATCTTGATATTATGTATAGATGTTAGAGCTACACTGAAACCATTACTGGTTTCAGAATGAATGGGTCGGCTCGCCCGGGGTAGTATCACCCTCTCACAGAAAGCCGACGTGAAGTAACAGTGCTTGCACTGTTGCGTTTCGTTCGGTCAGTGAGAGCGCCGGAGGCCCACATATATTAAAAGGCCGGCAACGCATTTGCGACTCCCCTGGTGTTGCTAGTGTCTATGGAGGCGGTGATCACTTACCATCAGGTGACCCACCTGTTCGTTTGCCCCCTATAATATAAAAAAAATGTCCTTACTTAAATATTATTTACGTTGACATTATCAGTACAAATGCTAATGATTATTTTAATTACTTTGTTGTTTTATAACCTAGCACTATCTCACATCATCTAACCCATCTTTATGGGTAGTGACCTACAACGTTTTGTTTGTGAGGCGTCATAATAATGTTGCCCTTAGATAACCTTGATATAACCTTCCCAATAAAAATGTTAAAAATCTGAACTTAGTTTTGTTTTAGTAACAATTTCTTTATATATTAATACACTACTTACAGTCCACTAGTCTTTAAACATATTTGTCAACACTGCAACACAGGGATCGCACAATGCCGCGATTGCGCCAATTTCATAGTTGTAGCTTCGTATTTGTTCCGATTAGAATTTAACTTTGGGTGGCCACCCACGAGGTGTTTATATACCCATTTTTAAAGAAAGTTCAGAAGACGCTTAATTGTTTTGTTATTATTACTTCAGTGGTTTTATTCCTTCAATAAATGGTTACTTTTAAAGACTGTAAGATAAACAGTAAGTGTTGCTGTTAAACCTTGTAATATCTTAACCCAATAAATAAATGACCTGTGTCTGTTATCGCAGACTTATTTTTTAAGTGCAATTCTTTTACATCGCCTTTTTTTATGTTATAGGGGGCAACCGAACAGGTGGGTCACCTGATGGTAATTGATCACCGCCGTCCATAGACACTAGCAACACCAGGGGAGTCGCAAGTGCGTTGCCGGCCTTTTAAATATGTGGGCATCCGGCGCTCTCACTGACCGAACGAAACGCAACAGTGCAACCACTGTTACTTCACGTCGGTTTTCTGTGAGAGGGTGGTACTACCCCGGGCGAGCCGACCCATTCATGCTGAAACCAGTAATAGCTTCAGCGTAGCTCTACCACCTACAAAACTCAATTTTTTTCGTCCATCTATCGACAGTCGCCTTACAGCCAGCCTTGGGATAGGGGTAAAGTGAAAGGCGCTCGGCTCGACACAGCACCCAAGACTCATATGGCAGCGTAAATAGCTCAATTCAAAGCGATTCAACGATATAAATAAATATTGTGGTCAGTTTTTAAAATGTGTTTCAGAAAAAAAATCGGTTATTTGCCTACGATCCGAAAAAAGTTTCACTTGGATCGTGGTTTGATAAAACCACACAATTTTTTATAGTTTATAGATTTTTTAGCGTTTGACTACAAGAACCTCACCTGATGTTAAATGACGTTGTGTTCTAAGATGGTAAACAGCTAAACTAGAGAGAGACTGGTTCTCAAATGCAGCTGTGGGAACATACCGGCAAATGCTTAGCGACGGTATTTCAACTTACCTAAAAACCTAGCAGAACTTCTTCATTTCATATAGTTTTAAGAATTTTTTTTTTTATAAGTATTAATTTTTCTCTAATATTTTTTATACTTTAAATTATTGTAATGGTTTATTGTATCAAATTTTGAATATCAAATTTTATCAATGAATACTCCGAAAGAGAGCAACTTTATTAATTTAAGTCAATATACACCGATTTATGTGACACAAAATCCTGGAGCTGCGTAGGCGAATTATATTATAAGAATCGCTAACTTTGAACAGAAACCGTGGTAATAAAAAAAGAATTCCAAGAAGGGTTGATGAATGAAGGCGCGCGCGGTCAGTCTTAAAAATTAAGCCAAATTATACATTACAACATGACAAACATGTACAACAACACTTAGGTGGGATAAGGGCAAGGAGATAACGTTGAATTTTTATAAGCACTACACGTGCAATTATGTCGAAAATGGCACCGGAGATGTGGTGTGCATGCGTAGGAGAGGGTGAGTAAACGGATAACATTGTTTACAACGAAATATTGTTAATAAACTATATTTTGCATAAACATTTTTATCTCTTTTCCTTTGTATATAAAATATATTGCTAAGATAATAAATAATGCAAGTGAAATCGAGAGTACCAGCTAGTTTGTTAATACTAATAGCTTATTAAGGTATGTAACAGGAGAATGTCTTGGCTACAGGAGTCGTTAGTACATATATAAAATATGTTTGTATATCTGTGATTTTCTGTCTGTTCTCATATTGGACACACGATAGAAGTGAAACTTTTGGGAAACATTTTAATTACTCATCAACCACTTTTGAACAGCATAGATTATGATAAATTATCACCACGTCGCCTGAACGCAATACACCTAACCACGGACAACGAGAAATAAAGAAATCAAGAAGAACGTATGTCTCATTGTTCTCCAAAACCCGAAGGCAAGCGAGACACTGCTCCCACTATACACGACACTGTTTTTACCGCCATCACTTCTCGACACGCAAAAAGGTTGCGGATCAAAATTTCAAAACCGTCCAATAAGAAATTTCACTTGAATATCCTGCCAACAGATATCTATCTCGCCCTGTTACATAAGTCGTTCGAGTTACATGAAGATGATATATGGTGTCATCATTTTTAACCGACTTCGAAAAAAGAGGAGGTTACTATGTTCGGCTGTGTGTAATTTTTTTTATGTACGTTAGTCGATATCTTTGTCAATTGTGAACCCATTTTAATTATTCTTTTTTTATTTGGATTGGTT
Organism: Antheraea assamensis; assembly: GCA_035772565.1. Classification (NCBI taxonomy): domain Eukaryota; kingdom Metazoa; phylum Arthropoda; class Insecta; order Lepidoptera; family Saturniidae; genus Antheraea; species Antheraea assamensis. The sequence goes on from JAQQSE010000107.1 coordinate 2,266,766, forward strand.
ATATTTAGGCGTGATCCCATACAAATTTGAAGAAAATATTCAACCGATAAGGGGGTGAAATACCATTAATTGATTTTCATTCACTTCTCGTCGACGTTAAACCAATTTTTATAGATATAAATGCAGAAAAACTTTGGGTTAACTAATAGTTTCTTTATAAATTATAGCGTACATGTCATGCTTAGTGACTTAAAATGCGATTGGTTTTTTGCTATGCTTAAACAATTTAATTACTTAAGCGATTGTCGTGACATTGTAACATTATGTTGTCAGGAGTACAAAAAAGGACATACGAGTATCTTTCAGCTAAAAAAAGTACTGTTACCGAGAGATATATCAAATCTACATTGAGCCCAGAATACACATGCTTGATACTCGCACAAAGGCATGCCAGTTGCTGGTAATAAACAACTTACCTCACGTGCCTGTACAAAGCATACCAGGCGATCACAGGTTGTTTGATTTATTCCCCTCTCGGGGAAGTAGGGAGCATGTTACAAGCATAAAGAAGCTTGATTATAGAAACTGTTATGCCACCCACAGGTATTTGTATCGCGGCTTCAAGGAATGCCCGTAACTGGCATACCGGTTTACTAGCTCCAGGTATGCTATTTACAGGCATTCGTCATATTTCGGCCTTAAAGTGAGCGAAGTCTCGAGCAAAAACTAGTTCTGTAGCTATATTGCCATAAAGTTTCATCAAAATCTGTTAAATAGTTATTGTGTCAAAGAGTAACAAACGTCCATACATCCTCACAATCTTTTCCATTTATAATCTATACATATAAATAAAATTAGAGTATCTGCTTGTAATATCAAAATAACGACTTTTTACTGATTGGATATGAACGTATACACGATACTGATAACAAAAATACAATTTTTAAAATTTTTGTTTGTTTTTCTGTCTGTATGTTCCGGATAATCTCCGAAACGACTGGACCGATTTTGACAGAAATTTCACTGACGGATAGTTAAAATTACAGCGGGTGACATAGGCTACTTTATTTTAGACTAGCTGTCATCCATGGCTTCGTCTGTAGTACTATCTCCAAAACCGATTGGACCTATTTTCATGGGACTTTCACTGACAGATAGCTAACGTTATAAAAAGTAATTAAAGCTTTTTTATTTTGGACTAGCTTTTACCTATGACTTTGTTTGCAGTACTATCTCCAAAACGTTTGAATCAGTTTTCACGAAACTTTCACAAACACATAGCTGATCTAATAAGAAGTAATTCACAATTATAAAAAAAAACGCATGCAGAGCTGTGGGCAACAGCTAGTATTAAATAAGACTGTACGTTTTAATTTGCATATAAAATTAGTATATGCTATTATTGACATTAATTTGCATATTAATCTGATTTTGAAGTAATTTTTTAAATATTTATTGCAATGTATTTAAGTCCTAATTATAATATGTAGATTAGCTTTGGGTCCGCGTCTTCACTCTCTTTAATCTAGTAAAGTATATTTGTCTATGCCTTCGGGAACAGTACCTTATTTCTAAACCCCTAATAAAGTATATCTAAAATGTCATGATTTTTTTTAATACTTTATAAGTTAGCGTTCGACCACAATCTCATCTGATGTTAAATGATGATGTGGTCTAAGATGGTAGTCACGCTAAACCTAGAGGGAGACTGTCTCAAGTGCAGCATGCCGGGACACATCAACAGATTTTCAACTTGAGGGTGAGCTAGCGGGCGGCGGACTTAGAAAAAGCCCTACCACCATGCCATGGGTTCATCACGATGTTTTTCTTCATCGAAAGCTCCGACTCAGTTGCTAGGATTGGAACCTACGTCTTTCGACGCTGTGTCCGAATGCTGTGCCTCAAATAAAATGCATTTTATATACTGTAGATAGATTATTGGAGTTTATTGGAGTTTATTGGAGTTTACTCCTTAAGAATCGATATTCAAAGACAATCGTTCTTAAGGAGTTATGATCCAAAAATCATACGAAAAAGTTGGGTTAGAAAAATTTTCACATAAATTTTTTTTTGTGTGTTATGTACTTTACACGCGTTACAACTTATACTTCTTTGGAGTAACAAGATAAAAATCTTTTCAAAAATTTTATCTTTCGTCTTACTCTACGTTTGTAGAAAAAACGACAATAACAATAGAAAAAACATATTCAATACATACATACTTTTTTTGAATAAAATGTTGACTTTAGCTAACTTCAGGGTGTCGGTTTTTCATAACGGTGTGCGCGCACATCGTAAACATTTACTCTCATCATTTTTCCCTTACGCGCCAAAAGATGTATAACTTCAAAAGTAATTGAGATAAAAGAAATGTTTAATTTAGCCGGGACAGGCAACTAGTTAAAAAACAATAGCCACTACATGACAGATTAAAAATCCGACAAAAACTCCATTTTAAACGTTTTAAATTAAATCATCAAAGTGGTTCGACGGAAATGACGATTACAGGCAATTAAATATGACACTGGATTATCGAAGTACACCTTCAAGATAATGGTCCATACCTGTGATACTATTAATCAAATATACATTTACAATTATCAGACAGATAAACAAGATGAAACAGGTTCAATAGAATTAATATAATTTCTGATCGTTATAATGTTCCTATGCATTCATTACTCGGCCTTAACATAATTTATAACGTGTTTGAATTAGGGCCCGCGCGCACTGAGCTACGGTGCGGTGCGGTGAGGTGCGTTTTATACTCCGCATGGCAAAAAATATCCACAATAAGTTGTACGCGTATTGCGGTAGATTTACTGCACTTTACCAGTCTATATCGCAAACATCGATGAAAACACAGCGCAGTTGACTACAAAATAAAGTCCGTATATGTACGTATACGGACTAGTGGTTTGACCGATGGAATATACCAACGAATTTTTCGGAATTCCCATACATTTACTATTTTAAATTGGTAACACGTGACGGTGAAGGAAAACATCGTGAGGAACCTGAACCTGAGAAATGTTCTTGTAGTACCACCGTATGTGGGAAAACATAGAACTGTGGTTTTGTCAGAGTTGGAAATCACCAATACGTGATGATTATTCCCATACTTTCCATCGGGAAGAGGCCCAGCAGTGGGTCTCTTACAGCCTGATGATGATGATTTGTTTATTAATTATTAAAATGCACAAAAATAGCAATATTTGGTACATCGATTACTGAAACCTTTTATTTATTTTCAGAAAATGTGATGCGCCTAGTTTTTTCATTTGTAACAAATAAAAATAATTACCAGGGATTAAAAAGTTTTAGCGTCTGACCGCAATCTCACTTGATATTAAATGACAATGTGGCCTAAGATGGCAAACACGCCTACCTATACGACGCCTACAGTTTGAGGAGAACTAGTTCTCAAGTACAACTGTCGGAATAGATCTATAGATGAGAGATTTTCAAGCAGAGGCTAGTTACCTATAATTGTAATATCATGTCACCAATGGTTAGACTCGCAATGAGCAGCTGCATCTAATGGCATTAAAATTTGAAAACCGCCAATTTTCGACTTGAGCGGTGTTGTAAGCTAAGAGGCGATATGGGAACACACCAGTACTATGTGACCCATTCGGGAAGGGAGGAAGGTTTTCAAAGTACCACCCATGGTCATAGAGGGGAGGGGGAAAACCGTATGTACGAATGACTACATGGAAACTACAGAGGGGGATCTTCTCATATAGCACGGATGGTCATCAAGGGGAGGGTGGGGGCTAAAAAATAGCCAAACGTGGGTCACGTAGTATGGATACGTTGCCTATCACAACTAACGTAAAGTGTGAATTGAATCACATAATATAGACGTGCCCATTGATTCTCATTGTCTTAAATAGAAATATGTTGGGTTGTAAAGTTTGAATGTTAACAAAGCTAGAAATCTGTATATAAAGTTATATTTAAATAAAATAATAAAAAAATAATAGCAAATAAAAATTTCAGTTAAGTAAAAATGACTTCATCTAGTAGGTTAGAACATTAATTACTTTTGTTATAAACACGTTTAAGAGATTTAATAATTTTGAATGCATAAAGCCAATTCGATGGGTAATTGATTCTTTTTATATACCTACATATTATATATTATCCGATTTACATTACTTATTGGATGTCAATTTTATATATATTATCATATCGGTTTCACTCAATGTTTAATTGTAGAAATCACTAAATATTGTTCTATCGGCTTATTAGAAACAAACAGTATTCCTTTAATCATTGACTACGATGTATAATTTCTTAAGTAAACACAACTTGCATAATACATATTAATTAAAAATGAAGTCATTTTTATGGTAAAACGTAAACTAATTTAAAAAAAAAGGTGGTTGTCTGTAAAGTTGCTTTACGAATAACAATTTTACGTGATAACGTCATAAGAAAATAATGATGTAAAACAGCATACTTTTATAAATTGTTTTGATTTATTATGACTGAATTACCGATGGAGTGGAAGAGAGATAGATGCGTCACAAGGGGTACACTTAGGCAGAGCGCGCCTCTCTATCGGCTCAGGTAGAACGTGACAATGAGTCATGCTTTTTCGTGCGTGCAGCCGGCATTCATCAATTTATAAGACTTTATCTCGTCAAAATTTAAGAAAAGTATAAATTAACCATTTTCATTAAGTCTGATCTAATATTTAAATTTTGATAGTGTTATGCGAAATATTTCTAAGTTTTTGTATTTTTTATATAAATTACTTATTCGGGAGACTGGAGAATTTGTATCTAATACGGTTTTTCTAAAAGGACAATTTAGAAGGTTAATAGAATGACGAGGATATCTGGAAAGAGTCCTGAATTCAAACATGCTCAGGAAATCAGAACTATCTATGTAGTTGTTGAACTGTTTAAACCAAAATAAACTAAATCTAGGATATTTCTACGCTCTTCTAAGATTTCAATTTCGAATTGCTATAATATCAGGATAGCAATTTTTTTTTTCTTGCCTTATCTAAGTGCATAGTAAACCGTTTTTATATTCGTTCTAAACACAGTTAAATAGGCTATATCCTTTTTTCTTTCCTTATATTATAAAATAATAGCAACACAAAAAGAAATAATCAAAAAAGCTTCGAATGGAGCTGGCTCTAGTGCAAAATTACAGTAATACTCCAAAAGTTATAATTCACCAGTAAATTAAAAATGGAAATTTTTTTTGTTAAATTAAATATCCAAGAATTCAATTAAGTCTAAAATTTAAAATGTGAATTTGAAATGTTTATGCAAGAAAAAATATACTATAAAAGATAAATTTTATTCCATTAGGATACATACAAAATATTCCTTAACTCACCAATATTCAGCGCTCGGTTGAAAGGATTAACTCGGATCACGTTTAATCTTGAGTTATAACTAACTCATACTAAGCACATTGTAACGTATCGCTTTAATAAATAACAGAAATAAACAAAACATAAAAAGAACTGAAGCTAGTACTAGAACTGGTTTTTATAATAAAAATAGGCTTTACTGGTGGCTTTGCTTGCATTATGTATATAAATAAAATAACAGAGACGGATCAGTAGTAATCCGATAACGAAATTTTTTTCATTGTTAGAAAAGTATATTTTCCCTGAGTGCTGTAGACTAGTTTTTATTTGGTAAATATGTATTTACAATAATTAATAAGAAGAAATGTAATTAAAATCGCAAAAAAAATCTATAATATGGCGTGCACGGCTTAAACGGTTTGATATAAAGGTATAAAATCTATAGCAAAAATATTAATTACTTTAAGCTTTATAGAAAAAGTCGCGACACCATATACCTAAGTTTAGTATTTCAGCCAAAAAGATGGTTTTCATGTCAAAAGTAAAATAAGTTTAATTCACAAATTCTTATAAAAACAAATAATTATATCAGAATGGAAATTTCGTGGAAATAAAGTTTACTTTTTATTGCTTATTAATTGATGGAGTTTTTCACAAGATTATGCGAAATAAAAACTAAAAACCGGTAAAATTATTGCGTTGTCGCTACCGCTGGGCGTGCGAGGGGGGGAGGAGTACAAGAGTATCCCAGGGGGTACTGGGAAGTTTTTTTTGTTTCGAATTTCGAATTACTTACTCTATTGGCCTGACAGGCCTCTACAGCTATAGGTAAATGGAAAGACATTTCTCACTAATATATATAGAATAGTTTTTATCTCAATTGGTCCCGGTAGGTGGTGCTACAATCCCGATCTAGGCTTATTTTAGAAGTTTTTTCGCATATCAACTAGATATGTATTTGAGTGTGTCCCTGGATAGTTCGAATTCAACCGGTGAACGAGATGTCGCTCCGGGTTCTAGGTTTTTTTTATATTTGCTTGTGGAAATACAATTAAAATCGGTATTAACCGATTTGGCACAGACGAAGATGCGCGGGTCAGCTAGTTGTACAATAAAAACAAACATTAAATATGTTTATTTGCTTTCTTTTACTTTGAAATAAAATATTGTTTGATTTCAAGCAGATTTTTATTACAAAGCCTCTCGGCTACGGACTGTCTCACAGGCCAATTACACGGCGCCGTGTAATGTGTTTTTAATAATACCTGTTTTACACGAATAAGTAACATGCCGATATAAGGATCGCCTCTCGCTGATGACTTTTATGTAAATCTGTCAGTTTATTATATCACTAGCTTTTACCGACGGCTTCGCTCGCGTTAATGATATGTAACCTACGTCCTATTCTGTACTTCTGACAACATCTACGCAAAATTTATCGATCGAGTAATCAAGGAGTGAAAATGTAACAAATAAACACTTTTACAATTACAATATTAGTTAAGATTATTATATGGACGACGTCACCTGGTATATTATAGTCAAACGGTACAATAGAACACTAAAAATTTAGATCTATTATAAGAGACCTGGCGTCAGCGTACTGACGCCTGTAAAAACGGTTTTGGTTTTCTTTTTTTTTATATTATAGGGGGCAAACGAACAGGTGGGTCACCTGATGGTAAGTGATCACCGCCGTCCATAGACACTAGCAACGCCAGGGAAGTCGCAAGTGCGTTGCCGGCCTTATGTGTGGACCTCCGGCGCTCTCACTGACCGAACGAAACGCAACAGTGCAACCACTGTTACTTTACGTCGGTTTTTGTGATGTAACACAGCCATGTAGATTTGGCGTCAACTTTAACGAGAATAAAATCTTTTATTTAGCCCTAATCTTTGTTCCTCGAGAATTTGTACTTATATCAGTTTCATAAATATACACTTAATACACTACACACTAATACACTGATATATATATTCATGAAATATATAGCAAGACACGTGAACGGTTGCAAATTAAATCTTAAGTCTTCACTACATAGTATAAAACAAAGTCGCTTTCTCTCTGTCCCTATATCCCTATGTATGCTTAAATCTTTAAAACTACGCAACGGATTGTGATGCGTTTCTTTTTAATACATAGAGTCATTGAAGAGGAAGGTTTATATGTATAATAACATAAATTAAATCGTGGAGAAATACTGTTATTTTTGAGGTTACTCCAAATTTAACGTGTGCGGTCCACGGGCAGTAATGAATAAATCAGAACTACTGGATCGATTTTAATTATTTTTTCAGTGAATCGCATAGGCTATATATTTTATACCCATGCGAAGCCGGAGCGGGCCGCTAGTTACTTAATATAAAAGCCTATGATTACAGACTAATTTATAGGCACCTTTATTACACAATTACGAATAGTTGAAGTGGTTATTCTTGGAATTAATTCGAATAAAGGATTTTAATCCTAAGTCATGGTCTATGCCGCCGTAATCTGCATTTGTAATTTAATTCATGCCCTAGTTTATTAATTGTTTAACCATAAACTAATGTGAATTAATCAGTTACTATCTGATACCGAATGATGTGTAGTTGGTTTTAATTGGCTGTAAAAATAATGGCAAAGGCTTAATGGAATGGGCTCCGGCAGCAGGGTGCAAGGGGATGCAATTGCACCCCCGTGTCAAGAAATAAAAAAAAAATAGATTGAAGTTAAGATTTTTATTTCCTTTCATTTTAACGAGGCTTCAGTACATCGTTGATGACTATGCCAGCGATCGATAAGGTGCCATTTGAATAAAAACTCTACGTTGTTGCCCTAATTTATTCATTAATTTGTTAATAAATTTAGTATCCTCGTCTAGTCTTTTTCTATCTGAGCATGTACAGGCCACGTTTCCCAGGAACGACAGATACAGTAATACACTACTCAATATAGTTTTGTTTTATCTGTATACATACATGTGAAGTGGCCGTACGACGCTCCGCGTGAGAGTGATCCCCGCTAATTTTTTTTATTGACTACGCTATTGGCCTGACGGGCCTCTACAGCTTCACCGGACTACTAAGGTGAGCTCTTAACTCACTCACTCGATTTCATTGGACAACCAGCTCAAGGATGCACGGCACGCCTCAGCTTAGACTGTTGCCTCGCATCGCAAATCTGCCTAAGCTAACTTTTTTTTTTGTATATTATAGGGGCAAACGAATAGGTGGGTCACCTGATGGTAAGTGATCACTGCCAGTCCATAGACTAGCAACACCAGGGGATTCGCAAGTGCGTTGCCAGCCTTTTAATATATGTGGGCCTCCGGCGCTTTCACTGGCCGAACGAAACGCAACAGTGCTACCACTGTTACTTCACGTCGGTTTTCTGTGAGAGGGTGGTACTACCCCGGGCGAGCCGACCCATTCATGCTGAAACCAGTAATACTTTTAGCGTAGCTCTACCACCTACTAAACTATATAACAATATATAACTATATAATAACATAACTATTCATAGATATAGAAATTCATGAGATATACATATGTACCAAGCATGTGCAGGCCTTCTAAATTCAAACATGTATTTCGGATCGGACAACTAAGCTAAACGAAATTAACTCAGTTCGAATTAGGGGAAAAAATAAAACCCTTCCATTATACGTGTACCTACTTTTATGCGTGTGTGTGCACGTTTGTGGGGGTGACCTGTATTTTGTTATTAGACTAGTGAATGAAATTGTCAGTGTCACTGTATCGCGCTGGCAGTGTGCTCGATGGCTCTACTACGGGGGATTGAGCCTAGGTATTTACAGGGGTATGTTCGTGCTCCTTATCAATCGCCTCGTCACTGAGATTTGCGAATGAGCGTACTCCACGTATGTACTCCCACGTTCCATCTGGGAAACCGCTATAAATGTATGTTTAACATATATTTCGTAACAACATGTTTAACATAATCGTGGGTGGTAGAGCAACGCTGAAGCTATTACTGGTTTCTGCATGAATGGGTCGGCTCGCCCGGGGTAGTACCACCCTCTCACAGAAAACCGACTAGAGTTTCAATTTTGATACCAATCTTTTAAACCGAATGTTCACATTACTATTAGTTTTTTTTTATAGGTTGGCTGTACGTATTTTACTGTTGTGTAATATTCTTTCCAACGGAATTTAAAAAAAATATTGTGATTTTTTTTTAGCTATTTTTCCCTTCATCTAGACCCTCAAGCAAACACAGTAATATTAAAAATAAATCACTTTTGTAAATCAGGCTACTAAGGGTTAAAAAACTTAACCTAACACATTATCATTTCGGATAATTCTTAAAACGATCAAACTACACTAAATTATCTGCACATGGCTCATTATCCGCCACAAAACGGTATAATTACTTGTGTACCTACTGATAATTTTACAATCACTACAGACGTTGGTATTGAGTAGTTTGCTTTGAAAGCTTACTGATATAGGGTCAGGGATGACTCTATAAATATTTCCAGGTGGTATGAGACATCATTGTGACGCTCCGAATATATAATCGATTATACACTTATCGATATATAAATAAACAGAGGGAAAACAGTTAAGAACATCTTCCTCCACTATATCTCAACTGATTTATTTAATTTTTGAAGTACTTATGCCATAGTAGAGAAAAACTTTCGTTACGCGTTACGCGGTAACGTAAGGTAGGTATGTATTTGTGTGTATGTGTAGGTATGTGTGTGTTTAGCGGGATCTAATAGTATATAATTTATGAGCATTCTCATATATGTATAACTTCATACATATAAACTAAAGAAGCTTCACTTCCTCCGAGTAAACACACTGATACACGCAATTGGTTTTTTTGTTTCTCTAGTAGATATTCACGAGCTTTAGTGTTATCAAAGAAATAGGGTGTGTCGCGAAAACACACAATATAAGTGACGTGATACGTTGTGCTACCAGGCGGTCGCTTATTCAACTACTAACTGCGCCTGATGTTGTTTAACGTCGATGATCGGACGAGAACCGGTGTTTTCATCACTCTCCCTATTCGACACAGTGTTTACCCCTCCATTTTTTGTCACTTAAAACGGTTGCATATCAGAATTTTAAAGCCCTCCATAAGAAGTTGCACATAAAAAAAAACTGTTTTTTTTTTAATATTGAAGCTTGAAAAATTTATGAAAAATGTTGGTCGAATTTCTCGATTATATATTGATAGGTAGAGATGAAAAAGTTAAGAATATCTCCCTTGTCTGTCTTTTTTATGCGATTGAAGGCAAACGAATGCGCGGGTTACCTGATGATAATTAATCTTCGCCTCCCAAGAACACCTACGGTACCAGGCGTATTCCAAAAGCATTGCTGCCAGCCTTGGAGAAAGAAGAAAGCTCGTTTCTTGAAAGTCTGTAAGCTATATTGATTCGAAAATGCCGCCGCATGGAGTTTTGAACTGTTTCTCAACCTTTTTTTTTTGTTTAGTAAATAAGGTGATTTAGTGTTACAGTCACTTTTTTTGTCATAGCGTCAATTGTATTATATACATATTTAAAAAAAATGATAATTGACGTATTTCTACAAGCCCACATTTGGCGTAAAAGAACGAAACTCAAAAAAACGTATATGAAATGATTATAGCAGTAGAATTTTTGGCAAAATCAAAAAATTTAAAAATTATGGCCGACCATCAGACCACTGGACTAGGTCTAAAATCTAGACATATAATAAGAATGTAAATTTTACGTGTCTGTCTGTACTTTCAGGTTTTTGTGGAAAAACTTATTGTATTAACAAGGAATAAGTAATTAAATATATTTAAATCACTTTTACAATTGACTGTCTGTCTGTTTGTTTGTGCATGCATCACTGCTATAGTACTGCGTGTGTGTCATAACTTCATAACTTATAAAGTTCATTTACTCCAGTGTATTTTACATGAATTTCAACGAGAAAGAATTACTGCAGAAGCAAGTAATTAGGACCACATTCCCCACACTTTTTTGATGGGTAAAAAATTCAGAAATGAAGAAGGTGTTAAATAAGCACTGGTTTAATTTTTCGCATCAAAAGATGATAGTCATTATTAATAATTACGATAATACCAATAATACCAATTATATTATTTTAAAAAGTTTAGTGATAGTAAGAAAAAAATTTATATTATTTTATACCAAAAACGGACAGAACTTTCCGGTGGACATATTACATGTATTACACATTCAAACTTTCCCGAAGAAATGCTCTAAACGATGGTGAAAACCTTATCAAAATTGGTTGCGTAGTTTAGATGATTTAAGAGAATACATGGAGACGCGAATGTGTCTTTCTTTAATAACCTTTATAAATTATACATATGTGTAGTTACGACAATTATCGTGGAATTGGTGGGCGGTTGGTAATTTTTAGTAATAAGCGGAGATATACAATGTATACACTAGCTATAAAAAGGTTGACTAACCCTTTTTTTCGTGGGGAAATCCATAATGGACACGCCACCCTCCCGGGGGAGAGGTTGGGTAGTGTGAGACTCCTACTCACTAATACCCCACGGTGTACATCCACCGCATTTGTTGGGGCGTCACTAGATCTCTTGAGTATTCATCGTGTCGCCCCAGCGGTTGGCCTGGTGTCAACCAGCACTGCCGGGCCCCGTCCTTGTAAGGAGACGACCGTGTACACATCGGCAGTCTCCTCCGTCCGCCGGACCTATGGAATGGGAAGATGGCCCCCCCGGCCCATCCTCCCAGGCCCGGCTACGGAGGTGGAAGAAGGCGAGCATAGCGTCCCCTCCTTCCACCGGGTTTCCGGTGACGAAGACTTCTGCTCTGATGTTCGAGATGATTTCCTTGCAGAAGGAGGCCTCTACATTCCAAACAGACTCGCTGCCGAGCATGACGTTTACCACGCTCTGCAGCGAGAGATCCACGCTTACCGCCGCAGCCAGATTACGGCGTTGTTCCTCCCACGCGGCACACTTAGACAGTGTGTTGCAAGGTTGACTAACCCTGATCTAGATTAATCAAGTAGTTGGGGCCGGACCTGTCGGACGCGCAATTCGGCTTCTGGACAAGGTGGTCCACTCTGGACGCCCTGTCCCTCCTAAAAGGGCTCACCACTGAGGCGACCTCCCAAAGTGAGAGAATCTTGGCGGTGTCCTTGGACATCACCTACGCCTTCAACAGCCTGCCGCACGGTATGATTCGGAAGGCGCTCCACTTTTTCGGAGTGCCCCCGTACCTACGGCGGCTATTGTAGGTGTACCTGAAGGAAAGGGAGGTCGCCTACATCGACAGTGGCGGGCAAATGGTCCGACGGAGGATAGAGTGTGGGGTTCCTCAGGGGTCGGCCTTGGGCCCACTCTTGTGGAACCTGGGCTACAACTGGGTGCTCCGCGGCGCACTCCCTTCTTAGCCGAACATAGCCGGACCTTGGGCCCATCATTCCATTGCACAGGCCCGGCGGAAGTAGGAGACGACCGGTGTGTACATGGTCGTCTCCTGACAAGGCCGGGGCCCGGTGGCGCTCTTTGACACCGGACCAACCGCTGGGGCGGCACGATGAATGCTTTAGAGATCTGGTGCCGCCCCAATCTTATTGCAGCGGATGTACACCGTGGGGTTTTAGTGAGTAGGAGTCTCACACTAAACACTCTCTGCCCCGGGAGGGTGGCGTGTCCTTGAAGGATTTCCCCACGAAAAAAAAAAAGATTAATCAAGTAGTTACAAGCTCAATTTAGTATTTATTTATATTTTGTCTATATTAGGCCTCAAGAGACTAGTTTTTGTTGGTCAGATTCAATGTCTCTTTATATTTTATAGGTTGTATTTCGACGAAGACTACTAGCCTATATAAATATCAGGCAACGTCTATAAATAACGGGAAAGTTATCATACAAACTGTAGGACAGAAAATACGTAAAGAGAGGCCAAAGTAATAGGTAATAACTAGCGGGCCGTGTGGTACGGAGGGCAGTACAAATTATACGCTTGTTTGATTGTAATTTGACATAGAAACAGAGCTAATTACATAGTTCAAATTATTAGCTTACTTTAGCGGCAGTCAAGAGACTATATTTAATATGCCGAAGAACCAATAACATATCTAATATATGGGTTATGGAAAAAAAGCAGCGTTTACATATACGTATGATGGCTGAATTACGTCGACGAATAAGCTTGTTGAATAAATAAAACCGCAAGATGAGTCATTGATGCGTGGGAAAACAAACGCACACATTGAAATCTTATCGCTTCGAATAATATAAACAAACAATATAGTTCTAAAAATACCTCATCTAGGACCTTCACCCTTTCCTTGAATTCCTATATGTGTCGTAAATCAAACTCTGATAGATATTCATAGTACAACGAACAGCTCAGGATATCTGGGGTACATTAGATGCGGAGGACCGAATATCGGGTTGTAAGTTGAATCATTGTGAAGGTCTATTTATAGTGAAACTTTAGGCTGGAGATACAGAAATAAATTACTTCTCCTTTTGAACTAATCTGAACCGTATAATAAGAATAAGCCAGGTATAGTGAAAAGTCAGGACAGAGAAAAAAAACTGGTGCTTCAATTATAAATATTAGATAATTAGCTGACCCCGGCGAACTTCGTAACGCCTAACAGTCGATTTTTTAATACTTATTCTGCTATTCGGGACCATCGTATAAATATTGACATTCATATTTTTACGATACTAACGTCACTCAATTGTTTTGCCTTCCCGGAATCTCTCCACTAACACTTAAACTTTATGGTATGGTGTTAAAGTTCAAATTGACTTTTAAGTATTATTACGAATCATTTGTATGAGAGTATAGAAAAGTGTCGTTTTAAGACTTTTCCAGGTATTTTTTTTAATTTTTCTCTCCGTAAGATCCATCCTCGTACTTCAAGGAATATTCTAAAAAAAGAATTAGCGAAATCGGTTCAGCTGTTCTCGAGTTTTGCGCTTAGCAACACATTTAGCGATTCATTTTTATATTATAGATATATGTTCCTTTTGTGAAATGTAAGGAAGAATTTTTAGCAAAATCTACCTAAAGAAACAGAAATGTTTTCGTATTTGAAGTCAATTAACTATTGGTCGCTCTACTCTTAAGGAATGAGTGGGAACGAGTAGCGTATTATTACAGATACCGTACCCTGCTTCAATACTCGGGGCTAGTGCCCATGGCGGGAAATTTTTAGGGGCAGAAATATTCGGAGAATAAGAAAAAAAAAATACTTCGCGTTATCAAAAATGTTTTTAAGTTTCCAAGAAAATAATAATTAGAACAATTTATCCAGCACATAAAAAATACGTTTTTTAAATTGAATCATTTAACCAGTTTAAATGAAAAATGTGAAATATTTAAATGAAGTAACTTGCAATCCTGCATGCTGCCACCTGCAGTCCGATTCGCAAATCTGTCTACGTTCTTTCTATAAAATTTTTTTCGCGTTTGATGTATATACGAATAAAAACTGTAAATATTACTACTTTATATATTGTACTAGAATACATATTTTACTGTACTAAGCTACATTGCTATACAAAAATCTAATACTATACTAAAGTAGTACATCGAAATTTTATGCAAAAACTCAATAATGGAGCGGCATTTTTTACAATGACCATTATGCGGCGCTAGCATATCCAGCACTGCATCGACTCTTCCCAATTATTGGGGATCTAATGTGTTATTAGATTATATATAAGTACAGTCGATTGCTTTATTCTATATCGATGCAATATTATGCAATCACGGTTAAACCCGCTGATAGAAGCGAGTGCAATGTTAGATCAACGATGTCATTGACCGTTACATTTATCAGTAGACAGTCGCTCACCGCGTACAAGCAACACGTTCCAAGGCTACCTCTCACCGAACTTATGGATGTCACTAGAAATGCAATATTTTTAAAGCTATACTTCTTTTGACGCGTTAGGGAAAGATGATGAGAGAAAATTTTTACGACGCGCGCGCACTCCGTCACGTAAAAACCGACACCCTGAAGTTAGCTATAGTCAACATTTGATTCGAAAAAAGTATGTATATATTAAATACCTTTTTTCTATTGTTAGTGTCATTTTTTCTACAAATCGCCGAATAAGGAGAAAGATAAAAATTTAAAAAGATTTTTATCTCTTTACGCCAAAGAAGTATGAATTCTAACGCGTGTACATAAGTACACACACACTTTTTTATTAGCAATCTCATTTTAACAATATCATCATCTTCTTATCCTTATCCCACCTAAGTAGGGTCGGCACAATATGTTTTCCTTTTCCACTCTCCTCCACCTTTTGTACACATATCATTTTTCACACAATCTATCCACACTTTCTTAGGCCTTTCTCTACTCTTATATCTATCCACATTCACGCATAAAAATTTTCTAGTTACGTGGCTTTCATCTTTAAATCTAGCTGAATACGTAGTACTTATGAGAATCCCTGGTAAGAACAATTTTAATAACACATTATTTATTTTTTTATTGTCTAAAATGGCAAACTAAAACAATGGTCAATTATATCTAGTAATTTTAGCGTGATGTGGTGCACAACCTCTATTATTTTATTTGTGTTTATTTATATAAGCGCGCATTAGCGCGACCAAAGACAATTCTATTCTGAACATCGAAGTTCTTAGATATGATTATGAATAAAGAAACTTAGATAATGCTAAGTGAAAGAAAATGAAGGAATTTAGAAACGTACTATAGCCTTAGACCATTATAAGTTATAAATACGCTCACGGCGCAACCGTGTGCCAGTGAATTTGTTTACACATATTATGTAGGAAGGGATTTTTCTCCTTATTTTTTCAAACTTGTTTAGTTTAGTGCAGCCAAAGTGACAGATACAAAATATATATTTGAGTTCGTGACGCACATATGCTGGTACACATGTGTGTCTCATTATATATGTAATGACTAGTTTCGCTTATCTTAGTCAGATTCGACATTCGCAATGTTGCAATCAAGGCGACAGCCCAAGCCAAGTTTCGGCCACATAGCCGCGCTTGAGCTTATTGCTATATGTCTTAATCGCTCGCCCAATAAATCTGGTGTACCTGTAAAGGCGAATGAGGGCAACAGTGTTACTCAGTTTGAGAAAAACAAATCATTATTATCTCGGCAAGTTTGAATTCATTTCTTTCAACGCTAATGGCAATATTATATTTCTGCAAAAGAATCGACAACCCTAACTAACTGATTGCATCTCAACCAAACCTAACTTATAAGCGTGTGATTACGGACCGGAGATTTGTAAATAATATTGTATACGGTGATAAAGCATGATGTCAGATGATGAAGTCAGATCAGAGTGCATTTAATCGACTTTATAGGCAAAGGTTCAAGTCTCGGATTAGCATAGATTACGTTGAAAAGTTGTGGTGGGGTAATGGCTATGACCGGTGGAATATTAATCTGATGTCAGCAGATTCGAACCCCGGTATGTACCAACGAATTATTCGGAATCGCGCGTACATTTACTAATCTACTTTGGTAACCCTATCGGATGACGGTGAAGAAAACATCGTGAGGAAGCCTGAACTTGAGAACTGTTTTTGTAGTACCATCGTATGTGGGAATAATATAGAACTGTGGATGTATCAGAGTTTGTAATCGCCAATACGTCGTGAGCTTCCTTCGGGAAGAGGGCCTATGACCTTGCAGTGGATCTCTTGTAGGCTGATAATGATGATTCATACGTACTTGTATGCACGTACACCCCGTTTGATACTATATGTAATATTTTTTTGTATAAGTCCCCAGATGTCTTCTGTCTCACTCGCTCTTTTATGTGGAGATTTTTTAACCTAAATTTTTCACTCTTCCATATGTTTCTAACCGATTTAATAAAAGAAAGAGATGTTATATATATATATATATTGTTTGATAATTTGTAAAAGGGTGTATAATCTGCACACGTTGTCTTTCAATGCGACACGCCTAAGTATGCCCCGAATACGAAAACATTTCTGTTTCTTTAGGTAGATTTTGCTAAAAATTCTTCCTTACATTTCACAAAAGGAACATATATCTATAATATAAAAATGAATCGCTAAATGTGTTGCTAAGCGCAAAACTCGAGAACAGCTGAACCGATTTCGCTAATTCTTTTTTTAGAATATTCCTTGAAGTACGAGGATGGATCTTACGGAGAGAAAAATTAAAAAAAATACCTGGAAAAGTCTTAAAACGACACTTTTCTATACTCCCATACAAATACTTCTGAATATTAATACATCGCGGACTTTACAAACGCATTGATAGTATTCAAATCATTTTTTGTTTGAAATCCCTCATCTATCTAATTATAATCCATTCATTTATCCATTAATACATACATACAACAACAAACATATGCGACATTCTCTCGAATCAACGAAATAAATTCAAAATTGCAATAGAGGCATATCAGTTTATTCATAAAGTAGAGTTTTGGATTATTCATTGTTTTTTGTATTGTCTTTCTCTTTCGGTTATAGTTCGTTTATACTTAATTCTCTAAATCTGTAAAATTGTTTAATATTTAGTTTTACTGAAATTAAATATATCGTCAGACCATTCCGTTGTCACTACATAGTATAAAACAAAGTCGCTTTCTCTGTCCCTATATCCCTATGTATGCTTAAATCTTTAGAACTACGCAACGGATTTTGATGCGGTTTTTTTTAATACATAGAGTCATTGAAAAGGAAGGTTTATATGTATAAAAACATCCATTAAATAGTGGAGAAATACTGTTATTTTAGAGGTTTCTAATGTGATGTTGTAAATAATTACACTTTTGAAGGCTGAACCCTACGAGATTTATCAATATAATGCGTGCAGGCCACGGGCAGTAATGAATAAATCAAAACTACTGGATCGATTTTAATCATTTTTTCAGTGAATGATATAGGCTATATATTTTATACCTGTGCGAAGCCGGAGCGGGCCGCTAGTTGTCTATAAATGTGACTACATTTCAATTTAATTCCTATTTTGTTACTAGTAGCATATTTACAAATGTATTGTCATGGTGATGACCCATCATTAATAAATAAATAAATAAACATATAACTAAAAATGAAGCGTCTGTATGTTATATCGTTATATAAATATTTAGTTTAAGAGCTTTGCTTACTTTTGCTGACACGGGGAAGGGGAGGGACAAAAATGACTATAATTCAGCTTACATATAATATTTGAACGGTCACGCATTGCGTAATTCTTCAACCGGTAAACAAATAGAGATCCCAATGAACGGGGCATATACATTAAGCCTAACCAATAATCAATAACAGAGACATGACCTAAATGGGAAATTGACCCAAATCTGTAATTCATTACGTACAATAGACAACAATAGAAACACAGCTGTCTGATATATCAACAATTTATATTGTACTATTGTAGTCTCGTGTAACGGTATAAATTTCCAGCACAGATGTATATTTTATGAGGAAAGACAGAAGAAAGAAAAATATTTATTGTCACAGGAATAAAAGAGTACCAAAAAAAACTGTCAAACTTAAAAAGTAAATCTATAACAAGAGATCTCGCGTCAGCGTACGACCGCCTGTAAAAACGGCGCTGGTTTTCAGCCAGGTCTCAAATTTTCCCGACAAAAATGCGAGTGTGCATCACTCATTTCACGCTCAAAACTCATAAGCATAAAAAAAAACTTAAAAACATATACCTATGTAAATAAACAAATCAATTCTTTCATTTTTTAATACATGAACGAAACCCATCCACAAGAAGAGAAAAAAAGACTTAGTATGTCATGTTATATAGTCATGTCAATTTGGCGTCAAATTACCCCTAATTTTTATTGCTCAAGAATTTCTAGAAGTTTCTTAATTAACCTTCATAATTAGATTCCTAACACTGATTAAACTTTGTACTTCACCGTTACTGGCGAATTCATTCCTATATGTATCAAAATACCATCTGGGATAAACATTTTGACTTTTTTTTTCGAACTGACAACATTGTTGACCCGGCAAGGCCTCTCTCTACAGCTTCACCGAACTACTAAAGTGAGCGCTTAAATAAGGCACTCACTTGATTTTATATAGGCAACCAGCACAAGGGCGCACGGCGCGCCTCGGGGTCTGGGATAACCGCGTGTCTTTTTGTTGTACTTTTATTTTGAAGTGTATCTGCAAAAGATCCACTTCTATCGTGTGTCTTTAGGACGCATCCAGTTTTTATTATTATTATTAAGTCTCAATTATATCTATAATTTGTTAATGAAGTTTAGTTTTTTATATTCAGACATAATTGTTATGTTATATACACATTTCTTTAATCGACAATAACGTGTATCAAGCAAACATTGTATGAGCTTAAGTTGAATACTCCGATATAGTCTTAATTGCAAATAAGTACTATAATAAAACTAAAGAAAGTGTTGTATGTGTATATCCTATTAATATAATGAACTAGCAACCACCCGCGACTCCGTCCGCGTTTAATTCTATTCCTAAATATTATTATAAATACATGATGCCCGGTTGAGTAGTTGAGACGTAAAAATGTAACAAACAAACAAAGTTACATACTCATTTATAATATTAGTTAACCTTAGGACTAGTTTCTAGTTAGTATAATGACATTCGCGATTCCATACTTCATGTTTTTCAGAATTGAGTGACATTTTAAATTCCATATAACACGACTATTACATATTCTATCATCATCATCAGCCTGTAAGAGACCCACTGCAGGGTCATAGGCCTCTTCCCGAAGGAAGGCATAGGGCATAATCAGCACACCAGCCCAGAACGTATTGGCGATTTGAAACTCTGAGAAATCCACAGTTCTATATTTTTCCCACATACAGTGTTACTACAAGAACATTTCTCAGGTTCAGGTTTCCTCACGATGTTTTCCTTCACCGTCAGCCGATAGTGTTACCAATTAAAATTAATAAATGCACGCGAATTTCGTAAAATTCGTTGGTACATGCCGGGGTTCGAACCTGCGGACATCGGATTAACTGATTCCACCGGTCAAACCACTGGACCACCACGACTCTACACATATTCTATTACTTATAAAAAAAAAAATCAAGGTGAAAATTTAAATGCAAATTGAAAGAAACAGCATTGCACTTGACAGCGATGGACTAAAACGCGTACGCATATCAGATTTGTTTCGCACACATTTCATCTACACGTGTTTGACATTTAAGTTTATTGCAGCAACCGTTTTAGCAATGATTTTCTTTATTGTCCGATAAGGCTATGTATTCTACATTTTTTTTTATTTTGTTGTATTCGGAATTACCGACATAATATGAGTGAGAGGTGGTCGCAATTTTATACGTGGCACTTCCCCTTAACGCGTTGCACGAGCGTTCTATAATAAGGTCACAAAGATGCCTCGGTCATGATTTATGTACAAGTCACAGAGTCGTGGTCATTTCAAAGCCCGTTAAATGGCTTGAGATTAATGATCACATGCTTTAAAGAATTATCAAACAATTTGATAGCAGACTCCTTCTCCATGTAAACTACATATAAACGTGTGGAAACCTTCGAGTATTTAACAATAGGATTATATGCGTGGATAATATTATACGGTAATTAAATCGCGGGAAGCGTTAAAAAAATAGAGCGTGTCGTCAAGACACACGATAGAAGTGAAACTTTTGTATTACAGGGACAACATATTAATTAATAAAAAAACAACAAAAAGGTAACGTCACACGGTGTTGTTCCCAGACGGTCGTCACCTCAAAATACTGACTGCGCCCCCAACGTTGCTTAACTTCAGTGATCGGACGAGAACTGGTGTTTTCAACACTCTACCCGACACACTGTTTACGCCCAACATTTTTCGTCACACAAAATGATTGCGGATCAGAATTTCAACGGCGTCATTTCTGTACTTACTACGTGCTTAGTAAACAAGACACTGGCAAATATGCATATGGCAAAATAAAGAAAAAAATATTACACTGAAAATTTTGATAACGTTTGTGATGTAAATACGTGTTTTGATTGGTTCGTTTGAAATGACGAGGATTTCCATTGGTTAATCTTGGATACTATAAAAACACTTAAGATTATTAACCCCTGGACTGTCTAAAACTATAAAGGTTTAAGTTCCATACAATCGAATGTACAATGTAAAAAAAAATAACTTATTTATTACAAAACTTTCAAAAAATAATACAAATTATATGTTGTAAAATTTATGTACAATGTATTTTTAAATATTTTTTTAATTTCTACGAAATTTATTTGACTAATGTACAATGTGGTTAAAAAAAACTAAAAACATATTCCGCCATTTTGAGACCTGCGTCTCAAAAATCAGCCAAAGGGTTAAAGGATAATATCATCCTGGATTTTTCTGTAGGCATTTCTAAATTGTACAATTCTGTAGTAGGTACATTATTTTTATCTGCCTCATATAGTTCAGACAGCGTTTGCAATGGCGTCCGAAAATTGTTTTTTTTTTACGATTTCATAGAAATAGGTCGACTTTTATATAATCTATAATATAAAAATGAATCGCTAAATGTGTTGCTAAGCGCAAAACTCGAGACCAGCTGAACCGATTTCGCTAATTCTTTTTTTAGAATATTCCTTGAAGTACGAGCATGGATCTTACGGAGAGAAAAATTAAAAAAATTGCCTGGAAAAGTCTTAAAACGACACTTTTCTATACTCCCATACAAATGATTCTTAATAATACTTAACAGTCAATTTGAACTTTAATACCATAGCATAAAGTTTAAGTGTTAGTGGAGAGATTCCGGGAAGGCTAAACAATTGAGTGACGTTAGTATCGTAAAAATATTACTGTCAATATTTATACGATGGTCCCGAATAGCAGAATAAGTATTAACAAATCGACTGTTAGGCGTTACGAAGTTCGCCGGGATCAGCTAGTTGTATATATAAATCTTCACGAAGAAGCGTATCAAAATCCATAGCGTAGTTTAATATAACTAAGAGAACATAAAGACAGACACACATTTTTTTTAATTTGTTTTACAGTATTTGTAGATTACAAATACAGATTATGCTAAAAGAACAAATTCTATACTTTTAGTTTGTCTAAGAAATGCCATATGTTTAAGTTATTAACAAATGCTTTCTGCTTTTAAGTGTCGTGTGTTACATTTAGCTATTATTTTCAGATTTTGTTCTACTTTCTTTTTATGTAATCACTAACGGGCATGACGGACGTAGTTCTGCACAACAAAAAAAACTGAAACAAAAATATTCATAAAAAATTTCATCAAAATCGATCCAGCCGTTTAGAAAAAGGTCATATACACACGTACAGAAGAATTATTTATATAAAAAGACTAGCGGACCAGGGAAACGTTGTTCTGTATTGGAAAAAACAAAACATGGAATTTGATCGCAGCGCCACTTACCGAGTGCAATTGTTAATTTAAAGGAGGATTGATGGAAGGCGCGCGCGGCCGATTATAAAAATTAAGCCAAATCATACATCGCAACATGACAAACGTGTTGCGCCGACCTTACATAGGTGTTATGTTGGTAAATAGGGTAAGACCGCTAAAAGTGGCATTTTTTTCTGATAGCAAATAATATCAAAGTGAAGAAAAATTAAATTCTAATTTATATTGATAATTTCAAATCTCCGGTTCACCAAAAAGTTTGGTTAAAACTAATTAAAAAATTCCAGCCAAGCAGACGTACAATACAATAACCTCGTGGTAATAAAAAGCACTAATAAATCTATTAATCGCATAATAGTATATACCTACATATAATTGTTAAGCGTAAATTCCAAGGATTCGACTTAACTACGCGTAGAGCTTGTAATCCGGTGAATCTGTGAAGGCTCACCGCGTCAGGGTTAATAGCGTAGTCAGTTCGAAAAAAAAACTTATCTACATTTTTATGTTACATACATAAAAAAACATAAACTTGTTATTTATGATTGGACTGTAAAATTATAAGCTTTCAATTTAAACTTAAATGGACATTTTAAATATAAATTCGATTTAAATTTAATTGGGTATTTTGAATCTAAAATGATAATAGTATAATCGATGTGATTTATTTTCAAAGGAAGTAATAAGCGGCGAATAAGAGTATTACTTAGAACTTTATGATATCTAAAGGTTTCTTCATAAAATATCCTATTGTTTTTAAACGACTTCAATAAAAGGAGGTACTGTATTCAGCTCGTATGTATCTACGTATGTTTGTATGTCCGCGATTTTAACAAAAACTACTAATCTAATTTGGATAGTTATTGAATGACTATTAGTACAAGGACGGTTTTAGTGTGTTATAAATTCTTTATTTTATTTTTTTTGGCTTCGTCACGGTTTGTGCACTAGCCAGTGTCAAGTAACAAGATTTTGCCAAGGAAGTGTCTTGCGACAGTTATAATGTTCTAACAAGATGGTGGTTTCCTTGTTAGAACTTTCCATGGAGTTTCGGTGGCATCTCAGAATGCATGCTCCGTGGTATTATTCCCCATCCACTTCACTTGTGCATAATAACCGAACTATATTACGTAAAACACCATCAATATTACAAAATATAGAGTCTAATAACACAAGATTATGAATAAAATATAAAAACCACTACATGACAGACTAAGATCCCGCCAAAAACCCCCCGTGTTATAAATTAGGATCCGATTAAGATCTTCGGACATAGACAACAAAACTCTTTAATAATCGCGATAGCTGTCATAGCATATCTATGTATTGCTTTCACCATTCCATAACATAACATAACGCGTTTAAGGTATTAGGGGACCAGAAAAGTATAGTTCCCCCTCAATTTTTTGTTAGTTATAATCTATTTTTATAAGATTTGCCTATATTTAATTATTGTATCGATTCGTAGGATCATATTGTATAGGATTAATTAATTTTAAATAAAAATACACATAAAAATAATTTAAAAAAAAAGTAGTGTGTACTTATATAGACGCGTTAGAAGTTATACTTCTTTGGCGTAACAAGATAGATATATTTTCAAAATTTTTATCTTTCGCCCGTATTCTACGTTTGTAGAAAAGGCGACACTAACAATAGAAAAAAGGTATTTAATAAATACATACTTTATTTGAAAAAAATGTTGACTAAAACTAACTACAGTGTGCGCGCGCATCGTAAAAATTTACTCTCATCATTTTTCCCTAACGCGCCAAAAGAAGTATAACTTCAAAAAAGGAACTCAAAAGTGTAAAATAATATTTTATTCGCTTCATTTTACATAACATCTTATTTTTTTTTAATATCCTAAATATCAAATTACAAAACTCAAATAATAAGTTTTATATATATACTTTTGGAATCGGCGCCAAATGCCTATTTCCTTATGTAAAATGTAAAAAACAAATTAAAAAGTATTTCAGATATTCACTTTTTAGCTGGCATAAAAGTAAAATTGATGTAGGCTTAAAAAATGTACTTATAATACTTTTTATCAGAGTTTAGTAATCTGATTCTAAATATTTACAAAAAATATATGATAAGATGTAATGTTTTTTTTTTTCAAACTGACATACCTTGTTGGCACTTTGGCCTCTACAGATTCATCGGACTACGAAGTTATAATCTAAAATGAAGCGAATTAAATTGTACACTTTTGACTTCGTTCTTTTTTCTTTTTTGCATACACGTTGTCAAAAATACATAGGGTACATTTTATTTAGGAAAAAGAGCACTGTCCCCGAGAGATACCTGAACGACTTTTATTGAAAAAAAAAACATTTCTTTATATACAAATGTTGTAACCTATATAAAAATCCTGGAGGTTTTTTAAGCCTGCAAACACTTCTCAAAAATTTTACCCTCAAAATTACCCGTTATAGGACCATTAAAACCCCCGTGAATTTATGGAAAATAATTTTTATCTGGGGGCAATGCTTGGTCTACACTTGAGTGAGGTAAAAGTATTTTCTAAAATACACTTTCTACTGAATTAATTTTGATAAGGCAAAAATAGCTAGCACTTATTTATATTTCATATGCTAAAATTTAAGAGACTATTACAGGGAACTTAAATGATAGGTTTCATTTAATGTAAAGCATAATAAAAGTTTTAGTTGAATTTAAACCAGTAATGTATGAACATTATCGAAACTAAGTATGCGCTTGAAGTTTGATTCAACCTCTTGAGAAATAATATGACCTCCATTCTAAAACATAAATTAGTTACAATTTCTTACAAAAAACTTATTAAGAGTTCTCCAAATAATCGAAATAATATCTCTTATAATGTATGGTATTCAAAAAATAATGCTATATACATAAATAAATATATTCATAATAGCTTGGCAGTATAATACATACCTTTATTTTTAAAACTAACAAATACTCCGACGAAACTGCACTTGCATCGATTTTAAATTAATGTCAAATTTAACAAACTTTCGAATTTATGACAGAAACAATACAAAAAAATAAGAATAATAAAAATAATAAAACCTTTGCAAAACACAAAACATGAAATCAAAAAAAAAACAACCGTCGAAAAAGTATTTTAAAACGAATACTTTTTAAAATTGTAAGACATCGCGCGCGAAGGTCCTCTCCGAAACGTCGTCGAGCCAACGCGCGGCGCGTTGTATTGCGAAATATGTATAATGTATTTAACCTTATGTTCTACAGCCATTCATTTGTCATCCATGGCCTCTCCTTCTAATAATAATTATAATCCACTAACAATTTTGAACTAAACACTGTTAGGTAGATTCTACAAGAGATTAACTTCGAATCGTTATTTGACTCCTTTAGGTAAATAAAACTTCTGCAAGTTATTCATTCATACTTGAAATTAAAGTGTTATAGATACAAACGAACATATTACCTAAAATGGAAGATCTTTTTTTTATTCTAGTAAATGTCAGTTAATCTATCTGTTTTGTAGTTAGTCTCAGCTCATGTCTGGCAACCAATCTTCTAGAACAGGGCTGTCCAAACCACGGCCACGCTTGCGGCCCGCGGCATGAATTATTGTGGCCCGCAGAATCTTTTTTATCTTCTTTGTTTAAATCCATTACATGAGTAAATTATTTTTCTTGCGACGAAATTCAAATGTTTTGAATATGTATTCGATTATGCCGCACACAACACTTTTCACTCGAGAACTCGGGGAATTCCCCGAACGTATAATAGGTACACCCGACACCGCGCGTTGTTCATTTATTGGGCTTCAAAAGACAAATTAATGAAAAAGTAGATAATAAAATAATGATACTTATTATACTTGTATTTTATTTTTATAAATATTTTGCGGCCCCCCCAATGTATTGAGTCATTTTTGTTGGCCCTGAGTCCCGTGTAGTTTGGACAGCCCTGTTCTAGAATATTACTGCCATTATTGAGTAGGCAATAATACTACAAGTGACTTGTGATTATTTCAACGTCCTAATAAGATAGTGCACCCTTTTTTTTATTTATTAACGTGGGGAAATCCATCATGGACACGCCACCCTCTCGGGGGAGAGAGTGGGTAGTGTGAGACTTTTACTCACTAAAACCCCACGGTGTACCGACCGCCGCTAGGTTGGGGCGGCATGGGATCGTGCAGTGCTATCACCATGCCGCCACAGCGGCCAGCCCAGCAGAAAGTGTCCGCCGGGTGTCGTCCTAATAAGGAGGGCAAGCTGGGTACACACCAACCGCCCCCTTCTCGTTAACCAACCTGTGCAATGGGGAGATGGCCCCCCCGGCCCTGTTTAGAACGTTACAGGGCGTTTTTGTCGCATCTCACAATTCATGCTCCGTGGTATTATTATTTCCCATCCGTTGTAGGTACTTGTGCACATTAACCGAACTATATTGTGTGAAATACAACCACTATTACAGAATATGGAATCGAATAATAGCTTAGGAATCAAATATAAAAGTCACTACATGACAGAGTAAGATCCCGCCATAAACTCAAAATTGAATAGGCGGATCAATTAAAAGCCTCCATAATAATTTCACAAAGGAGACAGACCGTTACTCAAAACCAAATATTAATGCAATACTGACTGAATGTGAAACTTATCAATAGAATTTAAGATAAACTTGTTCGCAACACATTCACACGAAAGAATAACAAAATAAAATAATTATAGACATTACTCGATATTTCTCACAAATGTTAATCTATATACATATCTTCTATACATATAATAAGAATGTAAATCCAATGTGTCTGTACTTTTTGAATTTTAAGAAAAAAATTGTAGCGAGTGTCTAGGTATAAGTAATAGAACCCATTTCGATCATTTTTAGATATGTCTGTCTGTCTGTTTGTTTGAACAGGCATCACTGGTAAAGTATTAGGTTTCTGATAAATCATCAACAAGACAATCATCAAGCATATTTCTCGAGCCATATTTTTTAGTCTTTGTTTCATTAAAATCGGTTAACTCTATCAAAAGTTATTGTAATTTTAATGACGACGGGAGTTAAGTACGAGACAAAAATAGGTAAGTAAATGGACTTTAGCCTCATCCAAAAACCAGGGTATTTTATAACATAAATAAACATTACCACAGTATTACATTAGTAAGGCATAGAACGAAAGAAAAATGGTCAATATTTTATTTTCACATAAATAAATATTAATAACCCAAGAAGTTCAGTTTTAATTAATATGCATTATTGCAAATAGATGGCGCTCAACCGCCATTTTCTATTAATACTATAATATACATTCTAAAAATGTTTCTTCCGTTTTGACCACCGGTATAGATTGGATAGCACAACTCTTGTTAGTTTACGATGTACAAGAAATACTCGCGTTCAACGCGCTCGTCGATAGTACCTCTGAGCTCGGGCTCTTAAACGCGATCTCAGCTTTCCCAGCAGTTGCGACTACGTTGCAACGTCTAACCCGCGCCGCGCATAAATAAATTCGCGTTAATCAAAATATCAGTTCGAGCCCGCGTGTTCATATACAATAGACCGATACATTAGGAACTTGTACGTTATTGTATAGTTAAGTTGGCACCGCCCCCATTGTCCTGTATTTTTCGCTCGATATCCTCTTAAAAGATGCGTGTTAGCGCCCACGCCCGCGACTCTCTCTGCTCACGCCGCCGTGAGCGGGGGGTGAAGATACGATCCCGCACACTCGTCGCGTTTTTCTCGTAACAACTGGAGCCTAGATTTGTCCCTCGGTGTGGAGCCCTCGAGTATGCTACTCGCGCGAATACAGTGACTCACGCTAGTTTTTCATTTACACAGATCACCCCACACGCGTGCACACCTAGGTACACTTAGTGATGAGCTGTTTTTTTTTCTCTTTTCGGACTGAAATAGGTCACACAACATAGTAGTCAGATACAAAATACACATATACATTCGTGAAACATGCATGGTCATACATGCATTTTTCACGAATTCATTTGTGTATGAAATGGATAGATAGCTTGGCTTAGCTTAGTCAAATCGAGAAATTCGACGACAGTTCAAGCCGAGGCGCACCGAGTGCCCTTGCGCTGATCGCCTGAAAAAATCGGGTGAGTGCCTTATGCGCTCCGCTTAGTAGTCCGGTGGAAATGTAGCGGCCTTGCCAGGCGAACAGTGTAGGTCAGTTCGAAAAACAAAAAAGAAACATTCTAAAAATTGGCCAATTACATATTTCTATAAATTGAATAACTTATTTTGTACTTTGTATAAGTAAAATAATGATTTTTATTTTTCGATCGCATAAGGTTTATGATTAAATTTGTAAATTTCTAATTAGTTTCGTGATTGTAAATATTACAAGTAATTGAACCTTATCACATTTTAGGACAATTTTTTATTATAATAAAAAAGAGACTACAATTTTTCATTGAACATAAATGTAAGAAAAAATCATATTTAGAAGCAATAACAGACTACATTTTGACGACAACAGATGACGCTAAACTTATAATTTTATTGGTTTACTGTCGTAAGAATGTTATTGCAAGGAAGAGTATAGATAACAATGAGATAACTTCTATGTTTTTTAGGTTTAATTCGAATTATAATTTTCATAAATTTACCTTGTTTCTAATGTCTTAATTACGCTTTGAATTAATGGATACTTTTTGGTTTATGCATTAGGGAGCTTGCATTTTCTTCCAGCGGTAGCGTCGAGAAAAAAGACTGCAGGGAGTGTAAATATAAGAAAGGGTAATATAAAAATAATAATAAGAATAAGCTATATGAAATATATAAGAATGAATGGATATACGAGAAAAGTATTATTAAATATTAATTATAAGCCCTCGGCTGAATTTTTAAGACTCGGATTTCAAAATAGCGGATTATGTCTTCAATTATTTTTTAATTTCACTACATCGTACATTGTAAATTTCATGGTTAAGTAATAAAAGTTCGTACAAATGAAAAAAAAATTATATATTAATTTTACATGAAAATTATTATTTGACAATTCATCATTTGTTATTTTTCAAAGCTTTGTAATATATCAGGTATTTTTTAAGCGTATGCCGCCAACAGTCTATTGACGTATGCCTCATGAGGTCTACATTCGTTTATATAGAAGTTAAACCTTATGGTTTCGGACAGTGCAAGGGTTAATATTGTATTTACAGTTGTTAAATTAGAATATCAGTGTTATATTACTTCTATACCTGCGTGTATCGTCACGAAGTTTTGGACCATGTTCACAATAACTTTAGATGTGGGCACACATTACCATCGTGTGCTACGAACTATCTGACTGTATGACGATACGTGCAGCACTATAGCTAGGCCTACGGTTTTTACACACATCAAAGGAACTTGGAAGTCCCTATTTTGAGTTATTATTGAAGTGACAAAGGCGTACGACCATTATCAGTTTTTAGCCTGACACATTACATTACAAATATACAAGATATAGAGATATAAATTCAGATTGTTTCATTAATCACCGTGTTTTGTATTCCGTTCCACGCGGACTGAAGTCGCGGGCATCAGCTAGTACCTAATAAGAGTTGTTCAATTGCGAATTTCAAGTTTCATGCAACACACCATATTAAAAAGCTCATTGAGTGTCGTAAGCAGTCATGTTTATTGTAGATAATAATTTGACTTGGGCGTCAATCATATCAGGTACATTCTTCATAATTTAGAAACTATAAACACAGTAGTAAAAATCACAGAATAAATATTACAATTAACGTAATTTATTTTTATAACGCTAACAGAAAGAGTTCCGTGGCCAAATATGTATAAGTTTTAAATAAAAATAAAAAAGACAAACAAAAATAAGTTATGTATATATAAAATACTCCCATTAGACAACACGCACTCATAATGCTAGTCCCATACATGAGTGACAAAACTTCAGCCACTTATCACATTAAAAACTAACTTCAAAATTAATTTCCATAAAGACGAAGAATAACGTTCACTCACATTTGTCACTTCAATAATAACTCAAAGGTAGGGTTGATGCGTGTAAGAAACGTAGGCCCAGAACTATGGTGCTGCCATCTATCATCAGACAGTCAGACGGTTCGTAACGCACGACGGTAATGTCTGCCTCTACACCTAAATTTATTGCGAATATAGACAATGCTTCGTGGCAATACACGCAGGTATAGGAGTAACATAACACTAATATTCACATTTAAGAACTGTAAAAATTAAACAATATTTAATAATTTGCGCTTTAGATATACCCATTAATTTCTTATATATTCATTCGTTCTTATATGCTTTATATAGCTCTTTCTTATTATTATGTTATTCTTTTATTTTATTTGCACTGCCTGCAATTTTTTTCTCAACGACCCGCTGGTCAGCTAAAAGAAAATGCCAGCTCCCTAATGTATGAACTTTCATTAATTCAAAGTGTAATTAAGACATTAGAGCCAAGCTAAATTTATGAAAATTATAACTGGAAATAAACCTAACATACACAGAAATAATCCCATTACATTAATATTATCTTCCTTGTAATATTATTAGGACAGTAAACCAATGAAACGATAAATTTAGCGCCATCTATTGTCAGGAAAAAAAATATTTGTAATTATTTTAATTGAAAGCACGTCAAAATAAAATAATTCAGATTAGTTATATTTCATTTCGATTCAGTCCACAATATATCTATAATATATTAATGTATATATACATATATGCTACTATAGTGTACCAAATTTTATTTAAATCCGCTCAGTAGTTTTGGCGTGATATATTTATAATACATAATTAAATAGAAATTTAAACATAACCCTTGTATGCATCGAAAAATATGAATTACATTTTACTTATACAAAGTAACTTTTCAATTTATAGTAATGTGTAATATATGTAATATGCAAATTTGTGAAATATATATTATAGTAGTAATAGGTTTTGAAAATGGCGGTTTAACGCCATCTAATGACATTAATACATATTAACTAATTACTGAACTCTTAGTATTCATATGTATTTATATCTTGTGTGAAAATACAATATTAACAACGTTTCTTAATTCTATGTCTTAGAAATGTAACACTTTAGTAATGTTTATTTTTGTTATAAAATACCCTGGTTTTTGGATGAGGCTAAAGTCCATTTATTTTTCTCTCGTACTTAAGTTGCTTAAAATTACAATAACTTTTAATAGAGTTAACCGATTTTAATGAAACAAAAACTAAACATTACTCGGGAATATGCTTGATGATTTTCTTTCTGGTGTTTTATTAGAAACCTAGTACTTAACCAGTGATGCCTGCTCAAAAAAACAAACAGACAAACATTTCTAAAAATGATCGAAATGTATTCTATTACTTATTCCTAGACACGTGCAACAAGTTTTTTCTCAATAATCAAAAAAGTACAGACACGTTAGATTTACATTCTCATTATACGTATAGATAGAAGATAAATGGGGTTTTTTTAGTTGAATGGCGTAAAAAATTTAATTTGTTTAAATACAAATAAGTAGTGAGTAATTGGTAAATTAGAAAAAACGGTATAAATTAATAGGTCCGCATTTGAAATTAGCATTACGAATTTTTAAGGATTACTTTTTCGAAGGTTTAATTATCGCGCGACAAAAGCTGATAAAATGTTATAAAAATTCGTTTTATAGAAAATTTTCACAAAAATTTACACGATCGAAATTTTATTGAAGACTTTTTAAAGTTATGCTTCTTTTGGCGCGTAAGGGAAAAATGATGAGAGTAAATTTTTACGATGCGCGCGCACACTGAAGTTAGCTATAGTAAACATTTTATTCAAAAAAAGTATGTATGTATTAAATACCTTTTTTCTATTGTTAGTGTGGTTTCTTCTACAAACGTAGAATAAGGCGAAAGATAAAAATTTTGAGAAGATTTTTATCTTGTTACGCCAAAGAAGTATAACTTCTAACACGTGTACATAAGTACACACCTTTTTTTTATATTATTTTTACTTTATTAGCGTATGACCACAATCTCAATTGTTGTTAAATGATGATTTGTTCTAAGATGGTAGTCACGCTAAATCTAGAGGAAGACTTGCAGCTACTGGAACACACCAATAGGTGCTTCGCGACAGATTTCCAACTTGAGAGTGGTAGCTAGCCAAGCGAATTTAGAAATAGCCCTGCCACCATGTTATGGCTTCGTCACGATGTTTTTCCTTCACCGAAAGCTCCGATTCAGTTGCTAGGATTCGAACCTAGGTCCTACGACGCTGTATCGGAACACACTACCAACAGAACCATCATCGCTTCCAACTATTTACACTGTAATCATTTTTCAAATCCTCTCGCAACCAGAGATGTTATTATACAAGAAATTAATTGAAATACCGATTTGAAGGACACGTTTATAAATGAACGCGAGTTCATGATGTTTTTGTGTGTTATAATCATAATATAATTACACACGTATGTATGCATATATCTATAAATCAAGTATACTACATTGTGAAAGATTAACTGTCTTTTTTTAAGTTTTATTAATTGACTCGCTTAGCGAAACATTTCATAAATGTTGTACATTGGTTCTGGTCGTTTAACGGCGACACATGATTTATTTTCTTGTTTTTTTTTCCTTTCTTAGATCAACACCTCGCTGTGTATAGGTGGTAATGTCAGATTTATATTGACTAAGCTCCCTCGATGTTCTTCTCGCACCCTTTAACCAGGAGGACAAGAACTGCCTCTGCAATACTTCCACCCGACTCGGCAGGTGTTGGTCCCTCAGCAGGGCCTCAACTTAAGATGGAAAGCCTAATATTAGACCCTCCCCTGAAGAACTGGTGGGAGGCGCAAGGAACACTAATACTTCTTAACCACATGTGGGTTTGTAAGAGTTGCCTGGGAACGGACGTGCCCGTATCCATCACCCGTTATGATTTGTTTCCTAGTGCGAGCTCCGCAGGTTATTTTTATACCTTGTAATCTGTATTATTTTGAATAAAGACTTTTTTTTATATATTCGGATCAAAGAATGAGTTACATATTCTCCGTTAAAGGTGCAGAATAAAGAGTTTTCAGCTTTCCTTGGATTTGTGTTTCAGTTATATGCACCCATTTTCCGAGACGGGGCAGAATAAAAAAAAATACTGATAGGTGTTGGGAGTCTGAAAATTTGTGAATGAATGTATTATGGTTGGAAAATTAAAAAAATACCTTATTCTCGACAATAGCACTTTCTACAAAGGTACAACTATAGCTAAGAAACATCAGGAGACCTAATAAGCACATACAAGATTACAAGATCTACCACGGAGAATGTTCTGAAGAACTGTTCGGTTTGATACCTGCTGCTGAATTCCATTACCAAACGACTCCATCCGTGTCATCTCGATGGTGGGAAATCGTCTATTATACGATTTTCGCGTGCGATTTTCCCCCACGTACATCCGTCCTCTGGAATGAACTCCCAGCGGCAGCGATTTCGGACCACCTAAAAACCTCCAAGAAACGAGCCTACTCCTTCTTTAAAGGCCGGTAACACATATATTTTTCCCCCATACGGTGGTACTGCAAGAAATATTTCTCAGGTTCAGGTTTCCTCACGTTGTTTTTCTTCACCGTTAGCAGATAGTGTTAACTATTTCAATTAGTAAATCTACGCGAATCCCGAAAAATTCGTTGGTACGTACCGGTGTTTGAACCTGCGGACATCGGATCGATATTCCACCGGTCAAACCACTAGACCAATACGACTTCAGTACGACTTAAGTAATTTATATTGGGTTTTTTTGTTAATCCATTCTAATATAACCTGTCCGTTTTCATTCTTACCAGGCGTGAACCCATGACCTTTCCCTAATTAAATAAAAAACGAATGAATTTATAACATAACTATAAGGTCGTTTCTCACTAGTAACAATAAGTGTGTTCCGGTAGCTGCATTTCAAAACCAGTTCTAGGCTTAACATAAACTAGCTGTTGCCGGCAGCTCCGCATGCGTTTTTTTTATAATTGTGAATTATTTCTTATAAGATCAGCTATCTGTCAGTGAAAGTCCCATGAAAATAGGTCCAATCGTTTTGGAGATAGTACTACAGACGAAGCCATGGATGACAGATAGTCCAAAATAAAGTATTCCTATATCACCCGCTGTAATTTTAACTATCCGTCAGTGAAATTTCTGTCAAAATCGGTCCAGCCGTTTCGGAGATTACCCGGAACATACAGACAGACAGACAAAAATTTTAAAAATTGTATTTTTGTTATCAGTATCGTGTATACGTTCATATCCAATCTGTAAAAAGTCGTTATTTTTGATATTACAAACAGACACTCCAATTTTATTTATATGTATAGATTTAACTAGGTATAACATTTTAGACCACATCGTAACTTAACATTACGTGAGAATGTGGTTGAACACTAAAACTTCTACAGTATTAAAAACACGTAAACAACATGACCATATGAGTGGTGGCAGTTTGTCTTGTACAGTGATTTGCTTGTGCCTGAATTTAAAAAAAAAAACTTCCAGCACCTTTATCATATCATGCTAGGTTTTGTACCTCCTTGATGTCACTACGCAAAAATAAATTCAAGTAACGTGTAAATCCTTCAGTGTTTAGGATCGTTTAAAATGCGTACAGTGACGTGCGTCGATTGAATAACAATGTAGTCGATAAATCAATCCCGCGGGTTGCACTGATTACAGGTTATAAACACTTAACCGTTTGTTTGAAACAGTGGTTTAAGAGAGCATGCCGGAGTTGTTTGGTTGAAATATGATTTTGAGATTGCAATAAAAAATTAAAGTCTGACAAGCTACCAGCATCTTGACTTCTTCGGATTTTCGCAAAGTAACGCCTTCATCAATTAAATATAAATTTTTGTGGAAAGCATTTTAGCTATCTGATTGTAAAATATGTCCTAATTAATTCGTACTGGTTTTTTTTGTTAACATTTGATTGATAGTCTTCATTCTACATAATAATTTTATGTTATGATACATAAATATTTTAGCCAAGCTAAAAAAGAAGTATTTAAAAAACAAAATGATATAATTTGTGTTAAAAGTATGGCAGTAATTTTTATTTATATTCATCGCAACGTCAAAATGCCGCTACGAAGCTAGAAATACGTCTAAGCACAAAACTTCTAGACAGATTATTCAATATTTAAAATGTTTAAATGGTTACATGAGACATACTTTTTTTATAATATGTACAATAGATATTTATGTATATTTACATTCTTATAACTAATTTCATAGATGATTCTCGATAGAATTGTTAAGTCCTGCGATAAATCTTGTATCTCTAAAAATCCCTGTACTTATTTTCGTAAAAATTTTACACACGTAAAATTTTTAGATTCAGGATAAAATTATTAATGATAATATTGTAACACATATGGGTATTTAAATGCCATTTAAGGTTATAAAAATATTTGTGTATTCAAAAGCATAAGTAAAACAAAATCTTTTTATATTTTATGGCCGTACTTACAACTATTACTTTGTGATTTTAGTTCCATCGTAGACTTTTTTTTTACTTCTGTCGCTCATTTGATTTCAATTTGGATCTAATATCAAAGATAGAACTCTCCTCAGTCGCCCTGTGCCATGTTTATGTACGTAATCAAAACACGAAGGTTAGAAATCTCTAGAAAGCCATTAAATTTAATTCATCACACAAGTACCATTTTAAGGGAAAGGTAAACTTTCAATGTATGTTATTCTTAAAACTTTTTTGTCTGATTATTAGACTCTGAACAATAAGATTTTAATGGGTGCATATATCCCACGCATCGTGCACTTCGTTTTAGTCACCATTTTCTATATTTGTTTCTATGATGATTCTGATGTTCGTAGAGAATTATAGAATGATCTAGATTCTTCTGCAATGTTCGTAAATAGCGCTTTTTTATACAGGTCGTAGCATATTGTACTATTATCCAGTAGAGACTAGAGTTTTACTACAAATTTATTATATGCAATCACGATATTCCTAATGATTGTACTTCGAGCTATTTTTATTTAAAGTTGTCTACTACTAATCAGAGCAATACTAAAAATGTTCACCGTCATAGTTCAAACAAAATATTTTTGTTTAACAAAGATAAAAGATGTCAACATACTTAAGCGCGGTGTTCGAGCGAACCATCATTATGCTTTATTATTAAAGTGTCGCTGCATTTTCTGTTCGTCCCTGGATGTAAAAAATAAACGGCTGTCAATGAATACTTAACTAATAGTGTGACCGTACCATAAAGTGCATCGTTTTAGGCACGGTACACGTGAAGGCCGCACGCAACGTCCGAACGCGTGACATAAATACGCACGTTGCCCGTTTAGATTTATATCATTCGTTCCGTCTCGTTACGTCACTGACTGTTGATGAACTGTCAAACGAAACTACATATTCATTATTGTTATTAGATAATTTATTTATTTACATAATATATACATGTATGTTTATTGATTAGGGCTGTGATATACACTGTAAGCTCTTTATAAATAAATTTCAAGAAACCTATATATATTTCATTTCAAAGAGCTTTAGTTATGAAGCGTTTCCAGCATAACTTTTTATTTTCTCTCTTTTCAAAACCCTTTTTTTTCGTTAAACACATAAGGCATTTATTTTGCAGGCCATATTAACGATTTGAAAGTTGTTTTAGGACGCACTAACATACTCTTTACAAATTAGCAACACCTTTAAATACTGACGTGTAAAAGTTTTCCTAATACGAAGTGAACAAAACTAAGAGTCTGTAAATCAGGTGACACGCCAACGTATCGCCACACAGTGGTTGAGAACCGCTGGCCTACGAGCCTAGTGTGTTTGGCATGGTGATAGCACTGCACGGTTCCGTGTCGCCCCAACCAAAGCGGCGGCCGGTACACCGTGGGGTTATATTGAGTAAGAGTCTCACACTACCCACTCTCTCTTCCGAGAGGGTGGCGTGTCCATGATGGATTTCCCCACGTAATAAAACAAAGGAGCCTACTGTACTTAGTAACGGAGATTTAAAAATACTAGAAAAACTGCAATACATTAATATTAATTACACACGCTGATATAAGAATCAAGAATAACATAGGCAAGGATGTCAACGACCTTAGGTGTCCTTCTTAGAACTTTCGCCACCTCAAAGATTTAATCAGAGCCTTTTGTAAAGTGATAACCTAGAGAATAATATTACCAATACTTACTCTTTGTAATAGAGAATCACTATTGTACTATTATAAGTGAACCGATGTACGGCTCTCAAGGTTATATGACATTTTTACACGTAATAAACAGTAGACACTGTATATTCTTAAATGTCTAGCCTTAATTGTGTCTCTTTTATGATTAGGTTGTAATTTCAATACATACAGTGTGCTTATAAGTATAATATACCATAACAACACATGAAAAATGTAAAATATAAGCCTTTGACTAGTATGTAAAAAATGACTGTAGTCCTGTGAATCTGTAGAGGCCAAAATAGCCAACAGGGTATGTCAGTTCGAAAAACAAAAAATTTTAAAAATGGGGAGATTTTCGTTTTTGTAACTAACTAGAGCCATACAATAAAACCAAAGTAAGACATAGTGTATAATAATGCATGGAAGAATATTTATCTTGAATCATGCATGTCTAAAACATATCATTACATAGTATAAAACAAAGTCGCTTTCGCTGTCCCTATATTCCTATGTAGCAAACGCACCGCCGAAATAGCCTTGGGTGGCTTTATGCTACGCTGGGTAGACCCAAAAGGTCTTACGAGAACTTTCAATAGTTTCCGTTCAGATCCAGCTAACAACAGTAAGGATACAATGCACGTACCTCAAGATCTTTGTCTGTGTAAGATTGGCCGCTGAACTTCCTTTACTGGTGGTGGTGATGGATACTGGGTTTTTGAACTGCTGCGTATTGTGATGTGATGATGTGCAGAAGTGATATTTCGTCGAATAATTGATATGTTTCGGTAAAAAACGATGTTGACTTGCGTCACGATAGTTTGATACATATATTCATTTGTTACGTTTTCATTTTCATTATTGACGTTCACGTGCATGACAACCAAAAAGTTGGCGTCTCGATATTGTTGATTAACTGAGATCTGAACGTCAATAGTGCATTCGTAAAAAAGTTTTAAATATATTTTGATTATGATACACCCTATGTATGCTTAAATCTTTAAAACTACGCAACGGATTTTGATGCGGTTTTATTTTAATAGATAGAGTGATTGAAGAGGAAAGTTTATATGTATAGTAACATAAATTGAATAGTGAAAAAATACTGTTATTTTTGAGGTTACTGCAAATTTAACGCGTGCGGGCCACGGGCAGTAATGAATGAATCAAAACTACTGGATCGATTTTAATCATTTTTTCAGTGAATGACCTAGGCTATATATTTTATACCCGTGCGAAGCTGGAGCGGGCCGCTAGTATATGATATAATTAATTACCTGTGACAACATATTTCTATTATAGAGTACAAGTGGCAGCCCTAGATAGAAAACGAAAATTATTCCTATCACAACTTAATTTACAATATATAAAGTACGATTCTGAATGATATGTTAATAGGTGATTTTGTTATTTATTGCATTAATGTCTGTAAACACATATTATTTTATACAAACAGATGCTGGCGACTTTTCTCGTGAAAATTGTTTTATGAGAACTCTATATTCTATAGACTCAGCTAAACTTTTTTACCGTTCTGAATATTGTCGCAGAGAACATAAATGTGGGTATAAATACATATTATATTACATGTAAACATTGAGATATATTAAGTATAAATAAATGACAATTTTAGTTTCCTATAATAATATTTTAACTTTGTTTTGTATTCAACTCTTGACTATATCACGCGTAAGCTCGAGCTTACGGCTATATTCAGGGACTGTACTTCGAATAATTGTGATTGTCTTTTTTATTGTAACTTTGTCACAACTGATTTACTCCATTTAACTTTTTGTCAATTTGAAGCTACTTTCGATAAATTTTGGAATTTTTATTTACCCTCTACATCATCACCATCATCTCCTTAACCTTATACCACCTAAGTAGGGTCGGCACAACATTGTTAGTCATGTTGTGATGCATGATTTGTCCTAATTTTTACGATCGGCAGCGCGCGCCGCACCTCAAACCTCCTTGGGATTATTTTGTAGTAACATGGTTTCTGTTCAACCTTTGCGACTGTTATAACATAATTCGCCTACGCGGCTCTAGAATTTTGTGTCACGTAAATCAGTGTATATTGACTTAAATTAATAAAGTTGGTATCTTCGAAGGTATTTATTCATTGATAAAATTTGACATTCAAAATGTGATACAATAAGCCAGTTACAATATTATAAAAAGTATGATAGAAAAATAAATACAAATAAAATGACAGTCTTGCCAAATAATATATTTACCCTCTATGAAAGAGCGTAATGATATTTATACACTGAAGAGTGAAAAGTCTTCTATTGTCAAAGCTCACTGAGATTTGTTCAGCTATTTCATAGATACTCCCGACGAACCGGCAGCCGCTTCAATTTTATATACTAGTTCATACCCGCCACTACGTCTGCGTTGTTTATTATTCTAACAATACATTTTATATGAAGAAAAAAGAAGACAAAAAAAATTTAAAGGAAAAATACAAAATTTCTTTATAAATAATATTATAGATTTGTGCCTCTCTCCTGCGCTTGCGCAGCACACCGCTCGCTTTCTCTTCGTATATAGCTGAAAATACACGTGTATACACAATGGTAGTTTCAAACATTTCATGATGTTTTTTTATTGTTTCAAATCAATCGAGTAGTTTATGTGTGATTCGCACACAACGACTTACCTTTATCATTGTAATTAAGTATATCGATATAAATAATGTAATAGAACCACTATTGATAATAATTTACGAGTTTTATCAATTTGTGAATGGAGACCCTTGTGCATTTAATGTCAAATAAGTTAGAACATAACTCTGGAAGATAAGACGTTGCTTGAGTTACTACATTCATAATTTAACATATGCAATGTTTTGATATTAGGATGCGTTATTACTGAACATTTATATACAACAGTAGTGAAGCGTTCATTATATGCCGATTACCTCCAACTTTTCTTTATTATACTAACCAATATTTATATAAACAGTTTTAATTAAAGTTATGCATACAAAGAAAAGCAAGCTCGTTAGTATCACAAATGAACCATTTTATTGGGATACCCATCTTACCCCGCATACCTCTCTCTTTCTCCCTTTACCAACGACTCTCGCGCGCGCACCTACACGGTTGCTGCCACCTACGATAATTGCAATAAAATCAAAAAATGTGAACCGATGGTGTTTTCCAAGTTTCCTTTGCTCACCCACATAAACCGGTAAGTAGTAGTGATTATCTAACAAGCAGTATTGTACTTACAGATATAGAAACAAGTGCAGATTATATTTGTTGACTGCATTACGTGAAACGCCCCGAGTGCCAAATGAAATAATTCAAAATTATATCCATAACTTTTTTCAGAGATAACGAGATTTCCGTCATTTAAACCACATTCACACAGAGAGTGATCCCAGGCTTTCGCTATATGTACAGGAGAGCAAGTCTGGAGATTTACATTTAAGTATATTTAAATGGGTTAGAAAATACAGCCTGTAAATAAACTTTTGTATCAGATACATCCATTCAATTTATAGAATATTATTAATTGAATAGCTTCTATGATGCATCAGACTCACTAGTAGAGAAACATCGTTAAAGCTGCCAGGCACTTAAAGCTTGGGATAATATTAGGAAAGGGAATCTATGCTATAGCTCCCCACAGCACTAGTTTGGGGGTAATTTATATGTCGCTTTCACTGTAAGTTGCTGTCTATTTCAAAAATGTTATAATGACTTCTTTTAAAAAGACCTTATCCATATTAACTAAGTCATTCTGGGATATTTAGGTTAGATCTTAATATCCAGAATGAGCTCATGATACAATAGAAAATTGTTTCATGAGGAAGTAAGAAAATAAGTTTGCAGGGTAATTGAAGAAAAGGAACAGTTAAATAGGAAACTTTGATATAATAGCTGCGAAATAAGACGAATATAAAGTTTAAGCCCTGTTATGTCTACTATGTCGACTATAGTAGTTAAAATAAGAAGAGAGTGCTGGGACATTGGAAAAAGTTCGAACAAAAAATTACCTGTAATAAATTACTTGTGTAAAGAAAGAGAATGGTCTATTATTTTTTAACTCAATTTTTACTATGGATTAATAAGCGAGCATTTCAAGGCGTAATTATTGCGAAGGGATTTTGTGTGGATCTTCGAAACTTTTTCAATGGATCTTTTATCACTGGGAGTTATAAGAAATGAACCATAATCTCGCTAATTCCAGTCTTGCATTTTTATAAATATAATCTGGTCACACCAAAACGTCATTTTGTGCTAGTAAATTCCTAATAATACAAAGCACTCTGCGCTAATGACTTTGGTTGTCGCTTTACTATTTATAAAAGTAATTTGTTGAAACAAAATAATTTTGCAAATAATGTCCGAAATTGGG
The DNA here is from genome assembly GCA_035772565.1 of Antheraea assamensis. Taxonomy (NCBI): domain Eukaryota; kingdom Metazoa; phylum Arthropoda; class Insecta; order Lepidoptera; family Saturniidae; genus Antheraea; species Antheraea assamensis. The sequence goes on from JAQQSE010000107.1 coordinate 2,308,896, forward strand.
GATACTGCCCTGGTAAGTTTTAAATTGACTATGACAAACCCAAAGGAATTGATTCTATTTTAGAATTATCTTGGTCACGGTTTCCTACTTTTCTTCTTATTTACTTCTCATTGATATGGTAAATATTACAGGATTAGTTCATCTTTCACCAGTTTGTAAAGATTCATTTACAGCAATATATAGGTTTATAAGATGGTAAATATAGGTTTTTATTTGTCAAAATACTATCATCTGCCCAGTGTAATATGAAAGTGCAATTGAGCCAAATAAATTAGTACAAACATCAGTTAAAACACTTTTATAGCTATATTTATACAGTACCCATATATGTATAAATGTCTAATTAGTTAGTTCACATGAATACCTAAATTCAATTCACAGCATTTCTACCACTTTTGCAACTTGATACTAGTTGTCATTTTTGCTGAGATTCTTTTGTATTCACTCCGTATTCCAGTGAAGCTGTAAACACACTTCACGTCAACATCATTAGTCAGTTAAAATAAAACTCTTCTAGTGCTTAAATTTTTCCTTGAGTTCTTAAACATCTCAACAAAGTTGGATATTTTTTTGTATTTAGCTTTACTAAAGGAGTACTTGTTTTTATTATTTCAAATATTTTTTTATATAATATGGTTACTATTGAACATTAATTGTGGGTTGGATAATTTTTAAAGTCTATTGCCATCACAATTGTATTTCCTTAAATTGTACTTTAGTGTATTTTGAATCATATAAGATAACACAATTTTCCATTACCGATGCTCAAAATTTGCAATCACTACAATCTTGTCTTCAAATTCTTTTTTCATATTAACAGTTGATAATTATGTTATTATCATGAAGCAATACCTTAATAGTTTTATAATTATCGATGGTAACACCTGCCCTTGTGATAACATGCTTTAAGAATGCCCCAGATTTATAGAAAGAGACTAGGGCATATTGTACATTAGCAATCTTTGTATATGTCCCTTTGAGCTTTTGGGTTAGATGAATAAGGAGTCTGCTGGCAAATTGTTTGGTAATTTTGTATAGCAGGGCTTCTCAAACTTTTGGGTTGATGAATGCCTGTAAAAGTTTTCAGGTGACAGCGAACCCCTGTAAAAATTCCCAGGTGACTGTGAATCCCTTTACTGCCCTCATTATTATAATGCTCATGCAATGTATCAAGGAAAAGACTTCTATCAAACTGCGACCACCACTTTTTCCTTCTAAGATATTGTTGCATTCTGAATATATTTATACAAACTCAACAATATTGAAAAAATAAAGTTAACAAATGTGATTTACAGACTTTAATATTTTAACTTAGGCTGGCCCCACTTTACCCATATTATTGTACAAATTAGACTCATGCAAACACATGTAATGCACAAACAATCTTGACTTTCCAAGTACCATGGTAGTGTGCATATAATTGTAATGTCAGAATACAATACAAACTTCTTCATTCTAATGCAATTTCACATGCAGAATAATGGATGTAGAAAAGTTTCTTTCTAGAATCATGAAATAGTATAGTGTCATTATATGAGTCTAGCAGGAAATGATTAAATTTATGGAGATTCTCTTTTTGAAGAAAAATGTATAGAATGTATGCACTCAATTTTTATGACTAGTATTCATATGTTTATACATGTTAGAAATTCATATCCAAATTGTGCCTTTCTTACTTTACTCTGATATTGTTGTATTTTATAATATTACATTATTATTATTAATGGCCTATATATGTCTATGAATGAGGATTTACACAGTCTTAAGACTTTTTTTTCCATGGCTATATAACCGAATTCGGGAGCAACAGCCTCATCCACAGGATCAACAAGTCAATGTTGAGTCTGGGGCCGATTGGTTTATTTCATGATAACAAGTGACGTTTTGTAGGTTTATTTTGAAGTATATTGAAGCAGGTTTTATCATGGGTCGCGACATCTTCCTGAATGCACCGCTTCCACTTGTTTCTATCCTGAGCGAGTTCCTACCAACTTTCACAGTCAATGCCAATAGAGGACATATCTCGCTTGGCGCAATCTTTAAAACATAGCAATGGTCTTCAATTACAGCAAACTTGTAAATAAAATAAAATTTAATTAATTGTAGGAAGCAAAGCCAAAGATAAAACATGATTGGTACCAAACGGAATCGCAAGTCGTGATTACAGTTTTGATCAAGAATGCTCCAGCTGATTCAGTCAAAATTAATTATGGAGATCGGAGTGTGAGTACACTACTAATATCTTTTATAACTGTCCTCAGTGATATTAATACTAGATTCACTATCAACTTTTTTTAATACTCTATAGCTTTTAGCCTTTGAGTATAATCTCACCTGATGTTAACTAACAATGATGTAGTGTTAAATTAGAAATATATTAAACCTAGAGGACGACTGAATTTCAAGTTCCCTCTGCCAGAATACACCAACCAATGGCTGCCTGGCGAAAGGTTTTCGACTTGAGTATGATAGCTAGGCAGGCGAACTCAGAAAATACTCTACCATGCTATGGTTTCATCATGACATGTTCCTTAATCGAAAGTTCTGACTCAGTTGCAGGAATTTTAAACTATATAGATACAATCCAAACATTTACCAGGGAACCATAATTGCTTCAAAGTTATGGATAATCATAGTGGTAATTATCAAAAATAGTTCATTATCCATACACATTCAGCTTGCAGTTGCTGTGAGAAATCACCAAGGCATCTTTGAACATTAACTAAATTCTATAGCTTTCAGTAACAAGCGCAATCCCGGATTCCGGATCAGAATACAGCCTAGAATTAGAACTGGCACACGAGGTGGTACCGTCAATGTCCTTCCACACTGTAACACCATCCAAAATTGAAGTGAAACTGAAGAAGAAGGAGGGCTTGAGATGGACGCAGTTAGAGGGAGAGGGTAGAGAGGACAAGGTCAAAGCTATACCCCAAGGTGAGTGCAGCATTGTATAGGTTATCAAATTGCGGGTGGTAACTAGCCAGTCGGACTTAGAAAAAGCCCTACCACCGTGCCATGGTTTCATCACGATGTTTTCCTTCACCGAAAGCTCCGACTCAGTTGCTTGAATTCGAACCTACGTCCTTCGACGCTGTGTCCGAACACACTACTAACCGAGCCATCATCGCTTCAAATTTCTTTTGCCTCTATGGCATGATGAACCCGACACTCGCGCGGTAAATCCACGGAATGTTTAGAAGGTCATCTCTCTTCCATTACTTTTAACAGAACAGCCTTCGACCGCATGTGATTTTAATAGATATTTTTCCATTTCAGCGGTAATAGATGCGTCCGGTCCGCAACAGCCACCGAAATTGTTTAAAAAAGATTGGGATAAGATCGAGAAAGACATTAAGAAAATGGTAGGTTTCATTTATATATCAATATTCAGATTTAATATTTCATGTCTAGTCATTGTGAATCTTTTTGGCCACTCTGAATATAACCTTAAGTTCGGGTCTGTTTTTGAAGTTATACTTCTTTTGGCGCGTTAGGGAAAAATTATGAGAGTAAATTTTTACGATGCGTGTGCACACCGTCACGAAAAACCAACACCCTGAAGTTAGCTATAGTCTACATTTTATTCAAAAATAGTATGTATGGATGAAATACCTTTTTTCTATTGTTAGTGTCGTTTTTTCTACAAATTTAGAATAGATGAAATTTTTACGTGCTGTTCTAATGGTTTGACCGATGCATTATCAATCTGATATCCGCGATCGACAATACATCGCGGACTAGCATGGTAATTATAGGCAGACCTTCCTTCGGGAACAGGCCTATGACCCTGCAGCCCTGCAGTGGGTCTATTACAGGCTGATAATGATGATCGCGTTAATTCATTTGTACATGTGTATGTGTGAATGAACTACTCCCGACTGGACAGATTTTGATAAAACATATTGTATGTTTAAGTGGGTTGGTGTATGGTTAAGATACATAATTGGAACCGGTAAGCGACGTTGCAATCTGATACTCTGAGGATTTGTTTTTTATCCTCAGGGCAGGACAATGTCTGCCGAGCGTGCCAGTATACAAATATAATACATAAATATTGTTACAGGAGGAGGAGGAGAAACCAGAAGGTGACGCTGCACTCAATGCTCTCTTCCAGAAGATATATGGTGAGGGATCCGATGAAGTCCGGAGAGCTATGAACAAGAGCTTTGTAAGTATATTTATTTAACTGTGTTTTCTACAAATTTTGCATGTAAAGAAGAGGCGTCAATGTTTATTTTTACCGACAGACTTAACCAATTAATTTCCAATAGTATTTGCTTGAAATCCTTACTAATAATATAAATAGAAAAGTGAGTTTATTTGTGTAACGTTTTGGCGTTGTAAAATTTTGAATACACGTCAGGGGTACAAAAAAAAAGCCGTAAGAGGGTACCCTTCAACCAGACAAAAATATACCATTCCCAAGGGATACGTCAAATTAACATTAACGCGAACGAAGCTACGAGCAAAAACTAGTGTTAAATAAATATGCACGAAATGTACTATACCACTACATACACTACACCAGCGGTGGCCAACACTGCCCACGGTGTAATGCGCCCGCTTCAAGATTTTCGAAATACTATTTAAAAGTACCTTTTTGTAAACTCTTCTTAACCATATCAAATTAATGCTAAAGTACCCAGACTCCTACTCTTACAAAACTAAAAAAGCAAGCATGGGCCCACACCCTGTAAAAAATTTCATTTGGCACTAGGTTGACCACTGCTGCACTACAACACCAATGATGTAAACGAATCGAAAATTCGACTACTGAAAGATGAGTCTAGTATAAGAGAAAATACACATATATATAATAAAATGTTGGATCATGTTTTCAAATATCTGGTTATTTTTTTTTTTTATATAATTCTCCATTACATAATTTGTTATTGTTCAAGTTGTAATGTTAAAAAAAATGGAGTTTAAACCCTTATGGTTTTGGACAGTCCTAAAATGTTGGATCATGTTTTCAAATATCTGGTTATTTTTTTTTTTTATATAATTCTCCATTACATAATTTGTTATTGTTCAAGTTGTAATGTTAAAAAAAATGGAGTTTAAACCCTTATGGTTTTGGACAGTCCAGGGGTTAAGTGCAAGAAGAAATAATTACTTTATTGCTTACACATATTTTTATTAATAATTTTATGACCTTTACAAAAAATATACTACACCAGAATCGTTAAAACATAACCAGACTATTCTAGAATTCTTTGGAAACTTATCAAATAAATTCATTATTAAACAAAACTATCAGGTGGAGTCCGGAGGCACCGTCCTCAGCACAAACTGGAACCAAGTCGCCCAGGACAAGGTGGAAGTGAAACCTCCCGATGGGCTCGAATTCAGGAAGTGGGACGCGTAAATCTTCCAACTGTGTAGCTACAAATATATCAGTTCCTAACGTTACATAACTGTTATGCGTTTTAAGGAAAGAATGCTGTCATAATCACAGTTAATTTCATGGTTTTTAAATATTTTAAGCTAATATTAAAGAATAAAATAACGTTAACAAAAATAACTACACTATTTGCTATATTATTAAAATAAAACTTTAACTCAGACTGCAAATGCATAAAATCACGTGACAATAATCTGTTGTATCTGAAAAAGATGCTACATTTAAAAAGTAACTAACTGTTATTGTAAAATAATGGGAAATAGATATAACGTTAATTAGGTGCAATACCATTGAAGCATGTTTTCAAAAATATTAGTTAATATTATATAATTATTTTTACTCCAATGGTTTTTTTTTTCACAAATGTTTACCAAAGTGTTCCATAAAAACTCGTAGTGAATTTAGTAGTCAATTTTTTACCTGTAAATATATTAGTGGAAAAAATTTAGGTTTAAAAAAAACTTACACAATTTTAGCGTTTTTCGAATGGCTGTATCTTCGTTTAAAAAAATTAGTATCGGAGCAAAAACAAGCAAATTGAAGCTCGAAATTTCTAGTTTTGAGATTTTATGATGAAGAAATTAAAAAAATAAAACCATTGGTTTTTTTTCGTTGTGGTCCACGGTCTTGAAAATGTTTCCCCGATCATTTCTCTATATAGACCGGATAACTTGTTAATTTAGTTTTAATTTCCTTTTTTTCATCCTTAATACGTCCATTTCTCGCTGACATATCGGACTTGGATGAAAAAGTATCATATTGTCTTTGACCATCGGTATCTCGGCAACCAATGATTGTAAAATGAGTTAATGGTGGTTCTCATTTTCCTTTAATTTTTCCACTAATATATGGGAAAATATATCAAACTTACAAAGTTATGGTAATGTTAGGAACAGATAGTCAATAATTTATATTGTATCTGTAGAGATTCATTTTAATTTCGAGCTTAAGACTGTCACGGGATGTTGTTAACTTTAGACAATCACTTCGATGAATTATATTTACAATTATTTGAAATTTTGAAGTGAAACTTCTGATAGGAAGGCTTTTAAGTTATGATCCGCAACCTTTTTGTGTGACGAAAAGTAGTGGGGGTTAACACTGTGTTGGCTAGAGTATTGAAAGCTCACCAGTTTTCGTCCGATCACCGAAGTTAAGCAAAATGGGATGCGGCCAGTACCCGGATGGCTTATCGTCTGAGAACATCGCGTCACGTTGGCTTTTTGTTTTTTTTTAATTTCCCTGTTATACTAAAGTTTCAGGTCTATCGTCTGTCTCTAAAGACATACCCAGTTTTTTATATTACTATGCCGAAGTAGACAAAAAGTATGGATTGTCATTCAACCTATGTCGATGGACGCTAGTTCTAATACTATGATGAAGCTGGACTCTTAAGTACTATATTATATTAGCAATCAATCAATCAATATCAACTCACCTGGCGATCTTCCACTTTCTGTTTGGAAATTTGTTACCAAACATCTATAAATATATTGAGACATCAGCACTTGAAAATTAAACGCTAAACTTATCGATACAGATAAATAAAATTTAAGTGTCTGTTTGTAATATCAAAATGTCATCATTTTACTAAATAGATCTGTAAGTATATACATTAAAAAAAAAACAATTAAAAAAAAAAATTACTGTTTGTTTGTTCCGGCTAATCTTCGAAATAGTTGGACCGATTTAACGGGGTTTTCACTGGCAGATAGCTGATAATTATAAGGGGTAACTTAGGCTACTTTTGTTTTAGACAAAAAAAAAGTAGGGTTCTGTGCAAATACGATAAACTGAGGAAGCAACAGTTTTCTGTAGAGCACGCCCACGCTTACCTTTACACTGAACAAACATTTTTGCTAAATTCTACGCGGACGAAGTCGCTGGCAACAACTTGTAAGATTATAAAATAACAAGGACTAAATGGCTAAAAGAACATTAATTATATTTTGTATATGAAGTTAGGTTCATATATCATTGTCTCTGTTGTTTACATGATAATTGTAAAGAGTGAAATAATTTCTAATCCCACATCGTGACTGTACACTTTTCTTCTTTAATTTATTTATATGTTATTAATTACTATTTTAATTTGTACTAAATAATATGTTCATTCTACGTTTGAATTATGAAAGTGATTGTATTTAGACAATAAGTAAGAGAGTTAAATAAACTATATAAATTTAAATGTCGTTTATTTTCGGTTAATTGATCCAAAACTATGAGGGTAGCAAAACAAGGACGTGAGGCGTAGGTTCAATGCAGGGTGGATGAAACGGCGAAAGGTGGCTGGAGTAGCTTACATTTGAAACCTTGAATGTCAAGGGGAAGGTGTACACAACGATTATAAGGCTAAACGTGCTATATAGATCCGTGTGTTGGGTTACGAAAGATGAGAGAAGATTACATGTGGCAGAGATTGGTGTGCTTATGTATGGTGTAATTAGAATGGATAAATTAAAACATTAGTATGTTCCGAGTAGATTTGAAAGTAGTACCAGTGGCAGAGAAGTTGAGGAGTATTAATTAGGCTAGCATGGTATGGATATGTTAGGAAGAGTGATGAAAACCAGAAAATTTGTAAGTGTGAAGGTAGACGGATATAGGAGTAGAGGAAGACCCGAAAGAGGCAATGCATAGATTGTGTGAAAAATTATATGCATATAAAAGGATTTAAATACCGAGTGTTACAGAAGAGAATGGAAAAAGACAACAGGTTGTACCGGTCCTACTTAGGCGGGATAAGGGCAAGATGATGTTAGTCGATGATTTTGGTTATACTTTCTACTTTTTACTATTATCGGGTAAATAAAAATTTCAAAGGATTAAAATATACATACATATTTGTCAAAATCTAATTTATTAAATACTCTTAATTCTATAATAATTGTATAATTAGAGACAATCATTTAGAATTTAATAAAAATAATGAAATATTCCAAAAAGGTGCATATTATGTTATTTACGTTTGTCATACATTTTCGAATTTCTTGTTAGTGACCCCTCATACTGTATTAAAGTAGTTGGATACCATATAAATTTTATTGCTTTCATATATTTTTTTAAACAATAATAACCGCCCTCGGCTGATTTTTTAGGACCCAATTCTCAAAATGGCGTATTATGTTTTTATTCAAAAAAAATACCACGATACGATATATTGAAAATTTCATGGCTAAGTAAAATCATTTTACATAAACATTACAATTTTACAATTCATTATTCGTTAATTTTCAAAATTTCGCAGGTTTTTGTTTATGCTGCCAACAGCCTGTTGATCTGTGCCTCATGAGGTCTACGTACATTCGTTTGTATGGAACTTAAACCTTTATGGTTATGGACAGTCTAGAAGTTAAATACAATTTGTAACAAAGTTAAAGAGGATTAGGGATTTACACTATTGAACGCTAAATAACGTTTAATGACTAGAAAATATCACACAAAACACAGTATTACATCTATATTCTCAGTCCAAGTGACGTATGATACAGATCATACTATTGTCAACCTTTATTACTGGCAACACTGAACAAGTCTATAGTAGCTTTGCTGACTGTATTCTGGTATGTTTGAACATGGTCTTCGTGTATTGTGGATATCTCACCGGAACTCGGTAACCCGTTTCGGACGGAGGGTACTTTTTTATCGTCCGTGAATCCGTTGGTATCTGTTAAATCTGAAATATTAATTGAACGTAATTATTTATTTTAAGATATTCCACAAAGACATATCTCGCAAGGTAAAGATTGTTTGGATCATGGTAGCCCTTAAAATCTAGATATACTTAGAGGTAGTTTGTTTGAGCTAATGTTTCTTTTTATTTATTAAAGTCAACAAGCCATTGTACATACATACATGTGAATAATATTACAGAAAAAAATAGAATACATAGTTCTTGGAGAACAATCCAATCCAACGCCCACCACAGAATTAATATACAAATACTTTTAGGGTAGTAATTAAAACAAAATAGACGAACGAAAGTTATCTAGCGAGATTAAATTAAAAATACAGTATTAAGTTAAAAAACCACGATGCAAGTGAAACCTTGTTTTCAGATCGTAGGCATTTAACTGAAAATTTTCCGAAACTTATTCGTTTTTAAGTATTAAAATTAATAACTAACTTAATAACTGGAAAATGGGAATGATAATGGAATATATCAATAGTAGACGAGATATCCAACTATTAATTTTCATTTAAATCTGCGTATTAAAGTACGGAATACATAATAAATATCAATCAGATGAAAACTAAGCACAATAGTTATTTAAACCAATGAATAATTTTGAACAGACCCAAGCCCATGCCGAGCGCCTTTCACTTTAGCCCTACTTCGCGACCGGCTGTAATGCGACATGCGATAAGATTGAGGAAAGTATTTTAGGCGATGTAAAACAAGTTTCACTTTGGAAAATGAAATAAAATATAAAGCATCAGAGAATCCAATAATAATGGTTGTATACAAACCGACATGTCCACATCAACTTTCATCAAATCATTCATCTTCACAATTGATCGGTATATTCACTGCTAATTTATGGCAACATCGCATAAACTTACTTAGTAATTCAAAACAAAATACTGCAATTTAAATTCTTAATTATGTTGAGGCATCACTTCTCTTAATCAAGTTGTCAAATGTACGCGTAAAACTAGAATTATTTATAGATAGATATCTAGACACAACCACTACATATTATAAAACAAAGTCGTCGTCCGCAGCGTCTGCCTTTTTTTTATACTTCATAGGTAAACGTTTTGAACACAATCTCATCTGATATTAAATGATGATGTGATCTAAGATGGTAAGTCACGCTTAACCTGGAGGGAGACTGGCTCTCAAGTGCAGCTGCTGGAACACACCAACAGGTGTTTGGCGACAGATTTTCAACTTGAGGGTGGTAGCTAGCCAGATGGACTTAGAAAAAGCCCTACCACCATACTATGGTGTCATCACGATGTTTTTCTTCACCGAAAGCTCCGACTCAGTTGCTTGGATTCGAACCTACGTCTTTCGACGCTGTGTCCGAACACACTGCCAACTGAGCCATCATCGCTTCACGCTTTGTATGTTTGTGATAAACTCGAAAACTACTGAACGGATTGTAATGCGGTCTTACCAATAGATAGAGTAAATAATACATGAGGAAGGTTTAGGTATATAATTTATCAAGGTTTTTTGTAAATTGATTGAAATATAATGATAATTGTTGAAAGGATCGGAAAAAGTCAAGCCGCCTTAAGCGTTTCATGCACATACGTATATATTTTTTGTTATCAGAGCAGGACAACGTGCGCCGGACCTGCTAGTAAAGTATATTGTAAACTCACCGTTTTTGTCCAAACTTTTAGATTTCCTTTGCATTGCGACCACGCTCGGACCCTTCGCCAGTGACCACGAAGTCAATGAACTCTCTTCTCTTTTTATAGGTTCCAGAATATTCCGCCTTGGCCTCGTTACAGGTGGTAATTCATTTCTCGATCCCTTAATCTTGTTATCGGCTTCATTATTCAACTCCTTCGTTATTTCTACCGTTTTGGGACGTTCTTGATTACTTGGTAACACTGTTGTGTCATTTTTGGACGATTCTACAGAACTTGAACCAGTCGCTTGAAATATTTTCGATGAGCTATTTTTATTTATATCGTTATATTCAGGTGTTGTCAATGTAATGTTATTGTTTGGGGGGTTATTTAGTTAAATGAGGGCCAAATTTCGACATTTGATTCTCGACTGTGAAGATTTCTTTATTTCTCTCAGTAATTGTTGGTCGAATGTCGTCAGAATTGTTCGTTACGGTACTATCTTGAGGGACGAGCCGATTTCGAAACGAATCGATACGTTTTGGGCCTCCGTTCAATTTAGGCGTTTCATTAGCCAAAGAGAGCGGCGGTGCTGTAGCGATGTACATATTACCAATGAGTTCTTCTGTGCGTCTAAAATATATGTTATTAGTTAAAATGGAAACCGTTTTGGAATGATAAGGTTTATTTTAGCACGTTTTTTGAAGTTAAACTTTTTTGGACGCCTATAGGCAAAATAATGAGAATTAATTTTACGATGCGCGTGCACATTGACACCTAAACGCAACACCATGAAGTTGGATGGTAATTATCTGTGAAGTTTTCGTAAGAAGTGATAACTATATTCAAGGTAGTTATTCGAATATATATGAATCTGCACACGTATATTTGTGTGTGATTTTAAATTATATATGGTGGTGAATGATAATTTATTGTGAATATTCGTGATAAAAGTGTTTTTTTTTTTTTAATATTATAAACTTTTCAAAGTGGGTCTGTTGTTTTAACGTTAGTTATGTCGGTATATGTTCTTTTTATTTGTTTAAATCATAAATTATTATTTGATAAATAGTTTATCAAATCTTACTTTATTCTGTATAGAGATATATGAAAAAAACAAATTTTAAAGCCTTTTAAAATCAAATATAATTCTTTAATTAGAATGTTATCAATTGCATTTAAGGCCTTTATTTAAGCTGAAGAAGTATAACTTCTTACGTGCGTACGTAAGTTTTTTAATAACAGTGAGATGACAACAAGAACCTATCTAGAAAACGTTACGCCGATGGTTAATGATGGTAACCACGAATATGTAAAATTGCATGACGATCGGAACTCATATTCGCTTTTATAATATTTTAGTTAGTATTATCATGGCGTTAGTTTTTCTAAAAATTACCATTACTTATAGCAAACCAGACTTCAAGTGATGAGATTGTATCATACGTAAGCACATATCATGTTCAGTCGGAACTGTCCCGGACTTGCCTTTCAATTTTGCCTGATAATGTATGATAAGCTCTCCACGTTTGAGATACCAACGCTTCAGAATAGGACGTTATGCTACATAAGCAGCCTGACATATTCTTCGTGCTCACGACTCATGAGGGCAACTACTAGATGATTCTGTGTATGGACAAGTGACTAGAACACACCTGGTGAGAGGAATAATAACAGTCTCCGGCGCTCCATGCGACGGTTGGTATGCATTGGGTCCAAAATTGTTTAGCCCACTATTTCCAGTTACCTGAAATAGACGCGTCTCAACTAAGATCTTTTGGCATATTTGTGTGAAGGTGATGTTGAATGTAATTTTATGACATAACTAGCTGTCCCTGGCGAACTTCGTACCGCCAAACACTCGATTCTTTAAATATTTTTTTTAATACTTATTCTGCTATTCGGGACCATCGTATAAATATTGACATTAATATTTATACGATACTAACGTCACTCAATTGTTTTGCCTTCCCGGAACCTCTCCACTAACACTTCAACTTTGTGCTATAGAATTAAAGTTCAAATTGACTTTTAAGTATTATTACGAATCGTTTGTATGGGAGTATAGAAAAGTGTTGTTTTTAGACTTTTTCAGGCATTTTTTTTTATTTTTCTCTCCGTAAGATCCATCCTCGTACTTAAAGGAATATTCTAAAAAAAAGAATTAGCGAAATCGGTTCAGCTGTTCTCGAGATTAGCGCTTAGCAACACATTTAGCGATTCATTTTTATATTATAGATGTGCATGGTCGTTCGAAGATGGCACTAAACTAAACTGGCACTAAACTGACTATTGATTGTATTTTAGCTTTAGGTATAGTGATTTGTTTTAATAAATAAATTGTTGATTGCTGCAAGTACCGAAAGTCGTCTTTGTTTTATATTCCTCTTCCATAGTACCTCCTCGTAATTCTAGTTTAAAGTTCAAGAAAAGTGTATATCGTAAAATGTGTACAATTTAATAAAATGTAATAATTACCCCCATAACTCCTATCTGTGTAGTCCGGACGTGGTACGGGAAATTCTTATTCGCGAATACTGGTAGAGTCAGCATCTAGAATATATCAAAACACATCACCGTTGAAAGAATTCATTTTCGAAGCGAAAACTTCTTCAATCGTGTTGTGATTTGAAACTTGATGAAATTAAAAAGAGACAAACATATACATATATAGGATATAACGTGCGATAGAATGAGGTGGAATACATTATAAAATGTTTCTTATAGTCGCAGTCTCCTCATTGTATATTGCACTACATAATACTTGTTCTGGTCCGAGCATTGTACGTGTTATATTTGTACGTATGTGGCGTCCGCCTGCGAGGCTTGAGAAAAGGCATCATAATCAGCATGTGTATTGTTCATCGTTTATATGGATATTTTATCATTTTTGAAGGTTTCACTTCTACCTCGTGTGAACTGCACGCATGTGTATATACTTTATAGGTTTTTAGCGTTTGACCACAATCTCAGTTTATGTTAAATGAAAACGTGTTCTAAGATAGTAATCATGCTAAATCTAGAAGGGACTGGCTCTAAGTGCAGCTGCCGGAACACACCAACAGGTGCTTGGTAATAGATTTTCAACTTGAGGGTGGTAGTTCACCAGACGGGCTTTGAGTGAGTCCTACCATTAGCTTAGAAATACAATGGAGATAATTTAGGACGCTTATTATATTAAACGAAACAAAAATACTACAATAAGTCTGAGAAAACGTATCAGGGAGAGATATTAGACCGAGTGACTGAACGTCATTAGTATTCATAACTAGCTATTACCCAAGGCACCGCTCGCTTTAATGTAGGAGGGGGCGTTTTGCTCGCCTCCTTCCACCGTCTTAACTGGACCGGGGAGGGTGGGTCGGGGGGCCCATCTTCCTATTGCACAGGTCCGGCGGACGGAGGAGACGACCGGTGTGTACATGGTCGTCTCCTGACAAGGTCGGGACCCGGGTAGCGCTGTTTGACACCGGGCTAACCGCTGGGGCGGCACGATGAATGCTTTAGAGATCTCGTACCGCCCCAATCCCATAGCGGCAGATGTACACCGTGGGGTTTTAGTGAGTAGGAGTCTCACACTACCCACCCTCTCCCCCGGGAGGGTGGCGTATCCATGAAGGATTTCCCAACGGAAAAAAAAGGAGTAATATTTTTTTAAAGATACCCGATAGTCCTTTTCTGTATCATTGAAGCGTGTGTGGAGAATGTCAAGATGACCGCATGAACAATTCGAAGTGTAAGCGTAACAAACAATCAAGAAAACAAACACATTTCAGAACTGATTAATAATTTTAGTTATTATCTTATAAACTATACTCACCAGAAACATGATATGGCCGGCGAATGCGATGAACAGTAGAACAGCGGTGACGACGCTCTCTCGCACCCATTTATCTATAAATGAAACAAATAAGCACAACTTTTTTTACCGACATTACAACAAAGTGGCTGGCTACACCCAATGCTAAGTACTTTGCAATCCAAATTGTTTGAGTGACTTCATCATTAGCCTCGAGGTCCGGTGAAGATTTAGAGCCCGGAAAAAAGCATAGCATATAAACATCGGGGAACATCGAGATGGACATCATCGATGTTTGTCGCTATCATCATCATATTAGCCTATAAGAGACCCATTGCAGCGCTATAGACCTCTTCCCGAAGGAAGGTATGAACATAACCACCACGTCAATCAACAAATGTACAAGTATTGTATATGTCATTCACAGTTGTATATTTTCCCATATTTAAGTGTCAACACTACATTTCCCTACACCGTCAGCAAGTCCCCATTTAGGTTTAGCATGTTTACCACCTTAGGCCACATCTACATTTAACGTTTAGTTATGTGCTAAAACCTATTAAAGTATAAAAAACAGGGTGTGTCGTAAAAACACACGATAGAAGTGAAACTTTTGTATTGCAAGGAAACATTTTAATTAAAAAAATACAACAAAAAGCCAACGTGACGCGCTGTTCACGGACGTTGCTTAACTCTGGTAATCGGACGAGAATCGGTATTTTAAACACTGTCCGCAACACACTGCTTATCCCCACCACTTTTTTTCGTCAAACAAAAAGGTTGCGGATCAGAATTTCAAAGTACTCCCATAATAAGTTTCACGTCAAAACTTCATAAAGGATTGATAAAACCAGATATTAACAACACTTTTTACTCTAATTCACGTGAGTGCTTGTTCTTCTGTTTAACGATGTATAAGGTGGGCTTGGTTACACAAAAGACTACAACACTGTTTAGTATGAGCTCTGAAATACTGACCTCAGGTAACACTATGCACTTGTATCTGATATCTGACCCACAGTAAATTAAATGAATAAAAATCAGGTTCTTTAAGCCATTTTGAATTAACAAATAATATCATAGACATAACTAAATATGTAAATGTAAGTAAAAATTGTAATCAACAAACCTATATAAGAATTTGCAGTTAGAATAAACAGCGGACCAGAGTAGAACCACAGTGTACCGCAGATGAAAAACGGACCGTAGAAAAGGTTCTGAAAAGATTTTGAAAAAACAAATTTTTAGCTAACACGAAATGTCAAAAACAAAAACATTGCTTAAAGTATTACTATTTTGGCGATTTAGAAAAAGAAATTGGCCACACAAAATGACAAATATATAACCAATACTTGAAAATAGTAGTATTTGAGCGATAAAAAAAAGCATTGACAACACTATTCGTCAAACACAAAATCATCCCTAGTAATGACAGTATTTTAACAAAATGCCAAATACAATATCATATTGGATACTTAAAAGTGTAGTATTTGAGCGATTCAAACAAAAGCATTGGCAACACCAATTGTCAAACATAATATCATCCCCAATAATGACAGTACTTTAGTGACTTAAGATATATTTTTTTTATGTTTGTAAAATCGAATATTAAAACCACATTCAACATAAGATAATTAACTTCAATTATAAGTAATTATGTTGCGAAAATATTCAATATTTATAGGTTTTATGTTTTTTACAGTTTACTTTTGTGTTGTCACTTTTCGAGATACAAATTTCATACATTTTTATATGGAGCAAGCTTTACAAAAAAATTAGGTTACTTTTATGTTACATTGATGTTATTGTAACATAACAAGTTACTATGTATTTTTTGTGTTAAAAGTGGAAAATGTGTCGGCCTTACATATATTCTTTATCACTACATAGTATAAAACAAAGTAGCTTTCTATGTCCCTATATCCCTATGTATGCTTAAATCTTTAAAACTACGCAACGAATTTTGATACGGTTTTTTTTAATAGATAAAGTGATTGAAGAGGAAGGTTTATATGTATAATAACATAAATTAAATAGTGGAGAAATGCTGTTATTTTTGAGGTTACTCCAAATATAACGCGTGCGGGCCACGGGCAGTAATGAATAAATAAAAACTACTGGATCGATTTTAATCATTTTTGTCAGTGAATGACATAGGCTATATATTTTATACACGTGCGAAGCCGGAGTGGGCCGCTGGTCAAAGTATAAATTAAATACACTTTACTGCGCTTGGTTTAATACAAATCAAATGCCAATTTTTATTACTGGAAGAAAATGAATCAATACCACTAACCTTTTCAGGGTATTTTCTAACTGTGAAATAAGTGGAATAGGCGAAAACGCACCACGCTATCACCCGTAACACTATAAGTCCATACCCGGCTGGACTTTCATATAAATATAAAACTTCACCGGGGTCGAATGCCTATAATATGAACATGTTATTTGATTATTATTATTTTTATAGGTTAGCGTTTGACCACAATCTCATCTAGCGTTAAATGATTATGTGGTCTAAGATGGTAGTCACGCTAAACCTACATGGAGATTGGCTCTTGAGATTGCAGCTGCCGGAACACACCGACAGGTGTTTAGCGACAGATTTTCAACTTGAGGGTACCACCCAGCCAGGCAGGCGGGCTTAAAAAAGCCCCTACCGCCATGCACATTTTACTCCCATATACATACCTTTTTTTAATACTTCACTAGCTTTAGATGGCGGCTTCGCTTGCGCTACTGTAAATTTGACCAATCTTTTGGGAACACTATATTTTTAAAGTGAAAATTTCTTCAGGCGCATTTGCAATTTTGTAGGTGAACAAAAAGTGTGAAACTCGTATTATCGTCATGAACGCTTTCCATGAGCTTTATATAAGCTATGTATATATATATATGTACATAGCTTTCATTTTTGTGATTTTTCACTTTCACTTTTCATTGTTCATTTTCACTTCTATCGTCAATCGTTATGGACTGGATCCTTATTTTTGGATGAAAATATCCTATATCCATTTCTGTACCCAGACACGTGTATGCACAAATTTCGTGATAATCAGTTAAGTAGTTGAGGGGTGAAAGTATAACAAATAAACAAACTCATTTTAGTATCTACAGTATTAGTGGAATAACTAATACAGATACTACAGTATACTACACTACTGTATATACTATAGTACTATACAACTAATATATACTTGACAAAAAACCTGATGCTAATTTGAGTATTTGATAAATAATGTCTCCTTGACAGTATGAGCGGAATACAATGGAGTTATAAAAATAGCCGTCTCGAACTTTGTCGAATAGTTCGAGTAATGACGTCAGCCTTGCAGAGTTTTCCTGCCTCCTTTATTGACGACGTACATAAAATACTTTTGAACAATATGAAAGCATTTAAAAACGATAAAAACATGAATACTCTCTCATTCTTAAGGAGTCACTCACCTTTGTCTCGTATATAAATAAAACAATGTAAGTCGTTATGTAGCAGCACATAAATATTGTTAACTTGACAGTGAAGCTTAGTTTAAGTCGGCCTCGGGTTATCGTGAAGCCTTTAGCCATCAAAACCAGTAGGAGAAGGAACGTCATCTCAGATAATCCACAGAGGAATTGCCCTGGAACATCAAACGATAGGAATAAATATTAGCCATATATTTCTAACGTTATAAATTTAAATGTGCAATTCTTCCTGTATACATGTAAATTTATTTCATGTATCTCGGAAACGGCTCTAAAGATTTGGATCGAATTTTGTATTGAGATAAGGCTTCGCTTTCTAAGTGTATATATAGAGATTTTTTTACAAAATAAAAAGTGTTTTTTTTTGTAATATTCAATGTCATCTAGTAAATTTACATTACACTTAAATTGTCGCCAATACTTGACAAATTGGCCATGTACCTCAAACTTTATGAGATGGTGCTTTATGATATTATAGGAATAGGAATAGGTTCAATCGAAGTTCAGGTTTTATGGAAGTTGCTCATTAGTTCTAAAACAGTTTTATGAATATATTAAGGTTAGGATACCGGAGGGCTGACATGTTCTCTTAGAACCAATGTTCCTAAATTAAAGATAATGATAGAGTAAAATTTGTTTAAATCGAACTTCAAGGGAGTCATCAGAGAATTCGAGTTACAGAGTTTTCGACTTAAGCGGATTTTATAAGGAAATATTAAACTTGTAAAGGTTAACATTAATTCTTGATAAACTCATCTTAATACTCTTGGAAAATTCTTAAAGTCGTTGATTTACTTTTGTCCGAGTTATATAGGCAATTAATTATTACTTAGGTTGTAATTATACAATTAAATATTGTTATCTCGGGATACAGAGGTCCAACTTATTTTTTCGAGTTATCGAGGGATATGTACCTAAATGGTCATGGACACAGATTATTTCTACTTATACCGGTAGAATTATGTTTTGAGTTTCGGGTAATAAGAGTAAAGGGAAGAAAACAAAACTTTTATGACATGAAAATATCTATAGCTGCATTAAGCAATTTGAGTAGTGGAAAAACGTTATGGGTTCGTGTCACTGATGAGCTCGACATGCTCGTGACTGTATTTCGCTTGCGCCAGACTAGCGACGCGTAGTATAGTGGCCTGTATATGTAATATTGATATTTTGTATTTAGCTTGTGCAGCCCACCTTATGTTTGACTAATTAATAAACTCTATAAAAATATATATACTTATTGCTCGGAGTGACAATAGATGTGAAATTTAATTTACAAATTATGAAAATTAAATAGTTCGGACTATAATTGATTTAAAAATTCAAAACAGAACACAGTTACAGGATTGTTGAGTTTTCACTTCTGTCGGCAGTCCTTATCACTGTCATCGAATTTTCTTAGGCTTATCGGAGATCAACTTTAAAAGGTTCTACTAAACTTTTAACTCACCAATTATAACAGCGTTTATATTACCCACGCCGTTCGCAGCGTATCTGATATAAGCCAACGATTGCATCATAACACCACAATGCTGGAGAACGATCGACACCAGGAACAGCTTGTACGTGGAATGCAGAAGATGCCGGGACTTGAGTTCGACGCTGCACACCACGACTGCGATCATCACCGCCACGTAGGCGAATGTGTACGCGAGTAACACCGGGAGCACATCTAGTATTAATTACAAAAATGCTTCAAATATGTAATTTACTAATACATTATTCATAAAAAAATTAAAACACAAATGATATAAAAAGTAAACACATCAGGATACAAGGAAATGTACTTACAGAATTCATCAGCGGAGAAATGTTCGTGCCAGAAATCGCCATCAGGACCGTTTGTCATCAGGAACTTGTACCTTATATCCAATCCCTGAAAAATGTATACTAAAAACTACTTCGCTCACGTTAAAATAGATTTTAAGGGAACCGTATTTTTTCCTGAAGGAAAGATGCCCCCCTGCCCTTTATGTACCCTCCATACCTTTTATGTACCCCATGTCATTTATATAACATCATGCCCTTTATGTACCCCCGAGAAGGTGTATATAAAATTTAATTATTGTGTAATCAATACGTAATAAACAAAGTCCCCATTCGTATTAATATTATTAGTTCTGATATCAGCAAAGGTAAAATCAGTTCGTCATAGCTCTGACGGACTACATCCATAGAAAAAAAAAACTTTATTCTTTATAGGTTTCAGTGTAAGACCACAATCATATCTGATGTTTTAAATGACAATGTGTGGTGTATGATGGTCAACACGCTAATCCTAGAAGGGAGTTGGCTCTCAACTTCAACTGCCGGAACACACTACCAGGTGCTTCACGACAGATTCTCAACTTGAGGGCGGTAGCTAACCAGCCGGTATTAGAGAAAACCTTTTCACCATGCTATGGTTTCATCACGATGTTTCCCTTCACCGAAAGCTCTAACTCAGTTTTGAGGATTCGAACCTGCATCGATGGACGAGATATTTGAACACAGGTTATCAAGCTTATCTAGTCAATTTTGAGATAGGATATTAAAGTAATAAAGTGAATCTCCTTACCACAGAACTTTCGCAGTTACTTATTGCTATAAACCACCAGCGCTCCCTGGCAGATTTAAATCTTCTCGAATTATGGCAGGAGACGATTAGTTTCTCAATATTATCAGCTTTCCTTTTATTTCTCTGACCATTTTTATTTGCTTCTGCTTTTAACCTACGTCTGTGGTATTGCTCGTAAAGATCAAATGTGGATCTTTTTATTTTACGCTGAAAATAGAAATAAATTTACAATTTTAATTGAATAAGCTATATGCTGCATTTTAATTTAGCATAATCCCATTTACATATTTTTACCATCCTTTACTTGAACGAATTTCCTTAACTGGGCTTGCGGTAGGAGTTGACGGATAGAAATCGTCACGTAAGAAAAATGCGTTATGTCCCATCATGCTACTTTCTCTCTCTCTTTCTATTATAGAGAAATTCGAGCAAAGCATCATCGTGCACTGTCGGTTGTATCATTTCAATACCAAACATGTAGAAATACTTTATTTTATTCAACATTTTTTTATATACCTACTACTTTTATTATGTTTTACACCACCGAAAGTTTCGGTTCGATCGTGTGATTTCGAACCAACGTCGATCGAACCGGGATCTCAACAGACTATAAACTGAACTGACTGTTCACAAGCTATTGCTTTATATGGGTATTGAATCTGCGGCCGTTTAGTTGAATAGCGTAGTTTAGTTACTGCGTGATGAGGCCTGTGAAATATTTATATTAAAAAAATAGTATCTCACCCCAGTTGTATTATGATTGTCAAATAAAATTTCCACATCTTTCAAATTTCCAAAATTACTATCATCAGAATCCGGGTCTATATTTTCCCACAAGTCGTCCGGCGACGCGGTTGTATTATTGAAATCATCTGTCGGAAATATTTCGTACCACGTGGTAGAATCCGTTTGAGCGGTGGTAGGATTAGTTTGTGCGGTGGTAAAATTCTGTTTCACGGTGGTAGTTTTTAAAAACTGATCGTAATATAAGGGATCGGTTGGTGGATCGGGTTTGCTTGAATTCTGATTAACTTTTGATTTTGAAAAAGGAGTAACTGTTGTCAGTGTAGATTTGTAAGTTGTAGATGTACTGAAAAAAAAATGTTATGTTAACATTATTTATTTTCTTAAATTAACAAAAATGACAATTTTTTTATTAAGTTTAATTTTTTTATAGATTACTTAGAAGAAATATTAAAAACAGCTTCTAATTCTGCTGCCTCTAATTTTTTTATAATTTGCAGTATTTGAAAATATTAACAAAAATCACTAAATTTGTAGATTTCCAAATCATTGTTGAAGTAGATATATTTTTAATGAGAATGCGCTTGACTGAAAAACATTAATAACCATCTCAGTCTGAAGAAAGGTAATATAATAATCACCTCACAACTATATGGCAATTCAACAAAGTCCGAGAAATTCAGTGTCTCAGATTCTATATTTTCCCACATATAGTGGTACTACACGGACAGCTCTCAGAGACAAATTAGCTCACTATGTTTTCCGTCACCGTTACCCGACAGTGTTTAAATTAGTAAACATACGCGAAATCCAAAAAATTCATTCCACTGGCCAAGCCACTATATACGTAAACCAGTTGGGTACCTTTTTGAGGCTGGCAACTCTTTCTTCGCTTTGGTAACTATACAGCCGGAGTACTCAGTGTCTGGATACCAGTGAGATAACTTTACGATCTGGTTCTGTCCAATGTTAAGCACAGCTTCTCGTTCTTTGCAAGTCTGTTGGGTATTCACATGTGTTTAATAAGATGCATCATATTATGAATCTATATATATATATAACAATGGAAATCAGCACTATATGAGATAACCAAACACCAACCCTATTGGTTGAATAAATTAATAAAAATAAATTAAAAATTAATGATAAAAACACGCTAACAAAGCCACTTTATTAAACTATATTATATGTTAATTCTTAGCATATGAAAATGGTAGGTCGTGATGACTTACCATAGCACATGCATAATTGTAATGTACCTATATTTAGTCTGGCAACAAATATGTTACAATTAAAAATAAGCAAAATATTACATTTGTATTTGGAATCTGTAATTTTTATATTATAATTCATTGATTTTTCCCATTTTGGCGCCAATACATAGTACAATATTTTACGATATTAAAATGGAGTGGGGTGATAAAGAGAACCGAATCGCTGTGATTGCATTACACAAAGTAGGTATGGAGCCAAATACAATTTATAAACTTTCCATATGCTTGGTAATAGTAAAATGTTTCTGTTTCCGGCTAATAATAGGTACAATGAGACCTCCTCTGTTTGGGATAGAAAAAGATCTGGCTGTCCACATAGTGTTCGTACGAAAAAGGTGGTCAAAACAGTAAGGGAAAGAATTCGAAGAAATCCTGCTCGAAAGCCAAAGATTTTATCTCGGGAGATGAAGATAGCACCTAGAACCATGTCTTGTATTTTAAGAGATAACTTATGACTTGCAGCCTTTAGAAGACATACTGGTCATTTCTTAACTAATAATTTAAAAAATAATAGGGTGGTAAAATCGAAACAACTACTGAAGCAGCACACAAAGGGAGGTCACAGATAAATTTTGTTTAGGGATGAGAAAATTTTAACAATAAAGCGACATTTTAACAAACAGAATGACCATATTTATGCTCAAACTCTAGGAAGCTTTCCAGTTAGTCGACAGAGTGCAAGTGGGCACTATCCAACTTCAATGATGGTTTGGTGGGGTATTAGCTATGAAGGACTGACTGAGCCATACTTTTGTGAAAAAGGTATCAAAACATTGGCACAAGTGTATCAAGATACCATTCTTGAGAAGGTAGTGAAGCCCCTTAACAACACCATGTTCAATAACCAAGAATGGTCCTTCCAGCAAGACTCGGCGCCAGGTAATAAAGCTCGGTTCACACATTCTTGGTTGGAAGCAAACGTTTCGGACTTCATCAGAGTTGAAGACTGGGCGTCGTCTAGTCCCGATCTTAACCCGCTGGATTATGATTTATGGTCAGTTTAGAGAGTACGGCTTGCTCTAAACGGCATGATAATTTGGAGTCCTTAAAATGATCCGTACGATTGGCAGTGAAGAATTTTCCCATGGAAAGATTGCATGCTTCTATTGATTACTGTCCTCAATGTTTAAAGGACTGTATTGCAGCCAATGGAGACCACATCGAATAAGCTTTTTATATGTTAAATTGTTTCATAATTATGTATTAAACTAACACACTGCAAAAGTAATTGAATGTTATTTGCAAAAGAAATCTTTTTTTTTCTTTGTTTCAGTAATTATGGCAGAACTAGGTATGAAAAACAATAAAATCTCAATTGCATTTTGATGAATAAACCAATCCAATTTAAGGATTATAAAAACTGTTATTATTATCTATAATATAAAAATGAATCGCTAAATGTGTTGCTAAGAGCAAATCTCGAGAACAGCTGAACCGATTTCGCTAATTCTTTTTTAGAATATTCCTTGAAGTACGTGGATGGATCTTATGGAGAGAAAAATTAAAAAAAATGCCTGAAAAGTCTAAAAACAACACTTTTCTATACTCCCATATCAACGATTCGTAATAAAACTTAAAAGTCAATTTGAACTTTAATACTATAGCATAAAGTTTAAGTGTCAGTGGAGAGGTTCCGGGAAGGCAAAACAATTGAGTGACGTTAGTCTTATAAATATTAATGTCAATATTTATAGGATAATCCCCAATTGTAGAATAAGTATTTAAAAAAATATTTAAAGAATCACTGTTAGGCGGTAGGAAGTTGGGAAGTTGCCGGGGTCATCTAGTTCAAAATAAAAATATAAACAAGAATACATTTTCCAATAAAATTAGTGATGCTTACAAATTAATTCATATGATTTAACAGTAATTATACCTTACTACTATGGTACACAGCTGGCCATTGTTTTTCATCATCGTAGTACAACAACAAATTAGGTGTACCCATATCTTTGTCATACTCTATCAAGTATTCAAATTGTCCTTCGAAGGATAAGAAGCAGAAGCGGGCAAGAAACACCCAGTTCTGGAATAAACGTTTATTGTTTGTTTAATCTGTTTAAATGTCTCGAAATGAGAAACAGGACTGAAAAAAATCAGAGCATTACCTACAACTACACATTACCTAAATATACAATATTTCAAACAAGAAGACAATCAACAAACCTCCTGCGTCATCTCGCTTCACATTTTTATACAGTAAAAAATATATGATCGAAAAGAATAACATGTAGAAATTCTACAGATTTACACTTCAATAAAATTAATTAAGAATGTGCACCTATATTTCCCAAAATATAATTAAGAAAAAAAATTGAACAGTAGGGAAGCTCAGAATTTTTAATAATAGTACATATGATTACTTACAAGAATTGTTTATATTTCATGTACTTAGTTTATATTTTGTATGTACCTAAATAAAATGTAAAATATAACAGAAATGTAGAGGGCTGTTGCTTATTTTAATCATTGGACATAGCACTAATTCCACTTAATTCCGCAATTTCTTCATCAGAGTTCTCCGATTCCTCTTTACTTGATGGATCATCAATATTTACATCCGTTATTCTTTCTAAATAATTTGATCGCCAAGCTATTATATTCGGCCTTTGAATTAATTGGGCCTTGTCTGTGGCACATTTTTTATATTCAAACCCTAATTGATTGACCATAATTCGCCGTAGCGTCGATCTACTGCCAGGGAAATTTAAATCTGTTTTAGCTTTAGCAAATATTTTATTCAAAGAAGGCACTTCTTTATCCATCACATACAAAGCATTAATCATATTGCTAAGAGCACAAAGATCAAATTCGTCGCAGACAATTTTTTTGCTCCTAGGTTTTTTTGTAGGCGTTCTAATTACACTGGAACTCCCTTCGGCGTCTTTGGCCTCACGACGGATACGGCTTACGGTGGCTCTTCCAACACCGGTTGCAGCAGCGACACGGTCAACGACCTTGACCATGGTTTTCAATAAATCGGTTAATTGTAAAAACAATCCTTGTGCCACTGGAATGTTTCCATCTGGGGTTAAACTTACACTCGAATAAGTTAATTGTCGAAGAAGTTCAGTCGCACGAGTTTTCTCACTCTCAAAGAATACGTCTACATTATGTACAATTTCTCGTGATCTTGAATGTAGCACGATTCCTTTTTTACAACTCATCATGATGGTAATGAAGTCAAAGAAACAATAACAAAACACAATACAATAACATAAACGTAACAATAATAATAAAATGACACGGAAATAACGTTCGCCGCGGGAATATCTGTCCACTCTAGGGGTATACCTGTACTACTAGGGGTACAAACTATACATCGATATTTTAAACATGAAAATGTTTTCTCATGTGTAGCGCTAATTATTGTATTCGCTTTCCATTTTCGATTACTTATAAGTATGAAAAAAATATATAGAGATTTTAAAACATATAGTCATCGTTCATAAACATCGATGTTTTAACATGTAAATCGAAATCCCTGATATTGACGTTACATAACCCTCTATAAGCGATATTTTATTGTGTGTATTGTCGTCTATTGTATTCGCTGCGGCTTATTTTAGAAGCTGGGGCTACGACAAACCAAGAACGGTACCTCTTATTTGACAACAAGTTGATAAAAATATTGTTTTTGAATTCTATTTCGCGAAATAAATATTACTTGTCTTTTTTTAATCTACGTTTTCATGATATTTATTTTATTTCATTTTTTGACTAAAATATCGGTATTTCATTAATAACATCGTTATTAAGAATATCGATTTTTACCCATTGAAAATATCGATGTTACAACAACGATGTTTCTTATGGGCGATTTTGCATCCCTAGTCCATCAATGTAGTCCTGTCTAGTTAGTATGTGTACACCTACATCGTAGAGAGAGAATATGTTTCTGCCTACGACCTACCGTGCATTGCATGTAACTGTAACTAAAATAACCATAAAAATACAAAGTGCAAATGAAAATTTACATAAAATGGCTGTCACCTAACAAGCTGTCCACAAATATATAATATACTCTGTTTGTCAATCTAAACATAGAATTGTATTCGTCATCTTAATAAAAAATAAAGTAACGAAATGATTTAGATTACTTTATAACTAAATATATAAATACATTGTCAATTTACGTATTATAATAATTTGAATTATTAATATTGTATTTGTAATAGAAGCAAATAATGTTTTCCCTTTGGCAGCGAAATTTCGACAAATAGCGAGTAAAGTTGCAGACTCTATTATCTTTTATATGCATCGGGCAATACAATTATTATTTTCAGGGCAGGGTTTAAGAGAAAACAACAAGGGCTTCACACACGTTGACCCCATAATACGAGATTTTGAATTTTTAGTCAGAAAAAAAGTAACATTGAGCTAACAAAGGAAGAAAATTACATTTTGCTATATTTTTTTAATACTTCCTCAATAATGCACTTTAGAACCAAATAATTAGGGACATCGACTTCTCCACCGTCAAGGTAACTCCCGAATGATAAATCCAAGCCTATAATTCATCAATATTTTTAAATAGGTTGAGATTTAAAGTTATTATAAACAAGTCCAATTTCAAACTGTAGTAAATATAATACTAAGAGCCCACCTACGATTTCATGCGCGTTGATCTATATACATACGTAAAAATGAACGAAGACAAATATAAAAATAAATAAAAATTGACCGACCGCCATGAAATTTGACACACTTATTGTTTTTGATAGAAAGCTTTTCGGGTCTCAATTATGATCTAATTCTCTACTGGGTAGAACAAGCCTCTATTTTACTAAATCTCATATTGTAATTTGGCGTCCAAGTAGTTGCTAGTTACAATAAAATATATAATATAAACAAAATATAGGTATTAACGTTGAGGGATGACGTAAGTACATATTAATGAAAAAATATTCCGATTAGTACCTAGTTCAGTTGTTTACCTCCTATATGCCAAATAGTAACTTTATTTTTATAATATTGATTTAAAGGTATATATATATATATATATTAAACTTCCCAGAAAAATAGAAGGTTAATAGACATAGACAGAAAACCGTAAATTTTACGTGTTCGAACGAGTAACATTAAAAAAAAATATTTATACATTTATAGTTTTTAGCGTTTAACCATCACAATCTAAACTCGCTATTCCTAGAGGGGGACTGGCTCTCAATTGCAGCTGCGGAAACACACCGATAGGTGCTTGGCGCCATTAAGCCATCATCGTTTCAAAGAATTTATTAAACCCATTGGAACGTAGATTTTCACGTTGCTATACGACTCAACTCGGGGAATAATCTATACATATAATAAAAATGAAGTGTCTGTATGTAGTATCAAAATAACAACTTTTTACTGATTGAATATGAACGTATACATGACACTGATAACAAAAACACAATTTTTCAAACTTTTGTCTGTCTGTCTGTTTGTTCCGGGTAATCTCCGAAACGGCTGGACCGATTTTGACATAAATTTCACTGACGGATAGTTAAAATTACAGCGGGTGACATAGGCTACTTTATTTTAGACTAGCTGTCATCCGCGGCTTCGTCTGTAGTACTATCTCCAAAACGATTGGACCTATTTTCACGGGACTTTCACTAAGGATAGCTGTTCTCATAAGAAGTAATTTACAATTATAAAAAAAAACTCATGTGGAGCTGCTGGCAAGAGCTAGTCTAGAATATATATAGTTATGTTTGCCATTCACATTCCCAGTTTTATTATATATTAACCAAATTTCGGATAAATATGATATGTAATTAGTAAGTGGTAGAGCTACGCTGAAGCTATTACTGGTTTCAGCATGAATGGGTCGGCTCGCGCGGGGTAGTACCACCCTCTCACAGAAAACCGACGTGAAGTAACAGTGCGTTGCACTGTTGCGTTTCGTTCGGTCAGTGAGAGCGCCGGAGGCCCACATATATTAAAAGGCCGGCAACGCACTTGCGACTCCCCTGGTGTTGCTAGTGTCTATGGACGGCGGTGATCACTTACCATCAGGTGACCCACCTGTTCGTTTGCCTCCCATAATATAAAAAAAAAAAAAAAAAAATGACCTCTTTAGTGTTAATCCGTCCTGCGACCCACTTTCCCCGTACTCCGTCTATCCCGATCAATATAAATAGACACGCTCCTGGTAACCACGTCATATTGATTTAAACTGCTCCTTGGATACCCTGGATCTCTGGAAATATTACATTAGATATATACAGATACGTTGGATGGAAAGACTTTTAATTTTTTAATTTTAAATTATCATACTTAAATTATTATATATAATGTTGATTGCATATATTGTTGTATTATTGTATCGTTAGAAAACTCTAGATACTAAGACAAGAAAAATAACATGAATAAAAAGCGTAATAAAAGTACGCCTCAATTAATGCGTGCTTAGATATATTTTAACATAAACGAACAAGTTACTTTAAAACTATTGAACGAGTCACAATCATTGGACTTTAAAATATTTATTCAAATGTTGAATAAAATAAATAACTTAATTATATTGATTGTTTGTATCTGAAAAAAAAATCTAGTTTTGAGAACACAAAGTTAACCTAAATTAAATATTGAAGGGTCTTTTACAAGGTTTTATTTAGCATGCAATGTTTGTGGTCAAATCTTGCAAGCTGAATTATTAGAACTAAACCCATGTTTGATAAGTCTTAATTACAATACATGAAAATGAAATAAACACGAAATGACGAAATTAAAAATGAAAGCATTGAAAAAAAATCTGATTAAGTTTTTTTGCGCGTTTGTGTAAAAGCTTGTTTTCAAAAATATTATATGTAAATATTAATTAATTTATAATCAGGTCGAGGAACATTTACAGACTTCAGATATCAAATGTAAATTTAACACTTACCCAGTTTTACACTTATCCATGCATTTAGAAACTACATATTGAATTCATAATATACACATACTTTAATATAATTCGATATTAATTTAATAATCTAGCTGAGTTTTGTTTTGGTGTTGTCAATTGTTATGGTATCTTGGTTGTTATGGCAACGCGTCCCCGGGACCTTTGGTTCTGTATAGTGCTCACAGACTACTAGCCGTACAGGGTAGCAGTACTTTAGTATCCCAAGTATCTGTTACAGCATATATTGGTAGTGTTAAAATACGAAATAAGCTACCACTTTACTTAGGTTTATGTATTTTACTTCATGCCAATAGATACAAAAAAATTAACCACATGTCATACTAAATATTTCCAGTAAAATAAGAAATTAAAATGTTACAACAATCTGATACTTTGTTTACTGTATTTTATTGTGTGTTCGCTTTGTTTCGTTTCGTGGTATAAGTGCAAGAGAAATTTTTTTTAGGCCCACTACTTTGCTATAAAACTATTTATAAATACTATGCGTTGAGCCATGTGATTTTTATTGTGGGGCAAGCAGTGTGACGCGCATGCGCAGGAAAGAGGAAGTGAACAGATAACAATGTTTACAAATAAATTTTGTAGACAAATTATATTTTAGATTTTTTATTTTTCCTCCGTTCATAACCTAATCTTCTCAAAAAAATTAAGGGCGCAGAAATATAACTGAAATTTTTACCTAATATTTGATGCGCTGTATCTAAGTTGACAATGGTCGTATCGAAAATAGAAAAACATTTTGAAGCTCAAAGATTTTACTTTTTGACTTTCCAGGAGATTTTTGTAAACTACGGTCTTAATGAACCTGAAGAAAATGTCACTTGGTAAACTTTAGTGCGAAAAAGTCACAATTTAAAAAAGGTGAAAAACAAACAAGTTTTTTTTTATTCTTAGCACATATCAAAATAGAGACTTACTTTCTTAGCAAACTACCCCATCTGTGCTTCAATTTTCTATATCTTAAATTACTCTGGGTTTCGCGGAAACACATCAGCATTTTAATGTTTCTTTTTTAAATTTTTGTTTGTAATTTTTTTTTTCAGTATCGGTACATTAAAGTAATAAATAATACCACATTTTTCATTTAAAATAACGTATAATATTTTTTTGCAATTTTCTATAATAAACTTGGAATATAACATATACATTTTACGCTTGACAATAAATATATATATATATATTTAAGGGCACTCCTTTAGCACTTGGATAGATTTCCTAAATAGATCTTGTTGCGACTTCGCGTGCTTGATCTCCAGTTCAGCGAGCTCAATGAGACTGTAAAAATATTAATTCACATATTTTGTATACATTATAGACCATCTCGTTATAAATAATTCATAATGCTCTTCAGACATGAGCTAGGAATACATAAAAATGAAAATTTTTATTGCTCGATCATTATAAATAAATTTTCAAAATTAAATTATGCTAGTAATCGTCCAGTAGCCAAAATTTAACCATAATGCTTCAACTGTTTTTCATTAGATTTTAATATATATTTATTTTCATATGTTTAATTGTTTTGAGTATTGTACATATAAGGCAAATCGTAGAATAGAGGGACTTACATATATAAGAAAGAAAGGAAAGAGACGGATGAGAAAAAGATTACATGTGGCAGAGATACGAATATTAAGATGGATGTGTGGTGAAAGCAGAATAGATAAGGTAAGGACTTTCTATTTTAGGGGAAATTTGAAAATAGCACCAGTGACAGAGAAATTGAGGAGTAATAGTTTAGCATGGTTTGAGTATGTCACGAGGTGAGATTAAAGTCATTTAACTGTTAATTATACGTGCCTACCTACATACTGTTTGTGATATAATCGTTTACATAATTGATATCTAACCCGTGATACGAGTTTTTGTCGGGATCTTAGTCTGTCATGTAGTGATTTTTATATTTTATTCATAATCTTGTGTTATTAGACTCTATATTTTGTAATATCGGTGGTGTTTTACGTAATATAGGCCGGTTATTATCCACAAGTGAAGTGGATGGGATATAATACCACGGAGCATGCATTCTGAGATGCCACCAAAACTCCACGGAAAGTTCTAACAAGGAAACCACCATCTTGTTAGAACATTATAATTATCACAAGACACTTACTTGGCAAAATCTTGTTACTTGACGCTGGCTAGTGCACAAACCGTGACGGAGCCAAAAAATAAAGAAGAAGAACCCGTGATACGAGTTCGTTCTATCCAACTACCCACCGAAGCCCATCGTCATAAACATAGACAATGAGTGATATTCGCGATCGAGAAGTTCAGCTTCCGACAAATAAATATATGAATATACCATTTCTTGAAAGCGGCGACGCGTCTCGTACGGAAATCGATGAGCTCCTCACGAGCACGAGCCGACACCTGCTCGAACTTAGCGCACGCGTGCGCCTGTGCCTGTTCCGCCTGTAACACACATACCAAAACAAATTAAGTATTTGCTAAACTAAAAAAACAAGAAGTTCATACAAAATACTCGAATAAAATAAGAAATTGTCGCTCAAAAAAAAAAAAAAACGATACTTTGACTAAAAAATTATATATTATCTATAGTTATCACATCGCGTAAATGTAAGTAAGTAGGTAGTGCAAGTATCACATCACAAGTGTGTAGTACACGTGACCAAAAGATCAAGTTTTACGTGTACTACCGGTGGTACACGTGGCTTAAAGGTCAAGCTAAACGCGTACCACAGGTGGTACACGTGCCACGGGACGTGTTAAATGTATTCAATTTTAAATATTCTATACATTAAAAAAAACACTAATACTTTACTTTTTCTAATACTATATAAGTGATATGCGTATAACGGGGAGACCTCTATCATTTTACAAAATCCTAGCAAATACCCGCGAATTTATTCAAATTGTCCTGCGCAGCGCACTGTGTAAATAAAAGTTTAGCCTATGGTTCTGACAAGATACTCGCGCGCCATATTTAGATTAGGAACATTTTTGTTAACCCCTGGACTGTTCAAAACCATAAAGGTTTAAGTTCCATTCAAACGAATGTAGACCTCATGAGGGACAGTACAACAGTCTGTTGCCAGCACAAGCTTACAAAAATACCTGATTTATTACAATACTTCGAAAAAATAACAAATGATGTATTGTAAATTTTTCATTTGTATGAACTTTTTTTTAACTAAAAAACCATGAAATTTACAATATACAACGATGTCATGAATTAAAAAAAAAAAAACATAATCTACCATTATAAGATCTGGGTCTTAAAAAATCAGCCGAGGGGTTAGGTTCCAATTACATTAGCATTAAATATTATAAAGGTGATTATAAAAAAGAAAGCGTGCATTACCTCTTGCACCTCCAGCGGCTGTGTTTGTAAAAACAGAATGCGTGTTAAACAGACAAACAACATAGAGAACATGAGATAAATATATATAGAAACTTGAACAATAATAACTTGAAGAAATAAAAGAAATCTTCCATAAATATTATTACTATAGTTTATGATGCCCTTATTAATAGTAGTAAACTGGTAACTTCGATCACAATACAATAAATAATCCTATTTCATACACATACAACAATCATACACCCCCCCACCATACAAAGTATATAATTACAAATACACTCAAAATCGTGTTAATTAGTTTATAAAAGGCTTTTTTCTTCACTATAATTGTAACCGAAGTCTCGAGTAAGACAGTAATACTGGCAAACCATATTGGTACGAGAGCTAAATGGGGCTTACATTAATGATTTCTAACTCATTAATGGCTTATTAAACTTAGGCTGAGTTGCACCCGTCAATGTTAAAGTCAAAAGTTCGGTTAAAGTAATTGATAGGCAAGAAATAGGTTGCACCAGTTAACAAGGGTTAAAATGACGTCACGATTTAACGTTAACTATAACCGGTCGATGTTGACCGGTTAACGTTATTGTTATTGTCAACTTTTGAACTTATTGTCAGTTTAGTGTTAATAGTTTAAAATATTATGTAGTTACTCCAAGAAATCTCGTGGGAAACTCAAAATAGTTCTTCCGGCGAACAGAAATAATACAAATGAAGATATTTGCGTCTAATGCTAGTCCCATACCTGCGCGACGAAGCTTCGGTCACTTGTGCCGCTAAAAAGTAACCTCAAAATTAATTCCGATAAAGGCGTAGAATAACGTCTGCATACCATTCTCATTTCAATAGTAACTCAAAATTAGCGTCTCCAAGGTCCTTCGATGTGTGTAAAAACCGCGGCCCCAGTTATCTTGCTGCGTGTATCGTCACGCGATCCGATAGTTCGTAACGCATAACGATAATATCTTCCCATATCTGCATTTAGTCTGACCATAGACAAAACTTCGTGCCGATATACGCAGGTATGGGGGAGTAGCATTAGAAAGAGGAAAATTTATCTTCCTAAAGTTGATCGGTTCGCTAAATGGAGCAAATAAATATTATTGAACAGATTCCGGGTGTCTAAAGAATTTGCAGGTGCACTAAAAATAAATACTGTTTTGTTTACACGTTATTAAAATTGAATATGCATCACAGAATAATATATAACAATATATAATACACATGTAATAAAAATATATAATAATACACTTATATTGCTTTTCTTCGAATTAACCATTGATATAAATATATCAATATTTAAATATCTAATACACAACTTCACAGAAAGAGATACGAAGTAATAAACAAAGTATAACGCATTGATTTTTTACGCGCAATGAACATCTGGCGAGGGATACAACAAAAACTCTGCCAAGTAAAAAATTATATCCTCTTCGATTTTAGCGACTAATTGTTTTATTTATGTTATAACCCTAATAACTTCAACAATAACAAAACGTTTCATGGTGCAACTAGTTCTGGTAAATGTAGCTGTTGTTAGTGGCTCTTGTCATAGTTATAATTCACTTTAACCATTACAATAACCGACCATTTGGTGCAACTCAGCCTTAGAGTCTTTGCCGGTATATTAATCAATTAGTGATTTTTATTATTTTTATATATATAAGATATCAGTGTGCCTGTATATTTATAATTCTTCGTCACCTAAACGGCTTGACCAATTTTGTCATTTTTTGTTGTTGTACTCAAGCTTTTTTTAACTGGATGATTATTAGCTATTTTCGAGATTTACATTTATTTTTTATTTCCAGAACAATGTCTGTATGGATTTCTCAAGTCAAAAATATGTAATCCCAAATCAGCCTCCGAGGATTTTTTTTCTTATCGAAATAATATAGTAGGGTTAATGACAGCACATCTGCCAACAATCTACTAGTTTTATTTAATCCTATATTGTGTAATATTTTACGTCATACATCTTAACAAAACATAGATTTTGTGCCATACAAATAATAAAATATATAAGAAGAATGGATTTTGTAATGTCATAACTTTTTTCCGGAAAGATCGAATAAAAGGGTAGGCTTATTTTGCTAGAAACATCAAAGACCTCAAAGAACATACGTCTTAATCCCCAGGAGTTTTGATGTTAGGCAGGAGCCCGAACAATTTTTTTGTTAAGCCAAATCATACATCACAACATGGAGTTTTGAGTATGAAGGTGGACGGAAATAGGAGTGGAGGAAGAGCGAAAAGGGTTTGGATGAATTGTGTCAAGAATGATATGTGTATAAAAATTGTGAATACAGAGATGACATCTGACAGGGGAGAGTGGAAAAGGAAAACATGTTCCAACGACCCTACTTAGGTGTGATAATGGTAAGAAGATGATGGTTGAAGTCACCAAAGGGCTTAGTGTCTTTAATAACAAAACATATATTACACTTTCGCAGTAGATTACCTGGAATGATCATGCTAGAGAACGAATATCATAAAATGTACTTAAATTTTGTACACAATATGTCCAATTAAATACAATGAAATGAAACCGATTTAGGTGCAATAGGAGAAAAATTTGCTATAGTCATTGACATTATTTAAAAGAGATATACTATGACATTGTAACACATTTTATATATACATTTATTATAATTTCGAAGCCGTATCGGATTATATCGAAATGTCAAACGTGTTTTGTGTTTGTGTATAGTGATAAAATAAAAATGTATTTGAGATAACTCACAGCATGTACATCCTTGTTCTTAGCTCTGGCTTTCTCGAGGTTTCTATTCGCAGCTTCATATGCGACTAGACATCTGAAATACACATTTAGGATCAATCAACGATGATATTATTTAATTGGAAATAACAATGTCTATTTTTGTCTTTGGTACAGAGTAAGTAGATATGACAAGTTATGTGTGTCACGTAGTGGCTTTCATTTGCTGTTCATAATCTTCCTTCATTTTTGGGCTCATTTGAATCTGGCAATTTGGCTAAAACTAACCAAAATTGAAAAAAATAAGTGGGGGAGGGGGTGTAAATAAAAACTACTATATGGTGTTCTACTATAGGGTGTACCTACGGTGCGTGCCTGGGAGTGTGTGTGTGATGTGTGAGGTGCACTGTGTGAAAACTAGTGAGTGCAGTGTCACTGTATCGCACTAGCAGCGTATTTGAGGACTACACTCCGGAAGATCGGACCTAGGTTTGAGACACTGCCGAGGGGGACCGCGGTGAGTATGTGGTAACGAAATTCATCGCCAGACCACGGCGGCGTGATCATGGTTACACGGGTGTGAGCACACTTTGTTCCAAGTATCGGAAGGGTACGAAAGTACATCATATTGGAACATCTTAAATACATTATTTTACTTAATAATACTCATTACTGTGGTAAATCACGATGGACTCCACGATAAGGAAGGTGATAGGTTAATGTGTGGGGCCATCTAAAAATGGGTGTGTTTGCCCTATTGCTTTTTCAATTACTGATAATGATGCCCTGTCAATTGACAAACTTTAAGCCGAGCTGGCTAACTATCCTATTTAACATGTCAGAAAATAAGAAACGATATAAATCAACTAGCTTTTGGTTACGGTTTCGTTCGTGTTTATGTAGATTTGTGCTGTACTGCCTACATCACTCGCTGTTAATGTTGCTTTTTATAGAAGGAAAATTTTTGAAAATTGATTAAGCAAATATTTTGATTTTATACATTACAAACGAAAAATTAAATCCTTTATTTTTATAATAGTAGTTAAGATGTGGAATGAAGTAATTGCCCGCCTGATGATAAGAGTATGATAGCCAAACTAGAAGGAAGACCAGGATGTGAACAAACCAAGTACGAAGGAGACAGAATTTAGGAACACGCATAGGATGTAAGAGGGCAGAGTTTATGTAAACATCAGAGAGATGTAAAAACATGTTTTATATTTAAAAAAAAATCTTACCTCAGTCTTCGCACGAGAACGGCCTTAGCGGCGTGCGTGTCCCGCATATAGTATCGCAGCGTGTCCGCCAACTTCAAGTCCTGGTCCGAGGCCATACGACCTTCGATTTTCTGCAGACCATTACAAAATATAATATAAATATAGGCCTATGACCATACGATGTGGAATTTTTCGTAGACGGTTCTAGAATGCCATTTTTTTTAATTAAAATTGTATTTAATGCACGGCGAAGCGGTTATCGCCTAGTATCGTATAAAAATTAACGTGAAAGTGCGACAAAATTACATTAGGATTTATTACACAATTGCGATAAAACAATTCCTATTGGATTTCTTTAAGATACATTATTTATTTTTTATTTATTATCGCTTAGCAAATAAAAGCGCGCAAGTCATTTTAAAGTTAAGTGAACAAATCGTTTTTTTTTATTTAAATGTTAGAATTAGATTAAATTAGAATTGAATCGTGAGGTCTTTATTGGTTATATGACATTATTATGTAAAAACCGTCAATTTTCGACTTACACTATGTTGTTCACTAAGAGACGATATAACATTTCCAGGTATACTGTAAGGGGTAATTTGACCTTTTTGACGAACAATAGATAAGAGATAGTATTTTTGTGAACATACCCTGCATTTATCGAAGGTCTCAGCCGCTCTGACGAGGAATCGCTCGGTGGAGGGTTGCTCCCGAGTCGCCAACTGTGTTATACACGACGACAGTTTGATGTGAGCGTCTGCCACTTCTGCAAACAGTTCGTTTATTACGACCAACTAACACCCGCGACTTGGTCCACGTTGTCTATTATTTTAACGATATATTTTTAGAACAGAGGAAAAAAAGTGTGTGTGTTTCTTTATGACCATGCGAAAGAAGTAAAAACTTCTTTATAAACAGTACAACAAAAAGCCAACGTCACACGTGATGTTCCCAGTCCATCACCCATCCAAGTACTGACCGCACCCGACGTTGCTAACTTCGGTGATCGGATGAAGA
The DNA here is from genome assembly GCA_035772565.1 of Antheraea assamensis. Lineage (NCBI taxonomy): Eukaryota > Metazoa > Arthropoda > Insecta > Lepidoptera > Saturniidae > Antheraea > Antheraea assamensis. Next base: position 2,346,631 of record JAQQSE010000107.1, read on the forward strand.
CACACAAGACTCTAACCAACACAGTGTTTACTCCCACCACTTTTCGTCTCACAAAACGTTGCCGATTAGAATTTCAACGTTATAAAAGAAATCAAGTCGTAAGACGTTTCAGTTAAAAAAAAATTGAAATCGAAGATATACTTTGCTTATTAAAATTTATTCGTAAACAATCTTATCAGTTTATATCTTACCTCTTGCGTATACGCACGACATCACTTGTCCACTTCACACATCTTTGAATGCATAACGTTTATAAAAATTATAGTTTCTTATAATTTCTTTTAAATAAACACCAAATGTCATGCTATTGTTGTAAAAATAAACATTTTTTTTTGTTTTTTATTGCTTGAATTGATCGAATTTGATTTGATCGAAATCCATAGAGTAGTTTTTGCGTGATACACACACATAACTTTAATTATAAATAACAAGCAGGCTCGGTGGACGTTGTCCTGCCCTGATAATAAAAAAATATATACTTTTGTGCATGAAACGCTTAAGGCGGCTTGACTTTCTCCGATTCTGTCAACATTTATCATTATATTTCAACCAATTTACAAAAAAACCTTGACAAATTATATACCTAAACCATCCCCGTGAATTACTTACTCTATCTACAGGAGAAGACCGTATTACAATCCGTTCAGTAGTTTTTGAGTTTATCGCGAACATCCAGACATCCCGACAGACAGACGTAGCGGACGACTTTGTTTTATAATATGTAGTGATGATTTAACAAATTAAAATAGTGTTGTTTTTCCGTCTCCAATCTACAGAATGGATGAATCGATTTAAACAAAAAATTATGACCAAGTCGAGGAGTTTTTAAAGTATTATCTGGTCTACAAATTTCGAGCTAGCAGTTAGTTATAAACAAGATACCATTATATAATCGTTTCATCAACTATGAATATTAAACATGAAATACCTTTATGCTTGGACGTCATCCGATCGACTTTAGCGACAGCCTCTTTGAGGTGCGAGTAGTATTCCTGCAGGAACGCGGTCTCCTGTTCGAAGAAGTCGTTCACATCCCTGACCGTGACACCGAGGTAGAACTCGTCCGTTGTCGTAGTCATCGATCTGACCTGGAGACATATTTTTAATTATTAAAAACTGCTTTAGGGACCATAATAAAATTCATAAAACACCGTGAATATCGGTTATAACGACGTTGGAGAGACCGACCCACTTTAATTTCGTCGCTATATCCGAAATAGCAGAACGTCATATACATTGTACATAAAAATTATAATTTTACAATACATAATCTGTGTTATTTTTTTATGCCGCCAACAGTCTGTTGACCTGTGCCTCATGAGTACAGTCGTTTGTATAGAACTTAAACTTTTAAGGTTTTGGACAGTCCAGGGGTTAACAATACATTTTTTACAATACAGAGAGAAAAACATGTGCACCAAGCCGCTTGACCCGTGGCAGTAAAACACATAACTGAATGCATAGTACTTATAATAATCGTAATAAACTTTATATTAAATAAAGATATTGTGATAATTCTTCTTTTAAATAAAACCCGTGTTTAAAAAATAAATAAAATAAAAATAAAATATCCTTTTATTTACTAGAATAGAATCTACACTGCAATAATTTTCCTATGCCCTATTATTATACATATATATGCCCTAGTATTTGTTTGTGTTCTTAAATAGTAGCAGCACTCTCCTCAGCGGCGTAGGCCTACCCCAAATCTCTCCATTCGTCCTTTCTTGATGCTATTCTAGATCATTGCCAACCTCACCTTTCCTTAAAACCGTCACGTCTTTTGGCCCTTCTAAAAAGTAAAACCGGATAAATTTGATTCTAAAACTGTCGAGTAGTTCTTGAGTGATGCGCGCACAACAACTGACGACGGACTGAGGGAATTGGAATATATAACTTACCAATCCTCCGATGAGCTCCATCTTGCCTCTGGGCTTAGCGCATAAGTCCTGCTTGTACTCCAGGAAGACTCGCAGATGTGAGTCGTTCCTGAAGACCGGGTGAGCCGCTAGCCGCTGCAGGAACACCTCGTGCATCGCCACAGTCTTCTTAAACGTCGCCAGGTACTCACTAATGGCACACAAAATAGTTAAACTAGCTTTTGCCCCCAATTTCGCTCGAGTTAGTGTAGATTTACGTTATCCTTCAGGAAAAGTATATACACTTCTCGTAAATCTTTATGCTCGCTCTGCGTATAGCGCTAAGTTCGGGCTTGCGCATAATGGAGTCAAAAATTTAATACGAAGTAAAGTTAAAATATTAGCATAGGAATCTAAAATTGTCATTTAGGGAACGTACCCATTCTACTTGACCCATGTTTGATAATTTTTTACCCCCCTCCCAGCCTTTAGTGATCATCCTTAGTATATGAGAAAACCCCCTCTCTAATTTTCACGTAGTTATTGATAAATACGGATTTTGTCGTATTACATTTTTTGTTTTTGTGTTACCTGTATCAACAAGGAATACTTGTAACATTTAATGAACGCATTGTACAATCGATCGTACAACAACGTTATTGTATTGGCACAACATTTCGTCATTTGCTTGCACTGTACTACAAACTGTTAGTTTCCAATCAGCTGACGTACCTGTATATGTGCGTCAGTGTTGCCCCCTGTTTTTCTTAAAAACGCTAAACACAGGGTGCTATATTTGAATCATCATCATCATCTTACCCTTATCCCACCTAAGTAGGGTCGGCACAACATGTTTTCCTTTTCCACTCTCCTCTGTCAGATGTCATCTCAGTATTCACACTTTTTATACACATATCGTTTTTCACACAATCCATCCACACCTTTTTCGGTCTTCCTCTACTCCTATATCCGTCCACTTTCAAACTCAAAACTGAATATAGCTCGAAAAAGCGCAAGATTTTCTTTAGAGGATATTGACTACGTAACAATAACATAAACCACAATCTTTCTCCCTGTGACCTGGCGTAGTACTTTGAAGACTTTCTCCCCCTTTTCGAACTCCCCTTTTAACGGGTCACGTAGTATGGGTACGTTCCCTTATTTATCCTTAAGTTGTCTCTATGTTTGTGTGTGTGTAAATTTGTGTTTAGAGCATCTATATTCACAGCAGTCAAAGAAATGCACTAGGTGTGTATTTCTGGATGACGGTAAATCCTCTATGTCTTAAATTTCATGATGATAGATATAGGATAGGTTTAAACATGAATAAGATTATTTAGGACTGGCTTTCACTCGCGTTGATGTAGATTTGACATATCCATCGGGAATAATACATTATGTTGATCGGTTAAGATGTGAAGGTGTGAAAACGTAACACTCAAACTCACATTCTGATATTGAATATTAATTAGGATTACAGATTACTCACTCTTCTAACTCTTCCTTCATCTTCACAAACTCTTCCCTAGTGAGGGCTCCCTCACCTTCGCCAAGACGTTGGAGTTTCTCTCTCGATGCATCAAAGTCGGGTCGCGGCGGGGCAGGCGGTATCTGTTAGATTAAAAACGAAATTAATCAACCATAATATTCGCGGACATACGTAGACGACAAGTGGGTGAAAACATATTTAGCGGTATTCCCCCCTCTCCCCCTTGGGGGTTGAATATTTTATTGAAAGGGAAACACCCTTGAGTATAACCAGTTCAAATCAAGAAAGAATCGTTAAAATCAGTTCACAATTCACGAAGACAAACATCAACAGAACACAAATAACAAAAGAAAAACCTCCACCTTTTCTGAAATTGGTTTAATTACATTTGTCAATAAGTTTAAAGGAAGTGTAGCTATCTGCACGTTTTTAATTGTTTTATTTTTTTACAATGAGAAAAGAGACAAAGACATTCGAAAGTTTTTATCAATTGACTTTTCAAAAGAAGGGGGTCCTCTCTTTGGTTGTATTTTTTCCTAATATTTGTTACCTGAGGTCTTCGTCATATATAACCGATTCAGAAAATTCTTTTTATTTGGAAAGTGAGTATTTTCAAAAGGTTTCCATTTTCATTTCATTAGCATTGGATCTTAAATTACAAACATACACATGGGAACTCCTCAAAAACGATTAGCAAATATATAGTACTTAAGATATTCCTAGGGTTAGAATAATCTTAGACTAGATATGTGCCTAACAATTGTTAAGGATGCTCTGGTATCCTTTTTTAAATCATTTTGATGTTATTTTTTTTTTTAATTATTTGTGTATTGACATATTATTATAAAAACATATTGAAATAAATATAAAGTATGTCCAATGTTGATCGGTAGTGTTTTATAACTTAAGACATATTCGAAAACGATAAAAATTGAGTTACGTACTGACGCTCAGCCGTCAATATAAGATCATTGTAGGCACTTACGATATATCCAGCGTATTCCTCATTTTCTTCGTATCTATCGTGGAGCCAAACGAACTCTTCGTGTTGACGGACCACTACAAACTCGGCCTTCTGGAACTCCGGTAGCGTTGTCTTAGTGTGTACTGTAAACTTGACTTTCTCCTTTTCGCTTAATGCGTCTGATATATCGACCTGGTTAAAAAATATACCTGAATCCCACTTCTTCTTCAGCTACATCTTCTTACCAATAATATATTATTCAAGTTGATATGCGACCTAAATTTCATAATTTAATTGAATTACATTTCAATCTAGCTATTACTGATAATTTCGTCCACTTGGAATTTACCAAAAAAGACGTCCAGTGCAAATGTGCACGTGGGCCGCACGCGGTACTGTACACTTACTGTACTTGCGCAAAACCATAATTTTTTTTTTCTAAAATGAAAATAGCCCCAGTTACTCCTTATAACATCGACTAAGTACCATTACAAGCGCCGTCAAAATCGGTCCAACCGTTTCGGACATTAGCCGAGACATACACAATTTTTTTTTTATTGTTTCTTTGTTATAAATACTGTATATACTTTGATATTCATTAATTAATAGGCTGCTATTTTTAAAATTTTTACAGTAATAATCATAAATACTGTTATTATAAAAAATACACAACTTTGAACTTACTAATAAGCTATTATCAGCTAAAGAAACATTTTCACTTGGCTTCTTCTTTTCAATCTTTGGATCTAGCGTTGCTGGCGCTGATGCAGCTGGTACTGATAGAGGATCTTCATTTGCATCCTCCACACAATCCTGTGAACGTATCAAGGAAAAATCATAATTTTATTGGAATGTATGTCTTTAATACGGTTTTCGGTAGAAGGCGACTGGTGTAATTCGTCGCGTAAGAAAAATGCGTTACAACCTTAATCCATACAACCTTCTCATTCCATTGTATACGGGGGTGTATGTGCGTAGGAGTATCGAAATTTGAGCAGCGAACATCGTGTGCTGCCGTTTATATAACATTAATAATATTAAATGTGCGGAGGTTTCACAACTTGTTATATGCTTGCATTATTATATGTTATATATTTCACTGTTTTATGTTTAATTTTTTATAAATGGATATTTTTCCTGAAATATTGCACGAAAATTTTTGATGTGATTTTCTTAGTGTTATTGTGTTATTTTGTTTAAAAAATGATAAGTAAAAAAAAATTACAAATTACACAGAGACAGAACAAGAGTAGCATATAGGGCCATAACGCATTTTCTTTACATGACGAAAATATACAAATATATACAATCTAAATTTTCACATCCAATTACATTCCGAATTTAAGAAAAAGCGTAAGAAACTTCTTTCCTAACAGAAGTCCTCTTACCGCACAGTTTTTTGAAGTGAAACTTCTCATGGAAGGGCTTTGAAATTAGATTCACAACATTTTTATTTGACGACCATTGGTGGGAATAAGCACTATGTCGGTTAAAGTGTTGAAAACACCGGTTCTCGTCTGATCACCGAAGTTAAGCAACCTCAGATGTGGTCGGTACTTTGATGAGTGACCACCTGGGAATACTGGGTGATGTTGACTTTTTGTTTGTACTTTTTATAAAGAAGTTTTTACTTCAATCGTATGGTCATAAGCACACACACACTTTTTTATTCTAGGTTATCTTTTACTCATATACTTGCACTTTGCTAACGAAATTTCTTTGTGAACAATGTTATCCATTTATGCTCTTCTGTGCATGCATACCACATTGCTTGCCTTACTTCATACATTCCTGATCCTGTAGTGTATATAAAAATCATATTTTTTTTAAGCATTATTAATTGCATATTTAATGACGAAACTATTCTCTTTTTGATAAGAAACTGGTGTCTAAGAAGTAAATCTAAAACAATTTGTTTTAAACTAAAATCATTTTAGTACTTTTTGCTTGATTTGCGCACAAAGGCAGACCGCTTTATTTATATATAACAAGACAAACATTTACAAAAATAATTATAAATACTAAAGTTATATTTTAAAATAGATTGATTACTGTGATAATTTCTAAAAGGTTAAGAATATATAAATAATTATGCTCCTTACAATTAACATTATTTTTCTATCCAAAATCAAACAAGTCTCATTACAGAAGCACAAGCTAATTTAATTATCATTAAGAATTAGTGAATGGTAAGTATTAAGCAAAAGTCTTATAGTAGAATAGATATTATTTGTATAATACCGCTATTGTAGTATCACAATAAATGAATACACAGTTTGCCATTTACGAAATATATAAACATTCCATTTACGAAATATATAAACGTTTAGCTGTTTTTCATTTAGTTCAAGTGCCTTTCTGTTTTAAGAACAAATGTATTAAGAATTATCTAAGTTAAACTGAAAAATAAAATAATTACATTGTATGAGTCATGTTATAGTTTTTAAAGATTGTAAAATTATTTATATACCTGTGATAAAAACTAAAATAATGGTTAAATACTGATGTCACCAAGAAAGGTATCATTTGTAGGCAGCCCTAAGGGCATTTCCATAAGGGCCATAAGGGCATTTCCATAGCAATAATACTAAGGTTGCTAAACCATATAATGAGATTGTATAGTTGTAATAGGTCTACACAACTGAGTGAAAATGCACACCAGCCAGTATTAACTGCATCTTAAATACCCTTCCAATGAGTAAAAGTTGGTGGGTAGGGATAAATACTTTTTACTGCAAACATCACATAATCACACACACTTTTGCAATTCATTATAAATAATAAAGTAGTGACGTGTTATATCTATCTCTTAACCCCTAGACTGTTTAAAACCATAAAGGTATAAGTTTCATACAAACAAATGTATACCTCATTAGGCACAGCTCAACAGACTGTTGGCAGCTTAAGCTAAAAGAAATACATAACTTATTACAAAACTTTTACAATACAATACAATTTAAGTTAAACTTATTTTATACATTATTTTTTCCTTTCTATCAAGTTCTTTTTTACTAAACCAGGAAATGTACAATTAACAATGTACTGAAATAAAAATAAAAACATAATCGACCATTTTCATACCTGAATATTCAAAAATCAGCAGAGTGGTTAACATAATATTTGGCATCAGTTCAGTATACTTTTGATTGTCTCTATATTTTATACTCTCTTATTGTGATCTATTAGGTTTTGTTTGTTACTGCTTCACCACATTATCATTGAGTTTTGTATACACATTGTCAGGGGTACAGAAAAAGAAACAAGGTACCTCTCATCCAGAAAACATGTTCGACAGATAGATGAAATTTTCTTTAACACACGCAAAGGCTAGTATTTCATAGTCACATAATATATTTCTATACAAAGACCTAATATAGAGTACAAATGTTCAGTTATCTGGTAGTTTATAAATTAACATTATCTTTGTTTTTATTAACAGGACCCAAGGTCTAGAGTCCTATGATCTAATCTACCTTTAGCAATAATAACGGAGGTTGAGTTAAAGAGTAAATATCATAATGAGACAATATAATTAGATAGTAATGTGGCCAATAATAAATGATTAGAATTCTGTATTTGTAATCACAGTCGCGATCTAGCCCATTTATTGTACAACAACCACATCTTGTATTCACATATTGTAAGATATATATAAATAGTTATATTTTAAACACCTAAAAGAAAACCTCTAGTTTCCAAATACTTCGGTGAGATTAAGAATCCACGTCACTGTCTCAGGTACAGTATTATTGATGGTAAAACAGTATAATTAGAACAATGCACTAAACTTTATTAGCCTTTGTGACGAATATCATGGCTCGTAACTATAATTGTTTAGCAATATAACTATATTATCAAATTAAACGCTTATCGGTTACGCCCCCGGCGAGATGTTTTATACGACAAATAGAAAAAATAATACAAAGTAACAACCAAACTTACCATCATTATGAAGCCCTTTTATTTTGTACTTCTTCCAATGAGAATCAAATAAAATAAAATAATTTTTTTTGTTCACAAAAAACATAAAACAAGTTCACCAACAACATGAAATTTCTTATTTGACAATAAAGACTACAATGCCAATAAGCCAAATTGCCAAAAGAGAAAACAGTGTTGCTAACAGATATTTGAAAAATCAGATTAAAAGAAACATAAGAACTAATTTTATGATAAAAACATCGTTAAAAATTTCCTATTCAAAATAAAACCATAAGAAAACGGTTTCTATTAAAAGTATGCATTTATTTACCTTAGAATGCAAAACATATATATCTATTTTCACTAACTAACAATTATCCGATTTATGTGATAAATAGGGTGTAACAACAGAATTGTGTAAAGGGATACTTCTATCGAATTTGTAATAAAAGAAAACAATAATTCCAATACCAATCAAAATAAAACTTTAAATGAACTAGACCATAGAAGAAAATGCAATTTTTTTTCGTAAATTAGACAGTAAGCTTATATATGAGTTTATTAAAATTGAAATTAAATATGTTATATTCCTAGTATTGTAGTTTTAGCAAAATTATTGCAATGATATTTTATTACAAAATGCTATGTGAAGTGATCTTTATAATAAAATTAATAAGAAAACATTCTGCAGTTTTATGTAATGTTTAATATGAAACTGAATATTTCCAGTTACTATAAATGTTGTCTATATGAAAACGATTGAGTTATTTTCTTCCGTGGTTATATGTATCCAAAATCATGTGTGGTTACGTACTGAAAAAGTGATCATCAAATAATAAAATAATATCACTGATTTAAAAGTTACTGCACGTAGGTATATGATGAGAAACATGTTGCTAAAATACGTAGGACAACGTAATTACAACACTTGTACTTCTGTTACGTTTCTTTCAATTTTAAGAAAAGAATACGATACTAATAAGCACTTACATGAGCAATACGAATATTACATACTGGAAACAATCTCTTAGGTATTTTATGAAGAATATTAAAAAAAATGCTCTTTGCCATTTTAAAATTGTATCTCGTATTTGTTGCTTGATTGCTTTGTATTTCGTAAACATATGCTACATAATTAAATGGAATCTGTTTACAACATTGAAAAAAATATTGTATATATATAAATACAAAAAAATCAATGGAAATTTTAACTTTTTACTACTGGTAACATTTTTACTCTCAGAACATCGAAATTTGTGCATCGAAATGGTGGGGCAGGAAATATATCGTTTTTATTTTCTTTACAATAATACATAAATTTTACTCAAAATGGGAACGCAAAAACCTGGAGAATGGGCCAATTCGCTAATAGCACGCTTCGAAGAGCAGGTAATTGCTATTAGAATTGTGTAATATATTTTTTATAGGCCATTTATTTCGGCATTTTTCTTTTATTATCACTATGAAAATATTAAGTTCTTAGTATATCAAATATATTATTAAATTTATGACTAGTTACATTAATTGGATTTTTTCACATAGCTTTGTGACAGAGAAGTAAAGAGTATCGATTCGATATGTCGTGCCGCACCCATCGTCCTATACTAATTAGACGTCGCATTAACGTATTTTCGCTCTTTTATAATGACGTTGAAGTAAATTGTAGATATCATAGAATATTTAATTAACGTATGGTGTAGAATAAATAATTTATTAATCGTACGACAATTATGCTTACGATGTTCATTTTATTTCCCGAAAGGTTTTAATCTGCTACCGAATTTTGAAAGTCGTTTCAAGTTTTAACTGCCTCCAAAAAAAATCCTACCCTTCACATACTGTATTTTTGCAGGTTTTTAGTTACTACCAGATTCTATTTTATGACCATTTGATTTTTGCTTAGTTCAAATGTAGTTATTTTTTTATGATTACTAAATTGTAATAACATAAATACATTTGAAAAGTAAAATGCGTTAACCCTTAGACTGCTTTAAGCCTTAAAGGTCTAAGTTCCATATGAATGAATGTAGACCTAGTGAAGAGTGTACTTGGTCAACATTCTATTGGCAGCATAAGCTTAATAAAATACCTGATTTATTATAAAACTTAAAAAAATATCAAATTACATGTTTATAATTTATTATGTCAATTGTATTTTCAAATTATTTTACATTTGTACCAACATTTTTTTACTAAACCATGAGATTTACAATGTATGATGATATATATTTAAAAATAAATAAAAACATCTGCTATTTTGAGATCTAGGTTTTAAAAAATCAGCCGAGGGGTTAAAGTAACTAAATAGCTTTATGAAAATACTGGTAACTTCCTTAATCATGATTTTTATGCTATTTTTACTTTACATTTTTATTAAAATATGAGTATATTGTAGTTTCTGTTTTTACAATATGATCTGAAAGTGTTCTTGACTATTTATATACCCTATAGAAATCAAAATTATGTATTCCTGTATATATTACTTCATGTACATGATGTTTTATTAAAACTGGTTGCGATTGAAACAGATTTTATTATTTTACAAATTCTAAAAGTAGTCCTGATAATTTGTATAGACAAATGTCATTAAATCTCAACATTAAGCCATTTATTCTGAAGTCTAAATATAAGTAAGGAATGTATTCTAGTTTTTATAATATGAGTACCCCGTAGTTCAGTTTGCCTCTTGGCATGGACCTCTTCTAACATTATCCTCAGTGGATTCTGTCCTGTGCTGCTCATCTCTGACAATATCCTGCTGTCAGTTTTAGATCATCTTCCCATCTTTTAGTTAATATTTTGCTTACCATCTCTGAGATACCAATCTGTTACCATTTTACTCTGTTTATTTTGGAGATCTCTGATTGTTTGGCCTGTCCATCCCCACTACTGTTGGTCTATTCCTGTATTATATCAACTAATTTTGTTTTTTTGCTTATTATGCTACTTCTCATTTTGTCGTGTTTTTTACGCCTGTTAAACTCCTCTCCATGACTATGACATCATTCTAATTTTTCTCTGTGCTATTTGGTGAAGACTTCTTTTAAAGACCAGTACGCTTTTTGTGGTTTGTTTTGGAGGTGCAACAAATAATTTGTCTCACATAGGTTATTCAGACAAATATTCAAGTGATTGGCTGTCAACTTTTATAATAATGGGTTTGGTGTTTGTAAGTACTTTTGTTTTGTCTTTGTTCATGAGTAGACATACCATCATTCTTGAATGATGTCAGTTTTATAAGTTGAGACGGATTTTCTTCAAACGTGCCTATTTTGTCTACAAATCTAAGATGTTATAGTCTTACCCCTTGCATGATTATACTGAAGTAATTCCAGTCTAGTCTGCATATGATACACTCCTAGGTGGCTGAGAACAATTTCGATGACAGAGAGTCTGTTTGCTTGACCGTCAATCTTGACCTTTTTTCTCAGAGATTCATGTTGAATCCTTGCTTTACTATTTGAGTAATTAGTCTGTATAATATTTATGGAATTTGAATATATCCCTTGCTGTCCCAAGATTCTCCAATAAGGTTTTTGTAGCTTATGCTGTCAAAGGTTTTGGAGTAATCAATAAATTGAAAAAAAAAAACAATAATTTACTTATTCTTTGTATAAAACTTGTAAATGTTTGACATCAGGCTTGTGGGACTATAGTTTCCTATTTTTGACCTTCAAAATGAGTATCATGTGTAATGTTTCCCACTGGATGGGAGATTAAACGAGTTCTTAGAATTTTCAATTCATGAAAATTGGAGTAAGTATGGGTAGTAGTTCTTCAAGAGTGCCGTTTAAATGTTCATTCATAACTTTATCAGGTATGAGTCCGGTGAAGCTGTGAAGGTCCATCAGGCCAACAGCATATAGTCAGTTAGAACTTGGAGATTTCTCTAACTTCTTGAATAAGTATAGCCTTTTCTATTTCTCTGGAGACTATTTTTAGTTCTAGTTCCAAATTATGTTACCTTTTGCTGAGGTATTGTGTCTATGAAATCTTTCAGATATCTTGTTTTTTTTTTAGTGTTGCTGTCATAGTAGATCCACATCTACTTGTTCTTCTTGCTCTACATTACATACTGTTGAGAACCATTATGCTCTAACAAAAACTCTACCAGTTGTTTCCCATTTGGACTTCGTTTTCCTCTGTTTTCCTCCTTTGTTTAACTCTGATATGAGCATTAAAATCTCCCATTAGTATAATATAGTTATCTAAATGCTTCATTAACGTTTGTGTTACTTTTTCGTAGACAATGTCGGTTTCTGTTTTTGTTGTTTGCTCTGTTGGAGCATACGTTTGTATAATTGACAGTGTTTTTGTATCTCAGTACATCTATGTTAAGAATGGCCATTCGATCAGAAATTTGAATGAGATCTCATATATATTGTTTCATTCATTGTGTAATTAGGAATCTTACACCTTTTTGGCCAAATGTTTCGCCCTTATGAAATAGTACTTATATAATCTGTACGTTCCTCTATTGTTTTCTCCTAGTGTTTGTACTTCGCTGATGCCTAAAACTTCCATATTTTTCTGGAGCTCTTTTTAATTCCTGCAGAATTTTATTCGTTCTAAATGTCGTCTCGTTTAGAGTTTGTAATCTTAAGTGTTTTTATTGCCAGAGGGTCTATATCTCCCGTGTGGACCAACCGTGGTGGGAGACATTTTGTAGGTTTTATAGGTGGTAGAGCCATGCTGTATTCCTAAGTGGATCTCAGCGCGAATGGGCCGGCTCGTCCGGGGTAGTACCACCCTCTCACAGAAAATCGGCTTAAAGTAACAGTACTTGTACTATTGCGTTTGGTTCGGTCAGTGAGAGCGCCGGAGGCCCTCCCCCTCCCCTCCCAAAATATGATAGCGGTTTTAAAGAGTAATTTACCCCAGGGGGGTACCAACACTCAATGTGGAGGAGAATCCCCCCCTGAGCGTACCCGCTCAGGCTGCCCTTCGTATTCTGGGGTGGGCAAAAATCCGCTTGTCATTTCGGCCAGAGGCAACGAAACGGAAAAATCGTCGGCACCCCCTCCCACGCTGCGCGTGGATTTCTGCAACATAAGGGGAATCCACTCCAACCTTAACTCTGTCCACCACCACCTTGAGACGGAGAAGCCGGCCTTGAAGTTTCTAACTGAGACGCAGATAACTTCTCCTTCTGACATTGCATACTTGCGATACCCTGGCTATAACATTGAACACGCATTCGTACCCCGAGCCGGGGTTTGTGCGTTTGTCCGGGAGGATATTTGCGTCCGTCGCCTGGCCAATCTTGAAGGTCAAGATCTCTCTTTAATCATTCTTCGTGTGGATTGCGCAGATCACCCGCGCGTCTATGCATGCGTATACAGGTCGCATAGCGGTGACTTAGAAACGAATCGCCTTATGGAGCACATCCAAATGATGGCCGACTCAATTCTCCATCAGATCCCCTCTGCAGAAATCGTGGTTCTTGGCGATTTCAACGCCCACCACGCTGAATGGCTTGGTTCACGTACCACCGACTACGCGGGGAGATTTGTTTTTGATTTTGCTTTGGCATACTCCCTCACACAGTTGGTTACCTCGCCTACGCGTGTACCGGATGTGGAGAACCATATGCCTTCACTGTTGGACCTTCTGCTGACCTCTCATCCGGACAATTATCAGATAAACGTCGATGCTCCTCTGGGCACGTCGGATCACTGCTTGGTTCGGACAACTGTACCACTTACACGTCCAGTTCGCTCGCGCCCTGCGAGCAGACGCCAAGTATGGCACTATAGGTCAGCAGACTGGGATGGGATGCGAACTTTCTTTGCTTCTTACCCATGGCGGCAGGTTTGCTTCTCGCTGGATGATCCTGATGCCGTCGCCAACATCATAACCGACGTTATACTCCAGGGGATGGAATTGTTTATCCCGAGCTACATGGTGCCCGTCGGAGGGAGATCTCAACCCTGGTTCGGTAACTCCTGTAGAATGACCTGCCGTCGGAAGAAGAAATGCTACCGAGCCTGGGTTGAGGCTCTGGCGTCACAGGATGTAAACACTAGCGCATTAAAGAAGGAGTACAACTTTGCCTCCAGGTCTTACAAAAGAGCAATCGCCTTAGCTAAGTCAGCTTTTATTGATAGAATTGGTGAGAGATTGATTCGTCTCCCTTCGGGAACCCGGGCGTTCTGGTCTCTCGCCAAAGCTATCCTTGGGAATTTTTGCCGGCCATCCTTTCCACCATTGCGGAGGGAAGACGAATCGTTGGCCCATGACGCTAAAGACAAGGCTGATCTTCTAAGCGGTCTTTTTGCGTCCAACTCGACTCTGGATTGCAAGGAGAAGTTACCACCCACCATCCCGCGTTGCGAAAGCTTGATGCCAAATGTTCGGTTTCTGCAAAGTGCTATACGCAAAGCACTCTTCTCTTTGGATATCTCTAAGTCGAGTGGGCCTGATGGAATACCCGCAATCGTGCTTAGGACATGTGCTCCGGAACTGGCCCCGGTTTTAGCGCGTCTTTTCCGGCTCTCCTACTCCACAGGCGTTGTCCCTACCACCTGGAAGTCTGCCTTAGTCCACCCGATCCCCAAAAAAGGCGACCATTCTGATCCATCTAACTATAGGCCCATTGCTATTACCTCCCTGCTCTCCAAGACAATGGAATCCTGCATAAACCGCCAGCTCCTAAAGTATCTAGAAGAGAACCAGCTTATTAATGATCGCCAATACGGTTTCCGTCAAGGCCGCTCAGCTGGTGACCTTCTAGCCTTTTTGACACACACATGGGCGGAAGCAGTCGAAAAAAAGGGGGAGGCTCTGGCCGTTAGCTTGGATATCGCTAAGGCTTTTGATCGGGTCTGGCACAAAGCGCTTCTCTCGAAGCTTACTTCATATGGACTTCCCGAGAAACTACGCAATTGGGTATCCAGTTTCCTCACGGAGCGGAGCATAAAAGTCGTTGTTGACGGTGCATGCTCGGATCTCAAGCCCGTGAACGCTGGAGTCCCACAAGGCTGTGTGCTATCCCCTACCTTATTTCTTCTGCATATTAATGATATGTTGAACATCTGTAACATTCACTGCTATGCAGACGACAGTACTGTGGATGCTCTATATACCAGTCGTGCAGGTGTTTCTCGGGAACGCGTTAACGAGTGCCGGAACAAACTTGTGTCCGAGATAGAGACCTCATTGGAGCGTGTCTTGGATTGGGGAAGAAAAAACCTAGTCGATTTTAACCCCACAAAAACACAGGTATGCGCCTTCACCGCCAAAAAAACTTCTTTTGACGCACTCCCTAATTTTCAAGGAGTTCCTCTAGCTGCTGAGCCTAATTTTAGTATCCTCGGTATCGACATATCTAGCGACGTTCAGTTTGGTGGTCATTTGGAAGGTAGAGCAAAACTGGCCTCAAAAAAGTTAGGTATCCTTAACAGAGCGGGACGATATTTCACACCGGTTCACCGCCTTCAGCTTTATAAGGCGCAAGTCCGGCCACACATGGAATACTGTTCTCATCTCTGGGCCGGAGCGCCGCAATGCCATCTACTTCCTTTTGACCGAATCCAACGGAGAGCGACTAGAATCGTTGACGACCGGGTGCTTTCCTTAGGGCTCGACACTTTGGAGCTTCGTAGGGATGTTGCGTCACTTTGCGTCCTTTACAAGATCTACCACGGAGAGTGTTCTGAAGAACTATTCGGATTGATACCTGCTGCTGAGTTCCATTACCGAACGATTCGCCATAAAACGAAATTCCATCAATGTCATCTCGATGGTTGGAAGTCGTCTACTGTGCGGTTCTCACGTGCGTTCTTCCCACGTACGTCGGCACTCTGGAATGAACTCCCAGCGGCAGCGTTTCCGGACCAATACAACCCACAGACCTTCAAGAAACGAGCCTACTCCTTCCTCAAAGGCCGGCAACGCACCTGTGATACCTCTGGTGTCGTAGGTGTCCATGGGCGGCGGTGATTACTTACCATCAGGTAACCCGTCTGTTCGTTTGCCTCCATTCTCATAAAAAAAAAAAAAAAAAAAAAAAAAAAAAAAAAAAAAAAAAAGGTTGATTGTGTTTTGGTTGATGGTGTTTATTTTCGGTTTTCCGGAATAATTATTGTTTTTTTTTCCTATTTAATTGTGCTGTCAGATCTTGCACGCTCGTCATAATTCAGTGTATTTGGTCTAATCATCTCTTTTATATAAGTTTTAGGTATTCATTGTGCTGGATTGCTCAAAATTATGTCTGTATTTAATTTTTTCTCTGATTATGATTTTGGGGAACCCGAAATTCCCCTTTTTTATCTCTGATGCTGCTGTCCTTTGGTTTTATCACCAAAAATTTGTCATAATTTATTTTGGCAGTATTTCCTTTCCTTCTGCCTTTTTCTACTTATGTTTGTGTCATCTTTTACGTTAATCCCTAACGGGTGGTTGAACTTATTTTTAATTATAAGATGTTTTTTCCATTGTGCCGTGATGGAGACTACAAGGGGGGACGTTTTTTATTTTCGGTTTGTCTTCCGATACTATATATATATTGCTAATGTTTTGACTATTATAGTATACTCCTGTGTCTACTATGATACCTTTGATGTAAATTATACCAGTCCTTCTTCAAATTTTCCCTGTTCCTTAACCAAAAAGTACCAAGTTACTCATTACGAATCCGATTACGTTAACCTTTGAGCTAACAACTATTATCTGAAAAGATTAACAACACTTTTTAAAAAGTCAAATTCTGTGACCACTATAAAATGCTACTGAGAAGAACTGCCTACGAACACAGTGTAGAATTTGTACCAGAGATGTTCATTAGTTCCTGAGAACTGCCAATGAACTATAATTAAAACATCTCAAATATTTGTTTTTATATGGTTTTCTAGCTGCCCTACAAAACTGGGGCTCAAAGCATTCATTCTCGCATCAACGAGGAGCAGTGTAAAGCTTGCCTCGTACAGATAAGTCGCAACAGATTCTCGCTAGTTATCGCTGGACTTACAAAAATATTACAAAGGATCAATGAGATGGTAAGATTTATATCATTTTCCATATCGAAATATGTTCGTACGGGCTTCAATTTACGATAAAAATAGTACCAACTATCAAACATATGCCAAACACTGTATTGTAGTCCAAAGTGTTCCTTTTATTCCGATACACTTGACTTCTATCAGATACATTTATATATCTTCGGAAATTTCTAAATGACCTTCGTTCATCTCTAAATTTATATTTTTGTTTAGCTGTAAGCGTTACTAAGCTGTAACACGACCGTCATATGTGGCAAGTGACATAATCCCTTGAAACATCAGACTATACTGTCAACCAACTTAATAACATACATAAAAAAAAACTTATTAAAATACTAAAGAAATGGGTATATTGTAAAGACACACGATATAAGTGAAAGTACTAAAGTACTGACCGCGCCCGAGGTTGTTTAAATTCGGTGATCGATAGACGAGAACTGGTGTTTTCAACGCTCCACATGACACTTTTTATTTCCAACACTTTTTTATCACACAAAAAGTTTGCCCATCAAAATTTCAAAGCCATCCCGTAAGAAGTATTACTTTGAAAACGCCATATGGTTGATTCCTATTGTGAAAGGATGCTATAGTTTATTCAAGTGCAAATCTTGCCTGCCAGTGCGATCTCGTGCCTTAAATCGGGCACGATCTGTAAAATAGATTAAATGTCGGTATTAAACATTTTACAAGAATAGATTATAATTATGACAGCGCGAAACTGTACATTATTTTTTAATTCACCAGTACCAACCGACAATATCGTGTAGTGTGAATCGGCCGCAGACGGAACAAGAAAAAGGTTACCATGACAGTCTGGTGATAGTACTCGATACACTAGAGATATGTCTAAGTTCACAACCTAAGGACACGGCCAAATATGAGGAAGCGATGAATGTTAAGATATTACTTCGCGAGGTCTGCCAGTTTATTGGTAAGTATCAACTAGGAGTGAATAGTATAATTTTTGCAGCATATAAAATTCTGTCTATATATATTTGACTAGCTGCCTGCCTTGAAAAAATGAAATGCCACTGAACACTACGCTACCTCTCACTACGAAAGTGACGTTGGTAATCCAATTGCTGGTAGTTGCGCTGGCAACTCTGATCGCTGCTGAAACTGTGGACGTATTGTAAAAAAAAAATCCGTTTGATGCGATGTGTCCGATACTTAAGATTCGAAAAAGTGTACGCCTACCTTTAACCACAGTTACCTATCAGTATCTCAACCACGAATGCATTTCCTATTTTATTTTGAGGTGTCCCTTGTTGTATCTTCGGAATCCAAGATCCAATGCAGATGAATTTAAAATGGTAACCCGTTGAAAATAGCCCTTTCGAAAAAAAGAGATTTGCAAATCAGTTGTGAAGTAACAATACAACCGAACTGAGAAAAAAATCATTAACAAACACTGCATCACAATGAGGACAGACTATCCAAATTTCATATCTGTCGCTCAATTCAGTAGTGAGACAGATTTATTTTTTACTAACTGATATCATCTTCAATCTTAAACGTATTACCAGCCGATTAAATTATAGAACTACAAGGAAATAATGTAAAACCAGCGAAACGTATTTTAAGAAGGTATTTCATAAACCAAGTGTCTCGGAAAACTTAAATATACTTATATATATCTTGTCGGCGAGTTGACGAGAATACCCCTCCGTGATTAAACCACAATAGCGGTTTCATAAGGAGAGTTCTACTATGCAAATATATGTTTTTTTTTTGTTATAAATAAAAAAAAATGTCGTTTATTATATTTCAACGTATTTTCTAGACACAGGACACTAGATAAAAAAAGCTCTAAAAAATTGTGCTCGCAAAATTTATTTGCAAACAATTTTATCCCTTTATTTCCCTTCTCCTACGCATATACAGCATACCGCTTGCCACACTTCTCCACGGGAAGAAAATACATGTCGAAAAAATCATAGTTTCTTAAAACTTTTACCTTTGTTAAAGGAAAAGGACCTGTGTGTAAGTGTGCACATATGTGGGTGAGATCTGTGTTATGATGTTCAATTAGTGATTGAAAATTTTCAGTGTCATTGTATCGCGATAGCAACGTGCTCGAGGGCTCCCCTCCGGGGAAACGAAATTAGGCTTGGTCCGTTGCTAACCACAGATCTCTATCAGTTTATTTATATAAAGAATATATATAGTCTGCTACTAAAAATGCGCTGATAGATCAACCATTCAAACTTTGTTATGAGCCATGGATTGCACTGACCATTTTATATAATTTCTGTAGTGTACTGGTTAGCTATAAATACTTATATTTTTATAATCTCGAGGGCTATGGAATGGATAGACAAAGGAACATCGGTGTGTGCTGGCGTCCCTTAAAAATAAATTGTGAAAATTAAAGAATATAAATATTACAATTTCAACCGAATTAAATGTCATTATTTCATTTATAGTGTGGTTACAAACAGGTGTCGTCTCATTTTGCTCTCGGCAAGGAGCTTATCCACAAACCTTGGAACCAAAGTTATTAGGAAGAGAGTTTCCGCGGAGTTGTCTCAGACTTCAGACAGGAATATTCCTGTGTAAATTTTAAGTTAATAATACAAATACTCACTTTGTTGCAGACACTAGAAATGAGAACACTCCTAACAACAATGTATTAAGACAGCTCGCCAGTAAAGTACTGTTCGCATTGTCCCTTAATTTTTTCAATGCAGTTTTCAACAGAATTAGCGCTCGGCTTCAGGTAAATTAAATGATTGATATTTTATAAAGTACTAGTCTTTGCTCGTAGCTTTGAAAGAATTTTTAAAAAGTAATTATTTTTTTAATTTGTACATTACAAATAAAAAAATCAAATGTTTTCTCTTTATTATAGTAATAGTAGTTTGAATAAAAATATGGGCAAAGAAGGTTTCTAAGCATAATTCATATCCAGTGTATTGTAGTACCATTGTGTCATTACTTCATTATAAACCAAGTCCAATTATAGTTGTTCATAAAATTTTGAACGTTCAAGATCAAAATTTTAAAATTGTTTCCAACCTTTAGTTGATTCCACGAACGACGTACTATGTCGCTTCACGACGTATTGCAGATTTCAAACCCCGATAAATCCACAGTTCTCCCACAGACGGTGGTACTACAAGAATATTTTTCAGATTCAGGGTTACCAATTTAAATTAGTAAATGTAGGTACGCAAATACCGAAAAATTCATTGCTACATGCCGGGGTTCGTGTTGACATCGAATTGCCATTCCATCGGTCAAACCATTCGAACACCACGAATTCGTTCGTCAAGAGGCCATAACCCTGCAATGGGTCTCTTATAGGCTGATGTGATGATAGCTAATTCGCGCCCATTTCATTGGGCATTCAATAATGGTAAAGGGTCAATTGAATCCACATAATAAGCAGCCTAGAATCATCTACGAAAATGTCTCTATCGAATGGGCATAGTCCTATGCCAGATACTTTCAGTAGTTTGGACATGATTAAACCTCAAAATATTTGTGTTTTCATTATGTATATGAATATACCGTAGATTTTTTTAAAGAACTTCAAATTTGACGTGTATAAAATTTGAAAATGTTGAATAAAATCTAAAAATCTTATGAACAACTAAAATTAAACTTGTGGACTTGGTTCATCTTAAAATGTAACGACTTAATTCGCAATCATTATGTAAACTTTCCAGGAAGTGTCATCATGTTCCGAAGAAAGTCCTGATTACACGGATATGGAACTGATTCAACATATAGATGTCGATATACTGCGGCTTATACGACTACTTACAGGTATACTTTTATACAAAACCATACAAAACAAGACTTCTTTAGCCGCGTTGAGCGATTTTTGGTAGGGCAAAAAACGTTATGGGTTCGCGTCACTGATGAGCTCGACATGCTCGTGACGTATTGCGCTTGCGTCAGACTAGCGACGCGCAGTATAGCGCCCGTGTACATGTAATATTGATTTTTTGTATTAAGCTTGTGTAGCTCATTATATGTTTGATTAACTGATAAACTGTATAAAAATTTATATAATTGTTGCTCGGAGTGCCAATAGCTGTGAAAATCAGACTAATGTTTAAAATTTCAATTTACAAATTATGAAATATAAATAATTCAGAATATAATATTTGTTTTTATACTGTATTGGTTAGCGTTTAACCACAATCTCATCTGATATTAAATGATGATGCGATCTAAGATATAGTCACGATAAACCTAGAGGGAGACTAGGTCCTAAGTGCAACTGCCGGAACACAACAACAGGAGCTTGACCACAGATTTTCCACTGGGGGGTGGGTAGCTAGCCAGGCTGACTTAGGACAAGCCCTACGACCATAGTTTAAGAATTCAAAAAAGAACACAGTGATCTCATTGTTTTGAGTTTTCACTTCTATCGACAGTCCTTATGACGGTCTTGACTTCTTTTTTTGTTAAGTAACTATTGAGAAAATTTTATGTAATCAATGCTTTTTTATTGGAAATAATTTGTTTTCATACTATCTAACAGTTCAAAACTTTATAAATATAGTCTCTCTTCGTCATACTTCACGCTTTTTACATATACAATCATTCATATACTAGGATTTAGCATTTTGAACTCCATATACTATAAATAACTTTGAGGGCAAAATGTGTATATTATTGTTTCCGTCTAAGTTTGTCGTGAAAAATTTGTTTTTTTCTTTACTTTTAAGTGAAAAAACTTCTTATGGCATGGCTCTGAAATTCTAATGGGCATCGTTTTTGTATGATGAAATGTGATGGGGGGGTAAACACTGTGTCGGATAGAGTGTTGAAAACACCACCGGTTCTCGTTCAAAATTAAGAAAACGTTGGGCGCGGTCAGTTCTTGTATGGGTAACCGTCTGGGAACACTGTGTCACGTTGGCGTTTTGTTGTATTTTTTCATTAAAATGTTTCCCTGTAATACAATAAAATCACTTCTGTCGTGTGTCTTTACGAGTCACCCTGGTTTTTTCCATTTTCTTTTATTTAGAGACTTTTATCATTTACCAATAAAACACATGTACAAAAATAAAATTAATTGTTTAAGTGTGGAACTTAAATAAACTACATAGTAATTTGGAAGAGTCGGATGTTGATTCTACCAGAAATGCTATGATAAATACCCACATCTCGATTTTAACATTTAACTCTTGAATAAACCCCATTCTCCGATAATGATTTTTGTGATATTCTATCAAGAAATGATAGATATCGTTTTTTAATTAATTTTAGAATCGATACAGAAATTCAAGTTGTTGAGGAAATCGGTTTACATAGTTCTGGTGACGTCATTAGAGAAAGCCGTTTGGAACTGGATGGACACTTACCCGCAGGTGAGGTGTTTACCTGCTTAATAAACTTGCTATATCGCTGCTGTAGGTAAATGATTCGTTATCAAACATATTTCGAGTAAAAGTACTACTTCTAGTTTTTGCTTTCTACTTAGTTCGCTTTAATGAAGGTTTGACAGATCTGTAGCGACACACATACTTACAGCAAACGTGGTATGTGTGTACTACAACAATGCAGGCGAAAAACCAGCGGCACTACAAAGTCTGAAATTAGTTCGCTTAACAACGCGTCTAATTAAGACTTGCCGCCCAGGTGGCGATCACATGATACCTGGGTGCAATTATAATTTGACCGACAAACTCTACAGACAATGCGGCGAATTTTTATAATCCCAAGTTATTGTTTATATTATTTTATTACCCAGATTTTATTGTTATTTCTTAGTTTTTACTTTAGTTTTATGACTTCAGTATTGTTTGCATATTTATGTCTGTATATTGTTTTCTCTGTAATTCTTGCACGTGTTCTGTTTCTATACCATTTAAATATGCCTCTTCGCCTTCAATAAAAAAGATTCGTAATCCAGCTGCCAAAGCGATTACTAGTCTGCACAAACGGAGTCAGTTATTTTATTTCAACCTTCTGAAGTTAGCAAGTGGTAATCAAACTACCACTTCTGCTAAAGTAGTGACGCGACGCCGCTCCCGCGTCCGCTAAAGATCTCTTGGGAACATTAACAAATAAATAGACCGACTCATTTTCACATTTATAATAATAGTTTGGATAATAAACTATACAGACAAAGTCACGAGTATCAGCTACTTTGTCATATAAGAGAACGTGTGCAAAAGTATGTAGTACATAGAATCGAAGTAACTTTAGAACGAAACGCTTTACTGTTGAAGATTTTAATTTTAATACCTTGGCAGTTAACTGATTTGACCAACGTTTTGAAGGATTTGGTAAGAATTAACATAAGGATGTTATTGTTTACTCGGTTCTTGAATAGATCTATTCAAAACTATCTGCATTACCACCTTGGAATGAATCAAATTGTATGATTTTTTTTTCATATTTAATTTATAGATTTTAGCCTATGAGCTTAGTCTCAACTGGTGTGGTCTAAGACGGTGAACACGCGAAACCTAGAGGAGAATTGGTTCTGAAGTCCAGTTGCCGGAATACACCAATAGGTGCTTGGAAATAAATTCTCAACTTAAGGGTGGTAGCTAGCCAGATGGACTTTGTAAAACCCCTACCATCTGATGAGAGTATTTATTCACAGGAATTCGCAGAAGTCCAAAGTCGGCCTAACGATGAACTGAGTAAATGCTGTGACACGCTCTTCGATATACTGCAGGACAGTTTTAGCGACAATAAAAAATCGAGAGTCGCCATGTGGCCTTTGCAGATAATGCTCCTAGTTCTCAATCCTGTAAGTCGTTTAAATTATCATATACAATATTACAATATTGTGTTACAAAATTATTCGTAAATATGAAGGATGCGATTATATAGCTACGGAGACAAGAAAACACAGTGCGTTAACGAAATGACGTATAATAATTGAAAGAGTAAGTTAACATAGGTGATGCGACAAGTAAAATAGGAAGTGTTACCAGACAGCCACATATAGATTGACAGGGATGCGTTCACATTCCAAGAAATAGCTATCTATACACTTAATCGACTTAGTCGATCTAAAGAAGGTTTTAGATAAACGAAAATATTGATATTTAAAAAATTTTAACACTTTATAGTATACGAAATCTGAATACCATATAATTTTTATTTACATTTTTAAATATACTTAAATAATTGAATGCTTAATTCAATCTTTTTATCACGTAAACAGAAACGCCAATCATAGCACGTGACGTCACACCTTATGAAACATTGTCCTGACATTTACACTCTCGAATATTCACACCGAAGAAGTGTTGTTTATGATGTTCTAACATGGTCCGATATCCATCTCAAACGGACAGTCAATTCAAACCTTTTTAGGTCTTCCTCTATTCCTATGTCAGTCCACCTTCATACTCAAAACTTTTCGAGCTACATGGCTCTCATCTCTTCTCTTAATATAAAAAGAAAAAGATTCACTTTATAGATTTCTCAAATGATTTTGTTATACACATTGTAGAAAGTTCTGGAGGAAATAGTGAATGCAGACAGCGGTGCACCATGCAGTCCTCGGCATACGAAAAAGAAACACTTTATTGATGCAGTCAAGAAAGGATTAAGTAAGTTTTTTTGAAGTGAAACTTCTCATGGGAGGGTGTGAAATTCTGACCGGCAACTTTTTTTGTGTAACGAATAGTGTTGGGGTAAACATTGGATCTGGTAGAGTGTAAAAAACACGGATTCTCACCCGATCACTAAAGTTAAGTAACGTCGGGCGCGGTCTGTAGTGATACAGTACGGATGGGTGACCGCCTAGGAACACTGCGTCGCGTTGGCTTTTTGTTGTATTTTTTTTTCAAGAAAATGTTTAATATTAAAGTTTCACTTCTATCGTGTGTTTTTAAGACACACGCTGTTTTTTTTTATAAAATAAATTATTTAATTACCTTTATAGTGATGATTTTAATGATCTCGATAGATAAATAATCAGACATTCCATCTTTTATATATATATATATATATATATAAAAAAAGCGGGTTGACCATCTCATCAACACACAGCCGCGTCTACTGAAATTAGGAACATGAAATTTGTACAGTAGTTTATTTTTGTGGAATACAGAGTCACTAAGAGGCAATTGTTCTATATTTAAAAAGGTATAAACATATGGTAAAGATTATATGCAGGATAAAAAAAAAATTGCCATCCATTGACTTTAAATTTAGTACGATAACCTTATAATTTAACCATACTTACCTAGTACATTAGTACCTAGTTTTGGATTACCATAAACCGTCCAATATAAATGAAATGAAAACGGAAAAGTCTCCTTTCCATTCCAAAACTGTTTATAAATGATGAAGTTCTGTAGGTAACGAACGTTAAAAAAAATACAACCGAATTGAGAAAGTTTTCCTTTTTGAAATCAGTTAAAAGGCTAGTTACTGTCAAGGGTTTAGGTTATGGTTCTCGTGATCCAGTCGAGTACAGACACCATAACAACCTGTAAATGATTATATATCAGATCCTCAGAACAACTCGAAGCAGATCATAGAAGCTGCTGCGGTGCACCTGCGTGAAGCTCTGCAAGGCTTCCACGTACCTTGAACATAGCGGACTCGGGCAACGTCACCTTTGTGCTCGTCAAGTCTGTCATTAATGACCTGAAGGTAATTATTTTATATGCAAAAACTAGCTAACGTACGGGACTTTGTACACGTATAATACTATTATTTGAAATAATTAATTTAATTGACTATGTTAATGTGAAATGACTATGGAAATAGTAAAGAATAGGAAATATACATATACCGTAATTTCCATTTTTGTAGGCATGATTAAGAAGTACAGTTCTATAGTACAATAAATTGATGTATCTCTTAAAGTTCAGCTCAGCGTTACAAGTGTAAGTAATTACATTTAAACCTTTTAGAAGAAATGTTCTAAACCACAGTAAAAACCGTATCAAAACTCATTACTTAGTTTGGAAGAGCTAAGGGAAAACAAAAAGATGTGTAAAGCTACTTTGTTTGATACAATCTACTAAGTGATTCCCATCCGCTTCGTTGGTAATTAAAAAACATAGCAAGCGAATCGCAAAATAATTAGTCTAGAATCATCTATGAAAAATTTCGCGTCGAATGGTGTTAGTCCTATGCAGATACGTGCAATAGTTTTGACGTCATCGAGTCTCATAGGAACCGTATTTTTTGTTAGGTAAATATACGCGTCCAATGAAACGCGAGCGCATGCGTTTCATAAATGCGCCAATTTAATTGGATGATCGCATATTGCGTGCGGCCTTTTCCATACCCCTCTAACCCCCACTCCCTACCTTTCCCCTTCCTTTAACAACGACTCTCGCTCGAGCAACTATACTGTAGTCCGGTGAAGCTGCAGAGGCCTGACAGGCCAATAGCATAATCAATTTTTTTAAAAGCTTCTACATGGTTGCTGCCATATAAGATATTTCGAATAAAAATTTAAGAAACTGTGAACCTCGTGCTTTCCCAAGTGTCCGGTACTCACCCACATCAATCTGGTAAGTGTCATTATCTAACATTTTTCATTATTTAGATTATACATAGATAATGGTTTCCTTCTCAGGCTCTGCTCTTCAATCCGTCGAAGTTCTACGTTCGCGGTAACCTCATCTGCGGATACTCCGACCTCGACCTGATGACAGGACTGCTTCGTATCGCTGTTCAGGATAATGCCACACAACAACGACGCTCTCAAAGTTTGCCTAAACTCGAACACGCCCATCATCTACCAAAATGTTCTAGTAAATTCTTTGCTGAGGTAAGTTCTGTCATTGCTATCTTGTATCTACTTTTGGATGATAAATAAATCCTGACTAATGAATGCGAAAGTGAGTTTAGTTGATTGGTTTTTTGTTTGTATGTTACACTTTAAATAATTAGGCAACAATCATGAACTTTTGCATATGCGAATGTCAGGGATACAGAAACGGATTCCTTTCATCCAGAGAATTGTGCTGTTCCTTAGGGATAGATCAAACATTAACTCGAGCGAAGCCGTGAGCAAAGTCTAGTTGATAGTAGTCCTGAAATTACGTTTTTAATATGGTATCATCAACGAACAATAGATGACGCGCGGGTCGTTTCAGTAAATGTGTATATTTTGAATATAATTTTCAATATTGAACTCGATAAAGGATTTAAGATACAAATCGTTACTGTTTTCCGTAGAGATTAACTCAGAAAAGTAAAAGATAACCTGTTTATAATCTAGATAAAAAAATAGTTCCTACGGATCGAAATTAATTTAAACAATGAAACTGTGTTTATTGTATCAATGAAATTTAATTGAATTTACATTTACCAGGATTATAAAACAGCCACGTCTAGCATGGTGGCCGCAAATAGACTTGCTCTATCCTAGAGCGAATGAGCTGAGATCCCTATTCTCTGAAACTTCGAATAAGGCGACACAGGTACATTGGCCATGTTTGTTTTCTATCCTCACTAATCTTGTCAATTTGTATGGGTTTGTTTGTCATGTATCACGCTTTAACTACTCAACTAGTACTAATATACTTTTTTCTTGACTCCGATTCGCACTATACGGATTTCAGTAGATAACAGAACCGAATGAAATACTATACCGTATTTGTAGTTTCTTTCGCACTCTACCTATTTCAGTACATAACAGACCCGAATAAAATAGTACATTTTTATTTAGTCCATTTTGCACTGTACTGATTTCAGTATAAAACTGAACCGAATAAAATAGTACACTTTTTGTAGTCCAGTTCGCACTGTATCGATATCAGTACATAACAGAACCAAAGGAAATAGTATGCATTTTTTGGACTCTGAACGCACTGTACTCATTTTTTTTAAGATCTCGAATTGTTTGTGATATTTTGCGTGTCTGCAGTTCCAGGGTTACGCGGTGCACACGCCTCTCCGCATGATATCGTTGAGCCTCAAGCCTAAGGAAGTGCAGTCGAAGTTGAACAAGTCCGAAGAGATGGCGGCCTGTAAGAACCTCCTGCTGTGGCTGGTTAAGTTGATTCACGCGGATCCTGTACTCTTACTTAGTGTATGTTACCTTTTTTATTTCCTCAACTCCATTTGGTTTCAAAGTTAGATGTATGATTATGCATATAATACCTAGACTTAAGTGCATACATAAGTCTACATAATCTGATAATTGAGCAAGAGAAATTTCCAGGAGTCCCCCAAAAACTATCCATTCATATGGTGATTGTATTACAGAACCCAGGACGTCCTGGTCTAGAGATCCATTCGTCGACTGCGGAGCTTATAAACCACCTCGTTTCGCTGGTCCATCAGACCGGGATGGGGGAGATCTCTCAGGCGGCGATGGACGCACTCTTGGCCTTACATCGACCTGATCGAGTCATCATGTGGAATCCTGAAGCGCCGTTGAATAGCTTCTGGGATATTAGGTATTCACACATTTTAGGACTCTTCGGGTAATTTTATATGTAGGTAGATCGCGATACCGGTCTCTGCCTTTTTTATAATGGTCAGTTTTCACTTTGACCAACAACAGACTGAGAGCTGACGGATTATTCTTTTTTCTGTGTGTGATCTTTGACCCTTCCGACTGAACAATAAACGTTTCTGTAACAACTTATGTGTACTTGTGCCTGATAGTGCACCATAAGAATGAGCTACAACAGCCCAGGTTTGTTTTGTATGGGTGTATGAAAATACCAGATTGAGTTTTGAACCAATTCATCCCGGTTTCCTTTTTCGATATTTGCGATAACAAAGACCATTAAGTTTCTTAAGATTTTTTTATTTTTATTATTCTACAAAGAAAGTGGTTAGTTTTGTGAACTAGTTCAGCACATATAAAGCCATGTCATTGTTTTTATTTTATTGGTTATATTTAAGTAGTTTGTAACTCTAAGGCTTCACTCGTTTTAATATAGATCTGAGGTATTCGTGAGGAACACTAATTTTTCCAAAATTAACGGTAACCCTGCCCTTCTCTGTACCCGTAATTAAGATAAAACTGAATTTCATTAATAAGTAATAATATTTATCGTTCTATGGAATATGAAAAAGTCGAGGTATTGGATTATACAAAAATCGGTCTTTTTTTTTTTAGTTCCCATGCGGGTCACCCATCCAAGTACTGACCGCGTCCGACGTTGCTAAAAAATCGAAAAAGGATTTGATAGTGTCAGAGATCGATTCACTGTATCGATTCGTTGTTTAGTATTGATTAAAAAAAAACGTTTTTTCTATGTATAAAAATCGATTTTTCTATTAATCGATCTCAAATTGCCATCTTTAATACAAATCCAGATTAACATTTATAATATTGTGGTAAGGATATGGTATCTATATTCGTATTGACGTGTTACAGTTCTCACGTGCTGTATAACATAAGCCAGAAACTGATCCAGCGTCAGATCGCGAACTACCCGGACGTGTTGCGGTGGTTGCGCGACATCCTCACCTACAGGAACGAGTTCCTCGCCAACCACAAGGAATACGCCAACCTCGGCGCACATATACCCATATGCAAACAGGCACATATCAAATTAGAGGTCAGTTATTTCTTTTTTTTTATATTATTGGGGGCAAACGAACAGGTGGGTCACCTGATGGTAAGTGATCACCGCCGTCCATAGACACTAGCAACACCAGTTGGTTTTAGCGTTTGAAAACAATCTCAACAACATGTAGAAAGATGATGTGGTCTAAGATAGAGAAACGTATTTTATTTGATCCTTATCAATAATGAATCGTGGGTTTTTCAGGTGGTATTCCTGATGTTCCTCTGGTCTACGGACACGGAAGTGGTGCTGGTCGCCATGTCCTGCTTCGCACTGCTCTGCCAAGAGGCGGACATCAGGTGCGGTGCTGACGAGATAACAGCTCACTGCTTGCTGCCCAACTACACGGTCTTCCAGGAGATTGCGCACACCTCCACTGTCCTCACCACTGGTCAGTAACCATAAAGCTCACATGTAAGAACCTAAACTCATAATTAAATGTTCTATGGAGATAGAGTCTAGTTCAAGTGAAAAGTTGGTTTATTCTAATTTTACCTTTGTCTTAACATTTTATATATTTTATCTAATACAATGTATTGTAAAAATGTTAAACGTAATACACTAAAGTCTCTGTAATTTCAACAGCTTTTTATCAAACAGGTATGAAAGTCGATATACGGATACTTATAACAAAAAATCCAATTTTAACATTAAAGTCTGTTTATTCCGGCTAATCTCCTAAATAATTGAACCGGTTTAGAAGGATTCTTCAATGGCAGATAGCTGATGTTAAAGGGAGTAACTTAGAAAAATAGGGTTCCGCACAAATGTAATAAATTAAAGAATCCATGTTCAAAATCACGCACACGTTTACACGTGAACAAAATTGCT
Organism: Antheraea assamensis; assembly: GCA_035772565.1. NCBI lineage: Eukaryota > Metazoa > Arthropoda > Insecta > Lepidoptera > Saturniidae > Antheraea > Antheraea assamensis. Next base: position 2,377,170 of record JAQQSE010000107.1, read on the forward strand.
TGCTATATTCCACGTGGACGAAGTTGCACGTCAATAATATGACAACATAACAGCGTTTGATTAAATAGTTATTTCTTACAAGCAGCCAGCCAGGATGTAGGAAGGGGGTGTTATTACAAAAATATCCATAGTGAGTATATTACATTACTTAATAGTAATATCATTTGAGGACACGTCAACAGATGAGCTGCTAAGTTAAATGAACTGCTCAAATGTCATAACACACTTTTTAATGAAAAATACTTTATACAGTTTAGACCCTGTGAAGACACTTATGAACGTCAGAACTATCACCGGTTCGGACAAACAACCCAGTCAGTGAGAAAAACCGGCAACAGATTTAATGATTCGCGAAGTCCCATGTTGCAAATTGCTCGTAATAGAAAGTCTCTCGAGCTATACTCAGATCAGACTATACGATTTTTATAATTGCATACCTATATTTGGCAGGCTCTAATGCTCTAAACAGCTTTAATGGATTTTAATGCGCAAATTACCATTGGAATTGATTTAATTGTATAAGTGTTATAAGGCTGTAAAATATTCCAATTTGATTTTTGTGAATCAAAAAAGAGAATATGAATAAAAATACATTTTTAACAATATTCAATGGAACAATTTGTTGTTTAGAGTCGGTTTTTGTGTATTTATTTATTATTAATTATATATACTATTTGATATGAACCGCTCAAATGAACAAATTACTAAGTAAAACGAACTGCTCATTTTATTGAGCATGTTCATACATTACTGTAAAGTTTCAGCTAATGTATCTGTAAGATGTTATTAGTATTATTATACACTTATGTATGTTTGCACTTTGATTGCACGGATAGCGCATTGGTTAAATATTACCCTGTCACTGTCGCCGTGCTGAGCGTTATGTGTTCGATACCCACATAGGAGGAAATGGTCATTATGAGTGAGTGTGAATGTGTCAGACAATTGTATGTTCATAAAAAAAGCCTTTCAACACAGGGGCTTAATCCATTTTGCAGGAGGAGACATTAAGTAAGAAATGCTTAAGCACTGTTATATAAATGTGAGAATTATTATTTGTTCTTAATGCAGGCACAGCAGCTCTTCAGAAAAGGATCATGGCCCTTTTGAGGAAGATAGAGCACTGCGTCAACGGTATACAACCCGTATGGGAGGAGACTTTTCGAACTTGGTACGTATAGGAACAAGTTATTGGCCTCATTTTAATATTTTGAGGCGTACATTGACATTTGATTTTCGAGGTTAGGGTAAAAAAAAATTCAAAACGGTATCAACATAACTCTTGATAAATACCTGTTTCGAACATATATTGTAACTCCTATAGTTATATAATTCATATTATAGTAATATTATTTAACTTTAAGTAATTGTATTCTTTGATGGTGGCTATGGATCATCGATGGATGATCGATATGGCTAAATAGCCTTTCTACCGTCGATCTCAATCGATAAACTTAGTAAGTGTCGATAACGCTAAATAGTCTATCCACCGCCGAGTTCATTTGATAAACTTAGTAAGTATCGATAACACAAGTACTCATGTTAGAAAACTTTTGTTCGCAGGGACTCGCAGTGCAAGGGTCTCCAAAAGTATCCGAAGGGCCAAGGAGATAAGGTGGATGACTACCAGATGGAGATGTTACACAGGCCGGTGGCCAAACGCAGGGTCTCGCATCATAGTAGCAGTGAGCACGATTTTGAGGTATTTTGTCTATATATCATTCATAAACCAGCTTGACCGGTGGCTTCCATATGAAGTTAACCATGTATACATCTAATTTAGAGTAGTCCGGTGAAACTGTAGTGGTCTTGTCAGGCTAACAGTGTAGGTCAGTTCGAAAAAAAAAAAACATTTAATTTAGACCATTGTTTTACTTTCTTTTATGTCTTTTCAGTTTCATGGCAATCTGTTCATTTACTAGGATCAATGAGCCATTTCAATGTAAAAGCCAGGGTTGGTTTGAAATATTTGTGTATTGCATAGAGACTACGCTGAGTCTCCTTTTGTAAGATATGAGTGTTTTTGCTAGATTTTATATTTCAGGTTAGAAACACTGAATCTCTTTATTCGACTGTGCACTATGCTCCCTTCATCCTCCGGCTTCGATGCCAGTATGTTAATGTGTCTTGACAATCTACTTTAGTATTATTTAATTAATTCAACAATAAACCGTTATTGGACTCATTTTAAAACAACAGGAACCCATTTCTGGAACATTATTTTTGTTTAACTATTATAATCGTTACTTGTATTTGAAACTATTCTTGTACTACTGTGTACTAAGGAAAAAAAATAAGACCAAATCGTCTCTTTACGGTACGATCATTTAATTAAATACAATGGTAACTGGACAACTGAACGTCAATCTATCAATATTATTGGATATCTGCTTACGGTCTTCTGTCTCATGCACTCACTTTTTATATGGAGATTTTTTAACACAAAATTTTCAATTAAATATGAAAGTGTGTTTGTTTGTTTGTTTCGTTTTCATGGCTTACTTCCCAACTCATCATCATGAAATTTTGTATACATGATATCAGGAATATAGCGAAAGAAATTAGGGTATCTTTTACCCTAAAAACAATGATGTTCCCGAGGGATATGCTTGTAATTCTTGCCTGTATATTTTTGATGTGATAACGTCTTATAAATCAATGAATACCGTTTGCACGCACGAAAAAGCACGATTCCTTATCACGTTCCGTCTGAACGGAGCGTGCAAGCGAGAGCGCGGAACAAGTGCTAGAGATACACGATAGGCCTAAGCGTTCGGGCCGTGATGCATACTTGTCATCATTGTATTCTTATGACATTATCACGTAAAATTATCGATAATTATTTATCAATTTTTTGCAACATTCTTCTGACATAAATGTTTATTGCAGACTCAAGTGCAAGAGTGGGCGAACATAACATCGTTCCTGTGTGCTCTGGGAGGTGTCTGCTTGCAGAGGCGCCCGGCCACTACCTGGTCTCATTCACACGGTATCCTCTCCACTTTATTTGCCCTCCAATTTTCATCGTCATCATAACAGCTTATAAAACAATCACTTCAAGGCTATAAGCCTCTTCCTGAAGGAAGATATGGGCATAATCACCGCGACACCTCATGACGTATTGTCGATTTTAAACTTCACGAAATCTATAGTTCTATATTTGCCCAGATACAGAGATATTACAAGAACATTTCTAAGGTTCAAGTTTCCTCACGTTGTTCTCTTTCATAGTCAGTCAATACTGTTACCAATTTAAATTAATAAATGTACGACAATCCTGAATTTTTTTCTGGTACATGTCGAGGTTCGAAACTGAGGACTTCGAATTGATATTCCACCAATCAAAGCACTCGATCACCACGACATACTTTACGTATACATTGAGATAGATATCGAGTATTACAAATTATCTACACAGATGTGGACGGTTCAATGATCCGAGAGAGAATGATCCCCACTCCTTTTGCGCTACGCCTTTTATAGACTTCTCAGTGTTTAGAGGCTTAATATTTCCAACGGTAGACGGGATCTTCACTCCGTCATATATTATTTTGTTTTGAATATTTCAGATACGAGAAACTACAACGTGCTCGCGAATAGTTCACAGGAAGTTCAGTACTGTCCTGTAACACAGTGAGTGCTCCGCCTTAATTGTATTTTTTTAATGTTTTATAGGTTAGCGTTTGAGCACATCTCATCTGATGTTAAGTGATGATGTGTTCCAATAAGGTAGTCACGTTAGACCTAGGGGGAGACTGGCGCCCAAGTGCAGCTACTGGAACACACCAAAATGGTTTGGCGACCGGTTATCAACTTGAGGGTGGTAGCTAGCGAGCGGCAGACTTAGAAAAATCCGTACCACCATATGCTATGGTTTCATCAGGATGTTTTCCTTCACCGAAAGCTCCGACTCAGTTGCTAGGATTCGAACTTAAGTCTTTCGACGTTGCAAATGAACACACTACCAACTAAGCCATCATCCCCTTTTACATCAGTTCAAATTTTTTCGTCCATCTATCGGTAGTAGCATTACAGTCGGCCGCGGGATAGCAGTATAATGTAAGGCGCTCGGCACAGCAGCCAACGCCAATATGGTGGTGCACATGGGTCAATTCAAAAGTTCCACTTGCATCGTGGTTTCATGAAGCCACACAATTACTTTTTCTGAGTCCGGGCGGCTAGCTACCACCCTCAAGTTAAAAACCTGTCGCCAAGCACCTGTTGCTATGTTCTAGCAGCTGCACTTGAAAACCAATCCTTCTCTAGATTTAGCGTCTTTACCATCTTAATTGTCATTTAACATCAAGTGAGGTTGTGGTCAAACGGTAAAACCTAGGAAACAAAATCTTCTATATAAATACAATGATAGAGGTCTGTCTTTGTGCGTCCACCACCCAAAAACGGCTGGATAGAGATCGAACAATTATTTTTAGTTTGAACCCTTGCCTAAAAAATCATAAAAATATAAATATCAATTTCAAGAAACTACGATTTTTATGAGCACTACGCGTTCAGCCATGTGTGCTGTGGGACAAGCGGTGTGGTGCGCTTGCGCAAGTGAAGAGTAAACGATAAAATGATTTACAAAGAAAATTTGTAAGCAATGTGTAATCTTGGCATTTATCAATCTTTTTTTCTGTACATCAAAAATGTATTGTTAAGATAATAGACAAAGGAAACGATGTCGTGGGTATCAACTAAGTGATAAATACATACTTGAGTCACCCGAAGTAGTTTACTCTAAATTGTGAAAATATATAGCTTCTATTATCAGTAATGGTTTTTATATATGAAGTCCATTTACCAAAGTAGAAAGAAATAGAAGGAATTGAAAAGGACATTGAAATTTGTATCTATTTTCATGTTGATTGAACGTCATACTGACAATATTTTCGAAGACTTCCATTGTATCTTCTGTCTTACTCATCACTATTATTCAAATATCTTCTTTCATACAAGCGTTGTCCTGACAACTACAAGCACAGCAAAAAAGACTAAGCTAAATGGATGCAGCCAGTTCTGAAGTGATGCGCTTACATACGATAATTGATTGCTTTTTATATAGATTTGATTTTGCAGACAATTGAATGCTTTTTTTGTTGTATAAAAAATATATATTTTTTAATTATTTTGCTTGACATTCCTCGCTAGGTTTATCGGGCAACTCCTGAGGTTACTGCTCTGCAGTAACGAGCGTTTCGGGCAGCAAATACAGACGCACGTGAAAGAGATGGTCGGTCGCGAGATGTCGCCTCAGCTCTACCCGATACTCTTCGATCAGATCAAGGCTATCATCGATAAATTCTTCGATCAGAATCAGCAGGTATGATTTAAAAATGTATAGTTACCGTTCTACATATGTACTAGCATAACGCCTTAACAATAGACACTAAAGAATTATCTGGAACATTCTTGAAATCTCTCCAGATATTAGAAGAAACTCGTAGACAGAGAATTTATCGATATTCTCCATGATTTATCGACATTGTTTAAAATTGTAAAGTGGTATGTTTTTTAAACGTGAAACGCCTTTTCTGACGCGCCTAGGTGGTACAATCGAAACGTATGCCGTTATAACAATCGGCATGACGCTCTCTTATGCCGTCACGCCCCCTTTATGCCACCGCACTTGCCGCCTTGTGTATACTAATACACTTTGTTGGTTCTCTGTGTGAGATATGTACTATTTCTATTCGACTATAGTATAATATATGGAAGCGATGATGGCTTAGTTGATAGCGTGACACCGTCGAAGGAGGTAGGTTCGAATCCTTGCAACTAAGTCAGAACTTTCAGTGAAGGAAAACATTATGATGAAACCATAGCATGGCGATAAGGCTTTTTAGTTAACAAAGTATAAAAAAAAAATATGAATACTTTTTTTTTCATCATAAAGCTAATATTAACTTAATGTCTAACATCTACCGGGCGTTCCATAGCAACTTTTGTTTTATCTCAACAAGACAAAATGACTGCACTATATGTGTTAGTAAGCCACAGTGCAATCTGCAAATAACGTCACTCAGAAGTTACATAATACAAGAACTTATTTTTACAAGTTCTTCTCAATTACGTTTATCAAAAATACGTACCTACAAACATTTTAGACAAGTTTATGTGAAGACTTGTAGATTGTATAGACTTATGTTGTTTATTTACAAGATTTTTATTTTTACTAAATTGCAAAACGATTTTTCTACCATGTCTGTGAGATAGAAATTACAGTACGAGAACTAGTCAAGTGAATGTTAAAAATAAAACTTTCAAAATAATTTAATTTTGTATGTAAATAACCTATTTTAGAGTCAATGGAAATCGACTCTTTGGTAACAAGTTACAAACCACGAAGGCGTTTATGATATTCACAGCCATAATAAAGTGTGTAAAAGCATTTGTATTACAAGTGATATAACTTAGCTTGTACTTATATAGTTTTGATAAGTGGATTCTTTTAAATATCCACTAATTTTCAAGAGAAAATGATTGCAATACGAGGCTTGAAAGGGAACATAACCATACTGTGACTGTGACTTATGTTTGGCAATTTTTTTACCCCCCTTCCCAACCGTACCAACCGTAGTATATGTGGAGACGCCCCATCCACCTTTAGTTCTTACCTTGTAATTTATAAATACGATTTTTGCCTTAATTATTTAATCAATTTTTTTTGTATTGTCTGCATTGACAAGGAATTCTTGCAAAAATTTAATGAACGCATCGTACAATCGATCGTACAACGACATTATTGTATCGGCACAAACTTTCGTCGACTTGCTTGACATCTGCACTGTACTACAAACTGTTAGTTTTCTAAGTGTTGACGTCCCAGTGTATGTGCGTCAGTGTTGCCACCTGTTATTTTAAAGAGCTAAAGCGCCAGATTTCCTTTAGAGGATATTATTGACTACGTGACGAGAACCTAAACCACAACTTTTCTACCTGTGAACAGGCCTGGTACTTTGAAGACCTTCTCCCCCTCTCCCCTCACCCGTCCTTCCCTCTTCGCCTATGCACAGATCACGTAGTATAGGTACATTCCCTAACATTTAATTAAAAGATGACTAGCGCCGGTCTATCTGATATATTATAATATCTGATTATAGGTGATGCTTACGGACATCAACACGCAGTTCGTAGAGCATACGATCTTCATAATGAAGAGTATCTTGGATAACAAAAAGACTGGTCAACCTACGGAACATCTCAGTACGACATCTATCGAAGGACTAATGCTCGCTATAGTCAGGTAAAATACTATGGTTATACTGTACGCTGGTTTACCTCTCTCTAGACTTAAACAGAAAATTTTACTTTACATCAGATGTCAGTCGGGCGATATATCAGGCTTGTATTAAAAAAAAATGTGGTCTGCCCTTAACGGTATAGCGAAATTTTGTTTATGTCGACTGAAATTTTTTCGTCCATCTAGCGCATGTCGCATTACAGTCGGCCGCGGAGTAAGAGTAAAGTGAAAGCCGCTCGGCAGAGCATCCAAGGCCAATATGGCGGCGCCCATGGCTTTACTCAAAATGATTCAATGATTTAAATATGTGCTCAGTTTTTAAAATGTTACGACCCGAAGAAAATGTTCACTTGCATTGTGGTTTTATAAAACCCACACATTTTTTTTGTTCCTATATTTTAATTTAAATGTATTGATTTGGTTCAGATACGTGCGTCACTTAGACATGACCGTGCTGTCTGTGCACATTAAGACGAAATTGTGTCAGGTCGTCGAAGCTATGATGAGGAGGAGAGATGATCTGGCTTTTCGACAGGTCAGTATATTTTTAGTGAAAACTTGTGCGTTACACCGTCGAAGGGATTGTTATTGTTTCTAATTATACATTAAACTTCTCCACGCATCGCTGGTTATTTGTACACAAGACAAATCACGTGTGTTACATTCACATGTCACTGGTTATATAACATGCGAAAACGCGTGTCACTCCAGCTATATTCACGTATCACTGGTTATATAACATGAGAAACCATGTGTCACACCAGTTACATTCTTCGAAAATACCTGCCTGCTACATGAGGTGTTAGTTGCATTTAATTTGCAACAAACTACATTAATTTTTTGCACAGTTAAGTTGCGCGATAGCAAAGCTATCTATGCGACAGATATAAAAAAATAGGAGTCGAGGAGTAATAGGTTACCATGGTACGTGCATGTCATCGGGAGAGATGAGAGTCATGTAACTAGAAAAGTTATGAGTATGGAAGGTGGACGGATATAGGAGTAGAAGAAGACTGAAAAAGGTGTGGATGAATTGTGTGAAAGGAGAACATGTTCTGCTGACCCTACTTAGGAATATATTGTTTATTTACGGTTTTAGGAAATGAAGTTTCGCAACAAAATGGTCGAGTACGTAACAGACTGGGTACTCGGGACGAGTCACCAGATAGCGCCACCTTTGCGTGCTGACGCTTCCTCGATCACTAGGTATGTGACCATTTCTTCGTATCGTGTCGACGATTGTGACCACAAAGTCTTACGATAAAATGTCTAATTGAGTTAGTATATATATTTTTTTCAAATAATTTGATTTTGTGTCTAAATAATTTATTGTACAACCCATTTTATTAGCTTCCTGAATTCGAATAGTAATTATATTTTTAGCTTGAATTATTAAAAAAAATTTAGTGACGACACATATACTAACTTTAAAAGCTTTTTGTGAGAAAAATAACATGGCGGCAAATCATTGCAGTCATTAATTTAGTTTGTTGTTTTTCGAATTACTCCGTAAATAATGTACAAATTTGAAATGCTTCAATTATTTCGTTACTACTACGTGACCCATCTGTGACAATTTTTTAGCCCCCTCCCACCCATTGGTGACCATCTGATGTATATGAGAACCCACTCTTCTAGTTTTCATGTATTTATTTCTCAATACGGTTCTTCCCCTCCACTCTATAACCAAGCGTGGTACTTTGAAGACCTCCCTCCCCTACCCCCTTGAACAGGTCACGTAGTATGGGTATGTTCCCTGACAACAGGCGGATTATAGGTATGTTTGTAACTTTACATTATGTAGAAAACAATGACCTGTCGTTTTCAGTCACTTCTGTTGTAGAAAATTCTGGTCAGCGCCGAACCGAGTGGCTTTATAAAACAGAGTATTAAAACACAGATACCTGGTGTGCTGCAGGGAGCTGGACCAGGCCTGCATGGAGGCGGTCGCCGCCTTGCTGAAGGGTCTGCCGCTTCAACCCGAGGAGTCCGACCGTGGGGACCTCATGGAGGCGAAGAGTCAGCTGTTCCTTAAGTGAGTGATTTTCATAGAGGATAATATCCAATGAGGAGATGCCTTTTTCGGGTGGTAGGGTATACTCGAGTCCGATTGGACTATAACTTCCATACACACGGTGAAAAACATTATTATATTTAAAAAAATACCCATCTCTATATATAAAAATGAATTTATTTATTTATTAGTGTATATATTTTATTTTCCTGTTTCTTTCATCTTTTCATTATTCATAATTGTATCTTAGTCTATAGGAAAGCTATTATCGGTTATAATTAGGAACATAATTAATTCAAACAACTATTATCTATGTTATGCCTATTAATGTATATATTGTGTTTCTGTTGTTGATTGAATTGGAATTAATTAAAATGAAATTAATACCTAATCATGTAGTTGCTTTGTCCGTAAGTAAAGTGTGATAATTTAACAGAAATCTCTAGCTCTCTATCTCTAGCTACCACCCTCAAGTTGAAAATCTGTCGCCAAACACCTGTTGTTGTGTTCCGGCAGTTACATTTGAAAGACAGTTTCCCTCTAGATTTAGCGTGACTACCATCTTAGACCACATAACGTGAAACGTAAAATGTAGTAAAACAATATTAGTGAAACTGTTGGTCCATCGTCAGATACTTCACGTTGTTCATGAACCTGCTGAACGACTGCAACGAAGTCGAGATGTCTGAAGGTCCCGGCAGGCTGGAGACGCTCCGCAACGCCACCATACAAGCGATGTCTAACTTACTATCGGCCAATATCGACTCTGGACTCATGCACAGTATCGGTTAGTATTTCATATCTATTTCGATGTCATTTATTGTTTTTTTTTTATGTTACGGCATATATCACTAGATGACGCTGTTATGTAATTTTGGCTCCTTTGTTATTTGCTCAACTAACAACATTTGGGCGTTTAGACGTAAAAAGTGTACTCTACTATTATTTCATTCGAATAAATATATATCTTATAGTATTACGAAGCCTTGCAAAAAGGTGTCATTACCAGCGCGGTATATCGTTCCCGTGTGTCGTTTATATGAATATTTTTAAATTTTTTCAAGGTTTCGCATTTATCGTATGTGAAGTGCGCTCATGATTTTTTGTTTTGTTCAGATCTAGGCTACCATAGAGACCTGCAAACGCGTGCAGGCGTTCATGGAGGTCCTCACTAAGATCCTGCAGCAGGGTACCGAGTTCGAAAACCTGGCGGAGACCGTCCTCGCTGACCGTTTCGAGCAGCTGGTCCAGCTGGTAACCATGATCTCAGATAAGGTTAGTGATGTAAGTGCTTTCCGATTACTATTTAAGTGTTTAATGTTGTAATGTGTATATTTTTTTTATTAATTAAGTTTTAAAGCGGTTTTGATAACTGTAGAAGCTAGTTGTTACTATGGTTTTTAAGTCAAATTCTACTCGGTTTAATTTTTTTTTTGTGTTTAGTCCATGTTATGTAGTATTTATATAATATAGTCTACAGAAGAAGTTTCAGGTGTTTTTGAAGCGATTAAAAAATTGGAAAGTTCTAGTATGTTCGTGATTTATTCAGAGAGTAGTACACTACCGATTTTTATGATTTTTTTAATTTTAATGTAATGCATTATTACGGTAATATTGTTACGAATAGACTTAAAATAATTGATTTTTTTAAAATAGGTGTTTTTTTTTTTTTGCTTGTGTGTACTTTTTTTGTTTCAATTGTGGCACACTTTATTTACCTTGTAAGTTATTGCGTTTTAACATAAGTACAAGTGATGCCAAGTGACGACGATGTGGTGGTATATATTGGTATACATATTACACTAAGCGCAGAGTATATTGGGGTGTATTTATATGTACGGTTTAATTTTTATTAATATTATAAATGCGAAAGTCGGTTTGTTTGTTACGCTTCGACGTGTTAACTATCCAACCAAATATTATTAAATATTGTATGTACGTGGTCAAGGGTACAGGAAAGGATGTTGGGTACTATACTACCTTTTATCCAGTAAAAGTCACTATTTCTAAGGGATATACCAAATCTCAATAAAGACAAAAGAAGCTCGGTAACTAAAATATGTATTCAAAAAATATTTGAAGTGGTATCCTCTCATCGGTTTTTCTTTGATTGTGATGGCAGAAGGATACCTTTACTATCCTTATTGATATTATAAATGTGAATATGAGTTTGTTTGTTGTGATTACTACTAAAACAATCATCAAGAAAGTTTGCATGCACGTTCACTTTTCGTGTGCTAGGTACAGGACGTTCCGAATTTTCACTCCATCATAAATCGTAGAAGTTTTTCATAGGTTTTTTTTTCAGTGCTTGAGTACAAACTAACCTGATGTTAAATGGCGATATGGTCATGAGATGGTAAACACGCTAAATCTAGAGGGGCGAGCTGGCTCTCAAGTGCAGCTTCCTGAACACACACCGACAAGTACTTTCTGACCGATTTCCAACTTGAGGGTAGTTGGTATGTCGGTGGTTTAAAAAAGGCCCTACCCAATATGCTATGGTGGCATCAGCATGTTTTACTTCACTAAATCTCATGATTATTCGCAAGGATTTATCGTCTCTTTTCAACCCTCTGCAAGGCCGTAAGCCTCATCCCTGTTTGCTATTCTTTAAAAGAATCCTACTACCATGCTATAGTTTCATCACAATGTTATCCTACACTGAAAGTTTTGATATATGCTGCGAACGGTCATCTACACTTCTTTACACATAAGTATAGGTTCTGCGATATTATTCTTTTGGACATTAAACCATATTAGGAGCATAGGAATGCGAATAGGACTAGCAATAACTACACGACAGAAAAGAAGTGGAGGTTAGGTGTTGACAATGTGAAACTAGATACGTTGCCATGTATAAAACTAGAGAACAAAAACTTCTAGAAATTTCTCCAGTTTCCGTTTTATGATAGCGACACGATATGATGGCCGTTTTGACGTTTGTTCACTTATGAAGATTCGGTATAAATGAATAACTATGTCTGAAGGTTTTTTTTTTCGGACTGACCTACATTGTTAGCCTGGCAAGGTCGTCCCAGTTTCACCGGACTACTAAGGGGAGCGCTTATGGCACTCACCCGATGTGTTTAGGATGTTTGAAGGTGCAAATTACTGTTCTTTATTTCGATAGTGACGCGCAGTTAGCCCTAAAATGTATCAAATGTGTAATTTTAAGACACAGAATTAATTTATTACAGATTTGTAAAATTATAGATTATATTTCTATGTAACTATACCCATATTCCCGCCAAAAAATATTTGAACGTTATTATTAACAAAAAAAAAACAGCGCCATTTGACAGAATCCTTCATTCATTATAATAATAATAATAATTTTTTTTTATATTATAGGGGGCAAACGAACAGGTGGGTCACCTAATGGTAAGTGATCACCGCCGTCCATAGACACTAGCAAACAGGGGAGTCGCAAGTGCTTTGCCGGCCTTTTAAATATGTGGGCCTCCGGTGCTCTCACTGGCCGAGCGAAACGCAACAGTGCGGGCGCACTGTTACTTCACGTCGGTTTTCTGTGTGTCGGGTGGTAGTACCCCGCGCGTCGGGCGAGCCGACACATTCATACTGAAACCAGTAATAGCTTCAGCGTAGCTCTACCACCTACAAACCTATTAGTGTACTTATTTACAACAGAATTGGGCATTTATATTTTTCAAAGTTCGAAATAATATAGTATATACTAGTAGGACCGGCGAAAATTGTCCTGCCCTGATAATAAAAAATATATACTTATGTGCATGAAACGCTTAAGCCGGCTTGTCTTTTTCCGATTCTTTCAACAATTGTCATTATATTTCAACCAATTTACAAAAAAACTTGACAAATTATATACCTAAACCTTCCCCGTGATTTACTCTATTTATTGGTGAACTCCGCATTACAATCCCTTGAGCAGTTTTTGAGTTTATCGCGAACATCCAGACAGACGCAGCGGACGACTTTGTTTTATACTATAAGATATGTATATAAGATCGCTGGCTACTACATCTAACACTTCTAGCTAAGTCATATCATTGTTTAATCCGAAACAAAGCAGCACTTGGTTTAAGTTTTTTTCGAAAAAAAATCGACACTTGTCGCCACTATTATGATCTGTCAAAATGGCCATCATAGTGTGCTGCTATTATAATCGGATACGCTCTTTTTCCTTATGGATAGCAGTTTATTGTTTCGATAAGTGTACTGTAATGTGATAATTTCTGCCAGGGAGAGTTGCCGATAGCGATGGCGCTCGCCAGCGTCGTCAGCACCTCCCAGATGGACGAGCTCGCAAGGGTCTTCGTCACACTCTTCGATGCCAAACACCTCCTCGCCCCGCTTCTCTGGAACATATTCTACAGGGAAGTCGAGGTGAGGCGAGAATCTTCTCGAGCTAGTTTACTTTCTGTGTACATGATGATACATCGGTATTGCGAGTCGTGGTGGTCTAGTGGTTTGACCGATGGAATATCAATCCGACGTCTGTAAATACCAAGAAATTTATTTTGTAAATTTACTCATTTAAGTTTTAAAGACTATCGAGTGACGGTGGAAGAACGGAAACCTGAACCTGAGAAATGTTCTTGCAGAACGAATGTATGTGGGGACAATATTAAACTGTGTAGTAAAATAACTACATTATAGATTCATGGTTTTTAGTAAAAAAACAATACACAAATGAAAAAATAATTTAAAAAAAAACATTTTATATAACAAATTATAATTTACAATACACGATTTGTTATTTTTCAATGTTTTGTAATAAACCAGGTATTTTTAAATTCAAGCTTATGCTGGCAACAGACTATTTGACCTGTGCCTCATGAGGTATATATTCGTTTGTATGGAACTTAAACCTTTATGGTTTTGGACAGTCCAGAGGTAAAAAAAATGTTATTTTGCTAACAGGTGTCAGATTGTATGCAGACTCTGTTCAGGGGTAACTCGTTGGGCAGTAAGATAATGGCATACTGCTTCAAGATATACGGGCACAGCTACCTGCACGGGCTGCTGGAGCCGATCATCTCGCTGCTGCTCGACCAGGCGGAGGAGCAGCCCGAGCTCAGCTTCGAAGTGGACCCGGCCAGGTACACACGGATGCATCTATTAATACATCAATAGAATAGGTTTCACGCTGCCTGACGTGCTTGCGTCGTTCCTGCGTCGTGCCTGCACGTTCTGTGCCACGTGTACCACCTGTGGTACACGATGTGATAACTATTTAAAACGAATTAATAACTTATATGAAAATGCATCGTTTTTAGCCAAAATATCAAATGGACTGAACAGTGACAAAAAATGGTTTGGCACGGAACTTGTTAAATGATATACGGCATCGATGAAGAAGTTCAGATTTTATATTATTAACCAGATTTTGATTTATCCCTCGCAAACAGTTCATTTTATCTGGATGAAAAGTACACTATGTCCTTTTCAGTACCCCTGACAACGTGTGTATAAATTTTCATAATGAGCCATGAGAGCGTGACAAACGAACAGACAGACTCATTTCTGCATTAATAATATTAGTTTGTATGTTGGATAAATCATCTCAAATTAAAATGACGTCGCCATCCGAGCCATCAGTCCAAGCCGAAACGCACCGTTATGTCCTTGTTGCCAATATAAAATTGGTTGAGGGCCTTAAGCGCTTCCCTTTTAGCAGTGCCGTGAAGCTGTAGAGGCCTGTTAGGCCAATAGATTAGTCAGTTCCAAAAATAAAACTAATTTGAAATATGGACATGGCGTTGAATTGGCGAGTATTGCGAGTGGCACTCTAATTAATCTGGCCGAGACGTGTACCGTTGGTGACCAAACAAATGTAGCCACAGCCCTCGTGCTATATTTTACTATAAGATAAATTGTACGCGGTCGCAAGAAGTCATTTTTTATTTTAATTTTCAGATTGGATCCGAACCAAAATATAGAAGTGAACAGATCGAACCTAATCGATCTGACGAAGCAAGTGTTTGACAGAATCATCAACTCTGCTGATAGGTTTCCACCGCAGCTCCGCAGCATGTGCCACTGTCTCTACCAGGTACGCAAGTAACAATGAGGATAACTAACAGAATGGCATTGAATTTAGTATTTTACATTGTAATGATGTAAAGCTACATCCTTTTGCACTCGTATCTTATCTATCTATCTGTTATGCGGGGCTAAAGAAATTTTCACTTCAAAAATCAATGACAGACTTACGCACCACATATTCAAATTACGGGTCGTATCCATACTCCGTGGTCCATGTTTGTCAATTTTTTGTACTCCCTAACAATGTGTTGTAAGTGTAGTTTCCATGTGGTTTGTGTGCGGTGTCTGTTTGTAGATAGCTCGGTCTGGATAATATAAAAAGGAAAGTTGTTTAATTGTAGGTTATAATCTCCATTGTTTATGGTTCTATTCATGTGACATAGGCCAGATTGTTTGCGCATACATGTCGTCATTTTAAAAGAAGAAGAGATACATAATATAAAGTATGCTTCTGTTGTGCGTTGACAATTACTATAACGAGTCCGAGTGCAAGTGCGAGTAACGGGCAAGTGACCGGTCTATCACGGTTTTAACTTATATATAATATGTCAAAAATAATTTGACCTACCCTCTCAACGAATTTATTCCCGAACACAGTGTATATACATTATGTGTAATGTTTTTCTCAGGTGCTGAGCAAACGGTTCTCTCAGTTTCCGCAGACCAGCGTCGGAGCTGTCGGGACAGTACTCTTCTTGAGGTTCATTAACCCAGCTATAGGTTGGTTCTATACATTATATTTCTTTTTTAAATGAAACTTCTTATGGTGCGAGGGTTTTTAAATTATGATCGGCAACGCTTTTGTGTGGAGAAACCGGTAGCCGTAAACACTGTGTCGTATAGAGTGTGTTAAAAACACCGGTTCACATTGAAAACCTGTCGCCAAGCAACTACGGGTGTGTTTCCGTAGTTTCCCCTCTAGGCTTATGATATTTATCATCTTAGACAACATCATAATTCAACATTAGGTGAGATTGTGGTCAAACGTTACATGAAACATGGGCACATTTTCCAGTGTCACCGCAGGAGATGGGCATAGTAAGCCGCACGGTGCCGGCGCAGGTGAAGCGCGGCCTCATGCTCATGTCGAAGATACTCCAGAACATCGCGAACCACGTCGAGTTCTCGAAGGAGCAGCACATGCTGCTCTTCAACCACTTCCTCCGGGCGCACTTCGAGGCCGGACGAAAGTTTGTATTCTTTATTCATGTGTAATTTAAAAACTAATTTATGCCAGCGGTATGCCAGAGGTTTCGCTCGCGTTATTATAGAAATCATCTATCCTTTACAAACAGTACCATTTTCTGTATGAGAAAGTATACCCTTCTCTGTACCAGAGACAATTTGTATGCAAAATTGCATGATGGTCAGTTGAGCAGTTAAGGTGTAAAATAATTACAAACAAACAAATTCACGTTCGCATCTCTAATATTTATCCGAATTTTTAAAAAATAGGTTGGCTTATATATGATTTCTAAAGTACTGTCGCATGACGTTAAAAATTGATCACTGTATTTCCGAATCTTCGATTTTACCTACACATAGTAAGAACTTGAGACTGTCGTACCTACCCTCGATAAGTTTTTATTTATAAACGCGACGGGAAGTCTCCTAGCAGAGACACTACGTATATTGCGCATGTGTTACAATTTTTTTAAAGAATCATCTCACAGCACGTTTTAACTGAGTCAAGATTTGATTTACTTTTTATTTGTATAAATTTCATTGATAATGTTTCTTTGTCGTTAAGAGATGGCGTCAAAGCAAAAATAACTCGCGCTTTCATGTAATAGTTGTCTTTAAACGGCACGCGGCTGGTTGGTCCGACATAATTCAATAAGCCAGGTTCCCCAAATTAACAATTGTCCTCTTGTCTCTTCGTTGTCTTTGTCGTGTGAGTCAAAATTAAATTGTCGGGTCGAGAATATTTCCGTAAACACGTCGATACTGTCTGTTTAGCCAATATAATGTTTTTACTTTTTATACAAAATTTCAAGCCATCTATTACGGCTCTATTTATTTTATTTCATAAAACTGTAAGACATTTTTTTTAATCTGACAGATTCGCTAAATATCAATGTTTGTAGATTTAATTGAAAAATAATATATTTTAATACTAACTTTAATATTTTTCACCATTTTAGGGGTATTTAAATTTTCAAAGAATCCTCCTTTTATGCCAACCTACAATGTAAAGGGAACCTGCATGAAAATTTTCTCAGCCCTAGGTTCCAGTAATTTGGGCTGTGTTTTTGTCAGTCAATCAGTCCATCACTCATTATTTTATATAAATTTATGATTTGACCGCTCTGAAATATGTTAAATAAGAGATTGTTGACGTTTCGGCCTGGGTAAACAGGGCGAAGTCCCGTGGCCGAAGATTGATCAACTTTCTAGAAACTTCCAACATCCACCAGGGTACATTTATCACTAAATTTCAGAAAGAATGGCTATGGTGTGTAAAAAGAAAATAATATTTCCAGATTCTTCATCCAGATAGCGTCGGACTGCGAGACCGTGGATCACAATTCCCATAACCTTTCGTTCATCAGCGATAGCAACGTGGTGTCGCTGCACCGTCTGCTCTGGAACCATCAGGAACGGATCGGCGATTACCTCTCCTGCAGCCGAGACCACAAGGCCGTCGGGAGGCGACCCTTCGACAAGGTACACTAGATTCCATCATCGATCCCATACATAGCCTTAAGATGAAAACCCACTTCCCAAACACATAAGCTCTAGTCCAGCAGCTACAATTTAAACCCAGTTCCACAAGGTTTAGCATGTTATTAACTTAGGTTACATGACGAATGTTGGAACGTGTTAAGTACTTTCTTTTCAAGGTCGACAATACAACATTGATACCTCTGGTGTTGCAGTTGTCCGTAGGCTTTACGGTAACCATTTATCTTTAGATGGACCGTCTGCCTGTTTGCTGCACTTCGGTGTAAAAATGAAATTAAAAAAAAAAAACAATCATTAAATTTCATAAACTTTACTTTTTGACGTTTTGCGTAGTTTGTTTATTCTTCACAATAAAAGTCGATTAGAAGTAATAACTAAAAACATGTTTAAATACTCATTGAACAGTTCTAACAAGAAGCTGCCATCTTATTAGAATGATGTGTGAAGATTAAAAAAAAAGTATGAAGTTAGGCTTAAAGAACATGCGTCAAGAGACCTTAGTGAATATCATGTGTTCTATGTTTTTAAGTATAATTGGCTGTAATAACTTTTTAATATCGCCGATGGTATTTACTTTTAGATGGCAACGTTACTGGCGTACCTGGGACCGCCGGAGCACAAGCCAGTTGAATCGTAAGTTATATACTCGTATTAATTAAGGAACTGACGAGCAAAATGGTGTGACTTACACATTTTTTTTACTTTTTATTTTATGAAATCGTGACCTTTTTAACCGACTTTAAAAAGACGATGATTTTGTTGCAATTTTATATTTAAATTTTGTTACCTGCAGAAAGAAGTTTGTTTTGGGGAAATTCTTTTTTTTTTGTTGGAAGGGGGGTATTTTCAAAGGCAACGTATTTAAATGTAATTAGTGTTAAACTTTGGATTTAGAAGAAATTACCATCTTTACAGACACTCTAATATTATTTACAAATTGTAGAATCTGAATTTGCCATTTTGAAAATCGATGTACTACCATTTCTGCTGTCGCTACACTTTTGCATAATATGTATATACTTGTTGTCTTAAGAAAATATTTTATGTGCAGTGGATAAACAAAAAAAATAGAGCAGGAATATATTTTGTTAATTTTTTTTTGCATATTATATTCGTTTACTTTTACTCTCGTGCACATGCGTACCACAGCGTTTTCTCCGTCTTCTTTTTTTTATATAGATATATAACTATGGGATTGGTACCCGTACAGCATGTGTGTATTGGCTTTGCCCATGGATTAAAATTATCCTAAACCGTTATTTCAGCACGTCTGGGCTACTGTTCTCGTATGCGCGCTGGTCATCCATCGACATATCGTCAACGAACTTTGAGGAGTTCATAGTGAAGCACAACATGCACATGAAGGAGGAGTTCAAAAGTATCAAGAGCCTGAACATATTCTACCAGGCCGGCACTAGCAAACTTGGAAACCCCGTGTTTTACTTCATATCCAGGAGATATAAGTAAGTGAATAGTATCTCATTTTGTAGGTGGTAGAGCTACGGTTTCAGCATGAATGTGTCGGGTCGCGGGACGCGCGGGGTACTACCACCCGACACACAGGCGTGAGTCGACGTGAAGTAACAGTGCGCCCGCACTGTTGCGTTTCGTTCGGTCAGTGAGAGCGCCGGAGGCCCGCATATATTAAAAGGCCGGCAACGCACTTGCGACTCCCCTGGTGTTGCTAGTGTCTATGGACGGCGGTGATCACTTCCCATCATGTGACCCACCTGTTCGTTTGCCCCCTATAATATATAAAAAAAAAACATGAGCCTCTAAGCGCATGGCCATAACCGCGAATCCACAGTTTTATATTGTACCCATATACAGTGGTACTACAAGATCATTTCTTAGGTTTAAGTTTCCTCACGATGTTTTCCTTCACCGTCAGCCGATACGGTTAACCAATTTACATTAGTAAAATTACCTGAATTCCGAAACATTCTTTGATACATGCTGGAATTTGAACCTATGGAAATGGAATTGACAGTCCGCTGGTCAAATTATTCGACTAACACAACTTTCTATACTAACGCTATACTGGGATTTGGGTCGATTTTTTTAATTTGAATATTATAAGAGACTTTGGCTTTCGATGGAGTATAGTATTACCTTGAAATTGTGGTATTTAGTAAATTTTAATACAGCACTTAGATTAGAGAATCAGTGCCTCTGTCTGATGATTTTTAGAAAGCTTCTGAAATGGTTCACATAATTACCATATAAATATAAATAACTAGATACAAATAGGCAGATACTAAACAATTGCAGCAGTGGGACCTTTATCGTTATTTTTATTATTTAAACGATAGAATCGGTGAAGTGAACGCGGACCTGCTGATCTACCACGTGATTCTGACGCTGAAGCCGTTCTGCCAGCAACACTTCGAGCTGATCGTCGACTTCACGCACACCAACTCTGATAATAGGTTCAGGTAACATTTCATTAATAAATGGCGTCCATTTGGTTATTATTCCGGTGCACCTTAAGACTTTTCTTTTTTAAACCGACTTCAAAAAGCGAGAATCATCACCTTACTCTTATTCCACCTAAGTAGGGGGGTCGGCACAATATGTTCTTCTCTTCCACTCTCCCCTGTCAGATGTCATCTCAGTATTCATGCCTTTTGTACACTTATCATATCTAATACAATCCATCTACACCTTTTTCGGCCTTCCCCTACTCTTATATCTGTCCACTTTCAAATTAAAACTTTTCTTGTTACATGACTTTTATCTCTTCTCATAATATGCCCGTACCATGCTAACCTATTACTCCCCAACTTCTCTGCCACTGGCGCTATTTTCAAATTTCCTCTGATAGTTTTCTTTTTTTTTAATATTCGTCATCTCAGAACTTAGGCATTTATATACCGATTTGAATAATTTGAACGAGGTTACTTTCAAACGGGTCGAAGACAGACCAGAGAATTCCTTAAAATCAAATAGGAAATGTATAGTATAAGTTTACGACATGACAATCCAAGACCGGGTAGAGGTACCATACTATGGTTAAGGACGTTTCGGTGTACTTTTGAAGTCGGTTTTACTTTTATTTCAATTATTTATTTATTTTTTTGTAGTTTAGATGTAGTTAGCGCCTTATTCGTGTTGGCACAGACAATGCATTTATTGTAGATATTTGTTATTGAATCGTTTGCTTTTTGTACGCATAAATGTCATTGGGTACTGCACGTGTAGGAATAATAAGTCTGTTGGGAGATGCCTTGTTCCTGACTTTGACTCTTATCGGTAGTGCCTTAAACGAATATAAGCTGAAATTATTAATATCCAATGTTATATTCGATAGTATTCAATAGTATTTAATAGTATTCGAGGAACATCGAATCTCTTTTTGGGTGTGTACTCGTTGGGTTGTTAATAAAAGTTCCTTTAATTTTTACATGGTTTATTTTGTCTCTTTACAATAATACACCATTTTATTATATCATATTATTTTAGGAACGATTAGTTCTTATTCATATTGTATACGTACATTCGTGTACATAGTTACACACGGACTATCGAAAGGAAAATGATGAGTGACACTTGACACCTACATATCTATAGCGTGCATTTTATAAATATGTATGGGTCTCTACACGCTTAAATAACGTTGTACTCACGACACGTGACGGTAACTATATGAGACGTATTTTTAGAGTCAACGTATTTCTGTAATGAATTATTGATATAGCATAACGTTTTCAAATTCATGCTACTATAAGGACTTCGGCGTACAGTGCAAAGATTTAGACAATTACCAAGAAATCGTCTCACAAATTTAGAAAACCGAGTAATGAGTTACAGTAGCGGCACGTTATGATAGCCGTTTTGACATTTGTCCGCTCATATAAATTAATAACTACGTTTTATGGAGAAAATTGTTGTTCTTTATTGACGATAGTGACGTGCAGTTAGCACTTAAGTTTATCGAATGTGTAATTTAGGACACATTAATTTAGTACACTGATTTCTAAATTATATATATATTTATGACTATTTATCTAATAATATGGCCCGCGAAGAAATCTTTACAAGTTTGTATTCACAAGAAAACAGTGCCGTTGGACGAAATCTTTAATCGACTATAATTATAAGTGTACGTATTTATAACTACTGTGAATTTATATTTTTGAAAAATCAAAATTATATGTTTATATATACATCATATATATGATTATCTATATATAGAATCGCTGACCAGCAAACCACTATCTCCGGCATACTGGCGTTAATGCTTAATGCAAAACAAAGCCGTTTTTGATTATTATTTTTTTCAAAAAACTCACGTATCTATTATTATGTGTCAAACCGGCCATTATAGTGTGACGCTATTATAAGCGTAGATTGATTCCGAGTGATTTTTTTAAAGTTATGAAGTACCAAACTGTCATATATTCCACCTGATTTTCACTGATTGTTAGATATTTACAATTACTCAACAGTTTTAATGGGTAGTTTCAAGACGATTGGAGAGTACTAAATAAACAGTTTTGAATTTTGTTCTAAGTTATTGTTGGTATTTGTGTAAGTGCGCCCGCGAGAGCCGAGACCATTGGAATAGAAAGGGTTGTAACAAAATGGCGGGTGGGTAATTACGATTGTACCAACGAAATTTACTCATTTTGAAAAACGTATGCGCGTTCTCTGCCTTACATACTTTGATTATACAGGGTTCACTGTAACATATATACATATATATATAGCAATGTATAACGAAAACCTCATCTGAACTGTAATTCACAAGGGCAATTTGTGGCCTCTATGAATATAGCAGTTAGTCGTTGCGCAAAACGAAGTTAAAATATTAACATTAGAATATAAAATTGACATTTATTTATCGTTAAGTTATCTCG